>CM062809.1:434281924-435716924 GCA_031772625.1 Pinus tabuliformis | reverse complement strand
TAATTATGGTAGCATCATCAGCGCCCAAGATCAAGAAAAAGAAAATTCGAGCCTGAAGGAGTCAACTACAGCTTGGAAGCTGAGGCCTAAGGAAGAAGAATTTGCTCTATGGCTGAGCAACTGCAACAGATATTGCCTCTTTTTCGATGGTGCCTCAAAATCTAATCCTGGCCTTGCAGGCGCAGGAGGCCTCATATGCAACGCAAATGGAGAGCCTATCTTGCACTTCGAATGGGGATTGGGTGATCTCTCTAACAATCGGGCCGAAGGTCTGGCCTTATTCCAAGGACTCAATCAAGTGATCAAACTGGGCATCAAGAAAGTGAATGTTTTTGGTGACTCTGCAATTATTATCCGGCTCATGGAGCAAAAGCGGAACTCACCAAACATACTGCTGCAACAAATCAACAACAGGAACCAAGTTCTACATAGCATGCTGGAGGAAGCCCATTATTATCACATCCTAAGGGGTCTCAACAAAAAAGCTGACCACCATGCCAACAAGGCCTGTGATCGACCCAAAGGCCAGCTTAGCTGCAATGATAACTTAACTATCCAATCGCTGCCATGAAAGACGCACATCTAATCAGCATGCGGGGCACCCTACCCAATAGAATCTGCCACAGCAACCAAATCACCAGAACAGAGGTCAGAACAGATCAGATTGAAAGGAATTGTATCAGAAGCTGGCTCAGAATCTCAGTCCAAGGCAGGGGAATCAAGATCCACAGAACAGAAAATCGTCCTTGTCACAAAAAAATCGATCACAGCCAAGATACGAGCAGGAATAGTCAGTGGAGCATCGGGATGTGCAGATCCCTCTCCCGCCTTTGTATCCATAGAAATTCGTTATATACCCCTGTAACGCAACAACTACATCCCACAGTCGAAGTTCATTGCGGTAAGCTTGAGAGAGGAGTCTATTTTGCAGCATATCTCTGTAAGTCAGAAAGAGGAAATGCAGTAGAGCGTGATAGAGGATCCGTTTTCACCCTGTTAAAAAGTGAGAACGCTGTCGAGCCTAACCGATCCCCAAGTGGTATGCGAGACAGCTTCAGGCATTTAAATCGCATTCTTCTAAGTGCTCTTAACACTACCGAGAGCCTGAGTAGAACTACTCCTATTAGTAGCAAAGCGAATCGACAGCATCAAGAATATAAGCAAAGAAACAGTGCCATTACCCAGACAAAGAATTCAATGGAACGCCCAGAACAACTCAAGCAAATGATGGACAAGAAAGATGCTACATCCTCCTCCAGCGCCAAGCCAATCGAAGCTGACCAGGATCCAGAGGGATCAACTGCAAGAAAGATGAGCCACATCGAGATTGATTAGTCATGTTTTGTAAATGTAAATTTTGGGGACGGCAGTATGTTAAAATCTATAGTAGTATAAGTAGCAATAGGAACAGTCCAACCAAAGTAAGAACCAAGGAAAAATTCCTTTTTGTAATTCCTTGGCTTCAAAATCCTCCTGAAGCATCTTATGTAAGGCATTTAGCCTCCTCTTTTTTTTCAGATTAATACATAGCACCCGACCTTTGTCTAAAAAAAATATACATGACGAAATAAAACGCAGCATTTAAATGACAACTGTACAGCTAATATACATGAACAGGAAAAAAGTAATGCAAGAGTTAAAGGACAACTATACAAGGCTTTAGTGAGCAGGGGCCCTCTGCCACTTATGAAATCAAAGCAAAATTGAACACACTTGCATGAATTAAAATTGCATGAATGAAAAATCTAATCTATCAAACTTGAAAGCAATCAAATAACATAATGAAATCAAAGCAAAATTGACAAAATGAAATCTACTCTACCTTACATTCTACAAAGCAATATTTACAAAATGAAATCTTCTCTACCTTACATTCTACAAAGCAATATTTACAAAATGAAATCTACTCTACCTTACATTCTAATATGCTCCATGACATCTACTTCACATCTCCTTCCATGTTGAGAACATCAAAGCTTTATTCAATATCTTCAAAAGTACAAAGTACAACAAAGTTCTCCAAAGATTTCAAAAGCCATCAAGGAAGAACTACAAACTTAAGAACTAGGAACTAAAGACTAACAAATGAAGGAGAGAGATCTCCTATTTATACAAAAAGATGAGAGCCATCTCATTAATGATAGTCCATGAATCTCTCCCTCTACCTCTAGAGTCCTAATCAAAATAGGAACTGATAAGACACATGTCTTTTTAGAGTTACAATACAATTAGGAGATGTGACACATATCCTCATGATCCCATGATTCTTTCCACTCAAATTCGAATTTGGCCTTGGGGTGCCACATAAGGGTCTTCTAGAAGCCTCCTTTCAACCTACACATGTCAACAATCTCAACCCATTTGTTAGGTATAAGCATATGCACATTATTTTCTAATGTTTAACCACAAATTCACTTAAAAAGGCTTAGAAATAATAAATATTGGAAAAACATAAAGGTGGCCCAATGATAATGAAAGTGGGATAAATGTGGTGACATAGTAGTGAAATGGAGGTGAAATGGAGGTGATATAATGGACATAATAGTGAAAGTGTAATGGAAATGAATGACATTTTCAAGACTCAACATCTATTTGAGGACAAAATCAAAATGTGGAGCTCTAAGAGTTTTCCAAACTTAGTTGGTATGGATCCTGAGAACTAATTTTATGACATATCTAAGAATGTGATATTTCTCCCAAAGACCAAGATTGGGTGCCATGGATCCTTACCAGATATTAATTTTCATGTCCAAATACGAAATCCTTGTGCTCACAGTAATATTGTTTGGTACTATTCGACTAAAATTATTATTTTTGATAACCACTCTTCTTAAAGAAGGACAATGCCAAACCTCACTTGGAAAGGTTCCTTCAAAAAGGTTGCCCCCAAGGTCTAACACCATCAACTTTCCTCCTACAAAGAGATGTGGGGGGTATTGTGCCATTCAAATGATTCCTTGTCAAATCCAACAATGTCAATGTGCTCTTCATCCCAAGCTCAACTAGAACTTCTGCGACAAGATAATTTTCCACATGACTCAAGAAATGCAAATGTTGCAAGCTTGCTATCAAAGCAGGTATTATGCCACTTAGATTACTATCATACAAGCCAAGATCCTCAAAAAGGCTTAGGTTACCAATTTCCTATGGAATCGATCCCACCAAGCTATTGTTGAACAAATTAAGCTTTCTTAGATTTTCCAATCGACCAAGCTCTGGAGGGATTACACCATGCAGTAAGTTATTATGGAGCTAGACGTCATACAAAGAAGTACAATTGCTAAGCTCAATGAGAATTATCCCTGTAAGCCTATTGTCGTATATGTATATCAAACTAAGTTGTTGCAAGAGCCCTAATGAAGAGGGTATGGAGCCAGAGAGCTAGTCTTGAGAAAGAGTGAGGTCGGTGATATTGCCATAGAAACCTAACTCTACAGGTATACATACATCTAACTGATATTCATCCAAACTAAGGGCGATCAAACTGCTTAGATTACCTAAGCTTTTAGGGATGCTCTATATGAGATTATTTCTGTTAAGGGAGAACTTTCTGAGATAGGGTAATGCCCCTAAGCTTGAAGGTATAGTTCCTTTTAGTTTATTACTTAGAAGATAAATATTAGTAAATCCAAAAAACACTATCCAATTATGCTTACTAATTTATGAATAGGAATTCACTATATTTTCTAAAGAAAGTTTGACGTAGTGATATCCCACCATTTATAGAAGGGTAAATTATGAATGTACGAGTGAGCGCCATCAAGATGTAGTTATTGGAAAATTTAATGAATGGGTGGATGAAGGAATAAGGGATGAGGCATTAATAGGAAGCTATTTTGTTATTTTCTTTGATATTATATTGAACAATAGGTAAAATTCCCATTGCATACTAATGTAAAGAAAACCAGGGATGGAGATAGACATTACTCATTAAAGCCTTGTTTAGATTTATATTAACTAGTATATTTGAATATTTTGTGGATCTATAAGATAGAATAAAAAATCCATTTAAAAAATTAAAAAAAATTGTATAATATTGTAATTTTTATATATTTATACAATTATAAAAAGTGGTTTATTAAACCTATATATATATATATATATATATATATATAGAGAGAGAGAGAGAGAGAGAGAGAGAGAGAGAGAGAGAGATATTTTTATATTAGAAAAATATTAAGAGAAGTGTTCTAAGATTATCATAAGTTTGCCTTAAAATGTTCAACTAGTTGGTAGTACAACAAATATTTTAAAATATAAACTCATTCTAAACATACTAGATGCAATTTAAAAGAAAACGGTTTTTATTTTGAATTACTTGATATTACAAATTGAATAAACTCTTTCATCCCAAAAGAGCTTAACTAGCAATTGCACCAGATGTTGTAAAGGAAACATCGTAAGGCATAAATTCAAGAAGAATCGTGACATATAGAAGATCATTGAATATAAAAAATAGTAAACAAAATGCCATTCAAAGCTAGAATATAAAGAGAAACCAGTTATATATGCCAAATTTATAGATTCTGTAACCTTTTCAACATAGATTTCCTCTCAATATTCAAAGATGCTCTTTCAAGTTCCAATAGCAAATATTTGATTAAAAAAAAATGCTCTTTTTCAATATTGAACTGTCTCACTTGATTAAAAGCTTGCAATCTTTTACCACTTGCTCTTAAGGTGATTGGATTTGTCTTTTCTTGTCATTGCTTAACTTTTTTTGTGAATTTGGACTGGTTTGTGACACAGGAGGTTTATTCAAAGCTTTTTTCAAAAATGACAAATTCAAAATTTACCATTGGATGAACTAGTTTAAAGTAGAGCTATGAAATAGATATATCAATAAAGCTAGTCACTGACATAACAACTTTACATTGTTTGATAGTCTTAAACTTGTTACTTATCCAAATCTATTTGGAAGCTTCTCTAGACTATGACAAGCTTCCATATCAATATTTGCTATAAAGGAGAGATTACAAAATCCATCGGGTAGTTCTTTTAAGCCCGTAGCACTAAAGGACATTGAGGAACCCAACAACTTCAACTTTACAATGCTTTCAAGAATACTACTTAGTTTAGTACAACAAACCAGACAAAGTTTAACAAGGGGTGTTAACTTTCCAAAACCATAAGGGAGATATTTTAAGAGTTCACAAAAAAATTCCATTTATATTCCATCTTACAAAACAAACATGAATAAAATATAACCTAAAATTTCAAACAGGTCTTTTCTAAAGAAATGTATCATTATAAAAATTTTGCTATGGATGCTCATGTTGACACTGGTTCGACATCATTGTGATTGGAGGTAAAAGTTGAAAAGACTTACCACTCATTCTATTAGCCAAATTTACTATTACAAATGTTTCAAATTTAAATTATTCAAATTCTATTTCACAATCATTAATGAAAATTTAAATGTAAATTGTTTGTCCATTCAAAACATTGGGCCAAAGGCATACAAATTGGATAATTTTGATAAAAAATTGTCCTAGAGATGCTCATCTAGAAATTGGGTTGCCACCGTTATGGTTGGAGGGAAAAGTTAAAAATACTTACCACAAATTTTATTAGCCAAATCATTGGGTACTTTAGAAAAAAATCATAAAAAGAAAAGAATATGATTATAGAATTTTTTTAAATTTGGTACATCATTCATATTGAAATATAGTTTTTTAAGAGGAAAATGGTTGGTTAATTATTTTGAAGTACTTATTTATATTTTTTTATTGAGAAATTATTCATTATTATGTGTTTTGTAAATGATATCTCAAATTAATTAATATGGATTACATTTTTGAAAGATTACTAAATATTTTCAATTTTGTAAATGACTATAATCAATCACATTTTGATTCTTTAATTAGTTTAGTTATACTTTTCATTTTTTAAAATTGTGAAAAGTTTTAAACCTTACTCTACATTAACATGATATATCAAACTACTCTACAAGGGAAGATAATTTTTGTAATGATCTCTACATTATTTTCAACTGCATGACATGGGTTAGATTTACTTAAGCAAAAATTGTTGGATTAAAATAAGAACATGGTAGACACTAAGGAGATTAGAGATTAACGGTATAGAGCAATGTGATATTTTGAATAGTTTCAAGAATCATAAGGGAAACAATACAGAGGTGAGTCAAAATTCAAAAGAGAAACACATGCAATTTTCTTAAGAAGAGGTGTAGTTGATGCTATCCTTGGGTTTAATTTCTAAATTGGAGATATGTCCATTTTTATTCAAGGGTAGATCTTAATTCACATAGAAATTCAAAATTTATTTACAAAATTGTTATAGTCCTTTGTAGACACATGTTTCAAACTATACAAAAAAATCTTTGTACTGATTAAGGTTGTCTATAGCAGGAGGAAGAGATGAAGAATAAATATGGAGGAATTGTACCAGAGACTATAGCAGGAGGAAGTGATCAAGAATAAATATGGATGATCAAGAATAATTATGGAGGAATTGTACCAAAACGACCTCTAATTACGAAGGTGATGAAGAATAAATATCAAGGAATTGTACCAAAGACCAAAGACTATAGCAGGAGGAAGTGATCAAGAATAAATATGGAGGAATTATACCAAAAAGACCTCTGATTTCGAAGGTAGCAAATGATGATCAGTATTTAACTTCAACATAGGCCTCATGATTTGTAAGGCTCAAGGAAACAATATTGTAGTATGATTTTATTATAGCATGGTCCTTGCCTTTTCTTGATATTTTTTTGCCTTTCAATAGTTGTTAAGGAATCATTAATTAAGTTGTCAAAGAATCATTAATTAGTGCTATATGTTATTGCCTTACAGCGTTTCCTTGCAACATCTGGTGCAATTGCTAGTTTAAGAGTTCACAGATGGATAAGTCCAATAACCTCAATGACGAAAGTTTCTCTAGATTGTTAGGAAGCACTTCTAGAATTGTACCCCCACCTAGATGGAGTTCTTGGAATGATGTAAGCTTTTCCAGACTGTTAGGAAGCACAATTAGACTTTCATAAGAACCCAAATGGAGTTCTTAGAGGCAATTCAATGATCCAAGTCATTTGCAGATGCCTCAAACCAAGGTAGGATTCCATTCTCAATAATCTTAAAGATCAAAGCTTTGAGATTGATCCCAGAAACTCCTCTAGATATTGGAAACTTGAAAGGTATAGTTCCTCCAAACTATTTACTAGACCACCTAGCTCTTGAGGCAATTTTTTCAATTGGCAGAACTCAATCTTAGTATTTTTGAGACAAGTTTTCAGCGATAATCACATCAAAATTCATTTGTCGATGTGTTTCAAACCAGCAAGTGTGCTTCATCATCACGACAAGATGAAGAATCATATCAAGGTACCAAGTTAAATAGAGAGACCAATCCATTCAAACGGCTAGAAAAATGGCTACTTTTGACTAGGAGAGACGACTACCTTTGAATGGGCTTCAGCTACAATTGAAAAGACCAAGAGTTAAAGACAAATTATTATTAATTAATTAATTAATTAAGTTGTTTATTGGATTTATTTAAATATGTAACTAACTAAATATATATGTTTATAAAATTCTCTTAATTATCTTTATAGTAAAACTAATCAAAAACTTAAAAATATATATCTTTTTAGTTAAATTTAATAAAAATATGTAACTATCTCAATATATATAAAAAGTTATTTATTATAATTACCATGTTTAATTAAATAAGAACTAATTAAAAACTTTAAAAATATATCTTTTAGTTATTTTTTTTAATATGTTTATAACTATATTAGTTAAATTTTACTTATAATATAAACATGTGCATAACTTAAATATACGTGTTTATAATTAAAAATCTTTTGAATATGTATAAATGAAAACGGTTTATTATAAATACCCTCAGTGATAAAAACTCAATAAAACATGTGTGTGTGTCAAATTTTATCTATATTATAAATATATATGATTATAATTAACTAAAAACTATTTTAACATGATTTTATGAAACTTATTATAATTAACATGTTTAATTAACATGAAAATATATGTAAGTTAAATTCTATATACCTAAACCTCGTACCCAATTATAAAGGGAAATTATTATCTTCATATCTATTTAAAATATAAACTTATATTAATACTAATATAGGAATATTATGAGGTAAATTAGAGTTAAAATTAATCTTAATAATACTATAAATAAAAAATAATAATGAATAAAAATATGAATAACAAAAAAGGAAAAATAATAAATAAATAGAAAAGGGAAAACCAAGGAAACTCAGATAATTCAAATTTCTGGGTTGTCCAAGACAATTGGAAGAGATTTTGGAGTCATAGGTATTTAACACTTTCTGTCAAATTCGAACTTGATGTGTTTAACACTGGAAGGAATCTACAAATTATGCAATTAATTATACGTGATGATTGTATAAAAAGTAATAACACTACACATGAGATGTGAAAAAAACATCAAGATTACTATTTGAAGTGAACTTGTTTGAGTTACGATTGATAAATGATCTAGTTTGTAACATAAATGTCTCAACTCCTTGAACTTCGACACATTGAAAGGGAGATGAGAAATTTATGCTTAAAAAAAAATCAACTTTTCAAATATTTTCTTACATTGGCCATGCACCTCTTGTAAGGCTTCAAGTCAAAGAACTCTCAGTGAATAGTACATTAAGTCCAATTTGGAAGCATGTATCGATAATGGAAAGTGATCTTCACTCAACCATATCCCTTTGATCCTTTGAATGTCATAAATGTTATTTTTTAATATAACGTAGTCAGTGTTGAATATTAAGATACCCATATTATGAAGCAAAAATGTATATGAACTATATTTAAGTTACCCGATCGCATACCTCATCATCCCTCTGATATAAAAATTCTTTTATTTTACTTGCATTGGTGAATCTCAATTTGTCTCTTTATGTCACAATTTACTTGCGTCTTTAGGGTATTGTGGATATTGTAGCTCCCATGGTTCTCATGGGTGCACTGTGGCATCGTAAATATACAAATCCATTTGGCTCTGCATCTTAATGTATGTTTTTGTTAAGATTTTTTGAAATTTGCCCAACGCTTCTTTATCCACAAAGGTTGAGAATTAATAAAACTGGATTAAGAACTTTCTTTTTAAGGGCGTATTAGATAAAAAGGCCTGCAACTATAACATACGATTTAAGTTGAATTTAATATAATTGTAATTCTCTGAAATATTTCTGAAATTTGACTGAGAAAGTGAAGGTGAACTTGTAACTTGCATAAATTTTGAGTTGAATTGAGTTGTAGATTCTGAAATATTTTGAAAATTTTATGAAAATCTAACAGTTTCATAAATTTGAATAAGAAAATAAAGGTGAACTATTTAACTTTACCATTTCCAAAATATTATGAAACATAAGCATAGAAATAATTTTAACATCCATAAATACATTGCTATTCTAATAGAGTGGGTAGCATGAATACCAACTTGGAAAATTTTGAAGCGTAGATTTGAGTGAAACAAGCAATAGAGGCTTCAATTATCAAAATTGTTGCTTCCTTAATTGAAGCCTCCATCCCTCCTTTCAATCCAGGTCATTCTTTAAGTTTTTTAACATGTTGGACAAATATATTCATTTCGTTCAATATAGACAGACATGCATCTTGATTAGTACATAGTGTTTCATAGCACTCCAAAATATCTGCCACTACCAGAAAAACTATAGTAACCATGTGTACCATTCCCATACCCTAGAGAAAACCTCGAATAATTGTGGTCGTGTCACGCGGTAGAACATCTTGTTGTATATCGACCAATAGAATTAAAGCATTTACAAGAGGTTTGAGTAAAGAAAAGATGATGGTTTATGATATTGAATCTTTGGAATATCTTTAATACTTAGAACCACATTAATTCCTTGAGAAAGCATCTCCTTTAATTTGATGAAGTTATTTGAAGCTGGCCAATAATCTTTATCAACCTTGGGATTTGGTGGTTTATTTTCCCTCTTTTTTCTCCTAAAACTAAACAAAGGAAAAATAATTCTTTTAACTATCTACATAACAAAATAACAATATCACTGCAATTTAATAAACAAAGTGTAATTAGTGCATTTATATAATTAAGTGATACTATAACATTGAACTCAAATGGTAAAACAATAAAAAATTTCTTTTCTAAATTAAAAGTTAATTTGATTCCTTATAATGAAGACGAGAAATAAGATACCTATTTGACCCATTCACATACATTACACAACTTTGAAAACCCTATTCCTAAATGTCTATTACTTTAATTATGCCTTATGTTTTCACTCATGAACACTATGATCCTTCGTCGTTTTATTGTTCACGTTGGGCCATCCTATCCTTTTGATGACCATAAATTCCATGTCAACTACATTTATATAAGCAATATGATATTTAAACTTTCATAAACTCAACACTAAAAATATTTATGACAAATATTTCACTCAGTTAGCACAATTTACCTGTGTCTATAAGGTATTTTAGATGTTGTAGCTCTCGTGGTTTTCGTAAATACAAAAATCCATTTGGCCCTACATCTTAGTGTATGTTTCTTTTAAGCTTGTCTGAAATTAGCCAAAGCTTCTTTGTCCACATAGGTTGAGAAAAATCAACCATAATACAAAAATCCATTTGGCCCTACATCTTAGTGTACGTTTCTTTTAAACTTGTTTGAAATTTAGCCAAAGCTTATTTGTCTACATAGGTTGAGAAAAATCAACCATTAATAGATTAAGAATTTTATTTTCACTGTCATATTAGATAAAGGCCCTATAACAACAACATAAATTTAATTGTAAATAAATTTAACAATGTCAGAAATATGATTCACAAAGTTTTAATTTTATTCTTCTATTTCAAAATATTCCAAAACTTTAAACTTATAACAACAACATAAATTTAATTGTAAATAAATTTAACAGTGTCAAAAATATGATTCACAAAGTTTTAATTTTACTCTTCTATTTCAAAATATTCCAAAACTTTAAACTTATAATTCCAAAATCTTAAACCATTTAATTCAATTGTAAAGAAACGTAACGGTTTAGGACATCTGATCGACAAAGTAAAGCTAAATTGTTAAACTTTAGTTCTCTTCAATTTCCAAAATGGAATTCTATGGTTGATCATTTTAACATCTATATACACATTCAAAAATATTAAGCGTGATAATAAGTTTAGCATCAATATACACCTTGTTATCCTAAAAACATAAAGTGGTACCTTGAATGCTCTGAAAATTTTGAAACGTCTATTTGAGAACAACAAGCGATATAGGCTTCAACTATCAACATTGATGCTTCCTTAATTGAAGCCTCCATCCCTTCCTTCAATCAAGGTCATTTTTTAAGTTTTTTAACATGATGTGTTAATATATTTATTTCGTTCAATAAAGACAGACACACCTCTCAATTGGTACAAAGTGTTTCATAGCACTCCAAAATATTTGCCACCACAAGAAAACATGTACTAACCATGTGTGCCATTCCCATACTCCGGAGAAATCCTCGAATAATTGTGGTCATGTCGCCTGGAAGAACATCTTTATGTATATCAACAAATAGAAGTAAGAGCATTTACAGGAGGTTTAAGTAAAGAAACGGTGATGGTTTATGATCTTTAATCTTTGGAATATCTTTAATACTTACAACCACATTAATTCCTTCATAAAGCAAAACCACGCCCACTTTTAATCTTCATACATGTTGTCATCAAAGAGAGAACATGTTTCCTCTATATCTGCAACAGAAAAACCTTCATATTAAGCCATCAAGAAATCATTCAACGAGAAGCAGTCTTTTGATTAATTTTTGAACATGCTCATTATGCCTCCTAACTATTAACTATTAATCCAATGGCCTAAAAATCTTCAATCATCTAACATTCCATCTTATGCTGCAGACTGGTACATAGTGGTAGTTATGGGAGTTCTCAAAGGGGAACGCCTTACGACGTAATTATTTGATTGAAGTGAGAAATTGAAGTCGAAGTGTACTGGGAATATAATATGATATTCTCACATCAAGGCCAAATTGTGCAAAATGTTGAGTTTTAATGGAAATCATGTTCAAAATAAATGAGGCCTTGAACTAATTTTAAGTATATCAGTGTTATAACTAATAACAATTAAGAAGACATTGCAACTAAACAATAACAACTTTAGCCATAAATATTGGATATGCCAGAGAAAGAAGAAACATGTATTTTAGTTATGTGTCCCTCTTTGGCATTGAATTTCCATGCTCGGTAAAGAAAACAAGAAAAAATACACAAATATAGATTCGAGGAAATCATTCACATTACGATCAAGAATTTAAGAGATAACAAGCGAATGCTTTAAGGAGATTCGAACTAGGCCAATATTCTAGGATATGTTCTACAACTTATGGATTACAAAATTATATCACACCAGAGGCATACAAATCAAATTCTTCCTTTCAGTTTGATAGAAACTATATGAGAATAACACTATAGGTCTTTCATTATATATGCAAATTACATTATATTGCTATGGTTTGCAGGTAATTCTTAGCCAGAATTATTATGGAACAATTGCAGACATTTGGTTTCTTTCCCTTTGAAGATTTTAATCTTATCAAGCAATATCGTAAGGTATATTACATGCTTTCAAAATTCATGGCTAGTCCAACAAATGATTTTATGTGGAATGATCTTTGACTTGTCTAGGTTCTTTGAGGAGGTATGTTTTCAAAAGTCCACTATTTTTTTATTTGTTTCTTCATTGAATGTCTCCAATTAGTGAAAACTTGAAGAGGTGACATATTTTAGATAATACACAATTTGTTAAAAACTTAAATAACACTTTGTTTACTCAACAAAGTCTTGAGTAAATTAAGGAGGATTTCCAATTATTTATGACATTTTATCCATTGGAAAATTTTAATCTTGAGCAACTGGCTCAACCTAAATTATTTAATGTCAAAATAATGCAATATGTATCTCACCATGCCTGCCTAGTCTATAAATATGCTTATTTATTAATGTATTCAAACCATTAACGCCAACTTTCGATTGAAGAATTATGGTAAAAATAAGAAGAGTTGATTGAAGAATTATAGTAAAAATAAGAAGAGGTTTTGTTGTAGACTTTCGGCCCTAGAGACAATGGAAAAAATAGATTATGCTACTTAAAGTATGAGCTTCTCAGTAGAAAGAGTAAACCTTTGCAAGGTTGGTATACAATATATGTTGGTGTACAGTTTATGGATACATTATCCTCCACATTTTTATAAAATCTGAATGTGAAACAATATCAAGGCACATATATTTATTGAATGAAACAAAAAGAAGGACAGTACAATCTTACTAAAAAAAACTGGATGTTTTTCATTACTTTTTAGATACACCTGTTTGAAAAATATTTAAAGACCACTGTGGTATAAAGAGCATATATTAGCAAATATGTTTACATTTATATGCATGTGTATAAATTAGAAGATCATGCAAATAAATGTTTGGAGTATTAATAGTAGAAATCAAGAATTAGATAGATAACTTGAGTTTGTAATGTTTGTATGTTCTAGTTATAATTTAAATTAATTATAAAAATTAATTATTCAGAGAGACCAACATTGAAAACACATTACAACTGGAGGAGGAGATATATTATTTGATTGAAGTGAGAAATTGGAGTCGAACGATATAAAAAAATATCTCCAAGTGATTGGAAACTACAAATCATCTGAACCAAACTTTTGACTAGAACATGGATAAAATCTTTGTCTCACTAAACCCTATCCTTGTCCTGTAGGTATGCAGAGGCTTCTTGCCTTGAATCTATGCAGGGATGTTCAAAAATCAGTCGTAATTTAAGTTATGGAATTAGTCAAAACTCTTTACATGACCTATCAACGATACCTGTTGCTTTCCCCGAATAGAGATGTTGTTCAACATCTCTATTAAAAACTATCGGAAGAGAGGAAACTCAGTACGCTAGGCAACCCTATTCAATTGTTTATGTCTTCTCAATTTTTGCCCAGCCTATATCAATACTGGGAACTTAATATTGATTTCAGCACTTACTTCATCGAGAGCTTTGGGGGCCCATTGCGGAGCATTTCTTTATCGGAGGCGCCATGTATTTGTTGATATCTTTTTTGAAATTTGAAAACTGCACAGGCATGGTCGATGGGAGGATAAATGGTCTCGGAGCCAAAGTTGGGGTTGTCGTGGAGCGGGACCTTTGAAGGGATCTATTTAAGCAAAGAATTTCCTTATCCCAGGCATTGAGAAAGCTGCAACGGGTTTCGTTATTCGATTATTTTTGTAACCAACTCATAATGGTTTTAAATCCGATGGCGGAGACTATTCTAACAATAAATTCATTTTTATTTGATTTTTTTTAACTGACTCATAACGATTTTCAATCAGATGACCGAGACTATTTTAATCATCTAACATTAAATCAATGTTGCACGAGGGAACAAGTGGTATGGAAGGGAAGTTTTTCCAAGAGGAACACCTTACGACGTAATTAGAATTAACTAATTTCCAATTTGATTATAAAATTCATATATATATATATAATTGAAGTCAAAGTTCTTTATTTAAATATTTGGAATATATATATATATATATATATATATATATATATATATTTAAAATATTTAGAATATTAAGAAAAATATAAAGTAATATATATAAAACGAAAAGATTAATATAAATATTTTTTAATTCAGTGATACATAATATGTTTGACAAAAAAAATCGGTAAAAATTACATAGGAGAAAATCTTGTCCACGCGTTTCGAACCAACTAGTGTGGTTCATCTTCAGGACAAGATGAACCACACTAGTTGGTTCGAAAAGCGTCAATGAGATTTTTTCCTATGTAATTTTTATATAAAGATTTTTTGTGAAACATTAATATAAATAATTAAATTTTATAAAATAATAAATATATATTTAGATATTTATATAACACACACACATATATATATATATATATATATATATATATATATATATATATATATATATATATATTCTAAAAAGATAAAATAATATTTATTAAAAGAAAAGATTAATATAAATAATTAAATTTAAAAAAAAAAATTAAAAAGAAAAAAAAAATCATATTTTTAATATCATGTTAAATTTACAAAAGTTGTATTCAAAAATTAATCTTAATAAAAAAACATAAAAAGATTAAATATTAAAAAATAAAACAAAGAAGAATACATAAATTTATTTATGTTAATTTTTTTAATGAATATTATGAAAAAATTTAAAGTAAAAATATCTTTATTTAAATTTTTAATCAATTAAAGATCTATATAAATTTGTATTAATTTATTTTATTATTGTAGAAATTCTGACTATAGATTAACTTGATAATGTAATATAACTAAAGCAAAATACTTTAAACTACTTCTACAATCAATTTTTCGGAAGCTTAAAATATTTGAGCAAGATCAAGCTGAACACATATAACTAGAAGAAGAATCAATGCACATGAAACACAGAAGAATACTCAGGGGAAAGCCTCAGCTAAAAACCCCACTATCTGTATTATCATACAAGTGGAAATATATCAGGATTACACAAAGCCTTAGCTCTCACAGCTAGCCAACTCTCAGTACAATCCCTCACAGATGCTCACAGACAAAATAGACTGCTCATAAGCCTTCTCCTCTGCCCTCCAAGCTCCTATTTCCTTGCGTTGTTTCTCTTGGGTGATCCTACTGTTACCAAGTGTAACACTGATCACTCACAATGGTCTCACACCCTGTAAAATTGTGCAATACTCAAGGAATGAATTCCTTCTGCATGCATGAGTTTTGTTTATAGGAAAACACATGCAACTGATAGTACATTGTCCCTGTCTTTAATCTCAACTGGGTCTTTCTCATAATAGACATGCATGAGTTATTGATGAGAGAATCTTCAGTTATCTGGAGTACACTAGTTGGATGCATGCATGCATTAACTGACTGAACTCACAATTAGTTCCTCAAACAGTTTGGAACTAATTTAACTGGACTTAACTCAGTAAATTGAACTAACTAATTACAACTCAAACACAACTCAATCTTATCTCCTTAATTAAGGGATAATCTCCTTAATTTAAGGGATAATTGTTGCATGACTTCAAAAAGACTTCTAACTTGAATTTCTTCAACTAATTAACTCAAGATGAATTAATTAATTATTTTTCAAGCAGCTGGTGAGACTAAATTCGAATTTTAATTGTCAATTTTAATTCAAGGACAAATTAAAATTGGAATATTCTTGTTGCCACATTTCAACACTCCCTCTCAACAAGAAAGGTATTATCTGTCACCCCAATCCTGTCTCTATGGAACTTGAATTTACACTTTGACAATGCCTTTGTCAAAATGTCAACATCTTGCTCCTCGGTCGAAATATAATGCAACAACAAGATCCTCATCGCTACACAGTCTCTGAGATGATGATACCGGATATCGATGTGCTTGGACCTATCATGAAATACTGGATTCTCAGAGAGTTTGATACAACTCTGATTATCACAATAGATCACAGTTGGATCCATCCTCTGATCAAACAAACCAACTAAGATTTTCCGCATCCAGATGGCCTCACATGCTACCTGACTTGCAACCATGTATTCAACCTCTGCCAAGCTGAGTGCAACTGACCTTTGTTTCCTACTAAACCAATAAACTACAGATGACCCAAGGTTGAAAATCCCTCCTGATGTGCTCTTCCGATTTGATGAACTCCCTGCCCAATCTACATCAGTGAAGCCCTGTAGCTTCACTCCCTCTGTCCGTCTATACCATAATCCATACTGAGATGTGCCTCTGAGGTATCCCAATACATGCTTTTTCGCCTTCCAAAACATCTTGGTAGGTTGAACCATCGCTTGACTCAGCTAGTTCACCGTATAGCACAAATCTGGTCGTGTGTTCACTAAGTACATTAGTGAACCCACAAGATGCCTGTACACAGTAGCCTTTACTACTTCTCCTAAAGTAGCATCCTCCTTCCTCTAGTTACCTACTAGAGGAGTCTGCATGGGCTTGCACTTCTCCATGTGGAATCTCCTAAGTATCTCGTTGGCATACTTGCCCTGAGACACAAACAACTCCCCATCCTTCTGCCACACTTCCATGCCAAGGAAGTAATGAATGAGACCCATGTCTTTCATCTCGAGTTCTCTTGAAAGTTCCTCCTTGCAAGACATGATCAACTAATCATCACCCGTCAATATGAGATCATCAACATAAAGTACAATGATCAACTGCTTACCTTTCACCATGATGTGGTACAGGTTTGCATCCGCTTCACTCTTTGTGAAGGCCAACCTGGTGAAGCAGTTGTCTATCCTGGTGTACCAAGCATGAGCTGCTTGCCTCGACCCGTACAAAGCTCTCTTGAGTTGGCACACATGCGACTCACGATCGAAGGTCTCAAAACCTTCTGGTTGCTCTATGTACACCTCTTCCTCAATCTTGCCATTGAGGAATGCAGTCTTCACATCCATATGATGGATCTTCCAACCCATCTGTGCTGATAGTGCCAACATCAATCTAATAGATGAGTACCTTGCTACAGGAGCAAAAGTCTCATCATATTCAATCCCCTTGACCTGTGAGAAACCATAGGCAACAAATCTTGCCTTATGCTTCTTCACACTACCATTAGCAGCTTGCTTTACCTTGTAAAGCCAACAGGAACTCACAACTGACTTGTTCTTCAGCCTTGGAACCACATCCCAAACAATGTTACAAACTATGGAGTCATACTCCTCCACCATAGAATCAACCCAAATCGGTTGCTACACTGCTTCCTCAAAGGAAGATGGCTCAGTCTCAACACATTCCCCAACAAGGGCCATGTATCTAGTGTACCTCTCAGGTGACCTCCTCTGTCTGCGCTAAGAAGATGGTTCTCCCACATTCTCTCTTCCATCTGTCAACAATCTGTCAGCTTCTCTTGTGCGCTTTCATCCATCTCTGGAAGACTCTGCTTGAGTGGATGTCTCCACTCCTGGAACCTTTACATGTGGTTGCTCTGCATCAATCTGAGGCTCCTCCTCCTTAGGAACCAACAGTTCTTCCACAGCCTGTAGTTGAAGCTCCCTCTCAAGGGAAACTCGCATGGCCTTCTACTCATCAAACTTGAGATCTCTGTGAACCACTGTCTTCCGACTGGTAGGCAAGTACACTCAATAGTTGTGGGGTGTATCAGTGTACGCCGCAAGTATCCCCAACTCAGGTGTCAACTCAAGCTTCTTCCATGCATCCTTTGTCACACGGCAATATATCGATGAGCCAAAGATCCTGAAGTGACCCACATCTGGTCTCTTACCGAAGAAAGCTTCCTCTGTTGTCTTCATCCCAAGTATGCGATACGGGCTTCTATTCTGCAAATAGACCGTTGTGTTGCATGCCTCAGCCCACAAATGAACTGGTAGGCCTTGGTCATGCATCATTTCCCATGCTGCCCCTACAATAGTTCTATTCTTCCTCTCGGCCACCCCATTCTGCTATGGGTTACGGGGTGCCGTCAACTCTCATTTAATTCCTTCCGCTGCACAGAAGTCCTTAAACTCTTGAGAGACATATTCTCCACCGTTGTCACTTCTCAAGGCCTTGATCTTCTTCCCTAATTCGTTCTCAACCAAATCTTTGAAATCACAAAACTTTGAGAAGGTTTGGTCCTTCTTATGCATGAAATAAATCCAACATTTACAAGAATAATCATAAATGAAAATCACATAATACCTTTGCTTCGTTCTAGATGCCGTCGAGAATGGTCCACACAAATCAGTATGAACTCGCTCTAAGATCACTTTTGCTCGACTGTCTCGATCATGAAAGGAAGACTTGGCATACTTTCCCAAGGTACAACCTTTGCATGTGTCAACTTGCTCAAGTTTACCTTTGGGAAGTCCTGTAGATATCTGTTGCATTATCTTCAAGGCCCCATGATGCAAATGGCCCAACCACCTGTGCCATAACTCGCCAATGTCTTGGCTTTGCACCAATTCTGCTTTCGAATTCAATGCTGCACAATCATCTACCTCTAGTTTATAGAGATTCTTCACTCGAATCCTGATCCTCTTGGTCTGGCCCGTGGCTATGTGTCTTAGGAATGCCTTTCCTTTACTAAAGACAACATCGTAGCCTTTTTCCTCCAACATCGCGACAGATACCAAGTTCTTCTTCAGTCCAGACACATACTTCACATCTGTGAAGGTGAGAGGAGCTCCATGCTCCCTCTAAAAAGCAACCATGCCCACCCCTGAAACACTGTACTTTCCGTCGTCACCCATCTCTATGTGCATCTTGAGGTATTTCTCCTCCAAGGTACTGAATAAAATTTTATCACCGGTCATATGGAATGAGGCTCCATTGTCAAGATACCAAACACAACCCACCATCGATGACACCATGCATGCGATGAGTGTAAAGTCCATTTCGAACTGAGAGGCTAATGCCTCACCTTCCGATCCTTTTTGGATCCCTTCTTAGACTTCTTCGATGGGCAATTAGTTTCCTAATGTCCTATCTCGTGACAATTAAGGCATCTCACTTTAGACTTGTCACCCTTCTTCCCTCCATGAGAAGAATTCGATTTGGAATGAGAAGCCTTCCCCTTCCCTTTCCTTCCCTTACTTGCTAAGGCGATATTTTCTTCATCATCATTCTTTGATGAAGAACCATCTCGTGTGCTCCTCCTGATCTCCTCCTGCAGCAGATCCGACCATAGTCATTCCCAATCCAGTAGTTTCTCCCTTCCATTCACAGAGTCCTGGTAGCTATTCCAACTCTTTGGAAGGCCGAGGAGAGCAAGGCTCACCATATCATCATTGGCAGTAGTTATTCCCACACTACCAAGCTCATCTCTACAGGTGGTGAGCTTGTTCAAATATGTGGAAATAGTATCACCCTTCTCCATCTTGATTTTCCTAAGCTTATCCTTGATCGCCAATTTCCTCTAGTTGCTACTATTCTGGTAGAGGTTTTTCAATGTCTTCCACATTGAAAATGGAGTATCCTTCCCATGGAGACTTGAGACAATATGGTCTCAAACTCCCTCCAGGATGATCCATCTCGCCTTCACCACACACTTCTTCCACTCAACCAACTCTTGTGCATTAGTTGCAGCTAGCTTTGGGATTTCTTGATCAATGAAATCCTTCAAGCCATTGTCTTCTAATACAACTTCCATTCTATCTTTCCATGCTATGTAATTCGAGCTGCCTTTCAAGGCATACTCGAGTCTCAAGCCATAGAACGCCATTGACCAACCTAAAGTATGATATGAATTTGATTTGCACCTGCAACCCCGAACTTCAAACCTCGAATTCTCTTCTCAGTATATTGTTCATAGCTCCGATAAACTTGGCTTTGATACCATGTAGAAATTCTGGCTATAGATTAACATGATAATGCAATATAACTAAAGAAAAATACTTTAATCTACTTCTACAATCAATTTTGCGGAAGCTTAAAAGATTTGAGCAAGATCAAGTTGAAAACATATAACCAGAAGAAGAATCAATGCTGATCCGAATTTAAACAGGAACGCAACAAATTATAGATATAACCATAAACACAAAGATGCAGCGGAAATAATACTTCATTTCATTAATGTAAAATACTGAGATATGCTTACAAACAGAAAATGGAAATAAGTAGCTAGGGCGATGGTAGCTTATCTCTGAGAAGAGATGTGGTGGCTACATGCCTCTGAACTATGTTACAATGAGGCTCAAAGGCCTATTTATTGTTGAGAAACAATGGAAAACCCTAAACATCCAAAAACATAACCCTAGAAGATGAAACGCCAAACTGTGGGCCCCGTTTGGGTAAATTGGTACATCAACTTCTCGGGGTCGTAACTTTGGCATACGATCTTTGTTTGATGCGTACAATATCTCGTTAGAAAGATCTATCCGAGAACTAAAACTTTGGGAAGAGCAACATCGGTCCATGGACCCATGTTGCTCCCAATTTTCCCAAAAAATGTCGTTTAGGGCCTCAAAACAGCTCCGGAAGTTCAGAACCCAAAAAACTGCTAAAAATAGTAAACTATGCTACAATTAAGGAAACTAAAATGCTGAAAGAAACAATGGTGGGGGTCCAAGTGGACTTGGTGGGTGGCCACCAATATCCACCTGGATCATTCCTCCCTCCTTAGGAAGCAATGGTCCCCATTGCGTTGAGTTCCTCCATGAGATGAGGAAACTTCTGTTGAACTTGGTCCCTAGTGAGCCACTTTCCCTGGTGAAGGAGTTGGCCTGCTTTGACAACTCGATACAGTTGGATGTTTTGCTGGCGAGTGTGCTTGATCTTTGTGTCCATGATCCGATCAGTTGCAGCTTGTTCCATGCAATCTAGATTTAACTCTATGGTTGTGAGCTGTTCTGCAATGTCGGATGTGTCTAGTAATGGTGGAAAGTATGGTCGAAGGCGGTCCACATTGAACACTGGGTGCAAGCCAAGGAATGGGTGAATGCTGAGCTCAAATTCATTGTCTCCCAGAGCCTTGGTAATGATGTAAGGACCATATCGGAGTGGTCTGAGTTTTCGATAGGCTCCAGTAAGGCTTTCCTTTTGCAAATGCAACCAGACTTTGTCGCCCACCTGAAACTTGTGTGGCACCATATGTTGATCATGTCGCTGCTTGTACTTGGCATTTGATTTCTCTAGAATGTCATGGACTTGCTAGTAAATATGTTGGATGTGCTCAATTAAGTTGTTTTCCTTATCTGTTTCAGACTGGACATGAGCCGAATTTGCGTGAGTAGCTGCAAATGGCATGGCCACATCAATGGGACATAGTGGCTAGAATCCCAAGCCCACTTGAAAAATGGTTGTGGCCAGTCGAGCTATGGAGAGCCCGGTTGTAGTTGTGTTGAACATAGGGGAGGTTGTCATCCCATGTGCGTGGATGCTTTGAGTTGTACATGCGCAGAATGTGTACAATCATCCCGTTGACAACCTCTATCTGGCCATCAGTTTGAGGATGGAAGGTTGTGGACTTAGTGAGTTTGGTGTCCAGCATCAACTAGAGACTGGACCAAAATGTACTGAGGAACCTGTTGTCTCGATCTGAGATGATAGACTGTGGGATCCCAAAGTGTACCCACACTCGTTCAAAGAAGAGTTTAGCAGTGGCTTCTGCTGTGATATTCTTCTTGCAGGCCGCCATAATGGCCATCTTTGAGAACCTGTCGACGACCACAAAAACACAGTCGTTTCCATGCTTAGTGGAAGGAAGGCCTAACATGTAATCCATGGATATGGATTCCCAAGGTCGACTAGGGGTAGGCAGCGGGGTATAGAGGCCTTACTTCTTGACTGTCAGTTTGGAAATGGCGCAGGCAGTGCATGATCTGATGTCCTTCCCGACATCTTGTCGAAGATGCGGCCAATAGAAATACTTCTGCAGTACTACCATCATTTTCTCGACCTCGAAATGCCCAGTAGCCCAACTGTAGTGTGCTTCCCAAATCATCTTGTCACACTCGCTTGAAGGAACACAAAGGTGACCCATGTGGCATAACAGGGCATCCTGGAGGTGAAAATCTGGAACATGCCGACCCTCCAAGAGTGTCTGGTATGTGTGGCCAAATTCTGGGTCGCTTTTGTAGAGAAGTGGCCAATCAGAAGTCTCGTGCCCACAAGAGTTGAGCATGATGGTTAATGACATGATCAGTGGTCAACTAAGGCAATTTGCAACATTATTGGTGCTACCCTTCTTATACTTGATATTCAAATGGAACTGTTGTAGGTATGTGGACCACTTCTGATGGCGATCATTCTGTAATTTCCCTTGGGTCTGTATGAACTGGAGGGGTCGATGGTCTATGTGGATGATCGTTTCCTTCCCCAAAATGTAATGTTTCCACTGTCGGCAGGCCTGCATAATGGAATACATCTCTTTGTCATAAGTGGGATACTTCTGGACTATGTCTGAAAGTGTCTCACTGTGATATGCCACTAGATGCCCGTGTTGAGTAAGGACTACCCCAATAATATAGTCAAAGGCATCTATCTCGACCTCAAATGGTTGTTGCGAGTTTGGCAATGCGAGCACTGGTGCCGAGCAGAGGCAATCTTTCAACTCTATGAATGCCTTCTGTTGAGATTCAGACCAAAAGAATTTTTCTTTCGCTCCTCCCTTGGTGACTTGACTCAAGGGCCAAGTGATATGAGAAAATCCCAACACGAACCTGCAGTAGAAGTTGGCAAGACCTAGAAAGCTGCGGAGCTCCGTTAGAGTGGTTGGAGAGGGCCAATCCCGAATGACTTGGATCTTGGTTGGATCCACATGCACCCCCTATTCATCAATAATGTATCCCGGATACTGAACCTGGGTCATGCCAAAAGTGCATTTCTCCAAGTTGGCACATAACTTGTGTTGTCGTAGTGTTTGGAGAACCTGTCAGATGTGGTGGAGGTGCTCTTCCCAACTCTGGATGAAGATCAGGATGTCATCCAAGTATACCACTACAAATGAGTTGGTGAATGGCTGCAAGATGTCATCCATTAGCCTCATGAAGGTTGCAGGAGCATTCATCAATCCGAAAGGCATAACCAACCATTCGAAAAGGCCCTCCTTAGCTTTGAAGGCATTCTTCCACACATCAGAGGATTCGATTGGTACCTGGTGATATCCTGACTTCAAATTGATCTTACTAGAATGTTTTGCCCCCTTCAGTTGGTCGAGGAGGTCATCAATCCGTGGGATCGGCTACCTATTACGGAAAGTGATCTTGTTCAGCACCCGATAGTCAATACAGAGTCTCCAAGTCCCATCCTTCTTCTGTACCAACACGATCAGGCTCCCATAGGGCGATGAACTTAGACGGATGTGACCTTTCTGCAGCAGCTCCTAAATCTGCCTCTTGATTTCATCGTTCTCCATAACAAAGCGCTGATAGATTGGTCCATTAGGCAGTGGCGCACCTGGGGTCAGATCGATGGAGTGCTTGACCTAACAGTGTAGAGGAACCCCGGCAGGGGAGGTGAAGATGTCCTCGTACTCCTCCACAACTTTGTTCATCTGCAGTTGTCGTACAGAGGGGCCCTATCTGGAGATCGTGGCCACCGTCTTCTTCTTTCCTTGAGGGCGTATCATCAGGAAAAAAAATCTCGGTTTTGGAAATGAGCTTACTGCATTGTTTTGCAGTAACCAAAGAGATGGCGGTAGGCAGTGCTACCTCCGGTATCCTGTACAACTTATTTCCCAAAGTAATAATAACAGCACGGGGCCTTGATTCATACACAGCATGTCGCTTCTACAAGTATGGTTGTCCCAATAATACATCACAAACTTCAAGGGGAGCAATGTCACACAATACCTCATCCATCAAGAGCTTGATGTTGTATGGAAGGCAACACTGCTGGCTCATGCAAAGATCCTGTCCTTGGTGAAGCCACCCGATGGTGTACGGTTCTGGATGTTCTGTGGTCAGTAATCCCAGCCGCTTCACGACCTCTGACAAAATGAGGTTCTTTTGGCTCCTGCTATTGACAATGAACTATAGTGGGGATTCCTTTACCCACATCTGGGAGTGGAAGAGACGCTCCTCCTCCTCTGGATCTTCGTGGTGGCAACGGTGGCGTTGGGCTCCACATCGATAATCTACTTCCCTTTGTCATTCCCCTTGTCGAGTTCTGACTCAAAGTCAGAACATGCATCTGATTCTGAAACCTTTAGCTTAGCCACCAGTGACTGCTTGGCCCGACACTCACTTGTGTTGTGAGTGGAGCTCTTATGGAACTCACACCATTTTCCCCTGTCCTTTTTCGGCTTCGCGGCACTATTCTTTGCTTGCAGCTTTAGCGGGTTGTCTTGGGCGGTTTGGGGGCACCTTTCCCTTGCTTTGGATTCGCAAATCCAAAGTCTCGCTTCTTCTACTTAAACTTTTGCTCGACCTTGACGGCATATAGGTATGTCGTGCCAAGCGAGGAGATATTCAGGAATTCTATTTCTTCCTAGATGTACTTGTGCAGGCAGCCACGGTATTTGAGCATCAAATGCTGCTCCGAATCCTTGATACCCAACTTTGTGCGAAGGGTATGGAAAATATTGGTAAACTCCGACACGTCTTGGTCCCTTCCCTGCTGCAGCGTGGTCCACTTTATGTATTGATCCTCATAGCTTCCAACAGGGTAGTATTGCTCCTTGATGGCATCCCAAAATGAATTCCAGGTGGGTGCGGCTGAAAATAGTGAGTCAGTACTTTCATCCTTCTGCTCGCAGTAGGTTTCCCACCAGTCCTTGACGTGGGGGGCTGCTTTGAGAAGAGCGAAAATAATCTTTTCCCAACTAGAAAAATCATGAACAGAAAAATAACCCTCTAGCAAATTTAACCATTTATCGACGGTATTTGCGTCTATCTGACCCTCGAATATGGGGATTTCAAAATTAACTTGTACCTTAAACGATGTGATGTTTCTAGAGTAGCTGTGGGAAGCCGTTGCGTCGCCCCTGGGTAGCCGCTGAAGGATCTGGGCAAAGTTGTCCATCATCGCGTTCCTTTGTCACTCTAGGGATTCTTTAAGCAAGATTTTGATAGGATCTCCTACTCCCTTGTCTTTCTTTTCATCCGCCATGGGAGGCCGTCGGGTTTTGCGAGGCTGGTCTTGCAAAGGTTCAACCAATTCAAGCCCTAACTCCTTATATCCCGACCTCGTCGAGGACATGCAAAGAAAAACAGAGAAAAAGCAGACCGCTCTGATACCACTGATCCGGATTTAAATAGGAATGCAACAAATTACAGAGATAACCATAAACATAAATATGCAACGGAAATAATACTTCATTTCATTAATGTAAAATACTGAGATATGCTTACAAACAGAAAATGGAAATAAACAGTTAGGGCAATGGTAGCTTATCTCTGAGAAGAGATGTGGTGGCTAAATGCCTCTGAACTGTGTTAAAATGAGGCTCGAAGGCCTATTCATTGTTGAGAAACAATGGAAAACCCTAAACATCCAAAAACATAACCCTAGAAGATGAAATTCCAAACTGTGGGCCCCGTTTGGGTAAATTGGTACATCAACTTCCCAGGGTCGTAACTTTGGCATACGATCTCCATTTGACGCGTACAATATCTCGTTAGAAAGATATATCCGAGAACTACAACTTTGGGAAGAGCAACATCGGTCAATGGACCGTTGACCGATGTTGCTCCCATTTTTCCGAAAAAAACATCGTTTAGGGCCTCAAAACGGCTCCGGAAGTTCAGAACTCGAAAAACTGCTAAAAATAGTAAATTGTGCTACAATTAAGGAAACTAAAAAGATGAAAGAAACAATGGTGGGGGTCCAAGTGGACTTGGTAGGTGGCCACCAATGTCCACCTGGATCAAATGCACATGAAACATAGAAGAATACTCAGGGGAAGCCTCAGCTAAAAACCCCACTATCTGTATTATCATACAAGTGGAAATATATCAGGATTACACAAAGCCTTAGCTCTCACAGCTAGCCATCTCTTAGTACAATCCCTCACAGATGCTCACAGACAAAATAGACTACTCATAAGCCTTCTCCTCTGCCCTCCAAGCTCCTATTTCCTTGCGTTGTTTCTCCTGGGTGATCCTACTGTTACCAAGTGTAACACTGATCACTCACACTGATCTCACACCCTGTAAAACTGTGCAATACTCAAGGAATGAATTCCTTCTGCATGCATGAGTTTTGTTTATAGGAAAACACATGCAACTGATAGTACATTATCCCTGTCTTTAATCTCAATTGGGTCTTTCTCAGAATAGACATGCATGAGTTACTGATGAGAGAATCTTCAGTTATCTGGAGTACACTAGTTGGATGCATGCATGCATTAACTGACTGAACTCACAATTAGTTCCTCAAATAGTTTGGAACTAATTTAACTGGACTTAACTCAGTAAACTAAGCTAACTAATTACAACTCAATCTTATCTCCTTAATGAAGGGATAATCTCCTTAATTTAAGGGATAACTGTTGCATGACTTCAGAAAGACTTCTAACTTGAATTTCTTCAACTAATTAACTCAAGATGAATTAATTAATTATTTTTCAAGCAACTGGTGAGACTAAATTCGAATTTTAATTCTCAATTTTAATTCAAGGACAAATTAAAATTGGAATATTCTTGTTGCCACATTTCAATAATTATAATTTATTTGAAAAATGAGTTTTTTATTATTAAAAGAAATTGTTTTAAATGATTATTTTAATTTTTTTTAGTTTATTTTGCATATTAGATATTTTTTGGATGTGGAGAATGCCTTAAAATTGTTTTTGTTTGGGTAAGAGCTTGTTTTCTTTGGACTTAAGGAAACATGGTAACAACCCAAGGTCCATAGGAATTTGGTAGGCATGAAAGCTTGCCTCGATACAGACCATCAATGAGTAATTTTAGGTGGTTTGATTTCCTTGAAGAACGGTGATGAGTGAGCCTGCATTCATGGATAACATCCAACAATGGTTGTCCTCACTGCTATTTTGACAAGTTATGATAGGTTTCCCCACTATTATTTTAACAAGTGAGTTATGAGAGGTTACCCCACTGCTATTTTGACAAGTAAGTTATGATATGTTTCCCCACTGTGTGTTACATATTAGATATTTTTACTCTTTTAGATATATATTTTAGTCAATTTTGTTATATATTTGGTAGAGGTTTGTTGGAATCATAGGTACGAGCTATATAATTTACACAATCTAACTACATAAAGAGTTTTTCATAGAGATGAACCCATTTATGTATAAAAAACACATTTTAATCAACTAAAAATCACAATGTAATAAAAAAATTTCTTGTTAAGCTCCCCCAAAAAATTTGAAACAACTTATATTTAAATTACACCTTTATTCTCCCACATTTTAATTTTAAAAATCTATTAATATTATGAATAACAAATCCCAAAAATCTCATAGAAACTCCATCCAATCTCATGGCATCGTAATAGCAAGATCTTTGTATTAAGCATACCAAAAAATAAACTAAAAAAAAACAACTATATTCCCTAACAATGTAGCTAACCACTCTAGTCTCTCACTACAACTAACTATATTTTAGTGTAATGTTTAAATAGATATTTTCTTTTGACACTTGAAAATATCATGTTTAAATACATATTTTCTTTTGACACCTAAAATTAATAGATGACGGTATGGCATGCACACATATTAATTAAAATAATTAAAAATTTGACATCTCCATTTATGTACCATTTCCTTTCTCCACATTAGCAACATCCATATACAAGGGGAAAATGTATCAATCTTATAAGATAATATTATTCCTTTGGTAGTCTCCACAATAACCTTCCTGTTGGTTGTTATTGCTTGATGCACAATCTGTACATCTGCATTTCTTTTAAAAGTGATTAAATTATCAAACTTGAACTCTTGCAAAGTATGAGTAATGAGCATTCCATGAGAGGATTCTACCCAGCCAAAGGAAGATATTTTCCTATTTGAAGATGTGTGAAATGATCCCTCCAACCCTTTGAAGTTTGACAGAACAAACAAATCCAAAATGGGTTCTTTATGCTCAATCAATCACCCTATGATTGGACTGCTAGATTTCTCATCAAGTCACAGGCGCAAATTTCCATTTGCAAATTAAATATCCAGGGCATTGTTCACGCTGAAACTGAATGTGTTCTCTTTTCCATCCAAAATTTTACCCAAAAAGGGTGTAACTTCAATTTCATAGCTAGGCAGACCAAACAATCTAATACCAGTAAAAAGATGAAAGAACAGTGGATTGATCCCTCTTGTCTAAACCACAGGGAAAGGCCACACAAAACCTACAACAATCCCATAGATGAAAACTACTACCTCTCTAAAATGCCCATTACCAAGTGTGCTACTCAATTTTTTTACCTCAATATATGCATTGGTGGGGTTGGAGTACCTGGACTTGTCACTAGAATGAAAGAAACAAAAAAACTCCAAAACTGCCTTGTAAGCATTAGGTGGTATTTGCAACAACTTTGAATGCATATGAGACAAATTTATTTGAAACTAGGCAATGAAATAGGCAGATGTCAACGTGCATGATAATTGACAATGTGTCAAGCAGTGGCACTATGACCTTTCAAAAGCATCTGCTTGCCAATTTTGAATGTTTAATGTGGATTCATAAATTCTTTGTAAAAATATAAAGCACAACTATGCCGACATTTTCTTCTGAATATGGATTCATTGGTAGACTCTGTTTAGTCTCAATTTGTTACAAACATTAGACTCTCGTGATGATACTTGTGGCGACTCAAACTCTAGCCATAGTCGACCTTCGTAAACATCAGGAGGTCTCCACTTCATCAACAATTCAAGAAATCACATACAAGGCAAGTTAGTATGGAACTCATGACCATCCAATTTTTTTTTCTCAGTACAAAAAAAGCATAATATATTATATTATATGATCAATATACAGGATATAAACATCATCTGCCAAATCCATTACATCATTCAGTCCATCTGGGTGAGCATATCATGCTTCCCATCCACAGAAACCATAAATTTTTAAATCTATATCTATATATATATATATATATATATATATATATATATATATATATATATATATATATATATATATATATATATATATATATATATATATAATATATTATATGTGATCAAAATACAGGATATAAACATCATCTTCCATATCCATTACATCATTCAGTTGATCTAGGTAAGCATATCATGCTTCCCATCCAAAGAAACCATAAATTTTTAAATTAATTTTTTATTTTATTTATTTATTTTATTATTATTATTATTATTATTATTATATATAGATATATATATATATTATTTTTTTTCTCAGTATGAAAAAATCATAATATATTATATTATATAATCAAAATACAGGATATAAACATCATCTACCAGATCCATAACATCATTCAGTCCATCTGGGTGAGCATATAAAAAAAGGTAGAAATAAATGATTACAACAAAGAATTCAGCTAATATGGTAGTACATGGGTTATGAGATACTCCATTCCATCCATCCAAGCAAGTGTACAAGCAGCTTGTCCATCCATCCATGCGAGAGAGCCGACAGATATCACAGTGGCAGACATACAAAAAATATACAAAAAAAAGAGGGGATATAGAAATTACCCAGGGAAAGGAAATTCTCCAACATCTAAAACATTGTGGCCCAAATTTATTTCCATGTGCATATTACCAAAATTACCTAGTAGTCCCCTCTATGAAAGTTCATCAGCTTCTTTGTTCTGTTCTCTGCTAATGTGCATAATTGTAGAATTGTTGAGTTGGTTCCATAGTAGACCAATTCTCCCTAGCCATCCAAGGAGCAAAGGATTTTTGATGTTTGCACTGCCCTTTACCTGGTCGATGATAATCTTGGAATCCCCATAAATATGAATATCATGGATACTAAGGAAATTGGTGAACCATAAAAGGCCCCATAAGGCCATTGCTTTTGCCCTAGTATTAGTGCCACTTCCCCCATTCCAGTGAATCCTATATGCCAATTCGTTTGAAATGGAAATCCAAAATCCACAACCACAAGTATTCCTTTGTGTAGCACCATCAAAAATTCCCATTGGATATTCCATCAATAACCTGGTTCGCATGTGTTGGGAGTTTTTGGAGCATGAATCATGAGAAGTGAGCATGGAAAGATTTGTTATAGTTCTTTCAAATACCATATAGAAATCTTCCGTAGAATTTTGAAAGATGCACTTGTTTCTCCATTTCCATATGGCCCATAAAAGTAAGAGTGAAATGGATCTCCATACAATCTTCTGAGTGCTCCACCACTTCATACAATCCACAATACAATCATGTTGTTTATAAGGAAAACTGATATGAGATGACAATTTTTTCCACACCTAAACCGTATGATGACACTTGAGAAACATGTGATTGTTGTTTTTTCACGTCTGTTCTACATATAGAAAAATTACTAGGACCATGCCACTGCATATTCTGCAAATTCTCCAATGCGATATTTTTGTTATGGAAGACCAACCATGTGAACAGGAAGATTTTGTTTGGAAATTTGCTCCTCCAAAAGGCGTATAAGACAAGATGCTCCCCGTGTCGAGCATCCTTGATACAAAGAGAATGATAATTATCGGCAAAAATGATGTTTCCAGACTTCATACTCCCTGTCCAAGTAAGGTTTTCATGAATCCTCGCACGAAAAATACTAATATGTTTCATGCCAGTGACAATCTGGTTCCACTCCAGGTCCATCTGCCCAACCAGACCCATCTCTTGTGCGCTTTTCCATATAGGGCAGGGACCCCGCCAATATGCAATAGCTTGACTCCAGAAGTATATGCCATGACCATTTAAGTAGTGTATGAGCCCCACAGATATATTACAATCGATGCCAACACCCAAAATTTGATCAACACCAATAAGGATCTTGTGGTCTGATCCCATAAACCATGCAAGATGTTGAAGAAAAAAATTACAACCTTATGAAAGCTAAGCCAGATTTCCAATCCAGGGAGGGATCCAATAGTGCCTTTTCAGTACCAAAACAGAAAATCGTGAACCTTAAGATATTTATGTCTAATTACCCTACTCCAAGTGCCAGACCCAAATATACCCCTCCATAGAGATTTGATCAGTAACAACCATCCAAAGCGACATAGATCCATAACCCCCCAACCACCCATGACCTTTGGAAAAGTAATGTTGGACAGCTTAACCAAATGAAATTTCTTTTTCCCATGACTCCCCCCCCCATATGAAATTAGCCATGATTCGATTAAGACTATTAATGATGGTGACAGGAATATGAAAAAGGTGTGCCCAGTAAACCCCCAATTGAGTGAGAACAACTTGGGTAAGGATGACCCGACCCCCCAGTGACAGACATCTAAATTCCCACCTAGATATCCTTTTAAAAAATCGATCCACAAGCCATTGCCAATTGACAATCCTGTAACTACATGGTTTGATATGGTACCCAAGGTACTTCATACCATTTTTCATCATCTCCACCTCTATACCAAACAGGTTTTTAATATATGCAATTATATCCATGTCACAACATCCATGAAAAATAATAGACTTTTGAACATTCATATGCAGGCTAGTGGCATTAGCAAATTTCCTGAAAATATGAAAAAGACATAACCATGCAAATTGATTTAACATACCCATGATGAGTACATCATCGACAAAGAAGCCATGTGATATTTTGATGTTGTTCCCCATATGCAGAGCCTAGAATTGATCATGCACCACTACATTTTTTATATGCAAGCTCAGCCCATCCATCACCAAAATGAATAAAAGTGGAGAAAGGGAACATCCCTGACAAAGTCCCCGACCATCCTAGAAGAATTGAGTCGGGTATCCATTGATAATCACAACATAATTGAAATTTATTACACACACCATTATCCAATCAACACATCTAGGTTGTAAGCCAATTTTGAAAAGTACCAGTCTAAGATATCCCCAATCCAGACAATCATATGCCTTCTATAAATCCACTTGCATAATGGCAGCATTGAGTTGTTTTGTATGTATCGAATGCATACATTCTTGGGCGTTAGCGACAACATCATGTATTTGTATGTCCTGTAGGAACCCATATTGTTCTAGAGATATATGGCGTGATAATGTACTCCACATATGACCAGCAATGGTTTTAGAAATGACTTTGTAGATGAGGTTACACAGTGATATGGGCCTGAAATCCGCGAAGCATGTTGATGGGCAGCGCTTCGGGATAAGAGAAATATATGTGGAGTTTATGAGATGGTGTATATTCCCAATGACCCTCGACTCCTCCACCATGTCCAGCAGGTCAATTTTGAACAAATCAAAGAAGTGTGTGAATAGTTCCACCGTCCACTCATTCAGCCCTAGATTTTTATCGCCTTTGAAAGATTTAAGAACCTCATGTAATTCGTCTTTAGTGACCTTCTTGTATAGTGCAGCATTTGAATCCTGATCATACATAGTCGGATATGAATCAACCCCCCATATGAGATCTTCTACTACAATACCCTCGTTATGGCCATAAGCCATCTGGAAATGGGAGACAACAGCTTTACTTATCTCCTCCTGCGACTGAATATATTGTCCATCAGCATCTTTTATCTCCCATATAGAATTTATGTTGCGTCTGTGCAAATTGATGGAAGAATTTTGTGTTTTGGTCCCCTTCCTTGATCCAAATAGCCCAGCTCTTCAAGCGCCAAGTGGCTTCCTCCATAGATAGGAATTGTTTCCTCTTTAACTCTAGGGTCTGAATGCAAGACCGGGTAGATTCTGGTAGACTATTGGTGGCCATCAAAGGGTGTAAAGTATCCAGTTCACATTGGATATTGTTTATTTCCTTTTGCAAAGTCTTAGTCTTTTGCTTCTGCCATGATTTAACCTCCCCACAGAGGATATCTAGCTTGTCAAGTATGTGAACCATAGGGGAAGGTCCCTTAACACGTTCACGACTCCATGTATCCTTCACCAATAAGTTAAATTCTGGGTCATCTAACCAGGTCCTATTGAATTTAAAAGGCATGACCAGTCGTATATCCGCCCTCCTCCATTGTAATGTAATAGGTCTATGATCAGACAGATAGTTATTGCTTTGTCCAAGTCTTACGAAGAATCCCTGCTCCGTCCAAGTCTTACACCACAATTTTGGGTTCACATATGATGAGCCTCCAGTGTTAGTAGAGTTTAGCTCACCCCCAAAATGTCAAAAGAATTGGAGGAAAGTGGTGATGGAGTGCAAGGCAACATGTAGGGGGAGCCATTCGGAAGATCATTTTAGGGTATGAGTATGACCGCGAGGAGGCGAAACTTTGTAAGATATATACCACCAAAGGGTTGCCTCTAAAGGAGAGAATGGACAAAATAAGGGCAACGGGTCTTAGGAATTATGGAGGGGATGAGTCCAGGTTCCGCGTTAAGAAGAGTCAGTTATTCCCTTAAGCCATTGGGCTAATGGAGTCAAATAAGATGGCTTGACTGGACTTGGTTTCTTAACAAAAGATGGTTTCACAGGGCAAGATGGTCAAACAGGGAACAAATGGCAACTTGAGATAAATGGAATGGGCTTAAAATAGCTGAAGGGCAGTTAAGAATCCTTCAGCACATTTAAGAGGGAAATTGAATGATTACTACTAAAGAGCAGTTAATAATTCTTTAATAAATAATCAAAATGAATGAACTAGAAAACAGGAGCAATCAATATTTCACTATTTATACTAATTCAGAAGAAAACATGGAGAATAATAGTGATTGAAAACTGAGTGCAATCAAGCATATTCTGAATTATTCTTTTTCGTTTACCATTCAGATGTGAAACATAGATGATATAATAAACAAGGAAAACTTTAAAACATAAGGTATAGAGGACTTATTGATCCGGTGTTTGCTTCAAGAAATCTGTGAAAAGTCTTTTGCTTCAATTATTTATCCACCAAGCCATACAAAAGTTGGTCCAACAACACTTTATTCCAAAATAGTCAATATTACAGCAATGTCTAAGAATCCACCCAAAATACTTCAAATGGAGAAGTATTTATACTAATTGTAAACTGAAATATCTTGAAAAAATATCAAGATTAGTCTCACAAATATCTCCAACTGTTTACATTAATATAACTTTAATAAAGGACATTCCAAACTAATCAATCTATTTGGCACTATGTTTATGGATTTATGGTGACAAAGAAGAGAAAGTCAAATTTGGTAGCAACTCTTAGTTGATGATGAGGCATCCCAGTCACTAACTGCATCCTTCCTTTGTGCATTCTGCCCCAGAAATTCTGCAAACTTAGGGTCCAATGATACGCTTGTATATCTCAATCCGTAATAGATATGTCAAATTGAAAGAGGTTTTTGTAGATAGTAGTGTTTTTGAGATAAACCTCTCTTAGTTTCCCAAAATTCATCTCCAGTTGTTCATAATATTCTCTGCAAAAATATGTCAAAAACAGGACTTTGCACAAACTGAAAAATAGGTTTTGAAGACATGCACTTATCTCCCTCTTGATAATACCTTTGTAAAAAGTGAGAGAGGTTTTTGTAGATGATACTTTTGGGAACAAAAAACTCCTCCAGTTTCTCAAAATACTTCTTGGATTGGCCACAATAGTTTCTGCAAAACTATGACTTAAACAGGAAATTTCTAAAGAATGTACCATTTCTGCTCTGATTTCATCTTTTAACCTTAAATTTTTTTCAACTGTTTTTCACTTTTACTTTGGATAAACTTCATTGTAGCTAGTGAAAGTGTTTTCATCTTTGTTTAACCCTTAATGTATTCATGTTTACTTTTACTGTTTACTGTTTACTTTTTACTTTTACCGCTCTGTTTTTTCATCTATCTTTACTTTGACATGAATTTGTATACTCTGTTTTGTAACTGTCTTCCCTGTTGTTTATCTTCATGCTAGCTGATTTACTTGACTTGGTCTTCAATCTGATACTCTTTAATCCTGATACACTTTGACTGTTCTTTACTATGTCCTTTTACCTTCACTGTGTAGTTTAGGTTTTTACTATCTGTTTCAATAGTAAATCCTTTTAATTTCATGTTTCCTCTGCTTGTCTTTTTACTATATGTTTTATCTTCTATCTCTGTTTGAATAGATTTGATAACAATCTTGGACTAAACAGGTCTTATGACTAGTATTAAGACTTTTTATCCAAGGATGTGGTCTTCTGATCACATGTAAAACAAAACAAATTGTTAAGAAAGCATTGGTTTGCAGGGGAGGTCGAAAAGGTTTCATTTGAGCTTGAGAAGTCTGTGGAGTGAGTCCAGAATGATTTTTGGGAGGTAAACCATGCTCGAATTGGTTAACAGAGACTTCAGGTGCCGCAGCTAGGTTACAAAGGGTTTTACTGCACAATCAGGTGAAAATGAGCAACACTGGCGTTTTTGTGTTTAAACGGGTAAATGGTTGGTATTGGCAGGGGAAAGGATGAATGATGAGACATTTTTTTATTTAGTAGAAGGTGGTAATCGGTTTCTATCGCACCGCTTATGGGGAAGGGTGGTATTTAGCCTCAAGTCAGCGATTCTAGAGAGCATTCGACGCGTGGCGGAGGCACTGTGTAAAAAATCGCTTTGTGATCGTGCGCTAACGCGCGGTCACAAAGGGTCGTGCGATATGCACGACAGCCGTTGGATCTGGGCGCATTGATCGGACGACTATCAAGGCTTTGAAGTAAAGGGGATATAATGGAGGCGGGCCTGATACATTTAAGGATTAATTAATCGCATTGAGGGCAGTGGGATTGGCTAGTGAGGTCATTAATTAACCATGAGGGTTAATTAATCCTGTTTTTTGGAGCGAAGGGTTGAGGTTTTTAATGGGTTACTGATTAACTTATTAATCCTATTTTAAAACAAATTATGGTTATATTTTAACCAAAGGGGCGGGATATGTAAAAATTTGGGGTTTTGTATAATATAATAATACGGGAGAGGGTAAAGTTGTTTTATTCGGGAATTTACATAATAATAACATTAGTGGTTAATATGACCAAATGAATGGGAAAGCACTAAGTTTAATGTTTTCCGAAAATGCATTTCATCATACAACACTTATACCTTAGGCTAATGATATATGAGGATTTCATGTAGATAGAAAAGCTTTATAAAGGGAATGAGTGACTTTATGAAGGGGTGAATATTGATGAAGGGGATTTAAGTGCTTTAGGTATTTCAAATTATTGGGCCGAGGGTCCGGTCCCTCCAAAAGTCAGAGAAATGCTCTGAGCCCCCCTAACTTGTTTATAGGTACCTTTAGCACTTAGGGGAAATTAGTGAATTTTTTGGGAAAAATGGAGTAAGGAAGTTAATTAGTTTGACTTTGTCTCCTTGATGTGTTGTCTCCAATGTGAGTTGTGCTTTGTCCAAGTGATGAAAGCAAAAGATTTAAGCATTAAACTTAACCATTCACCACACATTTATTCTGCAACCATCATCTACTTACCCTACCTACTTTATCCTAGCATTTTTACTTCTTTATTAGGGTGCACTTAAACTGGCAAACCCTTATCACACTTTCTTTTCTTTTACATGTAGATATCTATCTAAGTCTAGCCTTATTTCATCCAAGGGCTCAGATTAAACTGTTGAGCTCCTTTTATTCACTCTACCTATCTACTTATCTACCAAGATTAAACAGTTTGGTCAGATTTTATTCTCTACTTCTAAAACATGAAATTCAAATATGAACTAGCCAAGCTTAAGCTGTTTGACTATTCATCAATTGTGGCATAAGTTAACAAGCTGCACACAATTGTTTATTGTACAAGAGTAAAAAGTAGTGGCATTTAGGCTTGCACACTTTCCTTGGTTTTTCTTTTTGGTGGGGTTCATTTTCTTTCACTTTTTTGACCATCTTATTCTTTTTACCCTTTGATTTTTCTTTTAGGGTATACCCTCTTTACATTTTTTAAATTTTTTGATTTTTTGACAATATGGAAAACCTTTGCAACAAGGAAAGGTATGAACATATTACATAGCTCATCAAGTCAATCATGAAATATGACACCTATTGGTATAGGAGCATAACAGATGGGATGAAACCTACAAAACCCCTTCAAAGTGATTCTAATTATCATAGTGATGGTCCTTCCTCCTTCGCTTCTTCTCATGGTTGTGACATTGCCTATATAACATTCAACACATTTATTTTATTTGTTGGTTAATCGTACGTTTGTTATGCAAGAATGTACAGAGAGCTCTTACGGTTTGGATTTTGGGGATTTCATATTTTGTCGTGGAATCAAGTAGACATTTTGGCCGTAGTCTAAAAATTATGATTTTTTGCCCTGAAAGTTATCGAAATTCCGGCCATATTTTGAAAAAATGTGGTAGGGATTTTTGTAAATCCAAGTAAAAGCTATCAAAATTCATAATTTTAGGTGCCCTAGACGTTTTTGATGGTGTTGAATCCATTTCCACCATCAAAAACATGATTCAAACACTGTATCTACAAGATTTTTTGAATTTTTTTTGCCTAGATTCCGGCCACTTTTGACCGTCTGGGCAATTCCTCAGCCTCCATAGACGAATCCGACATTTTGTTTTGAGTGTATGTATTTCATATGAAATCTCACTTAGAGAGTTGGTTATGAAATTAAGACACTTCCATTTTCTTTGGTTTAAAAATGTGTAGGGGGAGGCAGTTTGATCAAATTGCAAGCATGTCGTTGAGTGCAGTGGAGATCCTTCAAAACAACAGAGCCGATTGCCACAGGAATTGAATCAATTGTTCTCAAGGATATCACCAGGTATTCTTCATTGTTACCTAAGCCTTAGACCCTTGAAATTCAACTTAATAACCTAGTTGGTACGACTTATACTAGGGTTTATCATGTGAATATAACATTTCATTTTTATGGAGGTAATGACAAAGAAGGGTTTGATAACCCAGGGTTTGCATATGTCATTCTACCTATTTCGTTGCCTAGTTTTAAGATTGACATGGATATGTTTTGTGTGTTATACATCTATTAAGTAGGTAGATGGAGGATTGAGTGTGACAGATTTGGATTTTGATGTTTTTTAATTCACTGTTGTTGTTATATATGGATGCAAGTCGAGAAGGTTATTTCACATAACCCTACAAACAAAGAACTGGCCCGTGAGAAGAAAGAAATCAAACAAGCTAAAGTTGAGATGAGAGTAAACGCAACCCAGGCTGAATATAGATTTTATTTTATTTTTCGCTAGGATAATGACCCTCTAAATTTTTTTCCTATGTCGAATTTTGGAGCCTACATTAATTGTCGTTTCAACCCCTTAGTGTCGTCGTATTGTTTGATTTGTTATTTGTGTGTTTTATCCTAGTGTTGCGTCCTCCTAAGTCAATGTTTCTTAAGCATTGTCACTTAATCATTAGAAGTGCCTGAGTTGGTTAGTCCATGGTTAAGTGAGCTCACAATCTTTCTTGACTTAGAAAATTTCCTTCTCGCTATGCACACACTTGAAAAAACACTCAAAAGCATAAAAAAAACAAACAAAAGCAAGAAAAACACTCAGAAAAGGAAAAGTACACTCCAAGTTGGTGAAGACGTGCGCCCAACTTGAGCGCATTCCTTCAGGATGAAGAAGTGTGCCCTCTTTGAGTGCACTCCTTCATGTTGAGCAAGTGTGTTCTCCATGAGCACACTCCTTCATGTCGAAGACATGTGCTCTTCTTGGGCACATGCATGAGCCATCTTGTTGCATGTGGGCGCACTCCTAGAAAATAAGAGCCCACTTAACTTCTCTTAACTAATCCTTTCACTCGTCAATAAGTGATGCTCATGCTGGAATTAGTTTTGCATGAAAATTTCTTTAAATCAACTTAGTTAATCATTCTTTTGCATAATCATTTCATCTATGTAGGGCTCACAACTTGTGATTAAGAGACTCTTCATCAACCAGTGCTACAAGTAAGTTTTTCATGTCTAATCTCTTCATTGGCTTTCATGATTTCACTGTCATTCATGCTTTTCTTGTTGTCGTTTCTTTGTTTTTCCATTTTCTTGCTAGCATTTATGCTCAATCTTCATGTTGCAAGTGTTAATCTGTTATCACATGCATAAAATCTTCACATTCTGCAACCTTTTCATATTTTGTAGTGAATGCGACAACAACTATATAACCTTATGGATCTTTATTTTCCTCATATTATCATCAAATCCTGCTATTTAAACTTGTTTATGAGCTTTTTACAGGTAGAGAATACTTCTTGAGCTTGAAGCCTGATTAGTCTCGAAAACTGCACCCTGAATGATCAAGTTTTCCTCTAGAGTGCACTTCTTCACCACGAAGAGTTGCGCACTCCTTGCTTTTAAGTGTAGAGCACATTGTGAAGGCTAGAAGACTTGTCAACCCATTCCTTCGTCCCTTTGGAGTGCAACAGTGTGCCCTATGTTTCTCCTTGAGCGCATGGTGAAGGCTCAAAGACCCAACAACTCGCCCCTTTGACACTTCGAAGTGTGCCAGTGCACCCTAGATGGTTTTTTCCACTTGCTTGAGTGCTTGAGCGCACTTCAAAACCCTAAATGACCCTGTCCACCCCTTCATGCTTTGAAAGTGTGCCCTCCTAGTTTGCATGCACATTTTATCATGCATGCAAGTTATTTTGTGTTAGCGTGCATAGTTTTTCATGTCTAATCATATGTGATATCTTTGTACATAATTTACAAGTATTGTTGCATAAGTAGGTGTCTTTAAGCTAATATTGTCATTATGAGTGTGGTGCCCCAAAACATATGTTCTTGCTACAAGTATTCTCACTTTGTCATCATTTTTTGGAGCTATGTCACCTCACAAAGTGGCCTCCAAAGAAATTTCAAAAGCAAGCATCGATGACCCTATAGAAGTTACAAAGAAAAATATTCCCATATATGGAAATACACAGTGCTTTATTGATAAGGATACATAGGTCACATGGAGCAAGATATATAACACATCCATGCAAGGAAAGTTTGTTGAGAACTTAGAAGATTTGCATGCATACATTAATATCAAGAAGTCCAATATGAATAGGATCACATGTAGATTCTTGGCCATGCCATGTATGAAGGTGATTGAATGGATCATTAGACATATGGATGACTCTCACGTTGTGCTACGCAGTGAGAGTTACGTTCAACTCGACAGCTATTTTGGTGAAGACATGCAGATATATAAGATACTGAAGCCTAATGAATATGAAAATGACAACTTATACATGAGATGGGAAACCCTTGACATTAGTGATGTTATCAAATCATGGTGTCGAGAGCCTGTCAAGTTTTTTCATCGCCCATCCGCAATCTATCCGAAAAAGATTCTCAGATATGTATATCAATACTTGATAGCCATGTATTGTTGGTTGTATGGGCACAAGAACGTTGAGGTGTTCGAAGAGAATTAGGTATACGCGCTCAATATAGTGGTGACCCATGGTAGAGATTTTAATTGGGTGGATATATTGTCACATGAGTTGCAGCATCAGGTGGGGTAGGCAAAGTCATCTTCACGGGTGAACCAGGCACCAAAATTTTGTATGTCTTCATTTCTCCTAGATGGAATTCGTGCACAGTATGCATTCCTGGGAATGAACTAGAACTGGACCCCTAAGGAGAATTTCTCGGTTTACTTCCAGTACAAAGTGTTATCAGAACTAAGATTCAAAGGAGCGTATGAAAAATTAGTTGAACACTTCTTTGCAGTTATCTTTCATATGATATTTGAGATTGATCCTCCTTGCATGAACGATCAGGTGAAGGAGTCAATCTGAGATATCATGGATTGGTTTGCAGCTCCCAAGGGTACATACATCAGGTGCTTTAGTTTCAAAATATCCTCTCATATTATGCTATGATATGTGACCAACAAGGAAATCATGCAAGAATTAGAAAATCAGTTGGACAAGGGATTGTCAAGAATTCTTCATAGGAGGAAGAAATCCCCTTGACCCATGTTTCCATTGAGGATCGAACTATATGAGTTAAAGAGATACAAGGTTATAGTAGTCGAGATATAGGAGCTATACCACCTACAATTTACCACTAAATACTTTCATGGATATGATCCCAGGTGAATTTTCAGGAAATGTTGTCAAAGGATCGGTCACAATACGGGGTACTCATCGATATCCATAACAAAGGATGAGAAGATTAAGAATTGGTACAATGAAAACATGAAGACACATCTAGTAATGGAGACTATTTCACCCCACGATCCACCATATCAAGACTTGTAGGTATAGGAGGATGAGGAGATAACACCTCAAGCAAAGAAAGTAGCTCCTAAGAAAAGGATCAAGTATGCTTCAACAGTTGAAAGCAGCAAGAAATAGAAAGTTGATCATTTAAACTCAGGAGCTACTCAAGTAGAGCAAGAGAGGAGAGAAGCAAAAGAAGAAGAGGAGAAGAGGAAGTAGTATGAGTTTCTAGAGAATCAACAAGAAGAAGAAGAAGAGAGGAGAAGGATAGAGAAAGAACAAAAAAGTCAATCCTGGGAGGATGAAGTAGCATAGAGGTTGGAAGAAGAGAATTTGACTCAAGAAATGAAAGAAGAAGCATTGGAGGAAGAAGATACCATCCAGCCCATGGATGATGAACTAGACACTCTGGAAAAACCTCCCCTTACAGGTGATTATCTTCCATTTGGGGAAATGGGGATCACACCTCCACCAACTGACAGAGTCATGGATATATGCAATGTAATGTTTGATCAGTTGAATAAGAGGATCATGTAGCAGAGGCAGATATATTTCCCAAATGATCCTTAGAACCCAGTCTCAGTTGCTACATAGAAGGTGATAACCTCCAACGCCAGAAGGAATACCAGAGCTATTATGGTGGCAAATGTTGCATTCGCTATAATGACATAGGATAATTCTAAGTACTTGTTGAATGAGAATGCTAGGCTAAGAAGAGAGCTTGTTGCAGTGAAGTAACAGGAAGAACATCTTGCGGCGTAGAATCACAGTTGTCATCATGAAGCTTCAGCACCGCCGAGTAGCAGTCAACCATGCTGGAGGAATTGGGGCCAAAGGAGGACACCGTGGCATGATTATATCATTGAAGTGATTATTCTACAGAAAGTGGTTTATCCTCTTGTTGGCATATAGAGGAAGGCACAGGAAGTGGTGAAACTCTTGAAGGTAGAAAATAGATGAGTAAATCATCTTCAGGAGTGGACTGCCAAGTATCCAGATGCCCCACAACATTTGGAGAAGAAAGAAAGGATTTCCATAGATATGGATAAAGTTTAGTTGAGACTCCACCTCCAAAACTACATGTGCCTTGGAGAACAATTGATTAGTACTATTGTTGCATATAATCGATTGCACAATGTGTTTGAGTCTCTAACATAGAAGCATGAGATCCCTTCGATTGATACGCTTGAAGAAATTAGAGATAAGGATATTATCTCCCCGGAGATCCAACAATACATTGAACATATTAAGTAGGCAACGGAACATGATGGCTTGGAGGTAAGTTACCAAAGACATTATTCTGCAGTACGACATTGCACTAGTCAATGTTCATATGAAGCTTTCATGGTTCTGGAATAATGTACAGTCAAACTCTAAGAACATATTGATGGAGGCATTGGAGATTAAGATGTGCTACATTGGGGACTTATCAGTTTGGGTCAAAGACATATCCACTGAATTCATAGCTTGGCACACTCACACTACAATTGAGTTCCATGTAGAAGCAAATGACTTATCCTTTGATCAGTCTTTGTCGCATTATCAAGTTTTTCTTATATAGCCTTTGTCTCATTTGTATTTTGTCTTATGTAATTAATGATATGTTATGAAGTCCAAGGGAAACATGTGGAATGTGAATAGCCACACATTGGAATGTAATGAGTCATTAATAGAATATGAACAATTATAGAAGTCAAAGGGTCATGAAGAAACTCAAAGGTCATTGTTACTTGTTATAAATATCTCCTCATAACTCAAGCAAAGGGACTTTTGGAGGGCTTATATTATAGAGGTATTGCCTTGGCTTCTTTGGTAATACATAGGAGATAGATCATTCTTTGGAGAAGCAAGTTTTGGCTTCATGTTCCACTATTGGATACATTGTTTCATCTATGTGATAATGTACTTTCGATCTTTCACTTTTAATCAGAAGCTCAATGAGCTGACACTTCTTCATACATGTATCGTAGATGTAGTTGGACTATTTTGGTTATGTTTATGGTATATGTTGTTTTAATTACATACTAAGTTAATGAACTAATTTGTTTCTTAGATATGCCTATTATTAAATGAGTGTTTTTATGCTTTAACAATTGTTGTTTATTATGTGGACTAATTTGCAGGTATTCAACAAGCCTTTCCCTATCTTCTTGGGTCCCCCTTTAGGATAGTACTATTAATTTTCTAACCAGTGGCTCATTTCCCTCACCAGTCATGGAAGTCTCCCTCATACACCTTATATTAGATGTCTCACAAAGCTCACATTCTTGCTACCCCAAAGTGGTGTTGTGTTCTCTTGTGTTGAATTGTAACCAAGGCATATCTTTAAACCTTTCAATAGTGACTGGAACATATGACCGATGGGACTTCTACACCAAACAGTGTGAGGTCTAATTGGGACTTCACATCGAGGAGATCCCCTTGCAATATCGGCAACATCCAACACCATCAACAAGTTCAAAGAAGAAGAGGCCATGCAAACTAGTCACACTCATGCATGCCACCATGGTGCGGGAAATATTGGTGGTGTTACTGTGCACTGGTAGAGAATACCTATCACAATTAGGGGACTTTTCTGTCAAAGTGGCATTGTGTGTTGCAAAGAGGAAATCCTGAATCAAAAACTTCTGAAAACTAGTGGCAATAATTACAGTGGTGGCAACAAGATATGAGGGCTCGACATCACTGTTGACACTATCGTGCTCAACACTTCACACTTCCATGTGTCAAATTAGAATAGTTGTGAGAACAATGAAATGGACCCCTCCTATTTGCTGGGTGAACAATGTCTACCCACCCCAAGCCCATAGAGAAACACCTATCAGCGTAATTAGTTAATGTGTTGACACCCTTGAAACTATGAAGTTATATAACCATTACATGAAAATGAACATTTTAAAGTTAAATATTCCCTTAAAACTTTTGTTTTAATACCTTTCAAATTATAAATTTATAAATCCATTACACAGAAATGAAAAAAAATATATATTTAGTCAAAAATTTGTTACAATTAATATTATATTTATATATGTTTTTTCATAAGAAATATTTTTATATTTAATATGAGAAATACACATGTTTAATTTTTGAGAGATTGTTTACATAACAAAACTTGAAACTAGTCCTCATGTTTAACTACATTAGTTGAAACCCCCTGCCAAGTCATTGACCCTCTGTCACGAGGCATGGGTTAAATTCTCCTTGGTTCCATCAGGGTTGGGCTCCCTGTGGTAGAGTCGATTGGGCGGACATTTTGTCTTTCTAGGAGTGTTATGAGGAAAAGAAAAACAAAACTTGAAACTTAAAAAAAAAAATATTCATTATAAGTCTAACATGCAAGAATTGAATCTAAAATAACAAGAATAATTTTTTGGGGTATGTGTTATATTCTTTCCACAACTAGCCTTAGGTGTAAAGGCAGGGGGTGGCAGCCCCCCGGGAAAAAAAAAATGGACCCTATATTAGGTGGGCGGACCTACCTATGGTTTTGTGCATGGATTTCACACATGGTTTTGGGCATGATGGTTTTCTTCCCATGGTATTTTGTAGATCTGGTTAAAGGAACTACAATTATGTTCTAATCCATGGTTAATGGATTGGGGTTTATGGATGCTTCAACATGTATATATAGATATATATATATATATATATATATATATATATATATATATATATATATATATATATATATATATATATATATATATATATGTATTGTAACATTGAAAGGAATATAATGAAAAATCAATCTGGTAGTCCCGGTTTTGGGATCCAGGGGAAAATCTCTATGTATATTTGTTTTATGTTTTATGCTCTCGCCATTGTTTATTTTATGTTTTTAAGAATTCGTTTGCAGGTAATTTCTGTACAGGGTTAAAACCCACAAAATTTCTCTCAATCGTCCACACTAAACCTAATTATATATATATATGGTAGCACACCCCCTCGTAACCCATCCCAAGACAAGGATTAGATGGAGGTCGTTCTATGCTGACACGAGATCTAAGGTAGCATTATGGAAATGGGGTCTAAATTTTTTTATCTTTTTAACTTCCTTAAAACTTCAAATGGATGACCTCATTACATTTGTCTCATATAGACAATTCCGACGATATAAATTTTGTCCCAATCCGACCTCTAGATCAGATGTTATGGCCACTTAAAGTTTTGAGCCACATTATCAATATGCCATGTGGTTGTCCCAGTTAGCCTCTCACTGCCACTTGGAATTAATGTATTAGCTACAAACCCATTCATGACTCAGATTCATAACATACAATACATATACATGTATTTATATAACATTGACCCACTCATACTCTCTCTCTTACGTAAGCACATCGGCCCACTATTGCCACATCATCTCGAAAATAACTCTGTCAGACGAAATCCCTCGGGAGAAACTCTAAGAGACCAAGTCCTTTATCATCGAGGTTCTGAGGTCCATGTCACTCTAGAGAAAAATATCACCTCGGAAGAAACTCACCTTAGAGGAAACCATCCAGGAGGAAAACGTCCTTGGCAAAAACTCTCCTAGGAGGAAACTCCAAGAGGCTTAATATTAAATCGCCAAGGCTAAGGTTTTTGCTGGAAAATGACGAAAGGAGCTTTCATTAAGTAACAAGGATCACTCTGTGTCTCAGAATAGACTATTGAAGGACACTTTCTAAGAAGAAAGAAAAGGGACGCACAAGCAACATGGCTCCAAAACGTTGAGCTCCAAGATTCCTAGGCCCAGGTCACAGGAAAGGGTCATATGTGCCAAAATTTTAAACATCTAGGGCTAAGAAGTGTCACGCCCATTATTATTTATACGTCAAATTTACAAAGACCTAGCATACATCTCAGTCGTCATGGTTCCATAACATTTGAGCCTAGCACCAGGACTCAACCTGTCACCCTTGAGGTTTTTATATGGTCCACCGTGGAGCTATCTCTCTTGAGATTTCAACCAGAACTCTAGCCAACCCGTTTGACCCTTATAATACACACACACACACACACACATAAATTTATCCTTCCTGAGCTTGGATATAATAAACGTGGACTTAATAAATATCCCATTATTTTGACGACATAATAAAGAGGACAAGGACTTTCCCATTCATTTTCACTAAGGCTCTTGAGCAATTATCAGCTCACAACCTACAGGCCTTTTCAGTTGATAGTAATTGGCAGAAATAAAGTATATCTTATCTCAAAGATCCACTAGTCTCTCAACTAGTAATAAAATATAATGAACTCCTGTGAGTAATAGGAAACCATACAATGCTCAAAGTTCCTATTGGAAATTAATATTCCATAGATAACAGGAAACCTCATTCGATTCACAGTCGCAGGCTTAAACCACACACTTGAGAATTAGAGTAACATCATTACAAGCATGTAGCCAACACAACATTTATGTAATTGATCAATGCAAGAACCAACTCCTCAATCATTAGCATGACATTATCTTGTTGTAAATAACATAGGCAATATAGTAATTACAAGCACAACATAAGGTGATACTTATCTTATGTAAGTTCTGGAAACTGAGAGTGGGACTCTAACTATCCACCCAACAATAAATGAGCTACAACCACTATTACTTGTAGCTTTCACCCTCGATCCAAACTCCAAAGCTTGAGGTGGAGTGTTTTTGAGGATTTTAACCAACAACAAAAAGTTGAAACAAGATGATGCCAGGCCCCATTGCCTTCATCCACCAGCTACACACTTGTTAATCATATTGTTCAGGCACATTCATAGCCATGCCAACACATCACACTATAGATAACTTTAGCTCACTTTTAGGAGAAGAGAGTCCACAATAGGGAAGGTTCATCAGTGGATAAACTATTGATAGGTGGAAGAAATGACCTCTCCATGTGGTTCATCAATGAGATAAACATCAAAGCTTCAACCCCCAAAGCAGCTCCTAGTGGTTCATCAGTCTTACAAGCACCTGAGTGATTTTTCCCCAATACAATAAGTTTTTCAATCGCAAGCATCTGGTGCTCTCTTCAGCCCTTAGGAAAGCCTCCGCTCTGTGTGATATTTCACCCAGCAAACCTCCCTCAAAGGATTCCTCAACTTTTTTTTTTAAATCTCTCTAATGTTTATCAACAACAATTTGAGACATCACCTTCTTTGCTTATCCTCTCTGTGTGCATGAGAGAGAGAGCATGTATGGAAAAATAAGGATGAATAATGAATGAATCCTTGCACGTCTACTTGTTCTCCTTCCCTTTCCCAAAAAAATAACTGCCCATCACTCTCCACAATTGCATAACATTCAATTGATTGACATGCAACCCATGTTTGTCTTTAATTTTTGTCCTTTTCTTGCTTATGGTTGGAGCTAAAGGACACCTAGACTTGTCCTTGTTTCTTTAGTTAAATTTAAGGCATAGTCGTCTCATTTAAATATTTTTAGCGAACCGGGGCTTTTATCTAAAAACATCAATTCCTTCAAATAATGGAATCCATGTCCATCTCTCAGTCATTAAAATAATTACAATTATTTACAAGAGAGAAATTTTAACCAGGGGATGTCACAGTCCCCTCCCCCTTAAGGGGGACACCACCCTCGATGTTCAATAACCATATACAAAACAAACACAACTAATACGAATCTTTATACACAGAACTTTATACAACATTTATAATGTATTTACAATTTTATTTACTCGGCAAATAAGAAAGAGTATGTTGTCTGCATCAAGCCATCTATCTCCCACATGGATTCCTCAGGCCCAAAGTGACTCCATTAAATTTTTACTTGCTTGGTTACTCGGTTCTGGAGCATGAGTTGCCTCCAATCAAGGATGCATAGAGGTTCTGTGTAACACCCTCCTCCCACATCCACCCAAGTAACCATGCCAACCGGGGTAAACATGAGATGAGAGGCTACTTTGATTAGATTCGACCTCTTAGTTAATCTTAAGGAAGTGGAATTGACGGTACATCACACACAATCATCCAACATCATCAATAGAACCCTCAGGAGACAAGTCAACCACTCACATAACCTGTCCCTGGGCCCATTATTGTTCTGGAACTCTAAGGCCATAATCGCTCTCATGTTATGGGCAAGGGAGCGACCAGAAACCCAAACTCGCTCTCATAGGCCTGACTGCCAATGACTGTTACTAAAGCTTCCATTTTTTTGCCAGCAACCTCGAGATTTAAGCCACTTTCTCAGGTGCAGAACCCAAGCCACTGCCGAGAATGGAATGAAATCTCATAATCAAGTAAATTACAGGGAAACAATGATGCAAAGGTAAATAGTTGATCAAGATTGTAACCATACCCCTACTAGCCATGACAGACATTTCATCAAACATATTGTTAACATGTAACCTACATGTGTAAACAACAGGATTAAGTGTAGGGGTCTCATATTATCTGAGAATCGTCATGAACCATTGTTTCCTCATGTCATTTGTTGCCTTATCACTTATTAGGTCATAGATACCATATCCATTCAAATACAAGTAAAAGGATGTTGAGAGCCACACATAGTTGTTTTCACAAAATATACATCTAACCAACATAATAGGAACAAAATTACAATGAACACAATAGCCATCAAAATCCATATATATATATATATATATATATATATATATATCAATACATTTACACATGAAAAGCAATGGAATGAATTTATCATTAATCAATGCCATGAACCAACCGGTGATGGGACTACCACATTCCACCCGACCATAGATTGGCTGAGCCAAGTCTCTCTTCAACCAATCACTCTCATGCCATATTCTAAGCATGAATGTGGGACTCATAGAACACATCAAAAACACCAATCAATGTGGATGCCACCGAAGTTCTCTGCCTACACCGTGAGGAATTTGAGTGCCTCCTAGTCTCTCAGGCTTTACCATGCATCCGATATCTGATCCAGAGATCACTAGGCCCTACACCAAGACATACTCTTCAAGATTTACCATGCATTCTGTCCTGAAATCACGAGGCCCAATGAAGAGAAAATCCACCTCTTGGATTTACCGTATATCCCACCATTCACCGACAAGGATTCGTAGGCCCATCGAAGCACACAATTTAGCTTTACCGCAACCCACAGTCTAGTTCAGGGGTCACTAGGATAGTGGCTTCACGTGTCCTTGGTCTCATTCAAGGACCAATACACCATGTGTTTATCAATTCAGAAATCCACGCCACTCAGCTTCGAATCCACTTTGGCTAGCCCACACAAACTGAATGAGAGAACCCATATCATCAAAGTTATCTGGAAATGGCAAGGTTAGGATGAAAATACTGTCACACCTAGAAAAACCCATGCCATGGTAGAAAACAAACACATGCAATCCCATGCATGCCAAATCTAGCAATGAATATACACATGCAAGTAGATACCTACAATGAAGCATGTTGTAGCTACTTAATCCTGCCTTTCCCTGCTTGATCTTTGCTTCCTCTTGCCTTATTTTCCTTTCTTTCTCCAATGCCAAAGTGCTCCAAGAAAACTCTAAGTGTCCAAGAATATGAGAGAGAGAGAGAGAATAATGAGAGTGCTCCAAAGAGGGACTACAGAGGGGCAACAGCCCCTAATTTTCACAGCTTTTTGATAATGAACATTTATAAACTTTGCTCTATATATAACAGCATAGTGAATATGGATGTCTACCCCTGCATGGGTGAATTTTGGTTTTATACATAGCGTTTATTTGCACCAGAACAGCACACCCTTAGGGTTTTCTTTGTATATATTTGTTATTGACAGTGGACAAAAAGCCACGTTTACAGCATATGCCTTCGGGCATCCACAGCATGTAATTTCTCTTTATGAAATTATGAATTTTCTTTACGAAAAAAAAAAAAAAAAGAGTGCTCCAAAGCTAAACTAATAAAAGGTTAATCTGAAAAAAGGTTACCATCTGATCCTCGAAAGCCTTTTTATGAATGAGGCCTATATTTTCTTCATTTTCCATTATTTTCCTTCATTTTCCTCCTCACATGAAACTTGTGACCTTTCGCCTCCTTTTTCTCCTATTCCCATTATTTTCATAAATAGTTGTGCCAAAAATGCCTTTTTTCCTTTTAATGTCTTAGTCATTGCCTTTGCCAATTTCCTTAAGCATAAACAACCAAATGAACACCTCCTATGATGTCTCAACCAACATTTAGCTTGGAATAAGTGTCACATTCATCTATGGCTATTGTTTTTAACTTTTTATTACATGGAATTTTCACTAGGGTTGTTACAGAACCCTCCCCCTTGGGGGACACTGTCCTCAGTGTTCAATCACACATATGCCTTAGCTACCTGCTGAAAGAAGACATAATTCTTGTGGAGCTTTATAACACATCTCGATACAATATTTACAATGAAAGATCTGCTCAAGAGAAAAGCATCGTGAAAACATGACAAAATACCACATAGTGGAGCTTTATAACACAATGCATTACGATATTTAAAATGATCATCCTATTGAGTGCCAATCCACATGACATCATAACATCATGATAATATAACCACATGATAGCATAATAACATGATAACATAAGCATAATGACATGACACCCATACTGCATAGTGGAGCTTTATAACACAACTCGTTATATTATTTACATCCATACACATGGGTATATATAGAAACATCACCATAAATATAGATACCAAAACATATGCCAAATCATATACCAAAAAATACATCAAACATATATTAGTCATCATATCTAAGCACATATCTAAACATCATATAGCATATATCAAACCACCATGAAGCATATACCAAACCACCATAAGCAAATACCAAACCACCATAAGCAAATACCAAGCCACCATATCAAGTTGCTTTGCCTCAATTGACAAACAAGGAAGGATACATGGCCTGCATCTGATCTGCCATCTCTCATGTAGCTTCATTGGGCCCAAAGTGCTTCCATTGCACTTTAACTTGCTTGATTGCTCGGTTTTGGAGCATGAGCACCTTTTTCTGTAATATACACTGAGGGTTCGAATGGAATTCTCCATCTGGTTCCACTTGCAATACAAACCAATCAATTACATGATCAACATCCTTAACATACTTCTTAAGCAAAGATACATGGAAAACATCATGGACTTTCATTGTCAGAGGCAGTTCAAATCGATGGGCTACTGGCCGAATCCTCTCAATGATATTGAAGGGTCCACAAAACTGTGGTGCCATATTAGCACATGATCCAATCCACAAGGAGCTCTTCTTCGGTTTGATGTGAAAGTACACCTATTCCCCAACCTGGAACTCCTTGAACAACCTGTTCCTATCTGCATAACTCTTCTGCCTATCCTGTGCTACCTTTAGATTCTTCTTGATCACCTGCATCTCATGTTCCATGTCTACCAACATATTTGGTCCAATCAATACCCTACTAACTGGATCACTCCAACTAATGGGAGTGTTACAACTCTGCCCATACAATGCCTCAAAAGGACTCATCCTCAATGACTCCTGATAACCATTGTTGTATGCAAACTCGACCAAAGGGAGATACTCTTCCCACTTCCTCTGTTGATGCATCACATACATCCTCAACATGTCCTCTAATATCATGTTGACCCTCTCTGTTTTTCCATCTGTCTACAGATGATAAGTTGTGTTGAAGGCCAACTTTGTGCCCAAACCTGCAAATAACTCCTTCCAAAACTTGGAAGTGAACTTCGCATCCATGTTTGACACAATCTTCTTCAGAACATCGTGTAGTTTAACCACATCTTTGATGAACACCTGTGCCACATCACTAGCTGAGAACGTAGACTTCACTGAAATCAAGTGTGCAACCATTGTCAACCTGTCCACAATGACCATGATGGAATCATTCTGCTTCACTATCCTCAGAAAACCTATGATGAAATCCATGGAAATGACCTCCCATTTAGATTTTGGAATCGTAATTGGTTGTAGCAGTCCACCTGGATGTTTACACTCTACCTTCACTCGCTGACAATCAAAGCATTTAGCCACAAACTCTGATACATCCGTCTTCAAATTCGGCAAATAGTAATATCTCTTCACTGCAATCAATGTCTTCTGATAACCCGGGTGACCTGAATATGGTTTCGCATGAAACTCCCTCAAGATCACCTTCCTGAGCTCACTACTATCCGGTACAATTATCATGTCTCAAAACCTGACCAATCCATCTGTTGTAAGACAATAATCAGTAACTTGTGCACCTGCACCTTTACTTGTACCTATACATGTACCAGTAGTTGTACTATCACCCTATTGCAACCTGTGCACAATCTCCATATACCTGAAATCCTGTTGTCCTGCATGTAAGATCTTATCCTGTAAGTCTGTACCATAGGAGCTCATAGCTACCAAGTGATGTACTTATACCCATCTACTGAGAGCATATGCCACCCTGATCTCTTTACCTTTGATGTACCTGATCTTGAAATCAAACTCGTTGATCGTGGCCAACCATCTAGCCTGCTTAGCATTCAGATTCGGTTGGTCAAACAAATACCTCAACCCAATGTAATCACTCAGAAGCACAAACACCTACCTAGAAGATAGTGCCTCCACATCTTCAGTGCATGTATAATCATTGCTAACTGAAGATCGTGTGTTGGGTAGTTCTGCTCGTTCTTGTTTAGTTTCTGGGACTCATAGCATACCACCTGTCCATATTGCATAAGGACTTCACCAAGCCCTCTCTTGCAAGCATATGTGCATACCACAAACTCTTTGTCTCGATCTGCAATCTGTAGTACGGTTGCATGTGTCAACAACTGCTTAAGCTGCTCAAAGCTAGCCTCACACTCCTCATTCCATTCAAACTTATTACCTTTCCTCTACAAGGATGTAATGGGATAAGCAATCCGTGAGAAGTTCCTGATGAAGCTTCTATAATAGCCTGTCAGACCCATGAAAGATCTCACCTCATCCACATTCTTAGGAGCTAACCACTCCATGATGGCCCTTATCTTCTCTGGATCTACTGCAATGCCCTCCTTGGGGACAACATGTCCCAAGTAATGTACCTCAATCTGAAAGAAACTACACTTGCTGAGCTTATCATACAACTGATGCTCTCTCAACAACCTCGATACTACTGCTAATTTCTTAGCGTGCTCTTCCTCATTTTTAGAATATACCAGCATATCATCAATGAACATAATGACGACTTATCCAAATATGGACACAACACACTATTCATCAAACACATGAATGTAGCTGGAGCATTAGTTAAGCCAAATGGAACAAAAACAAACTCATAATACCCATACCTGGTCTTGAATGAAGTCTTATAAATGTCCTCCTCTTTGATGCATACCTAATGGTATCCATATCTCAATTCAATCTTCGAGAACACTACTGCTCCCTTCAGCTGATCGAACAAGTCATCAATCCTTGGAAAAGGGTACTTGTTCTTGATAGTCACTTTGTTCAATTGTTTGTAATCAATGCATAATTTGAGAGTTCCATCTTTCTTCCTCACAAGCAAGACCGGTGCGCCCCATGGTGATACACTTGGCCTAATGTATCCCTTGTCCAACATTTCCTTCAACTACAATTTTAACTCAAACAACTCAGGTGTGCTCATCTTGTAAGGTGTTTTAGACGCTGGAGCTACCCCTGACACTAACTCAATCGAAAATCCTACATCCCTATGAGGTGGCAACTCTGTAATGTCCTCAGGGAATACATCCTGAAACTGTTGCAACACTGGATATTTGTTCAACACATCTACATCCTCAATCTCCTTACCCTTATCACTAGAAATGTGTACTGCAAATAGCTTGCACCCTTTCCTGCGGCTATGCTTTGCTTGCATAGCTATCACCATCCTAACTAATGTGGCTTTCTTCTTACCTTGCAAGACTCTTGGTTCTCCATTGTAATCAACATATTCAATAGCTTTGTCATAACAGTCAACCTTGGTTCTATGTAGATACAACCAATCCCAGACAACCTACGCCTCCTATGCATTGTATATCTTAGGCCTTCCACCTTGATGTTGTGGACAATATCTCCTAAGGTGGTCCTCACCACGTGTCCAACACTCTAACTGACCAGTGCCCTCACCTCTATGTTGTTATTGTTGCTGTTATGACCCATGTCCTTGTCTAGCTGCATTAAATCTCTTTTGCGGAGCCACATTTTCATTCCCATCTCCATGTTGAGGCCTTATCCTCTTAGGCTACCATTTACCTCTACCTTTGTCTTTTCCCTTCCATCCATGTTGAGATTCATTCTTACACTTTGATTTCTCATATAAATGCTTCAATTTCCCAATAAATTCCTCAAGTGACCGAGGCTCATCATACTCAATTTGATCTCTAAATGCTAATGGAAAACCACTGACAAAACTCTGAACTTTAACCTTCTCATCAATAAGATACAGTACATACCTCAATAGATATAGAAACTTGGTCGTGTACTCTTCGCCTGTCATTGATCCCATATTTAACTCATATAATTCCTTAGCCTTACTGCCGTAGTACCTTTCTGACAAGTACTTCTTCCTGAAAAGCCTCTTGGATTCCCGCCAACTCAAGTCATTTTACTTGATGTCTCTAACCCTCTTAACATCTTCCCACTAGATGTATGATTTACCTTTCAAGTTGAAGATAGTTATCCCAGCCTTCATTTTATATGTGTACTCATGCAACTCAAAGAATTTGTTCATTCCAAGTATCCAAGCCTCTACGGATTTCAACTTCTTCACATCTCCATCAAAAGTAGGTGGTTTTTCTTTCTTGAATTCATCCAGTAAGTTTCCCCTATCAAGGATGATAGTGACGACAATCATGATCTCTATCAGAACCAAAACTAAAATAATACGTGTACTCATCGCCCCTCCTTTCCGAAGTGTCCAACAACCTGCCATCTCTCACTGTGTCAGATCTATCCAGCATGTGTCTACCAGGAGATCTACTGCCATATGCTCCATTGGTCTCATCCTCATGTGCATGGCTGATCCAAAGCGACCCTTGTCGCTATAGTTATGACAAACTTTGAAGAAGTACCTGTATGATCTGATCATTATTTGCCTTACAACCCCTTATCTCTTCCTTCAAGCTTCTCAATGTATTGACCAAATCATAAGTATGCCCCACACCATGTTGTTCATCTGATGCATAGGGATATTCTACGTAAGCTACCACCTTGCTAGCCATTTGATCTTTCGCTTCCTGCAATGCATAATATGTCAAATAAACCAAATCACAATAAACCAATGTGCCTTAGTATAGCTTGGGGAGGATACCTTGTCTGCAAGATCACCAAATCAACGTGATACATGTATAACAAAATCATAACATCGTATCGAAATACACAAGTAAAAGTATCAACTCGTAAATATCACTCTAACTAGGGTCCAGTCATCAATTCAAGGCCATATCAACAATGCATGCTATGACCTCATGCATGACAACAACCATTACTCCATTATACACATTGCTACTTGCAGCCGACAACATGCATAAATAATGCCTAACCAACTACGAATACGCATAAATGCATGTAGCCAAACATAATCGATCAGTTCTTGCAATCAACCTACAAGACTAATACATGTAATCAAAATATTCAAAATGTAACATAACATACAAGGATGTAAGTAAGTGACATAAAAGCAACATGTAAGCGACAAATAACCATATACAGTCAGTCACATACTCATTTCAAATGCTCTTCACGAAATCAACCTCAAATTCTCCATGATAACCATAATACAACCGTAATCCAACATCAGGAAATTGCAAAGAGTATATAAGTGTAAGAGACACACATGCAACTGACATGCATCCATAACTAACACATTCAACCCATCCAATCTGAGAGTTGAACCATGCTCTGATACCACTTTGTAACACACTCCTCCCACATCCACCCAAGTAACCATGCCAACCGAGGTAAACATGAGACGAGAGGCTACTATGATTAGATTCAACATCCTAGGTAACCTTAAGGAAGTGGAATCGACGGGACATCACACACAGTCATCCAACGTCATCAACAAAACCCTCAGGAGACAAGTTAGCCACTTAAACAACACGTCCATGGGTCCCATTTTTGTTCTTGACCTTTGAGGCCATAGTCACTCTCATGCTATGCGCAAGGGAACAACCAGAAACCCAAAGTTTCTCTCAGAGGCCTACCTATGAGTGATTGTGGACTAAAGTTGCCATTTCTGTGCCAGTGACCCCAGGATTTAAGCCACTTTTTCAGGCCCAGAGCCCAGGCCATTGCCTAGAATGGAATGAAAGCTCAGAATCAAGTAAAGGGAAACAATGATGCAAATGTAAATAGTTGATCAAGACCTTAACCAGACCCCTACTAACCATGACAGGCATTTCATCAAACATATTGTCAACATGTAACCTACAGGTGTAAACAACAGGATTAAATGTAGGGATCTCATACTTATTTAAGAATTTCCATGAACCATTGTTTCTTCATGTCATTTTCTACCTTATCACTTATTAGGTCCTAGTACCATATCCATTCAAATATAAGTAAAAACATGCTGAGAGCCACACATAGTTGTTGTCACAAAATATACATCTAACCAGCATAATAGGAACATAATTAAAATGAACATATTAGCCATCAAAATCCATATATATATCAGTACATTTACACATTAAGAGAAATGGAATGAATTTCTCATTAATCAATGCAATGAACCAACCGGTGATGGGACTACCACGTTCCACCCGACCATAGATTGGTTGAGCCAAGTCTCTCTTCAGCCAATCAACGCGTGCCATATTCCAAGCATGAATGTGGGACTCATATAACACATCAAAAACACCAATCAATGTGGATGCCACTAGAGTTCTCCACCTACACCGTGAGGAATTTGAGTGCCTCCTAGTCTCTCAGGCTTTACTATGCATCCGTAGTCCGATCCAGGGATCACTAGGCCCTACACCGAGACATACTCTCCAGGCTTTACGTGCATTCCGTCCCAGAATCACTAGGCCCAACGGAGAGAAAATCTACCTATTGGATTTACCGTATATCTCGCCATTCACCGGAAAAGATTCCTAGGCCCACCGAAGCAGACTATTTGGCTTTATCACAACCCAGAGTCTGGTTCAGGGATCACTAGGCCAGTGGCTTCGTGCATCATCAGTCCGATTCAGGGACCACTACACCATGTGTTTGTCAATTTGGAGATCCACCCCACTCAACTTTGAATCCAATCCGTCCATCCCACACAAACTGAATGAGGGAACCCATCTCATCAAAGCTATCATGAAATGGCAAGGCTAGGCTAAAAATATTGTCACACCTGGAAAAACACATGCCATAGTGGAAAAGAAACACATGCAATCCCATGCATTCCAAATATAGCAAGGAAAATACACATGCAATTTGATACCTGCAATGAAGCCTACTGTAGTTGCTTGATCCTGCCTTTCCCTACTTGATCTTTGCTTCCTCTTGCCTTCTTTACCTTTCTTGCTCCGATGCCAAAGTGCTCCAAGAAAACTCTAAGTGTCCGAGAGTATGAAAGAGAGAGAGAGAGAGAATAATGAGAGTGCTCCAAAGATAAACTAACAAAATGTTAATTTGATAAAAGGTTACCAACTAATCCTCATAAGCCTTTTTATGAATGAGGCCTCTATTTTCTTCATTTTCCATTATTTTCCTTCATTTTCCTCCTCACATGCAACATGTAACCTTTCACCTCTTTTTTCTCCTAATTCCCATATTTTCATAAATAATTGTGCCAAAAAAGTATTTTTACCTGTTAATGCCTTAGCCATTACCTTTGCCAATTTCCTTAGCCATAAACAACCAAATGAACACCCCCTAGGATGTCTTGCCCAACATTAAGCTTGGAATAAGTGTCCCATTCATCCATGGTCATTATTTTTAACTTTTTATTACATGGAATTTTCACCAGGGTTGTTACATTCTGGTTGGAACTCTCCCTCTGGTTCCACCTGTAACACAGATCAATCAATTACATGATTAACATATTGTACTCTAATTGATGGAGGTAAGGCCAATTTGTATGCCACTGGCCCTGTCCTTTCGAGTAATCAAATGGCCCACAAAACTGTGGTGCCATCTTGGTGCAAGTCCCAAATTTTTGGATCTCTTCTTAGGTCTAACTCGCAGTAAAACATGTTCCCCAACTTGAAACTCTTTGTGAATTCTATGTTGGTTTGCATAGCTTTTCTTCCTGTCTTGCGCTACCTTTAAATTATGCCCGATGATCTACATTTGTCGCTCCATCTCTTTTAATATGTTAAGCCCAACTAGGACCCTAGGGGTTCACTAGATCACTCCAATTGATAGGAGTATTACAACTCCTTCCATAAAGTACCTTGAATGGGTTCATCTTTAAAGATTCTCAGTACACGTTGTTGTATGCCAATTCTACAAGTGGAAGATACTCTTCCCACTTCTTTGGCTGGTACATCACATACATCCTTAACATATCCTCAAGGATTCTATTAGTTCTCTATGTTTGTCCATCCGTCTCTGGATGATAAGATGTAACATTATAACCTATCAAATGGGAATTGTAACCTCAAAATGAGAACTGTATGCTCGAACGACGAGTATTTTTTTTTTTTTGGGGGGGGGTAGATTTTAAACATTTTTTTAAAATGACAATAAAAACCAATTTATTTTTTGTGCAAAGAGCATTAAAAAACACCCTGAAAATGAAAATTGTTGATGCTAGAACAATATTTTTTTAGCTAAATTTTCAACATTTTTTAGCAATAGCGTTAAAGATAAAATATCACCACTCCGAAAAACCTTAAAAATTCAACAATATTCAGGCATGATGTTAAAGATAAATCATAACGTCTCAGAAAACCTTAAACTTCCAACAATTTTCAACCATGGTGTTGAAGATAAATATCACTACTCTGAAAAACCTTAAAATTATGACATTTTTCGACCAGGGTGTTAAAGGTAAAATAACATAATTGCAAAAAATATTAAAATTTCGAGATTTTGTAGCCAATGAATTAAAACCAAATATCATAACTAAAAAATCCTAAAAAATCAATATGTAAATCAAAGAGTCATTATACCAAGAGTTTTTTTTTAACGCTAAAAGTATAGCTCTTTAAAAATCTTAACCTAAGACAATGTGACAAATTGCAAGCAAAATTTTAAAATCAACCATCAAATTCACACGCAGTGGGGGTGGTCTTGACCCATTGCAATGAAAATTAAAAAATGAACCATGAATTGACACACAGTGCACATAAACTTGATCCATTGTCACAAAAACTTAAAAATCAAGTAATAAATTAGCATATACTGGGTCAGTTTGTTAGTGTAACAAAAAAAAATGGTGAAAAGAAGGAAAATTAAATAAATAATGAAAAATGAAAAAACAAAATGTAACAAAATTTTTAAAAATTTCAAAAAATAGATTAAAAAAAAACAAACAAAACCAAACCAAAAAAAATCAAAACACAAAAAAGAGTTAAAAAATTTAAACCAAAAAAATAATAATAATAAGAAAATAATTTTAAAAAATCAAGTATAAATATTAAAAAAAAAAATAAAAGCTATATAGAAAAAAAACACAAAAAAAAATTCCCACTAAAAATACATAATTTAAAAAAATAATAAAAATTTTAACAAATAATAATAATAATAATTAAAACCCCAAAAAACGACTGGCTCTGAAAAGACTTCTTCATGTATCAAGATGTGATATTATCTTTCTGCAAGAAACTCTATGCACAGCTGAGATGGCGGTGAACTGCCTGCAAGGTTTTCTTCCGGGGTGGACTCTGCATGGACTGGACGCATGTGGGCGATCCGGTGGCTTACTCATCGGTATCAACCCAAGGAAGTGTAAGTCAATCTCCACCTGGGGGGGCAGAGGGTTCCTGGGAATGGATATCATGGCTGGGGATCTGGGCTTCCCGATAAGATTTATTAACATATATGGTCCCAACCAGCATCGTCTCCCCTTCTGGCAAGACTTTCTATCTGGTAACCATATAACTCAGCATACAGTGATCGGAGGGGATTTCAACTTCTCTCTGGGAGTTGGTGAATCTTGGGGTCATAATGCCCAGTGGGATTCCATTGCGGATCAAATGAATTTACTGCTGGACTCTCATCACCTGGTGGACATCCCCATGAACAAGAAACTGCCAACCTGGCACAATCAGCGCACAGGGGAGGCGGCACTGGGGAGGCGGCTTGACAGATTCATGATGCACCAGGATCTTATTCAGGTTTGTCCATTATACAGACAATGGGTCGGCACAGGGGGCCTATCTGATCATCACCCTATTTTCTTACAGATTAGTGGAAATAATCCCAAGCCAAGATCCCCTTTCAAATTCTTTGCTGGATATCTTAAGGAACCGGATTATAATAATTTGGTCACGAACTTCTGGGTTGCTCAGCCCCCTCTGCGGACTCATCGCAAGGCCTATGATTTCTGTGTTAGGCTTAATAAACTCAAAGTTCTTACTGAAGACTGGGCGACAGCCAAGAGGAATAGAGATGAACAGATTTTGAAGGATACTGAAACTCAGATAGCTTCATTAACTGATGATAAAGGATCTGGTTACCTCACTGATGAATCCAAAGCCTTGCTCAACCGTCTGTATGGACAAAAAGCAAAAATCCTACTTGAAAAGGAGGAGCAATGGAGGCTTAAAAGTAGAGCCATTTGGCTCAAAGCGGGGGACTGCAACACAAAATACTTTCACAACTTAGCCAACGGCAGGAAGGCTTCGAACACCATTTGGAGACTTCCTAGAGAGCCAGATGGTTGGGCTACCACTCACCAGCAATTGGCTAGTCTTGGGGTGTCCCATTTCAAGGGTCTCTTTACAGCTCCACCAGAAATCAATCTTCCAGATATTATTAGAACTGCTGAAAAACTCCCTCGGTTTGTTGGCCAGGAGGATCTGGAAGACCTTACAGCTCCTGTCACATCTCTGGAGCTTGAGAATACTCTAAAATGGTTCAAGAAAGAGAAGAGTCCGGGACCAGATGGATGGCCGGTGGAATTCTATCTGGCGTTTTATGAACAGATGGGTGAGGATATTTTAGCTGTTGTTGAGGAAAGCCGGCTCTCGGGGCACATCCACCCACCTATGAATCAGACCTATATTGCCTTGATCCCCAAAGCTGATGAACCCTCTTCTTTCAATGACTTCCGGCCCATCTCCCTCTGCAATTGCCTATACAAAATCATTGCCAAGATAATTGCCAATCGTATTAAGCCGATTCTTTCCTCCCACATATCTGCTGAACAATTTGCTTTCCTTCGAAATCGCCATATTTATGAGGCTATTGGTACTGCCCAGGAAACCCTACATTCCATCAAGCTGAAGAATCTGAAAAGTGTATCTTTAAAAATTGATCTTACTAAGGCTTTCGACAAGGTGAATTGGCTTTATCTTAAGATGACACTTATACACCTGGGCTTCCCCCTGCCTTTCATTAACTGGATCATGGGATGTGTTACATCTGTCTCGTTTGCCATTCTCATCAATGGAGCAGCATCAGATCGATTTTACATTAACAGGGGCATCAGGCAAGGATGCCCTCTCTCTCCACTACTCTTTCTCATTGTAATGGAAGGGTTGAGCAGGCTTATTGCGGATGCCAAAAGGAATGGGGAGATAAGCGGCCTCAAAATTACCGAACAGCTCTCCATCACACACCTATTGTTCGTGGATGATATTCTCATATTCCTTAATGGCAGCGTTAGAGATAGCACGGCCCTTAACCGGATCCTTCAACTCTTCTGCAAAGCCACGGGTATGGAAATAAACAGGGACAAATCTACCAGATCAGTGACGAGATGCACTCAACAAGAATCTCTATTGGCTGTTCAGTTCTTTCCCTTCCAGGAAAACAATCTTCTGGATGGTATCAAATACTTGGGATTCAGATTAAGGCCGGATGGATACAATTCTGGACACTGGGGGTGGCTCATCAACAAAATAGAAAAGAGGATAACTTGTTGGCACCACCGCCTACTTTCAAAAGCGGGCAGATTACAGCTGATCAAATCTGTTCTCGACGCCACACCGGTATATTGGATGTCCCTTACCTGGGTTCCGAAAGGCATTTTACAGAAAATTCAACAGATTTGTAGCAGGTTCCTGTGGAATGGGAATAAAAAGGGTAAGATCTTTGCTTGGACTAAATGGTCCCTGGTATCCATGCCCAAGCACTGGGGAGGATGGGGACTTAAATCCCTTCCCGATTTTGCACTCGCCCTAACAGCAAAGCAGGGATGGTCTCTTCTCAAGATGGATAGCTTATGGGCAGAAGTCATACACAAAAAATACATTTGGCCCACAAACATCCTTGACTGGATTCGTAGACCTTCTTGGCAACTTCAAGGTGTGTCGGCCATCTGGAAAGCCACCCTAAAAGCTCTGCCCCTCATCAAGGAAAACCTGCTCTGGAAGATTGGAAATGGTACCCAGGTTCGAATTGGGCTGGACCCATGGCCTGGGTCTGGAAACGCTCACCTCCTTCCGGCAGACATGATCCAACATCTTAATTATATGGGTATCAAATACTTAGATCAGGTCGGAGACCCCATCCGATCAACTATCTTCTCTCAAGCTTGGAGATCGGACCATCAGTGGCAATTAACAGATGAATGGGCGGAATTATGGCAGCGATACTTACAGGCTCTCTCTGAATCTCATATTAAGTTACATGAGCATGATGATGAACTTATATGGGCACCTGCAAAATCAGGTTTATATTCTCCTAAGTCGGGATACTTAAAACTCATCGAGGACAAGAAGCCTGACTTGATAAAAAGTTGGTGGTCGAATATTTGGCAGCTTCAAGCTCAGCCCAGAGCCAGGCTCTTAATGTGGAACATACTGGCGAATAAATTACCAACGGGGGAAAATCTAAAAAGGCATTCATTCGCTGGCCCTACCTGGTGTGTCCTCTGCAACAAGGCGGAGGAATCTACTTACCATTTATTTCTCTCTTGCGAAATCACCAGGGAAATCTGGCAGCAGGTCAAACTTATTCTTAACATCACAACCGACTGGCACGCAGATGACATCTCTTCGGCCTGGGATCTCTGGTGGTCAGCTGTGTCCTCGGAGAAAGCAAGGAATCTGCCTTTGGTTGTGGCCATGTATATCTGGTATAAGCGTAATGATATAATCTTTGCGGCAGGCAGGGAGAACTGGCAGCACCTTCCGCCATCCATTTGTTCGGCCTTCACTGAAATCCCTTTTGACATCAAAGCTAATACCCCCAGGCAGATCACCTCCGAAATTATCAACAGAAACATGCCGTGGGCATACTTTGATGGTGCCGCATCTGCACAAGGGTGCGGTGGGGGTATCCTTTTCCACATTACAGAATCTCATTATTTTCATCTGAAACTGGGTCTTGGTCTGGGGACCAACAATCATGCCGAACTCATCACATTGAGACATCTTCTCTATTTCGCTCTTTCTAAAAATTGCAGACAAATACAAATATTTGGTGATTCTAAGATTGTAATTGATTGGGCAAACAATATTTCCTATTGTCACACATACTCTTTGAGACATATCTTGGAAGAAATTGTTTTTTTCAAAACATTTTTTGACCAGATCACTGTTTCACATATCTACAGGGAAAGAAATACAACTGCTGACCGGCTCTCGAAAGAAGCGGCGGCTCGGCCTCTAGGCGATTGGATGATCGAGGAACACAGTCCAGAAGGGATGCACGTCTTCTACCATCGACCGTACATAGATGGACTGTTACAAGGGGGAATCCTCCCCAACTGAAATTTTGAAATTTTGATTTTTCTAGCCCATGCTCTGTATATATTGGACTGACTCTTTACAGACATATTATGTATTTTTTCGAACAGAGGACATACCTCTTTTACTTTTTGCATATTTCAGAACAACATGTATATCTGAAAACTTTTTGTAAATGGATACAGCCCCATCGTATCCACAGTGACACATATGGGACAGATCTTATGGAACTACTGAATGGTGGTAATACCACTTTATTAGCATATGCCTTCGGCATCTACAGCATGTAATCTCTATTATACCTCTTAATAGAAATTATGAACTCTATTTTCCCCGGAAAAAATAATAATTAAAGAAAATATATAATAAAAAAAATTAATATAGATTGAAAAAACATTTAAACTACAAATAAAAAATAAATTTACATTTAAAAAAATGAAAAGAATAAAAAAAACACATTAAAAAACATTTAAAATATTATATATATATATATATATATACACACTAAAACATAAGTTGATTAACATTGGATTAAGTAGAGCTTGCATAGAAGTGATGGAGTTACGGAAAACACCTCGAACGACGCCTGATACGGGCTAGGGTTCGGAATCACTGCAGAACCTACACTATTGTCTGTGCCTGACCATCCTTGATGGAACCGACTCATTCGCTCCCCGTCATCGTTTACTCCTTTGTGCCCGTGAATACTACCTGGCCTCATTTACTCTCCACAGGCGGTGCAGTTATGAAGACAGCGGTTTGCAGCTCCTGGTGGCAGCTGGCACGTCATTTTCGGACAGTTAGGTATGGAGCTCGACTAGGTTGACTACTTTGATGACCCTTTTGCTGAAGTTTCCATCTGGACGTCGCCTCCCCCAATCTTGGAAGGGTTGTTCCCTCATAACAGTGACCTATCGAATGTCCTTGTGCCCCTGCCATTGATTTCGGACCCTCCTGCCCAGTTTTTTCCCTACCTGAAGACCCCCTCACATGTCCGGATTCCACTACTCCCCCCCCATCGTCGGCATCCCTACAGTTCTTGGCTAGGTGCATAGGGTTTGACCACTCCATTGACCCCTTGGGTTATCCACCTCACCCTCCGTCTGTTGCTTCTCATTACCCTTCATTTGTCCCTATAAGAGGACCTTCAATACTACCTCAAGAAACCCCTCTTGCTCAGCATTCAACGGCTCCCACCTCTCGTTGTTTTACAGCCTTTCCTCTAAATCTGGAAGCGAACCCTAGAGGGTTTGGACCAGATTTACAGAACTTTCATCGGCGCACTCCTCAGGCAAACATTTTCGACAAGGGTCACAAGCCAGGGAAAAAGGCAAGGTGTGTTAAGGCCAGGACCCAGGATATTGCTCTACATTTGGGGGAGGATATTCAGCGAGGTGAAGCCATGGATTAATAGGTTTTTGTGGGTAGCATTCGAGGGAGGAACTACAATATAGCTAGGCTCAGGCAATGGACTGCAAAGATTTGGGGACATCACATGGTTGAACTACCTTTTGTACAAACCTTTGTGCGGGGATGGTTTGCGTTGCGTTTTGCAAGAGCCAAACATACTACCTCGGTGTTATCTAGTTTCTAGCACATTGCAAACCCCTGTGCACCTCAAAAGATGGAACCCTCTTTTCGACCTTGAGAGAGAGCAACTCGGCGTAGGACCACTGTGGGTCAGATTACTAGGCCTACCTCTACACTTCTGGTCGGAGGACATTTTTAGGCGCATCGAGAATGCTCTAGGAACCTATTTGGAGCATGATAAATCATACCTGTCCATGGGCATCATGGCGTATGCAAGGATACTGGTTCATCTTGATACTAGGGAAGGACTACAAGAGAAAATTACCCTGCACTGGAAACATTACTCTCGAGTACAGATCCTTGATTATGAGGGGGTCCCCTTCAGGTGCAGGAGGTGCCACAAGGTGGGACATTTATATAAGGATTGCCCTCTGAACGGGATAGCTAAAGCAGCGGACCAGGGGAAGACAATCCCATCCAAAGCTACCAAGGTACCTGAGCAGTGCACCAGCACTGAAGCAGTAGCGACAAAGATGGGCAAGGAGAATCCGAAGAAGTGCGACAATGCTCCCATTCGACCTCCCTCTCCTCCTATGACCAGGGCCGGGGTGGCTGTGCTATCTTCGGGGAATGCAATCAAATTGTCAATCATATATCCAAGGAAGTTGTGAACCAGCCTCGTGGTACATGGATGATTCAGGAGCAGAGGGATGGTGAACACTATCAATACTACCACTGCCCATATATGGACTACACAACATAACTGGCTCTGAGGGGCCTGATTTACATGTTTATAGTTTTGCTTAATTTATTAGTACAAATGTATATTTCGATTTACTAGCTGTATATAAAAGATAGATAACAGTACTCCCTGCGAGGAGTTTTTTTACCTCTTTAAAAAACACAATAGACACGTTTCTCCCTGCGCGGAGAATCAAAAGTCTTTTTTGATACATTCTTTTTTGATAGGCAAATAACCTCACCATATAGCATATGCAACTGCGTCTACAATATGTAATTTTCTTATATCAATGAAAATTACGATTTTTTCGAGGGGAAAAAAACTAAAACATAAATTTTAAAAAAAACCCCTAGCCAACCGATAAGGGTTGCGGGCGGGGTTATGGGGCAGACATCTAATTCCCAGAATTGGATGTCAAACCCCGGATTGGAGTCGCTCACCCAACCCAACCCCACCCGCGGCCCTTGCTACCCGACCAAGGGATTTAAATATACAAATGTTTTAGTTTTTAAATATATTTTTATTTTAATATTTAATATTTTAAATATTTTTTAATGTGTTTTTAACTTTTTTCAAAGAAAAAATAATGCTAATTTATTTTTTATTTTTAGTTTGATTTTTTTTCAATCTATTTTTTATTTTTTTTTAAGTTTTATTGTGTTTTATTTTAATTTGTTTTATAAATTGTAATTTTTTTGTTTTTATTTTTTATTTGTAAACTATAGTTTTATATATTTATTTTTAATTTTTAAGGGATGTTTTAATTTTTGAAATTGTTTGTTTAGTATTTTTTATCATTGTTTTCTTCAATTTTGTCTTTTTTTTCATAAAATTTTATTTTAACATTGTTATAATGTTTTTATTTTTTATTCTCCTTTTTCTTAATATTATTTTTTTCCAATTTTTATTTTTTATTTTGTTATTGTTTTTAATTATTTTTTTGTGTGTTTGTTTTCCAATAGTTTTTTTTTTTTTTTTTTTTTTTACTTAAAATTTTATGTGAATCATTATTTTTGGAGAAAAATCTTTAGACACAAAATTAATACAAATTTCATAACATTTTCTATTTGTCAAATTTGTTTATTCAAATTTTTTCATAAAAATCATTTATTTAACATGTTATTTTTCGTGAAAAGATCTCAAAATACATATTTTTTTAATTATATCTATATGCAAAATGTGCATTTTTTTGTCAAATGTTTAAAATTATTTTTTAATCAACAATTATTTTATATGTATTGAAGTATTAATTAACAAAATATAAATATATAAAAGACTCTAACTTCAAAATATTAAATATTATTTTTATTTGAACTTCGCAAAAAAAATGAAAATTTCATTATAAAAAAAATTGCAAAAAAATAAACAAAAATTCAAGCCTGAAGAATCCTTAAAAAGCAAGCATCTTTGGACGGAAAACAAGAAGAAGAATAAGACAACTTAAAAATAGTTAAATAACCATCATTTTTAAAAAAATTGTGCATATTTAGGGTATTAAAAATAAATAAATAAATAAAGATGCATCAATGTTTTTCAAAATCCGACCGATGACTTCACATCAAAGAGTGCCTTAACAAAAATTCCCCTTGACCAGAGTTGAGGCTCCGACGATGAACCCTAGTAGCCTTGCCGCCGCCTCCCTTCCTTCAGCCACCGTCTGGCCTCTGCTCGGCCCTGCTGATGATGGTGATGCGCGCTTCAGTCATGGAATGCTGGTTTCCTCCTTCAATGTTGAACTGCATGTCTTCCAATCTCTTCTGAGAGCCCCCCTCACTCTTTTATGTTCCGCTCGGGACTTTGGGGCAGCCAGATCACGGCCCTCTGCTACTGCATCTCGCACCCGCCGCCCCCTTCAGATTGCAGACGCAATGGCTAAGGACGAACATGCAGATTATACTCCCGCTTCTCCTCAGGCAGTGGCTCTTGGGAAGACATATTATGCTCTGGAAGGATGCTCATCCCTATTAGTACCTCCTCTGTCCCCCAAGAATAGCCGATACTCTGTTTTTAATCTTCAGAATTCCTTCAGCTCCCTGGATCTGCCTGGATGGAGCATCTGGAAGCTCTATGGGGCGGAAAGCAATGACAGACTCAATGACGTTGGGATTCTCCCATCATCTCCTCACAAGCCCCTGCGGCAAGTTCAGGAAAAGAAAGCCCTTCAAAGCACCTGCCTCCTCTCGTCTCAGATCTGCAGAGGAAAGCGGAACTCTGACTTCTCTGCCTCGTTTCAGATCCAAATCATGCTCATCTCTGGCAAAACTCTGCTACAATGGGTGAGCTCATCGGATCTAGTGCAGGACCTCAAGCATGCTCTGGAACTCAAGCTGGGGATTCCCTCTGCAGCTCAACGACTTCTCCACGAAGGTAAACAACTTGAGGATCTTTATCCCCTTTCTTTTTACAGCATTAAGAGAAATGCCTCCATTATTTTTACCCTTCGTTTGAGAGGGGGAGCTGTAGGACAGTCATCCTCAGCTAAGGCGTTTTCATACAAAGATGTTGTCCATGCTCAGATGCCTAAGAAAACAGTTCCACCAGTTCAGGCTCCCAAACCTTTTTTGGTGGACAAACTGGAGGAAACCCCCTCCATTGAAATAATGCATCCAACACTGGATGAGCAAACCCAAAAGTTTGTAGAGCATGCCATTATTTGCAGGTTCAATGGGCTATGGCCACACACAGCAGACCTCTACCAATGGATTCACTCTAATTGGACCAACAATTGCAAGGTTCTGTTATGCTCAAAGGGCTTCTTCATTGTAGTGTTTGCTCTCGGTGAGGACTACCAAAGAGCTTTAACTGCAAGCCCATGGTTTTGGGGCTCAGCATGTTTATTCCTCACCCCTTGGTTCCCAGATTTCGATCCCTCTACAGCAATCATCACCAAGCTCCCAATCTGGGTCAGACTTCCTAATCTCCTGGCGCATCTATGGCACTTTGCTGTATTCCAAGGGATCGGCAATTCTCTAGGCCGCTTTCTAGACACAGACATTTCTAGAGGGGAAAAGGGCCTATACACCTTCGCCAGAATCTGTGCAGAAATAGACATGAGCAAAGGTCTCCCTGACCAGATCAATCTCAAAATTGGAGACTTCCATTGGACTCAGACCTTGGATTACGAGAACACAACCTTTCGCTGCCGAAACTGCCATCACACAGGGCACCTTCAGAGCTCTTGTCCCTCGATGCCTGCCCAAAAGAAGAAAGCCAATCCTAAGCAGAAATCCAAAAGCTGGAAGCCTCATGACCCTCCCCCCATGGACGATTTTGATTTCAGCTCGGATGAAGAGGAGGAGATTGAGGAAGGAATGGAAGCAAAGTTGGCACAGGATCCACCCTCGGCTGAGCCTGAGGATTCGTCTATCCAGCCAATCTCTCAGAAAAGGAATCATGAATCCTCTACCTCGGATTCAGATAAGGAAACCTCTCAGTCAGCCCAGCTCAGTTTGCAAATCATGCCAGCTCAGCAGTGCCCTCCTGAATGGGTCAAAGTTGGTAAAAAGAAAGGGAAAAAATGTCGAATAGTTGATTCTTCCCATGTTGGGTAGAATCCTCTGCTCTGTTCTTGCTCCTCTGTTCTTCTTGTTTCTTCCTGCTCAGCTCTACTCTCTTCTCTTTTTCTTCTAGGGGCCGAGGTGGATAGCCTATCCTTTCCGGCTGCCTGTGTTTTTGCTTCTCTTGGTTGTAACTTCTTTTTGTACTATACGTCCTCTTAATAGAATTAGTTTTTACTAAGAAAAAAAAAATGTTTTTCAAAATCCGCAGGAAAATCACCAACATTTCAAAAAAATTACCCATACTTGATACAAAAGAAAATTTAAAGTGTCAAAAATAAGCCCAAAAAAATGGGGGTTGATGTTACATCAATACTTTTCAAAATTGGCATAAAAATCACTAACAATTAAAAAAAAATGTGCCTAAAAAAAGGTGTATTTTGAATCAACACTTTTCAAAATCGGATGATCTTTTGCAACCTCTAAAAAGTGAGAACTCCATACAGTTCTCATTTGATAGGTTACCATGTTCTATGATAAAGGACAATTTTGTCCTCAATCTTGCAAATAGCTCTTTCCAAAATCTTAAGGTGAACTTGGCATCTCTATTTGAAATTATCTTCATGGAAACTCCATGCAACCTCACAATTTCGTTTATCAAGATTTGAGCCACCTCACTAGCTAAATTGGTGGATTTAACTCCTACAAAATGAGCTACTTTTCTCAGCTTGTCAATAACCACCATAAATGCATCAAGTTGTCTAGAGGTCCTTGGAAAAATGGTAATGAAATCCATTGATATTACTTCCCACTTCCATCCCAGAATAGGAATGGGTTGTAATAAACCAACTAGGTGCTTGCACTCAACCTTTACTTGTTGGAATTCTATGCATTTGGAGATAAATTCAGCCACTTCCCTTTTTAAATCAAGCCAAAAAAAGAACTTCTTGATGATTGTAATTGTATTTTGGTAGCCAGGGTGGCTAGACTACGGCTTGGAATGAAACTCCTTTAATAAGAGTTTCTTCAAGTCATTGTTATCTCGCACATAAATTCTGCTTCTAAGTTTAATCAACCCTTCTTTTGTAAGATGATATTCCTTATCTTCCTTGTCTCAGAAGCTTTATTGTAATTTCTCTTTCAAATACTGATGATTTTCATCATATTGCCTTGCATGTTTAACCTACTCTACTAGGTCCATTCTGTAGGCTTTTACAGGGTAAGTTCCTCATAAAGAACACCAAAAGGACACCGCTCACAACCAGATCACAGATCAATACACCAGTATTTTTGACGTGGTTAAAACCCTCAAAGAGGGAAACAGTCCACGGCCTGTCCCAACGTGGGTACTACAGGCAATTTATTAATCAAAGAATGAAAATTTACATAAGCTTCTCTCATGCACGGATTACCCGAACAATGACCCTCCATGCGCTTTAAATAGAACTCATGGACCAATCGGGTGTCAAGCCACGGATCAAGTGTCGGTAATACCGAGGAGAGAGTGAACCGTCAGATCACTACATATCGTGACCGTCGGATTGTAAGTTACAAAATGTACAACGGTAAAGAAACACACTTTACCTAACTCTATACTAGACCAAGTTGAACTTAACTATTTCCTATGTGTCGGAATATCCTAACATCCCCCCTTAAGAACAACTTGGGATAGGATTGAAGGATTTACAAATATGACACAATAGGAGAAGGAAGGAGGCACTAGAGCCTATCCCCCCTTAGTGACAACTTCCTGAACTCCAAGCATATATCGAAGTTTAGTGAACTTCGCCTCTGTGAGAGCCTTTGTGAAGATGTCTGCAACCTGATCATCTGTTGAACAATATTGCACTTCAAGAACATGGTCATGAATGAGCTTTCTGATGAAGTGCATGTGTAGTTCAATGTGTTTGCTGCGCTGATGCTGGACTGGATCTTTGCATAGCTGAATGGCACTTTGATTATCACACCAAAGTGTGGTTGGATGCTGCTGCTCAAAGCCAAACTCTGATAGGATCTGACGAAGCCACAAGGCTTCCTTACTAGCTTCCACGGCACCACGATACTCTGCTTCTGCTGACGAAAGAGAAATGGCAGCCTGTTTCTTACAAGCCCATGTAATAGGTCCTGAACCAAGAGTGAAGACATAACCGGCAGTAGACTTCCGATCATCAGGGTCACCAGCCCAATCAGAATCAGTGAAACCAACTAATAGAGGAGCTGCTTTGGCACTGTAATGAATCCCAAACTGTACTGTACCTCAAACATAACGAAGTATTCTTTTGGCTGCTTTCCAATGACTTTCATGGGGGTTTTGCATAAAACGAGCAACAAGGCCAACAGCAAAGGAAAGATCAGGACGAGTATGGGTTAAATACAAGAGTTTTCCTACAAGTTGACGGTATAAGGTAGCATCAACTTCAGGAGAAGTACAAGAGACTGAAAGTTTGACTCCAGACTGAAAGGGAGAAGGGGCTGGCTTACAGTCTTCCATGTGAAAATGACAAAGAATATCACAAGCATACTTGGACTGGGAAAGGGAAATACCCTCCTTGGATTGCAAGACTTGAAGACCGAGAAAATAGTGTAAGTGTCCTAAGTCTGTCATTTCAAATTTCCTTTTAAGGCTAGACTTCACATGGTTTATAAGGTTGGGATCACTACCAGTGAGGATAAGATCATCAACATAAAGAACAAGGATGATAAGAGAGTTGCCCACTTTCTTGGTGTAGACAGTATTGTCAGAATAACACCTAGAAAAGCCAGATTCTAAAAGAAAGCTATCCATTTTGGCATACCAAGCCCGAGGAGCTTGCTTGAGACCATAGAGAGATTTCTTAAGTCGACATACAAGGCTGGAGTCTGTTTGGATGAAGCCAATGGGTTGTTCCATATAGATTTCTTCATGCAAGTCCCCATGCAAGAAGGCAGATTTAACATCCATCTGATGGACTTCCCATTTTAAAGAGGCAGCAAGGGAAAGAACAAGGCGGATAGAGTTCATTTTGGCAACAGGGGAGAAGATTTCAGTGTAGTCAATGCCTTCAACCTGTGAAAAGCCCTTTGCAACAAGACGAGCTTTATGTTTATCAACTTTCCCATCTGGTCCATACTTGGTTCTGTAAACCCATTTACATCTAACAAGTTTGCGTCCCTTTGGTAGAGGAACAAGATCCCATGTATCATTTGCCAACAATGAATGATATTCTTCATTCATGGCTGCTTCCCAATGTGGATGGCCTGAAGCTTCTGCAAAAGTGTCAGGATCATGATTTACTGGAGCTTGAGCCAGTAAAGAAGAGGCTCTTTCAAACTGAGAGCGTGTTCGTCGCTGATCTGTAGGATCACCGGCAAGATCACCTGCTGCATCCCGAGTAGCACGGACCCATCTTGGAAGTTGAGGATCCTGAGAAGGTGGGGGAGGATTATCATCCTCACTTTCATCATCTGAAGAAGAAATGTTTTCAAAAGTAGAAGAGATAGGAAGAGGTGGCACATCCGCCGGACTAGGCTCGCAGGCCGATTTATTTTCATCAAATTTTACATCTCTTCTAATGATAACATTTTTGGACTTAAATGGAATAAGTCTATAACCTTTTACATCTTCAGAATATCTAACAAAAGTACATTTCTCACTCTTAGGTTCTAAAGCTTTATGCTTTTCATCTGGAATATGGGCCCATGCTTCACTTCCAAAAACACGAAAGCGACGTACATCTGGTTTAATGGAACTCCAAGCTTCTTCTGGAGTGATATTCTTTAGAACCTTAGTAGGAGTGCGATTGATTATATAATTTGCACAATTAATTGCTTCGGCCCAAAAACTAAGACTGAGTCCTTTAGATTGCAGCATACAATTAGCCATTTCCTTTAAGGTGCGATTTTTCCTTTCAGCTACACCATTTTGTTGTGGAGTGTATGGAACAGTATGTTGCATTTGAATTCCATTTTCGATGCAAAAGTTGATGAATGTGTTTTTAACATATTCTCCACCATTATCAGTTCTTAGCTTAAGAATTTGATGTCCAGATTGTTTTTCAACAAAGGCTTTGAAGGCCAAAAATGTGTTAAATACTTCGCTCTTGAGTTTTAAGAAGTATACCCAAGTGCGTCTGGAGAAATCATCAATGAAAGTTAAGAAATACTTGTAGCCAGAGAATGAAGCAACAGGAAGTGGACCACATAAATCACTGTGCACAAGCTGTAAAGGGGCTAAGGCGTGCCAAGAGGCACGTTTTTCAAAACTGTCCCGATGATGTTTTCCGAGTACACATCCGGAACAAACACCATCTCTGCAAGATACCATAGGAAGACCTGTCACCATATTTTCTTTACATAGATGCTGAAGGGAGCGATAGTTTAAGTGACCAAATCGCTCATGCCAAAGTTTGCTCACTTCATCATTATGAGCAACAAATACTGAGGGAAGATTTGATGACCCAAAGTTGTGAAACTTATACAACCTTGTGGAATCATCAGCAATACCAGTAGCTAGAATCTGTTTAGGATCTCTCAGATCCTTGATTACAACATCATGAGGTGAAAATTCAACAATTTTGCCTTCACCTAAATGAGTTATCTGATATACAGATAGAAGGTTGCAGGATAAGGTTGGAACACATAATACATCATTAAACTGACCATTGTCTAGATGAACAGTTCCAGTCCCTACAACATTAAGAGATCTATCATCACCAACATATATATTTTTGGTGTTACAATCATTTAAAGAAGAAAACATGGCTTGGTTTTTGGCCATGTGATAAGAGGCTCCAGAATCAATGAGCCACTCATGAGAAGGAGAAGAAGAAGATACATTTAATGCATAACCAGACTGAGATGATTGACAACGACATGCAGAAAGTGCCATTCCGGAAGTTGAAGTTGAAGTATGCTCCACATGGATGTTATGTTTCTTCATTGCGGCTTCCAAGGCTTCCATCTTCTTAAAGCATTTAGATTCTAAGTGGCCATCTCGATTACAAAAGTTACAATGTCTATCAATCTTCTTCCATTTGTTTTTATTGGTCTTATCATTTTGCTGAAATGATCTTTCATTTTGAGGCTGAGTTTGCTTAGGACCCTTGTTTGGTTTAGGACCATTCTTTTTAGGATATGACTTCTTAGGATTCTTTGAATTTGGTTGCTGTTGGGCGGCTAACGCTTTCTTGGAAGAGTTTCCAAGATTAAGAAGACCAAGGTGTAAGAGTTTTTCTTGTTCTCTTATTAAGGAATCACAAAAGGAGTCAAAGGAAGGGGCCTTGTAGTCTTTTCCTTGACAAATGAAAGCTTCCCTTGTAGAATGGAAAGTGGAAACAAATACAGAGTAGGCTGGTCCCAACTTAGTAAGGATGGAATAAATAAGGTTACTATCTTCTTTCTTAACCTTAACACCTTCCAAGAGATATCTAAGGGTCTTGAATTTGGACAAGAAATCTTCAATGCAAGAAAAATTATTAGGATCCAAAGTAAGCAACTCATTTTCAAGTTGATGGGCTCTAATTTCATTTTTAATCCCAAAAACTTTAGTGATTTTTTCCAATGCTTCATGACGAGTCTCAAGTTCTGCAATATGGAATCTAAGATCAGGAGAAATAGACATCCCTATCAAACCACGTGCTTGATCTTGTCTATTTTCCCATTTTGCAGCCTTGTCTTCATCTTTTGGTTTCTTCTCTTGGTCTGTGGCTATTCTGTAGAGACCTTTACTTCTAAGTAAATCTTCCATGTAGGCTATCCATTGGAAGTAGTTAGTGCTGTCAAGGATGACTTGGCATGGACTTTCCATTTTTTTTTTAAAAACTGAAGCTGAAGATGCTGAAAGTAAGTGTTCCAATGGATAGATCTCGAAAAATTAGGCGGTTTTAAAAAAAACGGCTCTGAAAAAGGCTTCCGGATGAAGAAGTTATGGCTTTTTGAAAAAAAATTGTTGAAGTTGCCGGCAAAGTGCGCGAATGTGCGGAAATGAAAAAATCCGCCCCCACAAAATGGAGACTTGAACCCAAGACCTCTACTCTCTTAAAATAGCTTTGAACCAATTGATCTATACAAAAAAATTGAGAGAGAGAGAGAGAGGGGGGGGGGGGGGGGGGCCTTGGTTTGCGTGCTTGCCTTGAAAAAGCTCTTTTTCCCTACAAAACACAAAACACAAAACCCAACACGAATATGCAAAGAAAAACGAACCTTGCGGCTCGAAGTTAGCTTTAGCCGAAAAACTAAATATTTTTCTCAATGTTTCTGATTTTCCGAGATCACACTAAGGTGCAGGGAAAAGAGCATACGCATGAGAAAAATCCTTCCTTTCTGTTTCTGATTTGCCCAGATCGCACAGAGTCGCAGGGCAAAGAGCATACGCAGAAATGAAAGGTATAGATCCGGTTAAAAAAAGGCTAAATAAACAGAAACCGAAATAAACAGAGAGAAAATAACAGTAAACTGCAAATAAAGACTGTATACCTCCAGATCTAAAAAATGACGCAGCTAGGGCTACCGGAAACCTTTTCGCGTGAAACGAAAGGGGTTCCTCACTGGAACAGATGCTCCGAACGCAACAGAGCAGTCCTCTCGGCCCGAAAGCAGTCAGAAATAGCAGATCTAGGAAACGACAGCCGCATGCAGTTCTACCGGCTTCAGATTTGGATCACCAACGGACGCGGCCCTCAAATAGCTCTGATACCATGTAGGCTTTTACAGGGTAAGTTCCTCAGAAAGAACACCAAAAGGACACCGCTCACAACCAGATCACAGATCAATACACCAGTATTTTTGACGTGGTTAAAACCCTCAAAGAGGGAAACAGTCCACGGCCTGTCCCAACGTGGGTACTACAGGCAATTTATTAATCAAAGAATGAAAATTTACATAAGCTTCTCTCATGCACGGATTACCCGAACAATGACCCTCCATGTGCTTTAAATAGAACTCATGGACCAATCGGGTGTCAAGCCATGGATCAAGTGTCGGTAATACCGAGGAGAGAGTGAACCGTCGGATCACTACATATCGTGACCGTCGGATTGTAAGTTACAAAATGTACAACGGTAAAGAAACACACTTTACCTAACTCTATACCTAACTCTATACTAGACCAAGTTGAACTTAACTATTTCCTATGTGTCGGAATATCCTAACACATTCCATACGAACTTATGGTTGCTAAGTGATTTAATTGCACCCTCCTACTGAGTGCATCTGCTACTCTATTCTCCTTGCCTTTCATAAATTTTCTTTCAAATTCAAATTTTTTGAGCGTGGCTAGCCATTGGGCTTGCCTTTCATTTAACTTGGGATGTTCAAATAAATACTTTAGCCCTTCATGATCAGTCATTACGGTAAATTTCCTACCAAGAAGGTAGTGTCTCCACATTTTCAACGCATGGATGATGGAAGCTAATTCCAGATCATGAGTTACATAATTATGTTCATGCTCATTTAACTTTTGGGACTCATATCACGCTACTTGACCTTCCTGCATCAATACTCCTCTAAGTCCCTCCTTATAGGCATCTGTACAAACAACACAAACTTTGTCTAAATCTATAATCCTTGATACTAGTGCATTAGTGAGAAATTGTTTCAACAGCTCAAAGCTTGCTACACATTTAGTTGTCCACTCAAATTTCTTTCCTTTCTTCTACAAGGATGTGATAGGGTGGCCTATCTTGGAGAAGTTTTTGATGAACCTTTTGTAATATCCCGCTAACCCCATGAATGGTCAAATCTCATTCACATTCTTCAGTGTTTTCCACTCCATTATAGCCTTGATCTTTTCTAAATCAACTAATATCCCCTCCTTGGAGACGATGTGTCTCAAATAATGTATCTATGATTGGAATAATTCACACTTATTAAGATTTGCATAAAGCTTGTGTTTGCTTAACAGTTGTAGTACTACAACTACACATTTTTTGTGTTCTTCTTTAGTCTTTGAATATGTAGAAAATCCTTGAGACCTTACAACTGCTAATGAGAGAAAACTGATCACAAAAGACACAAGATTTCTCTACCAAAAATTTGTAGAAGGAAAACAATGAATACAAACACAATCACACATAGGAATTTATCTAGGAGACCCAACTGGGAAAAACTCCTTTTCTTGTATTATCAACTGAGCAATCTAGTCTATTACATAGAATATGCTTCAAGCCTGAAGCTCCCTACAATACTAATCAACTCTCTACAAGACTTTCCCAACACTTAGGCAAATAAGGCCTGCTAGGAGCTCCTATTTCCTAGTGCAATTTTGCCCCTAAAAGATAGGAAATTATCCTATTTCCTTGAGCAATTCCGAAGAGAAATTTCCATGCTCAATCCTCAAGCCTTGTAGACAAAAACCTGTGTACAATAAATAAACACATTTGTGCCTTCATTCAATCTCAATAGGAAATTTGAATTGCATTACCTACTAGGGCTAAATTTAGTAGTTGTTGTAGTTAAATGAGAGTAATTTGAGTTAACATAAATTAAACTACTCAAATAAACTCATAACTATCTCTATTCTAGAACTAGAGATCATTCAAATGACAAACACTAGAGTTAACTCCACTGGATAGCTAATTTTAGCCATCTAACTCAAATTAGCTGAAAATAACCCAATGATAGGTAACATCGCACATGTTAAATGACAACTAACTCAAGTATCTATGAGATTGAATTTGAATTAGCATCTTCGACTGAGGCACAAGTCAAAGAAGCCATTCCATGCTACATTTTCAACACTTCCTCTTAGCAAGGAAGGGCTTCTTGGAAGAACCTCATCCACCTATATCTATCTTCATCTCTACCAAGTTCTCAGTTTCTACAGTTGCTCCCTTTGAACTAGAAAGAGCCATGTACACTATATATTTAGGTTTCTACTTCTTGGTGTTAGGGAACTCAACTCTCTTCTGAGATCCCATAACCAAATCCTCTGCCCACTTGACTTAAAATTTCCCTATACTGGAAGTCTCTAACTGAGTGGTTACCTCCACTCACCCTGGGATATGGTCCTCATAATCATCATGTTGATCATCCCAACTGCGAACTATCTTAGATTGAAGTTGAGATATTGGTTGAGGCTTCATCTTGAGAGCTATATCCTACTCTTGCTCAACCATCACATCTCTACTATGAGAACTCTCTGCCTTGTTGCTCAAGGATACACATGCGTCAACCTTAAATTTGTAGAGTTTCTTGATCCTTACACCAATCTACTTGACCTGTCTTGAAACTGAATGCTTGAGGTAGGCCTTCCATTTTCTTAATACTGCATCATGCCCTTTGTCTTCAAGTTAAGACAAGGTTTTTCTTCAATCCTAGAACACACATCACGTTCTTGAGATGGACAAGGGAACCAGACTTCCTCTTAAATCTCATTGTACAAACTCCTTTGGTCAAGTATCTACCATCATCTCCAAGCTCAGTATGGAATTTCATGTCTTTCTCCTCCAAAATGTTGAAGAACTCTTTATTCCCTATCATGTGGAATGAAGCCCCTGAGTCAATGTACCACACATTACCTCGTACTGAGCTTGTCATGCAAGCTATCAAGGAGAAATTCAATTCGAACTGAGAAGACAGTGCTTCTCCTCTTGTTACTGCAACATGATTTCTAGATTTCTTGTTTGGACATTTTGTAGCATAATGTCCAAACTCATGACAATAAAAACACTTGATATTGCTAAGATCCTTCTTTTCTTTACCTCCATTTTGACTAGAATCAATTTTTCCTTGGACCTTCTTTCCCTTGGCTTTCTTCCCTTTGCTAGCTAATGCAAATTTCTCCTCCTCATTAGTCCTAGTTGAGACTCCATCTCTTGTATTCCTCCTTATCTCTTCCAGCATGAGATCTTACCATAACCTCTCCCAATTAAGGAGCTTATCTCCAACACCTCCAAGTTCATCCCTCACTTGAGAAAACCTCGATAGATATGTAATAATGGGCTCATTCTTGTTGATTCAAATGTTCCTCAAATTTTCCTTCATAGCAAGTTTTCATGCATCACTACTGCTTTCAAACAGACTAGTAAGATCCTTCCACATCTGGAACGTTTTCTCCTTCCCAAGAAAATTTGGAGCAATATGGTCTCTAACTCCTTCTAGGACCATCCTCCTATATTTGGCAATGTCCTTCCTCCATTATCATCTAAAACAACCTCGATTTTGTCCTCCCATGCACAAAATTTTGAATTCCCTTCTAGGGCATGCTTTGTCCCTCAACCATAGGATGACATGATTCTTGCACTTGTATAATTTATGCACTAATTGATCACCTCTCCAATGCACTTTGAATCTAATCAAGGAACTCAGTCTCTATCTTGTTTCTTGCAAATTGATCACAAAAGACACAACATTTCTCTACCAAAAATTTGCAGAAAGAAAACAATGAATAGAAACACAATCACACATAGAAATTTATCTAGGGAACCCAACTAGAAAAACCCCTTTGCTTGTATTGTCAACTGAGCAATATGATCTATTGCATAGAGTCTTCTTCAAGCCTAAAGCTCCCTGCAATATTGAACAACTCTCTACAAGACTTGCTTAGGCAAATAAGGCCTGCTAGGAACTCCTATTTCCTTGTGCAATTCGCAAGAGAAATTTCCCTGCTCAATCCTCAAGCCTTTTACAAAAAAAATTGTGTACAATCAATAAATACATTTGTGCCTTCATTCAATCTCAATAGGCGATTTGAATTGCATGACCTACTAGGGCTAAATTTAGCAACAGTTGCAATTAACTGAGAGTAAGTTAAGTTAACAAAAAGTCAATTAAACTCATAAGTATCTCTATTCTAGAACTAGAGATTAGTTAACTGACATACACTATATTTAACTCCACTAAATAGCTAATTTTAGCCATCAACTAGTCCACAACTCATTAAAATCCATATAACTTTAATTAATTGAGAATAACTCAGTGATAGGCCACATCACACATGTTAACTGACAACTAACTCAAGTATCGGTGAGACTGAATTTGAATTAGCATATTTGACTAAGGCACAATTCAAAGAAGCCATTCCTTGCGACATTTCAATAGAATATATCAAAATATCATTAACGAAGACAACCACAAATTTTTCCAAGTAAGGATGCATCACATTGTTCATTAAACACATGGAGGTGGTAGAGGAATTAGTAAGCCCAAAGGGTACCACCAAAAACTCGTAATGCGTGTATCTAGTCCATAATATAGTCTTATGGATATCTTCTTCCTTGATGCACACTTAATGATATCCTAACCTCAAATAGATCTTGGAAAAGGTCGTCGATCCCCTTAATCGATCGAACATGTCATCGATCCTTGGAAAAGGGTACCTGTTCTTGATGGTCACTTTATTTAGTTGCATGCAGTCGATACACAGCTTGAGTGTACCATCCTTTTTCTTCACGAACAGGGATGGAGCTCCCCATGGAGACACACTTAGCCTTATATAAACTTTATCTAACATCTCTTTAAGCTATAATTTTAATTCAACCAACTTAGGGGTGCTCATCCTTTATGGTGCCTTAGATGTTGGTGTTTCTCAAGGCATAAACCCTAAGGAGAAATCCATCAATCTATGAGGGGGTAATACAGGAATTTCTTCAAGGAATACATCTTGGAATTGCTTCAGGATGAGATATATGGTTAAGATGTCGTTATTATTGGCTTCAATGCCACTAGAAAATTGTACAATAAATAAGATGCATCCCTTCTTGTTGCTTCTCTTGGCTTGCTTGGCTAAAATTAGCCTCATGGATATGGGCTTTCGCTTTCCTTGCAATACTCTTCTTTCTCCATGCTCATCTAAGCACTTGATTTCCTTTTCAAAATAATCCACCTTAGTGTGGTGTTTGTATAGACAATCCATACCCAGCAGTATGCTATATTTTCCTAGTGGCAACACATTGAGGTCTACCACAGTGGGCATTCCATTCAATTCAATTGAACAATCCTTCACCCAATACTCAACCCTTTTCTTCATTCCTGTCGCTAATTGAACTAGATAGGATTCGTCATGCGGTTCTTGGTTCAATTGGAATCGTGCCACAAGCATTGGGCCTATGTAGCTATAATTAGAAGTAGTATAAATAAAAATAGAAAAAGTTTGGTCGTAAACCTTACCTTCCATCTTGATTACGGAAGCCTAATGATTTTCCTATCAATTTTCCAATGTCACGTTGTCACACGGAATCTGTCAAGGGTGCGGACACGACTGACCTTCCTAGAAGTCTAAGACATTCTAATGACAAACAAGACAAAATGGAGTGATCTTTCTCTAAATACACCTTTTACAACATGAAAACTACAAGTGTTTAGGCTTACCTTATTCCAAAACGCTGTTGTTGAAGTCCGTTCTTGACGATCCGGATGAGCTCCTCCTTCAAGTCAATTCCTGCAACCACAAACAATCAAACAATTACCAAGCACTTGCATTTCATATAATAAAACATATATTCAACATGCAGACCAAGGAACACATGAAATAACTCATTAACACAAGCTATTGAGAAAAATAAACCAGTTTGTATTAATAACGAAACAAAGAAACTCTTACAACCTGGCCTTGGTGTTGTGCAAGTTCCTCCCAGGGTCCATCAAGGGTTTTCCTCTACTTTGACAAAGCTCACCCTCTCCCAAGTAGAATCAAGTGAAGACAATCTCTCCTCACAAAGGCTCTAATGGAAGACCTAAATCCTGCAGCATTTACCCAAAGAAAATGTATAGCTCCAACCTCTTCTCCTTCTGGCTCAATGCCTTTATTTATAGTGCTGTAAAGAGGTTATTCAGGTCCACTATCAATGGGATCATCCCCCTCTTTGGGTGGGATAGCTCCCTTATTGATGGGATAAGTTCCCCCTTAATAGAGATACATGAACCAACTGGAGGCGCATCCATTTCATCAAACCGACCTCTAGAATGTTCTAGAAGTAACCACAAGTAACTTTTTCAAGATAAAACTCGCGCATTTTGCCTTTTACAGAGGGACGCACCTGTCCCTTAACATACAGAGCGTCCATGGACGCAGATTTTGTGAACATGGTCAGCGTCCCCGCAGGTAAGGCTAGAGAGAACCTGCGACCCCAGAGATAAACATAGTTTTTTACAAGACTTTCTCTCTTCTTTGAGTTTGAGATGGATAACAGAGGCATGAGACTTGCCTAAGAGGGTAGCATGACTGTTGATTTGAGCCATACTAACTGTAAGTAGTCAAGGTGACATTTTTTAGTGTAACAGATTGCCCCCTAAAGTGCGAAGCCTGGAATAGAATAGGGTTTTATAATTCTAGGAAGGGTGAAGCGCTTTATCATTTCAAGGATTGCCTTGTGGATGGCCTGGTTGGAACCTGCAATTTTCAACACAAAATACATGGATAAGATGGATAAGATTATATCATCACTGAGGTAGGCATTCCCATACTCAGATTCAAAACTTTAACTAATGGACTAACTATTCTGATATAGGAATGATCTTGCAGTACATCATTTTAATAGACTTTTGTAGACACAGTATGGACGCAGCCATCTGTTTATGATTAGTCTACATAGATAATGAATACAAAACTCCTCGCAGCCTGGATGGTAGAAACTAGATCCAGGGTCTTCACTTCTACTTCCCGAATTGGTACGATTCTAGCCATGTGATTAAATGATTCGATGTCGAACATGGTAGAAACCACTTGATTACCAGTCAATGATGTAAACTGTTAACAAGCGTGAGAGAAACCACCAGTAATGTCAATGGTTCTCAAAGTACCAAGCACAACCCGTGAAATGTGAATAGATGTTTTGATGTCGAACACTTCACGGAATCCTCTGATCGAAAGTCAATGATGTAAACTGACGTCAAAGGCGAGAAACCTGCCATTGATGCATGCAGACTTCAAGGTACTGTCGATTCCTAAGTCATCTTTCTAGATAATGTGTCGATGTCGATAGAAAGCGACCCGTTGCAGGCAAGCCCGCAACACGAAATCATTGTTCAAGTTGAAGAAATGTTGCTGTAAGGACTGACTCAGGGATGGTCAAATGGATGACAAGTATTTTGCAGATGAAAGTTTTTGCTTGCAGACCTCTTGAACACATAACGACACGACAGATGGCTTGGTGACGAATAACTCAAAGTTAATCCCCGAAACCCGGTTAAAGACTTTCAAAGTGATTTGGTCAACTGTGAGGTAAAAGATTTCCCAACCCAGGTGAATGAAAAGTGTCGTGTTCAAGAGTGGTAATAAAGTTTCTTCTGAGACAAAAGGTGACAAACAGGTTCATTCTTCTCTCTTTTCCCCCACCATTTCTGGCAAGTACCTCTTTATTTTTAACAAGCTTGAGGAGGATAACATATGCTTGATTATAAGCTCATCCTTCGGACGAGTCCAACCTAGTTTAAATTCGAACCCTAGGAAGGAGTGGTTCGTTCCTGTTTGTAATTGAACAGGTCCTCTACTGTAAAAGTTTAACGAGCCCAGTATAGGAGAAACTCGGCGTTTTTCAATTTTAGAGAGTCTGAAAAAACTAAAGGAGACTCCACGTTGAACTTTTTCGTATATTTGTGTCCCTCAAGCCCGAAAAAGTATAAAATAATACCTGGGGGAACCGCTTGATCTTGCGACCAAGGAGTACTTTCATAATAGTGTCGTTAACCTGAAAAGTAAAAAGCGATCAAGGACACGTCGTTTTATTTCCTTATCGAGTTCGAAACGACAAAAACCCGGCAATCTTTTCCTGATTTTGCGGTCAGAAAAGAGCTAAAAGGGGACCGTCTTTTAATTCCGTTTTAACGAGTGAAAAAGAAACACTCGGCGATCTTTTCATGTTTTAGGAGTCAGAAAAGGGCTTAAAAGATGACTCTGATATTTTTGTTTGTGAAAAATTACAATTTCCCTCGAAATCCCTTTGTCCTGCACAAAAGCAACACATTACTCATACCTGTTTAAAATAGGCAAAAATACATTCAAAAACATCTTTTCATGGTAAAAAATGAACTAATTCATCCAAAAAACCTATAAAAAGACCTTTTACCATGTCATTTTTACCGTTTCACTGTTGAGGTTGAAAAAGGAGCTTTTGACAAGAAACTTCCCGTGGTTGCTGCGGAAAATCTGACCGTCGGAATCGAACGCCGTCTCATCCAGGTATTTTACACATCCTACTCTGCATTTCTATCCGTTTAGAATCAATTTTTAGGTTTTAGTTTCATTTTTTGGGGGGGTTTTGGTTTTGGAATGCGCCTCTCGGCGGACGCAGGTGCCCTTCGGGTGACCTGCGTCCCCCGACTTTTTCTCATACGGGAAAACGGTCGGAAGACGCAGCCCGCCTTCAGGCCAGCTGCGTCCGGGCGCCCTGTGCTACAAAGCCGGGGTGCGTCCTCCGAGAAACGCGCATTTCAAAACCCCAACTCTCTCAAAAAACCACCAAAAATTCCCAAATTAATTTCTAATTGCTATTTTTGATATGCAGGGCATTAATCATGTTAGACTGGAGAGAAAGAGAGCATGTAGAGGAAGATGAAGCTGCAATAAATCATCAACCTTCCCTGGATGCCCTAAGAGCATGCGGATTATACAAATATTGGACCATACCGGGCATGAGGGGCCAGGTAAGATTCTTGGAATGGCTGGTTGAGCGATGGAACGTACAAGAACAATGCTTTTACATAGGAGGGCACCAGCTCGAGATAGAGCCCTCGGATGTATACTTTCTCACTGGCTTGCCAAACAGAGGTGAGCAACTCAGTCTTGCGGGGACTAGGCCGGGTGGCCAATCCCTTGATAGTCTCCGCGAGGATTGGTGCACACGTGGGGCTCACCATTCAAAAGGCATAGAGATAAAACACATCACTCTACCGGAACTCAAAGTCATAGCGTTCACGGTTACCAGAATTTGCGGCGCGGCCGCTTTACACATTGCTTCCGGATCCCAAATGCGGATGGCAATTGACTGTTACCAAGGCACCATTTTCAACTGGTGTGAAGCTGTGTCGGCTCATATGAAGAGCCAACTGACCAAGGCAAAGAACGGACGACTAAAGACTTTTGGATATGGGCCTATAGTCGTGAGCTTTGCCTTGGAGAGAATTCCAATGCTGATCCCTCAGCAACTCACTGTTGATATCTTGGGTCCTCAGCAGCCAAAGCTGATACGATGGGTTGCGGTGATGGCCCGGCATCCTGACGAGGGCGCGACAGTAGTTCGATTCTCAGATAGTTATTTTGACTGGTTAGAGGGCCAGCTTTTTGTGATACAGGACTTTCCGTATGCCGGAATGGATTTCAGAGGTGATCCGGACATGGTTCTTCCACAGGGAGAACAATGGGACGACAGAGGTACTTTTTATTTTCACAAGTTTTCTAGTTATGTATTTTTTGTATTTTTTATATATATCGTCTCAAAATTAATAGTAAACTTTTTTCAAAATGCAGATGTTGGTCCACAGCGTCCAGCCAACCTCCGGCCTTATGATAGACTACATCCAGCTGCACCGGTACCGGCCCCACAGGATGCGACAGCAGAAGTACTAGCTGAGTTGGAGCATGATCTAGAGCGTCTCACGGCAGATATACCTGAGACTACTATGGACGACATTCCTATCAGGCTTCAGCGCTTCGTAGTCGCGGTCCCTGGACCGTTTAGGAGATTTTTGCGTAAGGTAGCCCGCGCAGTGGTGTCGTACAGAGAGCACCACCAGTGATTGACTAGTCACTTTTGTAGTCACATGTGACATTTTTGACTTTTTGTACTATCATTTTGCCGATCATAAGGTGTTTTAAACCTATGATCGAAGACGATGTATATATTTTTTGACACACTTCTATCTATATATATCACTATTACCGGCTTATCTTGTTTAACATATGTGATGAAATGTTTTTAAATTTACTTGCATGATTATCGTAAATGTCTGTCCAACATTCGAGAAGCAATTGCATCTGCTAATGTATTCAAAGACCTTGGAATATGTTGATATTCAATGTAATCAAATTCACGTTCCAAGAGACGCACTCTCAAAAACAACCTTAATAACACAGGATTTCTAATGGCATAAACTCTATTAAGCTGTAATACAACAAGTTCAGAATCTAACCTCACTATCAAACGTCGAATTCCAAATGAAATAGATTCGGATAATAATTCAACCACTGCACTGTATTCTGCAATGTTATTCGTTGTTTGACCGAGGCTTACCCCATGCATAGAAACTAACTCGTCAGAGGGCGAATAGATAACCCAAGCTGCGGAAGAGATATTCCGTGTATTACGACAAGCACCATCAGCAAATCCAATGTATGTTTGGAGAGGCGTCGACATCTACAATATCAAGAGTAAAACCAAGATAAGCCAGAATAATGACGAAAAACCACACTCGCTAAGCTAAGCACACTGACTAAACTAACACACTTGCTAGCTAGAAAGAAAATCTAACCTATCTAAAAATTTCTCCATACCCATCATTTTAAGCATAATACCTCTTTAGGTAAAGTCCATTTCTGGGTTTACCCAAAGAGTCCCCATCAAAATCAACTAACTCATAAGCCCCTTTTGCTAGCTTTCGCTTTACAATGTAGGGCCCATGCCACATGGGAACGAATTTTCCGGCACCTAGCTTATCGTTAGCTTGATCATATAATAGTACTAGGTCTCCTTCCGAAAAACTTCGAGGGGTTACATTTTTATCGTACTGAGCTTTCATTCGTTTCGCGTGAGTCTCGATAGCTAAAGTAGCGTCACGTCGAGTCTCATCTAATTTAGCCAAGTATAATAACCGTTTCTCCTCTTCGGAAGTAGCTGGAAGTAATTCGACAGCCATTTGAAGTGATGGGATTTCGCATTCAATAGGTAACACAGCTTCTAAGCCATAAACTAGCTGGAAAGGGGTGAAACCTGTTGAATTTTTCACTGAAGTTCGATATGCCCATAGCGCCGAAAATAACATGTTATGCCAATTCGTTCGATGGATACCAATGATCCGTCGAATCATGATGACTAGAACTTTGTTGATTGACTCAACCAAACCGTTGGCTTGCGGATAATAAGGAGTAGAGCTATCGTGGCGCAAACCAAGCTGGCTTGTAAGCTCAGTCATCATGACGTTTCGAAAATGGCTCCCATGGTCAGTAATGATTGCTTGTGGGACACCAAACCTAGTTATGATATGATTGAATACGAAAACTGCAGCTGTCTTGCCGCTTGCGTCGAATGTAGGCATCGCCTCGGCCCATTTTGTAAAATAATCAACCGCGAGGATGATATACGCATGCCCCCCGGCCGAGTGAGGGTTACAAGTAATAAAGTCAATGCCCCATTTGGCGAATGGACCAGCGGCAATTATAGGGTGGAGAGGAGCAGGTGGAGCGCGCATCTTTCGATCAAACACTTGACAGTTGTGGCATGTTCTGACAGCAAGGATACAATCTTTAAACATAGACGGCCAGAAATAGCCAGCGCGCAACACCTTCTGAGCTGTGGCATACCCAGACATATGACCGCCACATGCTCCAGAGTGACAATCATTCAAAACTCTCTCAGCCTCTTCGTGAGTTAAACAACGTCGAAAAACTAAGTCTGCCCCCCGGCGATAAAGTGTATCTCCAATAATTCTGTATTGCTGGGATCGAAACCGAATTTTTCGACGGTCTTCCTTGGAAGCTTCAGGCCGAAAGGTTTGGGTTTGGAGATAGATGATTATATCCCCATACCACGGATCTAAAGTGCTAATAAGAAACAAAGATTCGTCCACAATGGACTCCTCTGCCACAGTCTCTGTGTCAGCACTCGGGAAATCACACATCAATTCCGCAAAAACTAAAGATTTCTTAGACTTGGACTTCTCGAACTCCAAGTCGAACTCTTGCAGGATAACAATCCATTTAGAGTACTTGCCCCCTAGCAGTTGTTTTGTCAAAATATAAATCATAGGGTTGCAATCCGAAATAACTGTAGTCTTGCGGAGAAGAATGTAGTGACGAAAACGCTGGACAGCTTGAACGGCTGCCAGGGCCAATTTCTCCACATGCGAATATTTTAACTCAGTGGGATTTAAGGTTCTACTAAGATAATATATCACATGCTCTGCTTTGAATTCATCTTCTTGAACTAACACCATTCCAATGGTGGAATGCGAAGCTGCGAGGTATAAGAAGTAGTCCTGGTTGTAGTTGGGAGGATGCAATAACGGTGCATGGGTCAACGCGTGTTTCAGTGCATCAAAAGATTGTTGGGCAATCTCGTCCCAAAAGAATTGTGCGTTCTGTTTCAACAACCGTGTAAAACCTTTAGTGACCTCGGCGTAGTTTGGGATGAATCGGCGTAAAAAGTTCGCTTTCCCTTGCAAACTTTGGAGTTGGCGCAAACTCGAAGGAGGAGGCAATTTGATGATAGCCTCGACTTTCGAGGGATCGACGCGAATGCCGGCTTTTGAAACAACAAATCCCAGCAATCGACCTGTTTCTATACAGAAAACACACTTGTGGGGATTCAACCGAATTCGATAATGCCTACACCTCATAAAGATTGCTCGTAGGTGGACAAGGTGATCAGCTCGTTGTAAAGAATGAGCAGGCAAATCATCGAGATAGGGTTGCACAATGTGCTTGATGTCATGAAATGCATAAGACATTGCCCGTTGAAAAGTGGCCCCGGCATTCTTAAGTCCAAAAGGTAACTTGCAATAAGCAAATGTCCCCCATGGACAAATGAATGCCGTTTTTGGTTGGTCGGCAGGTAGAATATTGATTTGATTATAGCCTGAGAAACCATCCATGAAGGAAAACATCTCACTTCCGGCACAATCATCAATAATTTGATCGATATAAGGCGTAGGATAGTTGTCTTTTGGACAAGCTCGATTGATATCCCTATAGTCGATACAGATTCTTATTGTTCCTTGTTTTTTATTGACGGGAACAATATTCGATACCCAATCCGTTAACGGGATCGGATAAATGAAACCTGCTTTCAACAGCTTTTCGACTTCTGCTTTAATCGCAGCCGCTTTTCGAGGGTGAATCTGACGCAACCGTTGCCGAATGGGTTTAGCATCCGGGTAGGTTTTGATTTCATGAACAACAATGGCAGGATCAATTCCCGGCATTTCCTCGTAAGACCAGGCAAACACGTCGCGGAATTCTTGGAATAGGGCCTTGTAAGTTTGGATTTCTTCTTCAGTACATGCGGCACCTATATGAATGTTCTCCTCGATTCCGGGCTTCACTGAAATATCAATGGGAATAGTACGAGAAATATTCCCTAAATTCAGCTCTGAATCAGAATGTTTCGTTGGATCCTGAGCGTCTTTGACATATTCAGCGGTAAAGATAGATGAAAAATCATTTTCAAATGCATCATCCTTAGGTAAAAACGAAGATCTGTGATGGAGATCTTCCCATGGTAGATCATCTACACTTAGGATTTCGCGAAGTTGTTCGTCAGATGACACTTCTTCGGGAAACGTTATCCGTTCTAAGGGTGAGGTGAAAAGTGACTCTTCACTGACCACATTCATTTGGTCGGTTTCGGTTGAATGAAAGTCGGTAAAAGACATAAGAGCTTCATAAGCAATCTCATACGGACTCAACGGCATAACATCACCGAGTGAGTCTAGCTCAGAGTCAGAGGGAACATACCAAGGATCATCATAAATAATGTTTTCTGACGTGATCATATGAATTGTTGCGAACGAAGGGTCTGCATTGAGTGGAGGGAGAGGAAAAGTTCCCAGTAAACCGGAATCCTTAACTAAACCTACACCAATGTCCCTATAAGGGATTGTCGTTTTACCAACATGCTGGATAGTTTCTAAAGAGGTTGGGTCGGATGAAAAGTATGTCAGCTGATCAATAGTCACGATCTTACCGTTATGTGGAAACTTAATGACTCTGAAGACCGATGAAACGACCGCTGTCATAGCATATGACCAACTTCGACCCAAAAGAAGGTTGTAGTCTAGAGGGGCATCAACCACTTCCACATCCAGACTAACGGTTTTACCTTCGACCCCTATAGGCAATTCTTGTAGAATACCAAACGGACGGAACCCACGGCCATCAAAGGCCTTAAGGATGGTGGGGGATTGGTTCAACGAAGGAGAACCAAGCGATCTCCAACATTGAATCGACATAATACACGTAGAAGCTCCCTCATCAATCACAGTCCGATGAATAGGCCTGTTTTTGACTATCACTGGAATTTGGAAAGCCATTTGATGGGGGAGACGCGGTGTACTACTTTCTAGATCAAAGATCATTAGGTTCGGGTCCTGAACATCGACAGCTCCAATAGCCGACAAAAGCAATTTTCGTTGCGCTGGACATGATTGCAGCACTTCGAGTGCCGACATTGCTGAAGGTGAAACAGCTAAGTCTTCAACAATGTTGTAATTCTGGGCTGCTCTCGCATGTGGATTGAAAGCAGACCTTCGAAGTACACCCTTGGCGGGCGGCTTAATCACTAAGTCTGGGTTAGGTTTTTCGATCTGTAGTGGATCGGAACCAGGAGCTGAGGTTGATGGGTTAGAGTGAGAAGATTCTGCTTCCTTACCATCAACAGGAGCCTTACTACCATAATCTTGCGATCGAGTCGCAATCCTGACATGAGACATCATCAAAATGGGTTCTTCACTGGCATTCGAAGAAGAACCTATCATCTTATTCTCCTGCTCTGGAAATGGATTTTTTAACACAGCAGGAGTGGGAGAACCTTTGACTATTTTCACTACCTCGGCCCGATGAGGGCAGTCTCTCGTAAAATGATCTTCTTCACAAATAAGACAAGGATATCGAGGTTTGCGTTTTTCGTCATTGGTTTCCGACTTTTCCGTTTTCTCCTTTGGAGCCTTGTCTGCTTTAGCCTTCTTCTTTCCTTTCTTCTTTCCACCGTTTTTTGATTTGGCCGTAGATGACTCTACAGCGTGAATGTCGGCGGTAAGTTCAGGAGGAGAAGACTCTCCTGTCGGAGAATCAGGCAAAGTGATAATTGGAGTATTGGAGGTCTTGGAAGACTTCTTCTTACTCTTCGTAGTCACGATACCAATCATACCATCAGCGGCATGAGATCCCGAAGGAGCAGCAGCGATTTGGTTTGACTTTGGAAGATCCGGAATTTTCTCGTGTAACGTACCCGACTGAGTGTAAACTAAGTCAAGGTATTGTGCCTGAGCAATGACTTGCTCCTCAGTAACTACTCCGGCCTTAGCTACATCTTCAGTAATTCTTGGTAATAATGATTTGACAAACCATTCAGCTAAGATTTGGTCCGGGATAAAAACTTTCACTAATCTTCTTCGACGTCTCCACTCATGGATGTGATCAGAAATGTACGTGGATGTCGATTGTTTTAGCGAAGTTAATAATTCTGTACCATTATCGTATCTGACTGGTAACTGAAAATGAGTTAAGAACGAGGTAGCTAACTGGCTAAAGTTGTAAAAAGAGGCCCGTGGTAACTCAATGTACCACTTGGCTGCGAGACCAATGAGTGTACGCTGGAAAAGACGTAAGCGGATGGAATCATCTGAGATGGAATTTGATGCACACCAGAGGTGGTAAGTCATCACGTGATTAGACGGATCCTCTCCAGACTTACCTTCGAACTTGGGTATATCGCTGGGCAACTTATTTGGCATTGGCGGCCAGAACTGAAGATATTGAATTGGATCGTTCGTTAGGCGCGTCAAGTCGGGTAAATCTAAAGTCGCAATAAACGGTAACTGCCGGTTAGGATCTCTAAAACTCTGAGTCACAATACCAGCCCCAGGAGGAGGATATCCAGGATAACTAGGAACAGGAGTCGCATTTGGGATATTATATCCTCCTGGAAAACCAGGATTAACCGGACCGTACTGGGGTTGCTGAGGTGGTTGATAAGTGTACCCAGGATACGGTTGATACTGGTAAACCGGTTGTTGGGCAGCTTGCCCAGGTTGATACTGTCCCTGGTACGGAGGTTGAACAAATTGAGGTTGAGTAGTAACAACCGTACTTGTACCAGGTTGGCCTGCAGGCATCTGGACTGTGGTTTGAACCGTGGGTCCAGACAACGGTACAGATGTCTGAGGAGTGGTTACAGGGACAGTAGAAACCGGAGCTGCCGATACTCCAGAAGTAAGCATGGTAGATGAAGCGGTAGTTGCTGCAGCCGTGTGAGGTGGAGTACCAGGTGCAATTGGCGGCTGAGTAACTACAGAAGTTACAGGGGTCTGAACACTTGACTGGACAGGTTGCGGTTGCTGGGGTGGACCAGGAACTGCAGGTTGTCCTGCTTGAGGTACCGACTGTATACTTGGTTGCGACATCTGTTGACCCTGTGACGGATCCCATGTTAACATTCCAGGGTATTGACTCGTAACAGGTTGAGGATACTGAGATCCATAGCCGTATTGAGGATAGGGTTGATAACTGTAAGGTGTAGTCCCATATGATTGCCCTTGAGGTGGTTGATAACCTTGACCAGGGTATTGACCCGTAGGTTGATAACCTTGAGGTAAATACGAATACTGGGGTTGACCTTGACCTTGAGGTTGGTATCCTTGAGGTTGATACCCTTGGGGTTGATACCCTTGGGGTTGCCATCCTTGAGGTTGCCATCCTTGAGGTTGATATTGATACTGAGGTTGACTTTGGGGTACATATTGAGGCTGGGGTTGATACCCTTGGGGTTGATACCCTTGAGGTTGCCCCCCAGTCACGAATGAAGTACCTTGAGGTTGCCCCCCAGGCATTAACGAAGGTTGCCCCCCAGGCGGTAATTGGCCACCTTGAGGTTGGTTAATGGGAGTTGAACCTGACATCATATAAACGTCACCTATACTCAATGGTACATTACCACTGTTTCCAACTAATAACCCATGATCAATGGGTTGAGGAGATGCTCCCGCAAAGGTACCAGAAAGTGATTGATACCCAGTAGGAACAGAAGGACCGCCATGTAAAAATGATTCAGGACTTTGTGAAAACACAGATGACTGACCAGACATATTTACAGGAGAATGAATTCCTCTAGGTGGAACCGGAGTACGAGGTGTAGAAAAACCTACTGAGTTGTCTAAAAAATTGGTTAATGCAAGGTACCAAGATTCACTTCTAGGAGGACTGTAAAAGATGGATTCACGCTCCCTTAGATCAAGGGTAATTAGATCTTCAGAATCAGAAACGCCTATTTCTTCCTCTGGAACAAGTTCTTCTATAGCAATTAATCCAACAGGAAGATTTTCGGTGATAATTCTTTCTATTCTTGGTGAATCAGGAACACTAGGAGTTGGAGTAACAGGTTCGGAAATTTCAGGTTCTTCGCCTGTTTCACTGGCAGATGAAAAACTACCAGCAAGCTCGGAAACTGTAACAGCTTCGGGATTGTAACCTGTTTCTAAACTTTGGTAATCTGGATGGACTACCAAGGAAAATTCTCCTTCTTCAGGTGATCCTACTCTACTGCCACTAGGAGGAGTTACAAGGACCTTTAACCCTTCTAAATGACCCGGAATGTCTTCAGGAGATTCACCCCGCGATTTACGGAGTTTTCTTAACAAATCTATTCCGGTAACAATCTCAGGAGACTTGCCCCGAAGTCTACGGGACTGTCTCGGTAATTCCGCCACAATTAAAGATTTTAACTACAACACACGAAAACAAAGTAAAAATTTCAAATCAAACCACCTAAAGTCTTCTAAAGAAGCAAACAAATTTGAAGCACACGCCTAAATAATCTAGAGCGTCAAACCACACACAAACAGTAGTCTTCCGGACCAAAAACGCTAGTTGGTGATTAGGCCCAACCTCGCAGGATTCAGTACAGAAATGGTGGGTGGAACAGTTACCCCGGCAACCTGCTTAATGAATAGACTGGACCAAGTTCCTCCACTTTAACCGTCTCGAAGTGAAGCGAACCCCCCAGAAAATCCAAGTGAGTATAACCGACGTCTGCTCCAGGTACAGTGGGACCTTCCCTCCACCGTCACCTTGGGTAGAATCCTAGATATTATGGCCACTAAGGTTACCAATCACAACAATTACACCTGGGGGAACAGTCTAAACTCCGACAGCACGCAAGGGCAGAGTAGCAAGCTCCAATCCCCTTACCGGCTCCTTGACAACAATCCAAGGTTTACCGATAAGTGACCCCTGGCTCCTCGACAATGGTTAATCCGAGGTTTACCGTTTGTAATACGTACTGCCTGGCGTCGTTCCCAACGAGGGAGGAATGATCCCCTCACTGGTTCGGACACGAGCTCGTGCTTCTCCTTTAAGAGGAGCTTTCCCAGAATGTAACTGAAACAATTGGATTTGTTCTACTCAAGATAGACTATCTGTTTGGTTTTGTAGTCTTGGAGAGTTAAGTACTCACCTACTCCAAGACCCTAGCCTAAGCTATGTTGGTGCTTCAGAGCCCTAGAAAAATAAAGATTACTAGATTGATTTTAATTTAAGCGTTACTTTTAAGGTTGTTTCTTAAGTCAAAAGGTGATGGAAGTGAAACCAGTGGTGTGTTGACTCGACTCGAAACCACTACAAAATGCACCTAGAATGATTTATCCACTACTTTACTTTTTCGATGAATTGCTTAACTAAAAAGTTGAGAGAATGCAATCTTTATAAAAGCAACTTCTTAATTGAAGACAATCAAAGAAACAATTCGTTTGTCTTTTCCAAGCATAAAAACATAACCTCTCTTTACATGCACGAAAAAACTCTTTTCTTCTTTCGAAAACAAAAAGCTACTTGAAACAAGACTTTTTAAGAAGATGTTTTTGTATTTTTCTTTTAATAAAACAAATAAATCTAATATAACCAAAAATCAATCTTAACAACTCTTAAAATCTATGAAAATGCACTCATAAGCAAACTAAAGGCAAATTTACTCTAAGCAATCTTAACGAGGCCAAAACTAACAATGATTATTTCTAAGGTGTTTTACTTGATCACAATCAAATCAAGGACTAGCTTATTGCAGAATCAAAAACTAGCCAAAACAAAACTCTAATCTTTTTGTTCTTTTTGTAAAATGGAAATCAATACTTTATAAACAAGTAATTCGAAATTTGACCCAAAACAACTCAAATGGCAAGTTGCTCACAAAAGGAGACTTTACGACAGGCCCGACTTCTAAGAAGGTTGACTAACCAGAGAGATCTAAGGCTGGACAACTTTCTACTATCAAAGTCACTACAAAGCCTTTCCAAAAATCAAACCCTAGGTCTAAACTTCGTTGAAAACCACTAAAACACTCAAAGCTCACAAAACTAGTTCAGGTGAAAATTCTTGACAGGGTACTAAAGGATCTGGGCAGAAAACACTAAGGAAAAACAAAATCTAAAAGCAATTTAAAGCAAAAATGGAATTTTCTTAAAGTTTACAGGAAGACGCAGGCAACCCGTTGTCACAGGTGCGGCCCCGCTCTGTGCAGACGGCAACAGCGCGTCCAAAGACGCACTGTGCAGTACTAAGAGGGTGCGTCCTTCTGGAAAAATGAAGAAAAACCAAATCTAACTAAATCTAAAGCTAAGCCACCCAAATACTAATTCTCACAGTCAAAAACCAGAAAATAAAAATGATTTTCTCAAAGCAAAGTTCATATAAAGGAAAAGACTCTCTCATTAATGGATTCCCCAGCGGAGTCGCCAATTTGTCACACGGAATCTGTCAAGGGTGCGGACACGACTGACCTTCCTAGAAGTCTAAGACATTCTAATGACAAACAAGACAAAATGGAGTGATCTTTCTCTAAATACACCTTTTACAACATGAAAACTACAAGTGTTTAGGCTTACCTTATTCCAAAACGCTGTTGTTGAAGTCCGTTCTTGACGATCCGGATGAGCTCCTCCTTCAAGTCAATTCCTGCAACCACAAACAATCAAACAATTACCAAGCACTTGCATTTCATATAATAAAACATATATTCAACATGCAGACCAAGGAACACATGAAATAACTCATTAACACAAGCTATTGAGAAAAATAAACCAGTTTGTATTAATAACGAAACAAAGAAACTCTTACAACCTGGCCTTGGTGTTGTGCAAGTTCCTCCCAGGGTCCATCAAGGGTTTTCCTCTACTTTGACAAAGCTCACCCTCTCCCAAGTAGAATCAAGTGAAGACAATCTCTCCTCACAAAGGCTCTAATGGAAGACCTAAATCCTGCAGCATTTACCCAAAGAAAATGTATAGCTCCAACCTCTTCTCCTTCTGGCTCAATGCCTTTATTTATAGTGCTGTAAAGAGGTTATTCAGGTCCACTATCAATGGGATCATCCCCCTCTTTGGGTGGGATAGCTCCCTTATTGATGGGATAAGTTCCCCCTTAATAGAGATACATGAACCAACTGGAGGCGCATCCATTTCATCAAACCGACCTCTAGAATGTTCTAGAAGTAACCACAAGTAACTTTTTCAAGATAAAACTCGCGCATTTTGCCTTTTACAGAGGGACGCACCTGTCCCTTAACATACAGAGCGTCCATGGACGCAGATTTTGTGAACATGGTCAGCGTCCCCGCAGGTAAGGCTAGAGAGAACCTGCGACCCCAGAGATAAACATAGTTTTTTACAAGACTTTCTCTCTTCTTTGAGTTTGAGATGGATAACAGAGGCATGAGACTTGCCTAAGAGGGTAGCATGACTGTTGATTTGAGCCATACTAACTGTAAGTAGTCAAGGTGACATTTTTTAGTGTAACACACGTAGATCCTAGGCATAAAATAGGCCACATCTCCCATAGACTGTGCTTCATGTGTGTTTTACAGTTTCGAGTTAGCATGCTTACGTTGTGGGAAATCTTGTCTCATATGCTTTCCTCCACATGTCCAACACTTATATGGACCCTTCTTGTAACTTTTAGCTCCTTCTTGAGTAGAGTAGTCATTTCCTACAATGTTGGGCCTTCGCTAATTTTCATGAGTAGTAGGGTTGTATGTGATTCATTAATTGTTTTATGTCTTTTCCCTTTGAACTTGCCATTGCCTTTAGAATTCCCATTAGATTTTAACTTGGGCCCGTGCTTAGACTATTCATAACAGTGTTTCATCTTTTTAATGGCATCATCTAATGTTTTAGGTTTGTAAAATTCAATTCGGCCTCTGAAAGATATGGGCGGCTTATTGATGAACCTTTGAACTTTTTCCTTCTCATCCTTAAGATATGGAGCATACCTTGGCAATTCCATTAATTTGGTTATGTATTCTTCATCCAACATCTATCCCTTTCTGAGCTCATAAAATTCCTTAGATGTGTTGTCATCATATGTCTTAGGCAAATATTTTTTCTTGGAAAGCCTTTGAAATTCAATTCAAGTAAACTTCTCTTTGGTTATTCCCTTGACATTCTTCAAATCTTACCACCATGTGTCTGATATTCCCTTCAAACTATAGGTGTCTACCTTTGCTTTCATGTTCTCAAAATAGTTGTGGATTCTGAAGAATTTGTTCATCCCAAGTAACCAAGCTTCTGCATTTTCATATTTCTTCATTTATCCATCAAATTTGGGTGGCTTGGCCTTCTCAAAATCCTCTTGAATATACTCCTTTTCTCTCTTTCTTTAATAATGATTATGATGATGTTGTCCCCTAGTAGTAGAACCAAAATGTCTACCATAGTGATTCCCATAAGTGCTAGTTATTCTCTCTAGGATACTCAATGGTGCATTCCCTCATAGTTTCCTCATTGTCCCACCTATGCCTCTTCTTGGACCTGTTTCCAAATGCCCCATTTGTTCTTTCTTCTTATCCCAAAGGTATCTGCATGTATCTATGACTAGCCCCCAACTCGTGTTGCCTTTGTCTCTATAAGTTAGAAATACTTTCCAGTATGATTGTGTTTACCTCAACTTGATTTTCTTGAGCCCTCGCCAACTTTTCATTATCTACCTTACAACTCATAGTCTCATCCCTTAGGCTCCTCAAGGTATCCATTAAGTCTGAAGAGTCTTCCCCTCCCCCTTAGCCAATTGATCTTTCTTCTTTCCCATTATATGTGTGGTCAGAACTATATTCTACCAACTTCTTGTTAATTTCTTGGTCTTCAAGATTTATGTTGTACCATCCTTTGTTGTTCTTTGTGGCCTTCATGTGTTTTCATGTACACACACCCCTGTTAGACTTAATAAAATTCAATATGCATAATTAAGCTCATCACCTTGATTCCTCTCAGGAGGTTGCTAATATGTGACTAGATGAAACCATTCATATTAGGTTTAACGTAAATATCAATAAAATTATGGAAGATCATTAGAATATATCACAATAAGATTAGGTCACACGTTAGTGTCATGATACATAATTAAATCATAATGTAAAAATATTAACCATGCATGTAATCAATCAATTATACACAAGATTTTTAACGCCTAAACATTAGTTTAATTAGTTTTCTAAAAATCAATATGAAACTCCTTGCAGGAACCCTGCCATTTTTTTCCCATGATAGAGCCCATCCAGTCCAAGTTTTGAACCTATATGTTTTGATACCACTTTATAACACACCCCCTCCTAACCCATCCCCAAACAAGGATTAGATGGAGGTGGTTACTATGCTGCCCTAAGATCCAAGGTAGCATTATGGAAATGGGGTCTATTTTTTTTTATCTTTTTCAACTTAAAATGTCAAATGGATGACCTAATTACATTCATCTTGTCGAGATGATTCTGGCGATATAAAGTTTGTCTCGATCTGACCTCTGGATAGAAAGTTATAGCCACTTAAAGTTTTCATCCATGTCATCAATCTACCATGTGGCATCCACATTATCCCCACTTGGCTATCCCAGTCAGCATCTCGCCGCCACTTGGCATTAGTGTATTAGTTGTCAACCTGTTCATGACCTGGAGTCATAACATACAATACATATATAGCTATTTATATAACATTGACCTATTCATACTCCCTCTCTTACAAAAGCGCATCAACCCACTATTGTCTCATCATCTCGAATGAAATCCCTTAGGAGAAACTCTGTGGGACCAAGTCCTTAACCATCGAGGTATTGAGGTTTCGAGGTCCACGTCACCCAGGAGGAAACTCTCGCCTCTAAAGAAACTCAACTTGGAGGAAAATGTCCTTGGAAAAAAATATCCTCGAAGGAAACTCTAAGAGGCTTAGTCTTAAATCACCGAGTCTGAGGCTTTTGTCGGAAAATGACAGAAGTAGATTTCATTAAGTAATGGGGATCACTATTTGTCTCGAAATAGACTCTCGGAGGAAAAATTCTTACAATAAATGAAAGGGAGGCGCCAGTGACTTGGCTCCAAAATGTTGAGATCTGAGATTCATAGGCCCAGGTCACAGAGAAGGTTCATATGTTCCAAAGTTTATAACGTCAAGGGCTAAGAAGTGTCGCAACCATTATCAATTATATGTTGTGTTTACAAAAACCTAGCCTATGTCTCGGTTGTGATGGTTCTGTAGCATTTGAGCCTAGCACTAGGACTCGACCTGTCGCCCTTGAGGTTTTTATATGGCCCACTGCGGAGCTATATCTCCTAAACTTTCAACCAGATCTCTAGATAGCATGTTTGACCCTTATGCACATACACACACATATAGAAAGAGAGAGAGACTAAGTTTCCTTCCTGATATTGGAAATAATAAATCAGACTTAATATCCCATTCTTTTAATGACAATAAATAGGATAGGGATTTTCCCATTCATTTTCACCGGGGCTCTTGAGAAGTTATTAGCTCACAATTTGCAGGCCTTTTTAGTTGACAATAATTGGTAGAAATCAAGTCCATCTTAGCTCATAGATCCACTGGTCTCTCTGCTAATAATTAAATATAATGAACTCACATGAGCAACAAGAAACCATACAATTCTCAAAATTCGTACAGGAAAATAGCATTCCATAGATAATACAAAACCTCATGCCCTATTCGATTCATAGGCTTAAACCACACACTTGAGCATTAGAGTAACATCATTACAGGCTTGTAGCCAACACAACATTTATGCAATTGATAAATGTAAGAACCAACACTCCTTAATCATTAGCATGACATTATCTTGTTGTAGATAACAAAGGCAATATAGTAATCACAAGCACAACATAAGGTGATACTTATCTTATGTAAGTTTTGGAAACTGAGAGTGGGACTCTAACTCTTCACTCAACCATAGACGAGCTACAACCACCATTACTTGTAGTTGTCACTCCCAAGCTAGATTCCAAAGCTCGAGGTGGAGTGCTTTTGAGGATTTTAACCAACAAAAACAGCCGAAACAGGATGCTATCTAGCCCCATTGCCTTTATCCACCAGCTACACACTTGTCAATCACGTTGTTTAGGCATATTCACATCCATACCAACACATCATACTGTAAAGAACTTTAGCTCATTTTCAGGATAAGAGAGTCTGTTATCACCCCAAGAAACTCACCTAGGTTGTATATCAGTGATGCTCGGGAACATTACAAATTTAACAAAAAGTTGGATAAATGGTGGATGAATGAAACAAATGTTGCATATTCAATCCAGATAACCACTCCTACTATGCTTAACCCCAGACATGGGTGAACACCCCCAGACTACAAGGCTTTTAACCACCAATTACTCACAGTTTAAAGAAAGTGTGATGATGAAGAAGACTAACTACACCAACAGATGCACAGGACCCTGTGATGGCCAGCTGCAACCAGTAAGGAGGTCTGTAAATCTATTATCTAACACACAGACAGGATGACAGCTCTCTGGTATTAGAACAATAGAAACCTGCATACAAATTCAATGATACAGCTAAATTCTAACATAGAGGTGGGATGACAGCCCCTCTAATGCTAAACATTAACAGCACAAGAATAAATGCATGACAGGCACAACCTGGAACTTAGAAGAAGTGAAAAATGAGCAATTGACAGCAAAAGAAGCTTGTATTAGATGGAAGTGAAGACCAGACGCTGCAGGTCTCACAGTAGTTACAGTCTCCAGAAGTTGAAGCTTACACCAAAATTACATTCATCTAACACTCATCAACCTGATTACATATTTTTTCTGAGTATATATAGAATCTGTTTACAAAATATCTCTGCTAGGTTATGCGTGGAGGTGTCTTAATGGATCACCAACCACATTTACAGTTTGATATGGGTCTTCTGCTACAATCTGAATGTTTTAATGAGCAAAATGGCTCTTTCTGTACTCTGGTGTACTCCTTGAACAGGTGGAATGTTCCCTACATAAATGTTCATAATTGCTGAATGAACTCCATTGCTCGAGGTAGTACTTTCTCGTGCTGTTCTTTAACTGTGGTAGCTGATGATTAAATGCAGGTAGCTGGATCATAACTTGCTTCTCCGCGCGCCCAAAATTGGCCAAAAACACAGCAATATACATCAAAAATGGACGAAGGGCCGAGGAGGAAACGCTGGCCGTTGGATGGCAAAAAGGACGGCCAAGATTTGTTTGGAGTGCTATCAGGAGTATACGGGAGCAGAGCATCGCAGAACGTCGGATCATACATATGGATGGACGGGATTAGTTTATGGAGGCTATCGGGCGATGGACGATCATGTTAGATGAGGGCCGTCAGATCATGATCGGGGAGATCCGACGGTTGATGGGTGACAGAGATGCAAGCGTGTTAATGAGCAGGAAGCCGGGTACGGTGACAGGAACTGGTTTCCCCACACCGCCTTTGGGCTGCGAGTGGTTTCCATAACGGGCAATGAGATGCAGTAATATGGCACCGCGTGTCTAACGGGATGGCGGGGAAACCACTTTCCCTGGGAACTAACAGGTGTGCAGGTCTGCAGAGCAAGGTTTGCGAATGGCGTTAGATTATACAGCGGGCGCAATCGGACGGCGAAGAAAGGTCAAAGGTTAATGCACCCGTTTAGAGTTTGATGTGACAGGCGAGGGGCGGGCCTGGGCTTAATTAAAGCTTAGGGTTATAAACTTTATTATATGCGTGGGGTGAAGAGCAATGTTATAAGGTTTAGCTTCGCGCCGGGACCAAAGGGAAAAATGGGTTATACATGTTTTAATAATATTAAAACATAAAAATGCTCGGGGCGGTAAAAAGGACTTAAGCAAGGTTATGGGGGTTTATCATAGTGTTAAAGCACAATATGACCAAGGAGTTAGTAAAAGGGTTTAGGCGGGGCTTAAAAGGGAATAATAGGGATATAGGAGAAGGAGGAAACGGAGGAATAAGGAGCTAAAAGAGCATAATGCAAATGGAAGGGAGAAATAAAACCAACTGCTGCAAACCCTTTGCAACCATAACCAGCACTGCCAAACCTGCCTTTTTGCCCATGAAATGTTGCAAACTGTAGCAGAGCTAACACTGGCTCCTTCTGGGGATGAGATCCTCCCTGTGAGGTCTCAAGAACCTGCAGACCACTGCCTTTCCAGCTGAAAACACATTAACCAAAATTCCTAGTGTTCCATTGGGCATGGAGTCTACTTTGTCTATAAAACTGATAAAAACAACATATTTACAACTTTTAAGGCTAAATACCTTAAACAACATAAACTTTCAAAAACCGCCCATTAACTGGGCCATCAAAAACTGCTTCTCCCCCCATACTTTTCAGTATGAAGGTGTTGTTCCCTTGAACCTGTGAAATGATAAAAGGCCCTGTCCAAAAAGCATCAAATTTCCCATGATTGCCTTTCTTTTCCTTCAATGCATCCCATTTCAAGACCAAGTCACCAACCTGAAAATTATTTGTTTTTGCCTTCTTATCAAAGGCTTCCTTGATCCTTTTCTGATGTGCTGCAGCTTTTTCAACCAGCTATTCTCTAATCTGATGTATTTCTGCTAAATCAGTTATTCTCTTTGCCATGTCTTCTTCCTCATCCTGCTCTTCTTGAAGGAATTTTTCCACAGGGAGAGTTAGCTGAATTGGAAATACGGCCTCGGTGCCATATCCCAGCTTGAATGGAGAAATCCCTGTGGATTTCTTGATGGTCACTCTGTCAGCCCACAGTGCATACTTGAGCTTTGAATCCCAATTCTTTTTATTATCCTCTAACAGCTTTTTAATTATCTTGATCAAACTTTTATTAGAGGATTCTGCCAGACCATTTCCCTGAGGGTAATATGAGGTGGAATGAACAAGTTTAATACCCATTGAATCACACATTTCCACCAATTCTTTTGCCCTGAAGGCTGCTGCATTATCTGTTATTAATTTATGTGGGCAACCATATCTGCTAAAGATATTTTCTGTCAAAAACTTCATGACCACATTATGATCAACCTTCCTAGTAGGGACTGCTTCAATCCACTTAGTAAAATAATCAGTGGCTACTAATATCCATCTATGTTGTCCACTGGAATGTGGATTGATTTCTCCAATGAAATCCAAACCCCACTGCTGAAAAGGTCCTTTTGCCTGAATTGGTTTTAGGGGCAGGGATTTCAACTGCTGTTTTCCTTCAAATCTTTAGCACCTGTCACAAGATTTAACAAAAACAAATACAATAGAAAATAAGGTGGGCCAATAGTACCCAGCTCTGAGAATTTTATGGGCAGTAGTTTTCCAATAATGGTGCCCTCCACACATGCTGTTATGAAATTGCTGCATAACTTCTTTTGATTGTTCTTTGTCCAGACACCTTAAGAGCACTCCAGATGGATCCCTCCAGTAGAGCAGATTTTCATTGATACAATATTTTGCTGCTCTAAGTTTTAAAGTTTTGGCCTGACTTTGAGTAAATTCTGAAGGGATTTCTAGCTTCAGTAAGAAATTAATTATTTCAGCATACCAATTACAAGAAGCTAGATTCTCGGCCACTGACTGCTTTCTCTTCATTTCAGTTGTTTCCTCCTTTTCTGCCTGATCATTTTCTGCAATTGTGCATAGGAAATCAATATCCAAAGACCTGCAATTCTCTTCAACCAATAATTTGGCAAGACCCTGATCTCTGACCAGCTTTGTGGGCTTCAGCTCAATATTAAACTCTATCATTTTTGCAATCCATTTTGTCCTTCTTCCATCAGCATCAGGTTGTGTCAGGACATCTTTTATTGCAGTAGAGGGCACATATGCTATTATTCTTGAATGTAAGATATAAACTCTGAAAGCCTTTAAGGATTTAATAAGAGCATATGCCTGTTTTTCTATAATATCATACCTTAGTTCAGCATCCCTCAAATTATTGCTGAAACATGCCACCGGATGCTCCGAACCTTCTTCATCTTGCTGCAATAAAACCGCTGCAATGGTGTCTTCAAAGGCAAAAGAAAATATGTGGAACTCCTTGCTATAATCAGGACTTATTAATGTGGGATCCTCCATAATAGCCTTTTTAATAGACTCAAATGATTGTCTTGCTGTATCAGTCCATCTTACCTCTGCTCCTTTCTTCAACATGGAGGTTACATGCTTTACCAGCTCTGTAAAGTTTGGAATAAACCTCCTTACAAAATTTATTTTGCCCAAAAAAGACTGAATATCCTTCTTTGATCTAGGGACAGACAAAGTCTGTATGGCTTTTACTCTTTCTGGGTCAATCTGAACGCCTGCAGTAGATACAATATGTCCTAAAAGCTTGCCTTCATTTAAAGCAAATTGAGATTTTTTTGGATTGACTAATATTCCAAACCTCCTACACTTCAAGAACACCCTTTTCAAATGCTGTAAATGATTTTGATGGCTACTGGAGTAAACTGTTATATCATCAAGGTAGATAAGCACAATTTTTTCCTTCTCTCCCACAAATGCTATATCCATAGCTCTTTGAAAGGTGGCTCCAGCATTCATCAATCCAAATGGAATTTTGGCATACATAAACGTGCCCCAAGGAGTGGTAAATGCAGTATTTTCTTGATCATCTAGGAGCACAGCAATCTAATTGAAGCCTGAAATCCATCCAAAAACGACATCACTTTAGCTCCTGAGACCTTCTGCAACAAATGCTCCATCTTTGGCAAAGGATAGTTATCTTTCTTTGAGCATTTGTTTAAATTTATGAAATCTACACAAAGCTTGATTTCTCCACTCTTCTTCCTCACAACCACCAAATTAGCTACCCATTTAGAATATCTGAGAGGCACTATGATCTTGGCAGCCAGCAACTTTTTAATTTCTTTTTCAATCAATGGAAGAAGCATTGGATTTATTGGTCTCAGCGTCTGTTTGAAAGGAACAGTGTCCTTTTCCAGAGGGATTTTGTGCTGAATTATATTCTTGTCATATGTTTTCAGATCACTATACTCCCAGGAAAACACATCAGGAAATTGCCTCATTAAATTGCAGTACTCAGCACTTTGATCAGCAGACAAATGAGTGGACAGATTCACATACCTGGGCTGACCTGGACTTCCTATATCATGCTTACAGACTGCAGATTGGTCTTCTTTTTGGGCAGCTTTGTAAGGAACATCATTTTGGTCAAACAGTCTTTCAAGAGGAATTAGGCCCTTGGGAATATGATTACTTGGAAGCTGGACAATGCTCTCTTTACCAATTTTATTTCTAAGCTGAGGCTGATGACTTTCTTCCAAGGCATCATTTTCTTGGTCAATTTGCATCTCAGAGAATTCATCAATGACTTGCAAGAACCTACTCAATTCATTATCATCTTCAAAAACTTTCCAATGGTGGACATTGTCAGGCAAGGATGGTCTGTATTTCATTTGGACTTCATAAACTAGTCTAGGAGGCAACGGAGGTATAAATAGACTAGCAGAAACAGCAAGGGAATCAGCAAGCTGATTTTGGGCTCTAGGAATGTATGAAATACAGAAAAAATCAAAAGAGTCTTTGATTCTCCATACCTCATCTCTGTATGCTTTTAGCCTTGGGTGCTTTGCTTGAAATGTTTTATTCACTTGCTAGATAATCAAATCAGCATCTCCAAATACCTTTAGATTCTTGATTCCTCTGTCTTTGGCTGCATTAAGCCCCAACAACAAAGCTTAATATTCTGCTATGTTGTTTGTCACTTGAAAAACTAGCTTAAAAGACATCTGAATGCTTTCTTGTTGTGGAGATACTAGCACCACCCCTGATCCTGCAGTCTCCTTGGAACATGCCCCATCAAAGAACATCTCCCAAACCTGACCACCTTGCTCTTGCTTGGCCTGAACCGTTGGTTTCCTGAGCTACATCTCGGCCTTCTGAGATTCTTCTATTTGGAGAATACATGCTCCAAAATCAGTGTCCACTGCATATATAGGATGATTTTAGGATTCTTCTCATCACTAATGATATATGCCAACTGTGCTTCTCTGTACAATCTCCTGCTTTCTCCTCCGAAAACTGGGACAGTAACATAAGATAGATCATTCTGTAATGTCCCACCTAGCCTCTTAATCCAACCTCTGGACAACAGCATGCCAAACCTAGGAGGGACATCTGCTACCACAATATCCATCATCATACTCTTCATGGGCAGCTGAGTTAAGGTAATAGCTAGATCCTTAATCAATCCAAGGCATTTCACCTTCCTTGAATCAAATGAGAATAAATCATGATACGGTCTAGTGATATCAAGGCCTAACTCTTCCATGACAACTTTAGGCATTAGATTGTGGCTGGCCCCTGTGTCTAGCAGGCAATTGTGGAGGATTTTGTCATGAATGGTCAATGAGACATAAAAAGATGGAGAATTATTATCAACAGGTTCAATCATAGGGTTGAGCACAATGGCAGGCTTGTCATCTTGCAAATTGATAGAGTCGGTGGAGGTTTGTTTGGTTTCTAGCTCAAGGGCTTCAAGGATAGGCTTTCTAAATACTTCACTCTTAACCAACTCAACCAGAGGCACAGATATTTTCAATTTCTAAACTTCTGACCCAAAGCTTAAAGAAGAAGATGACTTATCATAACTTTTTACCTCTTGAACTGGAGCTTCGAGGATGACTGGATCAGCTGCTGGCCTTCTTTGCTTGATATTCCGTGGTTCTATTTGGACAGCAGCTCTTTGTGCAAGATTCTGCTTGGCATTTTTTGCATTAGACCTCAAATTGTATCTCGGCTGGTCACCAGTTTGTAGAATAGCTCCTCTGTCCCACTCCTGACTGTTTTGCTCTTGCAGCAATGATTCTTCATATTCAGCCAATGTCAAAAATGCAGCACTGCCTTTATCCTCCATACAGTGAATTTAATCCTCATCTTCTTCAAAATGTTCTTCCTCCATGACTACATTTTGGAAAGGGGCTTTAACTTTGTGATCTTCTTTTGATTCTTCACCCCTCTGCATTATTTGTAACTGTTCATTTGCTCTTTTGAATGGATTCTGATTTCTTGGAGCAAATATGTTTTGTTGCCTTGTTTTCCCTGAGTTTTGTTCCACTCTCAGCTTAGAAATTTCAGCAGCCAATGACTCAATCATCTTAGTCATTTTGTCTAATTTAGGCTCTGAAGATGATGTAGAAGAAGTAGAATCCTGACTTCTCTGTCTTCTCTTGTCAGCTTGACTCTTTACCTTTTTTGCAGCCATAATATTGGATTCTACTTCTAATGTCGCATCCTGCATATAAGCTAGGGTAGCACATCTTCTTTCTCCCAATAACAGGCAGAAATCTGAGTCAAAAGCATTGGCATAAGTGAGTTTGGCAGAGGTGGGAGTAGGTTTTACCTCAGCTGGTATCTTACTATACATTCGATTGAATCTTTTATTAAAATCAGGAATTGATTCCCCATTTTCCCTCTTACCAAACTTAGTATGGTAATACAGTAAGTCTTTTTTATCTCCCCATTGCTTCAAAAATGCATCATCTAATGCTTCAATATCTGTTATAGATCTCTGGGGCAATTCTCTAAACCACTTCCTAGCCTCTCCATCAAGGCTCTAGACAAAAACTCTCATCCACACATCATTCTCACTTATATCTAAATTATCAGCATAACTGTAAAAAGCTTGAAGGTGTTCTTCTACTGTTATTCCCTCTGTGCCAGTGAATTTAGTCATATATTTTTAATATTCTCCCACAGGCATAGGATTTAAAGGAACAGGCAAGACCAATGGTCCATATCTGGCAGCTACAATTCTTTCTATCCTCGTAGGTGCTTGTTGTCCTGCCATGATTGGAATATGTGGAAGGATACTAGCAGATTGAATGGTAGGGAGTAATGTGATGGATGGCAAAGATAAATGGATGTTTTGGACTGAATGGGAAGCTTTCTTTGGACTAAGATTCAAAGGGGAACTAACTGAGCAAGGGGCTGAACTAATCTCTGCAGATTTTTCCTTATTAGCAGTGCTGACTTCTAAATCTTCAAACTGTAAATCTTCAGCAATCAATTTATCTTTCAAAGATGCATGAGACTTCTTAGGCTTACTTGATCTTGATGCCCCTTTCTGTGTAGATTTCTTCGATTTACCAGTCTTCTCAGGTTCAGGCACTGGTTCAGTAGGAGATTTCTGAGGATTTCTTCGAGTGTGTCTCATAAACTGAGCCAGAACTCCCCAGTGGAGTCGCCAAATGGTGGTCTTCCTCCAATGGAGTCGCCAGACAGATGATTATAACCAAAAACTGTGTTCAAACCTTGTCTGTCATCAAAGCTTGAAGCTGTGTTGTTCTCCCAGGGACGCTGAGCTTTGATTCTCCTCTCCCCGGCAACGGTGCCAATTAATGTTATCACCCCAAGAAACTCACCTAGGTTGTATATCAGTGATGCTCGGGAACATTACAAATTCAAAAAAAAGTTGGATAAATGGTGGATGAATGAAACAAATGCTGCATATTCAAGCCAGATAACCACTCCTACTATGCTTAACCCCAGACATGGGTGAACACCCCCAGACTACAAGTCTTTTAACCACTAATTACTCACAGTTTAAAGAAAGTATGATGATGGAGAAGACTGACTACACCAGCAGATGCACAGGACCCTGTGATGGCCAGCTACAACCAATGAGGAGGTCTGTAAATCTATTATCTAACACACAAACAGGATGACAGCTCTCTGGTATTAGAACAATAGAAACCTGCATACAAATTCAATGATACAGCTAAATTCTAACACAGAGGTGGGATGACAGCCCCTCTAATGCTAAACATTAACAACACAAGAATAAATGCATGACAGGCACAACCTGGAACTTAGAAGAAGTGAAAAATGAGCAATTGACAGCAAAAGAAGCTTGTATTAGATGGAAGTGAAGACCAGACGCTGCAGGTCTCACAGTAGTTACAGTCTCCAGAAGTTGAAGCTTACACCAAAATTACATTCATCTAACACTCATCAACCTGATTACATATTTTTTCTGAGTATATATAGAATCTGTTTACAAAATATCTCTGCTAGGTTATGTGTGGAGGTGTCTTAATGGATCACCAACCACATTTACAGTTTGATATGGGTCTTCTGCTACAATCTGAATGTTTTAATGAGCAAAATGGCTCTTTCTGTACTCTCGTGTACTCCTTGAACAAGTGGAATGTTCCCTACATAAATGTTCATAATTGCTGAATGAACTCCATTGCTCGAGGTAGTACTTTCTCGTGCTGTTCTTTAATTGTGGTAGCTGATGATTAAATGCATGTAGCTGGATCATAACTTTCTTCTCCGCGCGCCCAAAATTGGCCAAAAACACAGCAATATACATCAAAAATGGACGAAGGGCCGAGGAGGAAACGCTGGCCGTTGGATGGCAAAAAGGACGGCCAAGATTTGTTTGGAGTGCTATCAGGAGTATACGGGAGCAGAGCATCGCGGAACGTCGGATCATACATATGGATGGACGGGATTAGTTTATGGAGGCTATTGGGCGATGGACGATCATGTTAGATGAGGGCCGTCAGATCATGATCGGGGAGATCCGACGGTTGATGGGTGACAGAGATGCAAGCGTGTTAATGAGCGGGAAGCCGGGTACGGTGGCGGGAAGTGGTTTCCCCGCACCGCCTTTGGGCTGCGAGTGGTTTCTGTAACGGGCAATGCGATGCAGTAATATGGCACCGCGTGTCTGACGGGACGGCGGGGAAACCACTTTCCCCGGGAACTAACGGGTGTGCAGGTCTGTGGAGCGGGGTTTGTGAATGGCGTTAGATTATACAGCGGGCGCAATCGGACGGCGGAGAAAGGTCAAAGGTTAATGCACCCGTTTAGAGTTTGATGTGACAGGCGAGGGGCGGGCCCGGGCTTAATTAAAGCTTAGGGTTATAAACTTTATTATATGTGCGGGGTGAAGAGCAATGTTATAAGGTTTAGCTTCGTGCTGGGACCAAAGGGAAAAATGGGTTATACAGGTTTTAATAATATTAAAACATAAAAAAGCTCGGGGCGGTAAAAAGGACTTAAGTAGGGTTATGGGGGTTTATCATAGTGTTAAAGCACAATATGACCAAGGAGTTAGTAAAAGGGTTTAGGCGGGGCTTAAAAGGGAATAATAGGGATATAGGAGAAGGAGGAAACAGAGGAATAAGGAGCTAAAAGAGCATAATGCAAATGGAAGGGAGAAATAAAACCAACTGCTGCAAACCCTTTGCAACCATAACCAGCACTGCCAAACCTGCCTTTTTGCCCATGAAATGTTGCAAACTATAGCAGAGCTAACAGAGTCCACAATAGGGAAGGTTCATCAGTGGATACACTACTGATAGGTGGAATAAATCACCTCTCTAGGTGGTCCATCAGTGAGATAAACACCAAAACTTCAACCCCCAAGGAAACTCTTGGTGGTTCATAAGTCTCACATGCACCTGAGTGATTTTTCCCCAATTGAGTAGGTTCTTCAATCCCAGGATTCTGGTGGTTTCTTCGTCCCTTAGGAAAGTCTCCGCTCTCTATAATATTTTCCCTAACAAGCCTCCCTCAGAGGATTCCTCAGTTGGTTTTATTTATATCTCTCCAACACTTATCAAGAGAAATTTGAGATGCCACCTTCTCTGCTCATCCTTGCTACGTGCATGAGAGAGAGATCATGTATGGAGAAAGATGGATTATGAATGAATGAATCCTTGCACAACTGCTTGTTCTCCTTCCCTTTCCCAAACAAATTATTTTCCCATCTCTCTCCAAAATTGCACAACAATCAACTGATTGACAATGTAGCCCATGCCTATATTTAATTTTTGTCTTTTACTTGCTTATAGTTGGAGCTAAAGGACACCTAGACATGTCCTTGTTTCTTTAGCTAAATTTAATGCACGACCGACTCATTTAAATCTTTTAGCCAACTAGGACTGATATTAAAAAAAAAAAAAAAAAAAAATCCCTCGAGCAGTGGAATATGTGTTCCTCTCTCAAGCATTAAAATAATCACAATTGTTTACAAGAGAGAAATATTAACCAAGGGATGTTACACACACATATACCTTTTTAATTTCTATATAATTTAAATAAGTTTAATAATTAAGAATATGTATTTTTTTAAAATTATATACTTAAATTTAAAGAAAGTGGGATATGTAGATCTTTATAAACATAATTGTCAGATTATTATGTAAATACGGTATTTTATCTCACAAACAAGAAAATCTCATAAATCAATTAGATATTTCACTATATCTAAATAATAACCTTAAATTAAATTATTATTATTATTTTAAACAAATGATAATAAATCAATAAAACCGGGGAGTTGCAATTACTCTTTGTATTTACCAAAATAATAATTAAGTTTCTCAATTAATAAAAATTTCCATACACATTAAGTCAAAGGGCAAATGATCAAATATTTTTATAAAAAATATTTTTATTAAATAATAATAAAATTTCACCTTTTCCGCAAGTGTTTAACACTCACTTCTTTTTAGGTTTAATATGTGAAGTGATCCACATTTATGTTGAACCTGTATATAAGATGTGCATCGATTCGACATTGGATATAAAAAGTAATTGTCAGCGTCTGGTGTACTACTTTAGCAATGGTGGATTGTAATGATGCATAGGGTTTGTTGTAGTACTAAAATCCATGCACTAAATTTAAAATTATCATAATTGATTTTGAAGTAATAACAAAATCAAATTATTCGAGAAAAAAAAACAAAAATAAAAAAAATTGAATTTGTGTTTATTAAAAAAGAGCTAAGTGAAAATGCTTACCTGGGAGAATAAAATAATTCCTTAATGCTTGTTATTTGGGCTCCATAACATTGAATGTGGAACACATCAAAATCAATGTTTTTGATGAATATGAAGAATGTGCAAGAAAAATGGACAGATGATAATAGTAGCAAGGCAACGAGGAAAGACTCAAACTCAAAAGGCACATTAGTGGTACAAATGAGAAAACAAAGTATTAATAAGGAGTGAAAATGATTTGGGCAATGCAAGAAAAAAATATTTTCTCTCTTACTTTTATATATTGTGCACTATGCCTATCCTCTTTATGTACCAACTAGGGGAGGGGTGTAATGAGTAAATTATTTCATTATTTTTTAATACATGATGCATTAATTAATATCCAAAACATCGACTTATGGTGTTTTTATTTGATAATTACACATTGTAAGCACATCACACTATACAAATATTTAGTGCATTGTTTGATAACCGGTGTACCATTTATGACATTGAAGTATGACTAATAGTAAATACAAACCATGGACCTTGAAACTAGTGTGCTTTCACTAATTAGACAAATCGTTATTAATATCCCATATAAAAGCCTAAACATTGTTTGGTAAATGGAAATTCCCTTTCATTATATTGATTTCCTATGAGGGCATTGTCTTATGAAAGATATTTTTTAGGTTACTAATTCCTCTTTAATACATGTATAATATTGCACATTTATACATTTGCATTTATCTATAAAACACATTAATACACTTATAACAATTATGCTTGTATATAATAATTGGGTGTATTAATTTTTTTTAAAAACCTCCTATTACTTTCACTAAAACCTTCATTTGAGACCCCAAAAATGTTAACCCTTGAACACCACTTTTGCGAAAACCATATTTCCAAGTAGTGATTAATGAAAAACCAAAAGGTGGGGGGAGCATGGGGGATGATTTGTCACCCTGAGGATCAATGGGAGTAACCCTTCTCTTGGGGTTTGGGAGTCGCCACAAACAATCAAGCAAAAGCCTATGCTTCTCCAAGTTCTCTCTCTAGCTATGAAGAGAAACATTTAAGATCTCATTATCATTGGTGACTTTGCCATTCTTTCGCACCACCTCATCAATGACTCTCTTCCATCTGACATCAAACTCCAAGCTATTGTAAAAAGGATCTATCATATGCTAGGAAATTTTCACTCCAAAACATTTTTTCATATTCATAAGCACAACAACAAGAAGGTAGACTTCCTCGCGAATGAGAGAGTCCATGTAGCAAAAAAATACCTTAAAATAGATAGGGTTCTAAACTTAACCAAAATAGATAAGGTTCTAAACTTAACCATGGTTTCTTAAACCTACTTGCAAACCATATTTTATAAATATTAATTATTAATTAGTATTTTGTAGAAGATTTACTCCAAAACATAATTTTAGACCATAATTTAAAATTTTGTTACCAACTGCAATGTTAATCAATCAATCTAAAGTAACAAAAAATTATTATAAAAACTACACAATAGGCTCAACACAAATTTTATAAAATATAATTTTTAAAAATAAATAAATATAAAAAAATGAGTCACAAGTTTATTGGCGATGAATAAATGAAAGTGAAAACGCCATCCAACAACCCTAGCAATCAACGTAGTGAAGGCTGTCTTTTTTAAGGTTGGTGACTTCAATGGAAAATAAAACATAAGACTATATGATTGCTCTCCATTTTTCCAATGAGGATTGTGACCTCGTCACGCCACTTAAATGATAGCGTAACATGACGTAATAGAATGCACTCCTCCCACACTTTGCAAAGTATGGTTCCCTCCACTCCCTTAGAGCCACATGAAAAATGAAGGAATCGTGCATAAGAGAATATTTTAATCCTTATAAATATATGCTAATTAATGTTTTCACACACGAGTTATAAATCCAATCCTTATAAATATATGTTAATCAATGTTTTCTATAAATCCAATCCTTATAAATATATGTTAATTAATGTTTTCACACACTTGAAACGATAAAGTTATAAATGAACATGTTAAAGTTAAATATCTAGGATAACATTTAGGTTAAAGTTAAATATCTAAGATAAAATTCAGGTTGAAGTTAAATATCTATGTTAAAATATATATATATTCCCTTTAAATTTAAATTATATAGGAATGAAATTGTTTAAATAATAAAGTCGGAAGTTATTATTATAAATAAAATGAGTTATATATAAGCATTGAAGAATAATTTTCTATTAATCACTTAAGTTAAATTTAATTAATAAATTATTATTTTGTAGTTTATATATAATTTAAGTAGATTTATTGATAAAAAATATGTATTTACTTTTTGAATTTAAAAAGGTAGGATATGTACATCTTGATAAACTTAGTTGTTGTAAAAATGGTCCTTTATCTTACAAACAAGAAAATTTCATATTTCAATTAAATATTTAACTATAACTAAATAATGATCCTAACCAAAATTATTATTATTTTAAATAAATAATAATAAACCATAACAAGTGGGAAGTTATAATTACTCTTTGCATTTCCCAAATAACATATTGACTCTAATGTACTTCATATAAAAATTAATTAATGGAAAATGCTATACAAATTATTATTATTTTATTTAAACCACAACAAGTGGGAAGTTACAATTACTCTTTGCATTTCCCAAATAACATATTGACTCTAATGTACTTCATATAAAAATTAATTAATGGAAAATGCTATACACATTAAGTAAGGGCAAATGATCAAATATTTCTACAAAATTTATCCGTATTAAATAATATTAAAATTTCACTTCGTCACGAGTGTTTAATACTAAATATTTTTAGGTATAAGATTAATTGCATTTAGGGCTATTACTTGGTTTTATGTATATAGTTAAGGCTAGAAGTTATTAGAAAGTGCATGCTTCTTTAGAAGTAGCCTTAGCAATGCCTTAGCAATGAACATAATGGTTTTTTTTTTATATACTATTTTGGTTGAAACTATTTTTATGGTCTTAAGGTAAGACCTAAAATTACTTTTGATTGATTAAGGGTTCATCTTCCTTAAACATAATTGAGAACCCAAGACCAAGAAGCATATTGTAGTAGTGAAAATTTATCCCCTTATGAATTGTCAGTAAATCATTTTAAGTGGTGTTACTTTCCTTAAAATAAAGATAATTAACAATAGATGACATAGTCTAACTATTCTAAGTCTTGTTTTTTTTCCAAAATCCAATCATATAATTTTTGTTTTTAAAATTATATGTTTAAAGAAAAAATAGATTCAACACTTAAAAAAAATCAAAACACTCAAATTTTACTAAATACATAATTTAAATCTACAATTTCAATAAATCCCTATTGAATTTTAAACCAAAAAATAAAAAAATACCAAAATATAAAACAATTAAACTATATCATTTAATTTTTTTTTACTACAATAATAACTAAATTATATTATAATTCCATTCTAAATCAAACTCATCCCCACTTTCATTTTTCTTTTTAATAAAAAGATTAAGTAATCTTACCTTTAGCTTTGGTAAGATTAGGATGGTAAGTACCATCAAGTCAATATCATTTCTTGTCCACTTGCATTTTGCTAATTTGATAAAGGCCACCTTCAATTTCATGTTATAACAAACAAATTTCAAGAATTTTTATACTAGAACGATTATGATAGGGTTAGCAGATAATACCAACAAATAATAAACCAATCTCAACCTAAATGACTTGCGTGTCTAAAAGAGTTTCTAAGCATATATGCCCACTTAAATTTTATGTCGCAAGCAACAAATGCCAGCCATGATTATGATTCAATGAGCGTACTCAACACAGATAATAAACAATCTCAACTTAAATGACTTAGGTGGCCTAATCAACCACTCCCTAATTGTAGCCGTTGTAAGAGTTGTAACTACCATTATCATTAACTAGGACATCCCAACTTCTTTAATTTTCTAATCTATCATTGAAGTAGAGTGTCTCCAAAATGAAGAGAATGAATATTCGATACTATCTGTTTGGTGACAAGGTCCCTGTTGAAAGGAGAGGTGGTACTTGCCAAGTATGTAAAATAGGTTAAAGGTTATCTGTTTGGTTGGGTCTGTGCGCTTTTTGTGGTGGGGATTTATGATTATGATTTTAATAAGGAGAAAAAAATAATTATTAAAAAATTATTTTTAAACTTAATAAATAATTTATAAAAATAATAAATATTTTTTTATTGGTAAAAAATTATAATTATATAAAAAAAATTAAAGATTTTAATATGTTATAAGAAAATTTTGTGTTGGAAAATGAGTGAAGTAGTAGAACTTTATTTAATTGAGAAAAATTTAGTGACTAAAAAAGTTAAGTTCTATTTATTAACTTACTTGATGAAATATGATATTTTGGTAATTGGTTACTGGTTCTTGTTTTCTCAATGAAATAAAATGAAATAAAGTGGTTTGGGTTTATAGTTTTTTAAAATTATGTCCCAAAAAAATTTAACGTGTTTACAATTTTTTTTAAAGAGATTATCATGAATAAAATTTAATGTCATTTTTGAATGATATTTTTTTAATGAGACATATGCAAGTAGGATATAATTTTTATCTGATTATCTTGATTTTTTGTATTTAATAGTAGTAATTAATCATATTGTAGTTAACTAATTAAAAATAAATTACCAAACACTTTAACTCTTTTAAGAAGAAAAAATGCAATTTAACCCTTAATTGTACTCCCCTACTTACCTTACTCAATGTTGAGAAGCTTGTTGAAAAGCTTCTTCCCTTTAGTTTGACCCAATGAATACCTCCAAGATTAACACAATACCTTATTAAGTTCAATTTAACTATAGAAAAAGTTAAGTTCAAACTCCAACAATGAAATTATATAAATTTCATGTAAAACTCTATTTAGTAACATTGAATAAATCACTTCTCACTAAATTTGGAAGAAATTAAAGCACTATAGAAATTTGATTAGAAAACAATAAATCAATAAATTGTATTTATTTTATGTTTTGTAGTGTGACTTGATTCCTCTAACAAGATCTCCATATTATATTTAGAAAAATCATATTGTAATTAAAACATATATTTAATGAGATCTCATGTTACTGAGTCATTTTTAAGAAATATCCAAAAAACAACCCATAACGTAGTCTTAACATGACTCCATATCAAATCCTATATGTTAAGCAAAAATAATCCCAAATGATACAATTGTCATGGTTGAAAACAATAACCACTGTCCACAAGTGAACACCACCAAAATTACAAATAACCCCAATAACGACTAATATAATCCATATATTATCCTAAATATTTGAATAAAAAATTAAGCATAATTCCGCCAAATTTAAATCAATTAAAATATAGATGATCACATTTGGAGGGATGTCCATCTTCCTCCTCCCAAATGTGTTATTGAATTGAGAAATAATCCAACATTAGACAATCCATCTATCAATTCATTCATTTCCACGTAAACATGATGAAAATATAACCACGAGGTGTACACTAGTTAATTTGTGTGGGGTTTAGTCCCCATTAGGTCATTGTTTCAAATCTCATGGGGAGGGGTTGAGGGTGGTAGCCACCAATAGGGGATAAAAACTATTCCATGACGTGCCCAAGCTCGATTGAACCTCTCACAAACTTGGTGATAACATCCCAAAGATGGGCGAATCATTCTTCCATCCAATATTGAATTTAGCACCGACCTAGGCATACTCTCGCTGGAAAAAAATGGTCTAGATTTGGTCATTATATTATTTTTCATCCATCTTGATGCTTTTAGAGTGGAAAATTTGAAGAAATCAACTTATAGGAGCAATTTTATTGTGAGACCAATTTGGAGAATTGGAGTTTGAAACCTTTCGGGGCCAATTTGAGACCTTAAATGACAATTTTCGGGTTTAAACTTTACCACTTAAGCGTGGGACACCGCAATGCTATTTTACATTGGAAGACTTTTCCAACGATGCAAGAATCATGTAAACTAGAGTTCAGATGCAAAATTCATGTTTCTCAAAAGTTGACCTATTGTGATTGACCACCATAATTTAGGAGGATGCCACGTCATCCCCCATTACTCATGCAAAAGGGGGTAGCCACATTGGCACTATGAAGAAGACTTGAGAATGGTTAAATTTGTAAATTTAGTTAAGAGTTAAAGGAGTCAAACTTAACCCCTAGTTGGCTATCGAGTTGTGTTATAATCAGGTCACTAAGAGGAAAGGGGTTCCATTCTATTTGCCTGCATCTTTTTCCATTTTAGGAAAAAATAATTGAAGGTGGATAGAGAGAGATCATAATAGAGGGGTTTTTTGTTATGTATCATCCTACGGGCCACAGGTCTTAGGTAAATCCATAGATATTTCCTTCTCCTTTGTACTTGCATCATTTCTATTCTAGAAAAAAGAGAGCGGAGCAACCTCACCTTCCAATTGGATTTTCCCCCATAAGGGTTTCTCAAAGCATATATTGGTGTTCATTATGGTTTGTGGCTTATTGTATTTACTTGTTCTATATTTTTCACATATTACCTTTGCATGAATAAACAACAACAAAAATTAACAAATTGGGAAGGTAGTTTCCAACTTATAGAGGTATGTATATTAGCCTAGGATGCAAGAACAGGTAACTAGGTTCAATGGAGGATGTATATTGTGTTGTGCCAACGAGCCTAGTAATAGGAAATAGGGTGTATACCATCCCTTACCTGAACCCACTTGTCCTGGGAAATTTTTACATGGATTTTGTGGGAGGTTTACCAACTTCCAAGAAGGAACAAACTACCTATTTGTGGTAGTTTATAGGTTTAGCAAGATGTGTTGTCATTCCCTTTAAAAAGACTATCAGGGGGAAGAAGCAATAAACTTGTTCTTTGAACATGTCTAGGTGCACTTTTGGATACCAAGGAGGATCACTTCACATAAGGTCACTAAATTTCCCAATGCATTTTTGGACTACATTGTGGGAGAAGATGGGCACAAAATTGAATATGTCTACAACATTCAATCCACAGACAAATGGGAAAATAGAAGTAGTCACTGGGACTTTGGTGCAGCTTTGGAGGGGTTATAATCAAAAGCATTTGAAAATTGGGGGTGACAATCTAGTCTACATACAACACTCCTATAATAGAGCAGTCCACGCTTCAACTAGTAAGTCACAATTTGAGACTTGTTTTGGATATTTTCCACCTTCACCTTTAGATGTTGTATATGGGAAGCAAGGAGGAGTGAGGGAGGATCTTAAAGGGGATGCTTGAATTTTCTTAACATCTTTATTAATTGCAAGACTTGGACTTTCGTAACACCTTTTTCAATTACAATCATGAGAATAAGCTTTATAACCATACATTATGCAAAGTTGTTGAAATCCCTTCCAGTCCTTAAGAAGCACGTTGAATAGACAGAGTGAACGTATCCTCAAACACACGAACATTCCTCGTCAATCAAATACCCCATGCAATAAAAATTGGCAAAGCTTTATAAAATTTTAAATTTATGCTCTCACACCAATGCAATCTTTTAATGAAAGCCACTCCATACATATTTAAATATAAGAATTGTCAATTTGCATTAATAAAATGGTAAAATCTAGTTGTTTAGAATGTATATTTTCAAATCCCCCCACTCGCTTCTTTTGTGGGGAGGGGGGGTGCACTGGTGGGGGTGGGTTGTGTTTTGAGTTAAGTTGCAATATCAATAACATCTATTTTAATGAATTTTTATAATTTTCTATTTTACTGTGATAATATTTACAATGTTCCATAGGGACACGTCCCCCGGGATGGGGGGTGCACCCCACACGCTTCCCACACTACAAGGGTAGGGGAGACGCCTACAGAAACATTTCTCTAGTGTGGGGGACAAGTTTCCCCAAAAAGGGAATGCCTGAGGGCCCTTTCTCCTAAAGGGTTACACTTGGGCAATCCCCTTAAAATTTGTTGTCTAACCAGGCATGAAGATAGGAAAAAATAAGGGATAGAGCTTCCAGGTGTTTAGACCTTGGTAATTAATGGTAATGTTAAATTCTTAAAATAAAATGATAAAAAATGAAACATTACCATTAATTGTTTCAAGATGTTTGAGAGTGGTTCTAACCTTATTAGATTTCAAATGGAGAGAATAGAATTTCATCTCTTTCAATATTCAACAGGTTTAACAATTTTCAGGATTTCAAGAGTGACAAGATCATAACATTTCCGTTGGATTGCACAATGATGAATTTGCATGAAATAAATTATTATTGTTAATATTTTATCATTATTATTTTTATGTTTTATAATTTTCTAGAAAAAGACTCTTATGCTAAAAACTTTGATGTTTTATAAATAAATAAAAAATTAAAATTATAAATACTCCCACACTTAATTTTTTTATATTTTTGCACTTTCACACTTCCTTATCTTAAAAACGCAAAACATAAAATATTTATTAATTTTACATTATTAAAATTTAATTATTAAAATTTTATATTTTAAATGAACGTGTAACCTCCATAATACATTCGGCCTGGAGTATGCCGTAAAACTGCTTCTGCTTGGCTAAGAGCTCGTCTTCCTCGGACGTAAGGAAACAGGTTAACGGCCCAAGACCCAGAGGCATCTGGCAGGAGTGAAAGCCTGCTCCCTTACGGACCACCAGCGGGTTATTACAGGTGGCGTGGTTTTCCTTGATAACGGTGATGAGTCAAACCGACATTCGCGGATAGCAGCCAGAGATGGCTGTCCTCACTGTTGGTTTGACACCTGAGTTTGATAGGTTTTGCCACCTTCGGAAAAAAAAAAAAAAAAAAAAAACCTCCATAATACATATTTCAATTAATTTTGAAGAATTTAAAATTAGATTCAATTCACTAATTATCAACAAAATCTCGTCCATAAATCATACTTATCCATACCAAACTTGTACAGCCAAATCAATCGATTCGACGTACTTCAACAAATTTGGCTGACTCGACCTTAGCATGATAAACCACAAACATGTTATGAGGAAGAAAATATTGCATTCACAAACATGTTAGGGACAATGGACGATCATTTGGAACGACGAAACAATACTTTTAGGAATATGTGGGAATATTTAGAAAATTGAAATAAGATAATTATTGTTTAGTATTTTTGTTATAAATTAAATATGTAAAACTAAAATAAAATTAAAAAATGAATTTACAGTTTAGATAGATTTTAATTTTTAAGTAAAGAAAATTGCAATTGGTGTTTTATATCTGACCTTTATGTATAGGTTAGATTAAGTTGTTAAAAAAAAGTACATGAAGCTTTATTGGATATTACTTTTTTTTTAAGATATAGATTGTGTAAAATTGATTTAGGTTGTTAGAGTATGACTTTTTTTTTAAATGAATGGTTAATATAAATGTAGAGTGCTAAAGAAACCAGTAGATTGAGATTAAAATTGATTTTTGTTTCTAGAGTATGATTTAAAAATAAAGTTGAGTATGATTTAAAAATAAAATTGAATGGTTAATATAAATGTAGAGTGCTAAAGAAATTAGTAGTATAGCTCTTAGAGAATATGGCGTTTAGCACTATGTTAGTTAGTTTTTTATTAATCTTTGAGTTGTTGGTGATTCTTATTTTTTAATGAACTTTCTCTTCTAATTGTTTAATCTTGTAAATTGAAGTAAGTTTATGACATTTCGTGCATCCCTTGGTAATTCATTTAGTGTCTATTTGTTTGCTTTGACTTGAGATCAGTTTAAAAAAATTAAGGCTCTTATAGAGAAACACACATAGAACCAAATAATGGTGCTGAGAACAAATCATAGTGGAGAGTTTTATCGAAAAGAAATCAAGGTTTTTTTTGTAAGAAGTGTGTAATAACAAGCCAAAAGACCACTCCATACACACCTCTAGAGAATGTTGTTGTTGAACTAATGAATTGGGAATTTACGGGAAAGGAAATGAGCATGCTTAGTGATGTTGAGCTAGGACATAAAATATGGGCAATGGTAGGTGATATTGCATGTTACTTGGTAAATTGATCACCCTCATTAGTGTTGGTTTACAAAATTTTGTATGAGGTACGAACTAGTAAGAAACCCTCTCTTAAAAATCTCATTTTTGTTGTTGTGGTGCTTATTTACATTTTCCAAAGGAAAATAGGAATAAATTGGATAATAAAGATGAAAATTGTATCTTTATTGGTTATAAAATTGGTATAAAAATGTTATGAACTTTTGAACCTAGTAATTAAGAAGATTGTTTATAGTCAGGATGTTGTTTTTAGAGAGGTTAAAGATGTATTGAAATAGGAACCCCTACCAATGGAAAAAGAACTAGAGATAACAGAGTTTGAGTTTAAGGATAAATAATTTGACTTGACGAAAGAAAATGAATTAGAGGAAGGTTAACCTCATACTCTACTACTGAGGAGATCAATGTGGGAAAGAAGGAAACTGAAAAGGTATATTACACCTGATTTTTTCTCTAGTTTTTCTTTATCTATTACTAATGATGATCTTAGAATTGTTAGGATGGAAATGTATTTAGAGGATGGTAAACTCTAGAAGAAGGATATGGTTGAAAAAATAGTTTCCTTGGTGCAACACACCAAACTCCCTTGTGTCATTTATGAGTTGGGATCTTAAGATTTCCTTGTCTTAAGCATCCAAAGCCTTGACCTCCCTATGGCCTATAGAGGACAAAGGAAACTCCAAGGGGGAGACACTCCTAATCAATATACCAATTTGACATCACTTTCTTAGATTTAGAGTCTGCAAAAAAAGGGAAACAATCCCCCATCTTTTATATATGTATAGATATGGTTACTTATATGTTCCCTTAGGTATAAATTAATATGGGAAGTAATCTCCTTTGTATATGTTCCACTTCTTTTTACAAGGCTATAAAATAAATGCCTATGGAAGAATGTGTCCACCCATAATGGAAAGGACTTCTATCATGTTTTGAGGGAAAAAAGGAGAATCCTTGAGGTGATGATTCAACAACATATAATAATTGAAAAAGGGAATATCTATACATATTTCCAATGGAATAGGGATCTTCTAAATCACTAAAGAGAAAATCCACCAAGCATTGAAGGCATGGAATATTTGCTAGATTGTTTTGAGAAAATACCCAACTGAATTGCTAATGAGAGAAGACTCAATCGATGTGCCAAAAAGGATAATACTTGATTGATTTTCCAATGGGGAGAAGACTCACACAATTTTTCGATGGTGAGAAGACAACCCAATTGTTGATGAGAAAGGATTTGGCTAGCTTTTTATGGGGGGGGAACTCTATTTTATTTCCAATGTGGAGAAATCAAACTAATCATTCATGCAAGGATATTTTTGAGAGGACCAATCTATGAGAAAGTTAAGGTGCTTATTTTCAAGCACAAAGCATTTTTAGGTGCCAATAATAAAATTTTACATGTTTATACATCCTTAGAGGTTGAATTAATGAAATATCTATGGTGAAATCCAACCCTTGATTTTACACAAGTATGAACACAAGGATCTGATTAAAATCCTTTCGAGCTTCAACTAGATTCCCATGCTTGTAATACATATCTACAAGGGATTTCTCCACAAATACAGTAGACTAAAATCCATTTCTAATTTTGTAGTCATGGATCTGGATGCCACATACTGGATTTTCCAAATTGGCATACACCACAATAACATTGGTAAAGTTGTCCATAATTGTTTTTCAAGAACACATAATTTCCAAGGTTTTGAGGATCCAACTCAGAAATATGTTTAGTCACAAATTCTCTACTTTTAACATTGCAATGGGTTTTGTGTGCACCTAGCACAACTCCTTAGAAATACGTGTTGGGTTTCAATGGCATCTAGATGATAATATCCCCATGCCATTTCCAAGCAACCAAAGTGCCCAAGAAGGTGAACAATATAGGTGTAGTATTTTAGTATGGGAACAAGATAATACTATTTAGTAATTTTATCAAAGTCTTATGAATGTGACCTTCATGTTGACATAATCCTCTTGAACATGAGTAAATAATCTAGCATTACACTTCCTTTTTCATTTTATGACAAAGTTCAAGAGCATTCTTAGCATAATGATGTATCATATAAATTTGAAAAGAAACAAAAATAAGAACTTGACTCTAGCTTCCAAGCACAAGAATAATCTAAGTATGCATAACAATGTGTACACATGCATTTTTTTCTCCAATTAATAAGCATCACTAGTAATTATGATGAGAACATACTCCACTCTTGAAATGACGAAAAATAGATATGATCCCTCATTATAATTCCTTTGATTGTTATCCTAGAAATGAGATTAGTAGTATTGTGAGAGTCACCACAAACATGGAGATTCCTTGTGATCAATATGTTCTTTCAATGCTTGTGCTAAGAATCTCAAATGTAATGACTAGCTTCTCATTGTAAGCACAAAGTAGGCTTTACTTAACCTCCTTAAAGGGACCTAAATTTCTTAGGCGAGCATACTTAAGTCTTATTTCAATGATTTTGTGAAGACTAAGACACCTTAATCAATCTTGTAGAAGCTAAGGATCCCTCCTTAGTTTTGACTCCCAATGAAGAGAGATTAAGCTATCTAGCCTATATGCATGCTTGCACAAGGCCTTAAATAGATGGGAAAGCTTCAAACACCTCTAGTTTTTAGGAAAAGTTAACACTAAGAACATAGACATCCAAGTTTAGGAATCAAGGTGAGGGTTATCAATTTAAGCATCCATACTTGAGAAATAACCAATCAAGGGTGTTGTAATGGCTTTGCCCTATAAGCATCTCATGCATAGTGTGAAAACCCCTTCAACAATAAATGTTTAAACAAGATTCAAGTGAAATGCTAGAGTACATATTCATACAATATGCCTAACAATTACCAACATCAGTAGCATTCCTTAGATTCTCACATTTTAGAACCATGAACATAACATACAACATTGATTCCACCTAATTGCAAAGCATTAAAATTTATACACATGTAACCATCAAAATTAATTACATAAAACTCCATGAAGTAGTCCAAGCTCCTATTTGAATTGTAAAGCCATCAATTGAACTAGGAATGAGCTTTCTCCACCCAATCATAAGCTCAACTACACATCAAACTCTCTCTATAGTTGGCCATCCCCTAGCTAGGTCGTGTTACCACAAGGAGAACTCTTCAAATTCTTGGGAGTTGGCTACATGAAGGAACTTCTCCCTCATAGTCACAAGAGTTATACAACTCATCTACTCCACTAAGGCTAGGGTCCCCATGACCTCAAGATGTATTTTAGTGGCTTGCAAAACAAAGGAAGAAGTCCCTTCACTTATCCACAATCCCTTACTAATTTTCTTGCATCTTGTTTGTCATGCTCACCTAACACACATCAAATCTTGACCCCCATAGCTCAATGAGGTTTATACCTCCACTACAAGAATTTAGCAAGAAAAAATTAGGTTGTGTCAGCCTAGTATGTAGAAGCATTGATCCAACTCACAAATGGAAAAAATTTGCTTGGACTTAAGAAACCAATTCAAGTTCTACTGACCCAAAATGCTATAGCAATTATTCAACTCAACAATAGTACCTCTCTACACATGAATTCACTTACCAGGCACTCACGCATCCCCAATTGTTGTCTCTATATGAATTAATGAATGGTTGAATGATTTTTCCCCGTGATTTTATTCCATTCCCCCACACCACTCATGGGTTAACTCCCAAATTTTGAGATGGGTACTTGCCCATGCTACTCATTGAAACATGAAATAACTCTTTAACCACAATCTGGGCTCTGTAATTGTGGTACATAGTTAGTTCAACTATTAGTTTCCTCATTTAATGTGCATTGGGTAGGAGGGAAAGGATAAGGTAACATTTTCAATTCAAGTTTTGGCATAGGGATTTGGAGGGGTTTCTAAGACACTGCAAACAAGATTAATCCCCTCAAACCCCTCACAAATCCCCACTCGTGGTATCATAGTCCATGTTGGTGCTCGAATTCCCAATTAGCTATTTATCATATTTATTAATAAGAAAAAATAATTGCATACACATTGCTTCTAAGTTATTCAATTCAATTCATCGTTACGATGACACATAAATGTCAATACATGCAATAATAGCATGATGAAGATATATTTGATTAAAACAAGAAGTGATATGTTGAATATCCTCTAAGGTGGGCCTTAAAAAAAAAAAAAAAATCTAATGAGAATGTAACCCCATCCAAATTATCACTATAAGGGAATCACCAAATACTTGGATTTTCCTAACACCTTTTTCAACTACAATCATGAGAATAAGCTTCATAGTCATAAGTTATGTTGAGTTATTGAAGCCCCTTTCAAGACCTACTTTAAACTTTAAAACATGTTTTCCCTCATGAATAAAACACAACTGACCTAAGGATATCCTTGAGAAGCACCATCAAAATTTTCTCAACCTATCAACCTCTTCCATAACAACTTGCTTATAAGGTTTCTTACTTTATGCTTGTTTAAAATTATTAAGAATATTCCATCTTTGAAAAGCATGTTTACCTATAATAAATTTTTTCCCTAAACAAACTCACACTCCTCACAAACAAAATACTTTCTGCAATAATAATTTGAAGAGCTTTATAATTTTTTTAATCTATATTTTCACACCAATTCCTCCAACAACCTTTTAATGTAGACCCTTCACATATATTTATGCCATGAGTTACCAATTTTACATTTTTAATTGTAAAAGAGTAATATTTAATTTTGCATTATTAAAATAGTGAAATTTATACCAATTCCTCCAACAACTTTTTAATGTAGACCCTTCACATATATTTAAGCCAGTGAATTACCAATTTTGCCTTTTATTAATTGTAAAATGATAATATTTAATTTGGCATTATTAAAATAGTGAAATTTAATTATTAAAATTGTATATTTTTCAAAAATATATATTATTATTATTTTTTATGATTTAAATTATCATATGATCTTAATAACATCTCTTTCAATAATTTTTATACTTTTCGATTATAATATGATAATATTTAATTATATATTATTAAAATTAAGATAATAAAAAAATAATTATTAAAATTAAATATTTTATGTTTTAAGTTAATGTGTAACATCCATAATATCTATTTCAACTACTTTAGAAGAATTTTAAATTAGATTATATGCACTAATTTTCAACAAAATCTCAACCATAAATCATACTTGCACATACGAAACCTGTATGGCCAATGCCCAAATCAATCAATTCGACGTAGTTGACAAATTTGGCTCACTTGTCCTTAGTAGGACAAAGTACAAATAACTCATTTTTATGCCCAAAAAAAAGAAAATAATGCATTCACAAACTTTCTAGGGACACGGGGGAGAATTTTGGACGGCTAAAAAATACCTATGAATTTGCATGGATATTTAGAAACATGAATAATATTATAAATTAAATACGTGGGGATTTATAATTTTAATGTTTTTTTATTAAAGTTTTTAAATATATTTTTTTATTATATCATTTATTTGGCTATGGTTTGTGAATGAAAATTAAATTAATGATAAAAGCTAATGTTTTTTAATTACAATTGTCTCTTTTTCTTTTTTTCTTTTCTCTTCTTTTCAACAAAGAAAAATCAACAAATTTATGTATTATAAAAATGGTTTACATATGACTTGATATTCGAAAATCACTTTGTTTAGTATTATGACTAAAACAAAAAGGAAATATACATATTCCAGATTTTTAAAATCTGACCCTGGAGATGTCTTACAAAAAAGAAACATATGATAATCACTATCATCAAAAGTGTATCACTGTAATAATACATAAGAAATTGTAGATCATCATCAAGAAAAAGGAACTCACGTAAACAGGATTTTGCCAGTCCTTTGAAGTTTGCCCTTACTATATGCGGAGAAGTTGATCTCTGCAATATGATATCTATGTCCCATCTTCGAGAGAGCATCAACAATACTATTATGTTCCATGTATACATGAGAAAAAGTCACCCCACTGAATAGGCCAAACAATCCCCTAATTATGTTCATCCAATTAATGAGCGATGGAGGATCAAAGGAAGACATTTCATTAACCCAGTCTATAGCGGGTTTTGAATCCCCGAAAACATATATTACTCAATGGATAACCGTTTTGCATAAAATAACACTCACCAAAGAGTAATGATCTCAACTCGAGTGGTTGTACCTGAATCGTTGTTCCAACATAAATGATAATAATGGCCTTGATTTATGACAATGTATGCCCCACAACCGCATATATTTTGATTTGCAACCTCATCAAAAAAACCAACAGGATATCTGCTCCAAATACTTACTTGTTGTATGCATCTCATGTACTCTTTTGTGTCGTAGGCCTTATCTCATTGAAATATGCACAAATATTTATGGAATTTCTGTTAATGTGAAAAGGAATATTTTCATTCTTGCTCCTCCATATGCCCTAGAAAATATAGGACGAAAGGGTTCTAACTTCCTTATATTCTGACTTCTAGGCATTTAGACATTCTTCAACAGATGAATAATCTCATTCAGCGTTAATGTTTAATATGTTCAATACACCTATCCAAATGGCCACCACATAGGGACACTTGAGAAAAGGTGAAGAACATCCTTGTTTTCGGCCTTGCACATAATACATATTCCAGAACCTTTGAATCCTCTCATGCATAGATTCTCCCAAGTTAATATCTTACTCTGTCATACCAACCATCGAAAACATTTGAGTTTTAAGGGAAAACTCCATTTCCAATTTTTTTTGAACCACCATCTATCCTCATATCTCTGGTGTGATAGAGTTATATACATGTAGGCCTCCTTAACAATGATTTGTCAATGTACAACTTTGCCATCCCATGTGAAGATGTCCACCTTTCCCCCAAGATGATTCCAATGAAGTATAAATTAGTCACACCTATCCCATATCTCTATTAATTCTCCAATTAAACCCAAATCTCTAGAGCATATCTAAGTCAGATATTGGAAAACATGATAATTAGCAACTTGAATATGATTTAGAAAATATATACCCTTATCATGGATGTACCTAACGAGAGAGAAAATAAATGTATGATTATCTTAGAATCCCTTGATTATCCCGGGTTAAGCCAATCTCCACTGACACATCCAATCTAATCTCCCACCACATGTTACCTATCAATCATTGTTTTACCTTCATGAAATTGTTCAAATATAAGATATTGTACTAGGAACCCTAGCCACAGATTTGATCCATTCTTGAACTGACTTCTTTTTAAGGTATTTTTCCTTTATAATCCTTTTCTGGTTGCGAGATCCAAATAATGCACTCCATAAGCTCTTCACCACCAATGCCCATCCAAGTTTTTCAATGTTCTTTAAACTCAAGCATAAATCCTCTTACCTCATAGAAATATCCTCCAACCGAACAAGATGTATCTTCTTCGCACCTTTTGATCTCGACCAAATAAAGTTTGAGATTAAGGAGTAAATCTACTTAATGATATATTTGGGTATCATATAGAGGTGCATCCAATAAATAGATATATTTTGCAAGACCAATTGTACTAAAATCAACCTACCCCCTAGTGTCAACCACTTTAGTGACCAAGTAGTCAAATTTGTTTCAAATTTTTTAATCAACTAGTGTCAATCTCTAATGCCATAGTTTTTCAGTTTTAAGTAGAAGTCAAGATATTTAAATTCCCTATCCACTGTAACCACTTCAACAATAAATATACCAACAATCTCTGAAATAGAGACTTGTCCAGTAGATGCTTCAATAAGCAAAGATTTTGATTTTCTAATAAAAAGTCCCAAAGCATCATTTTTTTTTTTTAATCCCCACGAATGCACCCCTATTTTGAGCCTCTATAATCAATTTTCTTAGCCCATCAATAACCAACAAAACTAATAGGGGGGATATGAGCATTCATGTTGCAACCCCCTTGAGGCCTTGAATAAACTCGAAGGTACTCCATTTATAAATACGACATAATTAACCGAAGTGATGCATGCCATTATCCAATCTACCACCCCCATAGAAAGTTCAATTTTGTGCAAAACCATCCATAGAAAACCCAATCCACATAGTCATATGCTTTAATCACAATTATCCATATACTAACTAGATACATACACAAAGGTTTAATAACCAAAACTTCATTATTCAATACATTATGCGATAGTGTTGGTAAATTTCAAGTGAAGTAGATTCCAAGTGAATGACTAGATTGACTAGAGGTACAAGATTTGGTTTGTTGCACAACTGCTCCTCAATTCTAGCTAGTGCTTCATGTCCTTCCACCTCCAATGAGGTGATTGTTGAATTTACAATTATTAAATAATAGTTGGACTTAATTTTTATGCAAAAGAGTAAAATTATGACTGGTGTTTTGTATCTTATAACAAAATGGGTTAAGTTAGGTTATTTGAGGAAACTATATAACTTGTTTATTAGAACATCAACAATTATTAATATGAGACATTGTTTTTTAAAGATATGGGTCAGTTTAGCCCCGGGGTTAGCTCAATTGGTCGAATCCCTATCGTTAAAGCACTTTTTCTATTGAGAGGTCACGAGTTCAATTATCTCGACACTCTCAGGGTCAGGCTTTGTGGTTGAGCCGATAAGAAGTGATCCCTTTAGGTGGATCTACCCAGTACAAATATTTTGTGGACGTAGTGGTCACTAATCTCCGAGGTATGTGAATGACATATATATATATATATATATATATATATATATATATATATATATATATATATATGGGTTGGTTTTGAAACCGATTTTTGGTCTTGGAGTATGATGTAAATTATTTTTCCTAATTAGCTACGAGCTCATATTTTTTGGATGTAAGGAGACAAGTAATAGTTTAAGACCTAAATACATTGAGTTGGAATGGAAGTTTATTGTCTTATGAACTATCGATAAATTATTTTAGATAGTTGAACTCTATTTACACATCATGATGTAGTTGCATGTTAGGTCTTGAGATTATATCAATAGATGCTAAATATTACAAGATTTTTCCTACTATAAAAAAATTAACTTCAAAGTATTTAATCATACTTATTTGATTATGATAATGGTTATTGGATAAATTTAGAATTGATTTTGATTTATTATGATTTAGATTTATGAAGGAACTAAATATAATACAAATTTAAATAAAAACACATAGATATAGTGAATAGAACTTCAATTAATAAATAGCAAATGCTAAAAATTGTTTACATGCAAAAAGGAAACAAACTGGCTCGAGTGATGGTATCTTATCTCTGAGAAGAGATGCAATGACTATATGCCTTTTGAACTGTGTTACAAAGAGGCTAGAAGAAAATTTTAACATGAAGAAACATTGAGAAACCCTAAACATCCAAAATCCTAACCCTAGGAGATGAAGCACCAAAACGTATGGGCCCTGATGGTGCTAGTTGGAACGTCAACTTCTTGGGGTTGTAACTTTGGCATACTATCTCTGTTTGGCACACATGATAGCCTGTTAGAAAATTCTATCTAAGGACAACAATTTTCGACTACAAACATTTAATAAAACCCCGTGTTTGCCCATTTACCTAAAAAAATGTAGTTTAGGGCCTCAAAATTTCTCCAAAAGTTGAAGGCCCGAAAACTACCAAAAATAGAAAACTGCTGAAATAGGAAACTATGATGGAAAATAGGAAATTGAAAGAAAACAATATTGGGGGTCCAGGTGGAATAGGTTGGTGACCACCAATATCCACTTGGATTAATCTTCCCCCCCACCCCCCCACCTTAGGAAGCAGTGGTCCCCATTGTGTTGAGTGCCTCTATGAGGTGGGGAAACTTTTGCTAAACTTGGTCCCTGGTGAGCCACTTGCCTTGGTGCAGTAGTTGGCCAACTTTGACAACCCAATATAGCTAGATCATTTGTTGATGATTGTTCTTAATCAGTGTTTCCATGATCCGATCAGTTGTGTCTTGTTCAATGCAATCTAGGTTGAGCTCTGTTGGTGTCAGTTGCTCAACAATCGTTGATGTGTCTAACAATGGTGGAAAGTATGGCCAAAAGTAGTCTACATTTTATATTGCATTAGTTTTTGTAGCATCAGATGTGTTCTAGCCACGAAATTTGGTGAAGAGGCTAGAATGCATGAGATCTTCAAAACCCGGTTTCTGGAAATTCCACCTAGAGATGACTAAATTAGATATTAACCTATTTTTTTAATGTTTCCTAAGTCTAAACTTAGGAAAATTGGTTAATTAATAAGAATTAATTAAGTCAAGGTGTCATAGTCTAGAAAATCACACGAATCGACTTCAATATGATCCTAGCCCTTGATTAAGTTTTAATCTTGGTCGTTGGTGCTCCAACAGAGGATTATAAGAAGAAATCAATGGGCACTTAGAGAACACACCATAGAAACTTGGAGAATTCAATTTTCCAGAGTAGCAGCAACCAATTACTAGAGAGTTCAAGCTTCAGTAAGGAAGCAGAGTCAATGAGGGGTAGAGACAGTGATGTGGATGTGTTTTTCCAGATACGGATAGGCAGCAACAAGAGTCCTAGTTATGCCCAGTGAGACAACACAGAGGACTATGTAGTTTCTTCAGAAGAGAAATTCGATTTGGCTGGAGGAAAATTCAATTTAACTTCTAAAGGCCGAGAAAGTCTTACAGAGGTTCAGAGAATTAGTTTCCTCAGTAGAGACAGATAGAATGACTTCATCAGAGGTAGCTTCCGGTTAGACATCCAAGGGTTTGTGTGAGCACCGCATAGAAGTTGATGCAGAGGGTCTAGGAGGACAAGTTTTTTTAGGTATAGTTGTGTCAGGATTGCTTGTGGAGGAAGGGAAATTCCCTTAGATAATTTTGGCCAAATTTTCTTGTTTTTTGGACTTCTAGTTGGGCATCCATAGATTGTACTCATATTTCATTGTTGCATAATAATAAAACCCTCAGTTGTTGCACCGATATCCCCAACTTGGCTTTTTTCGGGGACGTCTATCCAAAAAATAACGGTGTCATATTTTTATGTGTGTGTGCTAGATTTTCTCAGATTCCAATGGTATTTTTGTTCTGCAATGTTTGTTTGTGAAAATCACAGTGTGAATTATTTGGTATTTGTTATAGCAAAATGCAAATAAATTGTTAAATAAATTAACAATTAAGAAAATAATTCCTAATTTATATGATAGATTGAAATTTCACATGGTATCAGAGTGTGAGTGATCATTCAGGAAGCTCAGAAGTGGAGGAGAGAATTTTGTTGTTCAGAGGGAGTAGCAGGGTGAAATTCTCAGAGTTGTGCAGTACCCAGATTGGCAGTTCAAATTGTTGGGGCAGGAGTTTGATTTTCAGTTGCAGGCTTGCAAAAAATTTGAAGTTGTCATAAATAGTGATTCCAATAGTTAGAGGAAGCAACAAAAACTCAAATTTTCTTTGACAAAATTTCTAATTGGATGTAGAAGGTTTTGCAATAGCATAATCAATGTCGGGTAAAAGAGAAAATCACACACGAGGGAAATTTTCTCTCAGGGGACTTTGAGTTTCAGAAGTTTGATTTTTCTAGGAAAATTGGCAGTAGCTGAGTGCATATTTCCGCCCTCCATAAGGGATTGTGTATAGAAAATCCAGTAGCCAAGCAGAGGGAAAGAGGGAGTTTTCGACAGAATCAGAGATGGACACAACTGGGCTTAGAGATCAAGCCAGATTGGATGGTGCCTTGAACTATGTTATTTGGAATGTCATAATGTCTTTTCTCCTTAATGAGCATGGTTTGAAGACCTATGCAAAAAATGTGGTGGAAGTACCAATAGATAGTGAGGCACCAGATCTAAGAGGAGGAGTATGAGACTCTAGTGTGCCGAATGGGCAGGGTCTAATGCAGTTTCAACAAGGAGATCAGTTAGATCAATTCTGGGTTATTGCAATGGGAACATCACCTTTGCTACAGGGGCCCACAGTACCACAGTAGCAGACTTAGTGTCAATAGACGTAGCTAGTCATTCAGGTGACAACTGCAAATCTAGTTGCAATGAGTACATGTGAGACAGTTGCAGAGCTAGATGCAGTGACACAAGTAGTGCGAATTGCCCAGTTACAACATGTAGGTGTAGTTCCAGGCAAAAGAATCTCAGTGCATAACTTCGCAGTCAAGTTTCTAGTACAAAAGGACAATATGAGTTTCTAGGAGAGAGCAGAGAAATTTCCCATAAAGAGATCGAGACTCAGAGGGAGTCCAGTTTAAGTGGGGGAGTAGAAGAAGAAGAAGAAGGACCTGTCAAAGGTCAAGTGCTTCAACTGTGGTGAGTTCGGTCACTACAACATGCAGGATAAATAGGAGCAGCAGGACTAGTAGGAAGCATTCGCAGAAATAGACAATATTTCCTTTAGGATAGACGAAGAGTTTTCCATGTTCGCAGATATACCTCCACGAGTGAGGTGGGGTGATTTGGTGTTGTAGCCCTAGAGAGCTACAAAGAGTTAGCAGGGTCCTTGAGGAGTACACCTCATGGATCATTACCTTGCTATGGGGGGGCCACAATATTCAATAGCATGATGGATCAGTGGCAGTTGATGCAGTCGATACCAGAGTGACAATTGCAGACTAGTAGCAGTTAGATTCTGAGGAGCTTTGTGCAGTGTTGATAGCAGAGTAAGCGGCTCAGTGTAGAGTTAGCAACAACACATATTCTTCAGTGACAAGGAAGAGACTAGTAGCAGTTAAGACTTGGGAGACAGATGCAACACACTAAACACAGTCAATTCAATATTTCAGATGCTTCTCAATTATAGAAGATGCAATTCCAACAACAACATATGAGAGGGAGTTGTAATGTAGATGCAGTGTTGGAAAAAATATGGTAGTGTTAGCAACATCACATATTAAACATCAGAGTTGCGTAGTAGTTAGTGCGCAACAACTTCCATACATCAACAACGTGACAGAGGATGATACAAAGACAGAGTGTTGTGATAGGGTGCGCTGCACTAGAACACGTTCCTCGCTAAGATGGAGTGTTAGTTTTTGTAGCATTAGATGTGTTCTAGCCACAACATTTGATGGAGAGGCTAGAATGCATGAGATCTCCAAAACCCAGAAATCATTTTTGTAAATTTCACCTAGAGATGACTTAATTAGATTATTAACTGATTTTTTTAATGTTTCCTAAGTCTAAATTTTGGAAAACTGGTTAATTAATCAAAATTAATTAAGTCAAGGTGAGAATGGTCTAGAAAATCACACAGATCGACTTCAAGATGATCCTAGCCCTTGATTAAGTTTTAATATTGGTCGTTGGTGCTCCAACAGAGGATTAGAAGAAGAAGTCAATGGGCAATTGGAGAACACATCAGAGACACTTGGAGAATTTGATTTTCCATAGTAGCAATAGTCAGTTGCCGGATAGTTTGAGCTTTAGTGAGGAAGTAGAGTCTGTGAGGGGAAGAGACAATGATATCGAGGAAGTTTTCTAGATCCTAAGAGGCAGAAGCAAGAGGCCGAGTTATTCCGAGTGAGACAGAACAGAGGACTGTGCGTTGCTTCAGAAGAGCCATTCGATTTGGATGGAGGAAAATTCAATTCAACTTCAGGATGTTAGGAAAGTCTTCCAAAGGGCCAAAGAATCAATTTCCTCAGCAGAGATAGGCAAAAAGACTTCATGAGAGGAATTTTCTGGCTAGATGTCCAAGGGTCTGCGGAGAAGTTGACATAGAGGGTCCAGGAGGATGAGTTTTCTGAGGTATAGTTGTATCGGGATTGCTTGTGGAGGAAGGGAAATCCCCTTAGATAATTTTGGCCAGATTTTCTTATTGTTTGGATTTTCGGTTGGGCATCCATAGATTGTACTCATATTTCACTGTTGCATAATAATAAAACCCTCAACTGCTGCACCGATTTTCCAAAGTTGGGTTTTTCCGAGGACATTTGTCCAAAAATAATGGTGTCATATTTTTATGTGTGTGTGCTAAATTTTCACAAATTCCAATGCTATTTTTCTTTTGCAATATTTGTTTGTGAAAATCATAGTGTGAATTATTTGGTATTTGTTGTAACAAACTGCAAATAAATTAACAATGAGGAAAATAATTTACAATTCTATGATAGATTGAAATTTTTAATATTGGGTGTAAGACAAGGAATGCGGGGATACTGAGCTCGAATGCATTATCACCCACAACCTTGGTGATGGTGTAAGACCCATATCGAAGTGGTTGAATCTTTTGATGAGTTCCAACAAGGCTTTCCTTCAGCAAGTTCAACAAAAAATTGTTGCTCACTTGAAACTTATGTGGCACCTGATGTTGATCATGAGTTGTTTGTACTTGTTATTGGCTTTATCCAGGATATCATGAACCTGCTAGCGGATGTGTTGAATGCGTTCAATAAACTTGGTGGCTTTATCAATTGCAGATTGAACATGTGCAAATTTTTCCTATGTAGTTTCAAGAGGCATTGCACCATTAATGGGACATAATGGTTGGAATCCTAGGCTCACTTGAAAGGGGTTGTGGCCAGTCGAGCTATGGAGATATTTTCTAGTTGTGTTGCACATAGGGAAGACTCTCATCCCATGTTCGTGGATGCATGAAGTTGTACATGCGTAGTATGTGCACTATCATGCTATTGACGACCTCTATTTGGTCATTAGTCTAGGGATGGAATACAACCGACTTGGTGAGCTTGGTGTCCAACAAAAACTAGAGGCTCGACTAGAATGAGCTTAGGAACTTGCTATCCCAGTCTGATATAATGGCCTACAGGATCTTGAAATGTACCCACACTTGTCCGAAGAAGAGCTTGGCAATGTCTTTTGTTGTGATATTCTTCTTGTGGGCAGCCAATATGGCCATCTTAGAAAATCTATCAACGACCACAAATACACATTATTTATCATGCTTGGTAGAAGGAAGGCCATACATATAATACATGGAGATGGATTCCCAAGGTCGGATAGGGGTAGGAAAATGAGTGTACAGGCCTTGCTTCTTAATGGTTCGCTTAGCGATGACACAAGAAATGCAGGATCTGATATATTTTCCAACATCCTGTTGGATTTTTTGCCAATAAAAATAATTCTACATTTCTATGACTATTTTATCCAAACCAAAGTGTCCTTTGACCTGACCGTAGTGCACCTCCCAAATCATCTTGGCACACTCACTCGAAGGAACACAAAGGTGTCCCAAGTAGCATAACAATGCATCCTAGAGGTGTAATTCTGGAACTTTCTTTCCATCCATTAGAATTTGGTATTTGGTGGCGAACCCTATATCACTTGCATATAATTGTGGCCATCCAGAAGTCTCGTGCCCACAAGAGTTGAGAACAATGGTCAATGCCACAACCAGGGACCAACTAAGGAAATCTACAACATTGTTCGTATTGCCATTCTTGTATTTAATGTTCAAATTGAATAGTTGTAGATATGTAGACCTTTTTGTTGTCGATCATTCTGCAACTTTCCATGTGTCTGTAAACTAAAGAGATCGATGATCTATTGGTGATCGTTTCCTTCCCCAGAATGTAATGTTTCCACTATCGGCAAGCTTGTATGATGGAATACATCTACTTATCATGTGTGGGGTACTTCTGAATAGTATTAGTGAGTGTATCATTATGATAGGTGACCAGATGCCCTTGTTGGGTGAGAACTACACCAATAGCATAATCAGAGGTGTATGTCTCAATTTCAAATGGTTGTTGCAGATCTGAAAATGTGAGAATTGACACAGAGAAAAGGTAGTGTTTTAGCTCAACAAATGCATTTTGTTGTGACTTGGACCAAAAGAAATTTGCTTTCGCTTTGCCCTTGGTAACTTGAATCAAAGGCCAAGTGATATGAGAGAACCCTAACATGAACCTTTGATAGAAATTGGCAAGGCCCAAAAGTTGTGTAACTCTATTAGAGTCGTTGGGGTTGGTCAATCCTAAATGAATTGGATCTTAGCTAGATCCACATGCACACCTTGCTTATAAATTTTGTAGCCGAATTATTGGACCTAGTTCATGCCAAAGGATCATTTCTCTAAGTTGGCACATAGTTTGTGTTGCCACAAGGTTTGAAGGACATGTCGAATATGTTTCAAGTGCTCTGCCCAACTCTTATTGAAGATGACGGTGTCCAGATATACAACCATGAATGAGTTAGTGAAAGGTCGCAATATGTCATGCATCAACCTCATAAAATTTGCAGGGGCGTTTTTCAACCCGAAGGGCATGACCAACCACTCAAAGAGACCCTCCTTGGATTTGAAGCTAGTCTTCCATACATTTGGGGGTTCTACTGAAAATTGGTGATAGACAGACTTCAAATCAATCTTGTTGAAGTACTTTTCCCCTTTGAGATGGTAAAGAAGGTCATCAATCTATCGGATCGAGTATATGTTCATGACAACAATTTTATTCAGTGCCCAATAATCAACACAGAGTCTCGAGGTCCCATCTTTCTTCTGTACGAGTGCAATTGAACTCCCACAGGGTGAGGAACTTAGTTGGATGTGCCCTTTTTGTAGCAATTCCTAGAACTACTACTCGATTTCCTCATTTTCCAGAAGAGGGGCGATATATTACCCCATTAGGAAGAGGTGCTCCAAGAGTCAGATCAATCAAATGCTTAACCTGGTAGTGCAAGGGTACCCCTGTTGGTGAGGTGAAGATATCCCTGTACTCTTCCACGACCTTATCAAATTCCTTATGCTGCATGGAGGAACCCTTTTTGGGGGCCATGGATGTGGCCATGATCTTCCCCTTATCTTGAGAATGAACCAAGAAGAAGAAAAAAATTCCCAGTTTGGGAGATGATCTTACTAAATTACTTAGCAGAGATGATGATAGGCGAGGATACCTCTGGTGTTATGCAGAATTTACGATTGCGAACAAAGGTGAATTCCCTAGACCTATTCATCTAGTATAGAACAACAAAAGGAAAAGAACATAAAGTTTTCCTTGGAGATATTAGAATATGGGAATGAAGCCTACCTCGAATGTGTAGCAATCTTCCCTTTCCTCCTCAGTTGTAAGCCCCAATTGTAGCTCCAAGTGTTATAATTAGAACCTACACACATGACTAAAATAAGAAAAGGATACACAACATATATGTAGCATAATATAACATCCATATTCAATGAATAAACATGGCATTGAAATACATGAGTGTAAACATAACACAACAAATATCAGAAAATAAGATACTCTTTGTATTAATAGAAATAGGGGAGAGCTTACAACCATAAATAACAACTGATTTTGTAGATTAATCCCCAAGTTGACTTTTCCTTCCTTGTCACCAAGCACACCTCAACACCAACCCTAATGCATGAATATGATGACTCCTATATTTTCAAAGTAGCAACATGAAGGCAATATCAGTGTCCAAAATCCAACCTTGATGCTATGGAAGACAATAAATTTATAGGCGAAGGATGGCAGTTTAGGATTTACCATTATGGGCTCGAGATCCACATATGATGGGAGTATGAGATCAAGGGATAAGAGGGGAAGTCTCCAAGTTAGGATTTGAGCTCTTATCCATGGTAAATAGTTAAAACAACCTTTGGAAGCTTCTAGAAGAGGAAGCTTCAATTTTTTTTTTTAATTTTCACAAATTTCTAGAATCAACACACTTGCAAAAGGGAGCAACTAGTGCTAGCCAACACTAGTGCGTAAGGTAGCAACATGCATTGAACGTAGGTGACCAAGAGGGCAAGGAGTGATGGGGCTAAGAATGAATTTGAGCAATTTCTTCCAGAAAATCAAACTTTTTGGAATAATCATGCTTAGGGTTTTGTGAAGGGATGATGACAACATGTTCACGGATATTGATTGATCTAGTTTGCAAACCTATTTACCAGATGTGACAACCTAGCCTGTAATAGATTTCCCCCTAAAGTAATAATTCAGAAGTGGCAATTGATAACTGAAGTGCTTTACCTTGCAACAATTCCGAATAGAGAAAAACTGGTTGAGATCATCATCTATTACAATACAATTTCATCATGATATCTTTGTTGAGGGAGGCATACCCATGCCAAGAGCGATCACTGCTTCATAAGGAAATTCAGGGAAGCCATAGAAATTAGCAAACACCCTAATAACCTCAACAGAGACGATGGATGGACCATAAGCAAAAACTGGGTTCCAATCCTATCATCCAAATCTACCCCTAACAAGAATCCTCCCCTAATCAACCCAGAACAAACTTAATAAATCTAATCCTTTTTAATTTAATAACACACTTTGACCTTAAAAATAAATAAATAAAAATAAAATAAAATAAAATCATAGGAATTAAACATCTATCAATAACAATAAACACTTCAACATAGAACAATATATAGGGAGCCTTAATAAATAATCACGACATAAAAAATAAATAAATAAATAAATATAAAATTAGTAAATAAATATAATTACAACAATTGAAACTAAAATTATAATTAATAAATAAATTAGAACAAATATAATTATAACAATTAAAAAATAAAAAATAATAATTAATTAGAATAATAATTAAAATAAATACAATCAATACAATTAAAATTAATAATAAATAATTAATTAAAATAAACAAATAATTAAAATTTGCATAAAACAAGTATAGAATCAATATAATTATAACCATTAAAATTAATAATTAAAATAATTAATAATAACTAAAATTAAAATTAATTAAAATAAATAATAATTAAAATTAAGATTAATAATTAAAAGAATTTTAATTAAAATAAGAAATAACTATAATTAAAATAAGGAATAATTAAAATAATTATATAAATTATAAAATTAAAACAAATATAATTAATATAACCATAGACCTAAAGTAAAAAAGAATAATTAAATTAATTATATCTGTCGGCTAAGCATCTCTATATATATAAGAAAAATAAGACCAGTCTTTCAATATTTTCTCACATCCTGAAGATGAACCATCGTTGCTGGTTCGAAACGTCGATGGAAAAGAATCCTTATGCGATGGATCCGGAAGATAATCTAAACAACATTACAAGTACAATGATTAAGAAGTCTCGTCCACTGATATTAGAGTGTGGACCCATGCCCGGATGACCATCTATATGATCATAGCCATCATACTTTATAATCTTGTATTAATCCTAAAATTGTAGTCGAGATGGATGAAACTAGATCTGGGTCTTCTATATCGTTCACTCGATTATCCAATGTATGAGTCTAAGCATGCGAATAAAGGAGATGGACTTGAACATGGTAGACACCATCTTATTTTTGGGCATTGAAGTAAATTGTTAACTGACACCAAAGAAACCATCGATAATGTTGATGGTTCTCAAAGCACCATAGTACAATATGTATGGTGTGAATGAATGAATTGAAGTCAAACACCACACATGATATTTTAGTCGAAGGCCAATGATGAAGATCCAATATCGAGAGCGAGGAAAATTTCCATTGATGTATGCAAGCTCCAAGATACCAAAGGGAGTTTCTAAGTCAACATCTTAGATAATGAGCTGATATCGACAAGAAGTGAGTCATCGTAGGAGGGCCTTGATGTATCCCCCATCAACGACACAAAACAGGTATCAAGATTTTGGATGGAATGATGTTGATGTAAAGTAGTTTAAAGTGCAGAAGACATGAAATGAAGGCTTAGGAGTATCGTATCAAATATCAACTGAAGAACTTCTCTTGAACATACTAGTGACACTGAATGGAGTTGGCAACATTGACCCAAAACCGATGATGAAGGCTTTTGATATGGTGTGAGGAACCAAAGAGAAAAGAAAATTTCACAACCCAACACTCACAGATATGAAGTGAAAGAGTGTCATGTTCAAGAGTGACTCACTTCCATTAATAGGTTAAGTACCTCATTTTCCCAATTTCCCCAACCATTTTTTGTCAGTTCCTCTTTATTTTTAGTCAGTGCCTCTTTATTTCTGGGTATTTTTAACAAACCCTGAGAAGGAGTGGTTCGATCTCGTCATGTTCGATGATTACATCACTATTGAATGCTTTTATGATTCCAACAAAGGCATAACTCAACTTATTTTTCATGTGTTAGAGAGTTTGAAAAAGAGGTGAAAAAGAAAACTCCAAATATTATTTTTCGTAAAATTGTCTTAAGTTCGAAAAGGAAAAAAATGATACTCAAGAGAACCTCTTAGCCATGTTCGACTAGCGTATTCCTTTTTCATAAATAGTCTATCCCAGTTTGGAAAAGGGTTCAATTTATACTGGGAAGGTGTCTTTTCGTTTACTTTAACGAGTTCGAAAAGACAAGTGCTCAACAATCTTTTCATGTTTTGGGTTTCTGAAAAGAGATGAAAGAATACTCCTTCTGGAGGAACGAGTGGTATAAAGGGTAGAAACTAGTTCTAGTCATGATGGAATTTCTCAAAACACGTAGAGGTCAAGAGACTGGCTAATAAGACCACTAATCACAACGGTTCCTCAGGGAAGGGTAAAATAACCAAGTGAAAGTGTATGATTGGCCAAGCAGATGGTGACGATGGAATGAAAAAACCAAGGCTCATCTGGCAGAAATAGGTTGATAAAAATGGAAATCACGAGAGGTAGGATGAAAATGGTTTCATTTTTACACAATATTGAAACATGTGGAAACTGTGTTTGAGATTATTTGAATATGGTTTCATTTCTTCACAAGCTTGAAACATGATAAAAACTATGTTTGAGAGTGGTTTCATTTTTACACAAGCTTGAAACAAAGAAAAAATATGCTTGAAATAAGTTTGCATGCCCCCAACATAATGACTCAATTCTAAGCACATGCCCCCCAAGCTTCATTTCATTCACCTAAGTAGACTACTGGTTACTAATAGGTGATGGAATGAAGGTTCATTTACAAGATCAAGTGAAAGAATCGAATGGGAATTTATGATATCTAATCAAAGACTCGAATTGAAGGGGAATTTGTTTCATTTTTTAACGAGCTTGACACAAGAAAAGAACTATACTCCAAGGACCTTGTTTCATTTTTTTAACGAGCTTGGCACAAGACAAGGAACTTTTCTCATGTTACCTTGTTTCATTTTTTAACGAGCTTGACATAAGAAAATGAACTCTGCTCATGATACCTTGTTTCATTTTTTAACGAGCTTGACACAAGACATGGAACTCTGCTCATGATACCTTGTTTCATTTTTTAACAATCTTGACACAAGACAAGGAACTTTTCTCTGAGAACCTGATAATGACCTCGAGGAGGCCATGGCTTCCAAGAGATTCTCATCACATGGAAGAACAATGCTCTGGAATGTTTCAAAGGATCCAATGGAAAGATTAGAATCTAATTCCCCAATAAATGGTGCACTACATCACCTACTAGATCATCAGTTGACACGGCATGGAACGATTTGCCACATAATTAACCTGTGGTGGGGAAGATACCACTTGGATATAAGAGCCATTTAGGGAATTTGGTTGATTGGGAGGAAAATTAGGACCAATGAACAAAAGTTGGTCAATGGTCACGATTCTTCCTCCATGTGGGAAATACATTACATGAAAGAGTGAAGAAAAAACAGCTCCCATGTCATAAACATAATCACGCGCAAGAAGTAAATTAAAATACAAAGGGCCTTGGACTACCATCACATTGATATAGATAGTCTTTCCTCCCAAATTAATAGGCAACTAAGGAAGGATCCCTAACAGTTGACTGGTCCTATGTTAAAAGCCAACAGATTCTGGGTAACGGGCACAAGCTATGGAGAACCTAAAGCTTGCCAAGTAGTCGAGGACATAATACTAACATACATGCCTTCATTTATGATTGTGCCAGGTATGGTCATGTTATAATCCAGTACTATGATCTGGAAGGGCACGTAAGGAGGAAGAACATATCCTACTAGTCAACTCCAAACAAAGGAAGTGACCATACTATTTGGAGGGGGTGTTATGGGAATTGGAGAATTGCCCCCTTGTGCTATGGGAATGGGATAATTTCTCCTCTATGTTGTGGGAACGAGAGGATTTACCCCTTGTTCTGTGGGAATGGAAGGATTGTCTCTTAGTTCATTGGAATCTGAAGAAATGAGAATAAGATGAGTGATATGAGGCTCACTCTCTACATGAAAAGTATGATCAATGGAAGCTGGAATCGATTCAACCATTTTCTCAGCCAATGGTTGGTTGGGAATAGACTCATGGGATTCACGTTTAGAGAGAATGGGATTGAATGGATTCTGATTCTAATCAATCACTTCATCAACTAGTGGAGGATTAGGAGAATGCTTTCGATAACTAGCCAGAAGACCAAGATGAGAAGCTGTAAGTTTTTCCAATACTTTTGAGGCTTCATCCATATAAGGACAAAGGTGAACAGAATGATTCCCCTAACATAACCTACAAGGAAACTTAACTTTACCCTTATTCCTATCGACCTTGCTATCACTAGTTGATGGTTTATCACCAGCATGATCTCCAGAGGCTAACGACAAAGGTTGATGTGAGCCGGTGGACCACACTTCTAACACTTGTGGAATACCAAGACAATATCTTAGAGGGTTATCACTCTTATAAAGCATGCAAGGGAATTTCACTTTACGGGCTTTGAAGGTTTCTCAACATTAGTTGCATTGGTAGCAACGGCTGCTTGGTTCTCCCTTTTCTTATTTTGCTTCTTATTAATCTTCCTTTTATTTTTCTTCTTATCCACTTGGTTACTAACTTTGAGGATTTCAAAAAACAAAGAGGAAGAAGACCGAACATGTGAAGAAGGCAAAGGGTCAATGTTAGGATCCACTTGTTCATGTGGAGGACTACTTGGTTGAGAAGCAGTTTGGACATTCAGAACCAAGGAGGTTTAAAATAACCAAACTAGTAAACAATGGTAAATTCGGGAAGGGATAATGTTTCCATATAAGGAGAACAATATTTCCAAAAGGAGGAAAAGGACCAGGATTCTCATTAGATGGGTTTCCTTGATTGGTGGACTCAGAAAATGTTGCCATAAGTCTCAACCTAAGATCCATTGAGTTGTTCCATAGGGAGGATGTTATTTCGCGGTCATTTAATTGATTTTAGAAATTAAAGACACAAAATAAAACAAAACAAGGGTAACTAGGTAAAAGGGTTTACCAAGTAGCTGTGAACCGCAATATACCACCTTGGTGAACCAAGGATATACGTATAGGAAAAAAATATCCTTGAATGTTGTGTTTGGTGTATCACAATGTACAAGGCAACTGACTCAATTACCTATGGCAGGATAGAAACCTATAGGCAAATTCCAAAATATACTCGAAGGTACGTGGAAGCGTAGTCCATAGTAGTGTCATCTAATGTGTAATCATTTGATGAGAGCGTTCCCATATACTTATGATCTGTGGAGTGCCATCCGATAAAACTTAAGATGTGTGGAGAACGATCATATACACTTATGTATGTGGAACATGATATCACCTTCGGAATGTAAAGCTAACAAAGAACGACAACTCCTACATTTAAAGATGTCAGAATACTTATCTCGCCTAGACCTCTATGTGTGTCATTAATTTTCAAATGCTCCTTAGGCTAATTGAGTGAATTTTAGAGTTTATCTTGGATTATGTTTCGATTTCAAGGCCCAAAACTTGATGTCACTTGAACACACCTATAATGCAACTAATATGAAAAAATTAACTCTTTTCATTTTCCTTTTAACAATGAAAGGCCTAACTAAGTAGGGGAAGAAGAAATCAATCAACAATGAAACAAACAAGTGATGCAACAATCGATTTCCTCAACTTCACTATTCCAATCAAAATCAAATCCCTATATGCAATGCAAAGAATTGTTTTTCTTTTCTTTTAATGTTTCAAATGCAATGAAAACTAGGATACAACAAGATTATTAATAAAATAAATCAAACAGAATATGATTGTAATATAATTTTCTTCAATTTAATCAACAATCAAGTTCAATGTTTACAAATGACCTACTTGGTAAGAAAAGGAAAAAAACAAAATAAATTCTTACTGAAGGTAAATAAAACCAAATGCAAACATTAAGATGGCTTTTAAGAGACACCGACAAACACATAAAACTTAAGAAAAATTTTTGGACCAAAGTAGATCAAAGAGCAAGGCAAGGAATTCATTTTTCTTGCATCCTATTGGATCAACACACGTGTTGAACAAGAGATAATGCACTACAGTGCAGGTACAGAACAAGAGAAAGTGCATTGCCGTGCAAATGCAGAACATGAGAAAGTGCATTGTAGTGCAGATAAACTGGATCAACGCAAATGCATAATAGGATAAGGTGTGTTGTAGTGAAAATAACACTGGATCAGTGCAGGTTCAGAACATGATAAAGTGCATTGCAATGCAGGTACAATGAAGGCTCAGGTGTAGTGGGGCGCTTTGTCTCATAAGAAAGAGATGCGCTAGGGCAGTTTCAGTCAAAACATGACTCAAGAAACCAAACCAATCTCAAACATATGTTTTCTTAAAACCAATAAATGTCTGAATGATTCAATCAAGGTCGCTTTAAGAGGTGAAAAAGGTGCTAAGGTCAAGGAAACCACTAAGGAAAGAATCACTCCCTAGTATGGTCTCCAATTTTTTATGCAAAATTTATGATTGCTAACAAAGGTGAATTCCATAGACTTAGTGGCCTAGTCTAGAACAACATAAGGAAAAGAACATAAAGTTTTCCTTAGAGAGATTAGAATATGGGAATGAAGTGTACCTTGAATATGTAGCAAGCTTCCCTTTCCTCCTCGCTTGTAAGCCCAAATTGTAGCTCCAAGTGCCATAATTAGAACCTACACACACAACTAAAACGAGAAAAGGATCCACAACTTCTACGTAGCATAATCTAAAATCTCTATTCAATGAATCAACATGGCATTAAAATACATGAGTGCAAACCTAACACAACAAATATAGGAAAACAAGATACTCTTTGTATTAATAGAAATAGGAGATAGTTTACAACCATAAATAGCAACTGATTTTGTAGATGACTCCCCAAGTTTACTTGTCCTTCCTTGTTAAAAATCACACCTCAAACCAACCCTAAAGCATGAATATGATGACTCGTCTATGTTCAAAGCAACAACACGAGGGAAATATCAGTCTCTAAAATCCAACCCTGATACTATGGATCATAGTAAATTTATAGGAGAAGAATGGTAGTTTAGAATTTACCATTATGGACTTGAGATCCACATATGATGGGAGGATGAGCTCAAGGGATAAGAAGTGAATTCTCCAAGATAGGATAAGATAGGATTCGAGCTCTTATCCATAGTAAATAGTTAAAACAACCTTCGGAAGCTTTTGGAAGAGGAAGCTTCAAAATAATTTTTAATTTTCTTGAATTTTTGGAATCATCCCACCTAAAGAAGGGAGCAACTAGTGTTGGCCAACACTGGTGCCTAAGGGAGAAACATGTGTTGATCACAGGTGACCAAGAGGGCAAGGAGTGTTGGGGCTAAAAACACTGATTTTGAGAAATTGCTTCCAGAAACCCAAACTTTTTGGAAGAGTCGTGCTTATGGCTTTGTGAAGGGATGATGACAACATGTTCACAAATATTGATTGATCCGGTTTGCAGGCCTATTGACCAATGTGAAAAAATGGCCTATAACAATCAGAGATGATATGGGAGATGATCTTACTACATTTCTTAGCAAAGATAAAAGAAATGGCGGTAGGCAGGGCTACCTCTGGTATCTTGTAGATTTTTCTGTCCAAAGTAATAACAACAGTACGAGGTTTAGACTCATGCATAACATGTCGCTTTCACAAGTATGGTTGGCCTAATAAAACATCACAAACTTCAAGGAGAGAAACATCACACAATACCTCGTTTGTGAAAGGCTTAATGTTGTATGGAAGGCGACACTTCTAGTTGACGTGGAGATCTCTCCCTTGGTGGAGCCACCCGATGGTGTATGGTTGTGGGTTTGGTGTTGTTTGTAGGCCCAACCGCTTAACTACCTCTTTTGAGATGAGGTTATTTTGGCTTCCAATATCAACAATGAATTGCAATAGGGAACCCTTCACCCACATCTGTGAGTGGAAGAGACGCCCCCTCTCCCATGGATCTTTGGGATCAATATTCTACACCTTGGTGGTGGCAACAATGGCACTAGGTTTTGCATCAATAATCTATTTCCCCTTGTCAAGTTTTGGCTCAATGTCAAAACGCGCATTTAAATTTGAATATTTTAGCTCGACCACCAATGATTGTTTGGTACGATACTCATTTGTGTTGTGAGTGGGGCTCTTATAGAACTCACACCACTTTCCTGTGTCCTTCTTCGTCTTTGTTGTCCTATTATTTGCTTGTGGATTTGATGGGTTGTATTGCTTTCCTCCACCTTGGCTCTATCCTTTTTTCTACAGTTTGGAGGTGCCTTTTCTCTGCTTTGGATTTTCAAATCCAAAGTCTCGCTTCTTCTATTTAAATTTATGCTCGATGTTGACAGTATATCGGTATGTTGCGCCAAGCGAGGAGATGTTCAAGAACTCTATTTATGCTTGGATGTATTTGTGCAGACAACCACGGTATTTGAGCACCATATGCCACTCAAATTCCTTGATACCCAAGGCTATGAAAAGTATTCATGAACTCTAGCACGTCTTGGTCCTTTTCCTACTGTAGTATGGTCCATTTTGTGTACTTGTCTTCATAGATCTTGACATGGGAATATTCTTCCCTAGTGACATCTAGAAAATAATTACAAGAGGGTGTGACTAAAAGTAGCAAGGGTTCCTCCTCATCCCTTTTCTCACAGTAAGTTTCCCACCAGTCCTTGACATTGGCGACGACATTGAGGAGCATAAAACTGATCTTTTCCCTATCAAAAAGATCATGGACCGAAAAATATCCTTTTAGCATATTTAACTATCTATCTAGAGCGTCTATGTCTATCTGGCCTTAAAATATAGTAAAGTCAAAGTTAACTTGTACTTTAAAGGGGGTGGCACCTCTAAAGTGACTGATGGATGAAGATGCTTCGCCCACTTGCATCTGTCAAAGGATCTGGGAGAAATTATCCATCATCTCATTCCTTTGTCACTTGAGATCCTCCTTGAGAAACAATTTGAAAGGATCTCCTGCTACCTTGTCTTTATTTTCTTCCACCATGGGAGGTCGTCGAGGTTGTGAGGTCGGTCTTGCAATGGTTCAACCAGTTCAAGTCCCAACTCCTTATACCTAGAACTTGTTGGGGAATTGCACATAAAAACATAGAAAGAGTAGACTGGTTTGATACCATTAATTCAAATTTATGAAGGAACGAAATGTAAGACGAATTTAAATAAAAATACAGAGATATAGTAACATATAAATTGAATTAATAAATAACAAATGTTGAAAATTGTTTACATGCAGAAAGGAAATAAACTAGCTCGGACAATGGTAGTTTATCTCTGAGAAGAGATATGATGGCTACATGCCTTCTAAATTGTGTTGCAATGAGGCTCGACGACCTTTTTAACATGAAGAAACAGTGAGAAACCCAAAACATCCAAAAACCTAACCCTAGGAGATGAAGCGCCAAAATGTATGGGCCCCGCCGAGGTTAGTTGGAATGTCAACTGCTTTGGGTCGTAACTTTGGCATGCTATCTCCGTCTGGCATGCACGATAGCCTGTTAGAAAGGTATATCCAAGGAAAACAAATTTTGACTACAAATGTGATTCAAAGGCTCACGTTTGTTCATTTCCCAAAAAAATATCGTTTAAGGCCTCAAAATGGCTCCGGAAATTGATGACCCGAAAATTGCCAAAAATATAAAATTGTCGAAATAGGAAACTATGTTGAAAAATAGGAAACTAAAAGGAAACAATGTTGGGGGTCCAAGTGGAATAGGCAGGTGGCCACCAATATTCACCTAGATCATATTATCTTATCATCTCGTTGTATGCTCTATGAAACTATGTATTGGTGTCCACATGTTTGACTTACTAAACTTTCAACAACCAATGTAAGAATCCTAAAAGTTAATCCTTATAATTAATAAAAGATGAATTTCATACTTGCATAATGCCATCTTACTTCTACAAATGTTATTGCATAGCGCCATAAAGATAAATGTTATTCCATATCATTAGAAGCATAGACGTCACACAACTTTATATGTTTCATTCAATGACATTCATTATATATATATATAAAAGAAAGATTGTAATGATTTTTTTAAGTATGTTTGTTTTCTTAATTTATATAAAAACACTATTCTATAAATAAATAATGAGGCAATTGACAATTAAAAAAAAAACTATTAACTGTGATGTTACAAACTCAAGAAGATATGATATGTATGTAATCTATTAAATATATTTTATCATTTATCTATATCATATAGTTGTTTTTGTTTTTTTGTTTTAATATAGGTTGAGCCTTGGTCGGGGCCAACCTACTTATTGGATGGAAGAAGACTGATCCACCCACAATGGGATGTTTATCACCAAGATTGTGAGAGGCTCAGTCAAGTCTGGACACCCCTTGGGAAGTTTAACTCCCCCAAAGTGGCTTCCATTTCTTAACCCCTCCGTATGAGGTTTGAACCTATCACCTAGCGGGGACTAAATCAACTAGTCTACACCTCATGGGTTATCTATACATATATATTTAATACAATATAAACCTCTTACTTATACATGTCATCATATGACTTCAATTGCTACTGCAAACCACCACAAAAATAAATGTTACTCCATATCACTATAAAGATAAATGTCACAAAACTTTACATTGAATTTATTGACATTCATACTATTCTATAAATTATATTTAAGATTGTTATGATTTTTATATAAATACATATATACCAACCTAGATTCATCTTAAATCTGGATCTATCAAGCATTGAGAGGGATCAAGTCAGAATTAAGATGGATCTAAGCTCATACACTTGCATTCTAGAAGGAATTTCCTCAAGCCTTTAAACAAACTTCATCATAACAAATACCATTGGATATGCAATACCATGGACTTGTAAACCACCATCAGTAAACCCATCAAATGACTAAATCAAACTTATATATAATTATTATTTTTTAATTTTAATTTTATTTTAAATAATTTGATTGAGTCAACATAACTTTATATTACATTATACATTACATAATGTTTTACAACATTGTTTCCATACTAGGTTGTAGAGTGCCTTGTAGGGCAAATATATTTTATGAGAAAATTGTGTGGGGGGGAGTGTGGGGAGTCCCCTTTAGAAGCTATATATAGCCCAAGAGTCACAATATTCATATTATTTTTACACTATATACAGATGTGTATCAATACATATGTACAGAAGCTCGATGAAACACATAGGCTGTAGGGCAGCGCAAACATACAACAGGATTCGATCACGGGTGGGGAGCGGGAAAGTCCTCCGCCCCGACCACGTTTATGTTTTTTGTAAATATATTTATTTTTTAATGTATTTAAAGTTTATCAATACATGATTTTATAACACATGACAAAATAGTTGAGAAATTATATATATATATATAGTGAGAGAGAGAGAGAGAGAGAGAGAGAGAGAGAGAGAGAGGGGGGGGGGGGGGGGGGGCACACAATTGTTTTTATATTTTTATTATTGTATACTAGTCTAGATCTGTCTTAACTCTAGATCTATCAAGCATCAAGAGAGATCAAATCTCTAAAGGTGCAAACTTATTTTTTAAGTGCAAAACTTGAGGAAATGTTTGCACCTCAAGAGATTTGATTCTTTTCAATACTTGATAGATCTGAAGTTAAGATTGATCTAGGCCGATATATATATATATATATATATATATATATATATATATATATATATATAATTTCATTTTACTTTTTATTTTTTTACTTTTATTTAACTGAGTCAAAATGTTTAGATATCATAACATAATAGGACATTACAACATCTCTTCAATTATAGGTTGGAGAGAGCACCTCGATGCAATAATACATGTTCACAAATTAGATTAAAACTTCAATTAACAGGTTAATATATTTGTATAAAGTATTACAACTAAAGTTTAATATTTTCTTATCACCAAAATAATTTATGAGTACATATTAACTACTCCTTAGTTTCAAAAATACAAATGTTTTGTGTATAACTTAACTTGTGGTGTTTGAATTTAACACTTAAAAATTTGAATTTTGTCAATATATTAGTTTATAATTTCTAAAAAATAAATTAGAAAAAAAAGATAGAAGTAGTTGTAGCACCCTCCTCCCACATCTACCCATGTAACCGGCCAACCGGGGTAAACCTGTGACTAGAGGTTACTATGATATGATTCGACCTCCTAAGTCACGTTAAGGAAGTGGAACTGACAGAAACACACCATACAGACCTTCAACATCAACAATAGGACTCCTAGGAACCATCCCAACCTTTTTGCTAACTAGCCCTTGAGTCCCACTGAGTTTTTAAGCTATTAAACCTCTGGACGCTCCCATGCTATGGGCATGCCAGCGTCCAGAGAGCTTTGGATGCTCCCACAAGCTTACATGCCTACGTCCAGGGACTATTTCCAGCAGACCTGTGCCAGAGTCTGAGGAATTTAAGGCACTTTTCAAGCCTAGAATTCCGACCACTGCCCAAAACTTGCTTTAACTTCTGGAATCCATTAAACACATGATGACAATACTAATAAACCAAAGGCTAACTTTTGGACTAGGCCCGACCATCCCAAACTGGGACTGACATTCTTTCAAACACTTGGAATCAATGCAATCTACACGTGTAAATGACAGATCTAAGCATAGGGGTATTATAGTTATCTGAGATTTGTTATGAGGCATTGTTTCCTTATCACTTTAGTTGCAGTTTCATCCATTAGGCCATAGATACATCGTTCATTCATATACAAGTAAAAACATGATGGGAGCCATACATAGCCATTGTCATAATACATATTCATAACCAACATAAGAACAACAGAAATACCAAGGAAACAATAGCTATATATTCCACATATAAACCAATATAATGCTCATGAGACAACAAGGAGAAGTAACCTCATATTAATGATGCAAAAGCCAACCCAGTATGGGACTACCACGTTCCACTCAACCATAGGATGGTTGAGCCAAATATCTCTTCAGCCATTCACCCCTGTGCCATATTCCAAGCATAAATGTGGGATCTCATAGAACACATCAATCCAGAACCATTCAGGTCTTCCAGAGACCATCCACCTCAACCCATCAAACAATGATTCCACCTCACGGTCGAACATCACAAAACCATAATCAGATCAGTCTCTACCCAAGCCTTTCAGGGCCCCAAAGTGTTTGTTCCAACCAAGGCTTCCAGGGCTAGTAACTGAACCCACAACTTATTCTAGGCTTCTAGAATGTTTGTCCAACTATGGCTTCCAGGACTAGTAACTCAACCCACAACTTTTTTCGGGTTTCCAGAGCGTTTATCCAACTAGGGCTTCTAGGACTAGTAACTCAACCCACCAAGGGCTTCCAGAGCGTTTGTCCAACCAAGACTTCCAGGACTAGTAACTCAACCCAAGCTGTTATAGGGCTTCTAGAGTGTGTGTCCAACCAAGGCTTCCAAGACTAATAACTCAACCCAAACCGTTATAAGGCTTCCAGAGCGTTTGTCCAACCAAGGTTCTGGAAACTAATAACTCAACCCAAGGTAAAGGAAACATGAGAACCAACCAAAAAAAAAAAAACCCACAACACCATGGTTATCCAGGAAATGGTGAGGCTAGGCAAATCCACTGTCAATCCAAACAATCCTCCATGCCAATGACAGATCATGACCAAGAAACCACATGCATGTGTCATGCATGCCGAAACTAGTGAGGAAAACATACATGTAACTCGATACCCGTAAGAAAAACCCATTGTAGTTGCTGATCCCGATGTCCTCTTGCACTTTCCTGCTCTTCCTTTGCCTTCTTGCTCCAAAACTCCAAGTATGCCACACTCCTCCAAGAGTGCTCCAAGAAAACTCAAAGTGTCCAAGAGTATGAGAGAGAGAGAATAGAAGAGAGCTCCACCAAAACCTGTCAAAAGCCTACCAACTGATCCTTAGAAGCCTTTTTATTCATGAGACCTCTATTTTCTTCTTCAATTTCCATTATTTTCCTTCATTTTCCTCCTCACATGTAACTTGTGACCTTTCACATTCCTTTTCTCCTAATTTCCATTATTTTCATAAATAAAATGCCAATAAATGCCTCATGCCTTTCCAAAGCATTTGCCATTGCCTTTGCCAATTTCCTTAGCCATAATAACCGAAATGAACACCCACTAGGATGTTTTACCCACCATTTAGCTTGGAATATGTGTCCCATGACCGTGGCCTTATATATTTTTACATGGATTTTTAACTAGGGTTGTTACAGTAGTAATAAGTAGAATGACAAACTTAAGTTCAAAGTTGCCTAGGCATAATTATCATCTAATGCTTTTAGTTGCCGTAGTGCTTCCGTGAATTCTTTTAGATTAATGTTGTTGTGCTCCTCCACCTCATCATAATCTTTGGATATAAGTTCCTTGGTTTATTAATATAAATCGAGTGTTAAAGAAAGTAATAGTGCAACTCTTAGAGAATATATTATTTGGCACTATGATGGCTAGTTTTTCATCGATCCTTGAATAATTGGTGACCCTCATTTTTCAATGAACCTTCTCTTCCAATTGTTCAATCTTGCAAATTGCAGCTAGCTTGTCACTTTGTGAATCCCTCTGTAATTCATTGAGTGTTTATCTACTTGTTTGGTTGAGGTTCACTAAAGCTTGTGGTGTTGGGGATCTAAGATTTGATGGTCTTTCCCTATGGATATGCAACTTCTTGGGACTTTTGATGGCTTCACCTAGGAGCTTTAAGAAGGCTCATAAACTATTCTACCCTTTCAATTAATTCCAAATGTGGAAGTTATTTTATTTTGTTTTCCTAGTAGCCATAGGGTTTTCCATTTAAAACTAGATGTCGTCGAGCATGAGGAAAGTTGTTTCCAATAACAATGTTCCCCTCGTCATAGTGACAATGAAACTCATGTTGTAGTACTTTGATTTCATGATATTTGTGTGGGTTCACGAAATTCACTTAAAAGTTCACAATTAACATGCTTAGTGGCATTTGAGCTAACAAATTATCCACATGGCCTCCCTTCTTCACGACCTCCTTTTGCCTCATGCCATTTTTTATTGTTAAGTGTTGAATATGACCACTTATAAAGATGGTACAAGTTCACAACCCAACCTGTCACTCTTTTTAGTCGTTTTACAAATTTATCTTAGCACAAACATTTTATTATTTAAAAAATCCAATACTAAAATGACTTTATATTATTTAATATTTTTATATTGCAATAATTAATAAAATAAAAATAAAATCTCTTTTCTATTTTCTCTCACACACTTATATAAAAATATTTTTTCCAAAATTTATTTATCTAAATTATTAAATTATATTTATTATAAAATTTATTTATTTATTTATAAACTCTAAAATATGTTTTATATCATTTATTTAGCTAAATTACCCCCTATATATACACTCAAATAACTTTCATTAAAATTGAATATGGTTTTTTCTATAGTAAAAATAAAAAATAAACACCAATTTACACATATATACAAACTTAATCACATTATTATTTATTACTAAACCACACTCATATAAACTTCATTTTCTCTTGCAACCATAACACTCCTATAATAATTTTTTTATAAAAATATTATAATAAATACGTATCATAATTAATTTATTCAAACATTTCCCGGGCGAATGTTCCAAAATTTGTAAAAGGAAAAATAACTATCATAAAAGCTATGTATCATGTCGCGGGTTCACCATTTAAAGCATGATGTGATATACTCAACTTTCTTTCACCATTCAAAAAAAATGAATGAACATAATAACATTAACTTCTTAGAAAGCAAGCTTCCATTGAATTGACATTTAATCATAACAGATGGTCATGTACAACCTTTAATTCATTATATAATTGCCTTTTCACAACCCAAACGGTAAGTTGCGAGGTACCTTTTCATTCTTCCTATAACATTATAAAAAAGTAACATGCCATCTTCATCTAGAACCTATTTTTCTGTCATTCATTTAATTAATATCAAAATTCTTCAAAGGTTTTCAAACTTTATAATTGGTTATAATTTTGCTCACCCTTTGGATTCTATTTCACAGATAAAGAAAGTAACATTAAAAAATATTTAACATTATCTATGTTAAAATCTTATCTTCATCTAGAACCTATTTTGTCATTCATTTAATTAATATCAAAATTCTTCAAAGGTTTTCAAACTTTATAATTGGTTATAATTTTGCTCACCCTTTGGATTCTATTTCACAGATAAAGAAAGTAACATTAAAAAATATTTAACATTATCTATGTTAAAATCTTTTTAAAAACAACCAAAATTCTTTTAAAGGTTTTCAAATTTCATGATTGATTATAATTTTGTTTAACCCTTTTGGACCAAAAAAAGAAAAGAAGAAGAAGAAAGCAGAGTGAAGTACTTGGTTTGAAATCTTTTATTACTATTTAAATACATTATTTCAAATTTTAATTAATTATTTAAGTTTTAATTATGTTTTAGCTTAATTTTGATATTAAGTATGTTAAGTGTATTATTTTTAAGATTAATATAATTTATTAAATATATAATAAATTTTACCTATAATATTTTATAATGAAATATGTGAGAATTATAATGAAATATGTGAAATATGAAATTGATGAAGATTTATTTAGAATAATTAGGTTTATTAGAAATGAAATATGTGAGATATTAAATTGGTGAAGATTTATTTAGAATAATTGGATTTATTAGATTTTAAGAATATAAAATATTATTTGATTTTTTTTGAATTTTTATTTGTATTCAGAATTATTAATAAAAGTGTTTCAAAATAATTATAGTTTTGATGATTCAAAAATTAAGAAAGTTGGTAAGGTGACAAATATTGAAAATAAGATCTAATCCAATATATCGATTGCCTTGAGAGGCACTTTTCAGTGTAATATAAGGGAGATGTGTAGGCATTAAATGTTAGATGTTAATATTTTTTAAATTCAATTTTTTTTTTGTAATTTTGATTTTATTAATACAATAATAAAAGAAAAGAAAATCATAATATACATATCACATTAAATTATATAACTTATAAATATTAGTTATAAATTAAAATAATGATTCAGTAACCATATTTAAATTTAATTGATAAGCACATAAAAATTTAATACTTACAGTGTAACAAGATCCTTAACTATGAATATTCACCCCATTTTACTATGGATATTATTAACTTCTAAATAGGCTTTGTTACAATACCATGGTTTATCAATACAACATGCTCAAAAACCATAACTCATTACAAAATCAAAATATTTTATAAATGTTTTATTTTCATTTAATTTAATAACATTTCTTAACTTAATACTTACAATAAACTTACAATATAACAAGATTCATAACCATAGGTATTCACCCTACCATTTATATTATTAACTTGTAAATATGTTTTGTTACAATATCATGAGCCAGTACCATGACTTATCAATACCACTTGCCCAAAAACCATAACTCATTTCAAAATCGAAATATTTTATAGAGGCGTAGTCTAACTACAAAATATATTTTTTCTCGGGAATCCAACCAACCTCAGGCAAGATTGCAAGATTGTGATTTTTGTTGTTGTTTAAAACACATTTTTGAATGCATATATGTATTTTGCACCCTCAAAAACCCTCAGGACACTCAAATTGTATAGATTAAACAACTTAAACTTAAAAATATCTACGCGATTTTGGTGAAAATTAACTTGAAAAAAAATGCCATTAAGAAGGTCATTTTGTCTATAAATTAGGCTACGCCTTTTATAAATATTTAATTTTAATTTTAATTTTAATAATTTTTTTTTTAATTAAATTTAAAAGCAAAAAAGTATGGGGAGATGTTGTAGTGGTGTAAATGTTTGTAAACATTTATATGCGGGCTCAATTAAAAAATAATAAAAGGTTAAAAGTACTTACCTAGAAGGGAGTTCTCTAACCCAATATGTAGAAATGTTGTAATGTCTTGTAAATATTTTAACTTGGTAAAACAATAAAAAATAATAATCATAATTATGAATAAAACTAGCTTGGTCAAATTACATAAAATTAAAACTAAAAATATAATAAACTACAAAATTAATAATTAATAATTATAATTATAGTTAGTTATATTTAAAAATAAAACCAACCTAGATCCATTTTAACTTTGGATCTACCAAGCGCCAAGAGGGATCACTCTCCAGATTTAAAATTGATCTATGTTGGTGACATTTTAAGAGAAAGAATGTTGTTCACCTTCAATCCTCTTAGTATCGGTTGACGACGTTGGATGCCGCCAACAGCTAGGGGGTCTCCCCAATGTGAAGTCCCAATTAGGCCTCACATCGTTTGGGATAGGAGCCCCATTTAATGTGTGGATCTGGTTGGCACCATGAATGTTTTCGCTCTTGGATGTCAAATGAAAAGGTGTTAGTGTGAGGACAAGAATGAAATTCCAAGGCAATGAAACAAGGCCAACTCAAGATTGACAAACAACAGAAAGAGGTACAAGCAAGTCACAACAACAATGAGAAGAAGTATGCCATGAGAAGGAACGGTGAGCCAAAACCACCTCAGATATACATGAACAAAAACATGCCAGAGCTTAATTACAAATTAGTTCACAATAGGTCATTGACATGGCGTGAAACAAGTAAGCACAGATTCAAAAGCAAACACACATGAAACAACTACAAACTAGTTCATAAAATATTGCCTGTATGAAAGCACACAAGCAGATATAGTGAAAATGTTGGACAACCAATACAACCACTATGAGTAAGCATGGGAATCTGTGCTAGAAATGAAGAACTTCTTATTAATGCTGCTACAAATACAAGTACATATCCTGCAATTCATCAAAGCCCAACAATGAAACATGGGTTGCTCATACCATTTTCCAATGCAAAACCTTAGCCTCACCAGAGTTCACGCTCCTAGCTCAAGTGCTAAAAGTTCCTTACAATTGAGGCATGAGGGTATATTTATAGAAATGAGGAGGTTGACCTTTCACCTTCTCTTGTGACTTCTCATCTACCCTCATGACTCTTGACCTTCCGTATTCCTTGTGGTCGCAATTGCAATTCCTAGTCATAGTCACCCTTATAGTCACAATTACAATTTATAGTTATAGTCATAGTTCCAAAGTGCAACTTGGCTTGGTCGCATGCGATGAGAATAATCTTAGTCACGCGTCACATTTGTAGATGGTTGTGAGTAAGTCGCAAATTGCATCAACATAGGCTAGTCGCATCTTCAAATCACAATGTTGGTCTCAAATCCTCTTCATAATGCTGATCACATTTCCTCTTCGCAATGTTGGTCACATCTTCAAGTCACATTGTTGGTGACTAAAAGTGTGACTTGCAACTTAAGGGAGCAAGATGGTCAAGTCTAGTTGCATGTTGCAATGATAGAGGGTAGGCAATGGCTACCGGTGATGGAAAGAATGAGTGGGGGCCAGAGAGTCATTCATGCTTAAAGTGTAAGTTATTATCTTAGGTGGTAGTGGCGAAGGGTGAAGGTTCAAGTTTGAGAAGCAATTACAGGTTGCATTAGAGGTGTATTGATTACAAGGAAAGGACACCTTGGAGAGTGAGGGCATAAGAGGGATATGCAAAGGATGAAGAAGGATAGAGTCTAGGTGTAAAATTCAAAGGGAAAATATGCATATAAGCTCAAGTTTCAGGGAATACGAAGGGTCATGGAAGTTGAAGAGGTAGGGATATGAAGATACACAAGAATAAGTTGCAATCGCAAAACACAAGGATATGGAGGTCACAAATCACAAAACCAGTGGATAGTTGTATGTCACAGATCTAGTGGTTAGTTGCAACTTTCATTTGCAAGGCTAGGTCACATGTACTAATTGTGATTTGAGGGGGCTCACAAGGTGAAAGTGGGTCACAAGTTGCGTAAAGAGGATAGGTCGCAAGAGAGGAAAATTACGAGGTCATGGAGAAAAACAGGACACAAGGTCGAGAGCGAGTGTAGGTTGCATAGATCGTTGACCTTCTTAGATGTGATCTTGCAACTATGCGGCTACGGAATGGTAAGTTGGAAATCAGAACAAGAGGTAGATTGAAGGTCACATAAATAGATAGGTTGCAAGGTCACATAAGAGACCAGGTTGCAAGAGTTGTTGGTATATGCAACTGCGATTGTGACTTATTGACTAGGGGTCTGATAATTAGGTCACAAGGAGAGATAAGGTCACAAGTCACAAAAAGGGGAGAGGTCACAAGGTCGCAGAGGCTACTGTCTTTTCTAATCATGATTTTGTGACTATGTGACTAAGGGATCTAAGCAAATCGCAAGTCGCATAATGGGTTAATGTTACTATTGGTGGATTTACAACTTGATAAAGATTGAGATCAATGACTAGGAGAAGAACTTAGATCTTTCATAATTTAGGGTAGAATTTTCTAAGCTCTAAGGAAACCCTAAATAAGTAAACATGGAGTGAAACTCTAAGAAGCAATTGGTAAAGGATGGTAGAGAGAGTTCAATATAGGGGAGTTCAAATTCATTATTGCATGTGGACTCAGGTGTGGATGAAACCTGGTTGACCCCTGCGGCAATATGTCAACATTGAACTACATATGGCTTGTGTTGCATCTTATAAACCTTGACATAATGATATTTGCTTCTTGCTATGAGTTGCATCTTGATGGTGATGAATCTTCTGATCTAGTTGCAGCCTTTTCCAAACCCTGGGACATACAAAAACACACATAAATACCAAAACAAGATACTCTTTACATAAATAAATAGGCATGAAGGAACAATGTTGCAAGATCCATGGAAAAATGAATGAATGCAAATGCCTTAAACCTTAGTGTTGAGGATGAAGCAGGACAAGAAAGCTTAGATAATGTTTCTATACAACAATTGTAGCTTCGATGATGACTGCATTATTAAAGGGTTTTGACTATTATGATCAATAGGGATAACCATTAAGACCTTAAAAAGAACAAGGGAACCCAAAATTTGGGATATATGGGCTAAAAATTTTGGGTGTTGTTGTAGCAGCTATAACAATATCACAAGGTGAGACTCTTTCATCCCAAGACATTTTCTCGCCTCTCAAATTTTGACACAACGATATTTTTTAATATCATCCTTATCTTGTAAAATGATCTCCTTTTTTACTCCCAAACAATTTAGCTAAGAATATGCATCCTTATACAATCAAAGGTGGTTTTTGTAGGAATTTGAAACAACTTTAGGAAGTCCATTGTCTTCCATGTAATTTAGCTTGCTCTAATTCATTAAGCACATAGTCGTAGCTATATTTTCTACAGGGGAAAACCTTGCTTTTTTGAGAAAGATAAAATAATTTTGTTTCATCTTTCTTCACAGCGCTTTAAAGATATTGTATCTCCCAATTTTACATCCATATAAAATAAAAAAAAATACAAATATTAAAAAAAAATATTTTCATATCTCATAAATACACATTATTACATTTTTATAATTCAATTATTTTTTGAAATATATATATATATAAATAATGGGAATATTAATCATACTAATAGAGGAAATAATGTTGATTACTTGTGTAACTAAATTCCATATGTAACCCCAATGTCATAACATGCGGCGGCTTTAAAACGTACAGATAATAACTAAATTCGACACACTTTTAATACCTTTTAACATTATATATCTTTCATTTAATGATATTGAATTTTTTATATGTTTTTTAAGTTGTTTTTGTGGGATAATAAAAAAGATTTATATCAGTTTAGTCAAATTATTGTTTTTAGTTTGTTATTTTGGAAATCATATAAAAGATAGTAAAGTAGAGAGTCAAGAACTTGTAAAATTAGAGGAGAGTTTATGAAAAAAAGACAAAATTATTTGTTGCTTCACTCAGGGGGAGACTAACAATAAGAGACAAAAATTGATCATTGAGTTGTTTGAAGTTCTTTTTTTCCTATTTTATTGCAAATGTCAATCCATCTTGAGAAGTTGTTAGAAGCAGATGACATGGAGACGATGGTTGCATTTCCTTGAGGCATTTCCATTTGTGGAGGATCTGCAACAGTGGTTGCCTTCTTATCACTATCCAAGTGCTATGATTCATGAATACATTTATGTCCACTCATGGATGAAGCTAGGATCATCATTGTATCTCTCTCTTCTTCGTCTAAGGGATTAGGACGAGAGTGGGGAGATGGCAAAGGAGGAGGAGGGATCACAAATTCAGTGGGATGAGTTGGCGCTGCGGGGTGCTGAGATGAGGCTGAAGAACTACATCTAGCTTTAGTTTCGTTTTGTTGATACATGTTATCTTTCTTGTGAGTTAAGGATGTCTTATATCCTTTTGGGTCTTTCCATCCTCGATTCTTTTTCTTGGCATCAAGAGGATGAGAATGCCTTTGAGAAGAAGGGAAAACATTCTTAAGATGACCTGACTGTTGAAATGACCTATAATAGAAAGGTGTGTTTTCATAACCCATTGGTCACGAAAATGTTATGCCATTCCAATTGATAAGGATCCTATTAGGCATCCCTTTGCTAAGATCTATTTTGGCATAGATGCGCGCAAAGGTTACAATACCCCTTTCAATCATGTTTATATATATCTTAATAAAATGACCTAGAGAGTTTCCTATAGAAGCTAAGACATATGGAGTTAACAAATGAATGGGCATATTAGGAAGTCTTACCCAAACTAGAGTGGCCAGAGCTGTCATGGATAAAGGGTTGAATTTAGGAAACCATTGTTGAAAGGAGAGCCCAAAGCGACTCCAAAACCAGGGTCCTCAATAAAAAACTCTTTGACGGTCCTATTGATTTTTGAAATAAACCACAAAGAAGTTCTTCAAACAAAAATATAGATCCATATGTGGGGACTAAGTTTGATTGCACCCATTCTCATAGAGTGGATGCTAATGGCTAGAGCCCATTGAAATGATATATTATGGCATTCTGCTCATAGGATAAGATGAAAAGATCAGATTGAGGGTCTGTTAGAAACCAGGACAATACTAAGAGGGGGGGTGAATCAATATTGTAGGAATTTAAAAAACTTTCTTTCACTTGCAATAATACTAGGACACCAATAAACTTTCCAGCATAATTCATATAAGCATGCCAAGAGTCAACATAATTGGCACACATAGTACAAATAGATTCTTTAAAAACTTTCTTCAATCTCTTCACAAGCCAAGCTACTATTTGTTGTTACAAAGTTCTCTGGCTACAACTAGAAGGAAGCAACCACTCCCTGATTTTATTAGCTACAATTGAAAGGAGCTACAACCCCTATGTTTATCAACTACCACTGAAAGGAGCTTCAATCCCTAAGTATTCACCAACAACTACTAGAAAGAGCTACAACCCTTTATCTGCAAGCTACAACTTGCCTGACCTCTATGATTCACCGTTCATACAATTTTCATACTCAAACCCATGAAGGCATTCTCTTTTACAAAACAAATCAATTTGTCACTTCAAACTCTCACCAAACCATCGTTACAAACACCTTCAATAATATCTTATTACTAAAAAATAACCATTCTCACTAGCAACATCAATCCATCTCACCAACAAATTTCACTTTATTCTTAATCTTGCAAATTCGACTCTGCTTATAAATATTTTTAGACTGATATTTTTTGGTTATTGAACTTTGTTATCTTGCACTTTTCTTGTTGCATGAATATTTATTTTTGTCTTTGTATTGCTTCTATCAAGTCATATGAATATGCTCTCCAAGTCTTCAAACTCTCCTTACTAGATTCTACTTGAAAAACTCAGCTTAACTACTTAACTTTTTTATTCTGGAATTTTTATTAGGATTTAGTTGGGACTTTCTAAATGTGGATAAACTCTAAGTTTAGCTTAATTGCTAAATATGTCTTTTAATATGTCCATGCCGCTATATTTGTTTCCAACTCATTCATGCCTTCCATTTTAACTTTTAGTGCTGAGCTGTTATATTTGGCATAAACGCAAAATTCCAAAGCTAAATCTTTTGTTGCTAACCCATTCACGCTTTAGGCTTCAAGCCTTTGTTTTAAGCACCAAGTCGCTTAATAAAATGCCAAACATAACTCCATTAGGCCCATTTTTGTATAGCCCCTGGGGCTTTATTTAACACTGCACATTCTTCACGCCCTCGGTCATAATACACATAGAACCACAAAAAAACCGTGTCTCAACGTGCTGTCTGTTACTTCATAGAACATAACTTGTTGGCCATATTTCAGTCTCATGGGCCCGTCATCCCATCCAAATTTCTTATGCAACTTTATTTTCCCCTCCGGGATTAATCCTATAGAATGACATGTTCACTGTGGGATCGTTCAATGCCTTCCTCCATTGGCTTCTGCTCTGCCATAGGTTGACATCTCATCTGAGAGCTCTGTTAGCCTAGAGGTTCCTCCTTTACGTTCACTTGAAACCTTTCGGGTTCAAGGAGTTGGGTTGATGTGTCCTGGTGGGTCTGTCGTCGCGCTCATGGACCAGTCAAAAAATTGCTGGGATGAATTGTCTCTAACACCTGCCACATTTTCCCGATGCCTAGTCAGCCTAATGATACCTGCCTGTGCATGTTTCAAACCTTATGGGCAAGCCCTTCCGGGATGTCGTCATGCTGACATCACTAACGACATTCGCTGACATCTGAGTGGTGACACGTGTCACTCATATTTGGCCGACTAGGCCACCCAAAAACATGGAATTTACCTGCCACGTGTCTCGTATGTCATCGTCATGCTGACATCACACTGACATCATCATAAGGCCAATAAAATGTTGTCACGCACCTTTTAGAGAGGAGAGAGAAATGGGTCCTAGGTCTTATGTTTTTCGACGTTTTTCTTTGTTAAATCTTTTAACATAAAACCATCAGATTCAAGGCTTTGACTGCCATGTTAGCCCACCTGCTTTTCTATTGGGCCAATGTTGTAATTTGACCACGTTTTCCCGACTTACTATCATCTCAGGCCTTTCAAACTTTGCACATGCCTTAGCACTTCAAGGGTAGTCCTCTTGGGCTGTTGTCATCCCGGGTCTCCTATTCCTCGTGCACCTTATTTCTTCCAGGAAAGATCTCCCAAGTTGAGCTATCACACATGACCCACTGCCTTAACAAATCTACCAATTAGCTCATTTCTCGCTATTGTCGTCCTCTGCTGCCCGAGCTTATGTCATCCTGGGCTTGCATCATCCCAAGCACTCCCTTTGTGCACTGCTTTGAACCTTCTGAGGAAGACTCCCGCTAGGATGAGCTGTTATTGTGGGACCTCCACTGACCAATAAAAATGCTTCTGCTGTGCTGATGTCAGTTGATGTTTGCCCCCCACTTTGGTTTAGCCATTCTGCTAACACTCTGCTATAACTGTGCCCGACTACTAATTTTCCATGGACTTTGGCCAATCTCCACACTTTAACTCTGCAAGTTTGACTTTTGAGGTTCCTGACTTTGATTGGTAATAACTTACAATCCGGGAGGCCACTTCTGAGCTTCCGCATACCACTGGAAAACTCTTTCAGAGTTCTATCCACCTAAGTGGGTCCCAACTGTGTTTGAAGAGATCTTATGAGCTAGAAATGGCTTCAAAGATGCTACACTATCTCCACCTTTGCGTTCTACATACCTTGAGTTGATCTTCATTCTTCTTGCAATCTTATTTGCTTTTGCCTTCATCCTCATCACATTTGCCATCAATAACAACATACTTTGAATAAAGTCTTCCACCTCTACTTCTAAAATATCTTCCACTTATTATACAATAAAAACTGACTTTAAAAAATCTTTAAAAATCAATTAAAAAACCTAATTTTAGAGCTTTCTTAAAAGAAAAAAAACTATACCACTTAAAAATTTAAATTTATTTATTTTTCAATTAAAAAAATTAATTATTATTTATACAGATTTAAAAAAAAATTAGTCACTCATGAAAATAGATCATATTTAATGAATTATATACTAATAATTTTTAAGAAAATGGGTTACTCACGAATATACGTTATATTTAATGAATTATTTTATAAAAATAATCTTTAAATAATACATTATAGGTTAAACTTGAAAATAAAAGAAAATGGGTTACTCACGAATATAAGTTATATTTAATGAATTATTTTATATAAATAATCTTTTAGATAATAAATTTAAGTTAAATTTGAAATTAAAAGAATTGTACTTAAAATTTATAAAATATAAATAAAAGCTAAAAGCTATATAGTAGCTTAGTATGTGTGACTTACCTTAAATATAATTTAATTAAACAAAAAAAATAATTAAGAGAAATATTTCATTACAAAAATAAAATAACTAATAAAATAATGTCTTGTTAAATGTAATAAAAAAATTAAAAAAAGATGATTAATTAATATTGTTTATATTAACATATATACACTTTAATATATATATATTTTAAATATATATAATTTTTTATAATTAAATTTATTAAAACATGTTTTTAATATAATAATAAGTTATTTTAAATTAGAAATATGGTGAAAAAAGCTATAATTCATGAAAATGGAAATATTAGAAAAATAAAGAAATAAAAAGTTAAATAAAAAGGAAATAAAAAAAAGGAAATTAGTAACTAATAGAAATAGAAGTTACTAAACATCCCATAATAAGACCTCAATCAATCACATTACAAATAAATAAATGTAAATAATAATAAAAATAACAAAAATTGGATTCCCAATATTAAACTATGGATAAGCTACAAAAAAAAATTAGTTAAAGGCTAACTAATATGTAGTCAAAAATAAAATTGAATGCTAATACCATACTTGCCACAGGATTATCACTATAATTTAGTTATTTGAGAAACTTTTTGAAAGATTTTTTTGATAACAAGGGTGGGATTACTGCAAATCGATTCCAAACACCAAAACTCTAGAGGCATGAGTTGGTGGCGGGATTTACTCTAGAGGCACGAGTTGGTGATGAGACTTGCTTTCATATTGCTTGTATCCTCCTATACTACAGCTAGAGGCAGGAGTTGGTGATGGGAGGCACAAGTTAGTGATGAAACTTGCTTTCATATTGGTTGTATCCACTAGTTAGTGATGGAACTTGTTTTCATATTAGTTGTATCCTCCTACACTACAGACTAATGGGTGACGCCTGCAGACTTTCTAGTTAAAATTGCCCACAATCTAACAATGATTTACTAAAATCACAAATTCAAGTAATTTCAATTATTATTATTTTTAAATGAATAACATAGCTTCCAAGTAAAACACACATATCAGATGAAGACTAAAATCACAAATTCAAGTAATTTCAATTATTATTATTTTTAAATGAATAACATAGCTTCCAAGTAAAACACACATATCGGATGAAGACTAAAACATGACGCACATGAGGTTTAAACTAATTTTATTAAAAAAAAATCCCATTATAAAATATTTTATCGCCAACTAATTTACATTGTATTTTATCATGAGCTAATTTACACAATAATGTCCACGAGTCTTGAATAGATAATAAGTATTTTGTTAAGATACTCCTTGATGTGAAATCACTTCTCAACCCTAATCAAAATGATATTTTGAACATAATGAAAATATATTCCTACCAACTTAAAATAAAAATAAAAATTACACAATAAAATTATATTTATTAATATAAATACTTTTATTATAATGATGTTTACTTTCAATAATTTGCTGTTAAAGGTAGTTACGAGCCGTTGTAATAAGTATGAATATAGTTAAAGTTAATTGTGTCTTCAGGTATACCCCATTACAATGAGAAGTTAGGTTTTCCAAATATCAAAGTGATCGCTGTCATGAATTATGCTCTACGAGAAATTTGGACTTTGGAAACTTTGTGGGATATGACCGTTTCAAAGACACATGTACTCTAATTGTTTTGAGAAACACAACATTTGTCCCCTTTTCAACTCCACCTCAACGAGCACTAAGGTAGCCGTTGATAATGGTTGACCCCACGCCACGGCAAATTTGAATTTGAATTTTCCAAATTATTCATTTTTTGGAAAAAAATATTAGATTTTTATGGGTTCTCGAGAAGCGGGCCGATGCATTCAAACGAACGACCCGTTTTGTATCGTCGATCGCCGGGCTTTTTAAACTGCACCGTCGATCGTCAATCGATCGATGCCTCTCTGTGTTAATTTCTCCCAATAATTATATCTCCAGAGATCTTCAGATGAGAAGTAAAATTTGACTGTTATTCCTGCTTCCGAGGCATTCCGAGGAAGAAGACGATCATCGACATTGTTCTCTTCTTTGATTCTTCTTCATAAGTATATATTCGAGTTGCCGTGAATTCTTGTCACAGAAATCCGATTTTGAAGCTCATCTGTCAGTCAGGAGGAACTGGATATCTGAAATAAAAAATTCCCAGAGCCGATGAATAGTTCTGCGTTTAATGCAGAGGCAAGACGGATTCTATAGCTCGCGGCAGTTGGTGGTGGTGGTTTCTCGCCAGCAATCTACAGGGGAGTTTCTTTACGGTCATCGCCAGGTTAGTTTTAAGATTAAGTGTTTATATGCTTTTCTGTGCATGCCCCACTTGGGATTTGAAGTCTTACACAAGCAATATTTGGGGTCACTGCGTCACCCTTACGGGATTTGAACTCTGACCAACTCAACCTGTGAAAGGGCTTCTTATGCGCAATGGGCCCTTTACTAGATTTGAACGCTTGCCCACTTATTGAAAACAGGCTTTGTTGCGATGGGCAGTGTTTTGGAGCCTTGGGTGCCGTCTGAAAACGTGGTACATGTCAGATATTGATTCTCTCTGCCCACCCACTCACGTGGTGAAATACCTTGTTCTTTTGCGTACTTTAAACATGCCATGTTTGAATTTCAAGCAAACTCCTCTGTATCAAACCTCCTAATTGTCAATTCCAGCAGTCCAATGCTAGGCCTTCGGAACCCATCAAGTCTATTGCCATACATCTGTAGGGCATCGCAGGCGATAAATTTTGAAGTTGAAGTATGTTTAAACTTTAAACTGCCCCATGCTTAAATTCTCTCCAGTTTTAATGTCCTCCTACGGCCAAGGATCTGAAATGTCATGAACATTGTTGATTTTAGCGTACAAGCCCTTGAATTTTTTTAGCGTTGATCGGAGATGGCCTGAGCGTAGAAAAATGCTATTCTTTATTTGCAAGCAATGTCTTGTGTTTGAAAAATTGCAAACTCTATTCTTTTTGGACTCCATTATCTTGGGTTTGAATGGTTATAAGAAATATCTAAGTCTGCTATCTGCATTGAGTTTTTTCTGCTGTTGAAAAACTGATTAACTGTAGATCTCTCAAGCACATTAATGGAAATCCTTGTGCTGTCTCAAATGGCTGACTCTGTGGTTGGAAAACAGCATGTTACGCGAAATGTCTTCATTGCGAATCTTCAGGCGAAATTCTCAGAAAAATGTCACACAGGAAGATGCTGAGAATGTCTCAGAAAATCCAAGTGATTCTTCATTGCCTTCAACGGCAATGGCTGGTTCTATGAGGGCTCCCCTTTGTCCAATTTCTGAACCATCACAGAAACTAGCTGGCATTCCTGCAGAGAATTCCACTGGTTCTCGAAGACCTGATCTGACTCCAGCCAAACCCAAAGGGAAGGGATTTGCAAAGGCTGATAATCCAGAAATGCCTGCTAGCACAACACCAGAAAGACATGGGGCTGTACCCGGATCAGCTGGAAATATTCTTAGCAGAAACAGGTTCGGCTGGTCACAGAAAAGTGACATTCCTTCCAGAGAGTCCAACTCTACAAGAGGGACCCGGTCTCCAATTGTACGGGAAAATCACAGTGAAAGCGCTGGTGACACGAGTTTTACTCCTCGGTCATTAAACTATACAGTTGCAAGTGAAACATACCATGCCAGTGGCAATGTGCAACATTCTAACAGAGGGTTTGGGGTTGGAAATGGAGGCTCAAACTATGCAACTCCTCGGCCTGTAAGAACTGCAGGGAAGGCTTCTTCCAATCAGTCAGAAAGCAGCTCCAATAGCAGTACACCAACCAAAAGTGTCCCAAGGATAATGAACAATGTAGTTTCTGCTGTTACAGCTACGAACAGTTTTCGCATTCCTGGTTCTCAAGGCTCAACTGTACGAACTGGTCATAATTCCAAAAATCTTGCTGTGGCATCAACGCCACCTACAGTGGTAAATACTGTTGAAGTGCCACATTTTGAGCTCAATGAAGACCCTTCATTTTGGATGGATCACAATGTACAGGTGCGAATTCTTTTTTGTTTTTGTTGAATCTTTTTTGAAAGTGGTTTGAGAAACATTGAGGGGCTGCACCACAGAGAGTGGATTTCCTTTGGCTTAGGGTACCAGGTCTGAGGGGTAGCTATTCGGCAAAAATTGACCAGGACTTACATCTGGTCTCATCCCTTGGAAACTCATTCCCTTCAGGTGGGGCAGAGTACAAAAAGAATGGAAACTTGTTGTTGGATGCCCTAATACTCTGTCAATCTCCACTATTGAACCAATACCCTGTTGGCAAGGGAAATAGTCTTCTTTAGTTAAAGTGGAGTGGTTGAGCTACATTTTGCTAAATTCTCTTGGAAATGCAATTTTGGGCTAGAGAGTCTTTTTATATTTTTGTGCCATATGGTAGTTTTTGGTGACTACAGTTATATCTTTGCATTTTGCAGGTTTTGGTTCGAATACGCCCTCTCAACGGTGCAGAGGTAGCTTCTCAAGGATACAATAGGTGTTTGAAGCAGGAGAGTGCACAGACTGTTACATGGCTTGGTCCCCCTGAAACACGTTTCACATTTGATCATGTTGCCTGTGAGACTATCACACAGGTGCGCATATTGACATTATGGATAATATTATGTAGGTGAGTCTTATTTTGAACTGCGTCTAAAGCTGATTCTTTCTGGAAATCATTTTTGGACTGCAGGAAATGCTATTCAAAGTGGCAGGCTTGCCAATGGTGGAAAATTGCATGTCAGGTTACAATAGCTGTATGTTTGCTTATGGTCAGGTAGGTTTTAAATATGTGTTATATGTTTGACAAACTTTTCTCCTGTCATTGTTAAGATGTGAGAACACCACTATCATCGGAATCTCACAAACTGCAGAAGTTCAAATTACAAGTGAAACACTTAAATGCTAATTAATGAAAAATGCCTTGTAGACTGGGAGTGGAAAAACACATACAATGCTTGGTGACATTGATGAATTGGACAGGCGACCTAGTGCAAACCGTGGAATGACTCCTCGTATTTTTGAATATTTATTTGCAAGAATCAAAGCGGTAATCTATCATGTTTTAAAAATTCTGGAGTTTTTTATCCACTGTTGCTTTTGCTAGTGGCAAGAATGTTTGGAGCTTAGTTTCTTCCCTTGTGGGCACAGGAAGAGGAAAGCCATAGACATGAGCAACTGACATATATCTGCAAATGCTCCTTCCTTGAGATTTATAATGAGCAGATTACAGATCTGTTGGAGCCATCTTCTACTAATTTACAAGTAAACAGTCTTTCGCCATTGCATTCAATCAAGTTAATTTCTTGTTGTCTAATTTATGTTTTTTAGTAGTTAGTACATGCAGCAGGTTTTTAAGATTCTATTTTTCAAGGTATATTGTTCTTTGTGCAGTTGAGAGAAGATGTTGGGAAGGGTGTATATGTTGAAAACCTTACAGAGATTGAAGTGAGGAATGTGCACGACGTTATTCAGCTTTTGCTTCTGGTACTTTATGAGACAAGTCTCTTTATGCTCAATATGATTAATTTATACTGATTATTTGCATCTAACCCCAAATTGTCATGGATCTTGTGATTACCAGGGAGCTGCAAACAGAAGGGTTGCAGCTACCAATATGAATCGTGAGAGTAGTCGATCACATAGTGTTTTTACTTGTGTAATTGAGAGCCAATGGGAAAAGGACTCTATGACCAACATTCGTTATGGAAGGCTTAACCTTGTGGATCTTGCTGGTTCGGAGAGGTATCTTAAAACCTGCATTTTGTTGAAGGAAGAGCTATTTTAAGTTTTAAAGAACCATTTTCCAGACCATTGGCTGATTGTTCTTTGTTCACTTCAAAATAGGCAGAAAAGCTCTGGTGCAGAAGGAGATCGTCTGAAAGAAGCTGCAAACATCAATAAATCGTTGTCAACTCTTGGGTAATTTGTTCAGATCTTTTACATATCTTTATTTGGCATCTCTATGCCAAGATTTATACCATTTCTCATTGTCATGTTTGGATTTGATTTATTTGGATAAAGTATATGTGTCTTTATCTAATAACTGTAATTGAATTGATCTCCAACAGTTTTTATTTAAAAATATGATCAATAAAAGTTTTTGTGGTTGTGTAGCCTTGTTATCATGATTTTAGTGGATGTGGCTCATGGAAAACAACGCCACATTCCTTACCGAGATTCGAGGCTTACATTCCTTCTTCAGGTAAAGATATATGGAAAGTGAGATGCTTATTTGTTATCTGTCTTCTGAATTTTTCATTCCAACTTGGTGTAGATAATTAAACCTTCTCCATGTTTGCAGGATTCACTTGGTGGTAACTCTAAAACAACAATTATTGCAAACGTCAGTTCATCAATATGGTTCGTGACCATTTTTTGTGGCTGGATAGAATATTCTCAACATAGATTTGCCTTTGACAGGTCCCTTAATGTCATTATTACATTTTGGATCTTCAGTGGAAAATAATCCCTTTTTTAATGTTGCACAGCTCTGCGAATGAGACATTGAGCACACTTAAGTTTGCTCAGAGAGCAAAATTCATTCAAAACAATGTATGTAGTGAATATTTTTTCAATTTATAAATACATGCTTGTTGTGTTACAGTCATTTCATGTATTGTTTGATTTTGATTTAACCATCACATTTTGAATTGGTTGATATTATCAGGCCATTGTCAACGAGGATGCTTCTGGAGATGTTATGGCTTTAAACCGTCAAATACAACAGTTGAAGGTCTGACTTGACTTTTGTTTATCATTCCCTTTTTTCTGTTTGTATTGTATATGCTGAAACTGGGGAAAATGTGTGAACAATGTTTACAGGAGGAGCTGAATTTTTTTAAACGTCAAAATGTTTCAAGATCTCTATCATTTCGGTCTACAATTTTTACGGAGACCAAATCTGGTACTAATAATGAAGGAAGTATCACTGTTGTGCCTGGTAACAATCTGGAGCCTCCTGAATGTTCTGACATATTGCACAGTAACAGAGCATCAGGGAGCCCAAGGATATCCAGTAAGAAGGTTTGGCTATTTTCACATCAATTATATACAGTCGTTTGACTTATTTTCGTATGAGATTATCTACAGTTTAACAGTCTGTATATATGGTCACCAAATACTAAAGATTGATAGATGAATAGATCCTGATTGCTTTTGAATTTGGTTTCTCTACTATAGCTAAAATCACTGGAAGCTACCTTGGGTGGTGCATTGAGAAGAGAACAAGTGGCCGAAAATACTATGAAGCGGCTGGAAGCTGAGATTGAACAGCTAAACCGTTTGGTATGTCTAGACTTAAAACTTCAATCAATCTATTCTTATATCTATGTTTGGTGCATATGTCAATAAAATTAGGGAACTGTCTAGTTTGGTCCAGGGCAATTGACACAAAGTCTTTTTGTCATATAGTTGACAGAAAATGATAAAAGTGTCATTTTAGAGTTTTTCCAGCAGAGCTGTTAGTGTCCTAAGCAAATAGTTTTCTCAGGGCAGCCATTACCTATGAAGATGTAGTGGTTGAGAAACTTCAATCAATTATAGAAAGTATGAGTAAATACTTCAGGGATGGCTTTCTACATTTGGGTTCTCAATAATTTACCTTTCTTTTTTTACTTTTGAAGAAAAATACTCTGGTTTGTGTGGTTCGTGGAGGGTTTATTTGTTTATGAAATCAGGGGGCATAATTAATGGCTGCCTATACATGACATGACAGGTTCGCCAAAGAGAAGAGGACACTCAGTGCAGTAAAATGATGCTACGTTTTCGAGAGGATAAAATTAGAAGGCTGGAATCTATTGAAGATGGTTTATTGTCGGTTGATGCATATCTATTAGAGGAGAAAAATGCTTTATCTGAAGAGCTTCAGCTTATTCGAGGGAGAATCGATCGCAACCCTGAACTTACTCGATTTGCCATGGAAAACATAAGGCTTCTCGAACAACTTAGAAGGTAAGATTTAACTACTGTTTCCTATGTTTTTACTGGATGTTTAGATAGAATAATAAACATGTATATATTTGTAGGCATTCCTTCTGCTTTACTCTGTAGATCAACCCATTGTTGCAAATATCTTTGATTTCTTCCAACATTTCTGATTATTTTGAAGCTTTTTGGCTGTTGATTATTTCGGGTTTTTTCAAGTTTTTCATGCCCAAGTTTGTGCTTGCTGTTATTTTAAGCTTTAACTGATATTTTGAATAACTTTCTATTTTGGATCCCTGGCGATGTTATTTGCAACATTGGTTATAAATGCTTATGATGAGTTATAAGTGATGGCAGGTTCCAAGATTTCTATGAAGGAGGGGAGAGAGAAATTTTACTTGCAGAGGTTTCTGACTTGCGTGATCAGGTTTGTAAGACATCTGTACAGCTCATCAGATATTTTTAAAGGGTTTTTAGTAATAAAAAGCTTTAAAAGCCTCTTTTGTTTATTCTTAACAGTTGGTTGAAGTCCTTGAAGGAAGGATGGAACATGATAAGAATCCATGTGCACTTTCAATACCACAGGTAAAAATATCTTGACTTGACGAGAATTGTATATGTTGTCATTTTGTCTGGGTTCTGAAGAGAACTGTTGTTCTCTGGATGCAGGAGGTGCTGCCCCCAGAGCTTGCTAGTGCTGTGAGAGAGAACCAAATGTTAAGATTAGAGGTCTGTATCTTGTCTGTCCGCAATTTAACTTGTTAATGCATGATGTGATGCTGTGAGAGAGAACCAAATGTTAAGATTAGAGGTCTGTATCTTGTCTGTCCGCAATTTAACTTGTTAATGTTACCCCATTTTATAATTTCTTCTTCATGATGTGATGCTTTGTTTGTTGCAGGTAGATAATGCCCATAAAGAGATAGAAGATTGCAGGAATCATCTAAGCGCATGCCTGGAATCTAATGAAAAAATGACAAGGTAGTTACGATGAAGTCAATTCTTGAGACAGCATTTCATATATGCATTTTTATGTTTCTGGATTTGCATAGCTTAGCTTGTTGATATATCAAGGGGAAAGTTTGTTATTCACTGCATGCCTAAAAAGCAAATGAAAAAATGACAAGGTAGTTATGATTAAATCAATTCTTGAGACAGGACTCCGTATCTACATTATTATGTTTCTGGAGTTGCATAGCTTAGTTTGCAGATATTGCAAGGGAATGTTAGTTATTTACTTGATGATTGCTTTACTGCAATGTCCTCAGTGAAATAGATGAATTACATATGCAACTTGAAGAACTCAAAAAAACTTGTGTTAAGCAAGAAGAGGAATTGGAAGCTTTGAGGGTATGTTTTTTTTTTAAGCCTTGCATTTTTATTATGTTAGGAAGTTAGGCCTGGAGTAGCATTCCTGGTTAGAAAAATCGCTAAGAATATTTGGAGTTACTGATTGTGGTGAAATCTGCAGTCTCAATCAACAGGTGGTCAGTCTCTGGAGAGAGAGAATAGGCAGGAGCAAATCATAAATGACCTAAAAGCACAGCTTCATGCGGTTAGTCTATGCCTTATATTCTCTCAGTGAGTTGGTTTCACATGTGATGTCCACTAAAATCTAGTCTACTGGTAACTCATTGGGCTAACTAGCTCATTTTGGTTGTTGAAAAGTCTTATGGCTGCCTACTTCAAAAGTAAATGGAGAAATGAAGTTTAAACTTTAAATATAGATAATATTATATAGTCAATCTACTGCTATTCTAAATTATACTTCTTTATACAGGAAATGGAGTTAAGAACACAGATTGAGGATGTTCAAGCATCTTTGAAGAATAACCGGCATGATTTACAAGAGAAAGCACATAGGGAACAAGAGCTGGAAATGAGGCATTCAGAGGAAATAATGCAGCTGCAACTAGAGCTTGAATCAATGGAAGCTGTTTTAGAAGAAGAACGATTGTGTCGGAAAGAGGCAGAAGATAGGGTTTTGCAGTGTATCCAGGAGCTGGAAGCAGCAAGTAAAAAGTCTTTGCAAGTTAACAAAGAACTAGAAACAGCTTTGGCAAAAGTCGAGGATGACAAGTCAGTGATTGAAGCCTTAGAATCACAACAGCTCCTTTCAATAAATGAACTGGAAAAACTTCAAGTTAAAAATGAGGATATTTTGGAACTGTTAAGCAGGAATGAAGAGGAAAGAAGCATACTGGAAAGGCAGAATGAAATTTTGCAAGAACAGCTGAATAGAGATCAAAATCTATATGCAATGGAAACTTCTAGAAAAGATGAATGTGGAGAACGCTTAAATTCTGACGATTCGACTATGCAAGTTAAGCTAGAGAGAATGCAAAGGGCTCTTGATAAAGCCAGAAAACTCAACAGACGATTTCAGAATGAACAAGCTTCACAGTCATCACATGAAAAGGAAATGGACCAGGTCCAAAGACAGGTTGAAACAGAAACAGCTGAGGTAATTATTTCCTTACAGGAAGAGCTTCTTGCGCTTCGTGAACAGGTTGATTCAACAACTGTGAAAGAAGCTGACACAAATGAACAGATTATGCATTTGAAAGGAGAAATAGAAGAACTACAAGTAAGATTAACATGTGTTACAAAAGAAAATGGGACATTAGTAAGTATATTGGCTGAGAAAGATGCTGAGATAAGGACACTGATGGATGAATGGGAAAACGCAGCTTCAGAGCTAGCAAATTTTCTTGCAGAAGGAGATCAGGCACTTGAAGATGCATCTGAGCAGATGGATAACATAATAGATTCATTTCCCCAAAGAAAACTTAAGCTTAATCAAGGAGTAGAGAGGGTGGTGGCCATACTTGCTGAAAAGGAAAAGACAATTGATGTGCTTCAAAAAAGACTGCAGCATGTGCATAATCTAGCTCGTGATACAGAAGGAAAGATTAAGTCCTTGAAAGAGGCAACATTGGCAATTACAGAGGCACAGCAACAAGAGAATGATGAGATGACTAAAGAGGCAATTACGATGAGATCAGATCTCACTGAGAAACTGTCCATCATTCAAGAATTAAAGAGTGTGGTAGAACATTACAAAAGCAGCATAAAAGAGGCAGACAAACGTGCCGCTGCCGCATTCATTATGGTGAAGAAGCTTACAGAGATAAATGAGGTTCAGGCAGAGGCAGAGAAAAGAGCAGTGGTCCATTTCGAGGAAGCATCAGAGGTGAGCAGTCAGAAGGATAATTTGATTCAAGATTTGAAAAATGAAATTTTTGAAGCAAGATTGCAGATTGATTCTCTGAAGCAGCAGATACTGAAATTCAAGGAAGAAAGAGATGAACTCATGCTAGCACTGGCTTTAGAGCAAAGTAATGTGAAAGCTGCTGAGATGACAGCAGCAGTTAAAGAGAAGGCCTTGCAAAATGTGGAAGATCAAGTTGAGAAATCATGGCAAAAGGTTTTCGAGCTCGAGGCTATTCTTTGTTTGTCTTTAGCAGGTATTGAGAGGGATCTATCTGCTGAAAGACTCAATGCAAATACCCTTTTTAACAGTTTCAAAAGGCAAGTTCAAGAACAGTTTGAAGATGTGCATGTTCTAAAGGAGGACCTCCTTTATAGGATCAGTGATCAAACAAAAGAGATAGAGAGAGCTGGGGCAAATCTAAAAGGTAATCAGGAGAAAGAAAACACATTGGTCATTGCCTTTGTAGATGCAATCCTTGTGGCCAAGAAAATGCAACAAAGAAATGATAGGATTATGTGTCAACTTAGAGAGAGTGAGACATCATTGAAATGTGCTTGGGACAAATTACAGAAAGCAGATCTTGAGCTGAAAGAGAAAGATCAAAAGGTCCATGAAATGATGGTATCCTTGCAAGCAATTGAGGTTACCAAGGCCAGGGTAGAATCAGAAAAGCAGCAACTTATGGCTGTAGCAGATCAGGCATTGTCAACTTGTTCAGAAAAGGAACAAGAACTGTATATTGCACAAAAAGAATTAGCATGCATTCATGTGAAATTGGAAGAGGTTGAGAACAAGGATCGTTCTCTTAATGCTATAATGGATGAATCTTTGAAACAACTCAAGGATCTTGAAGATGAACGTTTGCTACTCTTGGCAGATTTGGATGCTCAAAAAAGTAGTTGGGATGATGAGAGGCAGAGGCATCAATCTGAAAAGAAAGAACTTGAAGAACAGATGGTGACGAGACAGATGATGGTTACTGAAGACCTCTCCGCCACACAATCCAAACTACAGACTACTGAGAAGAAACTGGCTGAATCAATGTTAACGATTGAGGCTCTATTGTTAGAAAAAAGCAACTGGGAAGTTGAAAAGGAAGGTCTGCTTAAAGAGTCAGCTGATGCTCATTGTAAGATTTCTGATAAGGAAAATGAGCTCTCATCTTTGCATGTTATGTTAAATGAAATTCAGCTGAAGCTACAATCAACAGAGGACAAAGTGGATGCTCTGTCTTTGTTACTTAATGATTTTGAATGTTCTGAAGAACACTGGAGAAGTGAAAGGGAGAGTCTCTCTTCTAAGGTTGATCTTCTGCATACTGCCCTTGTTGAAAAGGAGAAAGAGGTGGAAATTCTTCAAAATCAGCAAGTTACACAAGTTTCAGAAGCTGTTCCACGGTCTACTTTGAAGGAAGATCAAAATGGAGATATCAAGTCAGAACTGGAGAGAATGAAATTTGAGTCTCAAAATCTCAAAGAAAATCTCTTTGAGAAAGATGAAACTATTTTATCGGTAAGAAAAGAAATGGAAGCTGCTCTAGCAAGCTTAAAGGAAGCTGAGATGGAGATGGAAAGAACAATAAATGAAAAAGAGGAACTGAGGAAGGCTGAGAAGCAGGGAAGGCATAAAATTGAATCACTTATTACTGAGATTGAGCATTTGCAAGATCAGGTAAATCATAGAGAAAGAGAACTTAAACTACTGCAGTTGGAGATGCCAAAATTGCTTGGAGCAGTGGAGAAGAGGATGAAGGATGCTGAAGAAAGCTGGCGAAAAGAGAAAGAGGTGTTTAGGACTTAATTGTTGTATTATATTTATCATTTTTACCTACATCCTGCTGCTTAAGCTGCATACAAATAGATTCATCTCTTTCTTGGAATATTTTTTATTATCAACTTGCAGTTAATTTGACAATATGTTTTAGTTGCTTGATATCAGTACAAGACAATGATTTTTGGTTAAATTTTCTGACAGATATTATCTCTTGAGCTAACTGATGCCAAGCTGATTGCTGCTGAAAAAACAAGTGAGGCTGCTGTTGTGTTTAGGAAGTTTGAGGAGAGCCAACAGACTATTAAGGAAGCAGATCTCATGCTCAATACGTTGTTGAAAGCAAATGAAAATGCAAGATATGACACAGAACAGTGGAAGAATGCAGGGCAAGAGTTGGCAACAGAAAGATGTTCTTTGCTTGATGAGATTCAAAGAACCAAAAAAGCTTTTGAGAAAAAGGAAGAGCAATTTGTGTCAATGCAAGAGCAGATGCAGATGAATTTGCAAGAAACCAGAGACCAGATTTCCAGTGTAAAAGAAGTTGCTATAAACTCAATGAGAGGACTTGAGGAGGAATTCGAGACTATTAATACAGAAATTGGTAGCTTAAAATTAGATCTTTCACATGCCCTAAAAGCACCAAATTCATGGCTTGAAGAGATTATGTCCATTATCGCTGAAAAAGGTAGTGCTGCATTGGTTTTGCATGCTTGCCAAGTAGAGGCACTATTAGGAAAGCTGCAGGCACTACACACAGAGATTGATTCTCTTAATGTAAAACTACATGAATCCAACAGAAGCATATCTCAGTTGGAGGAGAATAACATGATCTTAAGAGGAGAAGTTGATAGGTCTTGCAGTTTGGGCACCAAATTAGAAGTTGAAATTAAGACCAGTTTAGGCAAAATTAATGAGAAAGAAGGGCAACTGGAAAGGCTTATGGTTCAATTAGACCAGTTGGAGAAGAAAATGTCCGATTTGGAAGGGCAGGAGGATCTGATGATGAGATGGTTCACTGCTAAGGACTTTGATTTGGCTAACTTGATCCCAAGGGTGGAAGAGCAACAAAATAATGAATTGGAGGTTGCTAGGAAACTTGAAATAATGGAAAGTGAAAAGGGGGAATTACATCTTCAACTCAAGAACTCTTGTGAGAAGATTGAGCAGATGCAGAGAGAAAAAGAAGAATTAAGTTTCCAACTAGAGCAGTCTTGCAAGAAAATTACACTAATGTTCGATCTGCAAGAATCAAAATGTAAAGAGATTGATTTGCTTCACGTGAAGCTTCATGAATGTAACACAAGGGCTGGTGAGTTAGAGAAGTATAACATGGATTTAAAAAATGAGATTGAAGAGTATAAAGTGGCTATAGCTGAGTTGCAAGTGGATTTAAATGATGGTGACTCAGAAAGAACTTTTGAAGCAGTCAAGGGAAGAGAAAGCTTGGGTGGACAGCTGGAAACATTGAAAATGGAGCTGTCTGATTTAAAGATGAAGAAGGAAACTCTGAGCAAAGCAATGATAGAGAAGGTATCTGAAGTTACAATTCTGCATCAAGAACTAGACCAACATACCAGGGTGCAGAGTTCTCTTCAAGAAACTCTTCGACGGGTGGATGATTTGCAAAGAGAGAATCATGAACTCTCTCTTCAGATGAAACAGACTTCTGAAAAGATTATACAGTTGGAAGAAGAAAAGATGACTCTTGTACAGGAGGGATCAAGACTTCAAGAACAATTAAGTTCATTACTCCTTGAGCTTGATCATAGTTGTGAAAGATCAGCTTCTTTTGAGAAGCTTTCTGCTGATGCTAATGAAAAGTTGAAAAAGAGGCATGAAGAGATTGAAGTCCTCCATAGGCAGTTAGAGGAAGCATCCAGCAATGCAATGTGCTCGGCACAGAAATGTGAAGAGTTACAAGACAAATTAAACACGTTGGAGTTATCTTTTAGTGCACTAAAATCTGATATTGATATGAAAAACAGAGATTTGATTCAGGTTCAACTTGCCCATTCCAAAATTTTAGAGGAGATTGCACACAATCACCAAAAGAACGAGGACTTGATGACTAAATTGAATGCCTCTGAGATGGAAAACATGGAGTTAAGAGAGAATATAGCTAAAGAGGTTGAAACTAAAGAAAGATTATTTTCTGAGCTTCAGCAAAGCAATGATGTTATTGAAGAAATCAGGAGGGAAAATTCTAAGCATGTTGTAGATTTGCAAGAGAGAGAAGCAGAGAATATTAGGTTATTTCAGCAGAAGGAAGACATTTCTAATCATCTGTCTGGAGTGGAGAGAGAGAATGAAGCAATGAAGGAAACTCTAAGCACTCAAAATGACAACCTTCAAGATTTAGCCGAGCAGATAGCTCTTAAAGATGATTATTTGAAGAAGGTACAGACTATTGCTCTGCAATTGTCCAAAGATAGCTGTTATTCCACTCATGTAGCTGACGATCTTGAGGCCAAGCTTTCTAGCTTGCAGGACAGAGTTTTCTCTGTCATGCCTGTGGAGAGAGCTGATGAAATGCTGGTCATAGAAAAATTCCTTAAATGCATATCTGAACTTGAGGAGAATGCACATATGTTTTTAGCTAAAACTGAATTGCTTGAGTTGAACTTCAAAGATATGTTTTCACAGAATGCTGCATTGATGTCAGAACTACAACGGAAAGAGGAAATTCTGAATGGTTTGCAATTTGATTTGAGTTTATTGCAAGAATCTGCATCCAAAGCGAAGGACCAAAAAGATGAAGTTCAGGAGGCATCTGCAGCATTGAAATTGGTTCAAGAAGATCTATTAGCAAAAGCTAATGAGCTCAACACAGTTATGTCTCATAATACAAGGCTAGAGATAGAGCTAATGGAGAAGGTAAGTGAAGTGACCAGTCTGAACATAGAGCTTACACAACTAAAAGAGATTTTGGCCTCTGTCTCAAATGAAAACTCTCAGCTTGCAACTGATGTTGAAGACCTATTAGCAAAGAGAAATTCTGCAGAAGAGGAATTGGAAGAGAAACAGAGAGTGATTGAAGGATTAGAGGAAGAGCTCCTTGAGATGAGTTCTCTGGTAGATCACCAGATGATCAATTCAATTGAAAGCATGAAATGTGAGCTGAACAATGTTATTAGAGAGAGGGACCGTCTTAATGCAGAAGTACTTGCTCTGAGTGAACAGCTAGAAATGGCCCAGGCTTTTGCAGATGAACGGGAAGCTATTGCTGTGGAAGCACGTCAGGTCTGCTCACATATATTTTTTATTTTGTTTCTCACTTTTGGAACCCTTTTTGTTTGCTTCCATGCCCTTATAAAATACTTTTTATGATGGGCAGGTTGCAGAGGCAAGGAAAACTTATGCAGAAGAGAAAGAGGAGGAGACTAAGCTTTTGGAACGGTCAGTTGAAGAACTAGAGCGTACTGTAAATGCATTAGAGAGCCAGGTAGGCTTGGTAATGTGGAAAATACAATTGCAAGTGTCTTGTATTTGCATTGGTTATTGCTCATTCTAATTGTTGCTTTCTACATAAGGTGGACATTGTGAAACGGGAGGCTGAAAGGAAACGTCTGATGAGGGAGGATTTGGAATTAGAGCTGCAAGCCCTAAGACATCAGATGTCAACAATGCAGAGTGCACAAGCCTCTATGAATATCCAAAGCTCAAGTGAGTCGATGGAGAATGCCAATGAAAACCCAAGGTGCAGATTCCTATACAATTGAAATTTATGCATACTTCATGCTGGTTTATGTATGGCCAAGTGGTTTATAAATCATGATTGTTCCCTATGCAGGGCTATGGCAGGAAGAAATCTTGATTTGCGTGAGGCACGCAAACAGATTAAAGTTCTAGAGAAAGAAATTGAAGAAAAAGATGTGGAGGTACCTAACTTGTGAAATGCCAATTTTCTTTAAAACTTAAAGATTAATTCACTGATACAAGCCTTACCTCAGTCTCCCTTTTCATGCAGATCAAGAAGTGCAAAGCCCATATTACGGAATTGGTTATAAATGCAGAAACACAGGCAAATGAATACCAGCAAAAGGTATGGAGAACAATTGGATTGTTTTTTAACTTTTAATGCATTTGAGCACTTGAACTCAGTCAGCAGTTCTTGATTCCTCTACGATGAAAGCATAGATATGATTGGTTGCTGATCCAATTTGTTTTTCCCAACTGTTGAAGCAGTATAAAGCATTGGAGGCCATGGCAAATCAAGTTAAGGCTGAACAAACAAACTCCAATGCTATGGCTTCATCTATGAACAAGACAGGGGAAAAGACTGCTGCTAAGTCTAGAGGTTCAGGGTCACCATTCAAATGTATTGGGTTGGGTTTAGCCCAACAGATGAATTCAGAGAGGGATGAAGAGTTGCATGCTTCCAAGCGACGTATAGAAGAACTTGAAGGTCTTCTTGCAGCTCGACAAAAGGAGGTACATGGCTGCTTTTTGCAATGATATTTTGGAATTGTATTTTGTAATTGCAGAACAATATTTTAAAATCTAGCAGCAAGTATTAATGATGATACGTGGGTTCAAAGCCCTGAGTGGTTGCAGATGAGACCAGGTGTAACTCCTGGATAATTGCTCCTCATAGTACCACAGCTTAGGACAGCTGTAAGCGGCTTTTGGGAAAAAAACATATCATAAAATAAAATCAATGACTGAATCTTCCTAACTTTAGTCTTTAACTCATGTTATGTTCCTACCTTACTGCTGATTTCATGCAAGGCCTAAAAGTCTGGCATCCCTATTTGATTGATGCAGTGAAGAACTAACTAGCAATTTTTTAACTCGCAGGTGTAAAGGATTTAACTTACATTGTTTTTTGTATACTGATTATGTTTCCGTTTCTTCTGAGATATTTATGATGAACCCTAATCTGGTGAAAGCAGAGAGCAGATCTTTGACCTACATTGTTTCTGAAGCTGTTAGTGTTTTTCTGCTTCTCAGATATTCATGCTCAATTCGAGGCTGGCTGCGGCAGAGAGTATGACACATGATGTCATAAGGGATTTGCTAGGAGTTAAATTGGATATGACCAATTATGTTGTGAGTTCTCTTTTGAGCTCATAGGCTTCATTGATTTGGTGTCAGCAAAATTATTATTATTATTATTTTCTATAATATTTAATATTTATGTCATCTGATTCTATGCTTTCCTAATAGTCTGTACTAGATAATCAACAAGTACAAAAGATAGCAGAAAAAGCTCGGCGTCAGAATGAAGAGTCGCAGGAAAAGGTTTGTCTACTTATGTCTACTTATGTAATAGTTGTCAAATCACTTCAATGAGAAATTTCTGAAACTATTTACTTGATTATGATGGGCAGGAACAGGAAGTGCAGAAGCTAAGACATCAATTGAATGATTTAATTGAAGAAAGAGAGAGGTACCTGCATGTTATTATGTTGTAGGCTTGGACATATAGTAGAACCACTAGAATAAGCAATCTCAGATAGCATGTCTAAATTTTTCATTTTTTTAGTGAACTACGCTTCGCTTGTTTTGAATGCTATATTATGGACGAACATGACCTCTTCATTGCACTGAGGTCTTGAATTTGGTTGGACAGCTGGCTTGATGAAATTAATCGCAGACAAGCAGAAATGGTGGCTGCCCGAATTGCAGCTGAAAAGCTCCGACAGAGGGATCAGTTCCTGACTACAGAGAGTGATATGTTGAAGGTATGCATTTTTTTTACCATATTTTGGTTCCTGATCAGGCAGACCACTGGGTTGTAAGTCATGTCGCAGAAACTGAATATCTTTTTTAACCATATTCCAGACAGACAATGCTAATCAGAAGAGGAAGATTGTGGAGCTTGAGGATGAGATTAAGAAGCTTTCAGGGCAACAAAACCTACAACAACGAATTCATCATCATGCAAAAATTAAGGCAAGCATATTTTACTGTTGGCCAGTCTTCTGGCAATTTATGGCGTTTAATTTTTGAAGTCACAAAACTGCCCACGTAAAAGTACAATTCACGGAAATTAATCACTAATTTGCATCTAAACCTACCTACGAATTAACCTATCGTTCTTATTTTCTTGCAAGATAACGTGTTATTTAGATGAATATAATATTCAGAGTAATGTACCCATTTGTTGGTGGGGGTTTTCTCGTTTGATGGTGTTCCCATTTCCAAAACTATAGTAAATGTTTCTATATTTTGTGCATCTTAGTTCTAAACATATTGGTTTGTAATGAGTGGAAGTTAATAGGATACTCTACAAATTCATGCTGAATGTTGCAATTTGATGTTGCTTCATATGGCAGGAAGAAAATAATACGCTCAGAGCTCAACATGAAGAAATCAGTGCAAGACTAAGGCGAACAGAGGCTCTTCTAGCTCGTGTAAGTGATGAACTTGCTCGATACCGGACAGCTGATGGAAGGACACCTTATATTAGTATTGATGAAGAGCAGAGGCTGCGGAACAAACTCCAGGTAGATATATCCTCCTATCCTTTGGCCAAAGAAAGTTAAATCCTCTTTCATTTTCGTGACGTGTATGCTTTTTTGTCAAACAATGGATTTACTCAAAAAAACATGAGAAAGATGATGCCTTTCAGCATAAGCAGTGGCTTGAATATTTACTGGGCAATCTGATTACATATTTACAGGAAGCCGAGGAGGAAAGGGTGCAGTTGGCACAGAAGTTAGTGAGCATGTGTAACAGCGTCTTGCAGGTTGTAGAATGTATTGAATATTTATTAATTGTGTGCATGCATGGTTATATACATTAGCTTTCCAAAATGCTCTCTAAAACTTGAGAATGCAAACATGGAACCAAACAGGTAGCTGGAGTTGTTCGACCACCAAGGGACATTGATCCTTCCTTAGCAATTGAAGCACTGCAGCAACTAAAAGAGAGACTCGATTGTGCGGAGAGAGAGTTGCAGGACTTGAAGCTCAAGGTATTGATATTAGGGCCATTATTCGTTATTCTTAAATGAAGATTCACTTGGTGGAAAGTCCCAACAATTCACTCAACTTATTGATTTCTTGCTTCAGAAGATATAATTTTCTTGCATCATTCACTCTCTCTTGCTACATGATACTCTGTGATAACCAGCATTTCTTTTATTTCCACTTGACCATGCTGCTACTTATGTACTCAATGCTTGCATTCACTGCTGGGTGTTCTGTTACTACGGATGACATTCCCTGCTGGGTGTTCTTGCATCATTCACTATCACTTACAATCTCACATTCTGATGTTTGCCCTCTATGACTAGTATTTCTTTTAGTTCCACTTGATATCTGTATTTCATGGTTTCACTGATTGTAGGGTGTTCTGTTACTACAGACGAGAATTGCCAGCGAAAAGATGCGCCTGAGCGAGCTTCGCCAACAATCAAATTCTCCATTAAGTGTGAAGGCAAATGAGAGCACTAATAGTTTCACAACTGTGCAGAACAATTGCCCAAGCCCCTGCTAATTTTACTCCATAAAGAAAACGAGTAAATGGAGCGGAGGCAGATGATGATTGAATGGAGTAGAAGCCATCCATCCATAATAGTTAAATTCCAGTTAACTAACGTAACAACGGATGCATTTGTTAAACTACTAACTTTCACATTCAGGGATAGTTGTCGTACATCCCGAATCACTATTCTTAGAAGTTAGAACAATAACGGAGTATTGTTTTTTGGGCTGAGGCATTCTCTTATTAATGTGCCTCACCCTATGTAGATTATTCCTACTGTATATCTCTGTGTATCCATATTATATTGATTTATCAATGCATTGCGATTATTGTTTGCAAATGAAGATATACAATTTTATTTTTCATTTATATTCATCGCTAAGTATAGTAATAGTTGACAAACAGAAAAGGAACATGTGCCACCAAGTGCAGTAAGAAAAAGAAAAAGAAAAATAATGTTTAATAAACAGAAAAGGAACATCCACCACCACCAATTTACTAATGGTTGATGAACAGAAAGAGAATGGTGGTTGATAAAAAGAAAAGGAACATCCACCACCATGTGCAGTAATGGGTGACTGGACCTCGTAATTTATTTTGCATTTGAGATGTGCTTTATCGTTACGCCAGGAAAGAATGTAACAACTACTATTTCAAAAAAGAAAGAAAAGAAATATCAAAAACTAAGCATAAATTCATTTTAACTCTAAATGATTTATGCATTAATAGTAAGATGTATGTATTTCTTAATATTTAAGAAATATGAAAAACTAAGCATAAATTCATTTTAACTCTAAATGATTTATGTATTAATAGTAAGATGTATGTACGTGTTATATGAAAAGTAAATTATGTTATAAATTTATATAATAAAAAAAATAGAAATACAAATATAGAAAAAAATTATATTATAATTTAAATAATAGAAAAAAAATTATATTATAAATTTATATAATAGAATAAGCTAGCCTATATATATTTTAGTCTTAGATTACTTGGAGTTTGCTTATGAATTTGTTTTGATCCTTTTTAATTATTTGGGGTTTATATGGATATGTTAGTTTAAAAGTAAGGATTACAAAATCATGGCCATGGAGGTGTGCATTAGTTTATAGCTTTTGTCAATGTCTTCACAATGTTTCATTTCGTTAAGTGCTAAGTGCATGTAGGGCCATGGTTGCGTGCCATTAAGTCAACTAACTATTCACTTTCGTTCTTAACATGATGGTGTACTTCTTGGTTCAATCTATCAAATAATAAACTAGAAAAATATTGATGTCCAATATATAGTTAAGAGCAAACAAAAACATAGATCGATCCCTAGTTAAAAGGGTCAATGTTGCATCATATTATTACACCTTCCGACTTCACCTTCCTTAATGTAAGTGAAACATCAATATTGGATGACATCCACAATGAGCAAACCTAAAGATCAATAGTTCACCTTGCGTAAAACTTGAAGTGTAATTATTACACTTATAATGGTAGTTGGAACTCTTCCTTACACGAGTGGTTCCCAAAACACCCCTAGTCTATGCACTTCAAGATTTTCTTCTTTAGTTTCCAAATTTGTGATACATGTAAAGATGTTCATAAAAATGAGGGTGAGTTGGGTGTTTGGGAAGATATGAAATTCGTTGGGCCAATCATGCTAATCCATCCATTAGAATTTGGGGATTACCTCACGATAAAATTGGTAGAATTTTTGTTCTTGCATAATAAAGATGCATAGTTTAAATCTTTTTTTGCCCCATGTCAAAGTAGGTATTTGTATTCTATTAATGTAGCCATGGGGTTAATGACTTCCCTTATATACCACATTGTTTAATTAGAAATTATTGATATTAAACTCTATCTAATAATGACTTCTTAAGTAAATCACAAGCCTTAATAACCCAACCTAAATCATTGGTTAGTTTCAAGTCTTTCTAGCCTCTATTAAGGGGATGTTTGCATAATAGGGTGTATATGAATCATTAATTTGAAAAACTAAATATATTATTTTAAAATATAAAAGTGCATCGAGGGTAGAGTCAAGCTATAAAAAACAATAATAAATAGTGATTACACTAGTTTGTGTATACAACAAATTATATATTGAAACTTCGAAGGAATTGTCTAAGATGGATTAATTAAATGACGTAATCAGATATTCAATATCTTAATCAAAAGCAACAAGTTGTGGATAAGAAAATGCAATATTTGAACTTGATTGATTTTCAGCGTAGAGGCCTTTGTTCAAATCCAATAGAAGCAGGATGGAAATGTGATACCTTAATATAAAGATTTATATTAATAATAAATATATTCACGCACCCCATAAATGATAGAAAACATTAATGACATTAGAGCTTGGATCATTGTAATTCAATTTTAAAATGAATAGTATGAACCATAATCACTAAATGAATTTTTAGTTTCAAATTAAGAAGATTGGCCTTTTTAGCATCTATTTTTTCAACATCCAAAATCACTTCCCATTCATCTAAACTAAAGCACACATTTCCAATTTTTGATAACTAGGTATGAACATACTCTTATATTAGGAGACAAAGAGAACATTTCCCAGAGTCATATTGTGACTCTAGACACTACTAAATAAATGATGTTTTGCACTGGATCATGAGAAAAAAGAGTATTATGAATCCTTTTATCATACCTAACATATGTTGCATCATAGAAGGCACTTGATAAGTTCTTTTTGCTCATCCACTTTCTATCTCTAGCACTGACCTTTCTCTTGAATTTGCTTCTTGAAGTCTCTTAATATTCTAGTTCCTTGCTCTTTAAGGTTTTTCCCATGATGCAATTGCTTTATGTTTTTTTGTTGAACTTGCTTTGATATGTCATTTGTCAATATTGATAAGGTCAATTGGTTAAAAGCTTAATATTCAATGTGGTATATGTTCAAATTCCACAGAAGCATAATGGAAATGTGATGTTAATACATGGAAGGTTTATTATAATAATAAACATATCCCCAAAAACTAATGACATTAAAGCTTAGATCATCGTGATTCAATGCTATAACTAGTAGAATGAACCATAAGTATTCAATGAATTTTTAGTTTCAAGTTAAAAGATTGTCCTTTTTAGCATCAATTATCTCAACATCCAAAATCACTCCCCTTTTATCTCAATTGAAACACACAAATAGAATTCTTCATAACTTAGTATGAACATACTCTCATATTAGGAGACAGATAACATTTCAAAGATAGTTTTATTGTGACTCTACTATATATATATATATATATATATATATACATACATACAAAAAATGGTTGTTATTGACATCAAAGGATATCCAAATGAAAGAGGAAATTACATATTCAAATGACATATTCAGAGACCTTTCCAAAGGTATATGTCACTCCCTCTAACTCCATAGGAATGTGGAGATATGATTATTTTTGTCAAGATGACCCAACCAAAGTACAAACATGCCCCATTTGGATACCCTATTTTTGAATGCATTTTTTTACTCCAACTTCTAACTCAAATGAGAGCATAAGATATATGGTTGGAAAGTTTATTTTAATACATTTCCAACGACATATGGCCTACATTTTAACTCCTCATGTTTGAGGAGAAATGAATTTTACCATATTCGCTATACACTCTGCCAGTTACACCAATCGAGCTAGCAAGTGGACAAGTTGGCCCTAACCCAATGTCCAAATACACTACAAAAAGGTTTGAGAAGGAGCATTTTAACCAATCGACTAGAGAGGCTCATTCTACAACCCAGTGTGAAGGCGATGTGTAAGTATGTCCATCCTTAAAATAAAAATAAAATGTTCTCTAAATAAAAAAGCAATGTCGGCTATAATAATAATAAAAAAAATATGCCATGCATGTTTAATTAGGTGCCCATACGACTTAATATAATTTCATGTAAAGTAATTAGAAGTAAAAAAATATGTAAGATGTTTAAACCTTATATCTTTAAAAAATATTTTAACACGTGATATCAACTTCATATATATATATATATATAGAAAAAAATCGTTAAAATAAAATATTTTAATGTTGTATAGAATAAAATATCCAATATGAGTTATGAATAAAATATTTTAATATGAATTAATATTTACGTATACTTAAAAATATATTAATAATAAAAAAACAATTTAATGTGCGTTGATAAAATGACTCAATACACATGTTATCTAATCTTTATAACATTCAAACATACAATTTAAACAATAAAATTGTACACATTTTTTTTGCACTCTAAAATAAATTTACACCTAATGAAATTTGATCCCTCTCGGCTCATGTTAGATCTGTGCTTAAGATGGATTTATGCTGGTGTTTAAGAGAGAAACAGAGTAGGTTTGAAGTTCATACCTCATGAACCAAGAATAAGTAAAGTGAAGCTGAGTTGAAGTAACTTTTTGTGGAAGGGTTTTGATACCTCTTTTGAAGGGTTTTTGACATTGTTTTTGGGAAGGGTTTCTCGTTTGTTTGAGGTCTATGTTTGAGGGTTGAGTATAGGTGTATTTGGAGGCTGAGTAGGGCAAGTTCTGGTGAGGAGAAGGATGAGCTTCAAGCCTATCTTAAGGGCTAAATTATATCCCTGCATAGGCCGAGTTTCAAGTTTGTCTTAAGGATGAGTTCTAGTTCTAATTTGAGGGCCAAGTTCTGTCCCTATGAGGTCCAAGTGTTAGGTTTGAGTACTACTGTTTGAAGGCCAAGTTTTAGGGGATGATATCTACTATGTAAAGGTTGACTTTTCGGGCTGAAATATGCTATTTAAAGGTCTAGTTCAAGCTTGGTTTGAAGGCCAAGTTTTGGTTTCTTGAAGGCCAAGTTCATGCCTGATTTGTGTTGATTTTGGGTAGCATCGGATGTGCTCTAGATCTGAACTTTTATGGAAGGGCTAGAGTACATGAGATCTCCAGAACCCCGAAATCGTTTGGAGAAATTCCACCCGGATGAGGAGTTATTAAAATAATTAATATTTTTAATGGGTTCCTAAGTCTAAACTTAGGAAAAGAAAGATATTAATGGGTATTCATAAGAATATGGGTGAGAAACTTCTAAGTGACGAGGATCAAGTTTGTTTTAAACTTAGCCATTGATTAGGGACTTAATCTCGACTGTTGATTCATCAACATGAAAAGTGTAAGAGGAGGCTTGAGGATTAGTTGGAGATACACTTGAGAGATCAATCGATTCAATTTTTCTGGGGAGAGGTTTGCTGAGAAAATCAAACAAGTGATCTGTTACAGTAGAGGGGCAGGGATAGTTGAGGTTGGAGGATCTTCTCCAGGACCTCGAATACACATCAGAGAGAGGCAGAGAGACGCCAGAGGAAGTAGCACAAACCCAAGGAGACTGATGTTGGGCCAGGAAGGGCCCACACATTTCCAGCGCTAGGGTAGAGCCACCCTCCAACAGAAATCTGAATTCAGTGAGGGAGCAACAGGATCAACTGAGAAGGCTGACGTTAGAGCTCCAGGAGGTAGAGGAGGCAGCACAGTGCTGATGTAGTGTCCCAGTGTACTCCACGCAGACCCAAACAACTACTGCGAAGGGGCAGCACAATTGTAGCTGGGGACAACTAGTCTAGTTGCCGGAACGGAGAGATTTTGTCAGGTGAAGTGAGGTAATCTCACTTAGGTTTCTGCCAATATATTTTTATCTCTGTAACTAGATTGCCGAGAGGGCATCCAGAGTTGTATTCAGAACTACTGCTTAATAATAGAAAACCCTTAGAGCTGTTGCACCGGTTTTCCCGCATTGGGTTTTTCCGGGGACGTTTGTCCAAAAATAACAATGTCCCTTGTGTATTTTTCTCGTTCTATTTTCAGTTCATGATCTGCATTGTTGTGTAGTATGCAATAGTGTTTTCATTGCTGTTTAATAATTAAATAACTTGTTGAATGTAAAACAAGTAGGAGATGATAAAACAGTTATTGCAGTAAGATTTCTGATGTGTAGATTTAGAAATTTTCACATGGCATCAGAGCATTGCAGATCATAGGATATTGAAGACACCAGGTGGGAGATCTAGAGAATTTGCTTCAGAGAGGCAGCTGCCCTGAGTGACAACACTGTTCTAGAGCTAGAGATGCAGAGGGAGAGTGATGAAGTGCAGAAGAGGTGACACAGAGGCTCATGCAGTGCCTGCGTCAGTATTCTAAGCTAGGTGAGGGTGACACAGTAGATGGGAGGAGCCCACGCAGTAACTGTGTCAGCTGCCTTGGCCAGCGCAGAAGCAGAGAGGGGCAGATCAGGCTCACATAGAGCCATGTCAGCTTTCTAGACTAGGAAGGAGTGATGTAGTGGCCAAGAGGAGCTGATCTAGCTCACACAATGATTATGCAGAGCCAAAGGAGCTCAGATTCTTCAGTTGTTGGGGCTGAGGTAGCAGAGCATATTCGATCTGAGGAGCTGGTGGGATGCTGTTGTTGTTGGTGTAGAACAATGTATGTGGAGACAGAGTCGAGGTAGAGGGAGTCATTGCGTTGACAGATTTCTAGCCAAAGAAATCTAGATTCGGGTTGCAACAACAAAGGAGGATTGGAGAGCAGTGGGTCGAAATTTGGATAGAGGATTTACGTGAAGGAAATATAGACTTAGAGGGAGTCTAAAGGATCTTGTTTCTTAGAGGGTTTCTTGCGCCAAATAAATCTAGATCCAAGTCTTGCTGGATTAGCAGTAGGAGAGGGAGAAGAGAACCTTTCCTATATTTGTTGAGAAGAGATGGAAGTTAATGGATTGAGGGATCCAGACAGATTGGATGGAGCTTCCAATTTTGTCACCTGGAAGGCCAGGATCAAAATAGTCCTTGACAAAAATCACATCAAGGATTATGCCTTGAAAGTAGTAGCTGTTTTGGTTGACGCTGATCCACTGCAGAAGTACGAGGAGGCCCATGCGAAGGCTAAATGCATGATTCTAGACGAGGTCAAAGATCATGTGGTCCCACACATTGCTAAGAAGGACACATCAAGGGAGATGTGGGAAACATTGACCACCTTGTACCAAGGAACTTCCATCCAGTAGAAGATGCTATCAGAAAATCAGTTGAGACAGTACCAGATGCAAAAGGGAGAAGAGATCGATGCCCTCCTCAAGTTGCAAGGTATTCACGGACCAGTTGAATTCCGTGGGGTCTACACTAGATCCTGAGTTCATGGTTAGGACTACCCTGAATGTAGTCACCGAGGACTGGGAGACATTTTTCCAAAGTATCTTGGGCAGAGCGACTCTCCCCAGTTGCAAGGAGATGTGGGTAGCTCTTCGATAAGAAGAGATCAAGGGGTTGACCAAGGTAGGGAGTAGTGGCAAAGGAGCTCGGGTCAAGAAGGAAGGGGAGGAGGATGCAACTCTCGCATCATCGAGACAATAAGGGAAACAAAAGAGAAAGAAGAAGGATATTTCCAAGGTCAGATGCTTCAAGTGTGGGGAAATTGGACATTTCACCACTCAGTGCCCTCGGAAGAAGGGCAAGGAGGAGGGTTTTGACTCAAAGGCTACTCCAACGGAAGCTGACAGGGAAGGTGAGGATGGCGATTGTGCCATGAGTATTCATGCACCTCCGGAGAAGAGGTGGGGCGACATGGAGTTGTAGTCGAGAGGACTACATGGGGGTAGGATCTTTGAGGTGCCCAAACTCTTGGATCACATACGACTACGGGAGCCCTTAACGATAATAGAAAAATGATAGGTGTCGGTTGGAGCAAGGTGTGATGGAGCGACAGTGGATAGAGCTAGAGTGCCAAAATATGAGGCATCACAGTGGATGTTGTAGCAGTGTGAGAAGCACAAAGTAGTTTTCAGCAAGGGTTAGCACATATTAACAACATAGGTAACTTCAGCATCACGAGGCATCCATATTGACCAGCATGTCAATTTTTGGGTGATTTTTCAGTTGCTTACTTCTTAGCAACTGAGTTGCCATACAACAGTTAAGAGTGGAAGTGCTATGAGCAACATGATGCAACATATTGAGAGGGAGATGTAGTACAGATGTAGCAGTGGCAGTGGCAGAGTCATGGGAAACAGTACAGGAAACAACAATGCAGTGGGTGAAGGACATCAGGCCAAGTATCAACAACACAGAGGACCGATGCAGTGGACCAGTGTAGTAATTCTGTTTAGAAGTGTTACTAGAGCGCATTCCTCGCTAAGAGGAAGTGTTGATTTTGGGTAGCATCAGAAGTGCTCTAGCTCCAAAATTTTGTGCAAGGGCTAGAATACATGAGATATCTAGAACCCATAAATCGTTGGAGAAATTTCACCCAGATGAGGAGTTATTAAAATAATTAATATTTTTAATGGGTTCCTAAGTCTAAACTTAGGAAAATAAAAATATTAATGAGTATTAATAAGAATATGGGTGAGAAACTTCTAAGTTACGAGGATCAATTCTGTTTTAATATTAGCCGTTGATTAGGGAATTAATCTCGATTGTTGATTCATCAACATGAAAAGTATAAGAGGAGGCTTGACGGTCAGTTGGAGATATACTTGAGAGATTAATTAGTTCGATTCTTCTGGGGTGAGGTTTGCTAAGAAAATCGAACAACTGATCTGTTGCCGAAGAGGGGCAAGGATAGTTGAGGTTGGAGGGTCTTCTCCAGGACCTTGAATACACATCAGAGAGAGGCGTAGAGACCCCAAAGGAAGCAACACAAACTGAGGGAGACTGACGCTGGGGCAGGAAGGACGCACACATTTCTAGCGCTAGGGTAGAGCCACCCTCTAGCAGAAATCTGAATTCAACAAGGGAGCAGCAGGATCAGCTGAGAAGGCTGACGTCAGAGCTTTAGGAGGTAGTGCAGTTCTGACGTAGTGTCTTAGCACGCTCCACGTAGGCCCATGCAACTACTGTGAAGGGGAAACACAGTTGTAGCTGGGGACAACCATTCCAGTTGCCGAAATTTGAGAGATTTTGCCAAGTGAAGTGAGGTAATATCACTTAGGTTTCTGCCAGTATATTTTTATTTCTATAACCGAATTGCCGAGAGGGCATCTAGAGTTGTATTCAGAACTATTGCTTAATAATAGAAAACCCTCAGAGCTGCTGCATCAGTATTCCTGCATTGGGTTTTTCCGGGGATGCTTGTCCAAAATAACGGTTTCCCTTGTGTATTTGTCTCGTTTTATTTTCGGTTCATGATCTGTATGTATGTGTAGCCTGCAATAGTGTTTTCATCGCTGTGTAATAATTAAATAACTTTTTTAACGTAAAAACAATTAGGAGATGATAAACCAATGATTGCAGTAGGATTTATGATGTGTAGATTTAGAAATTTTCACAATTTGAAGTCCATGTTCTATTGTATTGAAGGTTGAGTGCAGGTTGTAGCCTACAATTATTTTAAGTTGATGTCCTCATCTTCTTGATAGGTTGGAGCCTTTATTTTTGTAAGTGTTGGAAATACTAAGAGGGTGGTGAGTCAATATTCCCTATTATTTTATACAATTGGTTAGTTTATTAATTTAAAATTTTAGAGAATTAAGATAAACAAAAGCTTAATCACATCAAGTAGATAGTACACAAAATATTTCATCCAAACAAACTTTGTATTATGTATGGTTACATACACAATTTACCAGCTATGTTGCAAGAAAGTAAGATACTCCCCAAAGAAGCTAACACTCCCCAAGTTCTGAAAATATTTGCAGACTTAGTCTGAAGGAGTCTTCAGTCTCCCTTACAATCAACGAGTCAACCTATCACTGCTTCTCCACAAATGCTGCCCACTGTTGCAATCACTATTGCTACTGCTGCCCACTAGAGCAACTAGTGCTACCTCAACCACTAATTACCACTGTTGCAACCACAGTCCACTACTACGATTCACTGTTGCTACCGTCCACTACTACTGCCTTTGTTGTTCCTACTATTACACCCGCTACCACTCTTCTTCCACCCTTGCTCAGCGACTGATGTTGCTTCATCTAACTACTATTGATCATGCTACCAATTATATACTTACCATCACATTCTACTTAAGCATTGCCATTCATCACACTCCCACACATATCCATATCATGTATTCATTATTATTATGACAAGGTCATTTCCATTGCTATTGCACATTCTAAATATGTTGCCACAATCATATCACTGTCTCATAGTCATAGGAATCTTTGTCACAAGGTTGTTACTGTAAGGTTCACTGAATTGTCACCATCATACAATAGATTCATTACAATAGTATATCGTCACCATCACCTAAGTTCTCGGCAATGTCACATCTGTCAACTGTTACACACGCACCACTGACCAAGGAATACAACTATGAATACTGCTCTCTCACTGTCTCAAATCTTGATCCATAATTGTACTAGTATCATGTTCAAACAAGAATTACTTGTCATAAAGGGAATGTACAATATTAGTTGTAGTCAAACTACAATACAAGGTCACTGTTAGGCCAGATCATGTTGTGTCGAGCTATCATTATGATGACTATTATGCATAGCATTCTCCAACTCTCATCTATAGTATCATCTGGAGTATCACGTATGAATTGTACTGTCAAGCTATCACTGTTAGTTAAACATGTCATAGATTTGACTATCATGTACTGTCATTACAGTTTTCATTGTCATACAACCAACTTAGATCCATCTTAACTTCGGATCTATCAAGCATCAAGAGGGATCAAATATCTCGAGGTGAAAACTTCCTTTTTGAGTGTAAAACTTGAGGAAATGATTACACCTCGAGAAATTTGATCCCTCTTGGAGCTTGATAGTTCCAAAGTTAAGATGGATCTAAGCTGGTTTAATCATTTATTTTATTAAATTTATTTGTTAATTTAATTTTGATTTTATGTAATTTAATTGAGTCAAATGTTTTAATTAATAATTATAATTAACAGTTGTATTGTTTTAATTTTTTTTTTAATGTAATTTGACAAAGTCAAAATATTTATATAGCATAACCTATTAGGACATTACAACATCTCTTCCATACTAGGGTGGAGAGTGTAAAATTAGATTAAAAAAAATATTTATAAAATATTTTGATTATGAAATAAGAGATAATTTTTGAGAATGTGGTATTGATCAACCATGATATTGGTCTATTGTACTGTAAGAAAGCCTATTTACAAGTTAATAATATCCATGGTAAAATGGGAGTGAATATCCATGGTTAAAAATCTTGTTTTTTTCCCATATGTAAAAATCGTAATTTTATTCATGAGATGAGAAAAATTACATGTTGTAGATGCTAAAGAGCATATGCATATGATCTGATCCTGTTTTCATAGAATACATAAAAAACTAAAAAATTACAGCTAACCTATTCTTTTCTACCTTTCTTCTTTTCCACTTTTCGCCAACCTCCAGTGTTGGGAGTGGATGTTACAATGGACATTTGATTTTCATTTGTATTTATAGGATATTCTTTATCAGAATTAGATCCCTCTGATCCATGAGTACATTTGCTGCCACTTATTTCCATTCTTGTTATTTGGTACTCCTGTTGCTGCAAAGGGTTGTTGGGCCTCAAAATGCAGGCAGTGGTGTGATCTATCTCTTCCTTTTGTGTGCTGTTATGGACCTTCTGTACATCCATTTCTGCATTATTTTCTGTTGCTTCTGCTTTTTCTGCTTCTTCTTCCAAGGGGTCTGTGCATTGCCAACCTTTTGGCTTTTTGTGTTGCTTCTTATTCCTTTTGGGGTCTTTTTTAGCTTATGGGCAGGCACTATGAAGGTGGCTTGTTTGTAAACATCCATGACATCGAAAAGTTGTATTTTCGTAATCTAATGGTTGAGTCCACTGTATATTATTGAAAATCAATATAATACAGTCTGGTAGTCCTTGACTAAGATCTACTTCGATGCATATCCTGGCGAAAGTGAATATGCCCCTTGTAAGTCTGTCCGCATCAATCTTTAGGAAATTTCCTAGGGAGTTCCCTATACCTTCTAGAACTTTATGATGCCAGAAGTGTAATGGGAGGTTGTGTAACCTGACCCTAACATGAATTTTTGATACCACCATTGTATTGACATCAAAATATGGGAATGAAGGGATCATGAAGAGTCCTGCATTGCCCCAGAACCATGGCCCCTTATTGAGGATATATTCTTTTTCTTCAACTGTGTTGAATCTGACTATAAAAAACCCCTTGGAGCATAAATGAATTTCACAATTTGGTGTCCATGTAGAAAATATCCATTGGTGCAAAGCATCAGATTTAGGCCAAAAACCATTAAATCTACATATGACTGCTTTGGTATAGAAATCTGAATACAACTCATTTACCTCAAGCATTGAGACTGTGAAGGCAGGAGTCTGAGATTTTTGTTCCACTATGTAGGGCCCTGGTAGTTCCTTTTCCTTTCCTTTGATTGCATCTTTAAAAGAGCATGTGCCCTTTGAGCTAGTTCCGAAGCATCCACCTTGCAATCGCAGATTGACTATGATATTCGAGTCTGAGACAATACCATAATCCTGTAGTGTGTGGTTATCCTGTAGGCTGTGTCCTAAATAAATCAGGTTTTGCATGCTTGTTGGTATGCCTAGGTGAGTCTGGATTTCATACCTTAAGTCTTGGATCCGCCTCCCCTTCCCGATCCTCCTGCAGATATTCCTTCCTTCCAGCGTTTTAATGAAGATTTGAATCAAATCCGAATTAGTAATGGGTGGATCTGTCTGAGAAAGGGCTCGATCTGCTGCCAATATATCTGGATTTGATGGATCTGGGCAGATCGGTGCCCTATCTATTCCTTGCTTCGCCGGATCTGGGCCATGGAAGCATTGCAGTGGGGCATACACCAGTTCTGTCCATTGCATGTGTCCATGTTCCACTGGGGAGCCAGGTTCTCTATGAGTTGTTAGAAGCAGCGAATGATTTTGTGCTCCCTAGATTCCTATTAATGTACCCTTTACATACCCTTCTTAGCCTTTTGGGGTTGTGATCCAGATTTGCATTACGCGCCGACATGATTTACCCTCTGGACTTGGGAGTGCTGCTACCTTTCGTGGGGGAAAGGATCATACCGGAGCCGAGCCTTGACCATGTTGTGAACACTCCAGGTTCACGGAGAGGACGTGCAAGGCGGTAGTCCATCCAGATCTAGGTTGATAGCTGCAGATGTGTCGTAATATCCCACGGGGCCGGTTTTGCCTTCGCCGCTGTTTCCCTGTGCGAAAGGCTGGCAACGTGCGAGAGGGAAACTCTGGAAAACAGCTGAGGAAGGAGGAACCAATGAGATAGATGAAGAAACGAGATTGGATCCGTTGGCTTTAAGCACCACATTTACGAGCTACTGTTGCAAATCGAAGGTAGAGGCAGCTGAACCCTCATTCTGCTTTGCATTCCATTCGTCACCTGAAGACTTGCAGATGAATGTATAAACACCCATTCTAGTCTATTGCAGAGCTCCAAAAATTTCAACAAAATCATGGTTAAAAATCTTGTTATATTGTAAGCATTAAGTTTTTATGTGCTTATTAATGAAATTTAAATATGAGTACAAAATTATTATTTTAATTTACATGGTAAAATGGATTTTAATTTATAGCTACTATTTATATCTTATATATTTTCATGTGATAGAGAGCTTAGATATATCTAAAAATAATTATAATTTTTTTGTTTTTAGATTTAGTTAAAAAATGTTATAAAATTGAATTCAAATAAAATATTTTGATTGTAAAATGAAAAATGGTTTTTGGGCATGTGGTATTGATGAGCCATGGTATTGTAACAAAGCCTAATTACAAGTTAATAATATCCATAGTAAAGTGGGCGTGAATATCCATGGTTAAAAATATTGTTATATTGTAAGTATTAAAGTTTTTATGTGTTTATTAATTAAACTTAAATATGGTTAGATAATCTTTTTTTAGGTTAAAAATATTGTTATATTGTAAGTATTAAAGTTTTTATGTACTTATTAATTAAATTGAAATATGGTTATAGAATCATTTTTTAAATTTATAACGTAAAATATGTTATATATTTTAATGTGATATGTATATTATGATTTTCTTTTATTTAAAAAGTCATTCCTAATTTGATTAATAAAAACAAAATTACAATATAACAAATTCAATTTTATTATTTTTATTACTTTTAACATTTTATCGTTACTACAACATCTCCCTCATAATGAGTTCTATATTACTTATAAACTTTTGTTATTATTTAATTGAGCAGACATATAAATATTTACAAATCTTTACATCTTAAAATTTGAACATAATAATATAAATTCAACGTATTGAGCCCACATGTAAAAATATTGACAACTTTCTTACATTACATCTACACATCTTCTCTATACTAAGTTGTATATTAAGTTGTAGAGTACAACTTGACACAAAGATTTGCTTTTCAGTGCTCAAAGATTCTGACACTGGTTTCAATTAAGTCTCCATACGTATGCATAGATGGCAATCCCATTTGGCAATAAAATAACCTCAGGGAAGATAAACTAATGCCTAAATGACCAGCCGAGTCTTTAGACTTCACATGGCTTCATAAATCAACAAGCCTTACTGCAATATTGGGTAGATATTTAAGTTATGGAACAAAGGCCAACATTCTTGTTTCACAAGATGCCACTTTAGGTATGTAGAGATTAATTTAATCTCTTCTTTCATAAGTCTGCATAGATGGCAATCCCATTTGGCAATAAACTAACCTCAGGGAAGATAAACTAATGCCCAAATGACCAGCCGAGTCTTTAGACTTCACATGGCTTCATAAATCAACAAGCCTTACTGCAATATTTGGTAGATATTTAAGTTATGGAACAAAGGCCAAGATTCTTGTTTCACAACATGCCACTTTAGGCATGTAGAGATTAATTTAATCTCTTCTTTGGTATGATCAAGACAATAGATAACGTGATTCTTTTCCATAAATTATACCTGGATTGCTTGTATCATATAACTTGCACGGGTCGAATTATCTTTCTTTTGGTAGGTACAGAAACAAATGTATATCAATGTTCACAACAATATTACTATATAATAGCAGTTGCAGTTACAATCAAAATTATTGTGTTGGAGTAGCCCTTTGTGCTCAGAGCTTTGCACTTCAGAATTACATGATTATGACTCAATACTTCAAGTTCGTAGGTCGGACAGGGCATATCTCATCTCAACAGGATTCAAGGAGGTAGGGATCATTATCCAAAGAGATTCAATATGTATTGGTTCAGAGAAATGACTTAATAGATCAAACTTTTCAAGGTTATCCAAGAACACTGGCGTTTTAGGGATTTCTAGGATTGATACTCAGTACAAAGACCGAAACCTTATGCATATGCCTTCACAAATAAAAAATCAGAAGTGTCTAGGCCCTAGTCTGCTACAAAAGACCATCCTTTGATGCTACAACAAAATTTTACTGTGGCAGAAACCCTAGGCCGAAAATTGCAGAGTATTCCACACAGGTCTATCCTAAATGCCAAAATAATGTCGCAGAGAAGAATTTTAATTTTCAGTAGGTCTGAGATATGATAACGATGATTTGCAGGCAACCTAACCAAAAGTCCTGGGACTTTCTTGGCAGATCAGAGCCTTGATATTAAATGTCCTCCTCACTGACCATACACCTCCTTGCTAACCTGGGAACTGAAAGAATAGTCTCTTATGCTTTGGTGAAAGATGGGGTCTCAACACAAAAGAACACCCTCTTGCTGATCTTAACTTGATCTTTTCATCCTCAGGACATTGAAGAAATTTCAAAACTTTTGATGCATTTGTTTGATCCAATCATGTTGCTGCCAGGGCTATGTTATAATCTCTAGTAAAGTCTTGCAAAAGAAAATTCAAACCAAAGACTCAACCATAGCTATGCCTTAGTCAACATAAAAATAAAAAAACCCTTCTTTTGTCTTCTGGTCAGAGGAAACTTCAGAGAAAGAACACCATTTCTTTGATCCTCTTAAGGATAGATGTTGGCCACAAATACAAACTTATTCACAGTATTTGTAGACCTCCAAATGGCCTCAAAAGAGATCAATCGTAAGTTGTGCACTAAGGATTAAAGTGCCATTGATTATATAGTGTTTGAAGAGTGTCCAATAAGTGTAGCCAACACAGTGGGAAACAAAAAAATTGAAACTTAAACCTTAGCCATCCATAAAAGAAGGAGCCGATCTCAGCTCAGACCATTAGATATAATTTTGGATCAATAATTTTGGACCAACTTCAAGGAACTATCCACCATGATCTTCATCCTTCAAAAATAAATTTTATTTTCCCATTAGGATTTTGGCCAAGAAATATTGGTTCAATTTTAATTTTAGTTCCATGATTTTTCCATGAGCCATTGTGCCATAAAAAAACAATTTTTAACTACTGCCACATCACCACCCTTGGGAATTTGGTCCATATCACAGGGCTTGCATTTTGACTGAGCATTTCTTTCAAACTGTGAAGGTCCACAAGACGCTCCACATACCATCCCACATACCGCCATAATGAGCATGATGAGTAGAATCCATTGGAAAGGGTCACAAATGTAAACTCACTGGTTTGCTTCTCCAAAAACTCCAAAAAATATGGGGTGTATCCATAATCCAGGAAACCAAACCTGGTGCTAGGGTTAGCTCTAGTTTCATCACTGCATCATCAAGCTAGACATCATCACATCAAGCTGCATCATTATGCCTGCATCATGGGTTCCAAGGGATTCAAACCCTAGGGTTACGGTTTCATCTTGTAGTTAGGATTTCTACCACATCATCAGTACTAGGACTTCATCAAATTCGCATCATCATTCTGCCCCTGCTTCTTGACATCCTATACCTCATCCTTCACTTGCTACTCCTGCTATATCCTTTGTTTGACATCAATGACAACATACTGAACAATCTCTCCCTTTGTCATTGATGTCAACACTTCTATCATGATAAGGCATGTTACATCATACATCTATCTCTCTCCCTTGATTCCTCTAAAGTTCTCTACCCCTTTGACATCAATGGAAGAGGGTGGCTGACTCGTCCTTAATGATATCTCCAAGTGATATGGCTCGCCCCTGAAAACATGCTCTACAAGCTCCCCCTGATAATGTGATTTCCTTCTACATTATTGCTTCCATTACATAGGGTCTCCCTGAAAATATGCGCTCCTACAAATTGCCCCTATCTCGGTGCATCTACCAATTTTGTGAGAAGTCATTGTGAAACATGTTTTCTGTATTAGGTCTTGGTGTTCTTGTCTTCCTTCCTGGTGAAGGTCCTTCCTTCCTAGTTTTGCGGGGTCCACGTCAAGCCACTTCTGCAATATCGTGCAAAATGACCAAAATTATGGCATAAATAACACTCTCCTCCTGATCTCAATAATGGAGCAAAAGAGTTGTAATTCCTATTGTCATAGGCACATGGGACACTTCTTGTCTTCCAAAAATTCTGCTTCTAGGGCTTTGATAAAACTCTCTATCAATACTCCTACTATATCTCCTACAATATGTAGGTATGTGTCCATAGTTAGAACATGTATAACAATGAACATAAAATGTGTCTATAGACCTAGGTGTAGAGGGTGAAGATCTGTTGAAGGCGCCTCATCCTTGAGAATATCTTTGTTGTGCTCCACTTTTGAATGCTCTATTATGAGTTGGTGTCTTGAATGCATCATCCTAATTTATTGAGGCATTGGTCTTCCAACTTTTAGTGTTGGTTGATTTGTGCAGGACTTTGACTTTGGACTTCTCTCCATTTTTGGAATGAGGCTTCCTTTCGTAAGACTTCTTTTCTTCCTTGACATGTGGCTGCTCTTCATCATTTGGATGAGGCTTCTCTTCTTCTTTGATATGTGGTTGCTTTTCATTATTGGAGCATGAGGACTCACTAACATATCCAAGACCTGTCTTGATAAGCGATGATATCTGGAAATTGATAATATCATCCAAGACCTATGAACTCCTCCGTTTCTGTTTCAGCTTGTCCATTTCTGCTCTCAATGTGACAATTTCTTGCTCATGGTTCATGCAATTTTCTTCCTTCTGCTTCATCTGAATTTTTAAGTCATCCTTAGTCCTTTTGGATTCTTCAAGTTCCCTCCTCTAGGTGGCTCTATTTTCTTGCTAAATTCACCATATTGCTTGTTCCATTTACATGATTTTTCCTTCTCCTTGAGCTGGCTTGTCAAGGTGATTTTTGTTGAGAAATCTAGGGGGAAACAAGTGTAGTTGATTTCTATTACTTTGATCACTACTTGTGATGTATTTTTACGTTTCTTGATTAACTTCTTCTTTCATTTATTATTATTAGTTTTCTCTATCATCAAACAACTACCAAATCATAAAGAATAGTGAGACAATAGGACACAAGATATAGGCAATCAGCGAGGGCCAAAATCTCTCCAATTAAGAGGAAAACCCACTAGAATCCTTCTCTTCTTACAAAAATTCAATTGACAAATTTCAAGACCTATGACCCTTGACTAATACCCTCCAAGACCAATTCATCCTTCCTTCTTAATGAACTTTCCTTACATAGGTTCCAACAACAAACTTTGACCTTCCAAAAACTTCTCCAGCAACTTTGACCCCAACAAAAATTTCTGCAACTTTGACCTAACAGCTTCACAACTTCGACCTTGATGCAACTTCAATAGCTTTGACCTAGAAACTTCACTATTTTGATCTAGAAGTAGCTTCACAACTTTGATCTTGCAGCATCACAACTTCAACCTTGCAACTTCATAACTTCGATCTTGTAGCTTCACAGCTTCGATGCAGTGTTCGAATTTCATAACCCAGAAACTGTAGAAACCCTAACAAAAGAGAGAGAGAGAGAGGCCCAAAAACTTGGATCTTAATCTTATTCTTCTTCTTTGTCCTTTTCTAGCTTCTATATTGAGGAGATCGAACTTTCTTGAGTGAGTGTGCAAATGAGGTCGAATTCCATCTTATTTATAGGCTTGTGAGGGGTACAAATTGTTATCTTGAGTCTGACTTGTCCCTTCATGTAGGCCGACTTGATCTTTGTGCAATGACGAGGTCTTGGTGGGTCTTTTGACTCTATTTTGACTCAATAAAATTTCTTTACAATATGTGACATGCCCAAATGGGTCTTCAATACATGATAATGACTTAATTGACTTTATGACAAACCTAGAAGCACTCAATGGGTGCTTGACCTAAAAATAAATTTCCCTTGAGCATGAAACCCATGCCTCAAGAACACAAATAATAAATTTATTTTTCTCTTTTCATTAAATATATAAAATCACGATTACATATGCCATTATGAAGACCGAACCTAGTTACATATTTCAACACTCCCTCTTAACTAGGGAGGTATTCATAATCCATACAAGGTACTTGGACATTCTCAATCTGAAGAATTCTCATAAGAAGAGTCAGATTGGTAACCCATCTATATAACATCATATCATCCAACATTGTCACATAGCAAGGCCTTGACTAAAAACTCTATCTCTCCACAAGATCAGAGCACAATGCTGGCAAGACCAATGATTTATAGACACCCTCATCATTGTCTCTCTTAGAACATACCCCACATGGGTTCTCTCAAAGTATGTTCCACCGGGACTATTCTTATCTTGGATTACCAGCCTCAAAGAATATATGTCCTCTATGACTACTCTTACCTTGGATTCCCTATCCTAAAAGAGTATCGGATGCCAGATGCTTGCCCAATCCTCCATTATTTCTTCCCAAGTAAAGACAAAAATGATGTGTCTACCTCTCCCTCTCAACTAGGGAGGATATACCCATTCCAATGAAGGAATGCACCCATTCCTATAAAAGGAATCTACCCAAGCTCCCTCTTAACCAGGGACTTGCTTCCAAAAACTATCTAGGTGGAGATCATCAGACTCCCTCTTTCGATGCCATGAATTTCTTCTTTGTTATGGAGCCTACATATTTTGGGACTTCTTCGTAGGGCATCGACCATCCATCACTTTCATTCATGAATCATGTCAGTCATTTCATCCTTTCTTTCATTAGAAAGTGATTCGTTAATCCATATCTAGATTTCCTTCATACAACTACCTTCTCCACATAATGTTTTCTTCAGGATCTTATCACCCCACCACATGAGTATCAGTTGTAGATGACATCTATAACTCTTCCTTTTGTAGCCCTGAATTAACCCATCCAGATATTGTTCAAAAATAAAAAATGAACATCAAATTACATAAATTTTTGATGGTCTTACAACATGACATATGCTTGTTGTATCAACATCTTGCATTCATATTGACACCTCTTAAAAGATATTAAATGTCAAGGGTCATCTTCCTTTCCAAACTTCTTCAGAGTCTTCATACCTTTTCCATGGATATGTCATGGTCAATTCTTCTAGTTATTAGATTTTTATTTCCTTTTCTATGTGACAATAGTTGCATCTTTCACAATATCTACTCCTTTCTTCACATATTTCTTCTCAGGAACTTCCATTCATAGTTCCTTCATTTTTATCAACCACCGCATATGAGGACTTATTATGTTGATTTCATCTAGTCAATATGTGAACCATGCCTTTATGCATCCTTCCAAAGGAGGAGATCCCTTTTTCTTGATCATGCTCATGAGGTGGAGCATTTATCCATGCTTTCCACAACTATGTGACATGACTCAATTTTATCAAATACAAGCATACATACCTCATCTCTTCCTTTTGGTCATCTAGACTTCCTTCAATAGCTTCCTTGATTGAAATAACTTCAATCACCTTGACTCGCTTCACTTCTTTTGCCATCATACCTACAAGGTGGAATTCTCGGCAAGACACTTGCTTCTTCTAGTAGGTGAACCTTCTAATGAAGATTCCAACAGAGGATCTTGATCATCCTCATCCTGCAAATGAACCTTTTTGAATAATTTATGATGAGCTCTATACTAGAGTGACTTCATTTTTCCCATAAGTACTACTTATGCTTCTAATGAGGTTACCAAGAGCTACATCCTTCTACAGGTGGCAACCATAGACTTCTATTTCAACTATATTTCATGCTTCTTTATGATGATGTCACGATCTCTTGCTTTCAATCATATGCTTCTATGATGCCATATCCTAACATGATGCATCCTATCATGCTTCTAATGATTTCTACCATGATAGTTATACTTTACAACAAAAAACTTGAAAAGAAATAGGTAAGGAAGACTATCTCAATCATAGTATAGATCTTTTGCTTCCTCCTTCTTGGATTTCTTCTTTTCAGTTTCTTCCACTTCAGTGATATGTGATTCTTCCCTTCCTCTTTTGTTGATGTCCTTGAGCTTTGGATAATCTCTCTTGTAGTGCCCATATTTATGACATGTTCTTCTTCTTATTTTGAGGGCCAAGCTTCCCAAGCTTCCCTTTTCTTCTAGCCATGCAAGAAAATGCTTGAGCTTGCTCGCTCGATGCATTCTGTTGTGGAGTTCTTTATGAATCCATTATGAAGTGGTTAATTTTGTCAAAGGATTTGGTGAAGAAGTTAAAGAAACAATAGTTGTTCAAATTTTTTTATGGTCTCTTCCTATGTGCTTTTATGCCAATGTCTTTACCATACAAGAATTAAGCGATTTAGAGAATATGAAAATGGAAAATCTTCAAAGAATTCTTGCTGCACACGAAATGAGGATGGGACACTCATCACACAAGGAAGAAACATTTAAAACAACTAAGAAGTCGAGAAAATGCAAGTTTGTTGACAAATCTAGTGATGAATATGATACAAAATGGCTTAGCTAGTGAGAAAACTAAAGAGAACATTCAAATTTAAAGGCAATTTAACTCTCATCTATTTCAATTTTGGTAAGATAGGACATTTTTCTCCTAAGGGTCCTTTCAGGGTAGATAGTGATGATGAAGAAGAACCTAGAAAGGGGGTCTTCAAAAATGAAAAATCTCTATTCCAAAGAGGATAATGATTTTTCTAAAGAAAAAAAATATGATTACAATAATGATAGAAGAGAAGTCTTATTTTTAGCCACAAATGAGGAATCCAACATAGACAAATCAAAGGAGAAAAAATAAAATGCAGAAGGAGAAAGTGTTGAAGGCATAGTGGATCTTGAAGCAAAACTTATCAGTGCATTAGAAGAAATTGATAACCTCAAGAAGAAGAATAAGTGACTACCCAAGGAAATCATCTTCATCAAGATGTTTAGAGAGGAAGCAAAAATAATGGAAGAAGTGTTGAATAATCAACTAAAAGTAAAAGGAAGAAAACTGTGAAAAATGTTGAAGTAGAAATTTTTTCATTAAGGAAAGAGCTAGATAAGCTCAACAAAAACATGAAAAGCTCTCAAACCTTGGATGTTATTCCCAATAGTCAAATATCACCATATGGTATAATGGATTTTTTATATGGGTGAGACCTCATACAAAGAAGATGAAAACACAAAGTCACCATGTAAGTAAGTTGAAGAAAAACCTGAAAGCTCCAATCTTAGCAAGAGCAAGGACAAGAGACAAGATGAGTTTGGAAACAATGCTACACCAAAAAGCTATCATTTGATGCTCCCAAGGGGTCCATTCACAATTCAAGCAACAATATGATAAGGTAAAAGGACCAACAAATATTTGGATAATCTCCAAATCATATCAATTTTAGAAGAACTATTCCATTGAGAAAACCATACTCAATGAGGGATTAATCAATTTTCTAGGTCACTACTTTTCATGCAAAATTTTGGTGATCAAGCATTGAGAGATTGTAAAGATTATGTGAAAAATGATTATGAAATATATTCTCATCAAACCTCTAAAAATAAGCTCATAGACATCAGAATCAAAGATATTGATGATAACATAAATCATATTTCATTTTCACCATTATCCAAGTATAGTGTAGAGTGTTATAGATGAATTGATTTTGGACATGTGGCACATGACTATCCTACAAGATCAAGAGAAGGGTTTTGGAAGAGAATATAGGAAGAGCCACCAAAACAAAAATGCGGACCAATTATGTATGCTCAAAACAATCATAGTCAGGGGTTCGTTGATAGTGGGAGCTCTAGACACATGATTAGAGATATAAAGAATTTTATTACTCTAAAATATGAAAAAGGAGGAAATGTGTATTTTGAAGACAATGAATATGCAAGAGTCATTGGAAGATGTATTGTAAGCCTTGATAATGGTATAACTAAATCGCTAAAAAATTGTACATTGAAGGACCTAAACATAATATTTTAAGGTCAACCAGATGTGTGATCAAGGTTATGGTCTCATTTCATGCTAAAGTTTAGTCATAAGAGAAATAAGGACTCCAAACAATGCATATATTCTTGATTAAATTCAAGGATAAAATGCTACATTAGATAGACAAATGAGGGTTGGTTATGACAATAAAGGCTAGGACACTTGAGCTTTGACAATTTGGTAAAAACCAACAGAACACAAGTAGTGAGAGATATGCCAAAAATATCGAAACCAACAAGCACCATCTAGAATCTTTCCAAGTTATATGGGAAACAGATAAGAGTGAGCTTCAATCCAAAATATTTATTGACATCAAGTCCACTAGAGCTTGTTCACACAGATCTATGCGGACCAACAAGAACACCAACCCTGCAAGGTGAAAGGTAATTTATGTTGTTTATGATGATTATACTAGAATGGTTTGGGTTTCATTTCTTAAAGAAAAATCATAAGCACTAGATACTTTCAAATCATTCAAATCCTTAGTTGAAAATGAAAGTGATCTAAGAATCAAATGCCTAATATCATATAGAGGAGGTAAATTTACCTCAAATGATTTTAATGAATTCTGTGAGAAGTATGGAATCAACATACAATTTTTAGTTGCAAGAACTCCACAATAGAATGGATTCATAGAGATAAAGAACATATTAGTAGAATAAACAACAAGAAAAATGTTTATAGAATCCCAATTACCATATAAGTTTTGGAAAGAAGTATTTTCTACAACAATTTACATCATGAATAGAGAACAACTCTGAGTGAACACTGGAAAGACACCATATGAGCTATGGAAAGGTAGGCCAACTTCAGCTAAATATTTCAAAATTTTGGAAGAAAATGTCACATGTAGATAAATGATGATAAAATGGGAAAATTTGATTCTAGATTAGATGAGGGAATCTTCCTTAGATACTCAAAAAGAAGCAAATCTTGCAAATGCTACAATAAAAAACTACAAAAAGTTGTGGAATAATTTAATGTAAGAATAGAAAGAGCTTGGCCAAAGAAAGAAGCAAAACAAATAAATGAGAATTTAGAAGATACCATCTACGTGGACCAAGAAGAGATTACTACAAAAGAGGAACAATCTCCATCCATGACAACTTTTAAATTTGTGCAAAAACATCACCCATATAGTTAATTATTAGAGATCTTAATGAAGGAATACAAACATGGAGAAGAATGACCAATTGACTAGGAAATGACATTTTTTCTTTGCTATCCAAAATAGAGCCAAAGTACTTTGCACAAGCTAGTAAGGACCAAAATTGGGTAAATTCTATGGAAGAATAATTGAATCAAATTGAGAAAAATGGAACTTGGGAACTTTTGCTACAATAGAAATATAAAAATGTAATTGGGACTAAGTGGATATTAAAAAACAAGATGAATGGAGAGGGTCAAATTATTAGAAATAGGGAAAGACTTTTTTGTAAGGGCTATGCACAATTTGAAGGAATTGACTTTGAAGAAAATTTTACTCCAGTTTCCAAATTAGAAGCAATAAGAATGTTCTTGGAAATTACGTGTTCGAAAATCTTCAAAGTTTATCAAATGGATGTTAAACCAACCTTTATGAATGGAGAATTAAAGGAGGAAGTATACATCAAATAGAAAGAAGGTTTTGATTTGTCTAAAAATAAAGACTGTGTGTACGAATTGAAGAAATCTCTTTATGGGTTAAAATAAGCTCCAAGAGCTTGGTATGCCAAGTTGAACCACTATCTTCAACAACAAGGTTTTGGAAGAGGAGTTGCTGCCAATAATATATACATGAAGATGGAAAAGGACAAATTATTGATTACATTTGTATATGTGAATGATCTCATCTTTGGGAGAAATAACAATGATATGAGTCATGAATTTTCCCAAGAAACGTCAAAGTAATTTGAAATGTTAGATTGAAGAATTATCCTTCCTCCTTGGACTACAGGTTTCTCAAACCGATGAAGGAATATTCATTTCCCAAAAAAAATACCTTAAAGAGATGCTCAAGAATTTTGGAATGGAAGAATGTGCACTAGTTAGTACCTATATGATTACCTAATGTAAGTTAAGCAAGGATGATTAATTGCCTAAATTCAATTCAACACTTTACAAATATATGATTGGGAGTCTACTATACTTGAAAACTTAAAGACTAGATATTATGTAGGAAATTAGAATGGTTGAAAAATTTCAATAAACACAAAAGGAATCACATATGCAAGTGGTAAAAATGATATTTTTATACTTAAAGGGCACACTTGATTTTGGGCTTTGGTATCCCAAGAATAAAATTTTCTATTGGAAACACTAGGGGGGGGGTGAATCGATATTTCTTTCAATTGCTATATTATGATAGTTAATACTTTTCATAATATGAAACACAAGAAATAAAATGAAAATATCTTATATATATATATATATATATATATATATAGTTCAAATGATGAGAACAACAATCCTCAAATTTTGGCTCCAACCATTACAAATACTTCATTGCTTACAATGCTCCAACCTTGAATGAGGACACTAATCCTCCTAGACAAATCCGTGCAACAACTTGGATTCTATGAGGACACCAATCCTCCTAGGAAAATCCAAGCACCAACTTGGTCTATATGAGGAAATGAATCCTCCTAGGCTCCAACCTTTACAAAATATTTGAAATATAATTCAATCACTCTATTAAGATAGATCAAGATACTCGTTCAAGGGTCTTTGAGATATATCTAAAATTAGCTTCAAAGGTTGCTCCAAGATTTCTTTAATAGTTGCTCCAAAACCTCTTCAATGATTGGTTAAATGATTCTCCAAGGTCAACTTAAAATATGCTCTAAACAAGCTCCAAATTCTGCTCTAGAAAGCCTCCAAAGTTTGCTCTATATAGCCACCAATTTTTTCTCAAGAATGTCTTCAAGGTCTACTCTAGAATTTCTTCAAAGGAATCTATTTGATCCAGAGGGACTTCAAGGATATTCAAAACCTCTCCAAAGGACTTCCACAAGAGTACCTCCAAGTCTCATAAAAAACTAGCCTAATGTCTGCTCCAAATCATGCTGAGATCAAAAGACTGAATTGTCCATAGGAGGGCCCAAACAATAGGGTTGAATTTGTCCACAAGAGTGCTCTAGTTGCAATGAAAAAACTTCCCACAAGATGTAAAATTACAAGTCTAAGTTCTATCCACGAGGGGGGGATTTCTATCCACAGGTCCGAGATTTTCCTCAGGAAGGTCGAGTTTTCATAGGAAGAATTTTTTCATAGGGTTTCTCAATTTGCAGAGCCAAATATGCCTACAATATGTCGAATTACACACCTCAAATTTGTCCATAGAAGGCCAAAATATGTGCCTTAAATAGGCTAAATTATGAGTTGTAAGCAAGCCAAAATCTGAGCTATAAATAGGCCTATTTTTTTCTCAAAATATAGATCAAATTTTGATCCAAAATCAAATAAGATAATCCACCCAAAAACCTAAATCTAAGAAAGAGATAAAAACCATAGTGGTGGTCCCCATCAATAGGTATATCATAAGGCCCATTTTTCCATCCTCCAACCTATAATTTCCTCTTTTTCTCGCATTTATTAACATATTTTGACTATAATGTGCTTAATAGGGAGACTAAAGGATGTTTGTTATACTTCATGGCCTAATGTGGTTAATGTGTAAGAAAGAGAGTGATTTTGAGTGCATTTACTATGCAGAGGCATGTTGGAGGCAACTGGAGGAGATTTATGAGGCTTGTTCCCCCATTTACTCACCTACAACTCGACTTGATCCTTAAAATCACTCACCTACAACTCGAGGATCTACTAGCAGCTGATGCACTCAAGGAATTTTGAGGATCTAAGGGAGATAGATCCATTTTTTTAGAGATTTTGGAGGGAAGAAATCCTCTTTCCAAGGAGGTTACCCCTCAGTCATTTTTGTATAAATAAACAAGCCTAAGGGCTCAATAGGATTCAAACTTTTGGAGTAGATAAGAACTACTAAGAGCTAGGAGTGTGTTACACAAAAATATCGTCACCATGATTATTTGCAGTCAGTATGGGTCTATCATCACTTGTACTGTCCTCCTAAGCAAGTCTCAGACCTCAGCTCTTCAAGTCAAGCTTTGAAATTGAGAGAAAGACATTGAAAATCAATAAAACTCTGGTTCCGCACTTTCTCTCACTATTGCCTGCGGTCCCGCACCTTCTGTTTACAAAAACTGCGGGCCTGCCCGCTCTTTCCCTAAAGGTGTGGGTGCGGACCCCTACGAAAGCCAAAAAGGCGCAAGTTTATTCTAAAAAACTCACTTTGGGTTAATTCTAGATGATTCTAGAAGGAATTTCGATGTGGATTGGCCGCTCTTAGGTGGTTCATGCATCCCAAAAGAGAAGGAGCTAATCCCTTGATGAGAGGAGCTATCCCTTTGAAGGAGGGCTTTATCCCTTTGAAGGAGGACTTAGTAACTTCCCTCCATTGCACTATAAATTCAGGCATTGGGCTGGTTGCTGAGGAGGTTAGAAGTTGAACATTTTTGAGGGTAAATGCTGGTGAAATTAAGACTTCCTAGTTGAGCTTAAGAGGAGAGATCACATACCTTTTTTGGCTTCATTGGGAAGAGAGTGAAACTTGTCAAAGTAGAGGAGACTTCTTGCTGGACCCTGGAAGGAGCTTGTACAACGTCAAGGCACAGGTTGTAAAGTTCTTCTTGATTTGAATTAATACAATCAAACTCATTTTTCTCAACAAATTGTCTCATGTCATTTGTTTCATGAATTCCTTGACTTTCATGTTAAATATGTTTTATGATATTGGCTTTTCAGGTGCTATTTAATTTGTTTGCTTGTTTGTGTTTATAGATTCGCGACAAGGGAGCTCATTTGGACCGAAAGAGCGAAGGCTTCCACAAACTTGCGTTGGACCTAAGGTAGGCCTAAAACACTTGTTTGCCTTTGTTTATAAAAGCATATTTAGAGAAAGATAGTGTGTGATTGGTTTGCTTGTCATTAGGTCTTCTTTAGATTCTAGGAAGGTCTATCTTGTCCGCAAGATCGACTCATTCCGTGTGACAAAATGGCGACTCCGCTAGGGACTTGATTTTTTCCTTGTTTTTACTTTGACCTGAGAAACTGTGTTTTTGTTTCTGTTTTTGGCTTGTTGTGTGTGGAATTGGGTAGAAATTGTAGATCCAGGGTTATTTTTCGTTTTTCATAGCTTTGGGAGAGGACCGCACCCTAGCCTTTTGACACAGTGCGTACTTATCTGCACTTTTGCTTTTAGCACAGAGCGGTACCGCACCTGTGTTAACTGTGGGCCTGCGGACCCTGTCAAAATTTTGAAAAACCTAAGATTTCCTCTGTTAGTCAGCTTAGTTTTTGTTTAGAAGTTATTATCCACTGCCCAGACCTGCATATAACCTGTCAGAAGCTTTCCTTAGGTTGATTTCATTGGTGTTAGGGTTTTAGGTGAAATTCCTAGGAGTTTTGCTTGTTGGGTTTGTTTTTCATCTTGGTCTTGTAGTAGCTCTGAGCTTAGAAGTTGTAGGGACCTCAGATCACCCTGGTTTCTACCAGTCTTCTTATGAGTCTGACCATTAATGAAATCTACCCTTGTTGAGGAATCCGCTTTGTGTTTTCTCTTTACAAAACTTCGAAAAGCTTGTGTTTAAAAGTTTGGATTTTCATTTTTTAAAAGAAAACAAAATTGGTTGTTTTTGACTGATTTGTGATTCTGCATAAATTGGTCTTTAGTTAACATCTAGCTAAGTAAAACATCCTTAAAAAAGACATCTTGTAAGCTTTGACTTCAAATAGGTTTTTATAATTTATAGATCTCAAAGTTAGTCGTTTGCATAGTTTTGAGTGTTTTATAAAAAATAAAAAAAAAATCTCTTTTGGAAAAAAGTTTGTTTTTGTAGTGGTTGAGTGCTTTGAAAAGAAAAGGGAAATTTTTGTGAAAATAACTAGTTGTCTCGTTTTGAGTGCATTGGAAAGGACAAAAGCTCTTCTTTTAATTTGTTTGTTAAGAAAGATTTGTGTTTACAAAGTATTTGCATTCTCAAACTCTTTCCTAGCTAGAAGTTCATCGAAGAGAAAAGATTGTTTAAATCATCTTAAGTGCATTTTTAGTGATTTTGAGTCGAGTCTTCATACCATGAGTTTCATCTCCGCAACTTTTGACTTAAACAAAAACCAATAAAAATAACGCTTAAAGTAAAATTCATCTAGTAACATTTTTATTTCTAGGGCTCTGATACACCAACTTAGCTTAGGCTAGTGTCTTGGAGTAGGAGAGTAATTAACTCTCCAAGACAGTAAAAACAAACAAGTAGCTGTATCTTGTGGTAGGGAAGAAATCCAATTGTTGCTTTTATGCTCTGGGAAAGCTCCTCTTAAAGGAGAAGCACGAGATCGTGTCCGAACCAGTGTGGGAATCAATCCTTCCTCATTGGAAACGACGCCAGATATTCACGTATTAAAAACAGTAAACCTCGGATTAACCGTTGTCGAGGAGCCTGGGGTCACTTGTTGGTAAACCTTGGATTATGTCAAGGAGCCTTCAAGGGGATTGAGCTTGCTACTTTGCCCTTGCGTGCGTATCGGATCGTAGACTGTTCCCCCAGGTATATTTGTTTCAATTGGTAACCTTAGTGGCCATATTCTTTAGGATTCTTCCTAAGGTGACAGTGGTGGGAAGATCCCATTGTACCTGGAGCAGACGTCGGCTAGACTCACTTGGATTTTCTGGGGGGTTCTCTTCACTCGAGACGGTTAAGTGGAAGAACTTGTGCCAGTCTATTCATTAAGCAGGTTGTCGGGGTAACTGTTCCAACCACCATTTCTGTATTGAACTCTGCGACGTTGGATTTCATCACCAACTAGTGTTTTCAGTACGGAAAGTTACTGTTTGTGTGTGTTTGATCTCCTAGATTCTTTATGTGGAGCGATAAAAAGGTGTATTTTGAACTCCTAATTACCTTCACATTAATTATCAACCCAGGGACGACTTTTTATTTCAAGAGTGTACTCAGTCTGAGCGGCTATTTACTCAAGAGTAATGTTTTGCAGTATAGTGCTCAAAATCCAAAAGTAAATGAAAGTTGGAAATAAAATCTACTTACAACAAAGCACTTGAAGACTTAAATCATGCATTCAGAAAAATAAGCAATGTATCAGTCAAGGGTCCAGTAGCAATAACTCATCCCTTTGGAAACTGATGGAAAGAAAATTAGAGCATGGACCACGGGTCTGGGAGTTAAGCAGTAAATGCCAAGGCTCACTACAGCCACAGATCGTCTCTCACACCAAAATAAATATAATGCGAATAACAGGAAATGGAACGGCATATAAGAAATGGAACAACAATTAAGAAATGGAATAGCAAGAAATTGAAATGTTCTTAAACTAAATCACTCACTCAAACAACCATCAATTGAGGATACAGTAGCAATAACTCATTCCTCTGGATATTGATGCAATTGAAATCAAACCGGAACAAGACAATCAATCTGGGAACGAGGAAGCAATAACCAATGTTCTCTACAGTTGACAGTCCTGCTTTAAAGCAATCAAAAGGAAATCGAAACTGAACTAACGCTGCCTTTGAAAGTAAACTAGGAAAACTCTTTAAAAACAAACTCTTGCAATTAATCAACCAAACTGAACAGTGAAGTAAATGGACAACAAACTTATAATTAAAGGAATTAAACAACGAATCATATTTAATAAATCTAAACAACAAACTCTGCTTAGTGGAATCGAATAACCAACAATCTGAAATGAACAACGAAGCTTTACATTTGAAATGAACAACATAACAATATAAGTTGAAAAGGATAATAATCTCTGTTATGATGGAAAAGAACAGCCACGCGATTCAATCTCAACTTGTGCAATAAAACAATTCCATAAAATATTCTAACAGCACACTATAAAAACATGAAACCGTAAAATAATGCAATTCAAAAGAATAGGAAATAAATCAAACCATCACATAGCAGCAATTGTAAAGATATGATACACAACAACAGCGTACTCCACCAGAGGCTGGGCCCTTAACCGCCAGCGGATGCTGCTGGGCTACTTCAGATGAAAAGAATGAATAGCAACTCCCAAATCAGGTTTTAATCATTAAATGGTAAAATCATTACAACAGCAGCAGCTTTGAGACTTACAGCCTGAAACAATCCTTTCTTTCTCCTATCCTATCATGAATTCTTAATTCTAAATCTCTAATTCTAAATCCTGAATTCCATCATTTTTCCATCATTCGAATCCCAAATCATCCCCATCTCTGATCTCTGTTCTGATTTAAATAAAGAGAGATTAGAGAGCAGTTACAATAAAGATAAGTACAACATGATTTCTATTACAAAATTGGATTGTTTCCAACCAATTGATAAACAAGAAGATATATTTCCATCCAGCTTTCAACAAGAGCAAGATGAATTTGGCTTTGTAGCTGAGATTTGGAGGACGGTCGCAACAACAAATCTGAGAAAATCGTGCTCAAAGAACCCTGCGTTTCTCTTAGTACAAGCCGAATTTGGGCAAACCGTTCTTGAAAAAATTAATTGGGTCCGTTCTGGACAAAACCCATGTTCCGAATTTTCTAGATTCTGCTTCATTTGATCAGAATCTCAATCGCAAAACCGTCACTTATTATTCTATCGAATTTCTGAGTTGGCACTTTTAATGATCAAATCTTCAATCTGGAAATTATCTTGGAGGCTAAAAATAGTGAATAATGTTACAACTGATTTATTAAAACTATCATTGATAAAATCATGCATAATCATCAATTTATTAGAAATAAAGGAGAATACATAATATTCATTCATAGAAGCATAAATCATCATAAAATGGATTTATATAATAAATTATAATAAATGACATGATGAAGAATAATAGAAATGGGTGGAATAAGTGTTCAAAAGTGATAATAATAATGGCATATTAACGGCCCAACATACCCCCACACTCAATGTGTTGCATGTCCTCATGCAACGAAAAACTGAATATATTGCATGTCCTCATGCAACCCAAAGACAAAAACCCATGTGTTAACCAAGCAATAAAAAAATATGTTCATCTCAGCTCATGAAATGGATAGAACAAATGAATTCTTCCTTAATTAGTGAATATTCACTTTTAGTAATCTTGATGAAGGCATAACAATTTTTACATTGACATTCAACTATATGTATATATGAAGTTGCAACAAAATATGATATAAGTAACAACAAACTTCATTAACCATTTTCTCAAAAACTACAAACCAGCTTATGTTGAAATTTGGCAAGTAAATTTATAATATATGAATGCCTTTATGATCCAAAAAAATCAGACTGTTTTGATGCACAGATCATGAGATATAAACAAAATGGCTGTAGGTGAGAGTGCATGATTTCCGAAATTTTATGAACCAGTTTATCTTGAAATTGTCTGGGTTTTTATTAATGATACGTCTGTGTTTTCCAAAAAATCACAAGAATTGAGTTCATAGCTTTAAAAATATTATGGAAATCAATTTCTACACTGAAATTGTATGCCTTAAATGAGAAAGAAAATAGAAAACATCCATCATGCGTAGCAATTCAAACATCCATCATGCGTAGCAATTCCTCCCCCTCTTTGAAAAATTAGCATGCCCTCATGCGATGCTAGAAAACAAATACAGGTGGTTGCTACTATCTGTTGAAGTCTATGCTTGGTATAAAACAACGTGGAATAAGGGAGGTGTTGAGAATGAATAAGAATAGCAATGGATGATAAAGAATATGAATGACATGGTCATAAGAAAGAAATGAATGAAAGCAACACTCCCCCAAACTGAAAAATAATATGCCGCTGAAAAAGGGGAAGTGGTAAAGATGTGGAATGAAGGATGATAAATAATTCTCAAAATGGATTTCATTAAATTCTCCTAAATTCGTAATAAATCAGAAAATTATGCTATTTTACCTCAAGTTTTACCTCTAAAAAGAAAAATTTGGAATGACATATATGTACTGGCATTTGTTGAAACCGATGTAGGCAGAGTTGGCACTGAAAGTGATGCAAAAGGTGGGATCCAGGTAAGCACATCATGTTTGAAGAATTGTTCACGTTCACGAGTTGCTCGAGCCTTTTTTGTTAGTTGCAATAGTGTGGTCATGCTGCGAATAGAGTTTCCCCCCATACTTGTTGTTCTCCTGTAAACAAATCACTATTTTGCATACAATGTTCTTGAATCCATAGTGTAAGCAATAGATAAGATGCATGCAAAAATTTCAATCAGAAAAACTTATGTATACATGCAATACTAATATTTTGGAAAATCAACAAGTGATGGCAGAGTGCAGTAATCATATCGCATGCAATCCCATAATGCATAGATTCCCCCCCCTCCAATTGGAAAATGAATTCCATGACCATAAAGCGTATGAGAGGGGTTATGTTGACGGCAAGGCACAAGAATGAACAATATATCAGTAAATGAAGCATAGTACACTTATCAATGATAGGACAACGAGAGTTATGGTTATAATGAGAGCAGAGTATGTAAAGATAGTTATGAATAAGAGATAGGACGCTTAGGATTGATGATAAGTTATGAAAAAATAAAAAGAACAACAATATGCCAAAAAGATGCTTTACTGATAGTATGCTAGCTGAAAATGATGCAATTGATCTTAAAACAATTTCTCATGCATAAAGGTTCAAAATAGGGAAAAAACAATTAAGGAAATAACTTCTCTGATAAAAAGAAAAAATAAGAAAATGGTATTATAGTAATAATTGACGATAAGATATAACTTCAATACCATAAGCAGAGTCTCTACTGCCAACAGGCGTCCATAGCCTCGGCAGGGTTGCTTTTTAACCCATATGAGCCAGAATCCTCAATTTATAACTAGAGAGTTTCAGTGCTGTTCTTACAGAAGAGACCAGTGCGCTGGCGTGGTAACCAGATAACCACACTGCTATTCACTGGGATGTAGCAGAAGTGATCAGGTCGGCTCGTGATGAGACCTCCTGTTCCAAGGATAATTTGGCTATCCAATGGATCATAACCCTGGTGTGGTGGCCATAATGGGAATGTCACTTTCTTACAACCTTATGAACATGGTAGGCTGGCTCGTAATGAGACCCCCTATCCTCCATCTGCGAACAAAATTTTGTTGTTATTACACATTTTTATGATAAAAAGAGGGAGGCTCAGTACTCCTTAAGAGCAGGGATGGTGGAAGAAGTTGAACATGTCAATAGAAAAAAAAAAATATACCCATAATCTCATTTATTACAGACAAAGAAGATTATAACCAGGGAGGATGGAACCAGCATGGTATTAAGATGATCAATTAGTATCATGTACAACAGAAAACAATGCAGTAAAGTAATATATAAATAATTGTGTCCCTTTTGAAAAAAATCTATCATCAAGGAGTTGTCCTGTTAAAGATCATAACGTGAATGATATTAACTCGCTTTAAAATAATCCATAATTCTTGTCCTCATAAAAGTAGTGTACTTCATGCCATGAAAGGGAATCAGTAAAATGTGGCTGAGATGGATTAGGAATAATCCCACAAGAAGAAAGAAGGGTTGCTCTCGAAAATAATCTCAAAGTGTAGCTTCTTTGAAGGAACAACAAAAACACTAAAAAAAAGTGTTGTTCCTTGTAGGGGGCAACAAAGGAAATGCACACCAAAAAGCAAAAATACACATAAAAAAAGTGTGAAAATGCAAATGCCGTTCCTTTGGAAAAAGGAACAGCAAAAACTAAAAGTGTCGTTCCTTTAGAAAAGGAACAGCAAAAACGCAAGTGCCGTTCCTTTGGAAAAGGAACAACAAAAATCAAAAGTGTCGTTCCTTTGGAAAAGGAACAGCAAAAACGCAAGTGCTGTTCCTTTGGAAAAGGAACAACAAAAATGAAAAGTGTCGTTCCTTTGGAAAAGGAACAGCAAAAAACGCAAGTGTCGTTCCTTTGGAAAAGGAACAGCAAAAATGAAAAGTGCCGTTCCTTTGGAAAAGGAACAACAAAAACGCAAGTGTCGTTCCTTTGGAAAAGGAACAACAAAAACGAAAAGTGTCGTTCCTTTGGAAAAGGAACAACAAAAACGCAAGTGCCGTTACTTTAGAAAAGGAACAACAAAAATGAAAAGTGCAGAAGCGCTGTTCCATTCGAAAAGGAACAACAAAACGTGAAAGTGCAGAAGTGCTGTTCCATTCAGAAAGGAACAACAAAACATGAAAGTGCAGAAGTGCTGTTCCATTCAGAAAGGAACAGCAAAATGGACAATCATAAAAGGCAAACATGCAAAAAAACAAATTAGCTGTTCACGGAATTGATGCTGAGAATGAGTTACACTTTGAATGAAACAATACCTGAAACACAAAATATAAGAGAAATTAGAAAATAAACAACATTTTATTTAAAAACAATATGTAAATTAAGTTACAACAACTATGATATTATGTAAAAAAAATGATCTTTTTGAAAAATGTTTTGGCAGCAGTGACAAGACATGAATCTTCAAATCGAAATCAATTCTTCATTTATTCTATTATGAATCCGTTGGGTAATGACTTGGATGAAATTCCTTTGTTTCATTAAAATTTCTTTCAAAAATCACTCGTCCATAAATTGACCTTCTTTATTTTCCCAAGACCTGCAAAAAACGAGTGTCTACCTGCAATAAAACATTAAATCATGGAGAAAGAGAGGTGATCGGGCTCCCCTAATCCAAGAATTATGCAAAAAAATAACAAGTAGTTACTCTGTATAACAAATCCATTGAGAAAATAACAAAGTAAAATTTATTTGTCACTTGTGGGAGAGCAATGGTCGACCATACTAATCAACAGTGTTTTAATCACAACTTCTTTGTTTTTTGTCCAAATTGAGTGATTCTAAAGCCAAATGAGAGCTAATTCAAAGGTGTATCTCCAATAGAAACAGGTTTTAAAAATTTAATGATATGATATGTCAATTTTAGTTAGAACTGTTAGCGCTTGAATTTGGCCTCAGGCTGAAAAAGACAAAATCCAAGGCAACATCAAACCACTTAGCCTCGTAGCTAGCCCTACGGGGACAGGAGAGGGCTCTCTCCGGGTCTATCTCGGCAAAGATCTTCAAAGGGCTGAGATGACCAATAAAGAACACTGATTTTAGGCTAGTAAACTGATAGAGAAAGTTTGATTTTAAATTTTTAGGGTTTTGTTGGAAAACTGAGCACGACAATTTTTGGGTGCGGGGATGAGACATAGTTTTTGTAGAGGTCTTTTTGGGGCAAGGTAGGAGATTGTCTTGATGCCTTTTAATTAAGTGAATGGATAGAAATGACCGGCGAGGAACTAAAGAGAGCAAGAAAGCTCCGAGAGTTCTCCTTAGACAAATGAAAACATAGATATTAAGCAAACTTAAAGGCAGAGCATATAAATTATGAATTCTACCTTAACACTTCATTTACTTAATGTGCAGAAAAGAGGAGTAGGAAAATGATACACATAACAAACTTACAAGTACATGAGAGAAGCACACCATCAACACAAAACACCACAGGAATCCCAAATAGTGCTGCAAAACCCTGGTCTTTCCTTTGCCAAAATTGCAGAGATACAAAGAGTAAAACAGTCTAAGCTTATCCCTCAAGAGTCCAACCTCTCCAACCATGAAAATGATTTGGAAAATACATAATATAGACCATGCCAACCCATTCCCTAGCCTCTAGGGGTCGAGCTCATCATCTTAGGAGCTGTTTCAACCAATTCTAAACTGAGCACTACAATATAGGCAATCAAAACAACTTGCCTCTATAAGCTAGGAAACCAATTCATTCATTAATTTTTTGCCATTTTATGAATGAATCTTCTAGAATAGGTAAAAAAGTGTCATGTAAACATGAAATTACATAAATTACATCAAAGAGGATGAAAAATCCAACCAAAAAGTCAAAACTAGTCACTGCTGCGTTTTCCTGTGCTGAAGATGCAAAACTGGCAAATTTTCCCAACGCGTAGCGTGCCATTTCTCAACACGTAGTGCACCTTTCAGGCCACTTTTGAGGCACTTCCCGGCATCCAAATGAGGCACAAGTCGGCTTGTTGGAAAGGTATGGATGTCTACTCTCCAGCCCAAGTGGAATTTCTCAATTTGGTGGCCATTTGCCCCTCCAAAATTGCAATCTCCCAAGACTGCTTCCTGTGTGTCCAAAAAGTGGCAGAAGGTCATTTTTTGCTTGTTTTTTGACCTTTTGGGGGCTCAAATCTCCATGAAATTTCTTGGCAGTGGATGAGAAAGTTTATTTTGCCATGAAAAATCCAAAAATGCTGAGTTTTCCTGAAATGGACCTCCCCAACTTAAGGGTAGCACGCAGCGCGCTACGCGTTGAGGGCAAAAACCTGTTTTTGGCACAAAAAAGTCAAAATTGACCAAAATTGCTCAAAATTTCCTTAAATTTGAGCTGGAGGTGTGTCATTGAGCACCATGCTCCCTCAAGGTGGCTTCAGCCAAAATTTGAAGCGGATCGGGCCTTTTCCTCCGTTTTAGTGCCTTGGCCAAGCGTGCTTTGAGTACCTTCATTTTTGCTTTGCACACATGCATGCGGGCCCAATAATGGTTCTTCATGTGGCGGAGCATGTCTTTGTCCCTGTTTTCCTTTGCTATCAACCTCTCTAAATGTGTGTTCACCTGAATGAGCATAGAGCTTTGCTCCTTAGGTGTCAAATCACTGGGTCTCTTGCGAGCCAAGTTCCGGTCTTCTCGGATCCTCCGAAACTCATCAAGAGTGTGTTCATCCTCTAATTGCTTGTTGCGCTGCTCTAAGTATGTGATTGTACAATTTTCCATTTCCAAATTTTGTTGCAACAAGTCATTTTCAGCCCTTAGTTGCTGGATGATCTCCTTTGGCTCTAGGCTAGGAGAACTGATATCAAGGTCAACAACATCTATGCCTGGATCACCTGATGGCCCCTCATCAATCTTGGGCTGCTTGCCTCTCTCTTGTACCTGTGTTGCTGTCGAAAGCGAGGCCCCTTCCACTTGATGTGGAGATAACACTCACTATGCTGATGAAGAAGGCGAGACCCCTTCCACCTGATGTGGAGATAATACTCGCCGTGCAGATGCAAATAAGGCCCTGTGGCCTCTCTGATATGTAACATAAGGAGGAGTGCTGACATGCTCTGGCTTAGGAATATCAAACCGCTGTGAAGGCCCTCCCTCATCATGGACAACCTCGGGAGGTGGCTGTGGCACCATGAAGAAGTCGCGAGAAATGAAATCCTCCCAAGCAATACCCTGCTGTGCCAACTGATGCATCACTATGATCTCGATCAGTGCATAATGATATATACTTTTGAGCTGCTGTGCGTGATTCTTCCTTTGCACTACGGGCACCATCTTCTCTATATTTCGGCACATGAAAAATGGAATGTTCATCATTCGTATCCGGGTGAAATGCATCAACAAACGGATATGGTACGAATATAAACGTGAAAATCTGCCCTCACAAGTGAAATAACGCATAATGAGCCTCATCAAGGGTGCATACTCATCCCTTAAGAATCTGAAAGGAAAAACAACAGTAAGGTGCCTCATGCATCCGGGTTTGATGTATGGTTGGTATTGAAATTTGTCTAGCAGCTTGCGCTTGGTCCACTCTTCCCCAACATTTGGTATCCCGGTGGCTTGAGCAACCATTTCAGGTGATAAGGTGAAATCCACTCCTGCAAGGTTCACATGGCCATTGTGCAAATGTAGGACAAATAAGCGGACCAGCTCTCTATGGTGTTGAATTTGTGAGATCCTCTCACAATAACCAAAGCATGATTGATACCGAAAACATGACATTGCAAGTGGACAAGCTTGCAAATGAGCCAATGAAGTGGGCTCCTCTCTGACATGCCGACCACCCTTACCACCCTTATGATGCCTCCTTGGCACTTCTACCTCTGGTGTTGAATCACTGTCATAGCTCTGCTCATAATCTGATTCGGTTTCTGACATGGTTATGAAGGCAAGATGATTGAAATATATTGCTGACTTGGCACCCAATTAACTGCTTTTTGACTTTTTCAAATGCTGTCACCAAGGGGACATAAATACAAGGGAACTGTTAGGGATAGGGGAACATGTGGGAATTAGGGAGAATAAACACAAAGAAGGAATTTAGGGAAGACAAGCATGGGAAATTACAAAATTGTGGGATTCTAAAGTGAAGTAGGGTTTAGGAATTAAGTATGCTTTTAGGAATTTTAAAGAGGAGAATGATGAAATTTCAAGGGAAAATTTGAGGGAGAAAGATGATGAAAATGAGGGTAAAAGGGATTTACAAATGGGCAACCTTGGACAGCAAGAGAAATTTGAAACCCTAGTAGCATTGAAACTTTAAATTTTCCATAACAAGGGAGGGTTTTGATTTATCATTCACATAGCATTTGAACATATTAATTCTCTTTTTCAATTTTCAAAACCAAATCTAGGCATAGAGGAGAAGCCTACCTGCACTTTGTCTGAGAGAAAAATCGATTTGATGACTTGCTGGCAGTTTATTGAGCTGAAACCCCAACGCGTAGCACGCCCTGCCCAACGCGTAGCACCCCTCTGACGCGTAGCGCACTTGTAAAATAACACTGAAAAATTCTGCCTGACGCGTAGCGCGCCTCTCCTGACGTGTAGCGCGCCCCTGAAACTGCTCAACTTGCTCAAGAACTCCTCAAATCGACTTTGCAAGGATTCACTTAGCTTGTAAAAGGCAAATGAGTTGTAAATGAGGAGTGATGTGCTTTTATAGGTTTCCTTTTGATTTTTACTTGCCCAAAACCCACTTTGTAATGTTTTGAGTGTTGACACTTTTTGAATTAATTGGCTCTGACCTTTGATTTCTTTTCTTTGAAAAATTGGTTGAAATGATGATTTCTTCAGAAAATTTTTGCAGGGATAACTTCTAGGATGCTTTGGAAAAGGAGACCAAGGCTGCACTTCGACATTTGAAGAATTTGAAATTTTGAGAATTTTTACAAAAATGAGATAATGACCTTTGTTTTAAAAAACAGAGTTTTTGAGAACAAGGTGAAAATTTAGCTGTACAATGATGAGAATTTTTGAAATAATGTTTAATGAAGGACATCCCTTTGGCCTGCTGGTCCTTTATGACTTCTCAAGACAAAAATGGACTCAACCCTAGACCTAAGACCTTAAAACTTAAAGCAAGATGAATGAACCTTTGAGGATTTTATTTACTTGAACAAACCTGAACCAGCAGTGCCAAACAAGAGGGGAATAACGACACAAACTCCCTCCACCAGGATTATGGCATGCCTAACGGAATGCAACATGATCACACTGATGAGACACCTAATCATGAAATGCAAAGAGCTTTGATCTCTGGTGGAGGGCTACTAGACCGACTCTAACAAGAACAACCTGCATTACAGAGTCATTTTCGATTACCCCACTTAGAACAACATTTAATGTTTTAAGCATATATTTTTCGTTTGATGTAGGATTCGAATGATTCAAATTGGAAATGAGAATAGATTCATTTATTTATTTCCAATAGAAACAGGTTTTGAAGACAAGAAGAATTGATAGGTCAAATACTGTAAGGAACAGCCGGAAAGACAGAGTTTTAAGAGTGCTGATTTACGATAGACAGTCAGTATTTTGATCATAAATTCCCCATACGATATCAAAAATGAGTGATTCTGATTGCATTGTAAACTAGATTCATAGGGGAATCTACCATAGTAATAGGTTTTAAAAATTCAAACATTTATGCCTCCAAAAACTGACTATCCCAACTCTGTTCCTGAGCTGCCCACTAGACACCCTGTCAATGTTTTGTTTCTAACTTTTTCGTTTCAAATCTAAATTGAGTGATTCAAATTGGGTTAGAAAGTAGACATCAAGGTCTACTTATGGTAGAAACAGGTTTTAAAAATATTCACTTTTGGTCCCTCAAAACATGACTGTCCCGACTGTTTTTCCAGAAATCTCATCAAGCCCGCAAGCCAAAAAAATGATATTCAACCATTTTTTCATATTGATGATAAAGATGAATATAAGTGTTTGTAGAATTGTTATTTCTATTATAAATCATCTACATACACAAATGAATTGAAACATTTATCATCGATGTTGATTTCAATAGCATGTTGCAACAAAAGAAACAACTAGTTTTACAAAAAAAACAAAATGCATTTATTTATTCCCTTATTTATTTTATTTTCTACACTAACCTATTTTGATTTGAAAAATGAATATGACTACGTATAGGAGTACTTCCAATGGAACCATTTTCGAAATAGGGCTTCATGTATGCACATACCCAAATTTGAAAAATGCATGTTAATGGATATTAGGGTATGAGAAGCCAACTTCCCTTCAAAAAATGGTATCAAAAATTGTTGAAGCATAGAGTGATGTTGCAAACAAATGATGGAGTGAAACCAATGTTCAATGTATCCGTTACTTTCTTGATTTCTCATATCCATCAGATCATGAAGTTCTTGAGCTTTTAAAATAGCTTGTTGATACATACTATAAGAAACCTCATTTTCTTCCATAGCTTCTACAATTTTTGAATTTGAAACATTCTGAATCTCATTATAAGTTTTCTCTAATGGCGCATGTGAGATAGAATGGGTGGGAAGGGTGGGTAAATTTGGCAGTTCAACATTGTAAGCATGTTGTACTGGTTTATTATGGTGAGGGTGTGGAATTAGTTGAGCAGGAAAATGTGTAAGGAATGGAGCATTGTGATGATGTGGTTGATTGGGCTGAGTGGATGAATTTGGTATGCAAGCAGGATGTTGTGGAAGAGCTGGTGAAAAATATGGAGAATATGTTTGTGCTACAAGATGAGGGAGAGTAGTCATGCAATCATAAGGTGAACCATGCCAAACTTATAGATAAGATTGGTTGTTATATTGAAATTGACATGGCTGCCCTAACACATTACTATTCCATAATGGATTATGCAAGTATGACAATGGAGAAAAAGTGTTTTGAACCATACTTGTAGGCCTTGTTGCAGCTTTCCCATCTCTTTGATATGCCACTTCCATCCTAGATAAGGAAGAGTGAGTATCTATGAGATGCTCCTTTCGGTCATGAGGGCAAAACACTTCATCAAATTCTTCATTTTTATGAACCTGCAAAACGTCCAATTTTTCATTTAGAGAGCTAATAAAATCAACTTTAAAATTTTCAAATAAAGCATTGATTTCAGCTCTTATGTCTCCTATTCTTGTAGCAGATTTAGAAAATAAGGAACAAACATCTCTAGAACTCTTACCAGCATTGGAGATTCCTCTTGAATACCTTATGCACAACTCACAAACATTATCATATGATAACTGAAGAACATCGCCTTTTCCTATCAAATTTAAGAGTTGTAAAAATTCATCTTTGATTCCTTTGAGTAGGAGTGTTTTTAGGATCTCTTTTTCCAAATACTTATGTTTTGATTTTTGAAGGTTGTATTGAAATCGATCTACATAGTCCTCCAAGCTTTCATCTTCCCCTTGTATCATATTGAAAATATCTTCATTGGCCTTGCAATAGTCTTGGTACTTCTTCAAGAATATGTTCTTCATGTCCTCCCATGTTTGGATGCAGTTCCCACCTAGGCTCATGAACCATCGGAGAGCTGCTTCTTTTAGAGTAAGAGGAAACACTTTCAATCTTTGATCGTCAGTACAATAATCATATCCTCTACAAAGTATTTCAAACTCAAATAAGAATGTATCTGGATCTTCATTTGTCAAGCCATGAAAATTTGGTAGAGAAGATGGGGGAATTATGTGCATTTGTGTCACTCCTCCTAGATCTTTGATAGGAAATTCAAAAGTAGAAACGTGAGCCATTTCTTACCATAATATAAGATGTTTTTCATGTGTTTCTTCGAGGCTCCTTCTTCAAATGTTCCTGTCAATTGGTTAGTGAAATGGGTGGTGCTTACATCACCACTTGAGTGAAATCATGAGATTTGTTTTTCAAAATTTCTATTTTTTTTTAGTCATTCACACAAAAATTCAAACATCTATTTCTACTCTAAGTTCTTTGACAGTCCTGCTGGAAAGCGGGCGGGGGAGCAGGGCTTTTACATGCTCTGTTCGCAGGTTCTTACCTTCCGTTTTTAATACCCAATTCTCCCCTAACAGGCACTCATCAGATGCACACTACTCTTTAAAAATGGCTACACTCTCCCCAGCAACGGCGCCAAAATGTGGAGCGATAAAAAGGTGTATTTTGAACTCCTAATTACCTTCACATTAATTATCAACCCAGGGACGACTTTTTATTTCAAGAGTGTACTCAGTCTGAGCCGGCTATTTACTCAAGAGTAATGTTTTGCAGTATAGTGCTCAAAATCCAAAAGTAAATGAAAGCTGGAAATAAAATCTACTTACAACAAAGCACTTGAAGACTTAAATCATGCATTCGGAAAAATAAGCAATGTATCAGTCAAGGGTCCAGTAGCAATAACTCATCCCTTTGGAAACTGATGGAAAGAAAATTAGAGCATGGACCACGGGTCTGGGAGTTAAGCAGTAAATGCCAAGGCTCACTACAGCCACAGATCGTCTCTCACACCAAAATAAAGATAATGCGAATAACATGAAATGGAACGACAGATAAGAAATGGAACAACAATTAAGAAATGGAATAGCAAGAAATTGAAATGTTCTTAAACTAAATCACTCACTCAAACAACCATCAATTGAGGATACAGTAGCAATAACTCATTCCTCTGGATATTGATGCAATTGAAATCAAACCGGAACAAGACAATCAATCTGGGAACGAGGAAGCAATAACCAATGTTCTCTACAGTTGACAGTCCTGCTTTAAAGCAATCAAAAGGAAATCGAAACTGAACTAAAGATGCCTTTGAAAGTAAACTAGGAAAACTCTTTAAAAACAAACTCTTGCAATTAATCAACCAAACTGAACAGCGAAGTAAATGGACAACAAACTTATAATTAAAGGAATTAAACAACGAATCATATTTAATAAATCTGAACAGCAAACTCTGATTAGTGGAATCGAATAACCAACAATCTGAAATGAACAACGAAGCTTTACATTTGAAATGAACAACATAACAATATAAGTTGAAAAGGATAATAATCTTTGTTATGATGGAAAAGAACAGCCACGCGATTCAATCTCAACTTGTGCAATAAAACAATTCCATAAAATATTCTAACAACACACTATAAAAACATGAAACTGTAAAATAATGCAATTCAAAAGAATAGGAAATAAATCAAACCATCACACAACAGCAATTGTAAAGATATGATACACAGCAGCAGCGTACTCCACCAGAGGCTGGGCCCTTAGCCGCCAGCGGATGCTGCTGGGCTACTTCAGATGAAAAGAATGAATAGCAACTCCTACATCAGGTTTTAATCATTAAATGGTAAAATCATTACAACAGCAACAGCTTTGAGACTTATAGCCTGAAACAATCCTTTCTTCCTCCTATCCTATCATGAATTCTTAATTCTAAATCTCTAATTCTAAATCCTCAATTCCATCATTTTTCCATCATTCGAATCCCCAAATAATCCCCATCTCTGATCTCTGTTTTGATTTAAATAAAGAGAGATCAGAGAGCAGTTACAATAAAAATAAGTGCAACATGATTTCTATTACAAAATTGGATTGTTTCCAACCAATTGATAAACAAGAAGATATATTTCCATCCAGCTTTCAACAAGAGCAAGACGAATTTGGTTTTGTAGCTGAGATTTGGAGGACGGCCGCAACAACAAATCTGATAAAATTGTGCTCAAAGAACCCTGCATTTCTCTCAGTACAAGCCGAATTTGGGCAAACCACTCTTCAACAAAGTTAATTGGGTCCGTTCTGGACAAAACCCATGTTCCGGATTTTCTAGATTCTGCTTCATTTGCTTAGAATCTCAACCGCAAAACCGTCACTTCTTATTCCAGCGAATTTCTGAGTTGGCACTTTTAATGATCAAATCTTCAATCTGGAAATTATCTTGGAGGCTAAAAATGGTGAATAATGTTACAACTGATTTATTAAAACTATCATTGATAAAATCATGCATAATCATCAATTTATTAGAAATAAAGGAGAATAAATAATATTCATTCATAGAAGCATAAATCAACATAAAATGGATTTATATAATAAATTATAATAAATGACATGATGAAGAATAATAGAAATGGGTGGAATAAGTGTTCAAAAGTGATAATAATAATGGAATATTAACGGCCCAACACTTTAGGCGTGTGATTCAAATTTGTTCGGTTCTTTAGAGGCTTTAGGTGGTTTTCATTGAGATTTTACTTTGTTTGCGTGTGAAGTAGTTAAAAGTTTTTAACCGTGGCTGAATTACCGAGAGAGTCCCGTAGACTTCGGGGCCAACCTCCTGAGTTTTCACTGAGCCAGCCTGAAGGGTTGAAAGTCCTCGTAACTCCTAGAGACAGTAGAGTTGGGTCACCTGAAGAAGGAGAGTCTTCTTTGGTGGTACATCCTGATTTTCAAGCTTTAGTAGCAGATTATAATCCACAATCAGTGTCTGTTTCCGAAGTTACTGGTAGCTTTTCATCTACTAGTGATATAGGTGAGGAACCTGAAATATCCGAACCTGAAAGTGAATTTGTTGCTACTCCGACATCGGGGTTTGCTTCTCCAGCTTCTAGTGGTCCTGGTTCACCTAGGGTAGAAAGAATAATCACCCAAGATCTTCCTTCTGGACTTATAGCTATCGAAGAACTTGCTACTCCGGAAGAAGAAGTAGGCATCCCTATCCCTGAAAATCAACCTGTTATTGAGCTAAGGGAGCGTGAATCAATTTTTTACAGTCCACCTAGGAGCAATACTTGGTATCTTTCTTTGACTAATTTCTTAGAAAACCCAGGGTTAAGTTTTTCACCACCTCGTGTTTCTTATCACCCAACACTTAGAGGTTATTATCCTCCGTTAAATATGTCAAGATAGTCGTCCATGTTTACTCAATCGCCTGAATCCTTTTTGTACGGCAGTCCTTCTGTTCCCTCTGGGTATCAGTCACTTTCTGGTACTTTTTCGGGAGCATCTCCTCAACCCATTGAACAAGGGTTATTAACTGGAAGCAATGGTACTAAGCCGTTGAGCATAGAAGATATTCTCATGATGTCAGGTTTTGTTCCCAATCCTCAACCTCAAGGTGGCCAGTTACCGCCTGGGGGTCAGCCTCAATTATCGCCTGGGGGGCAACCTCAAGGTACCCAATTTGCGTCTGGGGGGCAACCTCAAGGACAGTACATACCTACGGGACAGTACGTTCCTCAAGGTCAACCCCAGACTCAATATGTACCCCAAGGTCAACCCCAATATCAATTTATACCTCAAGGTCAACCCCAATATCAGTACGTGCCTCAAGGGTATCAACCCCAAGTTCAGTACTCGAACCAAGGTTTCCAACCACCCTCTGGTCAATCATATGTTCAGGGAACGAGAAATGTACCTTTGAATTATCAATCCTACCCTCAACCCGGTTATGGTCCTCAATATTCTCAACCTGTTATGGGTCCGTACCCCGGAATGAATGTAGTGTGGGATCCATCGCAAACTCAACAGGTGTTGCAGCCAAATGTACAGTTGTCATCTCAAACTGGACAACCCTTAGTTTCTGGTACACCCCAGCAACTTGTCCAGTCTAATATTCAAACTTCTGTACCTTCGGTAGTTTCTCAGCCTGGGCCTAGTACGCCTCGTACTCCGCCTCAAACGACTGCTGCAACTGCCGCAACATTTGTTCAATCTACCCCACCTACTTCCGGAGTATCGACAGCTCCGGTTTCTACTGTTCCTATATCTACTCCTCAGACATCTTTACCTTTGTCTGGATCTACGATTCAAACTTCGGTTCAGATGCTTGTAGGACAACCTGGTTCAAGTACGGTTGTCACAAGTCAACCACAATTTACTTATCAACCGTACCAGGGACAGTACTAATTCGGTCCTGCTGTGCAGTAGCCAGTCTATCAGTATCAACCGTACCCTGGGTACACATATCAACAACCTCAGCAACCACAGTACGGTCCGGTTAATCTTGGTTTTCCGGGAGGATACAAAATCCCAAATGCAATTCCTATTCCTAGTTATCCCGGATATCCTCCTCCTGGGGCTGGTCTCATGACCTAGAGTTTTAGGGACCCTAATCGTCAGTTACCGTTTATCGCAACTTTGGACTTGCTTGACTTGTCGCGCCTAACGAACGATCCCATTAATTATCTTCCGTTTTGGCCGCCAATGCCGAATAAGTTGCCTAGTGATATTCCTAAGTTCGAAGGCAAATCAGGAGAGGACCCGTCGAACCATGTGATGACTTATCACCTCTGATGTGCGTCTAACTCCATTTCAGATGATTCAATCTGTCTTAAGACTTTTCCAGCGCACTCTAATTGGTCTCGCGGCCAAGTGGTACATTGAGTTACCGCGAGGCACTTTTTATAATTTTAGTTAGTTAGCTACCTCGTTTTTTAATCATTTTCAGTTGCCAGTCAAATATGACAATGGCACGGAATTACTAACTTCGTTAAAGCAATCAACGTCCACTTACATTTCAGATCATATTCATGAATGGAGACGTCGACGACGTTTAGTGAAGGTTTTTATTCCGGATCAGATTTTGGCTGAGTGGTTTGTAAAGTCTTTGTTGCCAAAGATCACTGAAGATGTAGCTAAAGCCAGAGTTGTTACTGAGGAGCAAGTAATTGCTCAAGCACAGTACCTTGACTTGGTCTACACTCAGTCAGGTACGTTACACGAGAAAATCCCCGATCTTCCCAAGCAAAATCAAATCGCTGCAGCTCCTTCGGGATCTCATGCTGCCGATGGTATGATTGGTACGGTTAACACTAAAAGTAAGAAGTCTTCCAAGAATTCTTCTCCTATCTTAACCTTACCTGATTCCCCGACAGGAGATTCTTCCGCAGAGATTTCCGCCGATATTCACGTTGTAGAGTCATCTACAACCAAATCAAAATCCGGTGGAAAGAAGAAAGGGAAGAAGAAGAATAAAGCGGACAAAAATTCAAAGGAGAAACCTGAAAAATCGGAATCTAATGATGAAAAACGCAAACCTCGTTATCCTTGTCTCATTTGTGACGATGAACATTTTACAAGAGACTGCCCTCATCGTGCAGAGGTTGCGAAGATTGTCAAAGGTTCCCAAACGCCTGCTGTTTTGAAGGATCCTTTTCCAAGTCAAGACAGTAAGATGATAGGTTCTTCCTCGAGTGCCAATGAAGAACCCATACTGATGATGTCCCATGTTAGGATTGCAACTCGATCGCATGATTATGGTAGTAAAAGTCCTGTTGATGGTAAAGAAGCAGAATCTTCTCATTCTAATCCATCAACCTCAGCTCCTGGTTCCGATCCACTACAGATTGAGAAACCTAATCTAGACTTGGTAATCAAACCACCCGCCAAGGGTATACTTCGAAAGTTAGCTTTCAATCCACATACGAGAGCGGCCCAGAACTATAACATTGTTGAGGATTTAGCTGTTTCACCCTTAGCAATGTCGGCTTGAAGTGCTGCAATCATGTCCAGCACAACGTAAATTACTTTTGTCGGCTATAGGAGCGGTTGACGTTCAGGAATCGAACCTAATAATTTTCGATCTAGAAAATATTACACCACTCTTACCTCATCAAATGGCTTTCCAAATTCCAGTGATAGTAAAAAACAGGCCTATTCATTGGACTGTGATTGATGAGGGGGCCTCAATGTGTATTATGTCGATACAGTGTTGGAGATCGCTTGGTTCTCCTTCGCTAAATCAATCCCCGACAATTCTTAAGGCCTTTGATGGCCGTGGGTTTCATCCTTTTGGCATTCTACAGGATTTGCTTATAGGGGTTGAAGGAAAAACCGTTAATCTAGATGTGGAAGTGGTTGATGCCCCTCTAGATTACAACCTTCTCTTGCGTTGAAGTTGGTCTTACGCTATGACAGCTGTCGTTTCATCGGTCTTTCGGGTTATAAAGTTTCCTCATAATGGAAAGATCGTAACAATAGACCAGCTGGCTTTCTTTTCATCCGACCCAGCCTCTTCTGAAAGTATTCAGCATGTCGGTAAAACGACTATCCCATATAAGGATGTTGGAGTAGGTCTACTTAAAGATGCCGATTTACTGGGAACTTTTCATTTTCCTCTGATCAACGCATCGTCTTCATTTGCAACCATTCATATGATTACGTCAGACACCATTGTTTATGATGATCCTTGGATCGTTCCTTCTGAATCTGAGATAGACTCATTTGGTGATGTCATGCCTTTGAGTCCATATGAAATTGTGTATGAGGCCGTGCAATCGTTTACCGACCCATCTTCAACCGAAATTGACTTAATGAATGTGGTCCGTGAAGAATCACTTTTCACATCAAGCTCGGATTCAATCACGTTTTCTGAACTTGTTCACTCTGATGAGCAAATTCGTGAAATCCTATGTGTAGATGATTTACCATGGGAAGATCTCCATCACAGATCTTCGTTTTTACCCGAGAATGATCGTTTTGAAAATGATTTTTCATCAATTTTTACGACTGAATATGTCAAGGAACCTCAGAATCCAATGAAACATCCTGATTCGGAGTTAAATTTGGGAAACATCTCTCGAACTATTCCTATTGACATTTTGGTTAAACCTGGAATTGTTGAAAACATTCATATAGGTGCCTCGTGTACAGATGACAAAATTCAAATATATAAGGCCCTATTTCAGGAATTCTGCGACGTGTTTGCCTGGTCCTATGAGGAAATGCCAGGAATTGATCCCGCGATTGTTGTTCATGAAATAAAGACTTACCCGGACACTAAACCCGTCTGGCAACGTTTGTGTCAGATTCACCCAAGAAAAGCTACTGCGATTAAAGCAGAAGTTGAAAAATTACTCAAAGCAGGTTTCATTTATCCGATCCCGTTAACGGATTGGGTATCGAATATTGTTCCGGTTAACAAAAAGCAAGGGACAATAAGAATATGTATCGGTTATAGGGACATTAATCGAGCCTGTCCAAAGGATAATTACCCAACTCCCTATATCGATCAAATCATTAATGATTGTGCCGGCAGCGAAATATTCTCCTTCATGGATGGTTTTTCCGGATATAATCAAATCAATATTCTACCTGCTGATCAACAAAAAACGGCTTTCATTTGTCCATGGGGGACATTTTCTTATTGCAAATTACCTTTTGGGCTCAAGAATGCTGGAGCAACTTTTCAAAGGGCCATGTCTTATGCATTTCATGACATCAAGCACATTGTGCAACCCTATCTCGATGACTTGCCTGCTCATTCATTACATTGAGCTGATCACCTCGTTCATTTATGAGCAATCTTTATGAGGTGTAGGCATTATCAGATTCGGTTGAATCCACACAAATGTGTTTTCTGTATAGAAACGGGTCGATTGCTGGGGTTTGTAGTTTTGAAAGCTGGCATTCGCGTTGATCCCTCGAAGGTCGAAACTATTGTCAAATTGCCTCCTCCTTCGAGTCTTCGCCAACTCCAAAGTTTGCAAGGGAAAGCAAACTTTTTACGATGATTCATTCCTAACTACACCGAGGTTAAAAAGGGTTTTACCCGGTTGTTGAAACAAAATACTCCATTCTATTGGGATGAGATAGCTTAGAAATATTTTGATGCACTAAAACACGCGTTGACCCATGCACCGTTATTGCATCCTCCCAACTACAACCAGGATTACTTCTTGTATCTCGCCGCCTCTCATTCCACCATTGGAATGGTCTTAGTTCAGGAAGATGAATTCGGAACTGAACATGTGATATATTACCTTAGTCGAACTTTAAATCCAACTGAGCTAAAATACTCACATGTGGAGAAATTGGCATTGGCAGTTGTTCAAGCTGTCCAACGTTTTCGTCACTACATTTTACTACGTAAAACTACAGTAATTTCAGATTGCAACCCTATGATCTACATTTTGACCAAGCAATTGCTAGGGGGCAAGTACTCTAAATGGATTTTTATCCTGCAGGAGTTCGACTTGGAATTTGAGAAATCTAAGTCTAAGAAATCTTTAGTTTTTGCGGAGTTAATGTGTGATTTCCCACGTACTGATACGGAAACTGTGGCGGAGGAGCCCATTGCGAACAAATCCTTGTTTCTAATCAGCACTTTAGATCCGTGGTATGGGGATATCATCGTTTATCTCCAGACCCAATCCTTTCGGCCATAAATTTCAAGGTCAGAACGTCGGAAAATACGATTCCAGTCCCAACAATTCAGGATTATTGGAGATACTCTTTATCGCCGTGGGGCAGACTCTGTTTTTCGACGTTGTTTAACTCACGAGGAAGCTGAAAGGGTTCTAAATGACTGTCACTCTGGAGCGTGTGGCGGTCATATGTCTGGGTATGCCACAGCCCAAAAGATATTGCGTGCTGGCTACTTCTGCCCGTCTTTGTTTAAAGATTGTATTACCGCGGTCCGAAAATTCCACAACAGCCAAATTTTTGATCGAAAGATGCGCGCTACACCTGCTCCTCTCCACCCTATAATTGCCGTTGGTCCTTTTGCCAAATGGGGTATCGATTCTATTACATGTAACCCTCACTCGGTCGGGGGACATGCGTATATCATCCTTGCGGTAGATTATTTTACCAAGTGAGCCAAGGCGATGCCTACAATTGAGGCAGATGGCAAGACAGCTGCAATTTTCGTGTTCAATCACATAATTGCTAGGTTTCGTGTCGCACAAGCGATTATCATTGATCATGGGCGTCATTTTCGAAATGTTATGATGACCGAACTTACAGGCCAGCTTGGTTTGTGTCACGATAGTTCAACTCCTTATTATCCACAAGCTAATGGTCTGGTTGAATCCATCAACAAAGTCGTAGTCATCATGATCCGACGAATCATTGGGATTCATCGGTCGAATTGGAATAACATGCTATTTTCAGCGCTTTGGGCGTATCGAACTTCAGTAAAAACATCAACAGGGTTCACTCCTTTCCAACTAGTTTATGGTCTAGAAGCTGTGTTACCCATTGAATGCGAAATCCCGTCATTGCAAATGGCCATCGAGTTACTTCCAGCCACTTCCGAAGAGGAAAAGCATTTGTTATACTTGGCTCAATTAGATGAGAATCGACGTGATGCTGCATTGGCGATCGAGACTCACGCAAAACGTATGAAAGCTCAGTATGATCGAAATGTGACCCCTTGAAATTTTTTGGAAGGAGATCTAGTCTTAGTTTACGATCAAGCTAATGATAAATTAGGCGCTGGAAAATTCGTTCCTATGTGGCATGGTCCCTATGTTGTCAAGCGAAAGCTAGAAAAAGGGGCCTATGAATTGGTAGACTTTGACAGAGACTCTTTAGGTAAACCCAGAAATGGTCTTTACATGAAGAGGTATTATGCTTAAAGAATGGGTATGGAGATTTTAGTTAGGATAGTTTTTCTTTCTAGCTGGTGTGTTTTAGTTTAAATAGTGTGCTTAGCTTAGAGAGTGTTTTTCGTCATTATTCCTGCTTATCTTGGTTTTACTCTTGATATTGCAGATGTCGATGCCTCTCCAAACATACATTGGTTTCGCTGATGGTGCTTGTCGTAATACACGGAACATTTCTTCCGCAGCTTGGGTTATCTATTCGCCCTCTGACGAGTTGGTATCTATGCATGGGGTAAGCCTCGGTCAAACAACGAACAACATTGCCGAGTATAGTGCAGTGATTGAGTTATTATCTGAATCTATTTCATTTGGGATTCGGAGTTTGATAGTGAGGTTAGATTCTGAACTCGTTGTATTACAACTTAATAGAGTGTATGCCATTAGAAATCCAGTGTTATTGAGATTATTTTTGAGAGTGCGTCTCTTGGAACGTGAATTTGATTATATTGAATATCAACATATTCCAAGATCTTTAAATACATTAGTAGAGGCAATTGCTTCTTGAATGTTAAGTAGACATTTGCAATAATCATACATGTAAATTTAAAACCATTCCATAACATGATTTACAAAATAAGTCGGTAATAGTGATATATATATATAGGAGTGTGTCAAAAAATACATCGTCCTCGATCATAGGTTGAAAAACACCTTATGATCGGCAAAAATGATAAGTACAAAAAACAAAAATGTCATATGTGCCCACAATAGGCGATCATCCTATCACTGGTGATGATCTCAATAAGAAACCACTGCACGGGCCACCTTGCAAAGGAACCTACTAAAAGGTCCTGGGACCCCAATCACATAGCGCTGAAGTCGACGAGGAATGTCATCTATGGTGGTCTTCGGAATATCTCCTGTCAAGCGCTCTAGATGACTCTCCAACTCGGCCAAAACCTCTGCTGATTCGTCCTGTGGGGCTGGCGCGGTTGCAACTGGTTGTTTCCTCTCGTAAGGCCGGAGAGCGGCTGGTCGTTGTGGACCCACATATGCATTTGAAACTTTTATTATCAGTTTTGGGGCGATAGAAAAATAATAAAAATAAAATAGGAAAAAGTGTTGAAAATGATTTTACCTGAGTCATCCCATTGCTCTCCTGGAGGAAGAGCCATGTCTGGGTCACCACGAAAATCTACCCCAGCGTAAGGGAAGTCCTGAATAGAAAAAACCTGGTTTTCCAACTACTGGAAATACTCAGGTTTGAATCGAACAACCTCTGTCCCCTCGTCTGGATGACGGGACATAACTGCGACCCATCGCATCAGTTTGGGCTCTCGAGGAAGCCCAGCTCCAATAGTAAGGTGCTGCGGGATCAACATGGGAACCCTCTCCAAACCAAATATCACAACCAAAGCCCCATAACCAAAGGTCTTTAGTTGTCCATTCTTGGCTCTGGTCAGTTGGCCTTTCACATTGGCCAACACAGCATCGCACCAGTTGAAGATGGTGCCTCGAAAGCAGTCAACTACCATCCGCATCTGGGATCCGGTGGCAATATGTAATGCAGCACTCCCGCAAAGTCTAGTGACAGTAAACGCGATCACCATGAGTTCAGGAAGGGATATGGTTTTTATGTCTATCCCTTTGTCTCTAGCCTGGCTGTTGCAGAACTCTAGTCGGAGGCTATCGACAGACTGGCCACCTAGCCTAGCCCCGAATAGAGTCAAGTCTTCGCCTCTCTTAGGCAAACCGGTTAAGAAATATATGTCTGCCGGCTCGATTTCAAGCTGGTGGCCACCAATGAAGAAGCACTGGTCCTGCATGCTCCATTTGTCAACTAGCCACTGTAAGAAATCCACCTGGGCCCTCATGCCAAGTATGGCCCAGAATTTGTACAAGCCGCAGGCCTTCAATGCATCGATCGAAGGTTGGTGATTCAACGCGGCTAGATCCACGTCCTCATGCTCTCGTTCACGCCAATCTAGCATGATGTACTCTCTGCATCAAGTAAAAAGACAAATTAAAATGCTAGGAATTAATTTGTTTGGGCCAAATTTGAGAATTTTTGGGTTAAAAACCCTTGCGGCGGGGACCGCACCCTCTGGGTTAGACACAGTGCGTGGGTCCGCACCTTGCCTACATGGAAGGTGCGAACCCCTGACTTTTTCCCAATTGAGAAAAAGTCGGGGTCCGCGGGCTGGCAGTGTTAAACCTGCGGGCCCGCGCGCGGGTTTTAAGCCTAAAAACCCTCCAAAAAATGAAATAAAAACCCAAAACAAAAAATGAAACGGTTAAAAATGAAGAGTGGGATGATGTGGATTACCTGGAGAAGACCACGTTCAATTCTGACGGTTGGATTTTCCGCAATCTTCACGGGAAGTTTTCTGAACAAAAGCACTATTTTCTCACCCAAAACTCAAACGGTGAAAATGAATTGACGAAAGCCCTTTTTATAAGTTTTTTGAGTAAATAAATTGCAAATTTGTTTATGTTTCACTTTGGAAAGGTATTTTTGCAGCTTTTTATCCATTTCAAACAGGTATGAGTATTTTTTGTGTTTTTGTTCAGGATAACGGATTATTCAGGCGAAATCTATCATTTTCGACGAAAAAACATTTAGAGTCACCTTTAAGCTCTTTTCTGACTCCTGAAACATGAAAAGATTGTCGAGTTTTTCTTTTAAACTCGTTAAAATGGAACTAAAAGACGGTCCACTTAAAACTCTTTTCTGACTGTAAAAACATGAAAAGATTGTCGGATTTTTGTCGTTTCAAATTCGATATTGGTTATAAAACGATGTGTCGTTGATCACTTTTTTCCTTTTTCGTATCAGGGGCACTAATTACGAAAAGTACTCCTTGGTCGTAAAGGTCAAGCGGTTCTCTCAAGTATTATTTTATACTTTTTTGGGCTTGGGAGACACAAATTTACGAAAAAGGTCAACCTTGGAGTCTTCTTAAGTTTTTTCAGACTCTCTAAAATTGAAAAACGCCGAGTTTCTCCTATACTGGACTCGTTAAAATTTCACAGTAAAGGACCTGTTCAATTACAAACAGGAACGAACCACTCCTTCTTAGGGTTCGAATTTAAACGAAGTTGGACTCATCCGAAGGATAGGCTTATAATCAAGCAAATGTTATCCTCCTCAAGCTTGTCAAAAATAAAGAGGTACTTGCCAGAAATGGTGGGGGAAAAGAGAGAGAAATGAGCCTGTTTGTCATACTTTGTAACCACTCTTGAACACGACACTTTTATTCACCTGGGTTGGGAAATCCTTTGCCTAACAGTTGATCAAACCACATTGAAAGTCTTCAGCCGGTTTCTGGGTATTAACTTTGGGTCAATTGTCACCAAGCCATCTGTCGTGTCGTTATGTGTTCAAGAGGTCACTGCCAATAAGCCATTCATCTGCAAAATATCTGTCATCCATCTTGACCATCCCTGAGTTAGTCCTTGCAACTAAAATTCTTCAACTTGATCTATGATTTCGTGTTGTAGGCTTGCCTGCGACGGATCGCTTTCTATCGACTTCAGCTCATTATCTAGAAAGATGATCTAGAAATCGTCAGTACCTTGGGATCTGCATGCCTCAATGGCAGGTTTCTCGCCTTTGACGACAGGTTGCATCATTGACCTTCGATCAAAGGATTCCGTGACATGTTCGACATCAACACATTTATTCACATCTCATGGATTGTACTGGGTACTTTGAGAGGCATTGACATCACTGGTGGTTTCTCTCACACTTGTTAACAATTTACATCATTGACTGGTAATCAAGTGGTTTCTACAATGTTCGACATCAACACATTCATTCGCATGGATAGAATCGTACTGTTTCGGGAAGTAGAAATGAAGACCCTAGATCTAGTTTCCACAATCCAGGCTGCGAGGAATTTTGTATTCATTATATAATGGACTATTCATAAACAGATGGCTACGTCCATACTGTGTCCACATGAGTCTATACTTGTGATGTATTACAAGATCATTCCTGTATCAGAGCAGTAGTTAGTTTTCTAAGTCAGTTTTGATCTGAGTATGGGAATGCCTACCTCAGCGATGATATGATCTCATATATATATCTTGCATTGAATGTTTTTACAGGTTCCAACCGGGCTCTCCACAAGATGATCCTCGAAATGATAAAGTACTTCACTCTTCCTAAATGATAAATGAAATCCTCATCTACTACAGACTTCGCACTTTAGGGGGCAATCTGTTACACAAAAATATCGTCACCATGATTATTTGCAGTCAGTATGGGTCTATCATCACTTGTACTGTCCTCCTAAGCAAGTCTCAGACCTCAGCTCTTCAAGTCAAGCTTTGAAATTGAGAGAAAGACATTGAAAATCAATAAAACTCTGGTTCCGCACTTTCTCTCACTAATGCCTGCAGTCCCGCACCTTCTGTTTACAAAAACTGCGGGCTTGCCCGCTCTGTCCCTAAAGGTGTGGGTGCGGACCCCTGTGAAAGTAAAAAAGGTGCAAGTTTATTCTAAAAAACTCACTTTGGGTTAATTCTAGATGATTCTAGAAGGAATTTTGACGTGGATTGGCCGCTCTTAGGTGGTTCATGCATCCCAAAAGAGAAGGAGCTAATCCCTTGATGAGAGGAGCTATCCCTTTGAAGGAGGGCTTTATCCCTTTGAAGGAGGACCTGGTAACTTCCCTCCATTGCACTATAAATTCAGGCATTGGGCTGGTTGCTGAGGAGGTTAGAAGCTGAACATTTTTGAGGGTAAATGCTGGTGAAATTAAGACTTCCTAGTTGAGCTTAAGAGGAGAGATCACATACCTTTTTTGGCTTCATTGGGAAGAGAGTGAAACTTGTCAAAGTAGAGGAGACTTCTTGTTGGACCCTGGGAGGAGCTTGTACAACGTCAAGGCACAGGTTGTAAAGTTCTTCTTGATTTGAATTAATACAATCAAACTCATTTTTCTCAACAAATTGTCTCATGTCATTTGTTTCATGAATTCCTTGACTTTCATGTTAAATATGTTTTATGATATTGGCTTTTCAGGTGCTATTTAATTTGTTTGCTTGTTTGTGTTTGCAAATTCGCGACAAGGGAGCTCATTTGGACCGAAAGAGCGAAGGCTTCCACAAACTTGTGTTGGACCTAAGGTAGGCCTAAAACACTTGTTTGCCTTTGTTTATAAAAGCATATTTAGAGAAAGATAGTGTGTGATTGGTTTGCTTGTCATTAGGTCTTCTTTAGATTCTAGGAAGGTCTATCTTGTCTGCAAGATCGACTCATTCCGTGTGACAGAGTGATTGTCATTTTCATTCCCTTTACATGATGTATGTGAACTCTGATTTATGTCAATGAGAAGCTTACTATTATATTTCATATGATTTTTTCTAATAGGGATGAGTTCCCTTGATTTAGGGCCCAACCCAGAGGCTCTAGTCTCTCTTTGTGTATTTTATCCATGTAATTACCTTTGTTAGCAACATCTATTTTCTTTCTTGATAGAAATTTGCTTATAACAATTGTTGGTACAGGCATATCTACCACCTCTCTTGTGGGAAGTGTGGTTGAGGAATATGTATTAGCAAGCCAAAAACATGTGGTTACTTTCCTTTGTAGTTGTTAGATCTTAGATTAATGCTCTTTTCCATACTCTGTTTTTTGCATACTTAGGGATTAAATCACAATCTTCTTTAAGATTTCATGGATCTAGGTCATGTGCATGCTACAAGTTAGATTTTATTTTAATGAAAATAAAATTCAACTCATCACACTTTACTTAGCTTCATAAAATTCAACTCATCCTTTCTTGTTTAGTTCATTTTGCTGCAATTTGGTTATTAGTTTGGCATTCTTTTCAAGTTGCAAAAATGATTATTTGTCTGGTGTGCAGGTACTAATAGTGGCTTGCAAGGTTGGAATATTCATCCTTCATTCCTCCTACCATCATCAACCTCTTTCTCCTCACCTCACAATGCCCTCAAAACTCTGCCACCGAAAGTACATTTCTGGGTCATTGTAGGACACCGTGTGCCTTTGTTTTTATGCAAGATGGGCTTCTAAGAGGTGCTAAGCGTGGAAAAAGATTCATATAACCTTCGTGTACCTTCATATACCATTCCCACCTTTATATAACCTTTTCCACCCTCAAAATGTCCGCGGGTCCAATCCTGTAGCAAAACAGGGCAATCATGTAGAAATCATGTAACATCCTATAGCACCGTGTATACTTGACCAAATTTGATCCAAAAGCTTATTTTTGTCTCTTATCCTTGAATAATATCCCCTAGGATATGAAACCATGATGGAGGAGGACCAACGACCACTTAATACCTGCCTTTTATTCATTTCAACACAATTCTACAATTAGGGTTAGAGGACAAATTTCTAAATTTGAAATATAATGAGGATTTTCTTGATTGTCTCATGAAATACCTAATGAAATATGCCACTAAAGATAAATCTCTTTGAACACAGTGATTAAATTTTGATTTACCGATGCAAAGTAGATTATGTATGTTTCTTCTGAATTTATGCTTCTTTTAGGGTTTCAAATACAATCACTGTTACTGCATATGCTAGTTTCCTTTTCAATGCAACTATTCACACCCTGCAATTAGAGTAATGTTTATATTCCTGCAAATAACATATAATTTACATTCTGCAAGTATATTAATGTTTCCATTTCTGCAAGTAATATATCCTTTACATTCTTGCAATTAGGGTTAGCATTTACATTTGGATAAGTAGCATATTCATTCCTTTTGCAAGTAGAATAATATTTCCATTTCTGTAATTAGAATAAAACTCTCTTTTTATGCAATTTCCTTCCTTGAGTCAACTGATAGAGTGGTATCTGTATTCCTTTGTTTGGTCCATTTCTTGAAGGTGGCATGAGTAGAACTTAACCTACTGTGCTTATAGCACTGTCACCTCTTGAGTTTGTACGAACCCTAGGTTGATAATTAAAGCTGGTAGCCTTGGGAGTTGCAACACTCTTGTTGCAATACTAATGCCCATCACATAGGTTCACCCATCAAATTTCCTTTAGGTTCATGAAATATGAATCTTCTTTACTCATTCCTCGGGCTGAATTCTTCTTTCTTTCTCCTTGGTGCAGTTGGTGGTCAAATGAGGGAGAAGTATCCCTTATATATACTAGTCAAGCCATATCAAATAGGGCCGACTTCTCCTACATGACATTGACTTTGGTAGGGGACAAATAAGTGGTTCTTGACTTCAAAAATTCATTTGTACTCAATGGAGAGGAGTTAGGAGGCATGTAATAGCCCATTGGAAATGGCTTAAAGTGATCTTTAAGCCTATGATATTCTCCTCTTCAGCTGCTCATCCTTTGACATCAATAAAACATATTTTATCAACAATATCCCCCTTTGTTATTTAAGGAAACATTCCTCATATTCATTAATGATATTTCTTCGAAGCCTGCCCAGAAGGCAGTAAGGGTTTATTAAGGAACCCTCAGCCCTACAACATCTGACCTTTCCTGATCTTGTCGCTGCCGCCACCCCCAGATGATTAGCTTCAAGCTTAGAGGACTCCAAATGGGGCCTCTTGGGGGAAGGGAATCCACCCCCTCCTTCAAATCAGTACTCACTGGTGCAGCTCGTCTGCCTTTGGCTCCCTCGTCCACACAAAGGAAATTCGGCAGAGACGCCAATGCTCGGGGATCAATGGTAGGCACACATGATGGGTCGCTTCCTCCCAAAGGCAAAAAAACCCTGAAGGTGGTGATCCCCAACAACAATCTTGTACAATCCCACCAATTTATGCAGGACCATGCAATTATATGAAAATTTATGGGTATTTGGCTGAGGGAAGTCGATATCCTATGATGGATGTAGCTAAAGTGGTAGCCAAAAGCTTCCTTTGATCTTTTCCTATGGGCTAAAGGTTTCTTCATAGTAATATTTGAATATCTGGATGACCAGAAGAGGATCCTAGACAATGGCCCTTATTTCATGAATAATGTTGGCTTATTCATGAGGCACTGGGAACCTTGCTACAACCTTGACAAGGAGAAATTCCTAGCCGCCCCAATTTGGGTCTGCTTGTACTCCCTCCCAGAGGATTTCTGGGAGCTGGATATACTGGAACTCATAGGTAACTCCATAGGAAAATTTGTTCAGGTCTCAGAGATCATGCGCCATAGAATATTTTATTCATATGCACGAATCTATGTGTATATAAACGTCTCCCATCCTCTTCTGGAATTGGTGGAAATCGAATACTAGGACAAGACCTGGTCTCAACCATTGGACTACGAGCATGTTCCATTTAAATGAAGATTATGCCATGAATATGGCCATCTATTCCGCAACTTCCCATAGCAGGCCCAAGCCCCTGCGACGACTCCTACCTCGGATGGTTTCCAAGAAGTTTAGAGACGACATCCTCCTCTGAATAAATCTCTCCCTCCTACAAGTTAGGAAAAGCCCATGCATGCATCTTCCAGCCACCCGACAGAACCCTTTAGCATGGCCTCTGGGCGCCCCCTAACAGTTTCCAACCATCCCCACCAAAACCTCAAGGGAATCGATTCACTATATTAGCCGAGTCGTCCAAGCCCAAATCGGCAACAAAATCAGGGGCTGAACCTCAAGCCCGTGCAACAATGGAAGTAGAACAGGGCCTAGAGAATTTGAAGGGAAAACAACCGAGCAAGCGTAAGACCCCGGAGGCCCAATCCAATAGTAAGAAATCCTCCAAGTTCTCGCTCAAGTATTCCAAGATTTATAACAATACATGAAGATGGAACAACTCAACTCTGATGAGAGAGTCATGGTAGCCTACCTCCACGGTTGGGCGAAATATGGATCAATGAAAATTACTCAAGACCAGTTGGATCAGTTTCAATAAATATTTAAAGATTGGGAGAAATGACAAGCCTCCAAGGAATCCCATCATCAACTGGCCTTAGTTCCTCTAGAAGAAGACCCCCCTAGATAAAGATCAGATCCTAGCTTGGGCTCCAGGAAGAGGGGAAGAAAACCGACGCGTGAAGTGATACGAGAAGCAGGGGCAATCTTGGTCAATTCAGGGAAAAAAAATGTCCTGACGAAGTATTACCAATGATCTCTCCCTCCCCCACCTCAATGAAGCTGATTTCATGGAATATACAAGGCCTCAAATCAAAAGGGAAGTTGAGGTACCTGAAGGAAAGAATTCAGATAGAGAAGCCAGACATAATTGTTTTGCAGGAAGCTAAAGTGATGCAGGAAAGACTTAAAGACGTTTCTAGCAAAAGTTGGCCATTGATGGAATGTATGGCCTTGGATGCAAGAGGTAGTGCGAGGGGCTTGGGTATCCTCTAGGATCCTATATCTATTTCCTTTGGTCATGGATTGTTGGGTCCCTATAATACTAGTGATTACCCCATTAATATTGTAGTTGTATCTCTTATTAATATTATTGTGCCCCTATTGTCCCCATATTGTTATTACCGTGCCCTATAGAATCCCTCTATTGTTATTTTTGTGGCTTTATATTATTATTGTTAGGTCGGCTGGGTTATATTGTGATTCCTTAGACTCCTATATATAGAAAGGAGGTTTTGTCATTTGAATCATCGAAGAATTGCTCATTTGTGTAATGTAAAGGAGGTTGCCCCCTCGAAGAGGCTGAATTCTAAGGCGTTGATCTCTCTTTTCTATCTTTTTGTGAGCTAGTTTCATAACATTTGGTATCAAAGCTTTGGATTCTAGGGTTTCGCTGCTCCAAACAGGTCATCGTGGAATTTTCGCTATAACTTTTTTTCTGCGATGTTTCAGAAGCTAAAAAAAAACCCATTTGATAAGAGATCGCGCTGAATCTTGGGTTTGAATTTCAAAGATTTTCGCGCTATATTTGTAGAGATATGATCTGAGGAAGTTGGTATTTTTGCAGTCTCCTGAATTACATTCCAAGTAGGTGACTTGGGGAAAATCATCATAACTTTCTCTCTGAGCATCAGATTGAAATTTCATAAGAAGGTACAGAAAGAGGACGGACTGTAGTTTTTTGTATATCTTTTTCAGATCCAAAAGTCGAAACAGTGACTCGTGGCATGTCGTACAAGTTCGCTCTACTGAACTAGTCTATAATAAGGTCATCTTGGGAGATTGTGCATAACTCTTCCTTGGAGAATCCAATTTGGATCAAAATGGTGGCATTGGAAAGAGGACACAGAGGGCTACTACGGGTTGCAATTTAGAACTGGATGATCCGAAATTGCAGAGATACATCAGATTCAATATCAAGCTTCTACAAAGTGAAAAATGTGTGTAGTTTTTTTTTAATTTTTGCATAAGCTTGGTTTGTAAAATTAGTTTGAATCGGTAATTGATGCCCCGAGGAAAGAAAATGCAAACACCTAGTAAGAAACCTAAAAGCTCTAGCATGACTCATGAAGAAGAGGAAGAAATGCAACATGATATATCAAAATTATGAGACCAAGTACAACAAGTGTCACTTGCACAAAAAGCAACAGAATCTAAGATGGATGGTTTAAGGAAAGATGTAGAAGCTAAGATGGATGGTTTAAAGAAAGGTGTAGAAGCTAAGATGGATTGTTTAAAGAAAGGTGTAGAAGCTAATATGGATGGCATGGAAGCTAAAATGAATGGCATGGAAGCTAAAATTGATGGCATGGATGATAAGATGGAAGAATTGAAGATAAATATGAATAAGTTGCTACAAGAAATGGTCACTAATGGTGAAAGGGTAGTAAAGGAAACTCATGATGAGAACAAAAGAAATAATCATGATTCCATAGACTCTAATGTTGGATCGAAGACCCACCATATTCCAAAAATTGATATGAGGAAGTTTGATGGGAAGGATCCCGCAACATGGATATTACAGATGGAGCAATTTTTCGATCTCAATAATGTGCAAAACACACAAAAGGTACGTATTGCAACTTTATATTTGGAACCAAATAAGTTTTCATGGTATCAATGGCTTTGCTCTCGTAAACAAATTATCACTTGGGAAATTTTTACGGAAGAATTGACAACACATTATGACGATACAAAAAGCAACACTTTTTTTAGCCAATTGATAAGTCTCAAACAAAAGGGTTCAATAATGGAGCACATTGAGGAATTCCAAAAATTGAACATAAGGGTAAAAAATATTCCAGAGGAGCATAGGATTGATGTGTTCATAGGAACTTTAAAGGATAATATCCAACATGATGTTCGCCTTTGGGAATCTAATTCATTAGAGAAGGCATTCAGGTTAGCTAGAAAAATGGAAAGCAAAATTATGGCAACCAGGAAACATACCACTCACAACTATAAAGATGGAAGTGTTGTTTCCCCTAGTATTCCACAACCTATAAGGTTGACACCACAACAATTGGAAGAAAAAAGAGCAAAAGGGCTTTGTTACAGTTGTGATAGCAAATACACTAAAGGTCATAAGTGTGCTGAGAAGAAATTATTCTACATAGATTGTGAAGAGGAAGAAGAAAAGGAGCAAGAAAGGTCAAAAAAAGATGATATACTCCAGGAACAAAGCCTAGATAAAGAAGAAATGAATCCGACCATATCTTGTAATGCATTGGTGGGAATTACCACTCCTCAAACCATCAAGATAGAAGGACAAATCAAGAAGAAAAAGGTAATAGTGTTGATTGATTCAAGAAGAACCCACAATTTTATTCATTGTAAGGTAGCAAAAGAATTGAATTGCTTCTTATATCCAGCACCAGAGTGTCAAGTGATGGTTGCAAATGGAGGAACAATAAATTTCTCTAGAAAGTGCCATAATATCAAGCTATCCATGGGAGAATATGTATTGACTAGCCCAATGCTTTCCATTCCAATGGGAGGTGCTGATGTTGTACTAGGAGTCCAATGGCTACAATCCTTGGGTACAATAGCTTTTAATTTTCAAGAACTTTTCATCAAATTTTCTGTGGAAGGAAAGGAAGTTGAATTAAGGGGTATTGCAGGGAAACCAGGAAAGATAATTAGCTCTAACGGTATGACAAAGCTTCTAAAAAAGGAACAAAGAGGTGTAATTGCACAATTATGTTCTCTAGATGTTTCCACATTGGAATCATCTATTTCTCCAAATCTACAAAAAGCCTTGGACAATCATTCCAAGGTATTTGAGACTCCCAAAGGTCTCCCACCTATTCGTGATCATGATCATGCTATTCATCTGATTCCAGGAAGTGTTCCTCCAAACATCAGGCCGTACAGATATCCCTATGCCCAAAAGAGTGAAATTGAACGTATGGTTGCAGAAATGCTAGAGGCTGGTATAATTCAACCGAGTCAAAGTTCTTTCTCTGCTCTAGTAGTATTAGTGCACAAGAAGGATGGATCATGGCGCATGTGTCCAGATTATAGGGAGCTCAACAAGCTCACTATTAAAGATAAGTTTCCCATTCCTGTCATTGATGAATTACTGGATGAATTGCATGGATCAATTTACTTCACCAAGTTGGATCTTCGTTCAGGATATCATCAAATCAGAATGAAGATTGAAGACATTCCGAAAACAACATTTAGAACTCATGAGGGTCATTATGAATTTTTGGTCATGCCTTTTGGCCTTACCAATGCACCTTCAACATTTCAAGGTTTGATGAATTCCATTTTCAAACCATTCCTTAGAAAATTTGTGTTAGTATTTTTTGATGATATACTAATCTACAGCAAGTCTTGGAAGGATCATGTTGAACATGTTGATACAGTGCTACAACTATTGGAGGAGAAACAATTATATGCAAAAAGATCCAAATGTTTCTTTGGAGTACAAGAGGTGGAATATCTGGGTCATATTGTATCTCATGAAGGAGTTAAGGTAGACCCTAGCAAAATTAAAGCCATTAAGGAATGGAAAATCCCCACATCCATAAAGCATCTGCGAGGATTTCTATTGTTGACAGGGTATTATCGCAAGTTTGTTAAGAATTATGGGAGAATAGCAGCACCTCTAACAACATTATTGAAGAAAGATGCATTTTCATGGACTCCAGAAGCAACAAAGGCCTTCGAACATCTTAAAGAGGCAATGTGCCAAGCACCGGTCTTAGCTACACCAGACTTCACAAAAACCTTTATTGTGGAATGTGATGCTTCAAGAAATGGAATTGGTGCTATTTTAATGCAAGATGAAAGACCCATTGCTTTTGAAAGTCATCCAATCAAGGGAAAGTTTTTACACAAAGCTATTTATGAGAAGGAAATGTTGGCAATACTCCATGCACTTAAGAAATGGCGACCCTACCTAATGGGAAGACACTTCAAGGTAAAAACGGATCATGATAGCCTTAAATACTTTTTAGAACAAAGATTATCCTCTAAAGAGCAACAAAAGTGGGTCACAAAGATGTTGGGTTATGACTTTGAAATCATCTACAAAATAGGGAAGCAAAATGTGGTGGCAGATGCACTCTCAAGAAAGGATGAGGATGTGGAAGCATTGTTGTGCGCCATTTCTATTATCCAACCAGATTGGATAAACGAAGCAAGGGAGGAATGGAAGAATGACGAAGAAGTGTGGGCACTTATTCGAAAGTTACAACAAGACTCCAGTACGTTTGATACATTTAGCTGGAAAAATGATTCATTATGGTACAAAGATCGCTTATACCTCTGTAAGAATTCCCAGCTAAAACAAAAGATTCTTATGGAATTGCACACTTCTCCCTTAGGAGGGCACTCAGGATTTTTAAAAACTTACCACAGGGTTAAGAAGGAATTTTTTTGGGATGGCCTTAAATCAAATATTCAAAAGTTTGTGGCGAAATGTTTGGTTTGCCAACAAAATAAAGTTGAAACAATTAAGACACCGGGTCTATTACAACCTTTATCCATTCCAAGCCAATGTTGGGAGGAGGTTTCAATGGATTTTATCACAGGTTTACCCAAGTCTGAGGGAAAGAGTGTCATCATGGTGGTAGTTGACAGACTTACCAAGTATGCACACCTTTGTGCATTATCACATCCATTTAAAGCCAGTACAGTTTCTAATGCATTTATGGAAACAATTCAAAAGCTAAATGGAAACCCAAAGATTATTGTAAGTGACAGAGATCCCATTTTCACCGGAAATTTTTGGACAGAATTATTTTCTTGTCTTGGTACTCAGTTAGCTCATAGCTCATCTTATAATCCTCAATCTGATGGGCAAACTGAGATAGTAAACAAATGTTTGGAAGGATATCTTTGTTGCTTTGTATTTGATAATCAGGCACAATGGGTCAAATGGTTGCCTCTGGCTGAATGGTGGTATAAAAATTCCTTCCATACAGCAACAAAAATGACCCCATTTATGGCACTTTATGGATATCAGCCACCATCCATCACATCATATTTAAGATAAAATTCTAAGGTTCAAGCAGTGGAACATCACATCGAACATCAACAACATGTCCTCCAACTCTTAAAGGATAACCTCGTGTTGGCACAAAATAGAATGAAACAACAGGCAGATCAACATCGCAGCGAAAGAAGTGTTGATGTAGGTGATTGGGTATTCCTACGGCTACAACCATATAAGAAAATGTCCCTCAAGCAAGCTAAGAAGGATAATAAATTATCACCAAAGTATTATGGTTCGTACAAGGTGTTGCAAAATATTGGTACTATGGCATACAAATTGGAGCTTCCTGCAGCTTCTCGATTGCACCTATTTTTCCATGTTTCATGTTTAAAGAAGGTTATAGGCGACAAGCTCCCAGTTCAAACAATATTTCCAGAACTTGACGAGGAAGGAAAAATTATATTGGAACCAAAAGCAGTCACAGAAACAAGAACTCGACAGTTACGAAATCGATCAATTTCAGAGTATCTTATCAAGTGGAAGAACTTATCCGTTGAAGATTCCACATGGGAGGATGAGAATTTTATGCAGAAGCATCCAGAACTACTAAAGCGTTGAGAACAACACTTTTTTGAAGGAGAGGGGCATGTTGGGTCCCTATAATACTAGTGATTACCCCATTACTATTGTAGTTGTATCCCTTATTAATATTGTTGTGCCCCTATTGTCCCCATATTGTTATTACTGTGCCCCATAGAATCCCTCTATTCTTATTTTTGTGGCTTTATATTATTATTGTTAGGTCGGCTGGGTTATATTGTGACTCCTTAGACTCCTATATATAAAAAGGAGGTTTTTTCATTTGAATCATCGAAGAATTGCTCATTTGTGTAATGTAAAGGAGGTTTCCCCCTCGAAGAAGCTGAATTCTAAGACGTTGATCTCTCTTTTCTATCTTTTTGTGAGATGGTTTCATAACATGGATGGCCAAACCTTACTCTGTCATAGGCCAATTTCAATGTATCAGATCTTCAGAAAAGGTTTGATTGATAGGTGTTTATGACCCCACTATACCCGGGCTAAAAGTAAGATTTCTCCTTGGTGTGCGACATCTTAAGGAGATAGTGGGGAAAGCTAACTAGATTGTGGCTGGGGAATTTAACCTCGTAAAGGATATCAACAAGAAAAAATGAGGCATTCAATGACTAGATCAAATATCTGTGGCTTTCCAGGAAACTATCCAAGAGTTGGGAACCAAAGATCTTAATTTCAAAAATGGGGCTTTCACTTGGAATAATCGGTGGGGAGGTAAGTTTCAAATAACCTCAAAATTGGATCACTTTCTTCTCTTTGACAATATCCTCCTACAAGATATGTTTTTCCAGGTGGAGATCCTCCCATGCATGTGATCAAATCACTCACCGATCTACTTAGAAAGTGAGTTTTGAATGGCTCCTTGTAACCAACCATTCCATTTTGAATCCTTCTAGATTGAAAAAATGGATCTCCTGGCCAAAATGGAAGATTGGTGGAAAACAATCAGGGTAAGGGGACGCAATCCAATGGAAACCTTCCAACTTAAGCTCAAGGAACTAAAAGGAAAAATCAATGAATGGAGCAAATATGACTTTGGTAACATACACCGGGAGAATCAATGTCTTAAGGAAGCCATGAGATCTCTTCAACAACAAATTATCTTGGATGGACGGACTGAAGACCATATAGCCCATGAGGGACAACTCTTAACTGACTTAGAGCAGAGGGAGGAAGCAGGCTGAATTTTTTTGGAAACAAAAATCAGGAGTTCAATGGCTTAGAGAAGGGGAGAAAAACACATAATTCTTCCATAGGACTATGTTGAAGCATCGACATTAAACCGTATCTTCTCTCTCAACGATCCTGATGGTCGCCAACTGGTGCAACATGAGGAAATCTTTGAGGAGATGATCTGCCACTTCTAGTCTTTATTCACTGAACCAAATGTGGATAGAAGTGTACCAATATTGAAAATCCAACAACACATCCCTCAATTAATCATGAAGGATCAAATTGAGGCACTCATGAGAGAAATTTCCTTAGCAGAAGTGGAGGAAGTGTTCAGGGCTCTCCCGCCAAATAAAGCCCCCGATCTGGATGGTTTCACTTCAAAAATTTCAAGGCTAGCTAGAAGTTCCTAGGAGCTGAGATTCTTGAGCTGGTTGAGTACTCTCGTCAATCCAAATGGCTGTGGTCAGGTCTAAATGCAACATTTCTAGTGCTCATCCCTAAGAAGGGCGTGACTCTAGACCCTAGTGGGTTCCGACCGATAACTATGTGCAATGTAATCTATAAGATTCTCTCAAGAATCCTAGTTCGAAGGCTCAAACCCTTGCTTCAGGTTATCATAGGACCGGAAAAAACGAGTTTTGTTAAATGGCGACAGATAATGGATGGGATTCTTGCTGCTTTTAGCTTCTCCCCACGTGGATAAGGTGGGTCAAATATTTGATTTTGACTCCGTTCTTTTCAATCCTTGTGAATGGGGGTGCCATCTTGACCCTTTCAAGGATCAAGAGGGATTAGACCAGGCGACCCCATATCCCCTTTCCTATTTACTATTGCTACTGAAGGATTGGGTCACCTCATCATGGTAGCAACTGCATCCCAGGACCTTTCGAGCATCAAAATATCTCAAGGAATTCCACTTGTAACCCACCAACAATTTGTGGATGATAACATGCTATTTGGGAAGCCAACACTAAAAGAGGTGAAGCAACTCAGATCAATTCTGGATACTTTTAAATAGGCCTCTGGTACTCAGATAAATGGTGAAAAATCATACATTTTTTTCTTCAATACTCACCCGAGAGTGAAAATTCATCTAGCCAGAACCCTAGGGTTCAGAATCAGGTCTCTTCCCATCACCTACCTTGGGGTCCCCTGGTGCCCAAATCCCTCAAGATCTCCATCTGGAAGGAGGTGTTATCTCGTATAAATAATAAACTCTCAAGTTGGACCTTCCAGGTCTTGAACTCAACAAGACGATTGGTTCTCTTAAAAGAACTTCTTCAGGCTATCCCTTTATACCAACTGTCGGCCCTCCCAGCCCCTAGGAGCATCTATAAAGATATGACATGAAAGTTCCAAAAATTCATTTGGTTTGGGACGTAGATTAGTCGAAAATGGGCTCTAGTGGCTTTGGATAAGCTGTGTAAATCAAAGGTCCAAGGTGGCCTAGGTCTGAAAGACACATAGCTAGTATCCCAATCCATCAATGCAAAGGTGTGGTGGTGCTGGATCCAAGGTGGGCAAGAGCTATGGAAGAAAATCTGGGCTACTAAATACAGAATTGAGGGCTGGAAAAATCCCCTTAAGCTCCACCAGAACCTAATGTTATCTAGGCAATCCCTTCGACGGATATAAGCGATCCCTCTATTCCAATGAGTGGATCTAGTAACAACTGAAACCAATACATGCAAGAGTCTCCTAGTTTAAATAAGAATGACATGCGAGAGGAAATATGGCCTACCTCACTCCTATGTATTCGCTTTTCGATGTCGATGTAGATCTTCTCACTTCCAAGCTCGATCCTCGCTATTCTATTGCGAACGAATACCTGCAAGAGAGATCAAACAAATACAACAAAAGAAAAACATAACATATGCATTCTAATGTAAACCATATGATAGATCAAGGAGCATCATACTAAGCAAGTAGTCATCTCAACGCTTATGGAAAGTAAACATGCATTTTATTAATAATAAACGCAGGAGGGAAGCATACAACCACTGCCTTGATGTTGGAAGCCTCCTTCGGGATGGGTTTCCAAGTCCAAGATGTTGGGTCCCTATAATACTAGTGATTACCCCATTACTATTGTATTTATACCCCTTATTAATATTGTTGTGCCCCTATTGCCCCCATATTGTTATTACTGTGCCCCATAGAATCCCTTTATTGTTATTTTTGTGGCTTTATATTATTATTGTTAGGTCGGCTGGATTATATTGTGACTCCTTAGACTCCTATATATAGAAAGGAGGTTTTGTCATTTGAATCATCTAAGAATTGTTCATTTATGTAATGTAAAGCAGGTTACCCCCTCGAAGAGGCTGAATTCTAAGGCGTTGATCTATCTTTTCTATCTTTTCTTGAGCTGGTTTCATAACATTTGGTATCAGAGCTTTGGATTCTAGGGTTTCGCTACTCCAAACAGGCCTTCATGGAATTTTCGCTATAAAGTTTTTCCTGCGATGTTTCAGAAGTTGCAAAAAAAACCCATTTGAGAAGAAGTCGCGCTGAATCTTGGATCCGAATTTCAAAGCTTTTCGCGCTATATTTGCGTAGATATGATCTAAGGAAGTTGGTCGTTTTGCAGACTCCTGAATTACATTCCAAACAGGTGACCTAGGGAAAATCGTCATAACTTTCTCTCTGGGGATCAGATTGAAATTTCATAAGAAGGTACAGAAAGAGGACGGACTGTAGTTTCTTGTATACATTTTTCAGATCCAAAGGTCGAAACAGTGACTCGTGGCACGTCGTACAAGTTTGTCCTACTGAACTAGTCTATATCAAGTCACTGTGGGCGATTTCACATAACTCTTCCTTGGAGAATCCAATTTGGGTCAGACTTGTGGCATTGGAAAGAGGACACAAAGGGCTACTGCATGTCACAAATTTAGAACTAGATGATTGGAAAGTACAGAGATACATCAGAGGCAATATCAAGCTCCTACAAAGTGAAAAAAGGTGTGTAGTTTTTTAAATTTTTTGCATAAGATTGGTTTGAAAAATTAGTTTGAAAGAATTCAAAGGGCATAGTAAAGCTTTATTATTGGTAATTGATGCCCTGAGGAAAGTAAATGCAAACACCTAGTAGGCAACCTGAAAGCTCTAGCATGACCCATGAAGAAGAGGAAGAAATGCAACATGATATATCAAAATTACGAGACCAAGTGCAACAATTGTCACTTGCACAAAAAGGAACAAAATCTAAGATGGATGGTTTAAAGAAAGATGTAGAAGCTAAGATGGATGGTTTAAAGAAAGGTGTAGAAGCTAAGATGGATGATTTGAAGATAGATCTGAAGACAGACATGGACGAATTGAAGATAAATATGAATAAGTTGCTACAAAAAATGGTCACTAAGGGTGAAAGGGTACTAAAGGAAACTCATGATGAAAACAAAAGAAATGTTAATCATGATTCCATAGACTCTAATGTTGGATCGAAGACTCACCATATTCCAAAAATCGATATGAGGAAGTTTGATGGCAAGGATCCCGCAACATGGATATTACAGATGGAGCAATTCTTCGATCTCAATAATGTGCAAAACACACAAAAGGTACGTATGGCAACTTTATATTTGGAACCAAATCAGTTTGTATGGTATCAATGGCTTTGCTCTTGTAAACAATTTATCACTTGGGCAATTTTTACGGAAGAATTGATAGCACATTATGAGGATACAAAAAGCAACACTTTTTTTAGCCAATTGATAAGTCTCAAACAAAAGGGTTCAATAATGGAGCACATTGAGGAGTTCCAAAAATTGAACATAAGGGTAAAAGATATTCCAGAGGAGCATAGGATTGATGTGTTCATAGGGTCTTTAAAGGATAACATCCAACATGATGTTTGCCTTTTGGAACCTGATTCATTAGAGAAGGCATTCAGGTTAGCAAGAAAAATGGAAAGCAAAATTATGGCAACCAGGAAGCATACCACTCACAACTATAAAGACGGAAGTGTTGTTGCCCCTAGTCTTCCACAACCTATAAGGTTGACACCACAACAATTGGAAGAAAAAAGAGCAAAAGGGCTTTGTTATAGTTGTGATTGCAAATACACTAAAGGTCATAAGTGTGCTGAGAAGAAATTATTCTACATAGATTGTGAAGAGGAAGAAGAAAAGGAGAAAGAAAGGTCAAAAGAAGAGGATATACTCCAGGAACAAAGCCTAGATGAAGAACAAATAAATCCAACCATATCTTGTAATGCATTGGCAGGAATTACCACTCCTCAAACCATCAAGATAGAAGGACAAATCAAGAAGAAAAAGGTAATAGTGTTGATTGATTCAGGAAGCACCCATAATTTTATTCATTGTAAGGTAGCAAAAGAATTGAATTGCTTCCTATATCCAGCACCAGAGTGTTAAGTGATGATTGCAAATGGAGGAACAATAAATTGCTCTGGAAAGTGCCATAATATCAAGCTATCCATGGGAGAATATGTATTGACTAGCCCAATTCTTTCCATTCCAATGGGAGGTGCTGATGTTGTACTAGGAGTCCAATGGCTACAATCCTTGGGTACAATAGCTTTTAATTTTCAAGAACTTTTCATCAAATTTTCTACGGAAGGAAAGGAAGTTGAATTAAGGGGTATTACAGGGAAACCAGGAAAGATAATCAGCTCTAATGTTATGACAAAGCTTCTAAAAAAAGAGCAAAGAGGTGTAATTGCACAATTATGTTCGCTAGATGTTTCCACATCGGAATCATCTATTTCTCCAGATATCCAAAAAGTCATGGACAATCATTCCAAGGTATTTGAGACTCCCAAAGGTCTTCCACCTATGCGTAATCATGATCATGCTATTCATCTGATTCCAAGAAGTTTTCCTCCAAACATCAATTCGTACAAATATCCCTATGTCCAAAAGAGTGAAATTGAACGTATGGTTGCAGAAATGCTAGAGGCTGGTATAATTCAACCTAGTCAAAGTTCTTTCTCTCCTCCAGTAGTATTGGTGCACAAGAAGGATGGATCATGGCGCATGTATCCGGATTATAGGGAGCTCAACAAGCTCACTATTAAAGATAAGTTCCCCATTCCTGTCATTGATGAATTACTGGATGAATTGCATGGATCAATTTACTTCACCAAGTTGGATCTTCGTTCAGGATATCATCAAATCAAAATGAAGACTGAAGACATTTCGAAAACAACATTTAGAACTCATGAGGGTCATTATGAATTTTTGGTCATGCCTTTTGGCCTTACCAATGCACCTTCAACATTTCAAGGTTTGATGAATTCAATTTTCAAACCATTCCTTAGAAAATTTGTGTTAGTATTTTTTGATGATATACTAATCTACAACAAGTCTTGGAAGGATCATGTTGAACATGTTGACAAGGTGCTACAACTATTGGAGGAGAAACAATTATATGAAAAAAGATCCAAATGTTTCTTTGGAGTCCAGGAGGTGGAATATCTGGGTCATATTGTATCTCATGAAGGAGGTAAGGTATACCCTAGCAAAATTAAAGCCATTAAGGAATGGAAAATCCCCACATCCATAAAGCATCTGCGAGGATTTATCGGGTTGACAGGGTATTATCTCAAGTTTGTTAAGAATTATGGGAGAATAGCAGCACCTCTAAAAACATTATTGAAGAAAGATGCATTTTCATGGACTCCGGAAGCAACAAAGACCTTTGAACATCTTAAAGAGGCAATGTGCCAAGCACCGGTCTTAGCTACACCGGACTTCACAAAAACCTTTATTGTGGAATGTGATGCTTCAGGAAATGGAATTGGTGCTATTTTAATGCAAGATGAAAGACCCATTGCTTTTGAAAGTCGTCCAATCAAGGGAAAGTTTTTAAGAAAAGCTTTTTATGAGAAGGAAATGTTGGCAATACTCCATGCACTTAAGAAATGGCGACCCTACCTAATGGGAAGACACTTCAAGGTAAAAACGGATCATGATAGCCTTAAATACTTTTTAGAACAAAGATTATCCTCTGAAGAGCAACAAAAGTGGGTCACAAAGATGTTGGGTTATGACTTTGAAATCATCTACAAAAAAGGGAAGAAAAATGTGGTGGCAGATGCACTCTCAAGAAAGGATGAGGATGTGGAAGCATTGTTGAGCGCCATTTCTATTACCCAACCAGATTGGATAAACGAAGCAAGGAAGGAATGGAAGAATGACGAAGAAGTGTGGGCACTTATTCGAAAGTTACAACAAGATTCCAGTACGTCTGATACATTTAGTTGGCAAAATGATTCGTTATGGTACAAAGATCGCTTATACCTTTGTAAGAATTCCCAGCTAAAACAAAATATTCTTATGGAATTGCAGACTTCTCCCTTAGGAGGGCATTTAGGATTTTTAAGAACTTACCACTGGGTTAAGAAGGAATTTTTTTGGGATGGCCTTAAATCAGATATTCAAAAGTTTGTGGCGAAATGTTTAGTTTTCCAACAAAATAAAGTTGAAACAATTAAGACACCAGGTCTATTACAACCTTTATCCATTCCAAGCCAACGTTGGGAGGAGGTTTCAAAGGATTTTATCACAGGTTTACCCAAGTTTGAGGGAAAGAGTGTCATCATGGTGGTAGTTGACAGTCTTACCAAGTATGCACACCTTTGTGCATTATCATATCCATTTAAAGCCAGTACAGTTTCTACTGCATTTATGGAAACAATTCAAAAGCTACATGGAAACCCAAAGATTATTGTAAGTGACAGAGATCCCATTTTCACTGGAAATTTTTGGACAGAATTATTTTCTTGTCTTGGTACTCAGTTAGCTCATAGCTCATCTTATCATCCTCAATCTGATGGGCAAACTGAGATAGTAAACAAATGTTTGGAAGGATATCTTCGTTGCTTTGTATCTGATAAAAAAAACAATGGGTCAAATGGTTGCCTTTGGCTGAATGGTGGTATAACACTTCCTTCCATACAGCAACAAAAATGACCCCACTTATGGCACTTTATGGGTATCAACCACCATCCATCACATCATATTTAAGAGAAAATTCTAAGGTTCAGGCAGTGGAACATCACATCGAACATCAACAACAAGTCCTCCAACTCTTAAAGGATAACCTTGTCTTGGCACAAAATAGAATGAAACAACAGGCAGATCAACATCGCAGCGAAAGAAGTTTTGATGTAGGTGATTGGGTATTCCTACGGCTACAACCATATAAGCAAATGTCCCTCAAGCAAGCTAAGAAGGATAATAAATTATCACCAAAGTATTATGGTCCGTACAAGGTGTTGCAAAAGATTGGTACTATGGCATACAAATTGGAGCTTCCTGCAGCTTTTCAATTGCACCCAGTTTTCCATGTTTCATGTTTAAAGAAGGTTATAGGCGACAAGCTCCCAGTTCAAACAATATTGCCAAAACTTGACGAGGAATGAAAAATTATATTGGAACCGGAAGCAGTCATAGAAACAAGAACTCGACAACTATGAAATCGATCAATTTCAGAGTATCTTATCAAGTGGAAAAACTTATCCGCTAAAGATTCCACATGGGAGGATGAGAATTTTATGCAGAATTATCCAGAACTACTCAAGCGTTGAGCACAACACATTTTTGAAGGAGAGGGGCATGTTGGGTCCCTATAATACTAGTGATTACCCCATTACTATTGTAGTTATACCCCTTATTACTATTGTGCCCCTATTGCCCCATATTGTTATTACTATGCCCCATAGAATCCCTTTATTGTTATTTTTGTGGCTTTATATTATTATTGTTAGGTCAGCTGGATTATATTATGACTCCTTAGACTCCTATATATAGAAAGGAGGTTTTTTCATTTGAATCATCCAAGAATTGTTCATTTATGTAATGTAAAGGAGGTTGCCCCCTCGAAGAGGCTGAATTCTAAGGCATTGATCTATCTTTTCTATCTTTTCTTGAGCTGGTTTCATAACACAAGATAAGCATTCTTAAACTCTCCTTTCTCCTTCACAAATTGGAAACAATTAGGCACAATTTCGCAGCAACATGACCAATCTAGTCTGACCAACCATTTGAGGGTATAAGGAAATGTATTTATAAGGAAGGAGAGGGAGTTAGGGATCTGAAAAAGGGGGAAGAAGGTTCACATCTTAAGGGGAATATCCCTAAAGGTAGGATCAATGACTCAAATGGGAGAATTGGACCATATCCTTACTCAACAGTAACCAACTCGCCATTCTCGAGGGTTCTAGTGGGAGAAGTTTCTGCTCCATTTTTGGAGAAACTGGCTAAAGAGGATTAGCGCAGATTTTCCTATCCAAATTCGTGCTGCTAGCGCTAGTCACTAGTTAGACCAAAGGGTATCGGTACAGGTTTGCCTGCTAAAAGTAGAGTTGGGCTTGCAAATAGGGTTTGTTGACAAGCCCTTCTAGAATTAATTCAAGCCATTTCTTCTTCTTTTCTTCAGGGATGCTCTAATCAATGTTTTTAATAGTGAATTCACTGACAACATTTGTCACTTTGCAACATTTTGGGAAAAGTTTGACAGCTCAGGGTATGAGACAGGGAGTGCAACAAATTACTGTATAAAAGATGCCCCATAAGACATGAATTTATAACACGAAGTGATGGCTGAAGTGCTTTACAAGTCAAGGCAAGGACTTTGAAGAAATACCATAAGGAGACTTGCAAATCAAACATAATACAACATATATGACATGTCTGAGTATGTATTTAACAATACACGAATCCACGACATGGGCGCAACCATCTGACTAGAAAGGATCATGTGTATGGATCGAGGGCATGGACGTGGCCATTCGACTAGAAAGGATCATATGTATGGATCCACGACATAAACGCAACCATTCGACTAGAAAGGATCATATGTATGGAATCATGGCATAGATGCAACCATCCGACTAGAAAGGATCATATGTATGAATCCATGGCATGGACACAACCATCCGACTAGAAAGAATCATGTGTACAATCATGAATACTAAATAACTTCACGCAGCTTGGATTTATTAGATGAAATCCAGGGTCTTCATCTCTGTCTCGATCCAACCAAAGTACAAATCTAACCATGTGAATAGATGTGTTGAATTCGAACATGGTAGAAACCACCTGATTACTGGTCAATGATGTAAACCGTTAAGAGGTACGGGAGAAACCACCAATAGTGAAAATGAATCTCAAGGTACAAGAGCACAATCCATGAGTATGAATAAGGAAGCTGCAGTCAAACACTCATAGAATCATTCAGTCGAAGGCCAATGATGTGAACCTATTGTCGAATGAGAAGAACCTACCATTGAGCCATGCAAGCTCCAAGGTACTGAAAGAGAGTTTCTAGATCATCTTCCTAGATAATGAGTTGGAGTCGACAATAAGTGATCCATCGAAGGAGGGTCATAATGTTTCCCACATCATCAACATGAAACAAAGGACTTTGTAAATTTTGTGAGAGTGATTCAGGATTGTAGCAGAGAAGGTCAAATGGGGTATAAGAGGTTTGAATTTGCAGATGGAACTTCTCTTGAACGTATCGATGACACAACTCTGGAGTTTGGTAGCAATTGATTCAAAATGAAAACTATGTTCATGATGACGATAGGTAACGATCAAATGAGAAGAAAATGGATTTCCCAAACCTAGGAAAGCAAGTGACTAAGTGAGGATATCCCAAACCCGACACAAAATTCATATGAGTGTCATGTTCAAGAGCGACATGTTGCCTTTCATGCAAAATACAAGACACATTTACTTCCATTGCCGCCTTGCCCCCTCCCCCCCTCTATTTCTAATGAGTACCTCTTTGTTTTTAATCACAAGCTTGAAGAGGATACCATATTCTTATCGTATAAGTTCATCCTTCAGATGAATCTATCCTAGTAAGCTTAACGAGCCCTAGGAAGTAGTAGCTCAGTCTCTTCATGGTGACAAGTCCTGCATTTTTTAAGTTTTACAAGTCTGATGGAGGGGTAACTTGACATATTTATCATGTTTAGAGAGTTTGAAAAATAGGAGAAAAGGAACCTCTAGAGGTCCCTTTTCGTAGATAGTCTCTCGAATATGAAAAGGTAGAAAACAATATTCAAGAGAACCTCTTAGCCATGTTCGATTAAGGTATTCCTTTTCTGTAGCTAGTCTATTTCAATTTGGAAAATAGTTAAACTTATATAGAGTAGACACCATTTAATTTACTTTGATGAGTTCGAAACGACAAGTACTTGACAATATTTTCATATTTTTGGAGTCTTAAAAGAGCTAAAATATGACTCTACCTGGAGGAACAAGTGGTATAAAATGATAGAAACTGGTTCTGGTTATGATGGACCTGCTCAAAACATGTAAAGGTCAAGAGGTTGGCTAATAGGACCACTCATCACAGATGTTCCTCGGGTAAAGGTAAAACAACCGAGTGAAAGCGTATGATCGTCCAAAGAGACGGTGATGATGGAATGAAAAAACCAAGGCTTATCTAGCAAAAAATGGAGGATAAATATGGCAATCACGAGAGGTAAAGTGGGAAATGGTTTCATTTTTACACAAGCTTGAAACATGGGAAACTATGCTTGAGGTTACTTGAAAGTGGTTTCAATTTTTTACAAGATTGAAACATGAGAGAAAACTATGCTTGGATTTGGTTTCATTTTTATTCAAGATTGAAATGGAGACAAACCATGCTTGGATTTGGTTTCATTTTTACACAAGCTTGAAACAAAGATAAACTATTCTTGAGATAAGTTTGCATGCCCCCAACATAATGACTCAATTTGAGGTACATATTCCCCAAGGTTCATTTCATTCACCTAAGTAGACTACTAGTTACTAACATGTGGATGGAATGAAGGTTCACTTAAGAGATCAAGTGAAAGAATCGATTGGGAATTTACAAGATCTAATAAAAGACTCAAATTGGAAGGGGATTTGTTTCATTTTGAATGAGATTGACACAGGAAAAGAACCATGCTCATGAAACCTTGTTTCATTTTTTAACGAGCTTGACACAAGTAAAGGAATTTTGCTCCGACAATTAGTTTCATTTTTTAATGATCTTGACAAAAGAAAAGAAACATGCTCATAGTATTTCATTTTTTAACGAGGTTGACATAATAAAAGAACTATCCTCATGGGGACCTATTTAACTTTTTAACGAGGTTGACATTGCAAAATAAATATCCTCATGGGGACCTATTTCATTGTTTAACGAGGATGACATGGTAAAAGAACTATCCTCATGACACCTATTTAATTTTTTAACGAGGTTGACATAGTAAAAGAACTATCCTCATGAAACCTTTTTCATTTTTTAATGAGGTTGACATAGTAAAAGAAATATCCTAATGGGAACCTATTTCATTTTTTAACGAGATTGACATAGTAAAAGAACTATCCTCATGACACCTATTTCATTTTTTAACGAGTTTGACATAGTAAAAGAACTATCCTCATGACACCTTGATCATGGACTATAAGAGACCATGGATTCCAAGAGGTTCTCATCAGATGGGAGAAAAACGCTCTGGAAGGGATACATGTCAAGGTATCTAATGGAAATATAAGGCTCCAATTCCTCCCGTACATGATGCACTATATAACTGACACACCATATGAAGCACTGGGAAGTAAACATACATTATATTAATAATAAACATAAGAGGGAAGCATACAACCACTGCCTTGATTTTTGAAGCCTCCTTCAGGATGGGTTTCCAAGTTGAAGCCAAGATTTCTCAAGCTCTCCTTTCTCCTTCACAAATTGGCAGCAATTAGGAACAATTTAGTAGCAACATGACCAATCTAGTCTGACAAACCATTTGAGGGTGTAAGGGAATGTATTTATAGGGAATGAGAGGGAGTTAGGGATCCAAAAAAGGGGGAATAAGGTCCACATCTTAAGGGGAAGATCCCTAAAGGTAGGATCAAAGACTCAAAATGGGAGAACTCGACCATATCCTTATTCAACAATCACCATCTTACAGTTCTCGAGGCTTCTAGTAAGAGAAGCTCCTGCTCCATTTTTGGAGAAACCGCCTGAAGAGGATCAATGCAAATTTTCCTATCCAAAGTCGCGCTACCAACGCTAGTCACTAGTTAGACCAAAGAGTAACGACACGTGTTTTCCTGCTGAAAGTAGCATAGGGCTTGAAAATAGGATTTTTTGATAAGCTCTTCCAGAATTAATTCATTGCATTTCTTCTTCTTTTCTTTAGGGATGATCTAATCAATGTTTTTCATGGTGAATCCATTGACAACTTTTGTTGCTTTGCGACATTTTGGGAAAAGTTCGACAACTCAAGGTATGCGACAGGGAGTGCGACAAATTATTGTATAACGACATCTCCTACGTTTAATAATGCCATAACACATCTCTAGCCTATACCTCTAAATGTTTGTGTTAAGTTGCGAATGCTCCTTAGGTTAATTGAGGTAAAATTTATGTTTATCTTCAATTAAGTTTCAGTTTTAAGGCTCAAAACGATGTCACTTGAACACCTATGATGCAAATATCATGAGAAAAGGATTCTTTCCATTTCGATGAAAGATAATCTAGTAAGGGAAGAGATTCAAACAATGATGCAACAACAAAGAATGTAATAAACAAAGATTTCCTAACTAGATCTTTCACTTCTCACTTTCCAAATGCAAGTCCCAAATGAAAAATTTCAATTTGTTCTTTCAATGAATGAGAATGCACTTGATGCCCTTTTAGATTTCAATCACTAAACAATACAATCTATGTCTAATGATAAATCTCAAAAAATGACTTTTCAATGCAATGTGATATGAAGCACTTTACGAAAAGTAAATTATGGGATGAAAACTAAATGAATGAAAAAATAAATTCCTTTATGACTGTAAAAGAACTACTACTGTTCAATCAACCGAAAATCGGTATTTTCCCACTCATACAAGAAGCAAAAAAAGATTTTAATTGACTAAAAGAATCAAAGACTGAACCAAAATTTACTTTCACCACTTCAAACAATGGGAGGGAATTTTGAAGACCACAAAGGAACTAACACAAATAAAAATAGTAGGAGGATGACCTTAGAGATCAAGACACACTAGGAATTTTAGCAGAAACAATAAAAATTCTCAATTTTAAGGATCAACACTACTTTACATAGTGAAATATGTATTGACAGGGTCATCAACGCTACTTTACATAGCGAAAATCATGCTAGCAGCACTAGTTTACACATCAAAATCTGTGCTGGACGAGAAACTAGACCAACACGGGCAGACAGTGGAAGACAAGGTTTCCAACGTGACTTTACTGGGAAAAATTAGCACTCCCAGCATGATTGTGTCTGATAAAACACGCCTTGAGCGAGGAAAGTTTAGTAAAAACAAGTAGATCCTGAGAAAAACGTTAGACCTGATACCCTAAATGACCAACTACATAGAGTACATACTCAAAGGCAATCAAAGCCAAGGATCATTGAAAGGTGGCCAAACTAATAAAAAAGGCCAAATGCAAAAGGAGGGTTGAAAGGGCTATAGGCTCCCCAATGAAGTTGCCAATTTGTTAACTAGGAAATCCCTTCTACGGATATAAGCGATCCCTCTAGTCCAATGAGCTTATCTAGTAACAACTGAAACAAGTAAATGAGAAACTATCCTACTTTAAATTAGAATGACATGAGAGAGGAAAGATGGCCTGCCTCACTCCTATGTGGTTTCTTTTCGATGTTGATCTCGATATCCTCAATTCCAAGCTTGATCCTCGTTATCATGTTGCGAATGCATACCTATAAGAGACATCAAACAAATACAATAAAGGAAAATCATAGCATATGCATTCTAATGTAAACCATATGATAGATCAAGGAGCGTCATACTAATCAAGTAGTCATTTACACGCTTATGGAAAGTAAATATGCATTGTATTAATAATAAACACAAAAGGGAAGCATACAACCACTACCTTGTTGTTGGAATCCTCCTTTGGGATGGGTTTCCTAGTCCAAGACAATACTTCTCAAGCTCTCCTTTCTCCTTCACAAATTTGCAGCAATTAGGCACAATTTAGCAGTAGCATGACAAATCTAGTCTGATCAACCATTTGAGGTTGCAAGAGAATGTATTTATAGTGAAGGAGAAAGAGTTAGGGATCCAAAATAGGGGGAATAAGGTCTACATATTAAATGGAAGATCCCTAAAGTTAGGACCAAGGACTCAAAATAAGAGAACTCAACCATATCCTTATTCAACAATCACCAACTCACAATTCTTGAGGCTTCTATTAAGAGAAGCTTCTTATTCATTTTTGGAGACACTGGCTGAAGAGGATCATCACGGATTTCCATATCCAAAGTAGAGATGGTCTTGCAAATAGGGTTTTTTGACAAGATCTTCCACAATTACTTCAAGGCATTTCTTCTTCTTTTCTTCAGGGATGCTTTGATCAATGCTTTTCATGGTGAATTCATTGATAACTTTTGTCTCTTTGTGACATTTTGGGAAAAGTTTGATAACTCAGGGTATGATACAAGGAGTGCGACAAATTACTATATAATGACAAATCATACATTTAAAGACACCAGAACATGTCTCTAACCTACACCTATAAATTTTTGCGTTAAGTTCCAAATCCTCCTTAGGTTAATTGAGGTAAATTTTAAGTTTATCTTCAATTAAGTTTCAGTTTTAAGGCTCAAAACAATGTCATCAATGAAAGCTAATCTAGTAAGGGAAGAGATTCAAACAATGATGCAACAATGAATAATGCAACAAACAAAGATTTCCTAACTAGACCTTTCACTTCTCACTTTCCAAATGCAAGTCCCAAAAGAGAAATTTCAATTTGTTCTTTCAATGAATGAGAATGCACTCGATGCACTTTTAGCTTTCAATCACTAAACAAAGTAATCTATGTCCAATGATAAATCTCAAAAAATGACTTTTCAATGCATCGTGATCTAATGCACTTTACGAGAAGTAAATTATGGGATGAAAACTTAATGCATACAAAAATCAATTCCTTTACGACGGTAAAAGAACTACTACTACTCAATCAACAAAAAATCAATATTTTCCCACTCATACAAGCAATAAGCAAATATTTTAATTGACTCAAAGAATCAAAGACTCAAAGACTAAACCAAAATTTACTTTCACCACTTCTAACAATGGGAGGGAATTTCGCACACCACAAAGGAACTAACTCAAATCAAAGGAAATTCAATGCACACAAAGCAGGAGAATGACCTCAGAGATCAGGACACACTAGGATTTTAGCAGTAAAACTAAAAATTCTAAATTTTAAGGATCGACACTACTTTACATAGGGAAACCCATGTTGACAGGGTCATGAGTGCTACTTTACATACAAAACCCGTGTTGTAAACAATACTTTACACAACAAAATCCATGATGGACAAGAAACTGGACTAGTGCGAGCAGACAGTGGAAGACAGGGTTTCCATCGCAATTGTACTAGGAAAAATCAGCACTTTCAGCGCAACTGTGTCTGATAAAACACAGGGTGAGCGAGGAAATTTTAGGAAAAACAAGTAGACCTTGAGAAAAACCCTAGACCTGATACCCTAAATGAACGATTACTGAGAGTACAGAATCAAGGGGAATTAAAATCAAGGATCATTGAAATATGGCCAAACTAATAAAAAAGGCCAAATGCAAAACAAGGGTTGAAAGGGCTATAGGCTCCCTAGTGGAGTCGCCAAATTGTTAACTAGGCAATCCCTTTTACGGATAGAAGCGATCCCTCTAGTCCTATGAGTGGATATAGTAACAACCAAAACAAATACATGCAAACCTATCGTGGTTTAAGTTAGAATGACATGAGAGAGGAAAGATGGCCTACCTCACTCCTATGCGGTTGCTTTTCAATGTCGATCTTGATCTCCTCACTTCCAAGCTCGATCCTCGCTATCCTGTTGTGAATGAATACATGCAAGAGAGATCAAACAAAGACAACAAAGGAAAAATATAGCATATGCATTCTAATGTAAACCATATGACAAATCAAGGAGCATCATACTATGCAAGTATTCATCTACACACTTATGGAAAGTAAACATGAACTGTGTTAATAATAAACACAAGAGGAAAGCATACAACTACTACCTTGATGTTGGAATCCTCCTTCGAGATGGGTTTCCAAGTCCAAGCCAAAAATTCTCAAGCTCTCCTTTCTCCTTCACAAATTGGAAACAATTAGGCACAATTTAGCAGCAACATGACCAATCTAGTTTGACCAACAATTTGAGGGTGTAAGGGAATGTATTTATAGGGAAGGAGAGGGATTTAGGGATCCAAAAAATGGGGAAGAAGGTCCACATATTAAGGGGAAGATCCCTAAAGGTAGGATCAAGGACTCAAAATGGGAGAACTCGACCATATCCTTATTCAACAATCACTAGCTCACCGTTTTCAAGGGTTCTTGTAAGAGAAGCTTTTGCTCCATTTTTGGAGAAAATGCCTAAAGAGGATCAACATGGATTTCGCTATCCAAAGTGGCGCTGTCAGCGCTAGTCCCTAGTTAGACCAAAGGGTGCCAGTACGGGTTTTCCAGCTAAAAGTAGCATTGGGCTTGCAAATAGGGCGTTTTAACAAGCTCTTAAAGAACTACTTCAAGGCATTTCTTCTTATTTTCTTCAGGGACAATTTGATCAATGATTTTCATGGTGAATTCATTGACAAATTTTCTCGCTTTGCGACATTTTGGGCAAAGTTCGACAACTCAGAGTGCGACAAATTACTGTATAACAATATCTCCTACATTTAACATCGCCGTAACACATCTCTAGCCTAGACCTCTAAATGTTTGCATTAAGTTCCAAATGCTTGATAGGTTAATTTAGGTAAATTTTAAGTTTATCTTCAATTAAGTTTCAATTTTAAGGCTCAAAAACGATGTCACCTGAACACCTATGATGCACCTATCATGTGAAAATGATTCTTTTTGTTTCGATGAAAGCTAATCTAGTAAGGGAATAGATTCCAAAAATTATGCAACGATGAAGAATGTAACAAACAAAGATTTCCTAACTAGATCTTTCACTTCTCACTTTCCAATTGCAAGTCCCAAAACCAAAATTTCAATTTGTTCTTTCAATGAATGAGAATGTACTCGATGCACTTTAATCTTTCAATCACTAAACAATGTAATCTATGTCCAATGATAAATATCAAATGTAAAAGAACTAATACTACTCAATCAACAAAAAATCCATATTTTCCCACTCATACAAGAAGAAAACAAATATTTTAATTGACTCAAAGAATCAAAGACTTAAAGACTCAACCAAAATTTAAGTTCACCACTTCAAACAATGGGAGGGAATTTTGCACACCACAAAGGAACTAACACAAATCAAAGAAAATTCAATGCACATAGAGAAAGAGGATGACCTCAGAGATCAGCACGCATTAGGATTTTTAGCAGAAACCCAAAAAATTCTCAATTTTAAGGATCCACACTACTTTACATAGTGAAAATTGCATTAATAGGGTCATCAACACTACTTTAAGTAGCAAAACCCATGTTGGAAGCACTACTTTTAATAGAAAAATTTGAGCTAGACGAGAAATTGGATTAATGTGGGTAGACAATGGAAGAAAGGGTTTCCAACTTGACTTTATTGGGAAAAATCAGCGCTGTCAACACGACTGTGTTTGACAAAACATGCAACGAGTGAGGAAATTTTAGGAAAAGCAAGTAGACCTTGAAAAAAACCCTAGACCCGATAGTCTAAATGATCGACTACTTACAGTACAAACTCAAATGCAATTAAAACCAAGGATCATTGAAAGGTGGACAAACTAATAAAAAATGCCAAATGCAAAAGGAGGGTTGAAAGGGCTATAGGCTCCCGAACGGAGCCACTGATTTGTTAACTAGGCAATCCCTTATACGGATTGTCGGCCGGATAAATCGTTCTTGTGGACAAGACCGATCTCCCTAGTATCAATTGATATCTAGCGACAAGCAGAACAAACAAATCTACCTTTCTCTAAATATTGTGATTTATAAATAAAAACCAATAGGTGTTTTAGAACCTACCTTAAGTCCAATGCTAGTTTGTGGCAGCCACGCTTCGATCGTCCGAATGAGTTTCCTTTTGAGAACTGCAATCACAAACAAGCGCACATCAAATAACACCTGCATAGCTAATATAATAAATCATATTCATCATGGTGATCAAGGGATCCATGAAATAAACCATAAAACACAACTTATTGAGAAAAATAAACTTGATTGTATTAACTTTGAACAAAGAAGAACTTTACAACCTTTGGTGCCTTGATGTTGTACAAGCTCCTCCCAGGGTCCAAGTAGGAATCTCCTCTACTTTGACAAGCCTCACACTCTTCCCAATGAGATCAAAAAGGTATGTAATCTCTCCTCTCAAGCTCAATTAGGAAGACTAAATTCCAACAGCATTTCACCTCAAAAATATTCAGCTTTTCAACCTCCTTAGTAACCAGCCCAATGCCTCATTTTATAGTGCCGAGGAAGGAAGTTACCAGGTCCACCTATGAAGGGATAGAGTCCTCCTTCAAAGGGATAAGCTCCTCACATCAAGGAGTAAGCTCCTTTAGTTATGGGATGCATGAACATGAAAGGAGCGAACTTGCCACCTCAAGTTTCCCTCTAGAAGCTTCCAGAAATAACACAAAGTGAGTTTTTAAGAATGTACTTGTGCCTTTTTGACTTTTATAGGGGTCCGCACTCATTACATAGAAACAGAGTGGGCAGGTCTGCAGGGGACATGACCAGTAGGTTCAGGACCGCAGGTAATGCTAAGAGAAAGTGCGGAACCAGAGTTTTAGAGATTTTCAAGGACTTTCTCTCATTTTTCAAGGCTTGACATGAAGAGCTGAGGTTTAAGACTTGCATAGGAGGAAAGTATGAGTGGTGATAGACTCACACTGACTGCAGAATGTCATGGTGACAATATTTTGTGTAACAGATTGCCCCCTAAAGTGCGAAGTCTGTAATAGACGATGATAGTATTTGTCATTTAAGAAGAGTGAAGTACTTTATCATTTCGAGGATCATCCTATGGAGAGCCTGGTTGGAACCTGTAAAAACATTCAATACAAAATATATATATGTGATCATATCATCGCTGAGGTAGGCATTCCTATACTCAGATCAAAATTGACTAGAAAACTAACTAAACTGCTCTGATATAAGAATGATCTTGTAATACATCACAAGTATAGACATATGTAGACACAGTATGGGCGTAGCCATTTGTTTATGAATAGTCCATTGTATAATGAATAACAAAATTCCTTGCAGCTTGGATGGTGGAAACTAGATCCAAGGTCTTGATTTCTGCTTCCCGAACTAGTACGATTCTATCCATGTGAATGAATGCGTCGAAGTCGAACCTGGTAGAAACCACTTGATTACCAGTCAATGATGTAAACTGTTAACAAGCGTGAGAGAAACCACCAATAATGCCAATGGCTCTCAAAGTACTTAGTACAATCCATGAAATGTGAATAGATGAGTTGATGTCGAACATGTCACGGAATCCTTTGATCGAATTTCAATGATGCAACCTGTCGTTGAAGGCGAGAAACCTACCATTGAGGCATGCAGATTCGAATGTACTGACGATTTCTAGATCATGTTTCTAGATAATGAGTTGAAGTCGATAGAAAGCGATCCGTCGTAGGCAAGCCCACAACATGAAATCATAGATCAAGTTTGAAGAAATATATTTGGCAAGGACTAACTCAAGGATGGTCAATATGGATGACAGATATTTTGCAGATGAATGGTTTATTTGAACTGACCTCTTGAACACATAACGACACTGCAGATGGTTTGGTGACAATTGACCCAAAGCTAATACCTAGAAACCGGTTGAAGACTTTCAATATGGTATGATTAACTGTTAGGCAAAGGATTTCCCAACCCAGGCGAACAAAAAGTGTTGTGTTCAAGAGTGGTTAAATTCTTTTCTAAGACACAAAGTATAACAAACAAGTTCATTTTTCTCTCTTTTCCCCCACCATTTCTGGTAAGTAGCTCTTTATTTTTGACAAGCTTGAGGAGGATAACATTTTCTTGGTTATAAGCTCACCCTTCGGATGAGTCCAACTTAGTTTAAAATTCGAACCCTAAGAAGGAGTGGTTCGTTCCTGTTTAAAATTGAACATGTCCTTGACTATTAAATTTTAACGAGTCCATTATAGGAGAAACTCGACATTTTTAAATTTTAGGGAGTCAGAAGAAAAACTTGTTGGAAATAATACTGAGAGGGGGGGTGAATCAGTATTATCAGATCAATAAAACTTTTTCAATGCTCAGAAACATATACGCTACTTCAGTTAAGTGAACCAGCGTGTACACGCTACTGTGTCTAAAGAAAACAACGTATAACCAGAAAACTTATAATTCAGTTAGTTTATCTTTAGTTAAGTGCATCAGGTCATTATTCACCATATTAAGAGTAAACAGATGTAGTATAACAGAACAGATCATCACACAAAAGCCACACACATGAACACCATGATATAAGGTGGAAACCAAATGTGGGTGAAAACCACCTGCTGTAAGTCGTCTCTATCTTTCTTTAATAAGAACTTCAGTTTACAATCTTTTGTACTGGTGCAGCCTTATACCAGTACGCAGGCTACAACCTGCAGAAGGCTTCAACCTTCTCTCGTTCTCCAAACTTCCTTGGAAGGGAGCTCCAACCCCCTTTTCTCTTGTACTAGCTAAGATGCTAGTACGTAGGTGCTGGCCTACAATCTTCTTTCCTTCAGGTACCACTTTTCATCAATTTTCAGACTGGATATTTCTGAAGCACAACATTACAATCTGAAGACTATAATTCATTCACAAATCATTGAAGCATAAAACAACCAATACTAGCATCATCAATCTTTGAATCACTGAACCACTGAAACCCTGTCAACACCTGTCACCAGAACACAGAGCAGACTACAGAACTCTGTAATATCAGTCAGACCCAACTGCAAACCCAAAAATCATGCTTCAAAAGATATACGCTACTTCAATGAAGGCAACCCGCGTATACACGCGGTTTTACCGAAGACAACCTGCGTACAGATCTAAAAATAACTTTTCATAACTTGCAGCTGTACCAGATATCAGTTATACCCAGAATATAACATTGCGTCAGTATGCAGATCTAGAAACACGCATAATCAACCATATAAAGATAGTTCATTTCAAACCATTTGATCCCGATCTCTCCTTAGATCTTGTTCTCCATCAACCGATGAGATCTCTCCTTAGCTCAGATCAAGCAATACATCATCAACCAATAACCTGCATACTGGATCTAATACTTCATCAGATATTCAAGACTTTTCGGATGCACTTGCCTAATGATTTCCTTCTCCTTATATAGCCTTAGGCCTTGTTCAATACCAAGAGCCAAAACCATAGAAATCCAATACCATCATCCTCAAAACTGGGGATCGACACGTCCGTCGAGACACCATGGTCCGAAACCATAGGCACAACTTCCAAGGAATAACCGCCACGGACCAAAAATAAGTTTTCCACATACACGCGCTTTTACTGAAGCCAACCGGCGTGTACACGCGACTTGGGCTTGATGAACCTGCGTATATGATTTCTCTTCTTATTATAGTCTGATCATCAATTCCTTGCTGCTGACCTTCTGCACTATGATTTGTCATCAGTGTGGTTTGCCATCAAGGACAATACTTGTCTCATAATGCCAACAAAACTTAATAAAACTCCATGGTTGTCCTTTTTCGTAAATTTGTGTCTCCCAAGCCCGAAAAGGTATAAAATAATACTTGAGAGAACTGCTTGACCATTACGATCAAGGAGTACTTTTCATAATTAGTGTCTCTCATCCGAAAAAGTAAAAAAGTGATCAACGACACGTCGTTTTATAACCAATATCGAACTTGAAACGACAAAAGCTCGACAATATTTTCATGTTTATACGGTCAGAAAAGAGCTGTAAGTGGACCATCTTTTTAATTCCGTTTTAACGAGCTTAAAAAGAAAAACTCGACAATCTTTTCATGTTTTACGAGTCAGAAAAGAGCTTAAATAGGACTTGTCCTAGAGGAATGAGTGGTATAAAGGGTAGCAACTAGTTCTGGCAATGGAGGAACTGCTCAAAACATGTAATAGTTAGAGGCTGGCTAATAAAACCACTCATAGTTGCGGTCCCTCAGGAAGGGTAAACAACCAAGTGAAAGCATATGATCAGCCAAAGAGATGGTGACGATGGAGTGAAAACAACCAAGGCTCATCTAACAGAATTTAGCGGATAAAGATGGCAATCACGAGATGTAAATCGGGTATGGGTTCATTTTTACACAAGCTTGAACCATAGAGAACTCTGCTTGGATTCGGTTTCATGTTTACACAAGCTTGAAACGAAAAACTATGCTTGTTATAAGTTCGCATGCCCCCAGCATAATGACGCAAAACGAGGTACATGCCCCCCAAGCTTCCTTGCATTCAAACAGGTGGATGGAATGAAGGTTCACTTTCAAGATCTTGGAAAGACTCAACTCAAAAAGGGAGTTGTTTCATTTTTTCATGAGGTTGACATAGGAAAAGAACTATCCTCAAAAACCTTGTTTCTTTTTTTAACGAGCTTGACACAAGACAAGGAACTATGCTCATGACTACTCTCTACAATCTACCTATATAACCTACTGATTCATTTTTTTTGATGAGGTTGACACAGGAAAAGAACTGTCCTCATACGTGATTCATTTTTTAACGAGGTTGACTCAGTAACAGGAACTATCCTCTGACCAACTGATTCATTTTTTAACGAGGTTGACTCAGTAACAGGAACTATCCTCTGACCAACTGATTCATTTTTTAACGAGGTTGACACAGGAAAAGAACTGTCCTCATACTCACTGATTCATTTTTTAACGAGGTCGACACAGTAAAAGGAACTTTCCTTGACCAACTGATTCATTTTTTAATGAGGTTGACATAGGAAAAGAACTGTCCCCATAACCCTTGTTTCATTTTTTAAAACGAGCTTGACACAAGACAAGGAACTATGCTCTAAAATCCTTGATTCATTTTTTAACGAGCTTGATACAAGTCAAGGAACTATGCTCAAGTCTACTCTCTACAATCTACCTATATAACCTACGGATTCATTTTTTTTGATGAGGTTGACACAGGAAAAGAACTGTCCTCATACTTGATTCATTTTTTAACGAGGTTGACTCAGTAACAGGAACTATCCTCTCACCAACTGATTATGGCTTCCAACTGGAAGAAAGACATGTCAATGGACACACCTTGATCATGGCTTCTAAGAGGTCTTCATCAAAAGGAAGAATAGTCCTCTGGAAGGAACACATGTCAAGGGACTCAAAAGGGATAAGAACATCATGTTCAAGTAATCCCATAGAGTTTTCCATGTCAATTACCAGATCTAAATCAAAGGAAGATGAGAAAATAGTGAGAGGCTCACTTACATCGGTAACTGAAAACATGGGACCAGTTGCCACATAATTAACCCGTGGCGGGGTAGATACCACTTTAGAATCAGGAACATTTAGGGGTGTCATATTATTGGTAGTTGAAACAAGACTAGGGAACGAAAACTAGTCTATAGTCACAATATTTCCATTGTGAGGGAAAGACATCATGCGAAAGAGTGTCGATACGATAGCTTTCATTGCATAAACATAGTCTCGCCCAAGGAGTAAATTGAAATCCAAGGGACCTTGAACTACCATAAGATCAATACAGACATTTTTACCTTCCAAGGTAATAGAAAACTTAGGAAGGATCCCTAAAGGTTCACTAGTGGTTCTGTTAAAAGCTTTCAGATTCTGCGTAATATGCACAAGCTAAGGGGAACCCAAAGCTTTCCAAGCAGTTGAGGATAAAATACTAACAGAAGCACCTTCATCTACCTATGTGCGGTGTATGTCCCTACCACCAGCTTTGACAATGATTTGGAAAGGGATGGACGAAGGAAGACGAGGTTCTGTCAGTCTATTCCAATCAAAGGAAAAGACCTCAGTACTTGGAGGGGGTTCTGTAGAAACAGGTGAAATGCCCCCCGACGTAGAAGAATTTGATGTAACAAGAAGAACCTGAGCAGTATGAAGTTCACTCTCTAAAGGGAGAGGGGGGATCGACTGAATGTGAAACTGAATCGACCACTTGATCAACTAATGGATCATCAATCTGAGTGATATGAGTTTCACTCTCCAATGGAAGAGTGGGATCGACTGTACTTGAAATTAGATCAATCACTTTGTCAGTTGACGGTAGGTTGGGAGAAAGTTTACGGTAACCAGTTGGAAATTCTTGCTGTGGAATAGTAAGGTTTTGCAACAATTTTGAGGCTTCATCCATGTGAGGGAAAATGTGAGTTTGATGACTCCCTTTGCATAACTTACAAGGAAACCTAACTTTACCTTTTTCCCAGGAACTTGGCTATCACTGGTTGATGGATCAATGGAAAGTTGATGAGATTTTTTTGACCATACTTCCAAGACCTTTGGAATACTAGGAAAATTGATAAGGAAGTGGTCACCCTTACAAAGCCTGCAAGGGTATTTGGGTTTACGATGCATGTTGGAGGTTTCCTCAACACAACTAACACTTACATCCATGGTTGGTTGGTTGACTTATTTCTTATCTTGCTTCTTCTTCTTCTTCTTCTTCCCTTTCTTCTTCTTCTTAGCCACCTGGTTACTAGCGTCAAGGCTTTTACCAAGCGAAGAGGAAGAAATGGAGGAAGAAATATTAGGCAAAGAAGGTAAAGGGTCAACAGAAGGTTGGTGATGTTGAGATGGTGAACTCTGTTGAGGTGAAGCATTCGGTTGAGGTGGAACAATTGGAGTATTTGGGGCCAACGAAGTTGAAAATAACCATATCGGTAAACCTATTGTAAATCCAGGTAATGACAAAGTAGCTATATAAGGAGGACCAACATTTCCAAAGCAAGGAAAAGTACTAGGAATCTTGTTAAGAGGGGTTCCTTGATTGGTAAATTCTGGAACAGTTGCCATTATATTCAACTTCAGTGAATTTTATTAACAATTTAAAACTAAAATTAACAATTCACAGTTCACACCTAACAATTAAAATTCACAATTCACACCTATGGTCTCTAAAAGTAAAAAAAAACAAATTAGCACGCGCTATCAAATCTAGGAGTCAAACCACACACAAACAGTAACTTTCCGTACCGAAAACACTAGTTGGTGATGAAATCCAACGTCGTAGAATTCAATACAAAAAGGGCGGTTGGAACAGTTACCTCGACAACCTGCTTAATGAAACAGACTGGCACAAGTTTCTTCACTAAACCGTCTCGAGTGAAGAGAACCCCCCAGAGAGTCCAAGTGAGTCTAGTCGATGTCTACTCCAGGTACTGTGGGATCTTCCCTCCACCGTTACCTTAGGAAAGAATCCTATAGATTATGGTCACTATGGTTACCAACAGAAACAAATATACCCTGGGGGAACAGTCTGTGATCCGATACACACGCAAGGGCAGAGTAACAAAGCTCAATCCCCTTGAAGGCTCCTTGACATAATCCAAGGTTTACCAACAAGTGACCCTAGGCTCCTCGAAAATGGTCAATCTGAGGTTTACCGTTTTTAATACGTGTATATCTTCTATCATTTCCAATGAGGAAGGATTGATTACCCCACTGGTTCAGATATGATCTCGTGCTTGACTCCTTTAAGAGGAGCTTCCTAGAGCATAGATGCAACAATTGGAATTTTTCCTACCGCAAGATTGACTACTTGTTTGTTTTACTGTCTTGGAGAGTTAACTAAAACCTATTCCAAGACACTAGCCTAAGCTAGATTGGTGGAAAGAGCCCTAAAAATGTAAAAATTACTAGATGAATTTTAATTAAGCGCTGTGTTATTTAGGCTGTTATTACTCAAAAGGGTAAATGGATATGAAACCAATGGTGTTATGACCCGATCCAAAAATGAATGCAATCGAATATGATAATGTAATATTTTCAATTCTATGAATCCTAACTAAAGTAAGGAGAGAGTTTCCATTCACTTCCAACAATGCAAAAAATTGATCACTAAGAGAAAATATAACAAATTCTCTAATGCACTAATTTCATCAAGAAAATTTAATGCAAATCAATTCCCAAACAATTTTTTTGTTATTTTTATTTTTGTGTGTTAAAAACAAGCATAAAAATATGTAAATTCAAATCAAAGAAAACTGATCTAAATCTACAATTGATTTTTCAGAATGTAAACTATGCAATTGTAATCTATGCAATATTCACTTGAAAAGTATGCAAATGTAATCTATGCACATTTTTCATTCATATTCTGAAAACGAGAATTCTAATTATGCAAATGTGATCTATGCAAGAGAATTCTCAAACACAAGATGATTCTAATGTAATCTAAGAACCAATCAAGTGCAAGTCAAGAAAATTGGGTGAGAGTTCCAAAGATAAAAAATAAAAACACTCAAAGGCGATTAACACTCATACACCCAATTAACTTAATGGAGATTGATGAGATGAAGAATTCGCTGAAAGAAACTCATAAACAAGGCTTTTTGATAGAACACATGTAGATCTGGGTAGACACTAAAAGCCGAAAATAAAAACTAAACTTAACTGGACAAATCAATTTAGGTTTTTCAAAATTTTAACAGGGTCCGCAGGCTTCTAGTAGAACCAGATTTGGCACCGCTCTGTGCACTAAAGGAACATTGCGGGCATGTCCGCATTGTCTTGTAAAATAAAGTGCGGTCCTCTTCAAAATTTTAGAAAAAACAAAATATACTCCAGATCCTAAAAACTACCCAATCCCACACGCATCAAGCAAAATCCAGAAACAAGAAAAAGTTTCTCAAGTCAAAGTAAAAGGAAAGGCAAAAAACCAAAATTCAAGTCCCCAGTGGAGTCGCCATTTTGTCGACCGGATAAATCGTTCTTGCGGACAAGACTGATCTCCCTAGTATCAACTGATATCTAGCGACAAGCAGAACAAGCAAATCTACCTTTCTCTAAATATTGCTATTTATAAATAAAAACCAAGAGTTGTTTTAGACCCTACCTTAAGTCCAATGCTAGTTTGTGGTAGCCATGCTTCGATCGTCCGAACGAGTTTCCTTTTGAGAACCTGCAATCACAAACAAGCACACATCAAATAACACCTGCATAGCTAATATAATAAATCATATTCATCATGGTGATCAAGGAATCCATGAAATAAACCATAAAACATAGCTTATTGAGAAAAATAAACTTGATTGTATTAACTTTGAACAAAGAAGAACTTTACAACCTTTGGTGCCTTGATGTTGTACAAGCTCCTCCCAGGGTCCAAGTAGGAATCTCCTCTACTTTGACAAGCCTCACACTCTTCCCAATGAGATCAAAAAGGTACGTAATCTCTCCTCTCAAGCTCAATTAGGAAGACTAAATTCCAACATCATTTCACCTCAAAATATTCAGCTTTTCAACCTCCTTAGTAACCAGCCCAATGCCTCACTTTATAGTGCCGAGGAAGGAAGTTACCAGGTCCACCTATGAAGGGATAGAGTCCTCCTTCAAAGGGATAAGCTCCTCACATCAAGGGGTTAGCTCCTTTAGTTATGGGATGCATGAACATGAAAGGAGCGAACTTGCCACCTCAAGATTCCCTCTAGAAGCTTCCAGAAATAACCCAAAGTGAGTTTTTAAGAATGTACTTGCGCCTTTTTGAATTTTACAGGGGTTTTCACCCATTACACAGAAACAGAGCGGGCAGGTCCGCAGGGGACATGAACAGTAGGTGCAGGACCGCAGGTAATGCTAAGAGAAAGTGCGGAACCAGAGTTTTAGAGATTTACAAGGACTTTCTCTCATTTTTCAAGGCTTGACATGAAGAGCTAAGGTTTAAGACTTGCACAGGAGGAAAGTATGAGTGGTGATAGACTCACACTGACTGCAGAATGTCATGGTGACAATATTTTGTGTAACACAGATAGAAGTGATCCCTCTAGTCCAATGAGTTTATCTAGTAATAACAGAAACAAATACATACAAAACTATCCTAGTTTAAATCATAATGACACGAGAGAGGAAAGATGGCCTACCTCACTCCTATGTGGTTTCTTTTTGATGTCGATCTCAATATCCTCAATTCCGAGCTGAATTCTCACTATCCTGTTGCGAATCAATACCTGCAAGAGAGATCAAACAAAGACAACAAAGGAAAAGCATAACACATGCATTCTAATGTAAACAATACGGCATATCAAGGAGAATCATACTAAGCAAGTAGTCATTTACACGCTTAATGAAAGTAAACATGAATTGTATTAATAATAAACACAAGAGGGAAGAATACAACCAGTACCTTTATGTTGGAAACCTCCTCCAGGATGGGTTTCCAAGTATAAGCCAAGACTCCTCAATGTATCCTTTCTCCTTCACAAATTGGCAATAATTAGGTACAATTTAGTAGCAACATGACCAATCTAGTATGACCAACCATTTTAGGGTGTAAGGGGATGTATTTATAAGGAAGGAGAGGGAGTTAGGGATCCATAAAAGGGGGAAGAAGGTCCACATATTAAGGGGAAGATCCCTAAAGGTAGGATCAAGGACTGAAAATGGGAGAACTCGACCATATCCTTATTCAACAATCATCAACTCGCTATTCTTGAGGCTTCTAGTAAGAGAAACTTCTGCTCCAGTTTTGGAGAAATTGCCTGAAGAGGATCAACATGGATTTCCCTATCCAAAGTCGCGCTGCTAGCACTAGTCACTAGTTATACCAAATGGTACCAACATGAGTTTTCCTGCTAAAAGTAGCGCTGGGCTTGCAAATAGGGGTTTTTCACAAGCTCTTCCAGAATTATTTCTAGGCATTTCTTCTTCTTTCCTTTAGGGATGCTTGGATCAATGTTTTTCATGGTGAATTCATTGACATCTTTTGTTGCTTTGCGACATTTTGGGAAAAATTTAACAACTGAGGATATGAGACAGGGAGTGCGAAAAATTACTCTATAATGATAGGTCCTACGTTTAACGACGCCAAAACACATCTCTAGCCTAGACCTCTAAATGTTTGCGTTAAGTTGCAAATGCTCCTTAGGTTAATTGAAGTAAAGTTTAAGTTTATCTTGAATTAAGTTTCAGTTTTAAGGCTCAAAATGATGTCACTTAAACACCTACGATGCAACTATCATGAGAAAATGATTCTTTCTATTTTGATGAAAGCTAATCTAGTAAGGGAAGATATTCAAATAATGATGCAACAATGAAGAATGCAGCAAACAAAGCTTTCCTAACTAGATCTTTCACTTCTCACTTTCCAAATGCAAGTACCAAAAGCCAAATTTCAATTTGTTCTTTCAATGAATGAGAATGCACTCGATGCACTTTTAGTTTTCAATCACTAAACAATGTAATCTATGTCCAATGATTAATATCAAAAATTCACTTTTCAATGCAATGTGATCTATTTCAATTTATGAAAAGTAAATTATGAGATGAAAACTAAATGAATGCAAAAATAAACTCCTTTACGATTGTAAAAGAATTTCTACTACTCAATCAACATAAAATCAATATTTTCACTCATACAAGCAAAAAACAATGGGAGGGACTTTTTCACAGCACAAAGGAACTAACACAAATCAAAGAAAATTCAACACACACAGAGAAGGAGGATGACCTCAGAGATCAGGACACACTAGGATTTTTAGAAGAAACCCTAAAAATGATCAATTTGAAGGATCGACACTACTTTACATAGCAAAACATGCACTGATAGGATTATCAACACTACTTCACATAGAAAAACACGTGCTAGTAGCACTACTTTACACAACAAAATATGTGTTGGATGAGAAACTGGACCAACACGGGCAGACAATGCAAGATAGGGTTTCCAGCGCAATTGTACTGGGAAAAATCAGTACTGTCAGCGAGACTGTGTCTAATAAAACATGTGCTAAGAGAGGAAATTTTAGGAAAAACAAGTAGATCTTGAGAAAAACCCTAGGCTTGATACCCTAAATGGTCGACTATCCAGAGTACAGACTCAAAGGAAATCAAAACCAAAGTTCATTGAAAGGTGGCCAAACTAATATAAAATGCCAAATGCAAAAGGAGGGTTCAAAGGGCTATAGGCTCCCCAATGTCGTCGCCAATTTTTTAACTAGGAAATCCCTTCTACGGATAGAAGAGATTCGTGTAGTCCAATGAGTGGATCTAGTAAAAACTAAAAAAAATACATACAAAACTATCCTAGTTAAATCAGAACGACATGAGAGAGGAAATATGGCCTACCTCACTCCTATGCAGTTGCTTTTCGATGTCGATCTCAATCTCCTCACTTCCAAGTTCGATCCTTGGTATCGTGTTGCGAATGAATACCTGCAAGAGAGATCAAACAAAGACAACAAAGGGAAAACATAGCATATGCATTCTAATGTAAACCATATGATAGATCAAGGAACATCTTACTCAGCATGTAGTCATTTACACGCTTATGGAATGTAAACATGCATTGTATTAATAATAAACATAAGAGGGAAGCATACAACCACTGCCTTGATGTTGGAAGCCTCCTCCAGGATGGGTTTCCAAGTCCAAGCATAGACTTCTCAAGCTCTTCTTTCTCCTTCACAAATTGGTAGCAATTAGGTACAATTTAGCAACAACATGACTAATCAAGTCTTAACAACCATTTGAGGGTGTAAGGGAATATATTTATAGGGAAGGAGAGGGAGTTAGGGATCCAAAAAAGGGAAAAGAAGGTACACATCGTAAGGGGAAGATCCCTAAAGGTAGGATCAAGGTCTCAAAATGGGAGAACTCGACCATATCCTTATTCAAGGATCACCATCTCGCTATTCTCGAGGTTTCTAGTAAGAGAAGATTTTGCTCCATTTTTGGAGAAACTGCCTGAAGAGGATCAACACAAATTTTCCTATCCAAAGTCGCGCTGCCAGCGCTAGTCACTAGTTAGACCAAAGGGTAACGACATGAGTTTTCCTACTAAAAGTAGCAATGGACTTGAAAATAGGGTTTTTTGACAAGCTCTTCCAGAATTAATTCATTTCATTTCTTCTTCTGTTCTTTAGGGATGCTCTAATCAATGTGTTTCATGGTGAATCCATTGACAATTTTTGTCGCTTTGCGACATTTTGGGAAAAGTTCGACAACTAAAGGTATGCGACAGGGAGTGCGACAAATTACTGTATAACGATATCTCCTATGTTTAACAATGCCATAACACATCTCTGGCCTAGACCTCTAAATGTTTACGTTAAGTTGTGAATGCTCCTTAGGTTAATTGAGGTAAAATTTATGTTTATCTTCAATTAAGTTTCAATTTTAAGGCTCAAAATGATGTCACTTGAACACCTATGATGCAACTATCATGAGAAAAGGATTCTTTCCATTTTGATGAAAGATAATCTAGTAAGGGAAGAGATTCAAACAGTGATGTGACAACGAAGAATGCAACAAACAAAGATTTCCTGAATAGATCTTTCACTTCTCACTTTCCAAATGCAAGTCCCAGATGAAAATTTTCAATTTGTTCTTTCAATGAATGAGAATGCACTTTTAGCTTTCAATCACTAAACAATGTAATCTATGTCTAATTATAAATCTCAAAAAATGACTTTTTAATGCAATGTGATCAGATGCACTTTACGAAAGTAAATTATGGGATGAAAACTAAACGAATGAAAAAATAAATTACTTTATGATTTTAAAAGAACTACTACTGTTCAATCAACAGAAAATTGGTATTTTCCCACTCATACAAGAAGCAAACAAAGATTTTAATTGACTAAAAGAATTAAAGACTGAACCAAAATTTACTTTCACCACTTCAAAAAATGGTAGGGACTTTTGACGACCACAAAGGAACTAACACAAATCAAAATAGCAAGAGGATGACCTTAGAGATCAGGACACACTAGGAAGTTTAGAAAAAACGACAAAAATTCTCAATTTTAAGGATCAACACTACTTTACATAGTGAAATATGTGCTGATAGGGTCATCAGTGCTACTTTACATAGAAAAAAATGTGCTAGCAGCACTAGTTTACGCATCAAAATCTGTGCTGGACAGGAAATTGTACCAACGTGGGTAGACAGTGGAAGACAAGGTTTCCAACGCGACTGTACTGGAAAAAATCAGCACTCTCAGCATGATTGTATCTGATGAAACACGCCTTGAGCGAGGAAAGTTTAGGAAAAACAAGTAGATCCTGGGAAAAACCCTAGACCTGATACCCTAAGTGATCAACTGCATAGAGTACATACTCAAAGGAAATCAAAGCCAAGGATCATTGAAAGGTGGCCAAACTAATAAAAAATGCAAGTGCAAAAGGAGGGTTGAAAGGGCTATAGGCTCCCCAATGAAGTCGCCAATTTGTTAACTAGAAAATCCCTTCTACGGATATAAGCAATCCCTCTAGTCCAATGAGTTTATCTAGTAACAACTGAAACAAGTACATGAGAAAACATCCTACTTTAAATCAAAATGACATGAGAGAGGAAAGATGGTCTGCCTCACTCCTATGTGGTTTCTTTTCGTTGTTGATCTTGATCTCCTCAATTCCAAGCTCGATCCTCATTATCTTGTTGTGAATGCATACCTATAAGAGAGATCAAACAAAGACAATAAAGGAAAAACATAGCATATGCATTCTAATGTAAACCATATGATAGATCAAGGAGCATCATACTAAGCAAGTAGTCATTTACATGCTTATGGAAAGTAAATATGCATTGTATTAATAATAAACACAAAAGGGAAGCATATAACCACTACCTTGATGTTGGAATCCTCCTTCCGGATGGGTTTCCAAGTCCAAGCCAATACTTCTCAAGCTCTCCTTTCTCCTTCACAAATTTGCAACAATTAGGCACAATTTAGTAGCAGCATGACAAATCTAGTCTGACCAACCATTTGAGGCTGTAAGAGAATGTATTTATAGGGAAGGAGACAGAGTTAGGGATCCAAAACAGGGGGAAGAAGGTCTGCATATTAAAGGGAAGATCCCTAAAGGTAGGACCAAGGACTCAAAATAAGAGAACTTGACCATATCCTTATTCAACAATCACCAACTCATAGTTCTTGAGGCTTATAGTAAGAGAAGCTTCTTTTCATTTTTGGAGACACTAACTGAAGAGGATCATCACGGATTTGCATATCCAAAGTAGATATGGGCTTGCAAATAAGGTTTTTTGACAAGCTCTTCCACATTTACTTCAAGGCATTTCTTCTTCTTTTCTTCAGGGATGCTTTGATCAATGTTTTTCATGGTGAATTCATTGATAACTTTTGTCTCTTTGTCACATTTTGGGAAAGTTTGATAACTCAGGGTATGAGACAAGGAGTGCAACAAATCACTGTATAACGACAAATCATACATTTAACGACGCCAAAACATGTCCCTAACCTACATGATCTTTTAATCAGATCTTAAAAAATTATTAAGGTATTACAGACTCATTTGCATGGATTTGCCTATGTTACTTTGTGCAATGGATTGATAAGATTGTGAAATACATAGACAATGAAGCACTAAAAAGAAACATAATAGATAACACACATAAACACAACAAGTTTAATAAGGAGTTCACCCCACACTCCTGGGCTACATCTCCTGGTCCAACCTTCAGCAGTGACCTTTCTATTATGTCTTCAAACAGAGTTTTACAACAGTGAGCTCAATTTGAGCCTCACACAACAAATGCAAAACAATAAGGCTTTACTTGGATCCCCCAAGTCTCTTCTGAGTACACAGACTCTCCTCACTGACTCTCTGTCTCTGTTGCTCTGTCTCAGCACTGCCTTCAATACTGCCTGCCTTTGTTTATGTCGGTCTGTGGCTTTTAAAGCCAATCTGCGCTGTCTGTTCATTCTCCTTCTCGGGCTCTCTGGCTTCTCGACCTCTGTCTGCTCAGATCCCCCTATGAGCGTTAGCAATCATTGCTAAACGCTTTCAGGGATGGTGGCCACCTGTACTGTAATGGAATGGGTCATCGGACCTTTGAAATCCCAAAATTGGTCGTTTTCTGTTAACACAGAGAAACACTGCAAAAACACGGAAAATCCTCCAAAACACTGTTCATCGGATTTGAAATATTATGAATCCGCTTTATAACTCCTATCAGGTCCGCCTTTGTAGTGATATCACATCTCCACCATTGATCTGGGAGATCCAGATCCAACGACTGTGGTCTATTTCGGGCATCCCTTCCATACAGAGGTTAACCACCTGATGAGGGTGGTTTTCTCTCTCCTTGGCCTGGACATGTGGCAGCCAATGTATGGGCTCGGGCGGAGCCCAACCCAAACCACTTACCGCTTTGTTCCTCCCGAAATCCCACTTGTTTCATGGATTTCCTTTGCATTTGGAAAATACATTAAAACACTGAAAAATTCCATAAAAATGGCTTTGGGCGGATTTGAAATATTATTCATTTTCATTCCCCAACCCTTTCGGGTCCACTTTTCATCACATCGATGCTCCCCTTGTATTTCGTTTAATAAACGAAACACATGAAAATACATTAAAATGCCATTTGATGGATCTCAAATCTTATGAAAGAGTGTTTATATTTTTATCGGGTCTAATCTATCATAGTATTAGTCATAGTTGGCCCCGCTCCTATGCATAGCTCCGATGTGATATTGCGATATCGCAATCGCATGTCGCTGATCCTCCCGGGCCGTGGTTAAGTCCATAGGTGTGTGTGTATATATATATATATATATCAGCGATGCGATAGCGCGATTGACTCTAGATCGTTGATCTGCCTGCATAGATCAATGACTCTCGTTTGATCACATTGCCCACTATCACGCTTCCCATATAGCCGCCTCCTATAGCCTTTGCCAATTGTGATTTTCCGATCGGATCTGGGCCATTGATTGGCCAAATCTGATGACTCCTATGCATCATTCCTTTGACCGTCGATAATCCTGTTTTCCACTATTTTCTTGGTGTTTTTTGGGTCCCGATAGTTTTTTATCATGCATTTATTTTGATCTTTTTAAGCGATTTTTGAAGACTTAGAGGTTTTTCTAGGATCCATTTGGAACATGCCTTCCCACTAAAAAATCTTTTGGAGCACCAAAAGTTGGTTTTTAAGCATCAATCAAGTGAGGATATAGCTTCCTCACTTGCCCAATCTCTATCCATCTTGCATTGCTTGGTTTTGAACCTTTGAGTCTGATTCTGAGGTACTCAACATCCCCTTTGTGCGTAGTTCTCACCTTCCTGTCCAGAACTGTATCTTCCTGCAACTCATTGAGATATTCAGGCAACAGATCATCAATAGAAGGAAACTGACTTTGCTCCTTGGGATTTTCAATCAATGAAGGTTCAAATAGTCTCAAGTTCTCTGCATTAACTACTGAATAGATGTGCATGTAAGCTAGAAAATCAAGGCAAAAAGCACTCTCACCAATTTTCTCAAGTATCTTGAAAGGCCCATACCTAATTGGCTTCAGCTTCTTTCCTTCACCTTGCATTTTGTCTTTGCTGATGTACAACCAGACCTGATCACCAACTTGGAAGCTATGCTCAATTCGATGCTTATAATGCCTTACCTTGTACTTGGCTTGGCTCTTTTCCAGTTGTTCCTGCACTGCCTGGTGAATTTCTTGGATTTGTTCAATGAAATTGGTTGCTTTGTCCACATCACTGTGTCCATCAACTGTTATGTCTTTTCCAAAGACAAAATCCAAGGGAGACCTTGGTGTAAAACCAAAGCAAGTCTCAAAAGGAGATCTTTGTGTAGAAGAATGTTTAGCACGGTCGTAAGCATGTTGCACATAACACAAATGTTCATCCCAAAGCTTGGGATGATTGCTGAAATAGCTCTTGAGCAACTGGATCACTGTCCTGTTGACCACCTCTGTTTGGCCATCTGTTTGTAGATGAAAGGTTGTGCTCTTCTTCAGTCTGGTGTCCATTAACTCCCATAGAATTGACCAAAACTCCAACAAATTGGGAATCTCGATCAGAGAAAATAGAAGCGGGTAACCCAAAATGAACCCATAAATGATGAAAGAACAATTTCGATGTTTGTTCAGCTGTAATCTACTTGTTACAAGGTATTAAAATACAAATTTTGCTGAACCTGTCCACAATAACATATAAATAGTCATGACCTTTTCTAGATTTTGGCAGTCCCCCAACAAAGTCCATGGAAACACTTTCCTAAGGATGAGAAGGAACTGGAAGTGAAGTGTACAAGCCTAGTTTTCTATTGCTGGGCTTGCTTTTAGCACACATGGTACACCCTTTAACATATCTAGAAACTGTTTCATGCATTTTTGGCCAATAGCAGAATCTTTGCAGCTGTGCAACTGTTTTACTTACACAAAAATGACCTGATATTAGAAAAGTGTGTGCTTCTCAGATTATGTTAACTCTTTCAGTTTGAAGAATACATAACTTTCCCAAATGATAGAAGAGTTGGTCCTTAACATGATAATCCAAATATTCTACTTATTTGCCATGAATTAGATTTGCATATACATCTTTAAAATCTACATCTTGAGCATATTGTTCAATGTAGCTTTCATGTAATACTGAAGTATGCTTAAGTATAGTAGATGCATTTATAATTGGTCTGGATAACATATATGCAACCTTATTGTGTATGCCTTTCTTATATTTTATGACTAGATGAAACTGCTGTAGAAAACCCATCCACCTATAGTGTCTTGATCGCTGCAATTTAGTTTGTGAGTGTAAATATTGAAGTGGTTGATGATCAATATGTATAATTGTTTCCTTGCCCAATAGGTAATGTTTCCACTTTTTCGCACTCTGTAATAATGCATACAATTCTTTATCATATGTGGGATAATTAACTACTGCAGAATTAAATGTCTTAGAATGATAACATATCGTTTACCGTGTTGCATCAACACTGCTCCCATGGCATAGTCACTGGCATCTGTTTCAATCTCAAATGGTCTTTGAAGATCTGGCAATGCTAGTACTAGTTTTGTACTAATTTTTTCTTTCAAGGTGTCGAAGGCTTTCTGTTGTTTGCCTCCCCACTGAAACACCTTGTTCAACCCTGTCAAAGCATGTAAGGGAGCTGAAATCAAGGAAAAGTTAGCAATAAACTTTCTCCAATATTGTGCTGCTCCTAGGAAGCTTCTAACTTTTGTAGCAGATTTGGGTTTAGGCCAGTTCACAATGACTTCGACCTTAGAGGGATCTATCTTCAATTCACCACCCCCTACAATATGACCCAAATAATTCAAAGATGTTTTTCCAAATTCACATTTAGATAACTTCACATAGAGATTTTCTTTTTTCAAAACATCTAGAGTCTTCTTTACATGCTTCAAATGTTCTTCCCATGTTTTACTGAAAACAAGAATGTCATCTAAATATACAATTACAAAATCATCAATAAAAGGCCTGAGTACATCATTCATTACTCTCATGAAAGTGGCAGGAGCATTAGTTAATCCAAAAGGCATAATTAGCCATTCATACAACCCTTGCTTTGTTTTGAAAGAAGTCTTCCATGCATCTTGTTCTGCTAATCTGACCTGATGGTAGCCACTACGCAAGTCTAACTTGGAAAAGTAAACAACTTCTTTCAACTGATCTAATAGATCATCTATGTGAGGAAAAGGATAATGATTCTTGATCATTATTTTATTCAGTGCTTTGTAATCAATGCACATCCTCCACGAACCATCTTTCTTTCTCACCAACATGATTGGAGATCCACATGGTGATGTGCTTGGTCTTATGAACCCTTGCTCGAGCAGCTCTTGTACCTGATTCTTTATTTCTGCATTTTCTAAAGCAGATAACTTGTACATTCCGATGTTAGGCAATGGAGCATCTTGCTGCAAATGAATATCATATACAATTTCCCTTTTGGGTGGGAGACCTTTAGGTTCTTGAAATAAGATATCATATTCTGAAACAAATTTTTATAAATCAGCTTTTTGTTTAGCATCACAACCCTCAAATACATTGGTTTTATCAAGGGCCTTTTCCTTTACAACCATTAGTAAAAATTGCTTGCATGAATTTACAATTCTTTTCATCTGCCCCGAGTTAATGAGAGTGTAGTTATTTTTGAGCTGATGAGCTCTTACAATATATTCTATTCCATCTTTTGTGAGTTGATACTTATTTTCAGCTCTATAGAAAATGGATTTTCTATCATACAAGTAAGGACTTCCTAAAACAATACCACATATATCCAAGGGAACTATATCTAAATTAACCTCATCTACAAATGTTGATCCAAATGCAAATCTAAGTTTACATTGTCTAGTCACTTGTAGCTTTGCTTTATCACATACCCAACTTAATGGATATGGCTTCTTATGAGGTGTGGTTAGTAGTCCCAACTTCTTTACAATTGCTTCAGAAATCAAGTTTACTTGTGAACCACTATCAAATAAAGTATCAATCTTTTAATGCTTGGAAATAACTCTAATATGAAAAAGCTCATGTCTTTTCCTCTCATTTTCTTCATTATCAATAGTTTGTGTAGAATTATTAGTAGATGCTTCATAATTTTTACCTTTTATACCTGTGGTTGTGACTGTTGTTTCGTCACTTGAGTCTGACCCCAAATCTTTCTGAATAGCAGCAACAATCTTCTTCTTCTTGCCATCGAACTTCTTGGGTTTCAGCTCCGGATGCAAACATTCTGAATGATTAATTAATCATACATTCTGGATGATTAATTATATGAGCTGAATTCAATTTCAATATTAACTAAGTGAATACTTGTCAAAAGTAACGAAATACTAATTCACCCCCTTCTAAATATTTCCAACAAGCATTCTGAATCCTTTTATCATACCTAACATATATTGCATCATAAAAGGAAATTGATAAGTTAATTTGTTTGTTCATCCACTTTCTATCTCCAATGCTAACCTTCCACTTGGATTTTCCTATTAAAGTCTCTTAATATCCTAGTTAATTCCTTGATCAAGACATTTACCACGAGGCTATGATATATGAGGCTTGAATAGAATTCAAAATACCAATCTTAACAAAAATACAATAATATAAATAAGCAACTGCATATAAAATAAAAGAACATAGACGAGATTGATATTAGAGTTCACCCAGTGTGGGCTATGTCTTTGGGTCTGCTTCCAATGGAGTGGCATATTTAATTATGATGTAAAATTACTCAAATTACATCAATTCCCTAATCTCTAAAACAAGCTATCTACTTGTAACTTTATAAAAAGCCTCTAAGAAATTCTTGAAAAAACTCTCCTTTCAAAACTCTCCAAAAGGGCATAAATTCTATGATTTATCACAAAAATAATGATAATCACACTACAAAATCAAAGGAACTTGGCCAAATTAACACCATAACACTTGCAAACCTATCTCTTCTTTTCCTACACTTCAAAAGGGCCAAAATTGTGTTCTATACATGATACATAGTATAAAACTAGGCCTCAAAACACAAGTTCTATGCCAAAATAATACAACCACATATGTGTGGTGAAATTGAAAAACCTTTTGAATATATAGACTGTTAGCATTATGATGTATGTGTTGTACTTGATGGAAACCCACTTGTAGCAGAACACTCACCTGTATATGGTAACTAGATGAATCTACAGAAGAGATATCAGATGTGACATAATGCATGATAGTAGTATTTACAGATGTGATGAAACGCAAGGCAGCTTCAAGAAATCAGTTCAGAAGGCAACTCACTCAGATGAAAGTATAGCAGGTAAACAACAAAGAATTACAGATCAGTGTTCACAGAATGAAGAAAGAGAGGTATACGCAAGTTCACCATTGACTAAGCTGCATATACACGCAGGTTCACTATATACAAGTTGCGTATACGTACACACGCACTTTCATAGAAGGAAAAGCTCGTATACCTTAGAAAACTAAATTTTTGGTCCATGGTATTTTGATCCATGGTATTAGTCCAAGGTATCTGGTCCGAGGTATTGACCCTAGGTATTTGATCCAAGGTATTTGTCCTAAGTGGTTTTGGTCCATGGTATTGAGAAAGGCCTAAGACTATAAAAGGAGGAGAAGATCATTAGGCCAGGGTGTGCAAGGATCAAATATCTGATGAAGTGTGAGATCTAATATGAAGGTTATTGGCTTATGGTGTTGTGCTTGATCTAAACCAAGGATGAACCTTAGTGTTTGATGAAGTATAAGATCTAATGGTGTATCAAGATCTTAAGGCTTGAAGGGAATTATCTTTATGTGGTTTGATCATGTATCTAAATAAATGATGCATGTTGTAGTCTGTAAATATGATGATCTGGGTATGACTGAAGTCTGGAATAGTCGAAATGTTTAAATCATCATTTACAGATCTGTACGCAGGTTCAATTTAAAAAAGACGCATATACATGTTGTTTCTACATATCCAAGCAATGTATACATCATAAATTTTACAGATCTGTACGCTGGTTCGCTTCGAGGAAGGTACGTATGCACGCAAGTTCGACACATGGAAGTAGCGTATACCTTATAAAATATGTTTTAGTTTCTTCTGTTTGCTGTTGTAGTGCTCTGGGTTCTGGTGACAACATTCTAAATTAATCAGATTAATGGGTTGTCAAAGTGGTTGATTGATTTGGTTATGGTTGGTTCAAAAAGAGATTGGGTGATGTAGATATATTTGATGATTGAATGATGTTGTTGATGGATCCAGTTTGAAAAATTATGAAACGTGGTCCCTGGAAGAAAAAGAGAAGGTTGTAGCCTTCTGTAGGCCAGCACCTACATACTAGTAAACATATTAGCTAGTACAAGAGCTAGGGGGTTGTAGCTCCCTTCCAGTAGAAGCTGGAGAATAAGAGAAGGTTGTAGCCTTCTGTAGGTAGAAGTCTGCGTACTGGTATAAGACTGCACCAGTACAAAAATTGTAAACATAATTCTCTTATTATTAAAAGAAGACAGAGACGATTGCAGCAGGTGGTTTTCACCCACATTGGGTTTCCACCTTATATCTTGGTGTTCATGTGTGTTACTTATGTGTGATGCTTTATTCTGTTTTTACTGCACTATCTAAATATACTGGTTAAAGTTCAATGCATGATAATTGGGTAAATCAAAAGATCTTTGCATATACGTTGGATACATTAAGTACAGTTACGTATACATGCTAGTTCACTAAGCTGAAGTAGCGTATACAAATCAATTTTGAAAATTAAATTATTGATCTAATAATACTAATTCAACCCCCCTCTCAGTATTATTTACAACAATTGGTATCAGAGCAGGTCCTTCAAAAGAACCTTGATCGCTTGAAGGAAGATCTATCATCATGAGTAATCAAGAAAGTGGGGGATCCATCAGACCGCTAATGTTTGATGGGAGCAACTTTGTTTATTGGAAGGTAAGAACCACAACCTATCTTCAATCTCTTGGAACAGATGTCTAGGAAATTGTGGAAGGAGGATATACGTTTCCATCGGCAATTCCTACAGATACAGTAGGTAAAAAGCAATATGAAACCAATGCCAAGGCCGTCAATACATTATTGGGAAGTCTGTTACAATCAGAGTTTTTCAAAGTTATGCAGCTCAAATCAGCCAAAGAAATATGGGACAAAATCTTTCTAAGCTACGAAGGAAACTCTCAAGTAAAACGTGCTAAACTGCAAACTCTCAGAATTCAATATGAAACTCTCAATATGCACAATGATGAAAGTATAGCTAGTTACTTCTTACGTATAGATGATATTGTTAATTGCATGAAGAATCTGGGTGAAGAGATAAAGGAAGTTACCTTAGTTGAAAAAGTTTTAAGATCCTTATCTGCTAAATTTGAATCAAAAGTATCTGCCATAGAAGAAAAGCAGGATCTACAGACTATTACTATGACACAGCTTCATGGAATCTTAACTGCCTTTGAGATGAGAAAAGGAGGTCCATCAGATATGAGAGAAGCCACATTTAAAGATTTAGCAAAAGGAAAAGAAGAACTCAATGAATCAGGACATATTTCAGAAGATGAAGAGGAAGCAAACTTTGTCAAGAAGCTTCAACGGGGTTCCAGAAGATTCAGAGGTAAACTACCTTTCAAATGTTTTACCTGTGGTAGAGTCAGTCATTATGCTGCCAAATGTCTTCATAAAGATAAATATGATAAAGGGAAGGAATCTTCAAAATGGAATAGAAAACAAATTGTAACTAAGAAGAGCTACTATACTCATGAAGATAGCGATGTTTTATCAAATAGTGATGAAGATGAAAATAGTAATGACTATAGACTTCTTATGGCTTATGAAGATGATGATTTTTTGGATGCTTTAGATGAAGATGATCTTTTTGAAGAAATCTCTAAACTCAAAATTTGTTTAGAAGAAAAGAATATGATTATAGATACCTTGACATACCAACTTGCTGAAAGAGAAAAACACAATGAAAAGCTAGAATGTGAAATTGTGGGTCTAAGAAAGGATCTTGAGAAAACAAAAGCTCTCAATCTTAGATTTTCTAAAGGATCAGAAACCTTAAATGAAATTATCAAAGTGAAATGCTCTCCTATGATAAAGACAGGTCTTGGATATACTGAAGAAACATCTCAATCACAGAAGTCGTCAACCTCCACTAAAAGCTATCTTGATGCAGCAAAGAGCAGTGAACAGTTTGACAATCGTCAGCAAAGGCATAAAGCAGATCACCAAGTGAATCAGGCTCAATTTACTTCAAGGATGAATAGAAGCCACAATCAACCTCAGGTAAATTGTACTCAATTTGCTTCAAAGATAAATATCAATAGCAACTACAATCAACAAGTCAGTAGATTCGATAATCGCAGGAACTTGTTTAATGGTCAATGTTTCTCATGTCAAAATTTTGGACACAAAGTTGCTCAATGTGTTTCTTACAAAACTATCATGACTAGAGAAGCACAAAATCAAAGGAATATGACAGGGGTCAAGAAAAGTTCCTATAATAACTTTTCTCTTCTTGAAAATGAAATAGAATACTCAATCTGTAACAACTTTGGCCATGAAGAATATGAATGTAGGAGTAAATTTCAGCAAATAGCTCAAAGGGAGAAAACTCCATTAAATCCCAAAATATGGAGAAAGAAAGAACCACAAACAGAGAGATGTGGTATAGCGTTGTATGTAGAAGGACAAGAAAACTAGTGGATTCTCAAAACACATGATAGGTGACAAAGAAAAACTACACTCATATAATGCCTTAGAAAAGGAAAAGAGTGTCTCATTTGGAAACGACACTCCTGTTGTCATAAAAGGTAAAGGCTCTGTTTTCTTGAAAGAAAAAGTTAAAGCTGGGAATGTTATGTATGTTGATGGCTTAAAGCATAACCTATTGAGTGTGAGTCAAATGTGTGATCAAGGAAATGAAGTAGTGTTTTGATCAAATTGATGTGTTGTTCACAAGCTTGATACAGGAGAAACCGTGATCAAAGGGACAAGAACTCCAAACAACCTATACATACTCAAAGGTGGACAACAACAATGTTATCTAAGCAAAAATGATGAAAACTGGCTATGGCATAGAAGATTGGGACATCTAAGCTTTTCTCAAATAAGAAAAGCATGCAGATTCCAGGTTGTTCGTGATCTTCCAGATATCAACATTCCTGAAAATACTATATGCAAATCATGTCAATTCGGTAAGAAAACCAGATCTCACTTCATCGAAAAGGAAAGGTCAGCTAGTAAGCCTCTTGAACTTGTTTATACTGATTTATGTGGACCATCAAGGAAAAAGTCACCTCGTGGAGAAGAATACTTTATATTATTCATTGATGATTTTTCCAAAATGTGTTGGATAGGTCTTCTAAAGCATAAAGATGAAGCATTTGAAAAATTCAAATCCTTCAAAGCTTTGGTTGAAAATGAATCAGATCGCAAAATCAAATGCCTTAGATCTAATCGAGGAGGGGAATTTACCTCGGATGAATTCTTTGACTTTTGTGAACAACATGGAATAAAAAGACAGTTCTCCACTGCAAGGACTCCTCAACAAAATGGAGTGGTAGAAAGGATGAACAGAACTGTTCAACAAATGGCTTGTGCTATGCTAGATGAATCTGGAACTCCTGCAACCTTCTGGGGTGAAGCTGCATTCACCGCCGTCACTATTCTCAACCAAGCAAATGTTCGGGTAAACAAAACTCAAACTCCACATGAACTTTGGTATGGTAAGACTCCTACTATAAAATACTTCAAAGTTTTTGGAAGCAAATGTTACATAAAAAGGACTAATGAAAAACTTGGTAAGTTTGAACCCAGAGCAGATGAAGGTATTCTTCTTGGCTACCCTTCCTGAAGTAAAGATATAAATGTTACAATAAAAGACTTGGGAAAATTATTGAAAGTATTGATGTTGTGGTTGATGAAGCATGCAAAAATCCAAAACAGATAAAAAGCAAAGATTATAACAATGAAGAAGATGAGGATCATTTTCAAACATCAAATCACACTGATTCTGAAGAAGAAACCAATGAAGCACCAGAAGAAGAGATAACGATAGAAGAGAAGACTCCGTCCAGGTATGTTCAGAAAAATCTTCCAGAAACTCAAATTTTAGGGAAAAAGGGGCAGGTGTTCAGACTAGAAGAACCATTGCTGAAACTTTAAGCTATATAGCATTACTATCTTCCACTAAACCTCAAAATATAAATGAAGCATGCAGAGATGAATGTTGGGTCAAGGCCATGAATGAAAAACTTGAGCAAATCGAAAAGAATAATACTTGGGAATTATTTCCTAGACCTCATGATAAGAATATCATAGGAGATAAATGGATATTCAAAAACAAGCTGAGCGAAAATGGAGAAGTTATTAGAAACAAGTCCATACTTGTTGATAGGCACCTTATGGAGACAGGAGAGGCTGGAGGCGTTGGAATTGCAGACTGGTGAGAATGGTTAGCAGGTACGTGGCTGCAGCTAACCGCAACAGTTGGTTGTACCAGCCACATACACGTCCCCATCATCCCCCACAACTATTACAATAACCCTCGACCCGTAACTTTGGTTTTTTTACTCTTTTTATTTTTACCTGGCCATCGATTTCCCGCTCCTCAACTTTGCAGTTTGACCTTTGGCCTTCTTTGCCGGATTTTGTCTCTTTGTTGTTCCTCCCTCTGGCGGTTACCTAAGGCAGTTGGTGAATATTTTACCCTGACAGCGATGGATCTAGAAATGGTGGATTACTCGGAAGATGAGTTAGCGGAGGGAACTATCTAGGCGACCTCGAGACTTGCCAAGTTAGGGTCTATTTCATTTGGTAATGATTTGCATGAGGCTATCTCTGGCCTTCCTTCACTCTCTGGACTAGCGGACCACAAGATAGTTTTGCTGGATGACCCCCCAATTTGGCCAACCCTCTCTACCTCCCCGTCATCTCCGTCTTCCCTAGGGTTTGCTACAGGTTGCCTTAACCCTAGCCCTCTGTCCCCTTCCCCTGGTCACTTCCCCCATCCTCCTCACTTCGCTAACCCCTCCACTCCCCCCGTTCCTTCAGTCTCTACAGACCCCCTGCTCCCGCCGTCCTCGTCCTCTCTCCCCTCAGGCAATTTTACTAGTATCCCCCCTTTAGCGGAAAGTCTTCCCACCGGCTCATCTTCTCCCCCGGTGAACCCTTCTACCCCAGAACACATCCTAGCCGGTCGAGAAAGCCCAACAGCCAAAGTCAGGACTAATAAGAAGACAAAGTGCTTCCGGACAAAGGAGGTGGATACCTTTCTCAGACTTGAGGAAGACATTCGGCTTGGCAAGACTATGGATTTTGCTGACAGGGTGTTAGTAGGCAGAATAAGGGGTCGGAACTATACTGCGGCTCATTTGAAATCCTGGGTCTCTGAGGTCTGGGGGAACCATTTGGCCGACCTGCCCACTGTGCAGACCTTTGTGAAGGGGTGGTTCACTCTCCGGTTCTCCAGGCCTGACCTCACGAACTGGGTCCTCTCGTCTTATTGGCACTTCGAGCATGCCCCTGTCCTCTTGAAACGTTGGTCCCCTCATTTCGACCTGGACATAAAGAAACTTGGTGTTGGGCCGATTTGGGTAAGACTTCCAGGGCTCCTGTTACATTTCTGGTCGGAGAACGTCTTCAGACACATTGGGAATTCCATAGGCTCATACATGGAATCTGATAAATCGTACCTTTCCACAGGCAAGATGGCCTTTGCCAGAATACTGGTCCACATGGATACAAGGGGAGGGTTGCAGGAATTCATTACTATATAGTGGCAGTCTTTCACCCAGAAATAGCCTCTGGATTATGAGGGCATCCCTTACAGATGTTGCAGATGTCACAAAGTTGGGCACGTGTACAAAGATTGCCCTCTGGTCATTAAGAGAGGACAACAGCTGGTGGAAAATGTTTAGGAAGCTCGTACCCCACGGGAGGAACCTCATACTGCAATTGAAAGGGAAGAGCCGACACCTCAAGATCCGACTGAAGTGGACAAGATACACGAGAAATATCAACAGAAGAAGCATGGGAAAGCTCCTCTTCGGCCACCCTCTCCTCCTCTGACCAGAGCATGAGCGGCTATAAGGGACGCTCACACCACGGGTATGTCATCTTCTCCTCTCTCCTATGTTTATTCTACTTTTGTTTCTCCTGCAATGCCTTCTCTGTCTAGGCAAGATTGTACAGTGGATTCCCCAGGTTCTCCCTTATTCTTCCCCTTATCCCCTCCCCCTTGGCTCCTTCAACAACCCCCTATGGTCCAGTTTTGTACTATAGCTCCTCCCCCTCCCGCTTTCCCCTTCCCTCAGCCTTCCCTCTTTCCCTCTTCCCGACTCTGTCAATCCCGAACCCTGCTACCCCCTTCGCTCCCGAATGCGTTCTCAAGGCCTTGATATCATAGGCTTCAAGATTGTTTCCGTCCCTCCCCCTCCCAAACCAAGGGGGCGACCTCATAGCTCTCCAAAGCTAAACATCAGGCTAGGGAGGAGATTGCTTCTGGCAAAAAGAAGACCTTAAATTGGGCCCTTAGAGCAGAGCAAGCCCCTCTCCCCCCCTCCATGAAGCTACTCTCCTTTAATTTTCGAGGGGTGGCTAGCCCGGAAAAAAAACTAGCCCTCAAGTGTCTTTTTGCCTTAGAACTAGTAGACATCATTTTCCTTCAAGAAACCCTCAGCTCTGCTACCTCAGTCTCTGTCCTTCCTAGACTTTCCACTCTCTTGATGCCACAGGCAGATCAAGGGGTTTAACCTTGGGCATTTGTAATAGATCCATTAAAACTTTGAGGGTCTGGGGAGGCCGAGGTTATTTGGGTGCTGATATCTACTCTCCAACCCTTGAATCAGAATTCAGAATTCTCAATGTGTATGGGCCATGCCAGGACAGAGCTGGATTTTGGAGATCTTTGTTCAACTCACCCCTCCTGCAACAAGATAACATTATCTTAGGGGGAGACCTCAATTTCTCTATGGGGTTCTCGGAATCTTGGGGCAATCATGCATAGGTGGATGCTCTATCGGGGTTCTTTGAAAACCTCCTGGAGTCCCACAACTTCATAGATATCCCCTCAGCTAAAAAGCAACCCACCTGGAGAAACAATAGAGTGGGGGAAGCAAGCTTAGCCAGACGGCTTGACCATTTCCTCACTAAAGAATTTCTGGTCAACAAAGGATCCAGCATCAGACAATGGGTGAGTACAGGTGGCCTGTCGGACCACCGTCCCATATACCTGGAGCTGCAGGACGTTATTGACAAGCCCAAGGCCCCTTTCAAGTTCAATTCTACCTGGCTGCAAGATTTGGAATACATCAAACTAGTGACGGACTTTTGGAGGGAAAACCCCCCAGGTTTAATTGGGGACATAACTCAGAACTTCCTCCATAATATGAAGGAGTTGAAGGACTGATCCAAGGCATGGGCTCAGAGGAAAAAGGAGGTGGAAGAATTATCACTCAAGGAGGCAGAAACCATCATTTTTTTGTTTGAGGAGGGCTCAGGAGGAGTCATGAGGTCTCAAGAACAAAAGGATATATACACTGATTCTCTGCAAAAGAGAACCCAAATATTAAGGAATAGAGAAGCGAGTTGGAGGCTCCGTAGTAGGGCACTCTGGCTTAAAGAAGGAGATGACAACACCAAATTTTTCCACAGACATGCTAATGGTAGGAAGGCCATCAATACAATCTGGGAGCTGAATGATTCATAGGGGTGATTGGTACAATCTTTTAGAGAGCTGGCTGCCCTAGCATGTTCCCATTTCCATAATATCTACAAGACTCCTCCCTATGCTACCCTTGCTGAAGTGATGTGGACTATTCAGCTATTTCCAGGGTTTGTGGATCAGGAGATGGAACAGGAGCTTGTGAGAGAAGTTTCTATGGGAGAGCTGGAAGCCACCTTAAAGATGCTAAAGAAAGAAAAGAGCCCAGGGCCGGATGGTTGGACTGTAGAATTTTATACTGCTTTCTTTGAGGTGTTAGGAATGGATCTCCTGCAAGTCAATGAGGAAAGCAGAAGGAGAGGGAGAATTCCGGAAAGTCTAAAATCCACCTTCATCGCTCTTATCCCTAAGACTGACAAGCCCTCCTCCTTTGATGGCTTCAGACCCATATCACTATGCAATTGCATTTACAAAATTATTACCAAGATTATAGCCAACCGCTTAAATCCAATCCTCTCCCTCCATATTTCCCAAGAGTAATTTGCCTTCCTACACAATAGACAAATTCATGAGGTGATTGGTACAGCTCAAGAACTCCTCCATTCTGTCCAGCTCCGGAAAATAAAAGGAATGATTCTGAAGATTGACCTTTCTAAAGCCTTTGATAAGGTCAATTGGCTCTACCTCCGTATTCTACTAACTCAAACAGGCTTCCCCTTTACCTTCATTAAGTGGGCAATGAGCTGCATAACTGATGTTCCCTACAGTTTTCTTATAAACGGATCGGCCTCCCCCTTCTTTCATGCTGAAAGGGGACTTAGGCAAGGATGCCCCCTGTCCCCGCTACTATTTCTCCTCATCATGGAGGGCCTCAGCAGATTTATTCATGAAGAACACAGACAAGGGAGACTTAAAGGCATCAAAATCACTGATTCAATATTCTTGACTCATTTGTTCTTTGTGGATGATGTACTCATCTTTCTCAATGGCAGTCTTGGAGACCTCACTGCCCTCCACCAAGTGATGGGAACTTTCCAAAAGGCCACCGGAATGGTTATGAATGAATCCAAATCTACCTTATCTGCTTATGGATGCAGTCAAAATGAATTACAATTCGCCCTCAGAAGATTCCCTTTTGTTATCTACCCCTTTGAAGATGGACTGAGATATCTGGGGTACCGTCTAAAACCATTTGGTTATAAAATTGCAGATTGGATTTGGCTCATCTCAAAGGTGGAAAAGCGTCTAAATATATGGTATCACAAGTACCTTCCAGAGCAGGTAGATTGATATTGATCAAAGCGGTTCTAGAAGCAACACCTGTATATTGGATGACCTTAGCATGGATTCCCAGGGGCATCTTGGACAGGTTGCAGAAACTTTGTTGTCGGTTCCTGTGGAAGGGGAATCAGATAGGGAGAATTTTTTCTTGGACAAGATGGGAGACCCTGGCGCTGCCTAAACGTTGGGGGGATGGGGGATCAAGAGACTGGACACTTTCTCCAAAGCTCTAGGAGCCAAATTGGGATGGCAGCTCCTCAATAATGATAGTCTCTGGTTGAAGGTGGTCATATCGAAATACATCTCCCCCTCAAACCCTCTGGATTGGATTCGACATGGTCATCAATCTAATGGGAATATATCCATCATCTGGAAAGCAGTTACTAAAGCCATGGACCTGATAAGAAATGGGTTGACCTGGAGAATTCGCTCGGGATCCCTAGTGCGCATAGGGGAAGACCCTTGGGTGGGATGCGGAAATGCACACAAGCTCCCTGAGGACATGAGATTGCTCTTAGCAGAACAGGGGATAACCCATCTCAGTCACATTGCTGACAATGAGCGTTCCACACTGGCTCAGTAGGCTTGGAAATCGGGAGCAGCCCTAAACCTTCCCTTGCATTGGCATCAAGAGTGGAGACATTTCATCTCAGCGCTAACGGAGGCCCATATCAGGATAACTGACGGGAAGAATGAACTCATTTGGGCCTTCGCGAAGCATGGTCACTATGTTCCCAAGATTGGATATCTTGTCCTTATGGATCCCCTCAAGCCGTCAGCCCCAGAATCATGGTGGAGCCTTATATGGAAACTCAAAGCAGCCCCAAGAACCAAGCTACTCCTATGGTCCATCCTGAACAACAAGGTCCCGACAGGGGCAAACCTCATGAAGCGATCTTTTGCAGACCTTTTTGGTGCCATCTTTGTAAGAGCAACAACGAAGACACAGAGCACCTTTTTCTGACCTGTCCTGCAGCACAAGATCTATGGAATGGTGTCTTGGCATCACTCTCCATTCGGAACAGATGGCATGGAACAACATTAAAGGAGGCATGGGTTAAATGGTGGAAGGACTCCTCTGGGAAGGAAAGAAACATACCTTTGCTAATCTGCTGGGAGTTATGGATAACAAGGAACCAAATTGTTTTCCAGCAGAAGCCACCTCACTGGCCCTCCATACATAACAGATTAATAGCAGAATACCACATGATCCCTGAAGAGCCCCAAAAAAACAAGCAAAGGAACATTGAGTCAGAGATCATCAACAAAACCATTCCTTGGGCCTATTTCGATGGTTCAGCACAGGAGGTGGGCTGTGGTGGCGGAGCGGTTTTGCATATATCAGAAACCCATTCCTACAAAATTCAAATGGGTTTGGGTAGGGGAACCAACAATTTTGCCGAGCTTGTTACCGCAAAAAACCTCATCCAATTTGCTTTACTCAAACAATGCACAAATATGCAACTATATGGTGACTCAAAATTGGTTATAAACTGGATCAACAAAAAACATATATGCAATGCATACACATTGAAGCACATTCTGGATGAGATTCATAGACTTGTCTCATTTTTTGACTCTTTCATTTGTCATCATATTTACAGGGAGCGGAACATCATTGTTGACTGCTTATCCAAAGAAGCAGCGATCAAGGACGATGACACTTGGCTGATTTGCGAGGAACTGGATGGTGTTGTTTATCAGCATTATCACAGGCCATTTGTAGACCCTGAAGCTCTCTGAAGCAGCACCGAAAAGAACAATTTTCCTCTGTTTTTGATGATCTTTTGACTTATTGTAAATAGTTATCAGAACTTATCATTCCCCCTCTGTGAAGGGGTTGGACAATAAATTATTTTTTGATATTTTTCACTCACTCCCTGCGTGGAGTAATGCACAGTTTCTCTATTTTTGGACGAGCACAACCTATCAAAGCAATGCGTATGCATATACAAAATGTAATTTTCACTTATAATGGAATTACGACTTTTTTCCACCAGAAAAAAAAGGCCAGACTTGTTTGTAAAGGATATGCTCATCAAGAAGGTATAGATTTTGAAGAAACTTTTTCACTTGTTTCTAGAGTTGAAGCCATAAGAATGTTTCTTGCTCTTTCTAGTTTTCAGAAATTCAAAGTATACCAAATGGATGTAAAATCTACCTTTCTTAATGGAGACTTAGAATAAGAAGTCTATATTGAACAACCAGAAGGATTCATTCTTGGAAATGATGCAAAACTTGTATGCAAACTCAGAAAAGCTCTCTATGGTCTAAAACAGGCTCCAAGGGCATGGTATTATGTCTTGACAAATATCTCCACCAATAGGGTTTTTCAAAGGGGTCAGCAAATAGCAATCTATATACAAAGATGGACACTGGTAAATTGCTAATAATTGTTGTGTATGTTGATGATATCATTTTTGGTAGCAATGAAGAATCCATGAGTCAGAATTTTTCTTCAGTAATGCAACAAGAATTTGAAATGTCCTTGCTTGGTGAGCTTACCTATTTTCTTGATCTACAAGTTCAACAAAATAAAGATGGTATTTTTCTCTCACAAACCAAATATCTTAAACAGATCCTGAAAAAGTATGGCATGGAAGATTCTAAACTAGTATGTACTCCAATGGTAATAGGATGCAGTCTTAGCTCAAATGATGAATCAACAGCAATACATCAACCAACTTACAGATCCATGATTGGAAGTTTTCTTTAACTAACAGGTACCCGACCAGACATTGTGCATGCAGTGGGAATAGTTGGAAGATTCCAAGTAAATCCAAAGGAATCACACCTTCAGGCAATCAAAAGAATTTTCAAATATCTTCAAGGAACACAGAACTTTGGCTTATGGTATCCTAGAGATACAGATCTTACACTTCATGCATATACAGATGTAGATTGGGCAAGAAGTGTTGATGATAGAAAAAGCACTAGTGGTGGTGCATTCTATATGGGTTCCAGGTTAGTGTCTTGGTTCAACAAGAAACAAAGCTCAATTGCATTATCTACAGTTGAAGCAGAATACGTGGCTGCTGCATCTTGCTACACACAACTACTTTGGATGATGCAAACATTGCAAGAGATTCAGATCACATGTGCTCCACCCATCTCCAGTCTATGTGATAATACAAGTGCCATCAGTATTTCAAAGAATCCAATCATTCACTCCAAGACCAAGCACATACCCATCAAATATCATTTCCTACGTGAACAAGTTCTTGAACAAAAGGTCAAATTGGAATATGTTCCCTCCAAAGAACAGGTTGCTGATATTTTCACTAAACCACTACCCAGAGAGACATTTGAATATATCAGACAAAATCTGGGAGTATTTGCTGCATCATCCTACTGTTAAATCTTATTTTTCAGAGAAAGGTGGTTATACACAAGTTTCATGAAGCGTAGTCGCATACATACGCGAATTTCTGTGGGCACAGTTGTGTATATGTTGGTTTAAAGAAAAGTTGTAGGCCACACTAAAAAAAAGGGGGGTCTGGTATGGTTCTGTCAATTATCTACTCTGTTTGATGATGGTTTCAATCTACTGATATCATGTGGAAATATATTGGTCCTCATAAAGTTGTTGATAACTTGATTGATGATGATGTTTTGATATCTCTTACTGACATATGCAATCATCAGATCTGAAAGTGAACAGGTTCAAGGGGAGATAATGGTTGATGATATTTTGGGAACTAATGATGGACATATACAGGTTGCTGGTCTGGATGCTGTTGACAGATGTTGCTAATGGTGTAGATCATATGATACTTGCTGATGACTATCATGGTCTTGTTTAAGATATTTGGTCTCTGTTATATATGTCATGCATATCTTTTAGGGTAATGGTCATGAAAAGACCTAATTTGTAACCCCACTATGCATGGGATGGATGATATAATGTTTCTCGTTTTTGACATGTATAAACAATTGATATATCCCCACTTGGTTGGGTGGATGAGTCAAATTTGGTATATCCCCACTTGGTTGGGAGATGGATGTATGTATGAGTCATTGGTGATAGGAAGGTCATTTTTGATGTATGTATAGAGTCATGTTCTTATTTTAGAACATCTTTTTGCAGACTTTGCTTATGCTCAAGGGGAGCATGCACTCGATCATGGCAGCTAAATCAACACACTTCATCATATCAGAGAATTTAGCATGTACTCAGGGGGAGCATGACCCTTTTCCCTTGATGTCAAAGGGGGAGAGTGACTTGGTGTGGTTGTTTCCATCAATTCCAAAGGGGAAGATTATTAGCATTATGATGTATGTGTTGTACTTGATGGCAACCCACTTGTAGCATAGCAACTCACCTGTATATGGTAACTAGATGAATCTACAGAAGAGATATCAGATGTGACAGAATGCATGACAATAGTATTTACAGATGTGATGAAATGCAGGGTAGCTTCAAGGAATTAGTTCAGAAGGAAACTCACTCAAATGAAAGTATAGCAGGTAAACAACAAAGAATTATAGATCAGTCTTCAAAGAATGAAGAAAGAGAGGTATACGCAGGTTCACCATTGACCAAGCTGTGTATACATGCAGGTTCACTATATACAAGTCATGTATACGTACACATGCACTTTCACAGAAGGAAAAGCGCGTATACCTTGGAAAACTAAATTTTTGGTCCAAAGTATTTGGTCCATGGTATTGGTCCAAGGTATCTGGTTCGAGGTATTGACCCCGAGTATTTGATCCAAGGTATTGGTCCTAAGTGGTTTTGGTCCATGGTATTGAGAAAGGCCTAAGACTATAAAAGGAGGAGAAGATCATTAGGCTAGAGTGTGCAAGGATTGAATATTTGATGAAGTGTGAGATCTAATATGCAGGTTATTGGCTTATGGTGTTGTGCTTGATCTAAACCAAGGATGAACCTTAGCGTTTGATGAAGGATAAGATCTAATGATGTATCAAGATCTTAAGGCTTGAAGTGAATTATCTTTATGTGGTTTGATCATGTATCTAAATAATTGGCGCATGTTGTAGTATGTAAATATGATGATCTACGTATGACTGAAGTTTGGAATAGTCGAAATGTTTAAATCATAATTTACAGATTTGTACGTAGGTTCACTTTAGAAAAGACAGATATACACATTGGTTTTGCCTATCCAAGCATCGTATACATCATAAATTTGATTTGCAGATCTGTACACTGGTTTTCTTCGAGGAAGGCACGTATGCACGCAGGTTCGACACATGGAAGTAGTGTATACCTACTAAAATATGTTTTAGTTGCTTCTGTTTGTTGTTGTAGTGTTCTGGGTTCTAGTGTCTGTATTCTGATGACAACGTTCTAAATAAATCAGATTAATGGGTTGTCAAAGTGGTTGATCGATTCAGTTATGGTTGGTTCAAAACGAGATTGTTTGATGCAGATATATTTGATGATTGAATGATGTTGTTAATGGATCCAGTCTGAAAATTTATGAAACGTGGTCCCTGGAAGAAAAGAGAAGGTTGTAGCCTTCTATAGGCTGGCACCTACATACTAGTAAACATATCAGCTAGTACAAGAGCTAGGGGGTTGTAGCTCCCTTCCAGTAGAAGCTAGAGAACGAGATAAGGTTGTAGCCTTCTGTAGGTAGAAGCCTGCGTACTGGTATAAGACTAAACTAGTACAAAAATTGTAAACAGAATTCTCTTATTATTAAAAGAAGATAGAGACGATTACAGCAGGTGGTTTTCACCCACATTGGGTTTCCACCTTATATCTTGGTGTTCATGTGTGTTACTTATGTGTGATGCTTTATTCTGTTTTTACTGCACTATCTAAATATACTGGTTAAAGTTCAATGCATGATAATGGGGTAAATCAAAAGATCTTTGCATATACGTTGATTGCATTAAGTTCAGTTGCATATACACACTAGTTCACTAAGCTGAAGTAGCATATACAAATCAATTTTGAAAATTAATTATTGATCTAATAATACTGATTCACCCCCCCACTCAGTATTATTTCCAACATAGACTTGAGGGTCCATTTCTCCAGGGTCGAACACGTCGAGGTTGCATCCCACATTTATTGTAACAATAGATATATAAATATCATATCCATTAAAACCTTGTTATATCTATATCTATATATATATATATATATATATATATATATATATATATATATATATATATATATATATATATATATATATATATATATAGATATATATATATATATATATAGATATATAGTCAACCATTGTAACATATAATAACAACTAACTCCAAAACCATATAATACACCACATAACATGACGTTCGATCCAATCATACATTGACCCACAATTGTTTAACAATAATATATTTCGAACCAGTCCTTAATATATTTGTTATGTGTCTTATTTTTCGATTGGAAGATTTGTTAGACAGTTTCACAAAGATCTCGGTCGACTTGGGAGGTTGTGGCGTTAAGCCCACACACTCCTCCTGCCTTCTTGGCAAATATGTTATAATATCTAGATTCGAGTGCTTATCCTTTCAATAATTACTTATGGCCTGTTGGTGGAGCACTTGGCTAATATGTCAGTGGTTATGAATTTGAATCTCTCCAGTGTTGGTATGTTGAATTAACCCACATTTTTGCATTCACAGGTGCCATGTGTCATCCTTTCATTGGGCCATGTGTCACCATCAGATTGGTCCACTTACTTGTCAACTCACCCTGTGCTTGCCACATGTCAATACCAGGTGTTGTTGCATCATGCCACGTGTCACACTTCAAACACTGCCATTCCATCCTACATCTACCAAGTTTCATTCATATGACCTACCACGTGTCGCCCTGAGAGGTCATCATGTGCCACTCTGTCCTTTTTTTCTATTGTCACAAAACTTAAAAATGTGATAAATTTCACATATGATCTTAGTTTGATATGATTCAAGTTGTGTTAGAATTGTCTCATCAAGCTATTCGACATTATGCTTTTTACATAAACCTTTGGGGATTTTGAATTTTAGACCATTTTGGATCCTCTTGGATCAATCCTCCCCATTAGGAAGCCTTTGGATCACCAAAGGGTAAATTAATCAACAAATAGGTGAGGGTAATTCTCCCTCACTTTCCCTATCTTGATCCATTGTGCCTTGATTGGATTCATTCCCTTAATACCCATTAAAGGATATTCCACATTTCTTCAACATGAAATTCTAGTCTTCCTTATTAGAATGACATCTTCCTGCAATGTTTTTAGATACTTAGGAGAAAAATCACCAATGGAAGGAACTTCAATATTCTCATCCTTATCTATGATCTTCAATGGCTCATACAACTTCAAATTCTCCACATTCATAAGTGAATAAATCTGCATATGCGGTGGTATATCTAACCAGAAATCATTAGTACAATATGATCCAAAATAGTAAATGGACCATATCATATTGGCTTGAGCTTATTGCCTTTCCCTATTAACCTATCTTTGCTAATGTGTAACAAAAATTGATCACCAACTTGGAAATGATGATCCATCCTATGTTTATCACGCCTAGCCTTGTACTAGGTCTGTTCCTACATTTCTTGGTGCACCATCTAGATCTTCTGTATGAATTTTTGGGCTTTATCTTCATCTCCCAGCTCATCATAATCAACATATTTCCCAAAAATCAAATCTAATCGATACTTTGGCAACTACCCAAAAAAAACTTCAAATATAGAACTCTGTGTAGACGAATGCAATTTTCTTGCGTTAGTCTCTATCTCAAACTAATTCTACAAGTCTGTCAATGGTAATGCGCATGCAGTGTTGATATTGTCTTTCAACGTATCAAAGTTTTTTGTTGCTTGCCTCCCCACTAAAAGAACTATTTCACACTAGTCAAGGCATGTAAAGGAGATGCAATGAACAAAAAGTTAGCAACAAATTTCCTCCAATACTAAACTGCTCTTAGGAAACTCATAAATTTCGTTACTAATGTAGGCTTGAGCCAATTCACAATCACTTCAACCTTAGAGGGATCTATTTTCAATTCACCACCCCCTACAATATAACCTAAGTACACTAATGATATCTCCCCAAATTGAGAATTTGACAACTTCACATACAAATTCTCCTTTTTTAAAGTATCAAATACTTGCTTGACATGATCATCCCATGTTCTGTTGAATACCATAGTACATCTGGATAGGCAATCACAAAGTCATCAATGAATGGTCAAAAACATTGTTCATTACACGCATAAAATTTGTTGGTGTGTTGCAAAGCTCAAAAGGCATCACTAACCATTCAAAAAAACCTTACTTTGTTTTGAATACGATTTTCCAAACATCACCTTCTACAATCTGAATCTAATGATAACCACTTCACAAGTCTATCTTTGTAAAGTAAACTATATCTTTCAACTGATCTAACAAATCATTAATAAGAGTAAGAGGGCATCAATTCTTTACCATGATATTATTTAGTGCATGAAAGTCAACACACATTCTCCATGTGCCATCCTTCTTCGGTACCATCACAATAGGCGATCCACAGGGAGAGGAACTAGGTTTGACAACTCCCTTCTCAAGCAACTCTTGAACTTGCTTCTTAATATTTGCATTCTCAATCACAAACATCCAGTACATTTCAACACTAGGAAGAGAGGTACCTTCTTGTAGTTGAATTTCATGTTATCTCCCTCTTAGGAGGTAATCCCTCAGGTTACTAGAAAACATCATCATAATTAGAACTATGTTTAACCAATTCATCCTTACGGGATGGATCATAACCCTTAAAAGAATTAGATTGTTCGATATATTTTTCTTTCACAACTAGAAGTACAAAATTATTGCTCGCATTGACGAGCCTCTTCATTTTCCCTGCACTATAAGTGATAAATTAGTCTTCATGTTGTGTGCTCTTACAATATACTCAACCCCATCTTTGGTGTGTTGATATTTGTTCTCTTTCCTGAAGAATATAACTTTCTCATCATACAAATAAGGGCTTCCCAAGATAATTCCACAAATATCAAGAGGAAACACATCTAATTCAAACTCATCAAATACTTTCAAAGTGATAAAAAATCTAGGTTTACACTGCTTCATCACTTGCAACTTCGCATTATCACAAACCCAATTAAGAAGATAAGGTTTCTTGTGGGGTGTCATTTCTAATCCCAACTTCTTGATAATTGCCTCAGATATCAAATTAATTTGGGAACTAGGTTAAAAAACAATATCTAATTTTGTATGCGTAATAATCACCTTGACATGAAAAATATCACTTCTTCTTTCAACACTAGGACATAGAACATAAGAACTATAACTAGCATGAGAAGATTCTTTTACGTGCACTCCAACAACTGTGACCTGAGTTTCATCTCCTGAATCAAATCCCAATTCTTTTTTCAATGTTGCAATAGTATTTTTATTTCCTTTTCCTACAAACATCTTAGGCCTTTGTTCAAGATGTTTCCAACAGTGAGCATAGTCATGCCCTTCCTTCGTACAGTGCCAGCATTTCGTCTTTACTTCTTCTTTCCTCACTGTCACAACTTTCTTGCCTTTCTTATTTCCTTTATATTTTCCTTCAACGAACATGGATGGCTTCTCCTTCACAAAATAATTTTTCACACTCTTTCCCTTGGACTCAATATGATTCGCTTGGTTGCATGCTTCATCCAAATTTGTGGGATTAAATAAAAGAAGAGTATGGAAAAGATAACTATCTAATTCACCAACATATTTCAAAAGTGTCTCTGAAGAATCTAATAGAATATTTAAAGCTAATTCTTTCTTCCTAAATTCTTTAGTAAAACTTTGCACACTTTGTCCTTTTCCTTGTCTCAAATTTTTCCATTCCATAATTGCTTTATGAGTATAAGCTAATGGATAAAATTGCTTCTTTAATGCATTAGTGAATTCCGACCATGAAGAAAGGAGCTTACCATTATTTTTGTTGCCTTCTCGAAGTTTACTTTCCCACCAAACCAGTGTTGTACCTTCAAGACAAAGAGAGACCAATAGTATCTTTACCTCTTCTTCATCAATCTGTTGAATATGACAATAGACATCTATATTTCAAATTAAATTATCCAATTTTATACATTAAGCTCACCATTATACAATGACAAATCCAACTTGACATCCAACTTCAACAATGGAATATTTGAAGCAATATTCTTATGAGGAGATGGTGACAACGAATTAGATAAAGAAGAAGGAGGTGAAGAATGAGGAGGAGACAAAGGTATCAAAGGAGGAGGAGAAAAAATAGGAAGAGGGGGTTGATCACCCTCATTATTTACTTGACTGGTGCTTTCTCCTTTCCAAATTTATTTTGCTTTATAGAGTTATTCCACCTTTGAATGCAACTTAGCAAATACATTGAGAAAATACAACTCAAATTTAAAAGGATTGTCTTGGGTGAAGCCATCTCTCCTCTTTGAGTGAATTTCCTTACACCAACTTAAGAATTATAAGCTTTAAGTTCACCTTCTCCCTTCTTAAGCTTAGACTTGGTAATCATTCACACTCAAAAATCAAAATCAAACTAGATCAACATGCTCTAAACCAAAATTGATCAAGATATTTATCACAAGCCTATGATTTATTAGGGTTAAATAGAATGTGAAACACCAAGCCCGACAAAAATCTATTAAAAATATAATCATAGAAATGAGCAACTATAGATAAAATAAAATAACACAAACAAGATTGATAACGAAGTTCATGCAGTGTGGGCTATGTTCCGACTCTACTTCAAATGGAGTGGCCTCTTTAATTAGGATGTAAAATAACTCAAATTACAACAATTCCCCAATCTCTAAATTTGTCTCTCTATTTTGTAGCTTTGCAAAAAGCCTCTAAGAACTCCTTGAACAAAAATCCTTTCAAAACTTTCCAAAAGGACATAAATTCTATGATTTATCACAAAAATAGGGATAATCATGCTATGAAATCAAAGGATCTTGGCAAAAATAACACCATAAGACTTGAAAATGTTGGCATTATGACATAGGTTTGGCGCTATGACACAGGTGTTGTCCTTGAAGGTAACTCACTCAGATGACAGATGACAGTTCAGGCTCTCAGAATAAAGGAAAAGGAGGTATGCGCAGGTTTCCATTGGCCAAGCCGTGTATACACACGGATTCACAGACCAAAAGGCACGTATGCATATACACACACTTTCATGCACTGAAAAGCGCATACAGTTTGGAAAACTTAGTTTTTTGGTCCTTGGTATTTGGACCTATGGTTTTGGACCATGGTATCTTGTTCGAAGTATTGAACCCAGGTATTGGTTCTAAGTGGTTTTGAACCATGGTATTGAGTAGGGCCTAAGACTATAAAAGGGGAAGGACATCATTGGGCAAAAGTACTCAAGGATTGAATATCTTATGAAAAAAATATCTAGAATACTGGTCATTGGGTTATGGTGTATAATTGGATCTGAATCAAGGAGGAACCTAAGTGCAAGAAGAAGGATAAGTTCTATTGATGGATCAAGATCTTAAGGCTTGAAAAGAAGTATCTTTGTGTGATTTTGATCTGTTATATTTGGCACATGACTTGATCTATAAATCTGATGATCTGGGTATAACTGATGTCTGAATAATTGAAAAGGGTAAATTATCTTTTATAGATCTGTATGCAAGTTCAGCATATCAAAGGCACGTATACATGCTGTTTCGGTAATTGAAAACGACGTATACGCAGGTTTTCCTTAATATAACAGCGTATGCACGTAGGTCCTACATATTGAAGTAGCATACGTCTCTTAAAAGATGTTTTAGCTACTTCTGTTCATTGCTGCAGTGTTCTGGGTTCAGGATTGGTTTCTAGTTACTGTTACTGTATTCTGGTTACAACATTTAGAGAAGTGGTTGTTCGATTCAGTTTTTTCTTGGTACAAAAGAGATTGGTTGATTCAGATATACTTGATGTTTGATTAATGTTATTGATGGATCCAATCTGAAAAATTTATGAAACGTGGTCCCTGGAAGAAAAGAGAAGGTTGTAGTCTTCTGTAGGTCAGCACCTACGTACCAGTACGTCAGCTAGTACAAGAGCTAAGGGGTTGTAGCTCCCTTCCAAGAGAAGCTGGAGAACGAGAGAAGGTTGTAGCCTTTTGCAGGTAGAAGCCTACGTACTAGTATAAGACTGCACCAATACAAAAATATTGTAAAAAGAAGTTTCTTATTAAAAGAAGATAGAGATGAATTGCAGTAGGTGGTTTTCACCCACATTGGGTTTCCACCTTATATCTTGTGTTCATGAGTGTGATTGCCTGTACTGTTTACTGCACCTAATTACTGTTTTATGGTTCTGATACATAGATTAAGATTAGCTAACTAAATTAGAAGTCTGCAAGATATACGCGGTTTTCTCTAATCACAGTTGCGTATATACGCAGGTTTAATTAACAGAAGTAGCGTATATCAATTTGTTTATGGAAATGAAAAATTGTAAATTTATAATATTGATTTAACACCCCCCCCCCCCCCCCCCCTCTCAGTATTATTTCCAACAATTGGTATCAGAGCAGGTCCTTCAGAAGAAGCTTGATCGCTTGAAAGAAGATCTATCATCATGAGCACCTATGAAAAAGAGGCATCCATCAGGCCACCAATCTTAGATGGGAGCAACTTCTTCTATTGGAAGGTAAGAACCACAGCCTATCTTCAATCTCTTGGTATAGAAGTTTGGGATATCGTGGAAGGAGGATACACATTTCCATCGGCAACTCCTATAGATACGGCTGGTAAAAAGCAGTATGAAACAAATGCAAAGGCGGTCAATACTCTATTGGTGAGTCTATCTCAATCAGAATTCTTCAAGGTTATGCAACTCAAAACTGCCAAAGAAATATGGGACAAGATAATTCTAAGCTATGAAGGAGACGATCAGGTAAAACATGCAAAACTACCATCTCTCAGAATTCAATATGAAACTCTCAGAATGAAAAATGATGAAAGTGTGGCTAATTATTTCTTACGTATAGATGACATTGTTAATCGTATGAAAAACTTGGGTGAAGAGATAAAAGAAGTTACTTTAGTTGAAAAGGTTCTAAGATCATTGCCTTCTAAGTTTGAATCAAAATTTTCTGCCATAGAAGAAAAGCAGAATCTTCAGAGTATTACCATGTCACAGCTGCACGGAATATTAACTGCTTTTGAAATGAGAAAAGGGGGTCCAACAGACATGAGAGAAGCCACATTCAAAGCTTCAGGAAAAGGAGAATACAATGAGTCAGGACATACGTCAGAAGGAGAGGAAGAATCAAACTTTTTCAAGAATCTTCAAAGGGGTTCTGGAAGATTCAGAGGTAAGCTACCTTTCAAATGCTTTGCTTGTGGAAGAGTCTGCCACTATGCAGCCAAATGTCATCATAAAGATAAGCTTGATAAAGGTAAGGAACCAGTTAAATGGAATGGAAAACATAATGTAAGCAAGAAGAGCTATTATACACATGAAGACAACAATGGATTTTCAGATAGTGATGAAGATGAACATGGTAATTATTATAAACTTTTGATGGCTTTTGAAGATGATGATTTCTTGGATGCTATAGATGAAGATGGTCTCTATGAAGAAATTTCCAAACTTAAAATTTTTTTAGAAGAAAAGAGTATGATTATAGATACTCTGACATTCCAACTTGCTGAAAGGGAAAAACACAATGAAAAGTTAGAATATGAAATTGTGGGACCTAGAAAAGATATTGAGAAAACAAAACTCTCAATCTTAGATTTGCTAAAGGATTTGAAACTTTAGATGAGATTATCAAAGTGCAGTGTTCTCCTCTAATCAAAATAGGTCTTGCATATACTGAAGAAGCATCTCAAGCACAGAAGCCATCCACCTCCAAAAGTTATCTTGATGCAGCAAGGAGAAGTGAACAGGTTGACAATCGTCAGCAAAGGCATAAAGCTGATCACTAGGTAAATCGGGGTCAATCTACTTCAAGGATGAACAAAAGCTATAACCAACCATAGGTAAATCATTCTCAATTTGCCTCAAGAATGAATGTCAATGGAAACTACAATCACCTGGTCAGTAGATTTAATAATCGCAGGAATTTCTTTAATGGCCAATGTTTCTCATGTCATAACTTTGGACACAAAGTTGCTCAATGTGTTGCCTACAAGACCATCATGACTAGAGAAGCACGAAATCGAAGGAGTGTGACTGGGATCATGAAGAGGACCTACAATAACTTTTCTGCTCTTGAAAATGAAATAGAATGCTCTATTTATAACAACTTCGGTCACGAATATTCTGAATGCAGGAGTAAGTTTCGGCAAACATCTCAGAAGGAGCAAGCTTCATTGGGTCCCAAGACATGGAGAAAGAAAGAATCGCAAACAGAAAGATGTGGTATAGCCTTATATGCAGAAGGACATGAAAATCAATGGTACATTGACAGTGGATGTTTGAAACATATGACAGGTGATAAATAAAAACTTCAGTCATATAGTGCCTTAGAAAAGGAAAGGAAGGTCTCATTTGGAAATGACACCCCTCCACTCATAAAAGGTAAAGGCTCTGTTCTTTTGAAAGAAAAGGTCAAAGCTGGAAATGTTATGTATGTTGATGGCTTAAAGCATAATCTATTGAGTGTTAGTCAAATGTGTGATCAATGAAATGAGGTAGTATTTCGATCAAATGGATGTATTGTTTGTGAGCTTGATATAGGAGAAACGGTGATCAAAGGCATAAGAACTCCAAATAATCTATACATACTCAAGGGAGGATAGAAACAATGCTATCTAAGCAAAAATGATGAACACTGGCTATGGCACAGAAGGTTGGGGCATCTAAGCTTTCCTCAGATAAGGAAGGCATGAAAATATCAGGTTGTTTGCGATCTTCCTGACATCAGAATTCCAGACAATACAATATGCAAATCATGTCAGTTTGGTAAGAAAACCAGAACACATTTCCCTAAGAAGGAAGGATCAGCTAATAAGCCACTTGAACTTGTCCATACTGATTCATGGGGTCCATCAAGGAAAAAGTCACCTCATGGAGAAGAATACTTTATATTGTTCATTGACAACTTTTCCAGGATGTGTTGGATAGGACTTCTGAAGCATAAAGACGAAGCTTTCGAAAAGTTCAAATCTTTCAAACCCTTGGTTGAAAATGAATCAGATCGCAAAATCAAATGCCTTAGGTCTCATCGAGGAGGTGAATTTACCTTGGATGAAATTTTTGACTTTTGTGAAGAACATGGAATAAGAAGGGAATTCTCTACTGCAAGGACTCCTCAGCAAAATGGAGTGGTAGAAAGGATGAATAGAACGATTCAACAGATGGCTCGTGCTATGCTTGATGAGTCTAGAACTCCTGCAACCTTCTGGGGTGAAGCTGCATTTGCTGCTGTTACTATTCTCAACAAAACAAACATTCGGGTAAACAACACTCAAACTCCTCATGAACTTTGGTATGGTAAGACTCCTACTGTAAAATACTTCAAAGTCTTTGGAAGCAAATGTTACATCAAAAGGACTGATGAAAAGCTTGGCAAGTTTGAACCTAGAGCAGATGAAGGCATTCTCCTTGGTTACTCTTCTCAAAGTAAAGGATATAAGTGTTACAATAAAAGACTTGGAAAAATTGTTGAAAGTATTGATGTGGTGGTTGATGAAGCAGGCAACAATCCAAAGTAGGTAAAATCCGAAGATTTTGAAGATGATGAGGACTATCCTTCAACATCAAATCAGACTAATGCTGAAGAAGAAACCTATGAGGCACCAGAAGAATAGATAAGGGTAGAAGAAAAGACTCCATCCAGGTACGTCCAGAAGAATCATCCAGAGACTCAAATTTTGGGGTAGAAAGAGGCAGGTGTACAAACAAGAAGAACTATTACAGAAGCTTCAAGCTATCTAGCATTGCTCTCCTCTGTTGAACCACGAAATATAAGTGAAGCATGCAAAGATGAATGCTGGGTCAAGGCCATGAATGAAGAACTTGAGCATATTGAAAAGAATAACACTTGGGAATTGGTTCCTAGACCTAATGATAAGAATGTCATAGCGACCAAATGGATATTCAAAAAAAGTTGAATGAAAATGGAGATGTTATTAGAAACAAGGCCAGACTTGTTTGTAAAGGGTATGCTCAACAAGAAGGTATAGACTTTGAAGAAGATTTTGCACCGGTTGCCAAACTTGAAGCCATAAGAATGTTCCTTGCTCTTTCTAGCTTTTAGAAGTTCAAAGTATATCAAATGGATGTGAAATCTGCCTTTCTAAATGGAGACTTAGAAGAAGAAGTGTATATTGAGCAAGCAGATGGATTTATCCTTGGAAATGATCCAAAACTTGTATGCAGACTCAAAAAGGCTCTCTATGGTCTTAAAAAGGCTCCAAGAGCATGGTATTATCGTCTAGACAAGTACGTCCATCAACAAGGTTTTTCAAAAGGATCAACAGATAACAATCTATATATAAAAATTGACAATGATAAATTTCTAATACTTGTTGTGTATGTTGATGATATCATCTTTGGTAGCAATGAAGAAGCCATGAGTCAAAACTTTGCTTTGGTGATGCAGAAAGAATATGAAATTTCCCTGCTTGGTGAGCTCACATATTTTCTTGGTTTACAAGTCCAACAAAACAAAGACGATATCTTTCTATCACAAACCAAGTACCTTTAGTAGATCTTGAAGAAATATGGCATGGAAGATTCGAAACTAGTATGTACCCCTATGGTAACAAGATGCAGCCTCAGCGAAAATGATGAATCAGCAGTAGTACATCAACCAACCTATAGATCCATGATTGGCAGTCTACTCTATCTAACTGGTACCCGACCAGACATCATGCATGCAGTTGGAATAGTCAAAAGATTTCAAGCAAATCCAAAGGAAACTCATCTTCAGGCAGTTAAAATAATTTTCAAATATCTTCAAGGAACTCAAAACTATGACTTATGGTATCCTAGAGATACAGATCTCACACTTAATGCATATACAGATGTAGATTGGGCAGGAAGCGTGGATGACAGAAAAAGCACTAGTGGTGGTGCATTCTTTATGGGTTCCAGATTAGTGTCTTGGTTCAACAAGAAACAAAGTTCAATTACATTATCTACAGCTGAAGTAGAATATGTGGTTGCTGCATCTTGTTGCACACAACTACTTTCGATGATGCAAACATTGCAAGACATTCAAATCACTTGTACTCCACCCATCTCCATTCAATGTGATAATAAAAGTGCAATAAGCATTTCAAAGAATCTTGTCATGCATTCCAAGACCAAGCACATACCTATCAAATATCATTTTCTTATGTTATGTATGTTGTATGTTAGTCAAATATCATTTTCAAATGTTATGTATGTTGTATGTTAGTCAAATGTGTGATCAAGGAAATGAGGTAGTATTTCGATCAAATGGATGTATTGTTCGTGAGCTTGATACATGAGAAACAGTAATCAAAGGCATAAGAACTCCAAATAATCAATACATACTCAAGGGAGGACAACAACAATGCTATCTAAGAAAAAATGATGAACACTGGCTATGGCACAGAAGGTTGGGGCATCTAAGCGTCCCTCAGATAAGGAAAGCATGCAAATATCAGGCTGTTCGTGATCTTCCTGACATCAAAATTCCAGACACTACAATATACAAATCATGTCAGTTTGGTAAGCAAACCAGAACACATTTCCCTGAGAAGGAAGGATCAGCTAGTAAGCCACTTGAACTTGTCCATACTGATTTATGTGGTCCATCAAGGAAAAAGTCACCTCATGGAGAAGAATACTTTATATTGTTCATTGATGACTTTTCCAGGATGTGTTGGATAGGACTTCTGAAGCATAAAGACGAAGCTTTCGAAAAGTTCAAAGCTTTCAAAGCCTTGCTTGAAAATGAATCAGATCGCAAAATCAAATACCTTAGGTCTGATCGAGGAGGGGAATTTACCTTGGATGAATTTTTCGACTTTTGTGAAGAACATTTAATAAGAAGGGAATTCTCTACTGCAAGGACTCCTCAACAAAATGGAGTGGTAGAAAGGATGAATAGAACGATCCAACAAATGGCTCGTGCTATGCTTGATGAGTCTGGAACTCCTGCAACCTTCTGGGGTGAAGCTGCATTTGTTGTCATTACTATTCTAAACAAAACAAACATCCGAGTAAACAGCACTCAAACTCATCATGAACTTTGGTATGGTAAGACTCCTACTGTAAAATACTTCAAAGTCTTTGGAAGCAAATGTTACATCAAAAGGATTGATGAAAAGATGGGCAAGTTTGAACCTAGAGCAGATGAAGGCATTCTCCTTGGCTACTCTTCCCGAAGTAAAGGATATAAGTGTTACAATAAAAGACTTGGAAAAATTGTTGAAAGTATTGATGTGGTGGTTTATGAAGCAAGCAACAATCCAAGGCAGGTAAAATTCGAATATTTTGAAGATGATGAGGACTATCCTTCAACATCAAATCAGACTAATGCTGAAGAAGAAACCTATGAGGCACCAGAAGAACAGATGAGGGTAGAAGAAAACACTCCATCCAGGTGCGTCCAGAAGAATCATCCAGAGAATCAAATTTTGGGGCAGAAAGAGGCAAGTGTACAAACAAGAACAACTATTACAGAAGCTTCAAGCTATCTAGCATTGCTCTCCTTCGTCGAACCATGAAATATAAGTGAAGCATGTAAAGATGAATGCTGGGTAAAGGCCATGAATGAAGAACTTGAACAGATTGAAAAGAATAACACTTGGGAATTGGTTCCTAGACTTAATGATAAGAATTTCATAGGGACCAAATGGATATTCAAAAACAAGCTGAATGAAAATGGAGATGTTATTAGAAACAAGGCCAGACTTGTTTGTAAAGGGTATGCTCAACAAGAAGGTATAGACTTTGAAGAAGCTTTTTCACCGGTTGTCAGACTTGAAGCCATAAGAATGTTCCTTGCTCTTTCTAGCTTTTAGAAGTTCAAAGTATATCAAATGGATGTGAAATCTGCGTTTCTAAATGGAGACTTAGAAGAAGAAGTGTATATTGAGAAAGAAGATGGATTTATCCTTGGAAATGATCCAAAACTTGTATCCAGACTCAGAAAGGCTCTCTATGGTCTTAAATAGGCTCCAAGAGCATGGTATTATCGTCTGGAAAAATACCTCCATCAACAAGGTTTTTCAAAAGGATCAACAGATAGAAATCTATATATAAAAATTGACAATGATAAATTGCTAATACTTGTTGTGTATGTTGATGATATCATCTTTGGTAGCAATGAAGAAGCCATGAGTCAAAACTTTGCTTTGGTGATGCAGAAAGAATTTGAAATGTCCCTGCTTGGTGAGCTCACATATTTTCTTGGTTTACAAGTCCAACAAAACAAAGACGATATCTTTCTATCACAAACCAAGTACCTCAAGTAGATCTTGAAGAAATATGGCATGGAAGATTCGAAACCAGTATGTACCCCTATGGTAACAAGATGCAGCCTCAGCGCAAATGATGAATCAGCAGCAGTACCTCAACCAACCTATAGATCCATGATTGGTAGTCTGCTCTATATAACCGGTACCCAACCAGACATCATGCATGCAGTTGGAATAGTCAGAAGATTTCAGGCAAATCCAAAGGAAACTCATCTTTAGGCAGTTAAAAGAATTTTCAAATATCTTCAAGGAACTCAAAACTATGGCTTATGGTATCCTAGAGATACAGATCTCACAATTCATACATATACAGATGCAGATTGGGCACGAAGCGTGGATGACAGAAAAAGCACTAGTGGTGGTGCATTCTTTATGGGTTCCAGATTAATGTCTTGGTTCAGCAAGATACAAAGTTCAATTGCATTATCTATAGAGGAAGTAGAATATGTGGCTGCTGCATCTTGCTGCACACAACTCCTTTCGATGATGCAAACATTGCAAGACATTCAAATCACTTGTACTCGACCCATCTCCATTCAATGTGATAATACAAGTGCAATAAGCATTTCAAAGAATCTTGTCATGCATTCCAAGACCAAGCACATACCTATCAAATATCATTTTATTTGGGAACAAGCGCTTGAACAAAAAGTCAAATTGGAGTATGTTCCCTCCAAGGAACGGGTTGTTGATATATTCACCAAACCACTGCCTAGAGAGACATTTGAATACCTTAGACAGAAGCTGGGAGTAGTTGATGCATCAACTTGCTGTTGACACTTATCTGTTTAAGAGAACAGTGGTTGTACGTGAGTTTCATGAAGAGGATCCACGTACATACGCCAGTTTCTGTGGATACAGCCGTGTATATGCTGGTTTGAAGAATATCAGTGGGCCAGACTCAGGATGAAAAGAGTCTGATATGGGTCTATCAGTGATCATCTGGCACAGGTTCAGGGGGAGCATATAATGCATTATCATTGTTGGCATTACCTTAGAAGATCTTGGTACAATTTCACAGTTGTTTCTGATTCAGGTGGAACAGGTGCAGAGGGAGATCTTGGTTGCTGGTCTAGATGATAATTGACAGATTCTTCTGATGATAGTTACTGATGACTATCATAGTCTTGTTTTAGATATTTCGTCTCTATGTCATGTATATCTTTTATTATCAAGGTCATGTAATGACCTATTTTGTTTCCCCACTATGCCTGGGATGGATGATGTAAGGTGCCTGTTTTATCATGTATAAACTTTTGGTGTATCCCTACTTGGTTGGGTGGATGAGTCAATTTTGGTATATCCCCACTTGGTTGGGAGATGGATGTATGTATGAGCCTTTGGTGATAAGAAGGTCATTTATGATGTATACAATCATGTTATTTCTTGTAGAACATCTTTTTGCAGACCTTGCCTACAGTCAGGGGGAGCATGGACAGCACAGCAAAGCAGAGATTTCAGCAGGTACTTAGGGGGAGCATAACCCTTTGCCCTTGATGACAAAGGAGCAGAATGAATTTAAGTGACTTGGGGTTTCCATCAAGTCCAAAGGGGGAGATTGTTGGCATTATGACGCAGGTTTGGCGCTATGACACAAGTGTTGTCCTTGATGGGAACTCACTCAGATGACAGATGACAGTTCAGGCTCTCAGAATAAAGGAAAAGGAGGTATACGCAGGTTCCCATTGGCCAAGCCACGTATACACACAGATTCACAGACCAAAAGGCGTGTATGCGTATACACGTATTTTCATGCACAGAAAAGCGCGTACAGTTTGGAAAACTTAGTTTTTTGGTCCTTGGTATTTGGACCTGTTATCACTTAGAACTAAAAATTTGATGCATATAATTTTCTATCCTAGCCCGATGACAAAGGTCTGTGTTAGTTTAATTTAGTTTTAATTTTCTTCCCTTAGGATTTGGAGTTTTAAAGAGTTTTTAACTCAAGTCATTCTCAACTCCCATTGGTTCTCCTCTACCCATCATTGTTTTGTAGCCACCTCTGTGTCTTATGTAAACCACCGTGTCTTTTATTAATTTCGCAGCACAATTCCAATTCACCAGTTTCGCAGCGCAATCATGATTAAGCAGTTTCGCAGCGCAATCATGATTAAGCAGTTTCGCAGCGCATCATGATTAGGCAGTTTCGCAGCGCATCATTAAAATTTAAAACTAACAGCGCTGCGAAATCATGGATTCGTACTTCCGCAGCGAATCTTTCCCGAAATATCAAGTCTGTTAGGTGAGTCATCAGCCATGTCTTCTCATGTCAGTTCATATATCTCTCCTATCACGTTTTAACGCTCATTGCCACTATCACCACCACTAGATCTGTTGATACGCATGTATTATCATTCCCAAGAAATTTCACCGTGCATAAGCCTTAATGATGGCCGTAAGTCTTGCATGAATGAAAAATCTACAAGATTATGTCTTGAAAGGTTTTAAGCGGAAAGATTCAAAATTCAAGCGAGGCTGATAATCAAGCGAGGCTGAATTCAAAAAGAAGATGAATCACAATTCCAACCGGAGCTGGTAGTCTTTGTGTGCGAAGATTTGGAAGAATCCATGGAGAAAAAAGAGCACAGATCCGGTAAACCTCTAAGGACTGAACCCGAGGGCCTGGATATAACGCTGAGGGATGAAGGGGTGAAGAAAGCATTTAAAAACGCCGGGTGCTGGAACTTTTGCAAAAAATTACAAGGAGGACATGCACAGGTAACTATAAAATTTGCACTAAACTTCATTGGTTTGAATTCAAAGGTAGCTATGTTAGAAGTGCAGGTTTCTCCAGAGGTGATATCTACTGTGACAGAGATCCTAAGGGGACAAGAGGAATGGTTCAAAAATTTCAAATTTGACATGAATCCTTGTAAGGAGTTTTTGAAGGACGCATATGTAAATGAAGATTTAAGTAGAGGAGTGCCCAGGAATTATGTCAAAGAACATTATGCTCTCTTACTCACCTGCATACAAAAATATTTGACTTGTGAAGGAAGGTATAACAAGGTTTATTCTTACCATTTCAAACTACTTTTGCATTTCACCGGGAAGGTCTCCATAGACTTACCATTTTATCTCTTCCGTAGTTTGAGTAAGATGTGTGATAAAGTTCAGCTGAGAAAAGAGGATTCTGAAACCTCTTTGTTTCATCATGGTTTGATCAAGCTGCTAGTTTTAGATGGCCTCCAAAAGGTAGACAGAGACTGGAATTCTTTTATTTTTATGGCTGGATTCCAAAGCAAGACTGGCCTCACTCCACAACCGGCCAGAGATTTTACAATAGCTGATCTCCAAAAAGAAGCAAGAGCTAAAAGGGTTCCAAAGTCACAACTAAGAAAACCAGTGAAGCCACTAATCATTCAAGATCAACCTCAGCAATCAACCAAGGAAAAAGCTCATGGTAAGAAGACTATACCTGAAACAAGCACATCTGAAGCAGTCTCAAGGGTAAGAACAAGAAGTCAAATAAATAAGGAAAAAGGTAAAGCTGTAGCAGTTGAAGAGAGCCCAGTGTCCAAGGAAAATTTGAATGATTTATTACAGGCCATTGAATTCGAGTAGTCTCTACCAGTCCAAATTGAATTGATGCAGTCAGAGCAAGAAGGTACTAAGAAATCCAAGGCTTCAAAAAGGCTTAAATTTGATGAGCCAGCTGAAGAATTCATTTTTAAACCTAGAAGACCTATGACAAGGAGATTCCAGCAAGTACAGGAAGCACTACCGAGAACAGAGGAAACAGGGGAAGAGACACAAAAAGACACGGGCAAAACAGTCATTGCATCTCAAGAAGATAATATAGCAGCCATACAAAGAAAATTAGAGTCAGCCAAGTATGAGATTGCTAAATTGAAGAAGGCCACTAGAAAGCATGCAGCCATACATGCGAAATATTATAAAACCTTATGGGAAGGAAATGAAGCTGTAAAAGCTCAGTTGAATTCAGTGGTTGATGGCCATGCACAATTTCACACCTGGACAGTACCAGCAATCAAAGAAGCCAAGTATATCAGAAGGATTAATATGCAACTGAGAGCTGGGAATAGAGCTATGAGGAAACAAATTGAAGATTTGAAGACACAACTAAGCCAACTACCTACTAAATGAGTTTTCTTTTCAAGAAAGGTTTTGTTTCAAATTTTTGAAAATTTTTCTTAATCTTATTTTTCTGAAGAAATATAATCCTTGTTCAACATGTGGAAAGTCGAAGGGAGTTTTTTGGCAATCAAATACTCGGTTGATAAAGATCTCGGGTCAAAGGCAAGCTGTTTCAAATAACTCAGCAGTTTCGTAGCGCGCTACGAAACTGCTAAAGATGTTGTTTTTAACGCAAATCAAGTAGTTTGAATTATAAGCGGGAATTTTGAAAGGGAAACGTCTAAAGGGTGTGCAAGACATCAACTGGAGCGAACAACAGTCAATCAGGTCAAGACAGATGGATGTTTAAAAGGGTTGAATATTCAAATCCAATTTTGAATTTTTGTCATAAAGCCCCTTTATCATAGTTCAAAATACATCAAACGATTTGCCTGCAAGAAATTTTTGCCTGTACACATGTTCATCAAAAAAGCTTACAACGCATCAAGGACGTGGCAGTCTTCCACATCTTGGGTAATTAAAGGCTAAAGAACATGCTTCTGTACATTCGAAGATTTTGGAAAAAACTGAAGCCGAGAAGCAAGGGTAACCTCCTAATATTTCTGAGCAGTTAAAAAGTTTCAACATCCAAGGTCAACATGGGGCATTAAATACCTATCTCAGCCATCTCAGCCAAACTGAAAGAGGACCAGGTGTCAAAGAACGAGGAGAAGCCATCATGCATATAATATGGAGTTAGAGTCATAGTAGATTTAGAACTCTAAAAAAGCTCCAGTCAGCACTTTATTGTATTTATTAGTTAGTTAAATAGTTGATAGGTGTCATTAGAGGTAGTTATCGAATTCCCCTCATGCTGGAGGAGGAATCTCGATCAGTTAGAATAAGAATTCTATATATAGCTGAAACAACAATGTAATGGGGGTTGGAAAACTTTATGACAGAGCATTGTATTTGGCTTATGTAAAGACAGAGTTTCAGTAATATAATTTGGCTTTACTTCTCAGGATTCATGAAGGATTTCTATGTTCAGAATGTGTGATCTTGTCCTTTCCTAAATTTTTACAGTTGTATAAATGTATAATCACTCAGAATTCACTGATTGTGCTCTGATTTCCTGTATGCATTTATAAACTGTGGTTTCATATGAGTTATGTTCTGAATATTCAAATGCTGAATGCGCTGACTTCTATGTAAAGTCAAGATCCTTGTTTATTGAGGTGTTGTTGACTCCATAGGCCCAATGGAAACTTGTTTAATGTTTTTCCAGCATCTATATTCATCATAGTTATTTCACAAAGAGTTAGCCATCTTATCTTAATCAAAATCATTAACCCATCTAGAGAGAGCCCTCTCAGGTTGAGGAGGCTAAGCCTTAGCCTAAAGTAGGTTTGAAATAGTTACTTAGAGTCAACCTGACCAGCAGCCTATCAGGGTCTGATTTTGAGATAACAGGACCTATGGTTTTGGACCATGGTATCTTGTTCAAAGTATTGAACCCAGGTATTGGTTCTAAGTGGTTTTGAACCATGGTATTGAGTAAGGCCTAAGACTATAAAAGGGGAAGGAGATCATTAGGCAAAAGTACTCAAGGATTGAATATCTTATGAAGAACAAAATCTAGAATACTGGTCATTGGGTTATGGTGCATAACTGGATCTGAATCAAGGAGGAACCTGAGCGCAAGGAGAAGGATAATTTCTATTGATGGGTCAAGATATTAAGGCTTGAAAAGAAGTATCTTTGTGTGATTTTGATCTGTTATATTTGGCGCATGACTTGATCTATAAATCTGATGATTTGGGTATAACTAATGTCTGAATAATTGAAAAGGGTAAATTATCTTTTATAGATTTGTACACAGGTTAAACATATCAAAGGTGCGTATACACGCTAGTTTGGTAATTGAAAACGGTGTATACGCAGGTTTGCCTTAATATAACAGCGTATGCATGCAGGTTCTACATATTGAAGTAGCGTACATCTCTTAAAATATGTTTTAGCTACTTTTGTTCATTGCTAAAGTGTTCTAGGTTCAAGATTGGTTTCTGGTTATTGTTACTGTATTCTGGTTACAACATTTTGAGAAGTGATTGTTTGATTCAGTTTTTGCTTGGCACAAAGGAGATTGGTTGATGTAGATATATTTGATGTTTAATTAATGTTATTGATGGATCCAGTATGAAAATTTATGAAACGTGGTCCTGTTGAAGCCCCGAAAATCGGGTCGACAACAAGGGGGATACCCACCCGGTCCGGACCTTGGTTGACAGCTCCTTATCCGTTTGGTATAGTGGGTCCGACTGGGGATAATGGGACCAGTTTCCCAATCTAAGGGGTGTGTGTGCGTGTAGAGTTGGATGATGCTGATCTAGGGGTATTTTAAGCTAATTTAATTCAAACTTCTAAACTAACTCTATGCTATTGTAATATAATAAGAAACAACACATCTAATCTACGCTAACCCGGGGTGTATTTCTTCTATTATGCGATCTAAAGAGATTTCGAACAATAACTGGTAATAAATATCATTCAGCTATCATAAGAATAGAAATCAATTAAGATGAACCACTTTGCATAAAAAGTTAAGCAAAACAGTTGTGAACAGCATACCGCATAATAAGTTATTCATATATCAAGCACAAATAAATGACTCCACCGTACAGAAGTGCCAAATGGTAACCCACACATTCATGCATTAACATATAAACAACTGAAAACTGCATATCACTTTAAGAATATAAGCAGAAATTGGTCAAGAGATAAAAGTACCATTTATGACTGGTTCTACTCATAAGCTTCAAGCAATAACGATTTATCTCTACTTGTTCTAACATCTACTAAGAGTACAAAAGTGCAACATCAGTAGCAGACATTAAATGCAAACATTGATAAATCTCGATCCATCCATTCATCAAAAACCCCCTCCGAGGGTGCAAAAGTGCATGTTCTGAGGACAAGTTTTTTGACAAATTTCCGGACCCTTCTCCAAATGCCTGAGAAGGGTTTAAATACTACTAACTAATTAATCTTAATTACATAAATTTAGGACACGGTTTCAAATGACCGCCCTTCTACTAAAGCAAATTTATTTCTAAAAATTGAATCTAATTTCTAACCGTTTCTGTATTTGCTCCTTAGTGCTGTAAGCAATGCAACATTCGCCTGGGAAGAGTCGGCTGGTTGTCTTCTCCTTTCGTTTGAGCTATGAAAATAGAAATAACAAGAGCTGGCACCGTTTTTTGAAAAACTAGAAGATATTTTCGAAAATCTTCCTCTGGCTTGGTGTATTCACTGTGTGTATACTTGGTATAACCCAAATTTCTTTCAAACTGATTGTGCTGTTGCTATTTCGGTTTCCGGCCATGCGAATGACTGAATAAGTTAGGGACTTTGCTCTCTGAACAATTTTCTGTATTGAAAACTGCTTCCGTTCTTTGTTCCAGGATTTTCTGGAGCGTCTTCCCTCTTTAGCGTTTTTCTTTTTGCTTTACCCAGTCTGAGCTTCAGGATCTTTTGTAAACATGCTGCTTTTGTGCGCCTTTGACTTTGAGTCTTGGATAGTCTATTTCCATCAGTATCTGTTGAGTGATACTCTGGAATCTGCGGTCCTGCTGCATGCGGCATCCGTTTGCGAAGGCATCTCTTCTCTGTTCTCCGAGTATTGACGCTTTCCCTTTTTCCTTAGATGTTTCCTACACATTGATTTATATTAGTTGTTGTCTTACAATTTACGCAAAGGAGAAGAGTAATGACGAAAAGATTGACATGAAAGCTTTAAGCTCTAATGAATGCATAATCATGACACTCATAATGAACTGACTCTTCGAAAAACACAACACAATCCTTCTTGGATACTTTGGCGTACAATCATTAATTTCTTTTAAGGCGCGCGCCCAATTTTGGTCTACAGACAGCTTTCCCTGAACACTATGTCGAGGAAATTTTGCGATGAGTGATTTCTGCGATTCGCATCGCAGTATCGAGGATTGCGATGTCAAGATGTGTCATCGCAGGAATTGATGGTCGCACTCATCGCAGATCGCAAATTGCAGATCGCAAGATCGCAAATCGCAAATCGCGTTTAATCATCCAATCACTGTATGCTGCTTATGCGATGTTGCGATATGCGACGTCGCATATCGGCCGTCGGCGATTCCTTAATTTTTCATTTGAGAGCGCTTCTCAATATATGTGATGCGATGAATTTCGCGTCGCTTCTTCGCAGCTTATTTATGCGCATAGGAAAACGCTTCACTCTCTCTTCGCGATGCGATACAGCTTTAGGGAGTTAAAATACAAAAATTTTGATAAAATGTTTTTTGGATTTTTTGTTAAGGGTCCCCATTTGCTTGGTGTTATTGCTAATACCAAACAAAGAGGGGGGTTGTTGGTGACCACAACAATGGAAATTCACTGTGAAGAACCAGTTATCTCTGCTTTTCTATTGAATTTCCACTTCCAAAACAGAAAAATTTTCATATGTCTAAATTTTGTTATGGACAGATAGAGTACATTACTCCTTATCCTATCAATGATACTTTGTCTCAACCTTTTCATATTCCAATTGTTTGTTTCCTCAGGCTTAGTTCTTGTATTCACACCAGACATTACTCGATCTTTTTTAAAGATAAAATAAGGTCATCTCTGCGTGCTGGCTTTTAAAATATGCTCATTTGTCGTAGGTAGAGCCTCTGCTGCCCGCAAGCGTCCATAGCCTCGACAGGGTTACCTGTTATCCAGCAATGATCCTTTATCCTGCTTGAGGTTATTTATAACATTTCAGAGAAAAACCCTTTTTGACACTTTTTCCTTTTTATTCTCTAAAGAACAATGTCTTGGTTTGGTGGCCAAATTATGACACAGTCATTCACTCGATTTACACTTTTGCTGAACAAGCTGGCTCGTGATGAGACCCCTTGTCTTTTGATTGCAACAATCTTGAGTCGTTGCCTTGTTTTGGTAGACAGTATTGGCAAAGTCAGCAAGTTATAATATCTGTGATCATGATAAGCCGGCTCGTGATGTGACCTCTTATTCTTTGAGATATAGTGTTTTCTCGGATTGTTCCTCTGAATGCTGCGATTTCCTTTAGCAAGGAGGAAGTCATTGTTTTTCCTTAAGAAAGCTCTGGGCGACAATAATAGAGTTTGAAAACAGCAGCTTTATAGAGAATATTTATTTTATTATTGATACCTTTCATTGTGCTGATATAAAACAATTTCTTACCAAAGGTTGCTTTCATCAAAGTTTTTGAAGTTGAAACTAGCATCATGTTTAGGCTAAAGTTAACTCTACCTGTCAATAATAAAAATCAGATTTTTTGAAAAATTTTGCTACTTGTACAAGCGAAAAGCTCAAATTCCGATAGAAAATTGGTGTCTTTTTCATGAACCCTTTTAGTGACCATCTACAACTGGTTTTATTTATAAGAAAGAGAAAAACAAATAAAAACTAAAACTATCCTACAAAAATAGAAGAGTGATCTTCTATGGAAAATACATTTTAAGAATCTGTCCATTAACAGGCAAAGAATTTCTTCTACCTGCCAAATCCTGCAACACAAACATCGATGGGCCTATGACTTCTACAATCTGAAAAGGACCAAGCCACAGCTTCTGAAATTTCGTATGTTTGCCCTTTTCTTCATGAGCCTTATCCCATTTCAAAACTAAATCTCCCATCTGAAAGTTTTTTCTGGTCATTATGCTTGAGTCAAAAGAGGATTTTATCAGCGCTTGATGATGGGCATGGGTTTTCTTAGCTTGTTCTCGTTGTTCTTCTAATTTTATTATTTCGATTTGTCTTAGTTGTATGGAGGAGGTAGATACCTCATCGATGTGTTGTACTAAAGACAAAGAGGGAATGACTAAGTGAGTTGGAAGAACCACTTCTTTCCCATAAACTAAATTAAAGGGAGAAGTGCCGATTGAAGCTTTCTTCGTTATTCTATCTGCCCATAAAGCATTTACCAACGCTTTGTGCCAATTCTTTTGGTTTTGGTCGACTGTTCTTTTAATAATCCTGATCAGGTTTTTGTTTGTTGATTCAGCCAATCCATTACCTTGCGGATAGTAGTTGGCCGAATATTTCAGTTTGAACCCTCTTTTAAGTGCAAACTCAGTCATTGTATTTCCAGAAAAGTATGAAGCATTATCAAACATTAAGGCCGTTGGCAATCCAAACCTAGTGATTATAAATTGATCTATGAATTCAATAATGTTTTCAGAATTAGCTGTCTTGAGAGGAACTGCTTCTACCCATTTAGTAAAATAATCTGTTGTCGTGAGGATGTACCTATGCTGCTTAGAAGAGTGAGGAACGATCTCACCTATTATGTCCAAGCCCCACTGACTGAATGGTTGCTCGATGTTAACCGGCTGTAGTGGCATGGACAATTTCTTTTGTTTCCCTGCAGCAGTCTGGCAGACTTGGCATTTCCTCACGTAACTGTGTGAGTCTTTGAACAACGTGGGCCAATAATATCCTGCACGTAAGATTTTATGTGCAGTAGCATCTCCAGCATAGTGTCCGCCTGCTGGTCCATCGTGGAGTTCCTGCAAAACCTTTTCGGCTTCAGTTTTCTCAAGACACCTAAGAAGCACAGAATCGTAATTCCTTTTAAACAGAACATCATTTATGAGCTGGTATTGATTAGCTTTCAATCTAAGAGCTCTTTTCTTGGTGTGATCCAGGTGTGATGGAGCATACCTGTTCTTAAGATAATAAATGGTGTCAGCATATAATGATTCTGCGTCGTTTAGCCTTACCTCATACGTATGTACCTCTTTAGATGAGTTCTCAGGAATTTGCGATGCTCCAGCCAACATCTTGCAGAAGCCTTGACCTCTTACAATGTTTGCTGGTTTGATCTCAAGATCATATTCTTGTAAAGCGATGATCCAATTTGCTCTTTTTTCGCCCACATCCTTCTGTATCAGAAGGTTTCTTACCGCTGGAAACGGTACTATGACTTTGGTATGGGCTTTAAGTAAGAAAGGTCTGAAATACTTGATCGCTTTGAAAACAGCATATGCCTGTTTCTCCACGTCTGAATAGTTGAGTTCAGCACCTTGTAAGTTCGAGCTAAAAAATGCGATTGGAGCTTCCGCCTTCTCTTGATTTGCTTGAGTTAGAATCGCGGCATAAGATTTCTTTGAGGCAAATGTGTATAAGATAAAAGATTCTGAAAAATTCAGGGTCGCTAAAGATGGAGCGTTAATGATAGGATGGATATACGCTAATTTTTCTTTAGGGGCTAGGCCGTGGCCTAGATTAACGTTTTGTGGTTTCTCATCGGTTCCTAGGTTTACTAATTCGTAGTTCAGAGTCAAACTGTAGAGTTTAGAATTGGTAGACTTTTTAAACCGACTTTTCAAATCATATAAGTCTTCTAACTTAACCACCGATTTAGGTATAGCATTGTCAGTGCTATTTTGTTGTATTTGGTGATCATGATGGTCTTCGTCAATTATTTGATTTGAGTAGGATCCTTCAGAAGTGAGGAAATTTACAATGTCAGGATCGTCATTGAATACTCTCCAGTTTGTAATGTTGTCAGGGATGGATGGTCTAAAGATTAATTCTATTGAGAATCTATCTGGACTAAAATCTTCGGAGGGAATAAGTCTAGAGGCTACGTTAGCTAACAGGTCTGCGCTCGCATTTTGAAGTCTTGGGATTGACGAAATATTGAATGCTATGAAATGTGCAGTCAGATCTTGTACTAAAGATTGATAGTGTTTCAAATGACCTGATAGGCAATGTATGGTGTTACGTACCTATTTGACGACGATCTCAGAGTCTCCGAAGACTTGAAGGTACTTAACGTTCAACCCGATTGCTTTGTATAGGCCTTGCACCAAGGCCTCGTATTCCGCTGTATTGTTTGTGCAATAGAATTCAAGTCTGCACGTAAGCATGGTCTTATTTCCGTCCGGGCTAATCAGAACGCATCCTGCTCCTGCTCCCTCGTTAGATTTAGAGCCATCAAAATATAATTTCCAAAACAAAGATGTATTTACAGGGTTATCTAAAAAATTAACACACTTTGAATTATCAGTTTGGGAGAAATTTTCGATTTGGGACAAAACTGAATTTTCTAAGTAAGGTGAGATATGAGCATTGAAATTGCCGAGGAAAGAATCTACCGAGTAATTGCCTATGATACTGCTGTTGTATGCTATTGCTTCATTTTCTCCCTCTAATTCCGTCACTATGTACTTCTGGTGTAACTCTCGTTCAACCTTTATTTGATTCGGTTTACCATTGTAGGGTAACCACATGTGCGACCAGTCGGTTGAGAAGTATCCATGGAGTTTTTCGGACCAATCCCTGCTAAGAATTAAACAAGAGAATTCAGGGATATCAGCTACTAGAATGTCAATAACCTGACATACCTTCGGGTTAGACGACAATCTTATGGTCACTTCATTAAGTTCACCAATCACCTCGACTTGAGATCGATCAAGCTGAACTATGCGCACCGCGGATTTTTGTGGTTGAACATTCAACTTGGCACATATTGATCTGGGTAAAATATTCGTTGAAGCACCAGAATCTACCAAACAATTGTGCACGTTTTTATTGAAAATTTCATAAGTGAGAAGAAAAGGGGGAGTGTGAGACCTTGATCTTCCTCCAATCAAGGCGATGTCATTTGGGTCAATCTTATTGATCTTGTTGGTTGGAGGTCTTCCCATGTTGTGGGAAGCTACAGCTGTAGGTAAAGATGTAGTAGGCACGACATGTAATTGTTTCATCATTATCTTCTGTTGATGTTTCAATTTGCTCAACTCGTAAAGAGTGATATTAGCCCTAGTCTTTTTCATGTCATCGATAATGTTGTACTCCATTTCATCCGACACAATGAGTGTTCTTGATGGAGGTGTTTGATCTGATTGGACTGGCCTATATTGAGTCGCTTTAGCGGTTGTTTTCTTTGTTGCGACTTTATCTTTTGCTGCAGGGCTTGCGCCCTTCTGCTTAGGGGTAGTTTGGGGAGGATCAAGTTGGTTTTTGCTTCGTGTGCTAACCGGAAATGCTTCTTGATCTTCTTCTTGTGGGAGGATGAAATCCCACATTCCTTGTAGTTCCAAAACTTCTTCGTCATCGGTCTGCCCTTCAGTGGTATTCTCTTCTTCTTCCTCTTCTTCGGATTCGACGTTTGAGATAGCGTTGGGTGGTTTCACATCCATTGAAGGATTTCTTTTAAAAGCTCTGTAGGGCTTTTTTGAAGAAGTTTCTGCTACTTGTTTTTTTATGTCAATCATCTCATTGGACATGGTTTTTAACACTTTTTGTAATCCTTCCAAATCGAAAGGATCTTTCGTTTGTTTCTTCTTGGGGTCTTCCTTGTAAGAGACTTTCTTAGATTTGCGTTCCTCTATCGCAAATCTTTTTTCCAGGGCTACTACGCATTTCTCTACTGCTATCGCCTCTGTCAAGTTTTCAACTAAGGTTGTCTTATTTGCCCTATCGACGAAGATTGCCAAGTTTGATGGTAAGGCTGTAATATACCATTCACATCTCACTTCTTCGCTGGGCTGGGAAGCAGCAGGAATTTTGTTGAGGATTTTATTGAGCTGTAAATTAAAATCTTTGATGGGTTCTCTAGCCTCGGCTTTAAGATTGGATAGGTCATTGATCAACGTCGCCGTTGATCTGTCATCCCCAAACTTGGTAAGGAATTGACTTTGAAAAATGTCCCAACTTGTGATAGACCCGGAAGGTAATGAAAAGTACCATGACCCGGCTGTCCCTTGCATTGTGTAAGGAAAAAGCCGGACGATAGCATCCTCGTTGGTAACTCCGTTGAGATTAACAGAAAGCATGAAATTATTGATATGTTCTTCAGCTAGCATGCCTGTTTCTGGATTGAATTTGGGTAGCCATTTCTCAGGATGGGCCGGTATTGGGCTCAGGGGTGGAGGCATTAAAACCGCCCCAGGATTGTTCCATGGAGACTGGGCCATCGTTGAGCTGCTAGTGAATGAAAGTGCAGAGGATGATCCCTGATGCTGGGAAGATGAAGATATTATGATCTTTGATGATTGAAGAGGAGGGGCTGTGGAAGATGGATGAGTGGTTTGGAATGAAGACGTGGGTGGTTGACTTCGCGGTGAGGGAGTTGAAATGGACGACGTGGATGAAAGAGTCTCACTGTCAGACTCTGGTGGTGTTTTCCTTTCTCTTTTCCTGGTGGGGAGAGGGAATTCAGCTGGCTGGATGCAAAATTTTTCGCTCTTTAATCTGGTCAGGGGATGAGCAGGATTGTACTGTGAAGTCACGTTGCTTTGAGATTTATCAAACCTCTGAGTAAAAATAGAGAATCCATGGAGTTTACGAATCAGAGTTTGAATTTCAGGGGGTTCAATGATAAGTTGGTCTGAAATATTAGGGTATGTAGCAGCGGTTGATACTCGAGCGACTTCTGACTCTGGATTTAAACGTACTGGGGAAGTCGGGGGAGTTGATGAGGGTGATTTACTCTGAGAATGGTATTTAGATTTTGATTTAGGTGCCATTCATAGTTCGTGCCCTCCTTCTAGCGCCAAATATGTTGAAGCCCCGAAAATCGGGTCGACAACAAGGGGGATACCCACCCGGTCCGGACCTTGGTTGGCAGCTCCTTATCCATTTGGTATAGCGGGTCCGACTGGGGATAATGGGACCAGTTTCCCAATCTAAGGGGTGTGTGTGTGTGTAGAGTTGGATGATGCTGATCTAGGAGTATTTTAAGCTAATTTAATTCAAACTTCTAAACTAACTCTATGCTATTGTAATCTAATAAGAAACAACACATCTAATCTACGCTAACCCGGGGTGTATTTCTTCTATTATCCGATCTAAAGAGATTTCGAACAATAACTGGTAATAAAGATCATTCAGCTATCATAAGAATAGAAATCAATTAAGATGAACCACTTTGCATAAAAAGTTAAGCAAAACAGTTGTGAACAGCATACCGCATAATAAGTTATTCATATATCAAGCACAAATAAATGACTCCACCGTACAGAAGTGCCAAATGGTAACCCACACATTCATGCATTAACATATAAACAACTGAAAACTGCATATCACTTTAAGAATATAAGCAGAAATTGGTCAAGAGATAAAAGTACCATTTATGACTGGTTCTACTCATAAGCTTCAAGCAATAACGATTTATCTCTACTTGTTCTAACATCTACTAAGAGTACAAAAGTTCAACATCAGTAGCAGACATTAAATGCAAACATTGATAAATCTCGATCCATCCATTCATCAAAAACCCCCTCCGAGGGTGCAAAAGTGCATGTTCTGAGGACAAGTTTTTTGACAAATTTCCGGACCCTTCTCCAAATGCCTGAGAAGGGTTTAAATACTACTAACTAATTAATCTTAATTACATAAATTTAGGACACGGTTTCAAATGACCGCCCTTCTACTAAAGCAAATTTATTTCTAAAAATTGAATCTAATTTCTAACCGTTTTTGTATTTTCTCCTTAGTGCTGTAAGAAATGCAACATTCGCCTGGGAAGAGTCGGCTGGTTGTCTTCTCCTTTCGTTTGAGCTATGAAAATAGAAATAACAAGAGCTGGCACCGTTTTCTGACAAACTAGAAGATATTTTCGAAAATCTTCCTCTGGCTTGGTGTATTCACTGTGTGTATACTTGGTATAACCCAAATTTCTTTCAAACTGATTGTGTTGTTGCTATTTTGGTTTCCGGCCGTGCGAATGACTGAATAAGTTAGGGACTTTGCTCTTTGAACAATTTTCTGTATTGAAAACTGCTTCCGTTCTTTGTTCCAGGTTTTTCTGGAGCGTCTTCCCTCTTTAGCATTTTTCTTTTTGCTTTACCCAGTCTGAGCTTCAGGATCTTTTGTAAACATGTTGCTTTTGTGCGCCTTTGACTCTGAGTCTTGGATAGTCTATTTCCATCAGTATCTGTTGAGTGATACTCTGGAATCTACGGTCCTGCTGCATGCGGAATCCATTTGCGAAGGCATCTCTTCTCTGTTCTTCGAGTATTGGCGCTTTCCCCTTTTCCTTAGATGTTTCCTGCACATTGATTTATATTAGTTGTTGTCTTACAGTTTATGCAAAGGAGAAGAGTAATGACGAAAAGATTGACATGAAAGCTTTAAGCTCTAATGAATGCATAATCATGACACTCATAATGAACTGACTCTTCGAAAAACACAACACAATCCTTCTTGGATAATTTGGCGTACAATCATTAATTTCTTTTAAGGCGCGTGCCCAATTTTGGTCTACAGACAGCTTTCCCTGAACACTATGTCGAGGAAATTTTGCGATGAGTGATTTCTGCGATTCACATCGCAGTATCAAGGATTGCGATGTCAAGATGTGTCATCGCAGGAATTGATGGTTGCACTCATCGCAGATCGCAAATCGCAAATCGCGTTTAATCATCCAATCACTATGTGCTGCTTATGCGATGTTGCGATATGCGACGTCGCATATCAGCCGTCGGCGATTCCTTAATTTTTCATTTGAGAGCGCTTCTCAATATATGCGATGCGATGAATTTCGCGTCGCTTCTTCGCAGCTTATTTATGCGCATAGGAAAACGCTTCACTCTCTCTTCGCGATGCGATACAGCTTTAGGGAGTTAAAATACAAAAATTTTGATAAAATGTTTTTTGGATTTTTTGTTAAGGGTCCCCATTTGCTTGGTGTTATTGCTAATACCAAACAAAGAGGGGGGTTGTTGGTGACCACAACAGGTCCCTGGAAGAAAAGAGAAGGTTGTAGCCTTCTGTAGGTCAGCACCTACGTACTAGTACATCAGCTAGTACAAGAGCTAAGGTGGTTGTAGCTCCCTTCCAGGAGAAGCTAGAGAACAAGAGAAGGTTGTAGAGTTTTGCAGGTAGAAGCCTGCGTACTGGTATAAGACTGCACTAGTACAGAAATATTGTAAAAAGAAGTTTCTTATTAAAAGAAGATAGAGACGAATTATAGCAGGTGGTTTTCACCCACATTGGGTTTCCACCTTATATCGTGTGTTCATGTGTGTGATTGCCTGTACTATTTACTGTACCTGATTACTGTTTTGTGGTTCTGATACATAGATTAAGATCAACTAACTAAATTAGAAGTCTGCAAGATATACACGGTTTTCTTTAATCACAGTTGTGTATATACACAGGTTTAATTAACAGAAGTAGTGTATATCAATTTATTTATGGAAATGAAAATTTGTTAAATTGCTAATACTGATTCACTCCCCCCCCTCTCAGTATTATTTCCAACAATTGGAATGAGCACAGGTCCTTCAGAAGAAGCTTGATTGCTTGAAAGAAGATCTATCATCATGGGCACCTACGAAAAAGAGGCATCCATTAGGCCAACAATCTTTGCTGGGAGCAACTTCTTCTATTCAAAGGTAAGAACCACAACCTATCTTCAATCTCTTGGTACATAAGTTTGGGACATCGTGGAAGGAGGATACACATTCCCATCAACAACTCCTACAGATACGACTGGTAAAAAGTAGTATGAAACAAATGCAAAGGCGGTCAATACTCTATTGGTGAGTCTATCTCAATCAGAATTCGTCAAGGTTATGCAGCTCAAAACCGCCAAAGAAATATGGGACAAGATCATTCTAAGCTATAAAGTAGACGATCAAGAAAACGTGCAAAACTACAATATCTCAGAATTCAATATGAAACTCTCAGAATGCAAAATGATGAAAGTGTGGCTAATTATTTCTTATGTATAGATGAGATTGTTAATCATATGAAAAACTTGGATAAGAGATAAAAGAAGTTACTTTAGGTGAAAAGGTTCTAAGATCTTTGTCTTCTAAATTTGAATCAAAAGTTTTTGCCATAGAAGAAAAGCAGAATCTTCAAAGTATTACCATGTCACAGCTGCACGGAATCCTAACTGCTTTCGAAATGAGAAAAGGGGGTCCATCAGACATGAGAGAAGCCGCATTCAAAGCTTCAGGAAAAGGAGAATACAATGAGTCAGGACATACGTCAGAAGGAGAGGAAGAATCAAACTTTGTCAAGAATCTTCAAAGGGGTTCTGGAAGATTCAGAGGTAAGCTACCTTTCAAATGCTTTGCTTGTGGAAGAGTCGGCCACTATGCAGCCAAATGTCCTCATAAAGATAAGCTTGATAAAGGTAAGGAACCAATTAAATGGAACAGAAAACAGAATGTAAGCAAGAAGAGCTATTATACACATGAAGACAACGATGGATTTTCAAATAGTGATGAAGATGAACATGGTAATGATTATAGACTTTTGATGGATTTTGAAGATGATGATTTCTTGGATGCTATAGATGAAGATGGTCTCTATGAAGAAATTTCTAAACTTAAAATTTGTTTAGAAGAAAAGAGTATGATTATAGATACTCTGACATTCCAACCTGTTGAAAGGGAAAAACACAATGAAAAGTTAGAATGTGAAATTGTGGGACTTAGAAAAGATATTGAGAAAACAAAAACTCTCAATCTTAGATTTTCTAAAGGATCTAAAACTTTAGATGAGATTATCAAAGTGCAGCGTTCTCCTCTAATCAAAATAGGTCTTGGATATACTGAAGAAGCATCTCAAGCACATAAGCCATCCACCTCCAAAAGTTATCTTGATGCAGCAAGGAGAAGTGAACAGGTTGACAATCGTCAGAAAAGACATAAAGCTTATCACCAGGTAAATCCGGGTCAATCTACTTCAAGGATGAACAAAAGCTACAACCAACCACAGGTAAATCATTCTCAATTTTCCTCAAGAATGAATGTCAATGGGAACTACAATCACCTGGTTAGTAGATTTAATAATCGCAGGAATTTCTTTAATGGCCAATGTTTCTCATGTCTTAACTTTGGACACAAAGCTGCTCAATGTGTTGCCTACAATACCATCATGAATAGAGAAGCACGAAATCAAATGAGTGTGACTGGGATCATGAAGAAGACCTACAATAACTTTTCTACTCTTGAAAATGAAATAGAATGCTCTATTTGTAACAACTTCGGTCATGAAGATTCTGAATGCATGAGTAAGTTTCAGCAAACATATCAGAAGGAGAAAGCTTCATTGGGTCCCAAAACATGGAGAAAGAAAGAATCGCAAACAGAAAGATGTGGTATAGCCTTATATGCAAAAGGACAAGAAAATCATTGGTACATCGGCAGTGGATGCTTGAAACATATGATAGGTGATAAAGAAAAACTTCAGTCATATAGTGCCTTAGAAAAGGAACGGAAGGTCTCATTTGGAAATGACACCCCTGCACTCATAAAAGGTAAAGGCTCTGTTCTTTTGAAAGAAAAGGTCAAAGCTGGAAATGTTATGTATGTTGATGGCTTAAAGCATAATCTATTGAGTGTTAGTCAAATGTGTGATCAAGGAAATGAGGTAGTATTTCGATCAAATGGATGTATTGTTCATGAGCTTGATACAGGAGAAACAATGATTAAAGGCATAAGAACTCCAAATAATCTATACATACTCAAGGGAGGACAGCAACAATGCTATCTAAGAAAAAATGATGAACACTGGCTATGGCACAGAAGGTTGGGGCATCTAAGCTTTCCTCATATAAGGAAAGCATGAAAATATCAGGTTGTTCGCGATCTTCGTGACATCAGAATTCCAGACAATACAATATGAAAATCATGTCAGTTTAGTAAGCAAACCAGAACACATTTCCCTGAGAAGGAAGGATCAGCTAGTAAGCCACTTGAACTTGTCCATACTGATTTATGTGGTCCATCAAGGAAAAAGTCAACTCATGGAGAAGAATACTTTATATTGTTCATTGACAACTTTTCCAGGATGTGTTGGATAGGACTTCTGAAGCATAAAGACAAAGCTTTCGAAAATTTCAAAGCTTTCAAAGCCTTGGTTGAAAATGAATCAGATCGCAAAATCAAATTCCTCGGGTCTGATTGAGGAGGGGAATTTACCTTGGATGAATTTATCGACTTTTGTGAAGAACATGGAATAAGAAGGGAATTCTTTACTGCAAGGACTACTCAGCAAAATGGAGTGGTAGAAAGGATGAACAGAATAGTCCAACAGATGGCTCGTGCTATGCTTGATGAGTCTAGAACTCCTGCAACCTTCTGGGGTGAAGCTGCATTTGCTGTCGTTACTATTCTCAACAAAACAAACGTCCGGGTAAGCAACACTCAAACTCCTCATGAACTTTGGTATGGTAAGACTCCTACTGTAAAATACTTCAAAGTCTTTGGAAGCAAATGTTACATCAAAAGGACTGATGAAAAGATGGGAAAGTTTGAACCTAGATCAGATGAAGGCATTCTCCTCGGTTACTCTTCCCGAAGTAAAGGATATAAGTGTTACAATAAAAGACTTGGAAAAATTGTTGAAAGTATTGTTGTGGTGGTTGATGAAGCAGGTAACAATCCAAAGCAAGTAAAATCCGAAGATTTTGAACATGATGAGGACTATCCTTCAACATCAAATCAGACTAATGCTGAAGAAGAAACCTATGAGGCACCAGAAGAACAGATAAGGGTAGAAGAAAAGACTCCATCCAGGTACGTCCAGAAGAATCATCCAAAGACTAAAATTTTGGGGCAGAAAGAGGCAGGGGTACAAACAAGAAGAAATTTTACAGAAGCTTCAAGCTATCTAGCATTACTGTCCTCCGTCGAACCACGAAATATAAGTGAAACATGCAAAGATGAATGCTGGGTCAAGGCCATGAATGAAGAACTTGAGCAGATTGAAAAGAATAACACTTGGGAATTGGTTCCTAGATCTAATGATAAGAATGTCATAGGGACCAAATGGATATTCAAAAACAAGCTGAATGAAAATGGAGATGTTATTAGAAACAAGGCCAGACTTGTTTGTAAAGGGTATATTCAATAAGAAGGTATAGACTTTGAAGAAACTTTTGCACTGGTTGCCAGACTTGAAGCCATAAGAATGTTCCTTACTCTTTCTAGCTTTCAGAAGTTCAAAGTATATCAAATGGATGTGAAATCTGCCTTTCTAAATGGAGACTTAGAAGAATAAGTGTATATTGAGCAACCAGATGGATTTATCCTTGGAAATGATCCAAAACTTGTATGTAGACTCAGAAAGGCTCTCTATGGTCTTAAATAGGCTCCAAGAGCTTGGTATTATCGTCTGGACAAATACCTCCGTCAACAAGGTTTTTCAAAAGGATCAACAGATAGTAATCTCTATATAAAAATTAACAATGATAAATTGCTAATACTTGTTGTGTATGTTGATGATATCATCTTTGGTAGCAATGAAGAAGCCATGAGTCAAAACTTTGCTTTGGTGATGCAGAAAGAATATGAAATGTCCCTGCTTGGTGAGCTCACATATTTTCTTGGTTTACAAGTCCAACAAAACAAAGACGATATCTTTCTATCACAAACCAAGTACCTCAGGTAGATCTTGAAGAAATATGGCATGGAAGATTCAAATCCAGTATGCACCCCTATGGTAACAGGATGCAGCCCCAGTGCAAATGATGAATCAACAACAGTACATCAACCAACCTATAGATCCATGATTGGTAGTCTGCTCTATCTAACAGGTAGCCAACCAGACATCATGCATGCAGTTGGAATAGTCAGAAGATTTTAGGCAAATCCAAAGGAAACTTATCTTTAGGTAGTTAAAAGAATTTTCAAATATCTTCAAGGAACTCAAAACTATGGCTTATGGTATCCTAGAGATATAAATCTCACATTTCATGCATATACAGATGCAGATTGGGCAGGAAGTGTGGATGACAGAAAAAGCACTAGTGGTGGTGCATTCTTTATGGGTTCCAGATTAGTGTCTTGGTTCAGCAAGAAACAAAGTTCAATTGCATTATCTACAGCTGAAGCAGAATATGTGGCTGCTGCATCTTGCTGCACACAACTCCTTTGGATGATGCAAACATTGCAAGACATTCAAATCACTTGTACTCCACCCATCTCCATTCTATGTGATAATACAAGTGCAATAAGTATTTCAAAGAATCCTGTCATGCATTCCAAGACCAAGCACATACCTATCAAATATCATTTTCTTCGGGAACAAGTGCTTGAACAAAAAGTCAAATTGGAGTATGTTCCCTCCAAGGAACAGGTTGCTGATATATTCACCAAACCACTGCCCAGAGAGACATTTGAATACCTTAGACATAAGCTGGGAGTAGTTGATGCATCATCTTGCTATTGACACTTATCTATTTCCGTAAACAGTGGTTGTACGCGAGTTTCATGAAGAGGATACACGTACATATGCATGTTTCTATGGATACAGCCGCGTATATGATGGTTTGAAGAATATCAATGGGCCAGACTCAGGATGAAAAGAGTCTGATATGGGTCTATCAGTGATCATCTGGCACAGGTTCAAGGGGAGCATATAATGCATTATCATTGTTGGCATTACCATAGAAGATCTTGGTACAATTTCATAGTTTTTTTTTATTCAGGTGGAACAGGTGCAGATGGAGATCTTGGTTGTTGGTCTGGATGATGATTGATAGATGCTGCTAATGATAGTTGTTGATGACTATCATAGTCTTGTTTTAGGTATTTCGTATCTATGTCATGTATATCTTTTATTATCAAGGTCATGTAATGACCTATTTTGTTTCCCCACTATGCCTGGGATCGATGATGTAAGGTTCTTGTTTTATCATGTATAAACTTTTGGTGTATCCCTACTTGGTTGGGTGGATGAGTCAATTTTGGTATATCCCCACTTGGTTGGGAGATGGATGTATGTATGAGCCTTTGGTGATAAGAAGGTCATTTATGATGTATAGAGTCATTTTCTTTCTTGTAGAACATCTTTTTGCAGACCTTGCCTACAGTCAAGGGGAGCATGGACAGCACAACAGAGCAGAGATTTCAGCAAGTACTCAGGGGGAGCATAACCCTTTGCCCTTGATGACAAAGGAGGAGAATTACTTTAAGTGGCTTGGGGTTTCCATCAAGTCCAAAGGGGGAGATTGTTGGCATTATGACACAGGTTTGGCATTATGACACAGGTGTTGTCCTTGATGGCAACTCACTCAGATGACAGATGACAGTTCAGGCTCTAAGAATAAAGGAAAAGGAGGTATACGCAGGTTCCTATTTTCCAAGCCACGTATACACACAGATTCACAGACCAAAAGGCGTGTATGCGTATACATGTATTTTCATGCACAGAAAAGCGCGTACAGTTTGGAAAACTTAGTTTTTTGGTCCTTGGTATTTGGACCTATGGTTTTGGACCGTGGTATCTTGTTCAAAGTATTGAACCCAGGTATTGGTTCTAAGTGATTTTTAACCATGGTATTGTGTAAGGCCTACGACTATAAAAGGGGAAGGAGATCATTAGGAAAAAGTACTCAAGGATTGAATATCTTATGAAGAACAAGATCTAGAATACTGGTCATTGGGTTATGGTGCATAACTGGATCTAAATCAAGGAGGAACATGAGCGCAAGAAGAAGGATAAGTTCTATTGATGGGTCAAGATATTAAGGCTTGAAAAGAAGTATCTTTGTGTGATTTTGATCTGTTATATTTGGCGCATGACTTGATCTATAAATCTGATGATCTGGGTATAACTAATGTCTAAATAATTGAAAAGGGTAAATTATCTTTTATATATTTGTACGTAGGTTCAGCATATCAAAGGCACATATACACACTGGTTCGTTAATTGAAAACGGCGTATACGCAAGTTTGCCTTAATATAACAGCATATGCACGCAGGTTCTACATATTGAAGTAGCGTACATCTCTTAAAATATGTTTTAGCTACTTATGTTCATTGCTGTAGTGTTCTAGGTTCAAGATTGGTTTCTGGTTACTCTTATTGTATTCTGGTTACAACATTCAGAGAAGTGATTGTTTGATTCAGTTTTTGCTTGGTACAAAGGAGATTGGTTGATCCAGATATGTTTGATGTTTGATTAATGTTATTGATGGATCCAGTCTGAAAATTTATGAAACGTGGTCCCTGGAAGAAAAGATAAGGTTGTAGCCTTCTGTAGGTCAGCACCTGCGTACTAGTACATCAGCTAGTACAAGAGATAAGGGGGTTGTAGCTCCCTTCCAGGAGAAGCTGGAGAAAGAGAGAAGTTTGTAGCCTTCTACAGGTAGAAGCCTGAGTACTGGTATAAGACTACACCAGTAGAGAAATATTGTAAAAAGAAGTTTCTTATTAAAAGAAGATAGAGATGAATTGTAGCAGGTGGTTTTCACCCACATTCGGTTTCCACCTTATATCTTGTGTTCATGTGTGTGATTGCATGTAATGTTTATTGCACCTGATTACTGTTTTATGGTTCTGATACACAGAGTAAGATCAGCTAACTAAATTAGAAGTCTGCAAGATATACATGGTTTCCTCTAATCATAGTTGCGTATATATGCAGGTTTAATTAACAGAAGTAGCGTATACCAATTTGTTTACGGAAATGAAAAATTGTTAAATTGTTAATGCTGATTCACCCCCCCCAGTATTATTTCCAACAGAAAACCTATCTCTCCTTTTGCTACACTTCAAAAGGGCCAAAAAATTATTCTATACATAATACACAGTATAAAACTAGGCCTCAAAACACAAGCGTTATGCCAAAATAATAGGACCACATCTGAGTGGCATGGTAGAAAAACCTTTTGAATATATAGACTCGAGGGTTTGTAGCCCTAGGGTTGAACTTGTGGTCACTACGACACATAACATATGTGTTAAAACCTTGTTTTATATATATATGTATATGGTCGAACCTTTATAACATATAATAAAAACCAACTCCAAAACCATATAATATACAACATAACCCAATGTTCAGTCTAATTAATACGTGGCCCATGTGATATTTGATATGTATCTCATTGTTTGATTGGTAGATTTATTTGGTAATTTCACAGAGATCTTGGTCAACTTGGAAGATCATGGGGACAAGCCCACGCCACCCCCCCTTCTTGGCAAATATGTTATAACAATATATATATATAGATATATATATATATATATATATATATATATATATATATATATATATATATTCGGTTGCTTATCCTTTCAAAAGTCACTTATGGCCCGTTGGTGGAGCGCTTGGGTAATGTAGCTATGGTTACAGGTTTGAATCTTGCTGGTGTTAGTCTGTCGAAACAACCCATGTTTTGGCATTTGGGGGTGCAGCGTGGCACCCTTTGATTAGGCCACGTGTCACCACCAAATTGGTCCACATGCCTACCACGTGTTGTTACTAGGTGTTGCCACATCCATGTGTCATAATTCAAATACTTCCATGTCATCCTACATCTACCAAGTGTAATATGTATGACCTACCACGTGTCACCCTGAGAGGCTATCACTTTGTCCTCCTTTTTTGCATATTGTCGCAAAACTTGAAAATACAATAACTTTCTCATACATACTTTGTTCAACACAATTCAAGTTGCGTTGGAATAATCTTGTCAAACTCTTAGACATGGAGCTTTTTTCATCAACCATTGGGGACTTTGAATTTTAGGTCAACTTGGATCCTCTTGTATTGCTTCTTTTCAATGCTTCCCTAGGGCATAATTGCTTTAATATTTTTGATGGAATTGCTCTGATATGTCATTTGTCAATATGGATGAATTCAAATGTTTAAAGTATTGATTTTCAATATGAAAGCCTATGTTCTAATTCCATATGTCAATATAGATGAGGTCAAATGTTTAAAGTATTGATTTTTAATATGGAGGCCTATGTTCTAACTCCATAGAAACGTGACGGAAATCTAAGATGTTAATATAGTAAAGCTTTATTATAATATAAACATATTTACCTTTATTCTAATATAATCGTATTTACATACCCAAAAAACTATGGAAAAATTTAATGACCTTAGAGCTTGAATCATCATGAATGGATGCTATAATGAATAGAATGAGCCATAAGCACTAAATGAATTTTTAGTTTCAAGTTAAGGATATTGACCTTTATAGCAACAATAATTTCAACATCAAAAATCACTCCCCTTTTATCTCAACTAAAACACAATTCAAATTCTTGATGACTTAGTATGAACGTACTCTCATATTAGCAAAAAAAGATAATATTTCCAAGACAATTTTACTATGACTCGATACTATTACATAAAATATATTTTGCACTAGATCATGAGAAATAAGAGAATTATGATTCATTTTATCATACCTAACATATGTCATATCATAAAATGGGTTTGATAAGTTATTTTTTCTACTTAATCACTCTCCATCTCCAGTATTGACCTTCCTCTTGGATTTTCCTTTTAAAGTCTTTTAATATTCTAGTTTCTTCCTCTTCAAGGCTTTACCCATGGTGTAGTTGCTTTAAGTTTTTTGAACTTGATATGATATTTCATTTGTCAATATGGATGAGTTCAAATGGTTAAAGCCTTGAGTTTTAATGGGAAGAACTATGTTCAAATTTCATAGAAGCATGCTAGGCATGTGACATGTTAACACAATAAAGATTTATAATAATAATAAACATATTTACCTACCCCAAAAAAATGATAAACATTAATGACATTAGATCTTGGATCATCACGATTCAATGCTATAATGAATGGCATGAGCCATAAGAACTGAAAGAATTTTTAGTTTCAAGTTAAGAAGATTGACCTTTCTTGCATCAATTATTTCAACATCCAAAATCATTCCCATTTTATCTCAACTTAAACACACAATTCAAATTCTTGACAACCTAGTATGAACATACTCTCATATTAGGAGACAAAGATAACCTTTCCAAGATAGTTTTACTGTGACTCTACACTATTAAATTGAATAATTTTCACACTAGATCATGAGAAACAAGAGCATTATGAATCCATTTATCATACCTGGCATATGTTCCATCATAAAAGGAATTTGGTAAGTTCCTTTTTCTGCTCATCCACTTTTTATATCCTTCCTCTTGGATTTTCCTATTGAAATCTTTTGATATTCTTGTGGGGATTCCTCTTCAAAACTTTTCCCATGGAGTAGTTTCTTTAAGTTTTTTGATGAACATGCTTTGATATGTCATTTGTAAATATGGATGACTTCAAATGGTTAAAACCTTGATTTTCAATTTGGAGGCCTATGTTCAAATTCCATAAATGCATAATGGAAATGTGACAAGTTGATACATTAAATATTTAATATTATAATAAACATATTTACCTTCTCCAAAAACTACAAAAAACATTATCGACATTGGAGCTTGGATCATCACGTGATTCAATGCTATAATGAATATTATGAACCATAAGTAATAAATGAATTTTTTGTTTCAAGTTATAAATATTGACCTTTCTAGCATCAATTATTTCAACATCCAAATTCTTTCCCCTCTTATCTCAAGTTGAAGCTCACAATTCTAGTTCTTGATAACTTAGTATTATCATACTCTCATATTAGGAGACAAAGATAACCATTCCAAGAAAGTTTTATTATGACTCTACATTATTAAATAATAATAAAAATTGCACTAAATTATAAGAAACAAGAGAAATACGAATCCATTTATCATATATAACAGATGTTGCATCATAAAAGGCATTTAGTAAGTTATTTTTTTGTTCATCCATTTTCTATTTCCATTACACACCTTCTTCTCGTATTTCCCCGTTGAATTTTGTCAATCTTCTAGTGACTTCCTCTTCAAGGCTTGGCCCATGCTGCAGTTGATTTAAATTTTTTTCCTAAACCTACTATGATATGTCATTTGTCAATATGGATGAGGTCAAATGGTTAAAGCCTTTATTTTCAATGTGGAGGCCTATGTTCAAATTCCATAGAAGCATGATTCAAAAATAACATGTTTATATAGTAAAAATTTATTATAATAATAAACATATTTACCTACCCCAAAAACTATGGAAATTATTAATGACATTAGAGCTTAGATCATCGTAATTCAATACTATATTGAATATAATGAACCATAAGCACTAAATAAATTTTTAGTTTCAAGTTAAGAAGATTGACCTTTCTAGCATCAATTATTTCAACATCCACAATCACTCCCAATTTATCTCAACTAAAACACACAATTCCAATTCTTGATAACTTAGTATGAACATACTCTCATATTAGGAGACAAAGAGAACATTCCCAAAATATTTTTATAGTGGCCCTACACTATTAAATAGAATATTTTTTGCACTAGATAAGGATAAACAAGAGCATCATGAATCATTTTATTGTACCAAACAAATGTTGCATCATAAACGGTACATGGTAAGTTCTTTTTATGCTCATCCACTTTTTATGTCCAATTCTAACCTTCCTCTTGGATTCTCCTATTGAAGTCTCTTAATCTTCCAGTTCCTTCCTCTTCAAGGTTTTTCCCATGATGTAGTTCATTTAAGTTTTTTGATGAAATTAATTTGATACCATAAGATCTATAAATGGTAGGCCTATGGTCCATTTGTTTAGTCAACATGAATCCTCTATGGATTTTTTTTCTTGAATTGGTACCTTTATTCAAATTTGGGTCTAAGGATTTTGTTTAAGATCTGGGTGCAATGCCAAATTCACAATGCACTTTGTGCTTTATTTCAATGTGCTAGAACCTACACATTGTAACTTTAGATGAAGTTCACAATTCGTCAACTCTCAAATGAAGAGCCTCATGTTCTATTTGTAGAATAATATCACTAAGACCACTCTTATTTATTGAAATGAATACAAATTCAAGCACATTTCTGGTTAACACATATGAGTAGTCCATTCACATAACATGTTGAACATAAAAACAATGATTGAAATACCAATCCAATATAAGAGAACAAAAATTACTTTCCCACTAAAAGAAAAAATATATGCCACTTTTACTCCACTTGGTTGTTTTCCTTCCATGGCGTCCTTTTTATGTCAATAATTTGCACAATGAAAAGGAGCTTACTAAGGCCTAATAGTGGTTGAGAAAAAACAATCTTGCATGAATAGAGATTCATTCACTTGGTGAGATTTGTATAGAAAGCAATTACATTAGCCAACCATTTGACCATTGAACAACATGCCAATCATTCATATGCAGAACTACATAATATATTACACATGTGAATAAATAAAATAGGAGCACACAATTGAAATGGAGGATTTTCTCTAGAAATGCAAATAGGAAAAACCTAATCAATGGGGATTTATTGTTCTTTTGAAATTCATTATGAAGGGACCTAACATATGCATGCTTAAATATCTTATGCATTGTTATGTTATAGTAAAACAATTGTAGATTGTCATGGCCCAAAGTCACGTTTACTCATTATGCGCATCCTCCTTCATGGTCTATTCCATGATTATGACCACATTGAACTAATTATTTACCTTGAATACCTCCCTAGACATGTCATTTCAATTCTCATTCCTTTTATAATTTAAAATATAGGTAAAATATGGATCATATTGACAAATTCATATATGATATATTGGAATAATAGATTAGGTAGGTTCATCACAACTCTAGATCTTTTGAATATAGTTATTGGTAATAGTTGATTATCAAATAGGAGAGTTATTTGAGCATTTAACTAGTTGGCTTGGTTGAATGGAAATTGAGTGGTGCACATGTCGAGGTGTAATTCAAGGAGTTAATTATGTAGCCTAGCCAATCAACGTTAACTAACTTCTTTGAAGCAATGAATACATGTCGAGCTTTTATTGGCCAAGCTATTTACAAACTCCTTGACTTCTCCCTTAACTTATGCATGGGCCAATTTCCCTACTCTATTTGATCAACTAGTCAAATGCTAAGTGGACCACTCAGTTAATTGCCTTAGTTGATCATCAATTAAGTTTTTTCTAGAAGTAAGGAAATTAGTTCAATTTCACTGGCTAGGCCATGTAATGAACTCCTTGAATTTCATCTCAACCTACATACCAGTTAACTTCCCTAATCAACCCAACCAACTAGTTGAATGGTTAGTGGACCAATCAAGGAGCTTTCTTAACCAACTATTGATCGACTTTCTCTAAACGATCTAGAGGTGTGATATAAGAATAGGAATAGGCCTAATTATTTTGACATGGACAGGTACACAAATGTGCAATATATAACATATCTAAATTTATGCTTGGAAATTGAAGATTTGTGGTTGTATAATGTTGATGTATTGACCCCTGTCACCATTAATAAAATCTTACATGTGTTTTCCATCATATCGGGTTTGAAACTATTCTACAACCCTTAAAATTGTTTTCCTTTTTAATGACATAGTGTGAGTTGTTATAAGAAGGTGCTATACCATTTTCATATCTAAATTTTATTTAAAGATAAAAAAAAATTGAGTTACAAAATGTTGAATTACAGTTCTCTTATCAATTTAATATGTGTTTTCCAAGGTGCTCAAATCCAAACTTGAGAAAAAAAAAATAACTTTACTTTTTTTAATAAAATTTTGTAAATAAACTTGGGAATGTTTCCAAAAAATCCAAATTTCAAAAAAAAATTAAGTGACACCAAAATAATAGAGAGAATTTAAATAAATCGTAAAACATTTTATTATTTACAAAATTATATATAAATACAATGTCTTGACCTTTTGTTTAATATTCTAAAAAGTCTCTTAAAATTCCATGACTATTGGATTTATTACAAACCAAAATTGAAAAATAGAAAAATACTTAAAACCTATTACTGTTAATTAATAATAATTTAAATTTAATTTAAAAAATATATACTAATTTCATGATTGATTGATTAATTCAAATGATCCCAAATTACATATACTTGTTAAGACATTCATTTTCAAGATAGATGACAACTAATGTCCCGAAAAAATTGCCTTATTATAGAAAAGACAATTCTTTTATTGAAAAATGTGCTCTATATTTAAGACAATAAAAACTTAACCTTCATAGCTTATAGACCTGGTGAATTGTTTTTCCCCTCCAAAGGTGATGTAAACAACAAAATGATACATGGTGCACTTTCTATTCACATATTTTCTAAGTTCAAGCATCACTTCTTCCACGTTATGCATTATGATACCGACAATTGTGTATGAAAAGCCAACTAAGTTTGATATGTAATTTAGGGGTTAACATTACACTACAAAAAAATACCATAGAGTTTGGATGAGAGCTTAAATACAAAAAATTGTCATGTCATAATATAATACAAAATGTCATTTCATAATATTTTGATGAAAATGGGATCATTGTTTGTCTTTCTTATATAGGCAATATGTTTCATTTCATAACCAGCAATACATTACAATTAATGAGATTCATAATTGATACATTACAATTAATGAGATTCATAATTGATAATGATATTGTCACTTACATATGAAACTAGTTCAAAACATTATATATAAAACATAAATTTTTGCCAACAAATAATTACAGTATATCATATATAAGAGCATTCATTTAATAGGTTTTAATTATAATTATATATATATATATATATATATATATATATATATATATATATATATATATATTTATTACATAATCGGTTGTTGTTTATATTCCAAAAAAGGATTGAGGAGGCTGAGCTCCTGTATTACAAGGCATTATGCCTGGGAAGCAAAGCAAGGAAATACTACAGGGAAGACAAAATTCCTCTTTGCTCCTGTCATTCTTGACTTTTGGAAAACCTGAACAAGTATAGATTCTAATGAACTGGAATAACAAGAAACAGAATTTGCAAAGCATGCTTAGTCTATGTTTATATGACTGATCTGGTGGGCTGTAGAATCTTCGGGCTTGCTGTCAACTTCTGCGTTCCTTAGGCTTGAAGAGCTGGTGTTGGGAGCGCTTCTTTTTTCCATCATGAACTTCAGAATGTCGATGGACTCCTGGGCATGGCTGCATCTGTTGGAGAGATCATTAAACTGCTCCTGAAGTGAAGAAACTCTGTGGAGAAAAAGATTGAGGTCGGCCTCATGCTTCTTGCTAGTGATCTGGGCATGGGTGTCGATTTTGGAATCCAAAATCTTCTGATGAGCACGGATTTGTTCCAATTCTGCTTGCAGATCAGCGCAGTGGAGGCAGTCTTCACTTCTCGCCATTGTGGGAGGCCAAACTGTGTTCTCAGTGCTCTGAAAGATTAGAGCGCTGCGATACTGTTGAACCAACGAGCCTGGGAAGAGGGAGCTTGGAGGTGGAGTGATAGTGAAGAGAGAAGGGGAGCGATGGCTCAGAGCAGAGGAACTGCTGAGAGCAAACAACAGAAGGGACGAATGTGGCCCGGGAGAAGAGGAGATGTGAAAATGAGAGAAGGAGAGAGTGGATAAGAAGGCGGGTTCTGACAAGGGGTCTGACGAGGGGTTAAGGGAGAATGGGGTAGAGATCACGGGAAGAATACAAGAAGGATCACGGGGGAGGAAAGGGCGGGGCAGAGCAGCATGGGCGATGGGACAAAAAGGAGTTGGGCGGATCATTTCCAGAGATTTGGTGAAGAAAACATAATGCTGTCGAATATCAAGGTGGATTTTAGCAGCGACCAGGACCTGAATCTTCTTGAGGACGCTGCGAGTGTCAGTGACAGTTGATTTGCTGCGGGCCGTTCTGAGCATTGATATGTTTCTGATCATGGTAGATATTGTTGGGATTCGATTGAGTTGCATAGGAGATTGCCTATGGATCTGTTACACGCTCTATTGGCACAAGTGTCTGCCTCCTTGTTGAAAGTTCGAAGAACATGGAAGAAGCGGAGGTCTGTCATTTGTTGTGTGAGAGCTTGACACCGGTTGATAGTTTGTTGCAGTAGCACATTGGAGGCATTTCGGTTGTGAACCATTAGACTAATGATGGCAGCCAAGTCGCCAAGGATCATTGCAGTGTTTATGCCAAGTTTTTGAAGCTGGACGAGCCCTTGGTATAGAGCTAGAGCTTCAGCCCTATTATTAGAGAGGGGGCCTAATCCCCATTCATAAGTCATTTTGATATCTCCGTTGGCATTGTAGATGATTCCACCAGCCCCTGCTGTTCCAGGGTTAGATTTGGAAGCACCATCGAAGAAGAGATAGTAGGTGTTGCTGTTTCTGAGCCAAGTTGAGAACTCCTCATCTTTCAATCTTACTTTCCAACTGTGATTAGAGTTGTTGAGCTGGCTGCTAATGTTACTCCCACTTTGGCTGTTGTTACTTTTGTCCAACAAATAGCCTATGAAATTCCTTTCTTCAACACAGAGGTCAGTGATGTCAATTTTCTTTTGACTTTTGACTGAGATGGTTTCTAAAGTAAGACTCCTTGCCTTGTTACATAATTTCCTTGTGATGGTTTCTTTGTCTTTGAAGACCATGCAGTTTCTTGCCAACCATATGTTCCACAGAAGAGAATAGGGAAGAGCATCCCAAACCCTTTTGGCGATATTGTTCTTCTTTTGTTGCCACGGATAGTTCTTCTTCCAGAGGTGCAAAACTTCTCCAATAGAGTTATGGGGGTTCCAGGGGAGATGGGCGTTGAAGGAGATTTCTCTCCAACAGGTGGTGGCAAAGGGGCAGGCGATGAAGAGGTGTTGGATGGTTTCTTCAGCAGCTTGGCAATTTGGGCAACGGGAAGGACCAATAATGCCTCGCTTTTGCAAGTTGTCAGAAGTGAGAATTTTCCCTTTTAGGAGAGCCCAGATGAAGAATTTAATTTTTGGGATGGCCTCTGACTTCCAGATGATTTTCCAATGCGTCCAAATGGGCATGGGGTGTTCACTGCTACAAATATACTGATGGGCAGCTTGAATTGTGTAATTGGAGCCTGAAGGATCCCAACGGAAGCCATCGATACCATTTTTTTAATAGGAGCTATGCTATGAAGGTGAGCTAGGAGATTAGCAAAACTCGCTTTGAGGTCTATGGGTATGGCTGGAAAGGTCCATCCCGTCCAAATCTGAGATTGGGTATCCCATTGAGAAATCTGATCCAAGTAATGAAGCCCTATGTTGTCAAAGAAGGAGAGAATTTGATCAGTTCCAGGTTGGTTGTTGATAGGCTGTTGTCCCATTATTCTATCTGCTTTGATTTTGACATTGGTGCCGCCCTTGGGAACTTTAGAAATGTTTTGGGTAAGGAAGGGGATTTCTTTCTTGCACAATCTCTAGATTTTAGAGCAAACTCTGTTAGGGATATCGTAATCCAAGAGGTGTTGTCTTGCAAAGTTTAGATATTTGGCCTCCAACACACTTTTCCACCAAGCAGAATGGCTGCTAATGAATCTCCAAACGATCTTGCCACCAAAAGCCAGATTTAGGAACTTGGGAGATCTAATTCCTAGGCCTCCACGATCTTGGGTTTGAATGACCTGCTTCCAACTTACAAGATTGAATTTCTTTTTTTCATTTTTCCCCCCTTGCCAAAGGAAATGGCGGAGGATGATTTCCATTTTGTGATGAAAAATGGCAGGGGCTTGCAGAAGTGTGAATTGGTATAAGGGTAAAGAAGAAAGACCTGTTTTCAGGAGAACTAGGCGGCCTGCTGGATTGAGCCAAGTGGAACCCCATTGCTGCACTTTCCTTTTCATTTTATCTATGATAGTATCCCAAACTTTAGCTTTCAGAGGACCAACACTCACTGGCATGCCCAGATAAGTGAAGTGCTCCCAGTCTAATTTGCAAGGAACCCCAAAAGTGCTGGCGATGTTATGGAGGACTTGAGCTGTAGTGTTCCAACCGTAGATGCAACTTTTGAGTTGATTGACCATACCTCCTGAGTAGCTCATGTATTTGTCTAAGAGGGCTTTGAAACGACGGGCTATAATATTGGAGGCTCCTCCTATTAACAAAGTATCATCAGCAAATTGAGAGTGGTTTATGTTTTTGACTCCATTCCCGAATTTAATACCTGTGATAAGTCTGACACGCCGATTGTGGTCCAATGCTTTACTGAAGGACTCAACCATCAAGATGAACAGGTAAGGGGAAAGGGGGCAGCCTTGTCTTAGCCCTCGAGAGGATTGGAAAGATGGCCCTGGTCTGCCATTAACAAGAGGTGAGATCCAAGGACCTGAAATGCATGCTTTGATGAGGTCAAGGAAAGGCGCAACAAACCCCATTTTCTTTAGAACAACAATGAGGAATGAGTGCCTTACTCTGTCGAAGGCATTGGCTAGGTCCAATTTTAGAATGAAACCTTTTTCCTTTCTAGATTGGCTGGAATGTATAGCTTCTTGGACAAGGAGGATTGAATCAGAAATTTGCCTATTGGCCAAGAATCCTCCTTGGTTTTCAGAGATAAGTGAGGGGAGGAGAGGTTTGAGGCGAGAAGCAAGGATTTTGGTCAGGATTTTGTAAGATGAATTGCAAAGAGAAATGGGTCGAAATCGGGAAAAAGAAGAAGGTCGGTTCTCTTTGGGAAGGAGGGCAAGATGGGTGGCATTGGTGAAACCTCCAATTTTACCCTTGCGCTGAGTCCATTTTATCATTTTGACAAGATATTTTTTTATTATTCCCCAATAAGCTTGGTAGAAGCAGATGGGGAAACCATCTGGGCTAGGAGCTTTGTCTGGTTGGAGTGTCCAAATAGCTCTTCTTATTTCTTCTTCTTCGATCTCCGTGATCAAGTTATCATTTATTTCCTTGCTGATCTCAATGGGGAGGTGTTGCAATAGATCTGAGTAATCTTCCTCCTCTTTTGTTTCTGTTAAAAGAGCACTGTAATGATCTGAGGCTGCCTTTCTAATAGCACCTTGAGTGGTTTGAAGATTGCCTTCTACATCTATGATAGATGTAACATTGTTCCTAATTTTCCTGACGGTAGCCTGCTTATGAAAGAAAGTAGAGTTTTTGTCTCCTCCTTGCAGCCATAGCTGCCTAGATTTTATTCTCCATTTTTGCTCCTCCTCTCTATTGGCGCGATATAGCTGGAAGTAGAGATCGCTTTCAAGGTCTTTGTATTCCTGGGAGAGTCCTTGTTCCTCTGTTATGCTGTGAATTTTTTCCAATTTGTTTTTTATCTCTTTTTTGTCCTTCTCAGGTTCCATGTAGTAGTTTTTTGCCCATTCCTTTAAGGCATATCTGGTCCTTTTTAACTTGTTTTCCCATATGTATCCCAGCGATCCTTCTATGTGCTGACACCAAGTGCTTTGGACGATCTCTTTGACAGCGGGAATGTTGTTCCACAGAGGGCTGTATTTAAAGGGAATGGGCCCTAAGGGGCAGTGGGCTTCGAGAACTAGAGTTGTGGGGTAATGATCAGAAGCAGAGAAGGGTAGGATGGTGGCATAAGCAATGGAGTAGGAAGAGAGGAGCGTGACATTCACCATAATTCTGTCAAGCCTTTCCATGATATTGCCTTTGCCCAACCTGCGATTACTCCATGTGAACCTACGATTTTTTGGAACAACATCAACAAGATCGTGATCCTGCATGATGGTCTCCAACTGCGTTCTGTAAGGGTCAGGAAAGAAGCAACCTCCTCTTTTCTCATTGGAATGGAGTATGAGATTGAGGTCTCCCCTGAGAATGATATTGTTGCTTCCTTCTTCGTCTATGTTTGCTTTGAGGGCAGCCCAACACTGCTCTTTGTCTCTGTAATGGTTTGGAGCATAGATGTTATAGATGACTATCCTTTGGTTATCTGTTATATTCTCTAGAACAGTTTTTATCCAGTGCTAGCTGACTGTATCTGTTATGTGATTCCAAATGTTGTGGTTCCAGAGGGTTGCAATTCCCCCAGAGGCACCCCTTGATTCACTAATGCTGCCATTATACTGCTTTTGTTGACCAATGATTCCTTTCATTTCTTGTTGTCCTTGTTTTGTTTCTTGTAATAATAGAATTCCTGGTTTCTCATGATTTATAAGATCTTTTAAGGCAACTATTTTGGAGGGGTGCCCTAGTCCCCTGCTATTCCAGGATAGAACTTTCATCATTGAGTGTGAGGGGTACGGAGAGTTGCTTGCCCTCCTTGCTCCTTGTATACTGTTTCTTTATCATTTTGCCCCAAAATGTAGGTTTCTATGGGGTTCTGAGTACCCATGGCAATATCCTTTTGAGCATTTTCATCTCTCTGCTGCTTGGCAGACTTCCTTCCTGGCCCTTGTTTTTTTTGTGCATCCATAGTCACTCCGTGCTCTTTCGAAGAACTCCTGGTAAGTCTAGAAGAGGGAGGTTCGAGGGAGAGGGAGGAGGAGATAAGCAGAGGGGGGAAGGGCTCAATGGCATCAGCTTGGGGCAAGGGAGGGGGGTTGTCTTCAGGGGGGGAAATGGCAGAAAAAGGATTGGATGAAGAAGGGGGAGGGAGAGGATGGGCTAGAGAGGGGAAGGAGGAGTTAGAGAGGGATGAGGTGGAGGGGATGGATGTATTAGGTTTGGGAGGGGCAGCTTCAGGGTTTGCCTTGGAGATGGGGGCAGTCTTCTTTTTCTTGACCGTTTCCCATTGCTCATCTTGTGAAACATTCTCTACATCAACTAGTTTAGAACAACGATTGGCAAAATGGCCATATTCGTGACATACCTTGCATTTAAACAGGATCTGCTCGTAGTCCAATTGTTGGATGTGCATCCAGTCATCCACTTTGAGTTTGATGGCCTCAGGAAGGCCTTTGCCTAGATCAACTTCTACACATATGCGAGCACAGGCTTGCATATTATCTTTTGGCTCACTACGGTCAATGAATCTTCCAACAACATTCCCGATGGCTCGAACTGATTCACTAGGGACATCCATTTCGGGGTCGAAATTTGGAGTCCATTTGTTGAGGTATAGGCCTCTGGAATCCATGAAATATGGTCTGTTTCTAAAGATTAGATCCTTGTCTTCTCTTGATTCAAAATGGAAGGTGAAATACCCTTTCCCGCAGAAGCGAATGGAGATTTTTCCTTGTATTTTATCAGACCAGTTTCGTTCAACCCATCTTTGCACTATCTTCGGAGATGGCCAGAGGCTAGTGAATTGTTCGATGAGACCTCGTTCTGCTAATGAAAGAGCAGCCATGCGAGGAAGTGCTGGAGGAAGGTTGACCTCTTGCAAAACATCTAGCTTCTTTACAAACTTAGAGATTGTTGGGTGAGGGCGCTGAGGGGGTAAGGATTTAACCAAGGCAGAAAAGGCTTGTTGGGCGGCAGCCGCCTCCGGTGAAGCGTCCGGAGGGGCCATTGCTGAAGACCAAAGGCCAAGGCGAGATCAGTAGCGACTTGACCTAGCAGGCGAGAGCAGAGCGCGCGAAAACTATCTAAACCATCACAACTTGCACACTCATATTATTATTATGGCTAAAGAATTTGATGGCTTTTATTAATTATAATATTATTTTTACATTTAAAGAAATATATATAGATACTTTAAAGATTTACTAGACATCAAAGCATTTTGGAAAGTCTGAGGAAAGAAAATAATATAAATTTAGAATAATGAAGAATCAAGGTTTTTAATATATAGCTACTTTCAATATGATATTATATTAATATGATAAAAGTATGAGGAAAGAAAATAATATAAATTTAGAATAATTAAGAATAAGGTTTTTAATATATAATTATTTTCAATATGATATTACATGAATATGATATTATATTAATATGATAATTTATATTTACTTTTGAGAAAAAACTCATAATAATATTAATTATTTTTTGTAGGTTTTATTAATTATTTTTGTAGGTTTTAATCATATATAATTAATGGTTATAAACATATTTTTAATTAAGATTAAAAAAAATACAATATAAAAAACACACATTAATGTAGGGATTTTATCCTAAAACACAATTAGAAAAACCAGGTATATATATATATATATATATATATATATTCTTTTGTACAGTATAATATATACCCCCAACAACCATGAATTGTCAACCCATTTACAATATATTAGAATACAATCATAGTCCCTTAACCAAAACTACAAAACCAACTCATCATGCACCACAAAACTATTTTTAGTAAAAAATCATGTGCGAAAAACTGCTAAGACAGAATGCAAGAAATCACCCTTTATTTTCTGAGGTGTTTCCCCTGAACCCCTTGTGACCCCCACAACACAACATACAACACATGCATCTAGTTGTTCAAAGAATATAACACACACAACATTCTCTCACTTGTTGTTTTCTATGCACACAGGGGGTCACAGGAATACATGATCAACAATCTAGGACAATAATTCCCATTGTTTATCTACACTAAGAGAACTTATTTGACCCAGGATCTTAAAAGTGAATTGGTTTGCAAAAATGTTCAAGTATGAATTATTAAAATTAAATCAAGCTTAAAGGACATTAATGAAGCTACAATTAAAATAAATATAAGAGATAAAGAAGAGACGGAAACACAAATGACACCCAAGTGATAGCAAAGCTTGTCCAATGCAGGAAAAATCTCTTGGTCCTACCTCCAAGGGAGTGGCCTCTTTTATTAAGATCCCGATTACAATGAACAATTCTGCCTCTAGCCAACAACAAGATCACTTATGCAAATAATATAAATATGGCTCCTAAAGCCACCTAAAGGCCTCCAAAAGAACCAGCTCCAAGAACGCTTTAAAAACACCCTTAAAACCACTATTATAGGCCAATATAATGTTTAAAATAATATTATATAGGTTTGAGAACTCTCGACCTCTCTGTCGTGCATTCACAAATGGATTGGTTTTAAAACATTTTGTGCGTAGCAAGTCGAGGTCAAACCCATAGGCATTGCGCCTTGTTTTACAACCATCAGGATATATAACATAACCATAATATGCCCTGTCAGACTTTAACAAGCCTTTCTTGATGGTGTAGTGTTGTGAGGCGTTGGTTTGTTGGAATTGGTTAGGAGAAGGACCTAGGGTTGAGTTTGTTATTCCCATTGACAAAATATAATTGTAAAAATGGAACGTTAAGTCGTTGTTCGGTGATAGTTCCAAGATTATATCCCTGACGTAGTGGTAGTGGTGACATTTGTTTAGCAAGAGGTTGAAGGTTCAACCCTACCCACTTCCATTTTTAATTCAACAAAATGATTTAGAATCTTTAAATATGAGAGTTTCATATCATATTTTGAGAACCACCATGTGACCTTACAGCCAGTCATTGTGCTTTACCAATGGACATTGGGTGTTCAAATCCCCACATTGGTTAGTTCGAAATGGTTTTCAAACATTCTTTGGTCAATCACAGCCTGCCACGTAGTAACCTCTGATTGGTCCATGTATGCTTTCCCAGTCAACCTTACCATGTAACCTACCAGCTTAGATGTTGATCGGTTGTTAGTTGTACACTATGTTAACCTCCTCTTTCCATGTGTCAATCCATGGTTCTACCACACAATGCCACATGTCATCTCAAGGTGTTTCCATGTCACATGTTGGTGTTGCCATGTCAGCTTTGCATAATCACCTAACCGTTGCTACATGTCTTCTGCTAATGCTTCCATACCACTTGTAAGTCCTACCATGTGTCATCCTACAATTAGTCCACATGTCAACTACATTGCCACATCAACATGCCATGCGGCACCTCCTGGTGCTTCCACATGGAAACCTTGTCCAACCTTTAACTTATTCCTGAAAACTTTAGAACGAGATAACTTTCGCATATGGAGTCTGTTTGAGGTCATTCAAGTTATGTTGGAAAGGTCTCATCGAGTTCTTTGACGTGGTATTATTTTCATCAAGTTTTGAACACCTTAAATTTTGAGCTATTTTTGGATCCTCCCAGATCATTCCTCCCCGATAGAAGCTTTTGGACCTCCAAAATGTTTTTACTTAGACACAAAGTGAGGGTACTGCCTCCCCACTTGCTTGATATTTTTTCACCCTATTCTATACACCTGGCTCATCACAATAAATTGTATATAATGAAAAAACATTAAAACCATATTGTTAACCATTCCCATTTTCCCACAACTATCTGCATTCATTACTCCAACCACTATCCGTGCACAACACACTAGCAACAATAAAAAATACAAATATGCTAATGAAAATGAACTAACAACATTTTTGATCCTCTTAACAGGTTGACACAACATATTATCATCTTGCAGTGTCGATGTTTCCTGAAACACATCATAGTTAGTTTCACATGAAACCAATTCATTCCCATGCTTTAGATCGCATGCTTTATCTACCTTTGTAGACATGAGTGAAAAGGTTTTGCTCTCATTCACGAGCCTTTCAAATACCCTGTGGTTACCAGAGAGAGATCATATTTCATGTGATGAGCTTTAATGATATACTCAATTTCGTCCTTGAAAAGGTGATATATGTTCTCCTTTCTGAAGAAAATAATTTTCCTATTAAACAAGTAAGGGATTCCGAGCACAATTCCACAAATATCCAATGGAACCAAGTCTAGTTCAACCTCATCAAAAAATTTGGATGTGATAGCAAACTTAAGCCTACATTGTTCAGTTACTTGCAGCTTAGAATTGTTACATACCCATATGCGAAGATAAGGTTTAATATGCAACGTTGTTTCCAATTTTAGCTTCTTAAAAACCACTTTGGATATCATGTTGGCTTGAGAAATCGTATCAAACAAGGTATCAAATTTGGTATGTTTGGCTACAATCCTTATATGAAAATTTCATTTCTCTTTCTTTAATAAATAGGAGGAGAAATAAAAGAACTAGAATCATCATGAGAAGAAGATATATCTTACAACCCCATAGTTGTGATTTGTATTTCATATTCAGAGTTTGACCCTAGACCTTGTTGGAATATCGCAACTACCTTCTGCTTTCCCTTCTAATCTCAAAACCACCTAGGCCTAAGCTCTGAATGTAGTCTCCAACAATGATAATCATCGTGCCCCTCTTTTTTGCAATGGAAAAAATAAAAAATTTCATTGCCCTTGTTCATGGAAGTTGCCTTCTTTGGTTTCTCCTTCCCTTTGTCTTTTCCTTATTTCCACTGAATGGATTCCATGGAGACTCCAATACCTTGTTTACGTGCTTCGATGTAGGTTTCTTGTACACATACCTCATCTAGGTTAGATGGATTTAACAAAATAATAGTATTGCAGATATAACCATGTATACTGCCACTGTATTTAAGGAAAGTCTCTTGGGTGTATAGTGGAATGTTTAAAGCTAAGGCCTTTTTTCCTAAACTCCTCAATAAGCATTTACACACTTTGGCTTTTATTTTGCCATAGAGTTTGCCATTTTATAATTTGTTTTTGGTTAAGGTATATAATTATATTTTTAATGTTGAGGTAAATTTAAGACACAAGGAAAGAATCTAACCTTCGTGAAGCCTAGTTTTCCACCAAATTAGAGCAATACCTTCCAATTAAAGAGAGGCTAATTGAATTTTTACCTCATCTTCAAAAAAATTCTACACACAGTAATATACTTCCATTTGGCGAATCCAATTATCAAGTCTTTCAATATTGAGCTTGCCATTATAGATTGGCAAGTCGAATTTGACATCCAACTTCAATAATGGCTTCTTTGAGGTAGTATTTCCATAAGGAGATTGGGGTTGAGAATGAGGAGGATAATGAGAAGAATGAGGATTTTAAGGAGGACAATGAGGAGGTTTTTTTTTCAAATCTCCATTAATTCCTTAATCTTTGATTTTCCTCAACAAGCTATCTTCTCCAGGCTTCTTCCATTCTCTATACATTTCTTTTACCATTGCTTTCATCACCTTAAAAGCTTTCAAAAAATCTATCTCAGAGTTAAATGGATTCCTTCCATTAGTGAGGCCATCTCTATCCTTTGGGCTCACCTCGAATCAATCTCCACATTTCTTTCTATGAGTGATCCTTCAACTCGCTTGAGTTTTCTCCTGGTTGTCATGCACACTCATAAACCAATATCAATCCCGCTTTGACATCACTTGATCCAGGATCTTAAAAGTGACTTGGTTTGGAAAAATGTTCCAAGTGTGAATTATTAAACTTAAATCAAGCTTAAAATACATTAATAGAGTTGAAAATAAAAGAAATGTAAGAAATAGAGAAGGGAAATAAACAAGAATGAAACCCAAGTGATAACATAGTTCATCCAATGTGGGCTATAACCTTAATATACATTAGTTGTTTATTACTTCTTATGTCACTCGTACTTGACCTATTACTGAGCTTGTAATATTTGGGCCCTGCCTCCAAGTAAGTGGCTTCTTTTATTAAGCTCCCAAAACTTGATTACAATGAGCATTTCTACCTCTAGGCAATAACATGATCACTTATGTCTACAACAAATATATGGCCCCCAAAGACACCCAAATGCCTCCAAAAGAATCAACTTTAAGAAAAAATTAAAAACACCCTTAAAACCACTATTATAGACCAATACAATGTTTACAACAACTACTATATATTTATGAGTACTCTTGACCTATTTATCATGCATTCACAAATGGAATGGTTTTAAAATATTTGTGCACAACAAATTGGGATCCCAACCCATGGGTGTTGTGCCTTGCTTTAGAACCATCAGGATATACACCATAACTATAATATGTCCTATAGGGCTTTAACAAGACTTTCTCAAAGGCCCAGTGTCATGTGGCATTTGTTTGTTGGTGTTAGTTAGGGGATGGAACTAGGGTAAACTCCACCATTCCCATTTACAACATATAGTTGTAACAATGGAATGTTAAGTCATAGTTTAACGATAGTTCCAATATTATTGTACTTGGCATAGTGGTGGTGGTGATGTTTGATTGGAAGGAAGCAGGGTATTTTTTAAGGATTCAAATATTATCCCTATTTATAGTATTATAGGCAACTATTCTAGTTTCAGAAGTCATAAATATAGAATGTAAGTGAATATTCAGTGAAAAAACAGGTAATGTACTATTAAAATTGGTAAAATATTGGAAAATATTATCCATTTAATTACATATATGTAAAAAATACGTGAATTTTTAACCAAATGAGCGAATATGAATATATATATATATATATATATATATATATATATATATATATATATATATATATATATATATATAATTTTTATTTTATTTTTTTGCAGAAAATGTCTAAAAAATAACCAATTAATGGAAATTTTCCTTCGCAAGAGGTCAAGGGTTTAACCCCGCCTGCTTCCATTTTTATTTTAATAGAATTATTTACAATATTTAAATACCAGATTTGCATATCATATTTCAAGAACCACCCTGTGACATAACAATTGAATGTCGTGCTTTCTCGTTTGTTGTGCTCGGCCCGTGGACTTCGGGTGTTCGAATCCCCACTCTAGTCAAATTGGAATGGTTTTGAAACATTCTTTGATCAATTGGAGGTTTCCATGTGGTGGCCTCTAATTGGTCCATGTACGTGTACCTTTTCAGCCCTACCATGCAACTTGCTAGCTCAAATGACAACCAATTTCTAGTTGTATTCCATGTCAACCTCTCTTGCCACGTGTCAATTTTTTGGCTTTTCCGTGTAGTGCCACATGTCCTCTCAAGGTGTTGCTACGTGCCACATGTTGGTAGTACCACAAGTACTCTACACAGTCGCATGTCGTTGCCACGTGTCTTGTGCTCATGGTGCCATTTTGCATCCCATGACTTGTCCACTTGTTAGCCATACTACTATGTCAGCTTGCCACATGCCACCTCCTGGTGCTTCCATGTGGCAACCTTGTCCAATTTTGATTGTTTCCCAAAAACTTTAGAACAATATATATTTCCCACATGAATTATGTTTTAGGCCATTAAAGTTGCATTGGAAAGGTCTTCTTGAACTCTATGACATGGCGCCATTTTCATCAAGTTTTGAGGCATGTTTTGATCCTCCTAGATCATTCTTAATGCTCACAGTTTTTTTTAATGAATCTGTAACATTCTTCAAAGTGTCCACTTTTTCCAGTGACACCTTCTTGTCTTCAATCATATCTATCATGAAGTGATATTGAACATCAATATGCTTTGTCCTTGAATGATAAGCTAGGTTATTCACCAGGAATATTGCAATTTGACTATCACAATATATCCTTACAACTTGTTGTACCAACCCAATACCTAAATGCAATATTTGTAACCATATTGCTTCCTTGCTTGCATGAGTGGCTTCCATGTATTCAACTTTTGTAGTTGAGAGTGCCACTACAAATTGTCTTTTTCTCATCTAATTGATTACTCCTCCAAATGGGTTAAACACATACCCACTTGCATATGTTTTACAATCCAGATTCAACTTAATTTGCATAAACAAAAGCATGTATGTTCAAAACTATATCCAATCCCAGTCTTCCTTTATAGCACAATCCATAGATAGTAGTGCCACAAAAATACCTGAAAACCCTCTTTACTATTTCCCAATGATCCTTCCCTGGTTTTAGAATATACCTATTCAATACTTCCATTACATATGTAATGTCTAGTCTAGTACATATCATTGCATACATCAAGATTCTAACCGTACTAGAATAGGGAACATGGGACATGTCCTCTTCTTCTTCTTGTCTTGTGACATTGTTCTACATATAAACTTACGCTTATAGGATTAGGCACCTTTGTCGGTTTACATTTTTGCATATTAAACCTATGCAATATTGTCTCTACATACTTCCTATGATTTAACTAGAGTTTCTTGTTTTCTTGATCTCTTTCAATTTCCATGCCCAAGATAAAATATGTAGCATTGAGGTCCTTCATGTCAAATTTAGAGGAAAATTGAGTTTTCACTTCTTGTATGATTTTCCTATCATTAACGAGTAGTGATATATCATCCGCATATAAGGCCAAATAAATAACATGATCACCAACTATTTTGAAATACATAAAGTGATATGATTTTCTCCTTGTGAATCCAATTCCATGTATATAAGTATCAATTTTGTGAAACCACATCCTTAGTGATTGCTTTAACACATATAGGGACTTTTTCAACCCACATAATAGCTCTTTCTTGCCTTTCACAACAAAGCCTTCTTATTTCTTCATCTAGATTTATTCTTCCAGATCCCCATGTAAAATATTGTATTCATGTAAATATATTATACTTTAATATCAAAAGCATCAACAACAAATAAAATAAATGTAATAGAATTAGCTTGGAAACAAGAGAAAATATATCACCAAGGTTAATTCCCTCTACTTGGAAATAAGCCTTTGCATTCAACTTCTTCTTAAAGACCCATTTGCTTCCAATGGGATGTCTTCCAACCCGCAACTCCATTAGATCCTAAGCCTCATTCTCGTCTAAGGCTACCATTTCTTCAATCATGGACCTTTTCTATATTTTTTCATCATTTGAATCCACTTCCTCCCTAATAGTTTTAGGATCATCATCAGTAATAAACAAAGAAAAATTAGAATATAAATCAAGTGGATTATACCTTTCTGGATTCTCTCTTTATCTAACTAATATCCTAACTGCCAGAGTTTGTGGTTCTTCTTCTTCTGATTCCTATTATTCTATAGAGTTTGATTATCACCCTTCAATTCAAATTCTATCTTGTCTGGTCCTTTCTCCCTTGGCAGGACTTCCTTTTTGATAGCATCTTTGACTTTTCTAAATACTTCATCTCGACTATTCACAACCTTCTTAGTTTATGGGCTCTAAATATTTTATACCATCTTTATATACAATAAATATACACTTTTTAGATTTCTTATCCAACTTGATCCTATTCTCCTTTGGAATGTGTACATAAGCATCATATTGAAATACCCTTAGATGTTTATGAGAAGGTTTCTTACCAATCCACACCTCATATGGAATATATTCATTCAATTTTGATGATGGTGATCTATTTACTAGATAACACATAGTTATATTGCCTCTAACCATAATTCTTGTTCTAACTTGAGACCATTGTGCATGCTTTGTTGAAATATGTAACTAGGTTCAGTCTTCATAATGGCATATGTAATCATGATTTTATGTAAAGAGAAAAATAAATTTATTATTGTCATTCTTGAGTCATGAGTTTCATTCTCAAGGAAAAATTATTTATAGGTCAAGCACCCATTGAGTGCTTCTAGGGCTTGTCATTGAGCCTACAAGTCAATTGAGTCATTGTCATCTATGGAATACTCTTTTGGGCATGTAACATCTTGTAAAGAAAACTTATGTAAAGTCAAAAGTGTCAAATAGACCCTTCAATATCTTGTCATCATCAAAAGAACAAGTTTGCCTTCATGATTGGACAAGTCAACCTAAAGGCAAAAATTTGACTTAGAAAGAAGCCTATATATAGGAAGACTTCAGCCTCATTTAGAGATCATCCAATCAACTCTAAAGAAGTTTGATCTAAGAGAAGAAGAGGAAAAAACAAGAAGTCGAATAACTAACAAAGAAGGATAAGGAGAAAGCGAAGTTTTGGGATTGTCTTTGGGCTACTATCCTTCACACGTGCAAGATAATTAGGGCATATTTTGTAAAAGCTAAAGGTCAAATTGAAAAAGTCAAGTTAGGGCTCCAAGTGCCATACTTTGCAAGCTTAGTTTCTGAAAAATAAAGGACCATCTCAAGCGAAAAAGAAAAGAGGAAGAAATCACCATCTTCTCCACACATGTAAGAGCTAGCATTTCTGTAGAAGAAATTGTTGGGGGTTGAATTTGTAGAATAAACTGTTGAGGGTTGAAATTATAGAAGAAACTATTAGGGGTCAAAGCTGCAAAAGTTGTTGGGGTTAAAGATGCTAGAGAAAAGAAATCTCCTCAAGAAGGAAGGATTGACTTGGTCTTGGAGGGGACTTTGACAAGGGTCCTAGGTCTTTGAATTCATCATTTGAAGTTCTATAAGAATAGAAGAGTTCTTGTGGGGTTTCCTCTCAAGAGGAGAGGTTTTGGCCCTAGCTAATAGCCTATATTTTGTGTCCTATTGCCTCATTGATCTTGATTTATGGTATTTGTTTGATGATACAAAACACTAATAATAATCAAGTGAAAGAATAAGATAATCAAGTTAAGTAATAATACATCACAAGTTGTTAACAAAGTAAGAGAAATCACTTTATTTAGCTACCCGTAGATTTCTCAACATGGTATTAGAGTGATCAGGTGCTCAAAAATCAAAGTGTCAAAATCTTGTTAAACTTAGCTTCATATCAAAGAGATCTTCATTTCGAATCCAACGGTGTGAATGACGCTCAAATCAGAGTTCGTATGCAGAAGTTAGAGCAAGTCAAAGATTAGATTTGACTTGCTTACTTAGCAGGATTGGATGACATGGAAAAGGTCCCAACGAATGGGGAAGCGCCAAGTGGCCGGTTGCAACTGGGTTATGCATATCGCATATCGGGGAAAAATAGAGGTTGCGGGTTAAGAATCGATCCCGATGCAGACAGGTTGCGATGCGATCTAATCGCAATCGCATATCACAAGTGTATAAGAATCGGCGCCCGGCGAAGTTCAGTTGCGATGTGATTTATCGCATATCGCAGTCGCAAAAAATGGCTGTGTTACGATACAGTTCTGGAAATAATCGTCGAATTTTGATTTGCGATAGACTACCTGGACGTGATATTTTATATATTCCCATTAATACTCTTGTCGGGTTCGCCAATATCGCAATCACAACATCCCCGCCGTGTTAACAAGACCTTTTGCTCGCTAAAATTTGTTGATTGTGATTTGCGATACGGCGGACAGGTTATGACCTACAGCGTGATGAAATATTCACCGGTTAACAGATTTGGGAACGAAAATGGGGGTTTCCACCGGTTTTGGAGCAATTTGTGGAACAAATAGTGGGAGAACTAGGAGAAGTCATAACTTATTCAGTTCTTATACAATTTGGATGCAAAAAGAAGCTAGATAGCCATTTTTGAGGATTCTGGACTCATTGAGACAAGTTTTGGAGGCATTTGAGCATTTTAAACACACTTTTGTTGTAATTTTGAGCATAATAGAGAGGCCCAAGCATTGGAAGCTGGGCTAAGGAGACGTAGCCCAAGAGGGGTGAACTCCTCATCAAATATCTATGTTGTGTGTTGTATTTGATGTTCTTTGTTGTTATTTTGTTGTTTTTCAGCATATGTTTTATGTTAAATTGTTTATAACATTTACATAAAAAAATATCATGCGAACCAGTTAATGAAGCAAACATGGTGAATCCTCAAGCACTTGATAATCAAATAATAAGCATCTTGAGTTTTATTCTGAATGGGGAATTAGCACAGCATTACTAATCTTCTCCAGCTTCAAATCAAGTTGGTATTAGAGCACTGATTCTTACTTACTAGATTTACTTGTGTAAAGAAGGAGTATTGTTTGTTAGTTTTGTGTCATGCTAACAAGGTTAAAACTCAAAAGAGGAGAAGGAAAGCAGGTTGGAAGCCCTGAAGTTAGGTCAAGTGCAAGAAGAGAAAGGTTGTTAAAGTCTTCTACACTAGTACATCCTCAAGTTGCAGAAGTTGCAGTTGAGTCTTCATAAACAATGACTCATGAAGGAGAACCTACCATGAAAGAAGATGAGGAGACCTTTAGAAAGGCTTTCTTTGATATGAAAAAGATGGTGAAGGTCCTCTATGAAGAGAGGAATAGCAAGTTACAAGGAGAAAGTTCCAAACCTCCCAAAGGAGAAGGCTCTTCAGGAGGAGGTAAAGGAAAAGGAGGTAATGGGAATGGAGACAAAACTCTACCCTCTCCACCATCTTCTTCCTCTTCTACTTCACAAGCATCTTCAAACTCTTACACTAAAACAACCCTTACTCATACTTATGATCATTCTGCAAAAGGAACTGGTAAATCACCTTTTCTAAAGCTTGACGTTAAATTCGAGTTGCCTATGTACAATGGAGAAGTTAATGCAGAAAAGTTGGATAATTGGATTCGTCAGTTGGAGGTGTATTGTAGAATTTAGAACCTTCAAGAGGATGACATAAAAATTCAGTTGGCTTCATTGAGAATGGAGGGTGCAACACTCATTTGGTGGGAAGAAATAACTCAAGACGAGATCAAAAAACATGGTAAGATCTCTATTACTTGGTTTGATTTCATTGTTGCTATAAAATACAATTCTACCCTTTAGCTCATATGAAAAAAGATATCATGAATTGGGAAAATTTCAGACAGTTAAAAGGAAAAAATGTGCAAGAGTATACTGAGGAGTTTAGGAGAAGAGATCTTATGCTAGGAGTAGACTTACATTCACAAGATACTTTGTTGAAATATATAGGAGGTTTGCATAGCTATCTTCGACACACCATTCTTATGTTTAATCCCACGAATCTTGATGAGGTCTGTGTTCAAGCTACACACCTCGAAGCAAGACAGAAAAATGTACAAGAAGAAGGTAAGATGAATCCATTCCAGAGTGGTGAAAAAGAAAATAAATCTAACGGAAAACATAATAAAAATGCTTATGTTAAGAAAGAAGGGGAGAAACCAGTGTGCAATAATTGTTCCAAATAGGGCCATGATGAAGCGCATTGTTGCAAGCTTCATCTTGAATCAAGACCGAAGAAATTTAACAATAAAGCGAAATAGAAGACAAACGTTGTTGTACAACACAACTTGGGTTCCGACTCAGGGGATGAAACAAAAATTGCAGCCACAGTCACTAAGGGAAAAGCCATGGCAAAAGCAAGCAAATAGGAAGCGATGGGAAGCACCAACTCAACAAATAACTCCAACAATGCTTCAAATGAAGAAAACAGAATTGAGATGTTCCATATCAGAGTTATTTCCAAACACACCAAGATTGATACGCTATTTGACAGTGGATCCCAGGAAAATTTAATTTCTACAGACTTGGTCAAGAAGTTGAATCTTGAAACCATGCCTCATCATAAACCATATCCATTGGGTTGGATAACCAAGGATGAAAATCTTCAGGTCACAAGGAAATGCATTTTTAGGTTTGCAATTACTACTAATTCCATTGATGTAGTGCCACTGGATATTTATAGAATTTTGTTGGGAAGCCCATATCTGTATGACCAGAAAGTCATTTTCCATAGATTTGAGAACAAATATCATTTTTTCAAAGACAAAGTGGATTATATTGTGAGAACTCATCGTAGGAAGCTTAATTTGTCTTTAGCAAGCGTAGGGAAAATGAAGTGACTGGTCAATTCCAGCAAGAATCTCGTGCTCCTTATGATCAAGCAGAAGAATGACACGGAGCATGAATCCTTTGCAGCATGTGACGTGAATCTGAAAGATAAATTAGTTTATGTGGTCAATCAATGTGGATATATGTTTCAAGAACCAAAGGGATTGCCACCAAAAACGGGAATTCAGCACAAAATTCAACTACAACAAAACTGTCCACTCCCAAATATCGGTATGTATTGAATGTCAATTTTGGAAAGTTTAGAAATTAAGAAACAAGTCCAGGAATTGTTGGATAAAGATGTAATTTGTTATGAAACCAGCTCAAGAAAAGATAGAAAAGATAGATCAACGCCTTAGAATTTAGCCTCTTCGAGGGGGAAACCTCCTTTACATCACATAAATGAACAATTCTCCGATGATTCATATGACAAAACCTCCTTTCTATATATAGGAGTCTAAGGAGTCACAATATAACCCAACCAACCTAACAATTATAATATAAAGCCACAAAAATAACAATAGAGGGATTCTATGGGGCACAGTAATAACAATATGGGGATAATAGGGGCACAACAATATTAATAAGGGATGCAACTACAATAATAATGGGGTAATCACTAGTATTATAGGGACCCAACATGCCCTTCTCCTTCAAAAAAGTGTTGTCCTCAACATTTGAGTAGTTCTGGATGCTTCTGTATAAAATTCTCATCCTCCCATGTGGAATCTTCAGCGGATAAGTTCTTCCACTTGATAAGATACTTCGAAATTGATCGATTTCGTAGTTGTCGAGTTCTTGTTTTTGTGATTGCTTCCGGTTCCAATATAATTTTTCCTTCCTTATCAAGTTCTGGAAATATTGTTTGAACTGGGAGCTTGTCGCCTATAACCTTCTTTAAACATGAAACATGGAAAACTGGGTGCAATCGAGAAGCTGCAGGAAGCTCCAATTTGTATGCCATAGTACCAATCTTTTGCAACACCTTGTACGGACCATAATACTTTGGTGATAATTTATTATCCTTCTTAGCTTGCTCGAGGGACATTTGCTTATATGGTTGTAGCCGTAGGAATACCCAATCACCTACATCAAAACTTCTTTCGCTGCGATTTTGATCTGCCTGTTGTTTCATTCTATTCTGTGCCAACACGAGGTTATCCTTTAAGAGTTGGAGGACTTGTTGTTGATGTTCGATGTGATGTTCCACTGCTTGAACCTTAGAATTTTCTCTTAAATATGATGTGATGGATGGTGGCTGATATCCATAAGGTGCCATAAATGGGGTCATTTTTGTTGTTGTATGGAAGGAAGTGTTATACCACCATTCAGCCAGAGGCAACCATTTGACCCATTGTGTCTGTTTATCATATACAAAGCAACGAAGATATCCTTCAAAACATTTGTTTACTATCTCAGTTTGCCCATTAGATTGAGGATGATAAGATGAGCTATGAGCTAACTGAGTACCAAGACAAGAAAATAATTCTGTCCAAAAATTTCCAGTGAAAATGGGATCTCTGTCACTTACAATAATCTTTGGGTTTCCATGTAGCTTTTGAATTGTTTCCATAAATGCAGTAGAAACTGTATTGGATTTAAATGGATGTGATAATGCACAAAGTGTGCATACTTGGTAATTCTGTCAACTACCACCATGATGACACTCTTTCCCTCAGACTTGGGTAAACCTGTGATAAAATCCATTGAAACCTCCTCCCAACGTTGGGTTGGAATGGATAAAGGTTGTAAAAGACTCGGTGTCTTAATTGTTTCAACTTTATTTTTTTGGCAAACCAAACATTCCACCACAAATTTTTGAATATCCGATTTAAGGCCATCCCAAAAAAATCCTTCTTAACCCTGTGGTAATTTTTTAAAAATCCTGAGTGCCCTCCTAAGGGAGAAGTGTGCAATTCCATAAGCATATTTTGTTTTAGTTGGGAATTCTTACAGAGGTATAAGCGATCTTTGTACCATAAAGAATCATTTTGCCAGCTAAATGTATCATATGTACTGGAATCTTGTTGTAACTTTCGAATAAGTGCCCACACTTCTTCGTCATTCTTCCATTCCTCCCTTGCTTCGTTTATCCAATCTGGTTAGATAATAGAAATGGCGCACAACAATGCTTCCACATCCTCATCCTTTCTTGAGAGTGCATCTGCCACCACATTTTGCTTCCCTTTTTTGTAGATGATTTCAAAGTCATAACCCAACATCTTTGTGACCCACTTTTGTTGCTCTTTAGAGGATAATCTTTGTTCTAAAAAGTATTTAAGGCTATCATGATCCGTTTTTACCTTGAAGTGTCTTCCCATTAGGTAGGGTCGCCATTTCTTAAGTGCATGGAGTATTGCCAACATTTCCTTCTCATAAATAGCTTTATGTAAAAACTTTCCCTTGATTGGACGACTTTCAAAAGCAATGGGTCTTTCATCTTGCATTAAAACAGCACCAATTCCATTTCCTGAAGCATCACATTCCACAATAAAGGTTTTTGTGAAGTCCAGTGTAGCTAAGACTGGTGCTTGGCACATTGCCTCTTTAAGATGTTCAAAGGCCTTTGTTGCTTCTGGAGTCCATGAAAATGCATCTTTCTTCAATAATGTTGTTAGAGGTGCTACTATTCTCCCATAATTCTTAACAAACTTGCGATAATACCCTGTCAACCCAAGAAATCCTCGCAGATGCTTTATGGATGTGGGGATTTTCCATTCCTTAATGGCTTTAATTTTGCTAGGGTCTACCTTAACTCCTTCATGAGATACAATATGACCCAGATATTCCACCTCTTGTACTCCAAAGAAACATTTGGATCTTTTTGCATATAATTGTTTCTCCTCCAATAGTTGTAGCACCCTGTCAACATGTTCAACATGATCCTTCCAAGACTTGTTGTAGATTAGTATATCATCAAAAAATACTAACACAAATTTTCTAAGGAATGGTTTGAAAATGGAATTCATCAAACCTTGAAATGTTGAAGGTGCATTGGTAAGGCCAAAAGGCATGACCAAAAATTCATAATGACCCTCATGAGTTCTAAATGTTGTTTTCGGAATGTCTTCAGTCTTCATTCTGATTTGATGATATCCTGAACGAAGATCCAACTTGGTGAAGTAAATTGATCCATGCAATTCATCCAGTAATTCATCAATGACGGGAATGGGAAACTTATCTTTAATAGTGAGCTTGTTGATCTCCCTATAATCTGGACACATGCGCCATGATCCATCCTTCTTGTGTACCAATACTACTAGAGGAGAGAAAGAACTTTGACTCGGTTGAATTATACCAGCCTCTAGCATTTCTGCAACCATACGTTCAATTTCACTCTTTTGGGCATATGGATATCTGTATGGCTTGATGTTTGGAGGAACACTTCCTGGAATCAAATGAATAGCATGATCATGATCACGAATAGGTGGGAGACCTTTGGGAGTCTCAAATACCTTGGAATGATTGTCCAAGACTTTTTGTAGATCTGGAGAAATAGATGATTGCAATGTGGAAACATCTAGCGAACATAATTGTGTAATTACACCCCTTTGTTCCTTTTTTAGAAGCTTTTTCATACCATTAGAGCTAATTATCTTTCCCGGTTTCCCTGCAATACCCCTTAATTCAACTTCCCTTCCTTCCACAGAAAATTTCATGAAAATTTCTTGAAAATTAAAAGCTATTGTACCCAAGGATTGTAGCCATTGGACTCCTAGTACAACATCACCACCTCCCATTGGAATGGAAAGCATTGTGCTAGTCAATACATATTCTCCCATCAATAGCTTGATATTATGGCACTTTCCAAAGAAATTTATTGTTCCTCCATTTGCAACCATCACTTGACACTCTGGTGCTGGAGATAAGAAGAAATTCAATTCTTTTGCTACCTTACAATGAATAAAATTGTGGGTACTTCCTGAATCAATCAACACTATTACCTTTTCTTCTTGATTTGTCCTTCTATCTTGATGGTTTGAGGAGTGGTAATTCCCACCAATGCATTACAAGATATGGTCGGATTCATTTCTTCTTTATCTAGGCTTTGTTCCTGGAGTATATCCTCTTCTTTTGACCTTTCTTGCTCCTTTTCTTCTTCCTCTTTGCAATCTATGTAGAATAATTTCTTCTCAGCACACTTATGACCTTTAGTGTATTTGCTATCACAACTGTAACAAAGCCCTTTTGCTCTTTTTTCTTCCAATTATTGTGGTGTCAACCTTATAGGTTGTGGAAGACTAGGGGTAACAACACTTCCATCTTTATAGTTGTGAGTGGTATGCTTCCTGGTTGCCATAATTTTGCTTTCCATTTTTCTTGCTAACCTGAATGCCTTCTCTAATGAATCAGGTTCCCAAAGGCGAACATCATGTTGGATATTATCCTTTAAAGTCCCTATGAATACATCAATCCTATGCTCCTCTGGAATATTTTTTACCCTTATGTTCAATTTTTGGAACTCCTCAATGTGCTCCATTATTGAACCCTTTTGTTTGAGACTTATCAATTGGCTAAAAAAAGTGTTGCTTTTTATATCCTCATAATGTGCTATCAATTCTTCCGTAAAAATTTCCCAAGTGATAATTTGTTTACGAGAGCAAATCCATTGATACCATACAAACTGATTTGGTTCCAAATATAAAGTTGCAATACGTACCTTTTGTGTTATTGAGATCGAAAAATAGTTCCATTTGTAATATCCATGTTGTGGGATCCTTGCCATAAAAATTTCTCATATCGATTTTTGGAATATGGTGGGTCTTTGATCCCACATTAGAGTCTAAGAAATCATGATTAACATTTCTTTTGTTCGCATCATGAGTTTCCTTTACTACCTTTTCACCATTAGTAAGTATTTCTTGTAGAAAATTTGTCAAATCTGTCTTCAAATCTGCCATGTCTCTCTTCAAATCTATCTTCAAATCATCCATCCTAGCTTCCACGCCCTTTATCTTAGATTCCACGCCATTTATCTTAGCTTCTGTTAGCTTTTGTGAGAGTGAAATTTGTTGCATTTATTCTTGTAATTTTGATATATCATGTAGCATTTCTTCCTCTTCTTCATGAGTCATGCTAGAGCTTTCAGGTTGCTTACTAGGTGTTTGAATTTTCTTTCCTCGGGGCATCAGTTACTGATAATAATGCTCTACTATGCCCTTTGAATTCCTTCAAAGTAAATTTTCAAACCAAGCTTAAGCAAAAAATTTAAAAAAATCTACACACCTTTTTTCACTTTATAGGAGCTCGATATTGCCTCTGATGTATCTCTGTACTTTCTGATCATCCAGTTCTAAAATTGTGACCTGCAATAACCCTCTATGTCCTCTTTCCAATGCCACTGGTCTAACCCAAATTGGATTCTCCAAGGAAGAGTTATGCGAAATCTCCCACAGTGACTTGATTATAGACTAGTTCATTAGAGCGAACTTGTACGACGTGCCACAAGTCATTGTTTCGACCTTTGGCTCTAAAAAATATCTACAAGAAACTACAGTCCGTCCTCTTTCTGTAACTTCTTACGAAATTTCAATCCGATGCTCAAAGAGAAAGTTATGACAATTTTCCCCAGGTCACCTGTTTGGAATGTAATTCAAGAGTCTGCAAAAAGACCAACTTTCTCAGATCATATCTCCGCAAATATAGTGCAAAAAGCTCTAAAATTCGGACCCGAGGTTCAGCGCGATGTCTTCTCAAATGAGTTTTTATTTTAGCTTCTGAATCGTTGCAGAAAAAAAGTTATAGCGAAAATTCCACGATGACCTATCTGGAGCAGCGAAACCCTAGAATCCAAAGCTCTGATACCAAATGTTATGAAACCAACTCAAGAAAAGATAGAAAAGATAGATCAACGCCTTATAATTCAGCCTTTTTGAGGGGGAAACCTCCTTTACATTACATAAATGAACAATTCTTCGATGATTCAAATGACAAAACTTCCTTTCTATATATAGGAGTCTAAGGAGTCACAATATAACCCAGCCGACCTAAGAATAATAATATAAAGCCACAAAAATAACAATAGAGGGATTCTATGGGGAACAGTAACAACAATATGGGGATAATAGGGGCACAACAATATTAATAAGGGATGCAACTACAATAGTAATGGGGTAATCACTAGTATTATAGGGACCCAACATAATTCGTCCCTCTACTTCGCCATGTGGTTCAACAAATGTTTTAGTACCCAAGAAATATGGAACCTGGCGCATATGTGTATATTATCGAGCTTTGAATAAAATTACCATAAAGAATTGATACCCACTACCCAAAATAGATGATTTTCTAGATCAGTTGAAGAATGCAAAATATTTCACTAAAACAGACTTGAGAAGTGGATATCATCAAGTTAGAATAGTTGAGGAGGATATTTGGAAGACTACTTTTAAAACCAAACAGGGATTGTTTGAGTGGCTGGTTATGCCTTTCGGTCTTTGCAACGCTCCAGCTACATTCATGAGAGTTATGAATGATGTTTTAATATCCTTTCTTGATGAGTTTGTAATTGTCTATTTAGATGATATTTTGATATTCAACAATTCACGAGAAGAGGATGTCAAGCATGTGAGGAAAGTGTTGGATGTCTTGAAAAAGGAACATTTATTTATGAAGATTTATAAATGTGAATTTGGGAAAAATTCCTTAGTGTATTTGGGCCACATAGTAGGAGTAGATGAGCTAAAGATTGACCCCTCTAAAGTTTCGATCATTGTGAATTGGCCAATACCCAAATCAGTCACAGAAGTAAGGAGTTTTCTGGGAGCAGCGCAATACTAGAGGAAGTTCATTGCCAATTTCTCTTCCATAACAGCTCCACTACATGCTTTGACTAGTGTGAAGGTTGTCTTCCAGTGGGGAGGAAAACAACAAAAAGCATTTGATGCTTTAAAACAAAAGATCAGTTCAACCCTAATTTTAGCATTACTGGATTTGAAACGACCATTTGAAATACAAACATATGCAAGTGACTATGCCATGGGTGCAGTTCTTTTACAACATGGTAAGCCCATTTCATGTCATTCCAAGATTTTTAATGGTGTTGTTATTAATTATCCTACATATGATAAAGAGATTTATGCATTGGTGCAAAGTGTGAAAAAATGGAAGCATTATTTAATGGGAAAAGAAACCATTATTCACACCGATCATCAACCTTTGCAATATCTACAATCTCAAACAAAATTGCAGCAATCAAGGCACTTTCTTTGGAAGGGATTCTTACAGGATTTCCACTTGGTAATCAGGTACAAGAAAGGTATTTATAACAGATTTTCTGATATGCTTTCTAGACCAGTTGTTAATGTATCCATTTTACTCAAGAATAATTATGTTTTGCCTTAAAGTTATGTTGACAAATACACACATGATGCTAACTTTCAAGAGATATATTCTAACTTGAGTCAAGGCCACCAAGTTGAGGAATTAGACTACCATTTACATGATAATTTATTGTATCATTTGGGAAAACTTTGTGTTCCACAGGGAGAGAGAGTAAATGTCACAAGGGAAGCGCACACTTCTCTTATTGTTGGACATTTCGGTGTAAGTAAAAAAAACGGAAAATATTAAGATGTATTTTTACTAGCCTCGTATGCTTGAAAGTGTGTCACGTTTTATCAAAGGTTGTTCAGAGGTTGTTCATTGTGGGTAGTCAGTAAGCCTAGTAATAGAAAACTTGGATTGTACACAATAATTCCAACGCCTTTATGTCCATGGGAGAGTGTTTCTATGGATTTTGTAGGAGGCCTTCCTTTATCAAGAAAAGGTCATGATTATTTGTATGTAGTTGTGGATAGGTTCTACAATATGTGCATATTAATGCCTTGTAAAAAAAAATTACAAATGAACAAACAACTCAACTTTTCTTTCCAAATGTATGGGTTCATTTTGGATTACCTACTTCTATTGTAAGTGATTGTGATTCCCGATTTTTTGGGAATTTTTGGTCAGGTTTATGGAACTTGATGGACACCAAGTTGAATAAAAGGACATCCTTCCATCCGCAAACAGATGGTCAAACTGAAGTGGTTAACAATACAGATATTCATTTGCTAAGAGGATATTGTAGCAAACATCCTAAGTTGTGGGATGAATAGTTGCATTATATTCAGCATGCTTACAACCGAGCAAACCACTCTTCTACTCTAACTTCGACTTTTGAGGCATGTCTTGGTTATTTTCCTAAATTTCCTTTGGATTTAATATGTGAGAAAGATGTAGCCGTAGATGGACATAGAAACATAGACAGAGCAAATAAATTCATTGAGAAAATTCAGTTGATTCAACAAACAGTTCAAGAACAGTTAGAAAAAAGTCAAGGCAAGTATAAGGCAAGGCATGATAAGCATCGTGTGGATCATTAGTTTCAAGAAGGTGATGAAATTTGGCTTTACATTAGCAAGGAAAGGCTTCATGGTGAAGCTAAAAACCTAAAACCAATCCATTATGGTTCATTTAAAATTCTAGAAAAGATTGGTAATAATGCTTTCAAGCTTGAGTAGCCTTCATATTTGCAAATTTATTCCGTTGTTAATGTTGAAAATTTGAGATTGTATGAGCCTCATTTGATTGAAGATCAAGGAGAAAGTGTACAGATTCCATCAATTGAAGACTTTTCTCCAGAATTCCTTGATGTGCTTCAGCAAGACACTATACTTGACAGAAAAACAAGGACAACAAAAAGGGGAAATTTTGATTATCTTTGAGTGGGTCTCAAAAGTACAAATCCATCAAAGGAAAAATGGATTGAAGAGGGGAAGGTGAGGAAACATTACCCTCATCGGTTCAATAACTGAATATAATATTTTGGGATCCAAAATGCTTCCAATGGGGAGGAGTGATCAAGTGTTCAAAATTATGCTCAAAAACCAAAGTGTCAGAATCTTGTTCAACTTAGCTCTAGATTGAAGAGCTCATCATTCTAAATCCAATGGTGTGAACGACACTCAAATCCGAGATCGTATGCAAAAGTTAGGGCAAGTCAAAGTTCATATTTGACTTGCTTACGTGGCAGGATTGGATGACATGGCAAAGGTCCCAACGAATGGGGAAGCATCAAGTGGCAGGTTTCCACTAGGTTTCGCATATCACATATTGGGGAAAAACATAGGTCGCATTTTAAGAATCATCCCCGACGCAGACACATTGCGATTCAATCTCATTGTAATCACATAGCGCAAGTGGATAAGCATTGGCCCCCGGCGAAGCCCGGTTGTGATGCGATTTATTACATATCACAATCGCAGAAAATGGTTGTGTTGTGATATGGTTCCGACAGTAATGGACTAATTGCAATTTGCGATAGACTGCCCGAACACAATATTTTATATATTTCAGTTAACACTTCTGTCGGGTCCGTCAATATCGCAATTGCAACATCCCTGCCGTGTTAACAAGACCTTCAGCCCGCCAAGCTTCGCTGATTGTGATTTGTGATATGGCTGACAGTTTATGGTTCACGGTGTGGAAAAATATTCACCCGGTTAGCGGATTTTGGAGCGAAAATGGGGGTTTCTTAGGGTTTTGGACCAATTTGTGGAACAAATAGTGGGAGAACTAGGATAAGTCATAACTTCTTCGGTTCTTATCCAAATTGGATGCAAAAAGAGGCTAGATAACCATTTTTTAGGATTCTGAACTCATTGAGATAGGTTTTAGAGGCATTCGATCATTGTAAACACACTTTTGTTGTGATTTTGAGCATAATAGAGAAGCCCAAGCATTGGAAGCTGGACCAAGGAAACGTAGCCCAAGAGGGGTGACTCCTCATCAAATCTTTGTGTTGTGTGTTGTATTTTTATGTTCTTTGTTGTTATTTTGTTGTTGCTCATCATATTTTTTATGTTAAATTATTTATAATCTTTACATAAGAAACTCTCGTGGGAATCAGTTAATTAAGCAAACATGGTGAATACTTAAGCACTTGATAAGCAAATGATAAGCATCTTGGGTTTTATTCTGAATGGGGAATTAGCACGAAATTACTAATCTACTCCACCTTTAGATCATAGAGCTAAGGTGACAAGACTAGAAGAGAAAGCTTGAATATCATCATTGAAGGATACATAAAGACCTAGCTAGGAAGCACTAAGGAGAATATTCATCTCAAGGAGAAGAAGACCTCAAGGACCCTACCTCCAGTCAAAGAAAGAAGAACTACTCATTTGAAGTATCATAAAGTCTCCATATTCTACACTTATACATCCCAAGGAATCAAGAAGAAGCATTAACATCATAATAAAATCAAGGTGATCTCCCTCTCATTGAAGAAATCATCACTTATCAAAGCATACTTGAAGGAAGACATCTTCATCAAGAAGGCATATTCTATTATGAACATCATTAAGAAGGTATAAATTTGAAGATAGCATCATCTAGGAGCATATTCAATTGATAAGTAAGTATATTTATATCTATTTCTAAATCTACTATCAAAATGACTTCATTCTACAAGGAAAACAACAAATTCTTTGGGTCATCAAACTTCATTGCATGGAAGAAGAGGATAGATTTGATCCTCATAGAAAATGAAGTCATTGAATATGTCAAGGGTAATGTCTCCAAACCATCTCAAGAAAAGGATCAAGCACTAACTAAGTATATGAAAGGAGAAATAAGGGCTCAAAGAATCCTTAAAGAATAAATCAAGGATCATCTCATCCCTTATGTAGCAAAGTTCGAGAAATCAAAAGAAATCTTAAGCTAGTAGAATTTTTCTTCGTAAGCACTGTTGGAGAAGTCATATCTTTGAGAACCGAGTTATAAAAAATGAAGATATCAAAGGAAGAAGGGATAGCCTCATATCTTATGAGGATGTCATAAATAATATACTAACTACAAGAATTGGGGAAATAATGTCTGACAAAGAGATGAACATCGTTGTGCTCAATGCACTACCTGATGAATGGGGTAACTTTGTATCAAGTATTTATGGAAAGAAGGAAGCTACTCAATTCAGTGAACTTTGGTCATTATGTAAGATTAAAGAAACTAGGTTGAAGGCAAAAAGAGATGTTGGATCAAATGAACAAGTCAAAGCATATGCTTCCATGGCCAAGAGAAAAAGAAAGTTTAGAAAGTTTGGTCCTCAGACAAAGAAGAAGATCGATATGTCAAAGATAAAATGATATGAATGTAATGAATATGGGCACTTTAAAATGAATTATCCTAATATTAATAAGGACACCACAAAGAAAAAGTAAAGAAATGAATCCCATGTTACCGAAGAAATGGAAGAACCTGAAAAGAAGAAATCAAAGAAGGAGGAAGTGAAATATCTCTACTATGACTAAGATAATATCCTTCACTTAGTTATTTTCGGTTTTGTAGAAGATATCAATCATCTCTAGAATTAAGATGAATTAAGAATTTAAATAGATATGACATTGTCATAGAAGCTTGAAAGGATAGTTGAAGTAGAAGTCTACATGGTTGTAACAGTCATCATGATAGAAAGAAAGTAATTCATGGCATCTCCATTAGAAGCATATAAGGAAAACCATAGTAGTAATATATATGTTTGGACAAAAGTCATCTAGAATGATGGAAGATAAATAAATCATCTTACATCATCATCATTGGGAAGAAGCATTTGCAAGATGAGGATAATCAAGATCCTCCATTGGAAACTTCATTAAAAAGTTCAACTCTACTTGGAAGAAGAAAATGTCTTGTTGATAGTCTACGGTCCACCTTGTGTGGGATCCAATGGTAAGATATGATGACAAAGATGTGCAACATGTTGAGTTGTTTGAAGTAATTTCATCTTCAAGTAAGGAAAAGGAAGCTGCTAGAAGGAAGTATAGATGACCAAAAGAATGAAAAGATATGCATATATTTGATAGATAAATTCATGTCATCATATAGTTGTAGATAGCATGGTTGAATGTTCGATCTCATGAGCATGATCAAATAAGAAGGATCTCTTCCATTATAATGAAGCATGAAGGCATATAGATAATGTGTCTTGAAATTTTCTACATATTGATAAGATGAAATAAACATAATATGACCTCATATTGCAGATGAGGTGGTTGACAATGATGGTTCCTATGATGAAGGAATTATGTATATAATTGCCCGAGAACGCAATATGTGAAGAAAGGAAGGAGAGTTCGTGAAAGATGCAACTATAATTACATAAGATAAGATAAGTAATCAACATCCAATAACTAGAATAATTAGCTATGACATCTCCATAGAGAAGATATGAAGACCTTGATAAAGTCTGTAAAGGAAGGAGATCCTTGACATTGAAAGTATTGGAGATGTGTTTATGTAGTGCGGGATGTTGATGTTGCAAGAAGTAGGTGTCATGATGAAATTCCATCATGAAAGGTAACTTTAATTTGATGTTCATTTTGATTTTTAAAATCATCTGGCTGGGTTGAAACGGGGATGCCAAAAGGGAGTTGTAGATGTCACCTACAACTAGTATTCATGTGACTGGATCGAAGATACTGAAAGAAACATGACTTTGGAAGAGGTATTTGTATGAAGAAAAACTAGATATGGAATAGAAGATCACTTTTTGATAAAGAGAAGGATGACATGATTATTGGTTCAATCCTATGGTTTGTTGAAGGAAAGTGATGGATGGCATATGCCCTATGAAGAAGATCTAAAGATGAAGGCTCCATGATGAAGAATTTGAATTTCATGACATCGAAAGGAGGATCCCTATAATCAATTGATAATACCATGATATCCACCAAAGAGAAGGTAGCTGCTACTGAAATCAAGTCCCTAGTTGAGAGGGAGCTTGGGCAAGTCCCTAGTTAAGAGGGAGCTTGAGTATATTCCTTTATAGGAATGAGTATATCCTCCCTAGTTGAGAGGGAGATATAGACACATAATTCTTGTATTCATTTTATGAAGAAAGAATTCATGATTGGGTAAGCATCTGAGATTGTTTCCAATAATCTTTGAGGATGTGGTAGGGAATACAATAGGCAAGAGTACTTTAAGAGGAAATTCCTTAAGGATGTGTTATTTCAAGGTGGGAATTGTCCTAAAAGGACATACCATTTGAACACCTAGGTGGGGTGTGTGCCTTGAGAGATAGTGATGATGGTGTCTATCAATCATTGGTCTCGCCAACGTTGTGCTTTGGTCTTGTGGAGAGATAGAGTTGTTAGTCAAGGACTTGCTATGTAACAATGTTCGTTGGTATGATGAGATGTAAAGCTAAAATAATAGCTTATGAGATGGCTTACCAATCTGAATCTTCTTATGAGAATTCTTCAGTTTGAGAATGTCCAAGTACCAAGTATGGATTATGAATACCTCCCTAGTTAAGAGGGAGTGTTGAAATATGTAATTAGGCATCTATTGCAATGGCTAAAGATCGAATTTCAGAAGTCAAGTTAGGGCGCTAAGTGGGATACTTTGCAAGCCAAGTTTCTGAGAAGAAAGGACAATATCAAGCAAATAATAAAAGAGGAATAAATCACCATCTTCTCTATACGTGCAAGAGCTAGGGTTTTGCAGAAGAAATTGTTGGGGGTCAAAGTTGCAGAAGAAACTATTGAGAGTCAAAATTGTAGAAGAGGTTGTTGGGGTCAAAGTAGTAGAAGTTGTTGGAGCTGAATTTGATAGAGAAAATAAAGCTCATTAAGAAGGAAGGATTGAATTGGTTTTGTAGGGGAATTTGAAAAGGGTCCTAGGTCTTGGAATTCGTCATTTGAAGTTCTATAAGAAGAGAAGAGTTCTTGTGGTTTTTCTTCTCAAGAGGAGAAGTTTTGACCCTGTCTAATAACCTATATATTGTGCCCTATTGTCTCATTTATATTAATTGTTTGGTAGTTGTTTGATGATAGAAAACATTATTAATAATCAAGTGAAAGAAGAAGCTAATCAAGTTACCCCTATATTTCTCAAGAACCTAATCTAGCTACCCCTAGATTTGTCAACATGCTCCTGACTTTCTCCATAAACATCCCGCTCATTCATTCTTCAACTCCATTCTAGTGAGGTGTGTATGGAGTAGTATTTTTCCTTGTTATATTTCACTTCATACAATATTATTCGAATTCATTCCCACAAAATTACCCCCCATTATTTATCCTTGGCATCTTAATTTTCTTTTCTATTTTATTTTCCACAAGAGCCTTAAATTCTTTGAACTTATTAAAAAAATCATATTTTTTTCCTAGGGAAATAAACCCATGTATTCCTTGATAATTCATCTAAAATGAGACATAGTACAAATATTTACCCAATGATGGAACTAACATAGATCCAAACATATCATTGTGCACCAACTGTAATATTACCTCTGAGATCATAGAAACATAGGAGAATCTTACCCGATTATGCCTTCCATATAGAAAAAGTTAAAAAAAAATCAAAATCCAGGATGAAATTAGACATACCTTCTACCATAACATTATTGTGTAGTACTTGAAGGCCCTTCTCTCAAATATGTCCCAGTCTTTGATTCCACAACATAGCCTTTTCTCTAGAATTTGTAGGAGTTTTTCCTTATTCTGCTCCACTTGAAAGAATAATGGAACTGTTGCACCCATCACCAATATCTATTTCCAACAACTTATACAAAGTTCCAAGCCAAACTCCCCTCAAAAATACCATTACTCCTCCAACTATCTTGCAAGTATTCTTTTCAAACACTATTTTTATACCTGTATCGCTCATCTTGCTTGTAGAAATCAAATATATGGCTAATCTTGGGATGTGAAAAACAATGGGGAGTGTTATAATCTTTCCACCTATGAGCTTCAACATGAATATTTCTCATCCTATACTTTTTGTTGTTGGTTCTTCTCCCAAGAAAACATCACCACCTTCAAATAGTTCATAATCACAAAACCACTCCCTATGAATATAAATATGAAAGGATGTGCTCGATTCAACCATCCATGCTTCATGATCTACATGTATACTTGAAGAATCCATGTACACATGCCCTCCTTGATTTGAGGAGGTTTTTTCTTCTAGAAAAGGAGCATCTTCAGATCCCTTCCTTTTCTCAGGAATTTTAGATCTGCAATATTTCTTGCAATGCCATTCTTTTCCACATCTCCAACATACCTTTAGGAAATTTCCTGGAGATTTAAATCTTCCTATAGATTTAGATCTCCCACTTGAGGAATTATTTTTATTCCTATTTTGGGAGTGTCCTCTTACATACAAGGCATTTATGTTCTAGCTTTCTTTGTTTTTTTTCTCATCTCATTTGATAACAAGGATGAGACTATTTCATTGAACTTTAAAGTAGTTTCATTTCTACCTATGGCAACAACCATCCCATCCCATGAGTCTAGTAGAGAAAAAACAATTTGATGGACTTATCGTCATCTAAAATCTTAATATCAACATGTAATAACCGACTTACCATAATATTAAATGAATTTAGATGCTCTATCATTGAGTCTCCATCCTTCATCCTCAAGTTATAAACTTATTTCACAAGAACAATTTGTTCACCGAGGAATTGGATTGCTACAAATCCCCTAACTTGTCGCACACGGTATTTGCTATAGATTCCCTTAAAATATTCAATAATAGTAAATTAATCATATCTTTCTCTTTGCATTTCGATCCAAATATTTCTAGTCGTATTTTGACGTCTCTATTGGTGCAACACTTAGATCCACGATGATCCACTGATCTATATCCATTAACAAATCTCCATTTTGAGCTTCCACAACTTGAAACTCTACCCATTGAATTTATCAATCTTTATCTTCAAATTTATTTCCATTTCCTTTTCGCCACAAGAATATTTTTTGTAGATATCCAACTATAACAAGGTCTAACGTAGGCACGAGCTAAGCCTGTTACCCACAAAGGCATCCCCCTGAAGCTAAAATTGATATGATACCAACTGTAGGTTGTAACCCTATACAATTAATTGTTGCAAAAAATTATCAATTAAAACACAAAAGATGCAATGGAAAACACACACATTAACACAACGTTTTATCCTAGAAACCAAAACCATGATAACTATTAATATTGTTCACAATATATATTCTTTTGTACAATATTATAATACAATATATATTCTTCGAAAGCCATGAATTGAAAATTCGTTTACCTTAGATTAGAATACAACCATAGTTCCTTAGCCTAAACTACAAAATCATGGGAAAAACCACCATGCACCAGGAAAGCACTTTTAACAAAAAAATTGTGCAAAAAATCACCAAAAACCAATAGAAAAAATTGCCCAAGTTTTTTTACTTTTTATTTTCATGGAAATGCTTTCCCCAAACCCCATTGTGCCTAGTGCAATTCATAGCACGTGAGGCTAGTCATGCAAAGAATATAACACATACACAACAATTTTATTAGCAATGACATTTTCCTTCAAGTTACATAATTTTTGTATGTGTTTAAAAACAAAAGAATTGAAGTGGTTCAAAATTTTCCCACACCTAAGTATGGTGTGTGAGAGTTTGTAATTCCTAAAATTGGATATTCCTCAACTATCAAATTAAAAAACAATTTCAAGTTCTTAATATCGACATAGTCTCTTACATGGAAACCAATGTAAAGTTTCAAAGATAGTTTAACAACAACTCTATGAACCCTTTTATTAAAATATTTCTATTACACTAAATAATTGATCTAGAGTGGATAAACATATAATTTTTCATCTATTTTGGTATTTTATGGGTGGAAAAATAAGAGTTGTTGGTTTGTAGGGCCCATTTATGATGCATGTCCCACCTTGGAGATTTGTGGTCAAAAACCTTTTGAAGTCAGTTTAAAGCCTTAAATGGTCATTTTTATGGTAAAAAATTTGGAAGCATAGTTCTCAACCTCTTAATGTTGTTCTACACTTTGATAGCTTCCATACATTAAAAAAAAATAGCCTCAAATGGAGTTCATATGTGGAAGTTATGCCTACAATAAATTTACTTATCATGTTGATAACCATAGTATTAAGTGGATGCTACATCAACTTCCATTATTCATATATTTGGAGCTATTCATCTATGGAATTTTAAGAATATTCTACTAGGTCCAAAACCTTAACATTAATTTGGGGTTTATGCATGTGAAACCCTAACTGTAGATAACTATTGGGATATGTTATATACTAGGCTGCTAGGAAAAGAAGGGGTTATATTCTTATTGTATTGAGTATTGTTCCATAGGAGTGTAGAGCATTGAGAGTGTATAAATTATGGTGTAGATTTGCAGCTGCTCATGAAATTTTAAACAAAATCACAAGGCACAAACCTACTCTACTTCTTTGCAAAATTTAATTCACAATTTAGAACATCAAACGCAAACATGCAATGAGAAATAACACACATGCACACAATATTTTTTCAGGGGAAAGCAATCTGTTAAAAAAACCTTTTCCTGCTTGCATTAATCTGATGAATGGAGATGTATTACAATTGCTTTGCTCAACTGAGCACAACCTGCAAGTGAATAACCTATATCTTTTCTCACTAAGAAGCTCTGACCCAGACTTAGTCAATTTTTTCCTCTGCTTGAGCCCCTGTTTCCTTGTGTAATTCCTTGATAAATTAGGCCCCTATTATTTAGGAATTTCTCCAAGATGGATTCCGCAATTCCCAAGGTTGATCATCTCACTGCATGCAACACTTGTACACTCAAGACCAGTCTACAACTAATGTTACATTGCCTTATAATCTCCCCCACAACTAGGGAACTCCAATTCTTTGCATGCACTAGCTATTTTGGGTTGATTGATTAGTTAACTATATGATCACTGAGTTTGACTTAAGTCCCACAACACAACTGACCTCCCATTAGTTCCTCCAACAGTTGGAACTAGTTTAAATAAAAACAACTTGAAATAACTAACCTTGGTTGCTACGAATTAGCAATCACACACGCTTAACTAAAATCTAACTCCTCCAACTCGAATTTATTGAGATAACTGAGTGACAAGAGCCATGACACCTTAGTTAACTGCATCCAAATTGTCTGTTGATGTGGAAATTTGAATTTTCTACATTTAATCAAGGAAAAATCAAATTGAGAATTTCTTGCTACATTTTTCAACACTCCCTCTCAACAAGAAAGAGATTATCAACCACCCCTATCTTGCACCTGTGGAAATCGAACTTCCCCTTGTCAAGGCCTTTGTCAAAATTTCAGTATCTTGTTCCTCTGTCAAAATGTATTGTAGCAACATTATCTGCCTCTGCACACAGTTCCGTAAATGGTGATACCAGATAACTAAATGTTTGGACTGATCATGAAATACAAGATTCTAAGAGAGCTTGATGCAACTATGATTATCACAATAGATCACAATTGGATCCATCATCTGACCAAATAGTCCCACAAGTATCTTTCTCATCCAGATCACTTCACATGTTTCTTGAATTACGACCATGTATTTTGCTTATACCGAGTTGAGTGCCAAAGATCTTTTCTTCTTGTTGTACCATGAAACAACTACAGACCCAACACTAAAAATTCCACTCGATGTAGTCTTTCGGTATGATGGATTCCCTGTTCGATCTGCATATGTGATGCCACATAGCTTCACTCCCTCTGTCTGTTTGTACCATAGTCCAAACCGGGTAGTGCCTCTGAGGTACCGTAAAACATGCTTAGCTTCCTTCCAAAATAATTTGGTTGGCCTAACCATAACTTAGCTGAGCTAGTTGGCTAAATAGCACATATCTAGTCATGTGGTCACAAGATACATTAGTGAACCCACTAGCTGCCGATAAATGGTAACATCCACTTCCTCACTTGAAGTGGTATCCTCCTTCCTCTAGTTGGTCGCTAGAGGTGTCTCCATGGGTTTGCAATTATCCATGTGGAATATCTGCAATATCTCATTTGCATAATTCCCTTGAGAGATAAATAGTTCCCCATCGCCTTTCCATACTTCCAACTCGATGAAGTAGTGCATGAGATGCATGTATTTCATTTCAAATTCCCTTTCAAGGTCCTCCTTGCAAGATCTGATCATCTGCTCATCATTGGTTAAAATCAAATCATCAACATATAAGACAATAATACGCAATTTACCTTCTACCAATATGTTATAGAGGTTTGCATTTTCTTCACTTTTGGTGAAGCCCAAACCAGTGAGATAGTTATCAATCCTAGTGTACCAAGCATAGGGTGCTTGTTTGAGATCGTACATTGCTTGCTTGATTCTGCAGACATGAGACTCCCGACAAAATGTTTCAAAACCTTCTGGTTGCTCGATGTTACCCACAAAGGAATCCCCTTGAAGCTAAAATTGATATGATACCAAATGTAGGTTGTAACCATGTACAATTAATTGTTGTAAAAAAAATCTCAATTAAAACACAAAAGATGCAATGGAAAACACACACATTAACACAAAGTGTTATCCTAGAAACGAAAACCATGATAACTATTAATATTTTTCAAAATATATATTCTTTTGTAGAATATTATAATACAATATATATTCTTCGACAACCATGAATTGCAAATCCATTTACCTTAGATTAGAATACAACCATAATTCCTTAGCCTAAACTACAAAATCATGGGAAAAACCACCATGCACCATGAAAGCACTTTTAACAATAAACTTTGTGCAAAAAATCACCAAAAACGAATAGAAAAAATCGCCCAAGTTTTTTACTTTTTATTTTTCATGGGAATGCTTTCCCCGAACCCCACTGTGCCTAGTGCAATGCATAGCACGTGAGGCTAGTCATGCAAAGAATATAACACATACCCAACAATTTTATTAGAAATGACATTTTCCTTCAAGTTACATATTTTTTGTACGTGTTTAAAAACAAAAGAATTGAAGTGGTTCAAAATTTTCCCACACCTAAGTATGGTGTGTGAGAGGTTGTAATTCCTCAAAATGGATATTCCTCAACTATCAAATTAAACAATCATTTCAAGTTCTTAATATCGACATAGTCTCTTACATGGAAACCAATGTAAAGTTTCAAAGATAATTTAACAACAACTCTATGAACCCTTCTATTAAAATATTTCTATTGCACTAAATAATTGATCTAGAGTGGATCAACACATAATTTGTCATCTATTTGGGTATTTTATGGGTGGAAAATTTAAGAGTTGTTGGTTTGTAGGGCCCATTTATGATGCATGTCCCACCATAGAGATTTTGGGTCAAAAACCTTTAGAAGCCAGTGTAAGGCCTTAAATGATCATTTTTGTGGTCAAAATTTTGGAAGCTTAGTTCTCAACCTCTTGATGTTGTTCTACACTTTGATAGCTTCCATACATAAAAAAATAGCCTCAAATGGAGTTCATATGTGGAAGTTATGCCTACAACAAATTTACTTATCATGTTGATAACCATATTATTGAGTGGATGCTACATCAACTTCCATTACTCATATATGTGGAGCTATTCATCTATGGACTTTTAAGAATATTCTACTAGGTCCAAAACCTTAACATTAATTTGGGGTTTATGCATGCGAAACCCTAACTGTAGATAACTATTGGGATATGTTATATACTAGGCTGCTAGGAAAAGAAGGGGTTCCATTCTTATTGTATTGAGTATTGTTCCATAGGAGTGTAGAGCATTGAGAGTGTATAAATTATGGTGTAGATTTGCAATTTCTCATGAAATTTTAATCAAAATCACAAGACACAAACCTACTATACTTCTCAGCGGGATTCAATTCACAATTTAGAACTTCAATCGTAAACATGCAATAGGAAATAGCACACATGCACACAATATTTTTTCCAGAGGAAAGCAATCTGTTAAAAAACCCTTTTCCTACTTGCATTAATCTAATGAATGGAGATGTATTACAATTTCTTTGCTCAGCTAAGCCCAACCTGCAAGTGAATAACCTATCTCTTTGCTCACTAAGAAGCTCTGACCCAGACTTAGTCAATTTTTGCCTCTGCTTGAGCCCCTATTTCCTTGCGTAATTCCTTGAGAAATTAGGCCCCTATTATTTAGGAATTTCACCAAAATGGATTGTGCAATTCCCAAGGTTGATCATCTGATTGCATGCAACACTTGTACACTCAAGACTAGTCTACAACTGATGTTACACTGAATTAGAATCTCCCCCACATCTAGGGAACTTCAATTATCTGCATGCACTAGATATTTTGGGTTGATTGATTAGTTAACTAGATGATCACTGAGTTAGAATGAAGTCTCACAACACAGCTAACCTTCCATTAATTCCTCCAACAGTTGGAACTAGTTTAAATAAAAACAACTTGAAATAACTGACCTTGGTTGCTACGAATTAGAAATCACACATGCTTAACTGAACTCTAACTTCTCCAACTCGAATTTATTGAGCTAACTGAGTGACGAGAGCAATGAAACCTCAGTTAACTGCATCCAAATTATCTGTTGATGTGGAAATTTGAATTTTCTACATTTAATCAAGGCAAAATCAAATTGAGAATTTCTTGCTGCAATTTTCAAAACTCCCTCTCAACAAGAAAGGGATTATCAGCCACCCCTATCTTGCACCTGTGGAACTCGAACTTCCCCTTGACAAGGCCTTTGTCAAAATGTCAGCATCTTGTTCCTCTGTCGAAATGTATTGTAGCAACATTATCCACCTCTGCACACAGTCCTGTAAATGGTGATACCAGATAACTAAATGCTTGGATCAATCATGAAATACAAGATTCTCAGAGAGCTTGATGAAACTATGATTATCACAATAGATCACAATTGGATCCATCATCTGACCAAACAACCCCACAAGTATCTTTCTCATTCAGATTGCCTCACATGTTACTTGAATTATAGCCATGTATTTTTCTTATATCGATGCGAGTGCCAAAGATCTTTGCTTCTTGTTGTACCATGAAACAACTACAGACCCAACACTGAAAATTCCACCTGATGTAGTCTTTCGGTTTCATGGGCTCCCCATCCAATCCGCATATGTGAAGCCACATAGCTTCACTCCCTCTTTCTATTTGTACCATAGTCCAAACTGGGTAGTGCCTCTGAGGTACCATAAAGCATGGTTAGATGCCTTCCAAAATAATTTGGTTGGCCTAACCATAGCTTAGCTCAGCTAGTTGACTGCATAGCACATATTTGGTCGTGTGTTCACAAGACACATTAGTGAACCCACTAGTTGGCGACAAATGGTAGCATCCACTTCCTCACCTAAAGTGCCATCCTCCTTCCTCTAGTTGGTCGCTAGAGGTGTCTCCATGGGTATGCAATTCTCCATGTGGAATCTCTACAATATCTCATTTACATAATTCCCTTGAGAGATAAATAGTTCCCCATCGCCTTTCCATACTTACAACTTGATGAAGTAGTGCATGAGACCCATGTACTTCATTTAAAATTCACTTTCAAGGTCCTCCTTGCAAGATCTGATCATCTGCTCATCACTGGTTAAAATCAAATCATAAACATATAAGACAATAATACGTAATTTACCTTCTACCAAGACGTGATAGAGGTTTGCATCTACTTCACTTTTGGTGAAGCCCAAACTAGTGAGATAGTTATCAATCTTAGTGTACCAAGCACCTAGTGCTTGTTTGGAACCGTGCATTGCTTGCTTGAGTCTACACACATGAGACTCCCAATCAAATGTCTCAAAGCCTTCTAGTTGCTCGATGTACACCTCCTCCTTAATAAATCCATTGAGGAATGTTGTTTTTACATCCATGTTGTGGATCTTCCACCCCTTCTACTCAGCTAGTGCAAGAATCAATCTAATGGATGAGTACCTTGCTACAGAAGCAAAGGTCTCCTTGTAGTCAATTCCCTCAAATTGAGACTACCCCTTGGCCACAAATTTGACCTTATACTTCTCTAGGCTTCCGTCTACTGCATGCTTAACCTTGAAGATCCATCTCTAACCCATAACTGATTTATCTGTTAGCCTTAGGACCACTTCCCAAACACTTTTTTTCATAATGGATTCATATTCCTCCACCATTGCATCAACCCATACAAGTTTCTCTATTACTTCCTCGAAAGAGGATGTCTCAGTCTCTACAAGCTTAGTCATTAGAGCCATGTAACCAATGTATTGATCACGTGGCCTCCTTTGCCTGCGCAAATTTGAAGGAGATCCCACATTCTCCTTTAGATCCAGCACAAGTCTATCAACTTCCTTGGTTCTTTTCCTGCCTTCTCTGGATGTTTCTACCATAGTGGATGTGTCCAGTCTCTTATCCTCTACTTATGGCTACCCCACAACTTCCTGAGGCTCCACCTTTGGAGGTGAAAGCTCTTGTTCTGGTGGGATCTGAAGCTCCCTCTCAAGAGAGAACCGCATCACTTTCTCCTCATCAAATTTTACATCCCTTCACACAACTTTCATTCTGAAGGAAGGTAAGTACACACGTTAGTTTTGACGAATTTCTATGTAACCCATAAATACCCCTAATTTTGTTGTTGTCTCAAGATTCTTCCTTAATTCTTTGGAGACATGGCAGTAAACAGAGGCTCCAGAAATCCTGAAGTGCAACACATCTGACTTTCTCCCCGAGAAAGCCTCCTCTAGTGTAATCATGCCCAGAATCCGATGAGGACTCTGGTTCTACAAATAGACTATGGTGTTGCATGCCTCTACCCACAAATTGAGGGATAGCCCTTGGTCATGCAACATAGCCCTCAAAGCTCCCACAATGCTACAATTCTTTCTCTTAGCCACCCCATTCTGTTGTGGGTTGTGGGGTGTCATTAACTCTTGTCAAATGCCTTCTTTCGCACAATTTTTTTTGAATTCATTCGAGATGCACTCACTTCCATTATCACTCCTAAGAACCTTCACCTTCTTTCCGGTTTCTTTCTCAACCAGTGCCTTGAATTCTACGAACTTGGAGAATGTCTCATCTTTCATCCGCATGAAGAAGATCCAACACTTCAGTGAGAAGTCATCAATAAAAATGACAAAATATTTGTGTTTGGCAGTGGAGGTTGTCGAGAAAGGTCCACAGACATCAGAGTGGATCCATTCCAAGCCTACATGTGCTTTGCTATCCCGATCATGGGATGTGGATTTTGTGTACTTCACCAAGGTACATCCTTTACATACATCCTGTTACTCAAGTGCTCCTTTGGGGAGGCTTGTGGTTATTTGCTGCATAATCTTCAAGATTCCATGATGCAAATGGCCAAGTATTATGTGCCAAAGTTCACTGACATGACGTCCCTACACTTTCTTTTCCTTAGTGCTTAATGTATCACAATCTTCCACATCTAGCTTATACAAGTTATTCACCCAAACCCCGATCTGCTTCACCTTTCCCATGGCTATATGTATTTAGAATGGATTTCCTCTGCTTAAGATCACATTATAACCACAGTCTTCCAAAACTGCAACAACGATGAAATTTTTATTTAGTCCCAAAACGAGCATGACATCCTTGAGCCTAAGAGGGGATCCTGACTCCCTTTAAAGGTGATTGTACCAACCCTAGTCGCGTTGTACCTCCCATCCTCCCCTAACTCGATGTGTATCTACAAATATTTCTACTCCTGATCATTGAAAAACTCTCTACACCTTGTCATGTGGAACAATGCACCTAAGTCCAAGTACCACACGCTCCCCATCACTGTGTTGGTCATGCATGTGATAAGGGTAAATTCAATCTCAAACTTTGAATCCAAGGCTTCACCTGCTCCTTCTCCTGAGGTCTTCTTGCTTTCCTTTTTAAGTGGATGCTTTGTGGCATAGTACCTGAATTCACAACAATGGAAGCATTTAATTTTGGACAAATATTTCTTCTTGCCCCCTTGGTTGGAATCTGGTTTGGATTGACATTTCTTCCCTTTTCCCTTCTTTCCCTTTCCAACCAATTTAAATTTTTCTTCATCCTCGCCCTTGGATGAAGTCCCATCTCTGGTATTCTGCCTTATTTCCTCATGTACCAAATCAAACCATAAGCATTCCCAATTCGATAATTTATCCCTCCCATTAACTGAATCTTGGTAGTTATGCCAGCTCTTGGGAAGGCCTAGAAGGGATAGGATTTCCAAGTCATCTTATGCAACATTAACACCAACCCCACCAAGTTCATTGTGAACTTGTGTAAATCTACTAAGATATTGTGGAATAGTGTCGTTCTTCTACATCTTGATATTTTGAAGTTTATCCTTGAGTGCCAGCTTCCTGTGGTCAGTACTATTGTTGAACAATTACGTTAGTGCTTTCCACATTGCGAATGGAGTTTATTTCCCATGGATATTTCAGACAATGTGATCCTGTACTCCCTCCAATATTATTCTCCTCACCTTGGTTACATCTTTCTTACATTGAGTAAGGTTATGGGAATCAAATGCATATGGTTTCACAACATCTATCTTGATGTATCCTAGAAATCCATTGTCAACCAATACTACCTCCATGGATCCTTCCATGCGATGAAATTAGAGTTTCCTTCCAAGGCATACTCTAGCCTCAACCCATTGAAGGTCATCTTCCCAACTCTGTAGAGATCCTGCTACACTAAACTGTAAATTCGATTCTCCTGAGAAATAACTTTGAAATTTCTTCTCTAATGTGAATCCTTCTTTGAAACCATGTATAAATTATGGTGTATATTTTCAACTGCTCATGAAATTTTAATCAAAATAACAAGACACAAACTTACTCTACTTCTCTGCAAAATTCAATTCACAATTTATAACATCAATCACAAACATGCAATGAGAAATAACACACATGCACACAATATTTTTTCCAAGGGAAAGAAATTTTTTTAAAATTACTTGCATTGATCTGATGAATGGAGATGTATTACAATTTCTTTGCTCAACTGAGCGCAATCTGCAAGTGAATAACCTATCTCTCTAGTCACTAAGAAGATTTGACCCAGACTCTATCAATTTGTGCCTTTGCTTGAGCCCCTATTTCCTTGTGCAATTTCTTAAGAAATTGGGCCCCTATTATTTAGGAATTTCTCCAAATGGATTGCACAATTCCCAAGGTTGATCATCTGACTGCATGCAACACTTGTACAGGCAAGACTAGTCTACAACTGATGTTTCACTGCCTTAGAATCTCCACCAACATTGGGGAACTCAAATTCTCTGCATGCACTCAATATTTTGGGTTGATTGATTAGTTAACTATATGATCATTGAGTTAGAATGAAGTCTTGTTGCAAAACTGACCTTCCTCTAGTTCCTCATACACTTGGAACTAGTTTAACTGAAAACAACTTGAAATAACTAACCTTAATTGCAACAAATTAGCAATCACACATGCTTAACTGAACTCTAACTCCTCTAACTCGAATTTACTAAGATAATTGAGTGACAAGAGCCATGTCACCTCACTTAATTGCATCCAAGTTGTCTGGTGATGTGGAAGTTTTATTTTTCTCAATTTAATCAAGGCAAAATCAAATTGCGAATTTCTTGCTGCATTTTTCAATAGATAGTGGGGTATGGAGGCAGAAAAAGGAAGAAGATCTTGTAGCAACTATATTGGCCACAATGTTCATGACATATCCATATCGTGTGCTTTTTTATTTGTACTTCAATTTAATAATTAAGGAGAAAATGACAAAGCATAAGCTTTTCCTTCTAGTTGGGTTTCGTAGGGTACATCTTGTGTTCATTTAGTGGATAATATGTCATTTCTTATGGATTTAATTTCAATTTAAATTTATTTCAATCATTTATTTGTTAACTTTAATATTATTGTGTTTGCAATCTACAACAAAACATTATGTACTTAAAGATTGCACAATATTATAAGGTATATTGTGACAAACATTTCTAGTGGAATATCCATGACATTTTATTGGTCAATCATAGGGAACATGATTTTTAAGAATACTTTTACCATTTCTAACATGCAATGCATCATAAAGAAAAAATATTTACAATATATTTTATTGGCTCAAAGACATTTATTGGTCTTGCATAATATGAGCATGATTCATGTCGTTGCTTAAGTTACACTGTTTTATGGATGCATGTGAGAGCCAACAATCCTTGGGCATTGTTAATGATTTATGTAATTTTATTTTATCCCTTTAAGATTTCTTGGTTCTTGCTATTAGTATACTGAGGTTTATAATTTTTTAATACTAGCTTGTGGAGGTTGCTTATTGTGACCCATTTTTTTGTATAAAAGGTTTGGTGTGTATGCATGTGTGTGTGTGTGTATTCTCATTTATGATAGTTGAGGGAAGCATTTGATATCAAAAGGTAGATTAATTGAAATATGGAATTTTTGGATTTTGGAGTGGAACTTAAGATAAATTCTAACTTTAAAATGATAACACATTTTTTTTAATAAACACATTCATTTAACTACTAGAAGATGAAATTCATAGTAAATATTGGGGAAGGGAGCTTAAGACAAGAGTGGAGTGCGTTGCGTTGTGTATGATTCAAAATGACATTTTGGATGACTATCACAATATTTTGATGAAGATAGGGTTTCTTGATGTGAAGGTTATTCAAAGCTCCTACATATCCATAACTAATAGATAGTTTCGAATGCCATCTTTTATCTAAAGTTGGTTCAAAACGAGGTATTCTTTCAACATGATGTATAAAACAATATTTTTTTGGCCACTAAACACAATAAATAGAACACCCCTAGAAGGTTAGCCATCATATTCATTTTTAGTGTTGATTCTTCTTAGAACCCTAACTATTGCATTCTTCATCTTCATGGGAGGGTTCCACTAAGGGAGATTAATAAATCTCTACAAACTCGAAAACATTAAAACAACCTAAAGAGAAGTTGAAATCCAAATTAATTTAGAGTAATGAAGAACTAAGTACTAAAGAGATCATCATTGGTTTCATACAATATGACAAAAGGGTAGATTAAAGGCATCATAAAATATTTTGGTAAGGAATCTCTCAATGATATTAATTACTTTGTTATCCTTGAATCTCCCTTAATGATATATTTTTTGTGCACATGTTCTAAAACAAGCGAGCTAAAGTGATTCAAATTTTTCATGCACTTGTATATGTGCAAGAGTGTGTTACTTCTAAAAATAGATGTTCCTTGAATAATTCTAATGACCAAAAGTCAATATCTAATTAAAATAATATCTTCAAACCTAAGGTCCAATAGGATCTTTAGAGCTTTTCAAATTACTAGAAATTCATGTATGTTATTTGATTCTTCCCCTATATTCTAACTATATCTCTTAGATTGTCATGTCCCTTCCCAAAGACATTTGTAACAGGGTGTTTCTACACATTTTTGCACAATTTTGGCTAAGGAAAAGAATCCAACATTTTTGAATTAGGGACTTAGGAGGAAATTCAACTTTATTTGGTTGCTAGTGGAATGTGGGGGCCACCCACGTGGGAATTCGAACTAGGCCATTAAAATGGCTTGGAGGGAATTAGAAGTGTTGGATGGAGGGGCTCACATGAGGCAAGGAAGGCCCACGAAGATAAAAGGAGGAGGAACCTCTCATTTGGGATTCATTTATTCAACTTGCAAATCAAAATTACTTGATTGTTCGCTCTGTTGTTTAGCTGAGTCAATGGGTTGTTTAGCCACGAATATCTCAAGCGGGAGATTCAACCTTACCTTCAAGGGACCTTGAGTGCCTGCCCTAGGAAGGCAATTCCATCAACATATAAGGAGATCCGGGGGTGTGTTACAACACTACCATTCAGTCGCATACAGGGAATGCGTATTTTTGGGCCACCAGAAGAACACGCATGAGGATTTTAAGCCACAACAAATCAGTGATTTGTCTGGAGAGCTAGGGTATTTGGAGGATAGCATGAGGCCAAAATATCTTGGTAGTTTTGGAGCTAGCAGAGCTAGCAACCCAATAGTTCGAATTGCAAGATTGGAGGACATCACAAAGGGCAAGTCCAGCGTTTTCGTGGGGCTTAGGAGAAAGTGCTACAGCCAAGAAGCTCATTCGGTAAGTCAGGGGCTTTGTAGTAGGGATCAACCCAACACTTTTAGACATTTTCTAGGAGGATTTACAGGCAGAATCCAGCAAGCCAAGTTTTGCAGTTGCAGCTGAAGATGGGCTCCTTGGGGGTCGAATTTCAGAAGTTTGAAACCAACTAAATTCCTTCGTGTGTTTTTTTGGGTTTAGGCCAAGGAGTTAGGAGCTTGAATCTCATAATTTCTGAGCATGAGAAGTGGTGTTTCCAGCCATTCGAAGTTAGCAGAAGGGGTAGTTTTATGGGTAACGCAGTGCAGATTAGTGCAACATTTGAGGCAGCCATCAGTTCAGTTATTTCTCACCTAGGTTTGGTCATGCTCGTCCATTGAGACAAGCCCGAGTGTAACACTCTATTATCTATTGTATTTTTCCCTCAAAGAAGTAATAAAATGGCTTAACAGTTCATTATTTCCAACATTTCCATGGGTGCTTAATATATATTTCGTTTTTATATTTGTTGAACAGATTGTATGATTTATTTCACTTGTATTCCTACTTAGGAACATTACAATGGTATCATAGCCTAGTTCTTGTCTCAGCTGTGGGGATTTTCTCCTATGAGAGAAGGGGACTAGTAGAACATCACATACAAAAGGTAGAGAAAGAGAGCTAGAAATTAATCTAGACATGGAAGACAGAGGGAAAGAAGTGGTAGAATAGGAGGACATGGTGGAACCCAAGAGTAGGGAAGAGATGGATTTTATCAGCCTCTTGAGGGCCTTGAATGAATTAGCCAAGGGCCAGAAAGATATGCTGGAGAAGATAAAGCTGCAGAACAAAGAGAGGACCACTCCTAGAGAGTTTATATTTGGGGAATCTTCTGGAGCTTCCCAGCCATTCGATCACCCCTCACCAGTAGCACAACACCCATCAGCCAGTGGGCCAACTTGAGCCACACTGCCCTCTTTAATACTAGTGGCACAAATTGAAATAGCAAGGGGTGAAGACCCATACAGATGGGAGATCATTTTAGAGAGTGGCGATCTATGGATGCAGATTTCAGGGAAGCACTCTCTTTCAAATATTTACGCAAGCTCAAGCAGAGTGAGAAGAACAAGGGCTATGGAGGTCAGGGAACATAGAGCTATGAGCTGCAAAGGACCATAGGGAGGATTTAATTCCCTACTTTCGATGGAACTTCCAAGTGTACTGCTAGGGCTTGGGTTGAGAAGATGGATGCCTACTTCCAGCTCAACCAAATGACTGAACAGGAAGCCATCAAGATGGCCATGTTGCACATGGAGGGGAAGCCCATGACTAGTGGTTTCATGGCTTGGCCACCCTGGGACATGCTAATGTGGCTTCTTATGAGGACTTCACCAGGAGGGTGGTGAAACGTTTTGACTAGAGAGATCCGGAGACCCATTTCAGAGAGTTGACCCAATTGCGCTAGACAGGCAACCCACAACAGTACATCTCTGAGTTTCTGTTAGTGTCAATGATGGTCCCTGATCTATCAGAGGATAGGAGGGTATACACCTTCATTGTGGGCTTACTTGAGCCCCAACGTGGATTGGTGAAGTCACGCAGACCCTCCATGTTGCAGGAGGCAGTATTGTGCACTAGAGATCTATAGGGGGCATCCCTGAGACTAGAGCGCCTTTCCTTGCACAGACCCCTTTTCCATAGAAGGGGCATGAGAGTAGACCTACACCTCAAAGGACCGCAATGGGGCAGGGGCAGCTAGATGATGAGACACGAAAGGACCTCAGGAGGATGAAATTGTGCTTCATATGCAAGGAGCCCTTGGCAACAGGCCATTGGTGCACTATCAGCAAAGCACACTATATTGAGGTTTTTTCAGACAATGACTAGGAGGATGATATGGAGTAGGAGTGTGGTGTGGGAGATAGTGAGTGTTAGCTCTGCTACATAATTCGGTTTGTGTTCGGTCGAAGGCAGCTTGGCAGTGTTGTTGGTGCTTGAAGAAATCTTGCAGCAGCCTTTTCCTCCCTCCTCCTTCATTTCTCTTATAATCTCTTCACTCCTGTTGTCCCTATTTTCATTCAAAATCCTTTGTAAACCTTAAATTCCCTTTTACCCCGTTGTTTTTGTTTTATTCCCAAAAACCCGCGTAAACTCATGTTTATTCAGCCCGGGTGCTTAACACATGAACCTGCACCAACATAACCCTCCGCCCTTCCCCGGTCCTTCGACATTCTCTAATCTCCACCGTTGATCACCCTGATCTAACGGTGTTCATGTTTTCCGCCCGCACGTTAAACATCGTGCGCTTTCCTCTCCATCTGACCGTCCATCAAATGATCGGACGGTAGTCGTGAGCCTTGATCGCGTGACCTATGCGCGCGTTAACCCGCGGGGGCGGTGGTTTTCATCTGCCACATGCCATAATCTTACGGGATCACGTCGTTGCATATGGATACCGCCGAGCCTCAATAAGCGGTGCGGGGAAACCACCTGCCGCCCAAAACCGCCTGTCCCCCGGCTGTTAACCTCTGCGCGACTTCCGCTCCTGATCACCATCGGATCTGCCGCCGTCTAGATCCGATGGCCCTTGTTGCTCCATCCACGTCACCTCCCGATAGCCTGCATAAAGTGATCTCCACCATTAATCTGTGCGATCCGACGGCTGAGATTGGTTCTTCTGTTCGGTCCGCTCCTGCCATACTGCCTGTATCACTCCCGACTGCTCTCTGCTGCCGGAAAAGGATGAAGCCAACAACTACCTGTACCCTGCGGATTAAAGCTTCAACTACCTGCATTCAAGAGCATTATGGCCAAAGAAGGAAACAGGACAGCCTCGAGCAGTTAACGCAGTTATTAGTTATGGAGCTTGTATCAGTCGGTACTGCATCTGCCCGAGAAGGACCACAGAATGCCAGGGAATGTCTAAATCATCCATTAAAGCAGGCAGAGTGTAGCAGAGCCCCATATCTGAGAATTAATGCGGTTGTTGGTCCATCATGACCTCTCCTCGTATAGCATAGCAGAATGTTTTTGTAATCAACCTCTATATATATCCAGAAGACAGAAGGTTGATGGTTGATGAATGTTATCTTGATGTAAGATTCAACTTCTGGAGACTGTAACTACTGTGATACCTGCAGCGTCTAGTCTTCATTTTCAGCTAATGCAAGCTTCTTTTGTTGTTAATTGCTCACTTTCCACTTCTTCTTCTTTGTTCCAGGCTGTGCTTGTTATGAATTTATTCATGTGCTGTAGATGTTTAGCATTAGAGGGGTTGTCATCCCACCTCTGTGTTAGAATCTAGCTTGTATCATTGAATATGTATGTAGGTTCCTGTTGTTTTAATGCCAGAGAGTTGTCATCCTCTCTGTGCATTATAGAATAGATTTACAGACCTTTCAACTAGTTGCGGCTAGCCATCACAGGGTCCTGTGCATCTACTGGTGTGATTAGTATTCCCCATCATCACATTTTCTTTAAACTGTGAGTAATTGGTGGTCTAAAGCCTTGTAGCCTGGGGGTGTTCGCCCATGTCTGGGGTTAAGCATAGTAGAAGTGGTTATCTGGCTTGAATATGCAGCATTTCTTTCATTCATCCACCATTTTCCAACATTTTTGTTGAGTTTGTAATGTTCCCGAGCATCTTTGATATACAACCTAGGAGAGTTTCTTGGGGTGATAACAGTGAGATTCTGATAGATAGATGGCCACACCACCACCTCCACAGGGAGGGGCATCCTTTGCCCCAGCTGGGGGATTCCTTGCTTCCTTATGCGGGGTTCCCAAATTCTTGACATTGAGGATCAGAGGCACCATACAATGGCAGCGGGTACTAGTCCTAGTTGACAGTGGGGCTACCCACAACTTCATAGATGCCCAGTTGGTTCAGAGGAGGGCCCTCACCACGACTGAGTTTTAGGGCTTTTCAGTCCTAGTACTAGGTGATTTTACCATGCAGTGCACTAGGTATGTGCATGCTTTGACAGTAGTTATGGGGAACTACTCAATGACTGACCACTTATTTGTGATCGATGTGCCAGACACCAATGTGGTGATGGGTTTCCAGTGGCTATACTCCCTTGGGCGAGTCACTATAGATTGGAAGAAGCTGGAGATGGAGTTTACTGGGCCAGATGGCAAACCAGTAGTTCTTAGAGGCATGCATTCCTATCCACCTCAGACAGTCTCAGCCCATAGGATGGAGGTAGATCTGTGACATGGGGACATTGCATGGGCAGTGGAGCTGAGGATTTCGGAGGTTGGGGGATAGGCCCAACCACCACCACCAGACATAGAGGCCTTGCTAGATAGATAAGAAATGGTGTTTGGGGACATTCCACCAGGGCAGCCGCTAGACAGCGGAATCGAGCACACTGTTGAGTTGGAGCTAGGTGTGCAGGCGGTGATCACTACCCCTTATAGGCATCCCAAGGCCTATAAGGATGAGATAGGAGGGCCATTTTTGAGTTGTTGGCATTGGGCCATATCAAGCCAAGTTCCAGGCCCTTCGCTTCTTCAGTAATACTGGTGAAGAAGAAGGATGGGACCTTACGCATGTGCATTGACTACCAGGCCCTCAACTGGAAGACATTAAAGAACATGTACCCCATCCCCCACATAGATGAGTTGATGAATGAGCTTAGAGGAGCCAATTACTTCTCTAAGATCAATCTTTGTTCGAGGTACCACTAGATCAGGATGAGGGATCAGGACATCCCTAAGACAACTTTTCGGTGCCACTATGGGCACTTCGAGTTCCTATTCATGCCATTTGGGTTGACCAACGCTCCAACCACTTTCCAGTCATGCATGAACCATGTCTTCTGGGGAAATTTGAGGAGGTTTGTGCTGGTTTTCTTCGACGACATTGGGATTTAAGTCGGACATGGGAGGAGCACTAGTTTTATGCCAAACTATCCAAGTTAGAGTTTGGCTTAACAAAGATGCTCTACCTACGGAATATCATCGGTGTTGATGGGGTGAAGGTCCATGAGGAGAAGATACGGGCCATCCGGGACTGGCAGGTACCATGAGATGTGACTGCCCTGAGGGGTTTCTTGGGCATTCACACCTACTACAAGAAGTTTGTCAAGAGATTTTTACAGCTAGCAGCACCCTTGACCGATTTTACCAAGAGAGGGGCTTTCACATGGACTGATGGAGCATATGTTGCCTTTGATCGCCTCAAGGAGGTGATGAGAAGTTTCCTGGTCTTGGCACTTCCAAGTTTTTCCCAACCCTTCACCATGGAGTGTGATGCATCCGGGGTGGGAGTTGGACCAATTTTGTCACAAGATGGGCATCCCATAGCTTTCGAGAGTCAGAAGCTCTTACCACATGAGTTGTTATATTCCAAATATGACAAAGAGATGTTGGCCATTATGCATGCATTGGCCAAATTTTGACAGTACTTGGTAGGCAACAAGTTTCGGGTGAAGATTGATCACAACAGTCTTTGTCACTTCATGGGGCAGCAGGGCCTCAATTATAGGCAACAGAGATGGGTCAGAAAGGTGTAGACCTATGAATTTGATATAAAGTATGTGCAGGGAAAGCACAATGTGGTGGTCGATGCTCTATCACGGAGACCAACTTACCTATCACTCATGAGCATCTGCCATTATTGGAAGGCTCAACTATTGGTGGAGTACTCCAAGGACAGGAGGGATTGCGAGATCTTGGAGGGTACCCACGTAGATGAGAACTACCAAGTGATGGATGAGGTCATCTATTACAAGGGGCACATTTTCCTGGTACCAATTCACAGTTAAGAGAGAGAGTGCTCCATGCAGCACATGACTCACCCCGGAAGACATATATGGTAGTCAAGGAGAGATTCACATGGAAGGGCCTCAAGGGCGATGTGATGAAGCACATACAGGAGTGTGAGGCATGTTAGCGGAACAAGGGGGAGATGATTCACCCTACAGGATTGCTACAACCGCTTCCCATCCCCAAGGGGAAATGGGAAAGTATATCTATGGATTTCATCACGGGGCTCCCCACAGTGTAGGGGAAGGATTGCATTTATGTAGTGGTCGACAGGTTGACCAAATATGTGCACATTTTTGCCATCCCCACTAGGTACACGGCTACATAGGTTGCAAAATTGTTCTTTTGGGAGATCTTCTGGTTGCACGGGCTCCCTAAGAACATTGTGAGTGACAGGGACAACAGGTTCATGGGAGGTTTTTGGCAAACATTGTTCATATTAGTCGGGACTGAGCTCACCCCTAACATGAGCTACCACCCCCAGATAGATGGCTAGGCAAAGAGAGTTAATCAGTGGCTAGAGGGGTATTTGAGGAAATACGTGACAGGATAGTAGAGAGCTTGGATTAGGTGGCTCCATTTGGGTGAGTACTGCTACAACACCACCCACCACATGTCCATTGGTATGACTCCTTTTCGTGCTTTGTACGGATATGATGCATTCTCTTTTCCTGATGTTTTTTTTGGAGACAACCGTGCCCCAAATGCCAAAGATTGGATCCAAGAGAGCCAAGACATCCCCTAGGCTCTCAAGGATGACTTGGTGACAACACAAAACTTGCAGAAGGTGTAGGCAAATCGATACAGGACAGAGAGGCATTTCGAGGAGGGGGACTTGGTGTAACTCTGCCTACAACTTTACAGGTAGTCCACACTGAAGCAGAAGGGGGTCGAGAAGCTACAACCTCGCTTCTATGGGCCATACCAAGTGATTAGATGATTTGGGGAGGTGGCCTATGAGTTGGAGCTGCCCCCAGGGAGCAGGATCCACAATATATTTCATGTCTCATGCCTTAAAAAGGTATTGGGGCAGCAGGTGACAAAAATAATAGAGTTACCCCCACTAGATGATGAGGGCCACTTGGTTTTGGAGCCTGAGGCCATCTTGGAGAGGAGGGAGAGGAAACAGAGGAGCAAGACCATCAAGGAGTTCTTGGTGTGTTGGAAGAACTTGTTAGATGAGGATGCCACCTGGGAGGGTGAGCACATTTTGGAGCACCCAAATTTGAGGTTTCTTGAGGGAAAGCAACATTTTGGAGGGGAGGATTGTCATGTCCCTTCCCAAACACGTTGGTAAGAGGGTGTTTCTACACATTCTTGCACAATTTTGGCTAAGGAAAAGAACCCAACATTTTCGGCTTAGGAACTTAGGAGGAAATTCGACTTTATTTAGTTGCCAGTGGAATGTGGGGGACACCCACACAGGAATTTGAACTAGGCCATTTGAATGGCTTGGAGGGAATTATAAGTGTTGGATGGAGGGGCCCACATGAGGCAAGGAAGGCCCATGAAGATAAAAGGAGGAGGAAGCTTTCATTTGGGATTCATTCATTCACCTTGCAAATCGAAATTACTTGATTGTTCGCTCTGTTGTTTAGCCGACTCAATAGGTTGTTTATCCACGAATCTCTCAAGCAAGAGATTCAACCTTACCTTCGGGGGACCTTGAGTGCCCGCCCTAGGAAGGTAGTTCCATCAGCATTTCAGGAGATCCGAGAGTGTGTTACAGCACTACCATTTAGTCACATACAGGGAATGTGTATTTCTGGGCCACTAGAAGAACACGCAAGAGGAGTTTGAGCCACAACAAATCAGTCATTTGTCAGGAGAGCTAGGGACTTTGGAGGACAACGTGAGGCCAACATTTCTTGGGAGTTTTCGAGCCAACAGAGCCACCAACCCAACAGTTCGAATTGTAGACTTGGAGGATAGCGCAAAGGGCCAGTCCAACGTTTTCGTGGGGCTTAGGAGAATGTGCTACAACCCGGAAGCTCATCCGGGAAGTTAGGGGGTTTGTAGTAGGGATCAAACCAACACTTTTAGATATTTTTCAGGAGGATTTATAGGCAGAAACCAGCAGACCGAGTTTTGCAATTGCAACTAAAGTTGGGCTCCTTGGGGGTCGAATTTCAGAAGTATGAACCAACTAAATTCCTTAGTGGGTTGTTCTGGGTTTACGCCAAGGAGTCAGGAGCTCGAATCTCTTAATTTTATGAGCATGGGAAGTAGTGTTTCCTACCATTTGAAGTTAGCAAAAGGGGTAGTTTTATGGGCAGTGCAGATTGGTGCAGCATTTGAGGCAACCATCAATTCAGCTATTTCTCACCTGGGTTTGGTCATTCTTGTCCATTGAGACAAGGCCAGGTGCACCACTCTATTATATATTTTATTTTTCCCTCATAGAAGTAATAAAATGGCAAAACATTTCATTATTTCCAGCATTTCCATGGGTGCTTAATATATATTTCGCTTTTATATTTGTTGAACAGATTGTATGCTTTATATCACTTGTATTCCTACTTAGGAACATTACATAGATTGAGAAATTTATTGATAAAAAATTATCTTTCACAAGCCAATATGGACCATATGTTGTTGGGCTCTCCATCAAAAAAATATGGAGTATTTCACTTGGTCCAACACCCATTTTAGGATATCATCATAAGGAGGAACTAGAAAAAGGTAGGCTCCTCTATTTAGGTTGAGCATTTTCTTCAAAATGAATCTCATTCCCATAAGTCCTATGTTTGGTTCCATCTAAAGGTCTTATGAATTTTCCCTTAGTAATTAGCCATTATGGATTCCCTAAGTAAATTTAGGGATATTTTTTTTCACCTTTAAGGAAGAGCTTTCCTTTTGATTAAAGATTGATTATTTCTTAATAACAATATTTGTTAGCATACAAACCATGGTAAGAAAGGCCAATTAATATTTATAAGTAGTTTCTTTGTTAGAGAACATGTTTATTTCCATTTTCATGCCAAAAATAGATCGAATAACCATAACCCAATAGACCGGTGTTTGCTGAATCAAATATATTAGGAGTGTCTTGTCTCTTGCCATACTTATCACCATGAAGATAACCTTTCCTACAAGTTGGATCACGTTTCTAAAAATACTAGATTCCAAGAGTTATTAGAAAAGTTCCATTTTTAGGAACAAGCACAAGAATGCCTCTTTAATAATGTACTATATTTTTCTTGAAGGTCCATGAATTATTTCCTTGACAAGGATTTAGGTTATAAGAATCTTATTGTATGGAAGGGTTTAAAATAAATTGTTGTGTTTATGGACAAATTTTTTCGGCCATATTCTCTTCTAGTTCAGCCATATAATATTTTTGTGCTTTACGTTCCTTGCAAAAAAAAACCCTTCGTTAACCAAGTAAATTCTTGATGATTGAGCCCCAAGAGTTAGCTCAATCGGTCAATCAAGTGCCTCGCCAATGGGAGGTTACAGGGTCGAATCCCGAAAGCTCTTGGGGTCAGGTCAGTAAATAGGTCAAGGGGTGTGACCCCCTTCGGGTGGGGTCCACCCTAGTGTTGAACAACCCTGGACATAGCGAACCCACTGACCATGGGTATCCATGTACCAGAAGTGAAAAAAAAAAAAAAATTCTTGATGATTGCCTCTATGAGAGAGAGAAAGTTAAATGAACTTGAAGAGACACCGGTCCAAAATTTCCCAAGTTTAACAACCTCCACTCAAGCAGGAAAGCAGGGAAAGGCCCTAAGGAGTGAGCCACCTTTCCACAAGGAAGGGATCTCTATACTCCGAGATCAAAGATAAAAAAAACTAAATATACATTTAGAGGAGATGAGCCAATCCCTTAGATTGGAGGCATTAACTTGTCTAATACTAGTCTAGATCCATCTTAACACCATATCTTTCAAGCATCTAGAGGGATTTGATCTCTTAAGGTGCAAATCTCTTTTTGAGTGCGAAACTTCAGGAAAAGTTTTTACTTGAGAGATTTGATCATTCTCGCCACTTGATATATTCAAGGTTAAAATGGATCTAGGTCGCTTTATACTAAATTATTGCACAATTAATATTTATTTTCTTTTATTTATAATAAATTACAACTATGTAATAAATAATTATAATATTCTAGTACTTTCTATTTGTTGCTTTTAGTTCTAGTCACATAGAATGCTCATAGGAATAAATTATATTTTTAACTTTTTATTTATTTTTTACTTAATGACAAGTAAATTCTTGAAGATGTATTTTCTTAGTAATAGTAAGACATGGACCTTTTCAATGTTCTTTTAAGCCTAACTTGTCTTATTATCATTATTTGATATTTAAATTAAGTTGACTTTATTTTTTAATATAACATCTAACACTAATGTTAACCTAATGTGATAACATCTTCCACATAATAGGGTGTAGAGTAGCTCTCAACACAATAAATTTTTTTGATAACATGATATTATCCTCATAAATATTGATAAAATAGTCACTCATCACAAAACAAAAAATATAGCATTAAATAATAAAGTATGACTACTTAATAATTTCCATATTTAATTTTGTTTCGATATAAATTTAGTTAAACCTAATATTAATTGTACTATCACAATTTGTATAACACTCATTTTGAAAAACCTCCTTACATAATTATCCTATCACAATCGTATAGCACTCATTTTGAAAGACCTCCTTACATTATAGTTAAGGGGGTCATAATAAAAATTCATAATATTTTAGTTCTCGTTCATTTAATCTTTCACTCCTATACTTCCCATGATTACATTTTAAGTGGTTTTTTGTATTGCATGGGTATGAACATGAATTCCCTATCTTAGACTTATTAACACGAATCTAAACTAATAATATGAATGTGATTAGCACAGATAAAGCCATGTGGGAATGGAATTATGTTTTGGAACTTCAAAGGGGAATGGAATTATGTTTTGGAACTTCAAAGGAAGTGTCTTATATGGATTAATTAATAATAATAATAATAAAATTAAAATAAAATAAACTATAACCAACACAAAAAACCAACTAAATGATGAAATTGATATTGAATATTTTAATTTGAAGTAACATGTTGTCAATAAGAACAAATAATATATTTTCTTTTGTTATGTATAAATTGCATAAATCCTGAGAGTTATCTTAAGTGATGTGACTTAAGTGATGTGACTTGCCATGTTAAAGCTATAATAGGAAGGGAGGGTCTTTTTAAGTCAAAACGTTTGGGTTCCTTAGAGTTAGTTTCATTTGTTATTCACTATTACAAAGGGTGTTATTTATGAAATGTGAGGAATAAGCTGGATGATTTTTAAGAAAGTTTTTGAATTAAAAAATGTCAAATGAATTGCATAAGATTGATTATGAAAAAAACAAATATATTTAATATGAGAAATATATATGTTTTTATTTAGATTTTTTTATAATAAAATTTAAAATTATTATAAAAATATTTATTATAAATTTAATATATTAAATGTAAAAATTAAAATTTATAGAAAAAAATAACAATATTTCTCTTAATTACTTAAACTAAACTAATTAATTTGAAATAATTTATTTATCCAAATAAATACAATCAAATATATCAAAATTTAAAATCCATATTCAAATTCTATAGAAATATAATAAAAATATTCAAATAGATATTATAAAAATTTATTACCTCAACAAACCATTTACCTTCCAAAATAACTATTTAAATTATTAACAAACCATCTGCCTTCCAAAATAACTATTTAAATTATTAATAACATTAGAATCTCGAACACAATTCAACGCTATTATAAATACTATGAACAATATACACTGAAAAAATTAGTAAATCTTATGTCAAGAACATTATTTTTTTAACATTAATTATTTCAAAGTTCAAGATCATAAGCTTTTGACTACCAAACAACCACTTCAAGTTCCTAATAACTTAAGATCGACATGCTTGAACCACGTGAAGTATTTAAAAAATAAAATAAAATTTGAATTAACTTTAAAACATCAAAAATTTTAAATATATAAAACATAGATATGAATTATAACTTTTTAGTAATACTATTTTAGTTGTTAATACTAATATTGAAATAAGTGGTTAATATTAATATTTAAATTTTAAATATTATAAAATTTATAATTTAATTAATTATATTTATTTTATTATTAATCTATATTTTGTTAAGGATTATAACATTTGTTTTGTTGTCAAAGTTTATTAATAGTTTATTATTTGGTCGAATTTTTGCAATTTTAACCAAAGTTTTGGGAAAATGCTAAATATTTCTATTTTCTCATAAATTCAAAAATATTTTCTAATTTTTGGAAATCTTATCTCTAATTTTCTATTGGCTAAGCGAGCTTTGATGTGACATAATTCCCCTAGTGGAGAACGATTTATCTTCGGTATTTTTCAATGTGTGACAAATCATTTTAAAATATAAGATAGACTAATTTTTTGAGTGGTCATTCCATCAGTGTGTACTCTGACACTTATATTGACACAGTGCTCTGAGCGGATCCTTTATGTAAGCTGGGGCCAGGGGGCCGGGGGGGAAGGGGTTGCGTTTCATCGGTGAGTGCTCTAACACTCACACTATCACATGGAATGCTAGTGTGTTTCCTTCTTATTCCATTTTAAACTCTCTTTTTTCATTTTAAACATTTATAGATTTGTGCAGGAGAACAAGTGCATGGATCCGTGAAATTGTGCAAAATGAAGGATGTAAGGGAGAGGGGGTATGCGCGAAGGTAAGGAAGTGCAGAGAAGTGTCTTTGCACCTACATAGGAATTGTACGAGAATATGTGAGAACATGTAATTTCTTAATTTTAATCACTTCCCCGTTTTGTTTGATATATGCAAAGCAACTGGATATAGCAGGTTCGAAGGAGGTGGGCCAACCTCTGGATTGGAAAAACTTTCAAAGCTTGAAGTACTTGTGGAGAACTATTGAGAAGATATTGAGACTACAACCTTCTTCTCATTGAGAGTTTCACAAGGCTATCAAATACTTTACACATAAGGGATACACGGTCCCTAAAGGATGGAAGCTAAGCCCCTACATGAACATGAAATCAATGTTTAGCAAGAGACGAACGATGGTGCTTTCATTCGCAATTTTCTGCATCTCTGCATACATTTGTGAAGTACATACTTATTATGAAATACTAAGTGAAGTGTCCTTTAAATGTGTGTGAAGAAGAAGTGTTATGCACGAGAAAAGTTGTGCAGAGCAGGGAACATAATATTTATTCCACAATGTTTCATACTGCATACATTCCTACATACCTCCTTTCGCAGAACATTGCATATTAATCAATTAATAATTAATGTTTTAGGCCTATTAAATATTGGGGCACGGAAATTTTAAGGGTGGGTGATCAACTGTCCCTACTACTGTGTCTACATGGGTTCGTTTTATTTGAGTTTCTCGAATATTAAGTGTGATTTCACATTTGTGAATTAAGTACTTATTATCCAATATCAAATGAAGTTCCTTTTTAATGTGTGTGAAGAAGTGTTGTTTGGGAGAACGGGTGTGTGGAGCAAGCAATAAAAAATTTCACCTGCAATGTTCATACGTCCACATAAATCCCTCCCCACATAGTTCTATTAATTGTGCGAACTACTATGTTGACATGGGCATGTTTTATTTGATATCAGGGTGTAAAAGAGTTCTGGCGAAATTGCTTTACGAGTGGCCCAATATCCGGTTCTCAAAACTATGTTTGGCGACTTTGAGTGTGGAGGTGCGATTGTGTGCAAGTACGAAAGAAGCACACTGGAAGCTTCTTCTGCACCTGCGCACTCAACATAACTTTAACTATATAAACCTATAACATCTTTCAAACTTTATAGTAAAAAGAACTACAAAAGTTTGGGGCATGAAAAATTTGAGTTACGTGTATATCGGGTGTGAAATAAGAGTGGGAGATTAACTATCCCCACTATTGTGTATATGTGGCCATGTTTTATTTGAGCTTCTTGAATACTAAGTGTGATTTCAAATTTGTGAATTAAGTGCCTATTATCGAATATTAATTGAAGTGTCTTTTAATACATGTAAGGAAGAAGCGTTGTGCAGGAGAATGGGTGTGCGGAGCAAACAACATAAACTTTCATCTGGAATGTTTTTACCTCTGCATAAATTCCCCCCTACATGGTTCTTTCAAAATAAGGGTGGGAAATAAATTGTGTGCACTACTATGTTGATGTGGGCTCATTTTATTTGATATCAGGATGCAAAAGAACTTTGGAGAAATTTCTTTGCGGGTGATCCGACGTTTGGTTCTCAAACCTATGTTCGACATCTCTGTGTGTGGAGGTGAATAAGAAGCACAATGAAAGCTTGTTTCGCACCCCTGCACTCTGCATAACTTTAAAATATTAATGGATATAACATGTTAAGAACTTTGTAGTAAAAATAACTACAAAGCTTTGATGGATTTGATCGTTTAAAAACTGGGAACAATATAATTCCCAAATATAGTATTATTTGGAAGAATTGTACGGAGGGAGAATGCATGCGAAAGTGCAGAACATTACAAAAGAAAGATTGTGTTTCTTATTCGACAATAGTTCTCCCACAACACTTCTTTCTCACATGGATTAATAACACACTTCATTTAATATTGGACAATAAGAATATAACGTAAGAGTTTTACCACTGTTTTTAAAGTAAATTTGCATCATCAATGTGGATATATGCATTTGATATTAATGTGTATATTCTTTGTTATCTTATGGCTTTATCGTGTATAGCTATATCGTGTTGTCCGTTTCCCTTAATTTTATTTATGTTGTGCTTATCATGGAGGGATAAGTCATATTGAATTTAGAACATGTTTGAAGCACAATTGTTGAGGCATCAATGGAGAAGCATTTGTTAGATATAAAAAGAGAGTGTGCGGATGTATTTCTAAGCTAGCATACTCTATTTTGTTTAAACACTTTTGCATATGTTGTAGGATATTTCTTATTTGATGATATGTGAATCTATTTCATTTTAGATACACATCAATAGGATTACGAGAAGGAACTATAAAACATTTCAGAAATTGTTTAGATGGAGGGAATGTTGAAGCAGTTTATCTTATCAACATGAATTAAACATAGATGTATTGATAGAGATGCATGGTATAAATAGCCCAGATGTCTATTTGGAAAGGATGACAAAAACAACTTCAACTTCTATAAATGTGGAAGAATGAGGACTACGGGGGGGAGCATATTTTGTATACATTGGTTATCGAATTGGCTGACAATTTTGATAAGACTTTGGTCAAATACAAAAATGAAAAGCTATTTGCATTTTAATTCAAATTTATGCAAAGAAAGTTATGATGTATTGTTCCATGACGAAAATCTAATTGCTGGACATTTTGAACCACTTTTATGCAATAAAAAAGGTTTAATAAGAATTTATTGTGAACATATAATGAATATAAAAAATTACGAAGAAACATAACATAAATGGATTCAAATAGAGGAAATCATGAGGAAGCATAGGTTTGAGAGATTGTCCGGGTTCAAAAGTATTTACAGTGAAAGTTGTTTTGAAACAATATCTCAATTAACACAAAATGAATATGACGTCTTTTATTTACGACACATAATTGCATAGAATTTTTGCAATGTGATCATGCATATTGATTCATTTGTATTAAACTGCATAAAAAAATACATGAACAAAGATTCAATTATACAATTCCCTGGAATAGTAGATTGGCAAGGATACATTATACAATTGGCCATGCTGTATGAAAAAGGGAATATAGATGGTGGCCTTTCTATTTATGATTCGATATGATATATCTTGAATATAACTATATCCATATGGTTTGTTGATACATTGATCGTTGTAGTTGAATTTTTCTCATTCAAGGAAGATGCAACGATATTGCATGTTATCCAGTTTTAAATGAATATAAATAACTTTCATTATGGACCTTTGAAAGAAATAGTACAAGAGAAAAAAATGTATGTGGTATTGAAGTAGTTAACAAAGAGAAATATATAGAAGAATCCTATAAAAACCATAATGGGGATAATGCGAATGGCTTTAAAACATGAACATAGATGAAGATACCATAGAACTTAATTCAGAGCTTATCAATGCAAATAAGAGATCACAATTATCATGGCATCAACTCAAAAAACATATAAGAAACACGGACGTTGTCGAAACAAGTCTAGTTAGAAAACCATCAAAGCGATGAAATTTTTGTATGAATATTAATCATTTGCATTCTGAAGCTTTGAAAGAAACAAAATGATGCAGGAGCATCTAACCTAGGGTTACATGTTTACCAAGGGAGTTGTTTCCCTAAGTTAAGATTTAATTATTGTAAATAGGAGAGTTCTAGAATATTTGGAAGAGTTAGAGAGATTTAAGGGTTAGTTAGATCTCATCTAGAGATAAGGGATTAGGTGAGAGTTTTATGGATCATGGGAGGATCTAGAGAGAAATTGTAGGAGTTTTTTTAGGATCTAGAACCAACTTTGGGTTTAGATCTATTTGTAGAAATCAATGAAGCATGAGAGGAGTGAAGTGTGTAGGAATGAGAGTGAAAAGTGAGTGGTCAATTATTAGGCCAATATTTCTATTGTAAATATTTTGATTTTTAATGAATTTTTCTCTGTTTGGATTGTATTTTTCGTGTGAATTTTATGTAAGTGTCGATATTTTAATCAGGCTTCGTTGTTTGTGCCGTCACAAAAAAAGAAAAGAAAAAACATTTTACATGATATTGAAGCAGCTAAGGAAAAACAATATGTAGAATAACCCTATAAGAAACATAATGGGCATAATGTGAATGGTTTTAAAAAACGTGAACATAGATGAAGATATCATGGAACTTAATACAAATATTATCAATAGAAACGAGAGATCATGTTTGTCATTGCATCATCTCAACAAAAAAAAAAGAAACAATGATGTTGTCGAAAAAAGTCTAATTAAAAAGTCATTGAAGCGATCAAAATCAAGGCATGATGTGATATTTTCAAATAAATAAAAGGAATCATTACATATGTTTGATTATACTTTTGAAACAGTGGTCGAAAAACAATATTTAAAAAAAATACAAGATGTTCTTGTTTATGATTGTGCAATATGCAATTAAACTTGGTTCAAAAAGATGTCATAGAAAAATAATTAACCAATGTGTCCAAAAATAAGCGTGCATGCAAAAAATGCCAAAAAGCATTAGACAATGAAAAAAATATCAAATTTGCAATTCCAAAGTGTATTAGGCAAAATAAACAAATATCCATAGTGACAGAACTCTATGAATTGGAAGAAAGACAAATATACTAAGATTACCATAGTTGCAAATACAATAACTTGGGCAACGTTTTAGAAAACCACAATTGGCATTGACTAGTGGACTAATCAATGTAACTATAGACACATCTCAAATCCAAATTGCGCTTCCTCGTGACATAATGACTCTAGTACAATGGTTGTGGAAATTAAAAGACGTTTAGTGTTTAAACTCATATTTGTTATTGGGTGAATACATGTTCATAAAGTCATGAAGGCATTGAAACGATTGTGTAAAACTCTACTTTATAAACTAGAAAATGTCAAAATAAATGAAGATTGGAAACAAATCTTTGATCAAAACAAGGATGCATATGCATGTGAGACAGATACAGAAAGAAATGATGATAATGATGACTATGATGAAGAGCCAGTCACAAAAACACTATTACATGGATTTAGTGATTCATATAGTATTTATGATCTTCGTAATAATCAAATAAACATTGTACCTGGTGAAGGCTATAGGCCTTTTTGCATATTCAGAGACAAATATTCAAAAGAGATGAGATTTTTTCCATTGTTAAATGAGAAAAAGTAGAGTGTTACAAAAAACTTTACATGCCATGATATTGCTCGATGGGAAGTTTTGCATCAAGATCATGATTTTGTGTATCATATAAAAAAATTGTTTTACAAAAAATGTGAATTATCCTCAATCAACTATTCAGTTGTATTTGGATTCAAATAAGAAAAGGATATTTAAAATGAAAAAAGCTAACAACTAAATATGTTAGAACAAAATAAAACTTGAAACACATTCTGACATCAAACATTAGGTATATGGATCTTAGACAAATATGGACATTGTCAAAATATTTTTTGCATTTCTGCAAGAAATTATATGCAATGATCCAACAATTGGGTCCACTGACTTTATTTATTTCATTTAGTAGTACTAAACATCTCTGGGAGCCTTTAAAGGCTTTGCAACAAATAAATCGAGAGAGAAAATCATCGACTGAAAAACGAAGTAGAGGAAGATGATATTGATAACTTGATCAGAAATGACCTCATTACTTGTGTGTGATACTATATAAGTCGAATGAATGCTCTGTGCCAGTTAATTTTACATGAATCCAAGTACTTTGGTGACCTCGTTGACTATTTCTTTGTAACAAAATTCCAAAATCGAGGAAGTCAACATGAACATGGATTGCTATGTATAAAAAATTCTCCTATTTATGGAACAAGTACAAACATTGAAATTGAAAATTTCGTTGACAAGTACTTGTCATGTGATTCAAGTAAACTACTTGCAAATATGAAAACTATTCAACATCATTGTCATACCAAAACTTGTAGGAAAGGAAAACAAATGCATTTCAGGTTCAATTTTCCAATTCCACCAATGCGGAAGATGAAAATATTGAACCTATGGAATTCAATAATGCAAGAAAAAAAGTGAATGCAAGGACGATATTTTATGCACTATAGAATATGGAATACGACGAGACATATAAATTTAATAGTTTTCTTGAGAAATTAGGTATAGGTGAATGTGACTGCATCCATGCAGTCCAATGTACTATGAAACGAAGAACAATTCTATTGAAAAGAGAGCCAATAAACATATGGACTACTAGCTTTGTTTGGCATATTACATTAATATGGGTGCAAATATTGATGCTCAATTTGTACCTGACTCGTATGCTACAACTAATTATTGTAGTTCATACATGACAAAGCTAGATAAAACAATGATGTCGATGTTTAAATGTATATGAAATGAATCTCAAAAAATTGATGGTGATATCACAGAAATAATTGCAAGACTTGGAAAAGCTTTATTGAACTTGCAACAAATGTTTGCACAACAAGTTGTATGTATAGTATTGTCATTGTCACTAAACACTAGTTCAAGAAAATGTGTATTTATTAATACTTCAACAATAGATGATTGAACATTTTTACTAAGAAAACCAAAAGAGCTGGAGCATGAACCAAATGATTAAGAAAACATAGCATGTTTATCAATTATTGATCACTATGTACAATGACCATAAAACATTGAACATGTATTCTTAGTGGAATTTGCATCGTGCTATACACTACAAGGCAAGAAGAGAGGAAGTATTGAGAGACCATACGTTATAAAATACGTAAAGTATAATAAACATATTAATCCCGATAACTATTAAAAAGAGTGATTGATGTTATATGTCCCATATCGTACTCAAGAGAACAATTTTAAACTTGGAAAAATGGATGTCTATTATTTAAATAAATCATAAAATGCAATGAACGAATGTTCACAAATGAAACTATGACAATGTGGACTAATATTGACAACATAGTAGTTGAGATTGAAAAAAAGAGAGTGAATTGTTTGAAATAGATACACCTACATATCAAGAAATAGATAACAAAAAATGTTATAAAAAATAAAATATCGAATCAGATTTTGAATATTTGCAAAAGGCCAGAAATGCAAAATCAATAGTTGGGAGAACACACCTAGTCATAAAACAACCACATATATTAGAAGAAACATAATTATATAAAATTATGAGAATTCTCAACCAAGAGAAAGAAAAAATAGTGAAAGAAATATTAACAAAAAAAATCTAAATTGGCCATTGCACGTATTTGTAACAGGTGGGCGTTGGAAAAACATTTATTGTAATATCATTATTTCAATCTCTACTTTGCATGTACAACAACATATTACAATATGACTCAGCTCAACTAAAGGAGTCATGACAACATATACAATGAAGGTAATGTTCAATGTAGATGGTATAACAGTGAATTATGCATTTCATTTTCCATTTAACAAAATCATAATATTTTTCGGTTAAAGGTGAAAATTTAGACACATTGACAAAAAATTGTGAACAACTTCGTGCAATGCTTATTGATGAAGCATCTTTGATAGGTGAAACATTATTATACCAAGTTGATAAATGTTTATGGGAAATAAAACATAGTTCATTAGCTTATTTTGGAAATATTGATATAATATTTTCAGGTGACTTATTCCAAGCACAATCAATCAAATATTCTCTAATTTTTTAGCAACAAATTTTAGCACAGGAAAAAACAACATACAATTTTTGGAAGGAAAAAGTAAAATGCTATGAATTACATATGATAAAGTGTCAAAAAAAAAAATTGTTGAAATATTTAACATAATGCTAGTGAATCAACAATATGGTGAAGACATGGAATATATAAATAGTAAGTGTTATAGACCTGCTCCACTAGATTTATTATTTCCATATCTATTTTATAAGAACAAGGATGTAAAAAAGCATCATGAGAAAATGTTGTTACATGTAAAGGAAGAACTAATAGTTCTTGATGTGATTGACGAATATGACAGTAAGGAAATAGATTATGTACCATACGAGAAAATAATGAGATTACCACAATTTTTTTATTATTAAATGTAATATTCTCATTGAGATATATGCAAGAAACTATAATATAGAGGGTGGGCTTGTTAATGGTGTGGATGGAACATGCAAAAATATACAAAATATTAGGAAAAATTTTGACATAATATGGATAGATTTTGTAAATTCTTAGATTGGTAAACTACAAAGAAACAAGTATCATGAATTATATGATGAAAACATTTCATTGAATTGGACTCCAATAGTATGTGTTTCAAAACCATTGGCATGTCATAGCAAGAGCTCTCAAACTATAGTATGGAAAAAAAATTGATACAGTTAGCTTGTGTTAGAACAATACATTGTTCACAAAGGTTTAACATTGGATGGGCTTGCACTTGATCCAAGTGGTATATTGACACATGGAATAGTGTACACAACATTTTCAAGTGTTAGAACCATGGAGTCATTGAATCTTCTTCAAAAACTAACACAAAATAAATTTTGTGTGAATAAGAAAATATTAGAAGAAACAAAGCGCTTAAGAACTCAAGCATCGTGGAAACCATAATACATACACAAGCCAATAACAAATGAAAATACTTTAATGATTGCAACTTTGAGTACATGAAGTATACATGCTCATGTCAATGAACGAATCTAAATTTTTCATCGTCAAATAATCAATTTTTCAAATTCAATTTCAACATATCAAATTGTCTTCATGGACTACTTACTTGCATAAAATAAAACATAGAGATCTTATTAACCAAGAATGTTTGCAATAACATAATCGAACTTCTTTCAATGTCAAAAGTCTATTTCCAATACTAAATATGCATAAGAAATGTATATGTTGCACCACTTGTGTCTGTTTTAATAGTTATTGAAGCAATTGCAATAGCAAAGGCATAATTCATGCATAGTGATTACATTTTTATAATTATTGGAGATTTCAATATTGACATCAATTTAAATAGCAAATGAAGTAAACAATTATTAGAGTACATGTGCTTGAAACGATTATAAAAGAAATTTATTTCCAAGATAAGACGATTATTGATCACATTTGGAAAAGAATTATTTTTCAACAATGTCATGTCCATATTTCACATTCATACTGGAGTGATCATGATGCAGTTCATGCTTTGCTACACTTTATGTGATTCTAATGTTGCATAAGCTATGCATTTTGTTTTGAAGCGATAAACTTCACTGGCAATTATTAATGTAATACAACAAGTTTTTGTAAAGCTTATTTGTTTCATGTAGGCTAGAATGATATATTTCTTTGTTCGTTTTGAAATGGATTCCACAATGGATAAGTAATTAATTTAACTGTGACAATGCAATAAGGAGCGTAGATTACAGGAATCATGTATACTTCTAAAGTTTGAGTATTCTTAAATCTTCAAGAATTTTTTCAAAGTTTGATGATTAAGATTTGTTGATTGTGTTATCATAACTTAAGCTAATTCTTGGTTGCAATCTATCGAGTGCAGGACACTTTCCTTGTGACATTACCGAAAGAAGCGGAAAATGAAGAAGTGTTGTGTGAAAGATACATAAATGAAAGTGTCTCTTCTGCATCTTTCTCCATCTGCACATACTCATTGCTTCATACATTCCTTTCGTACACTTTCGTCTCTCATAAAAATTCTTCTGCACATTCACGAATCATTTTTTAATGTGATCAATTTTTCCTAGTAAACTTTGTTTAGGGGTAAGAAACACTGAGAAGGTTAGTAATAGATTATGTATTTCTAAGCAAGAGCGGAATATGGTTAATAGATAAGAAAGTGAAGAAATTTTTGAATTTTGTAGTGTATATGATCTTAGGATTTATGTCAGAAAAAATTGGTATTTGTTTCAATTGCACAAAGTTCCACCCTGACTCTTCATTTTTCCCAACTAAATTTCTATGTTTCCAATGATTTGTTGTCCAGTGTATAGCATATCCGATCAATATTTTCTTGCTAGTTTTGCTTGAACACTTCTGGATATAGAGTTATTATTACTATTATTTCCATGAAACACTTCTTTCGTACATCTCACACAACACTTCTTTCTTACATTCATGAATTCTGTTTTAATGGGATTAATTTTTCAACTAAACTTTATTTAGGGGTAACTATTGTTGAGCAAATCGATAGTAAATTATGTATTTCTAAACAAAGACGTAATATGGTTGACATGTAAGAGAGCAAAGAAATCACAATGATTGGTGGAAGTTGCATGCGTCTCTAAAGTTTGCTAAAACCATGTGTCAGGTTATTCATAAATCAAAATTGACAATGAAATAATCGTGGGGACCAACCCAATGATCAAGTCACTTCATAGTAGAGGTAAATGACCACGTCTTCGCATAATTTTTATTTGTGGTTGTTGTTACATGTTTTTTGATTGAGATTTATTATTGGCAACATGTAAGCTTATTTTCATCATCACAAATAATTCATATTTATTTTACATCCTAAAATTTTGTCACTTAGGGCACGTATATCGATGACATTGAAGCAGGAGCAAAGTGCGGAGTAAATGGACAAGATGATTTTGGAATTTCGAGATTTATTTCCATTGCTTTTCGTAAATTCTAGCTTTGGTATCTTCAATTTCTATTTATTGAGAATGTCATGTATAACACATTTCAAACTTGAAATAGTAACAACTAATTATTATATAGGGAATTGAAAATTGTGCAGTTAAATGACATTGAGAAAGTTATTGATAGAGAGAGTATTTTCATGTACAGAGCGGAAATGGCTAGCAAAGGAAGGAAATAAGTTATTTGCACTAATACAATTAACTCACTTTCTCATATCGATGAGAACTTTCACAACTCAACTACGTATGAGTAGTATGTGAATCTGCCAATGAAAGAGAACAACAACAACAACATTTGGACTAGCAGATTGGTGAATGTTGCATGTGTTCCAAAAGTATTTGATTTCAGAGAAATTGTTCATTTATGCGCAAACAATTTTGATTCAAGAAAAAGAACAATTATGCTACTAGCCAAAAATATTCCTATGAGTCTCAAGGCATTCAGATGGATATTCAAGCTACTGGAACCTAATATGTGCTTAAAAATTCCAGAAGTGGATAGTTTCTTGAAGTTACAGGTAGGCGAGGCTAACATTATTCAAGAATTAACTTCCCCAACTTCATAGGGTCCTTCTGATATTTCTCTCCTAGATATTTCTTTTTTTAGATAGTGATTTAGGGACTTCTATTGGCTCTATTGCCATGTGATGGGCTGAGAAACTACAATTAATTTTCTAAAATGCATTCTCTATATGCTTTATCACTCGTATGAAAAAGATTGTATAATCCCTTGGGATGATATCATTTCCAATGAATTAGCTTTTTAGTTAGTCAATATTTCTAGGATCAATAGATTTTTCATGATGGCGTACCTAATATTAGCCCTCGTCTCTAGCCATGTCTTTCATGACTTTCCCTATAATCCTAAATTCAAGGTCAACCAAGAATTAATGTAGTTAAAGTATTGTAACATGCCTCCTCTCATATCTACCCACTTTCACATGCTTGCCCACAATAAACATGTGTTGAGAAGCTACTATGACATGAATCAAGCTCCTATATTACCTTAAGGAAATGGAATCAATAAAACAAGACCTTACTGACTTCCCTCGGGTGCTACAGGACCCCCAAGAACTAACTAACCATTCCAGGTGTCCATACCTTGAGATAAATTTCTTTCAGAGTGAGCTATATCCCCAGTTGCTCCCATCAAAATGCCTCCAAGAAACTGTAACCCTCCAATCAATCCCACAGGCTTGGTTCCTAGCAATTGTAATCTCTTTCAGGCAGTTATGTTCCAACGATTACGAGATTTAAATCAAATTTTCAGGGCTAGGATCTAGACCCTTGCCCATAACTTAATGAAATTTCCAGAGATGATAAATAAAACAGATACAAAGCCTCTAACACAAAACTTACTTAAGGACTTGACCTAACTCGGTCTAACCATGACAGTCATTTCGTCAAACACATGGTGAACATGCAACCTACAGGTCATGAATGCATATATGAACATAGAGATATGAAACTTATCTGAGGTTTACCAAGAAGGACTAATTCCATCTCAAAATAACTGAATTAATACCAATTAGGTCATGCATTCATTAACCAATCATTCATCAGTTAAAGGTGATAACAACTATACTTAAAACTATCATAAAACCATTCTTATAACTAGCATATAACCAAATAATTAACACTGATAGAACAACCACTAAAACCACATAATAACAAGTGCATTTACTCATAAATACAAGAGGAAATTAGCACTTATTAACCATATGCAAAAGCCAACCAAGTTAGGGACTTCCATATACCACCGACCATAGATTGGGCTGAACCAAATCTTTCTTTCAGCGAATCATCCCCATGCCATATTACAAGCATGAATGTGGGACCTTATGGGATAAACCAATCCATAAACAACCAAGGGAATCTAGAGTTAAACCACCTCCACTCTCACACCATCGTGATCTCACCTAAACGGGTCTCGAGTTCACAAAACCAAATTGAGCTTGGATGCCTCAGGATTCCTTCACCATCCCTTCTGGAATTTTCCTGTCTCCACCCACTTGTTGAGGGATTCCTGGAAAAAAACATCTCCACCCCAAACCCTTGGGATTTTCCTGAGGCCACCTGAGCCAAATCCAAAACCTTCCAGCAATTCAAAGCTCAACCAAGAATGAATACCATCGCACCATGGCTATCTGGAAATGGGAAGGAAAGGCTAAAACCACTGTCGAAATGTGACAAAACCCATTCAAATGAACCAAATACACACATGAATATACTATGCATGACAAAACTAGCAAGGAAGTCATACATACAACCTATTACCTGCAAGTATTGCGATTGTAGCCACTTGATCCAACCTTTCCTTGCTTGATCCTTGCTTCTCTTTACTTTCCTTTGCTTTCCTTGTCCTTCCTTTGCTTTCATTCTTTCCTTCTCTTCTTGGTTCTATTCTCCTCTCTAAGAATAATTCCAAAAACTGAAATGGAAAAAGGTCCTAAACTGATGCTATGATGTCTTTTTATTATCGATGCCTCTAATTTCTTCATTTTCCCTCTATTTTCCTTCAATTTCCTCCTCACATGCAACATGTGACCTTTCACTTTCCTTTTCTCCTAATTTCTTTTATTTTCATAAAAAAAATTCCAATAATGCATTTTTACCTTTTCAATGCCTTTGCCAATTTCCTTAGCCATAATAAACAACAAGTGATGCCCACTAGGATGCTTTGCCCAATATTTGGCTTGGAATACATGTCCCATGACCTTTGTCTTATTTTTCCTTTATTAACTTTATTACATGAAATGTTAACTTGAGGTTGTTACAAGTATATCATACTGTGGAATCATAAAGCTTCTTTAAGTCTAATTCAAGATGTCTTTGTAAATCAAGTCAATTACATGGTAATTGGACAAGAGCCCTATTGAATAGCTGTGCAAGCCTAGGTTTTCCTATGGGGAAAATGTATGCATGAAGAAAGAGAAAGTAATACCTTAATTCCAATTTATGGGTTTGAAGGTAAGCCATTGTTGCTTACAAAATTTATTATAGATAGGTATTTCGTTGCTGAAATTTGTAGGCAATATAATGACTAGCTAATTATATTTGAAGGAAAAAAGGAAAGACAATTTATTTCTTTGTCATTTAATGTTGGAGAAATCACAATGAATAATGTAACTCATGTTGTTGAGCTTGCAGAGGCTTTAGATTCTTTTAACTTAAGTGAAGCTGAATTCATTGAAGCCTTTCATACAAAAGGCCTATTTAGCGCACACCTTGAAACTATTAGGTATGAGAAATTATTTCCAAGAGTTAGAGAGAAAATCTATGAGATTCAAAATGCATCAATAAAAAAATAGGAGTTGGTAATAGATACTGAAGAAATTTTTGAAGAATCAAGCATCGATACAGAAGGTAAATACAAGCAAAGAGACACAAATCCTACATAACAATTTGTACCTTCCACAACTGGTACTGGTTCAATTCCATCTTTAAGTTAGAAAAAGAGAAAAGCTAGTGCAAGTGGAAAACGAGTTCACGGTGGGATATCAAGTGGTGGAGATGATGAAGAGCTTCCTCAAAGATTCACTCCACAAAGAGCACATATAGCTGAATCAACTGAATCCATAAGTTCCCCCAAAATAAGAAGCATTGACCAAGTTATGGATGTGGAAGGCGACAGTGCTATACCACCTGATTGGGTTAATGATTGTTTAGCTGAAAATAAAAAAATAATGGATCAAATGAAGTCACTACTTTCGATGACCACCCTATCATATTGCAAAATGAAAACTATGACAAGGGCGATAAAAATTTGAGAAATGAAAAAGTAAAGATTCGTAACAAAAAGGTTATTGATCAAGTAGAAATGCATGTTGATCTATCTAGGGATGGATCCAAGGACTCATGAAATTGCATCAAGCTACTAGTGACATACTTGCACATTTTATTAGCCAACAAGAAGAAAAAACCCTGAGACTGAACGAAAGAATAAAAGAGTTATAAAATTCTCTAAACCCAAGTCCTTTGTTGATGACTCCACTGGAAATACGGGAACCACCTATTAGTAATTTATACCCCCAGGACATCCTATAGATTTGATAAATCCGCCATCCTCCTTAATGCAATGAAAACATATATTATCAGTAATTATTTGAAAGATTGCAAATTATTGAATATGCATGGTAAGCACCTTCTGATCTGCGACATTTAGTGAAGAGAACTAAGTCATTTGTCCAGTGGATTAAAGGTTATCTCAAGGGAGATAGGCATTTCATAGGCAATGACTTACATATTTTTAGTCAAAAGTTTGATTTACTCTCTCATGTAGAGAAAAAAAAACCAAGGACTATTGAATGTTAATCGAACGAAGCGAATCAAAGTTACATGGTTTGAGAGAATAAGAACACTAAAGAACATTATTTATGAATGTGAAAACATAGAGTAGAAGAGTTTATGCCTATGTCAAGGCAGTATAGATTGTAAAGGGTCTGAATGGTCCACGCATCACATGTGACTTTGGATTAATTTTGGGAGACACACTAATGGCTAAATTGGATAAGCTAAAACAACCAAAGGAAATATAATTTGATAATATAACTAATTTTACCATAGAGGAAATCACCAAATGACTAATTACTTTTGTTAGTGTTAATGAATATAACTCTTCCTTGGTTGCACAATTGAAAGAAGAAGCTAAGGGTATTGAGGAGGAGATATTCAATAAATTTGTTAAATAGGACATTACAGTCGCTCCCATGAATGAATACATTCAATCCAAAATAAAAAAATTACTTGAAAAAATCGTGAATCTAGAAAACAATTGACAACCAAAGAAATAAGATTTATGCTTTCACATATTGCGAGTGTTTTTAAATCTTGGAACATTCATTTTGTTGTTTACTAATGATTAACTATTTAGGTTTATTGGATATGTTATCATGAACTAAGCCAATTCCTGAATGCAGTTTCTTGCTTTTTCTTGAAGGTACATTTTTCAAATTAAGGTTCATGAGAGCCCAATACTAGTCCCTGTTGAAGAATGTAACTAGGTTCAGTTGTCATAATTGTATTTGAGTCATAATGAAATGTATTTACCAAAAGAGAGAAAAAAAAAAATTATTATTATTATTATTATTATGATCACTTATTAAAGCATGGGTTTCATGCTTGGGTCATCATATTATAGGTCAAAGTACCCATTGAGGACTTATAGGTTTTGTCTTGAGTCATTAGAGTTATTGTCCATTTTATGTGACCCTTCTTGGGCTTTTGAATAATGTAAAAAGAATTTTTAACGAGTCAAATAAGTCACTTGTCACCTCCACACCAAGTCGGCCCTCACCTGATCAAATTGGCCTACATTAGGCCAATTCGGCCCACATAAGAGGCTATAAATAAATTGCAGTTGAATTCATTTGGAAGACATCTCATAACAAGTTCAATATTCAAGAAAGGGAAGCAGAAGAATACGAAATTGTAGAAGAAGTAAAAGGAGGTTTGTTGGAGAAGAAAATCGAAGTTTCTTGGTCATATCTCTCTCACACTTGTGCATTTACTAGGCTATTGTTGGGAGGTCAAAGTTTCTGTTTTTGCCTCAAGGAAGAAATTATTGTTGTTGCTTCTAGGTCAAAGTGCTTTTTCTACAAGATCAAAGTTTTGTTGCTACTAGGTCAAAGTTTTTGCTGTCGCTTGAAGATCGAAGTTATGTTGCTGCAAGATCGAAGTTCTTGGATGAAGTTGCTGCTGAAGGAAGGGTTGAATTAGTGATTGGAGGAAGTCTGTGTCTAGGTAAAAGTATCTTGGATTATCTCATGAAACTATTGAAGGAAGAATTGTTGACTGGGTTTTCCCCTACATAGGGGTTTTTCCCTAGTTGTCCGCCTACATATGGTGTCTTTGATATTCATGTTATGGTTTTATTAATTGCTTGATGAACTAAGATAAAATAAGAACACAAGAAATTCAATAAGAACATAAGAATATCATGATTAATTATCAACATAAATAAAATCTTTTTGCCTTTCTAATTTTCCAACGTGGTTTCACAGCTAAGGTGAAGAAGGAAAAAGGCAACCTGAAGATCTATTGAAATGAAAATAAGAATTTTTAAGAAGTTGAATAAGGGCCATGAAGATCGTATAAGGAGACAAGCCTACTATCTTCAAGAACCATGTCTAGCTCATTGAAGGGAGAAAACAAACTAGAAGGAGCCTCCAACTATAGTGCATGGAAAAAGAGGATAGATCTCATCCTCGAGAAGAATAAATTCTTGGATCTAGTCAAAGGAAAAGTAAAGAAGCCCAAAAATGAATCAATGATGCAAAAAAGGCAAAGTTCAGAGAAACAAAGATATTGGCCATGACCCTAATGGTGGATGGAATAAAGGATAACCTCATCCCATATATATCCAACATAGATACCACTCAAGAGATTTATGAGGCCTTATCCAAATTGTTCACAATCAAGAATCTTGGTCAAATTGCAAATCTTAAGAATGAAATAAAAACTATGAAGATGAAAAAGGATGAGTTTATGACATCCTTCTTTGTAAGGATAGCTAGAATCAAAGATGATCTCCAAGCAATAGATGAGATAGTACCTGAAAAAGAGCTTGTAATCATTACACTTCTAGGATTACCAACATCTTAGGGTGTCTTTGCATCAAGGATCAATAGTTGGAATGACACTGCCTCATTTGAACAATTATGGAATGCATGTAGTCAAGAAGAAATCATAATTTCATTAGTAATCAACAAAGAGAATGAAGAGGAGACAATTTAAAATGCTTATTCTACACATCACAAGAATAAAGGAACCTTTAAGAAGTCCAAAGGGCCAAGAAAGAAGATAGATCTATCCAAGATGAATGCTGCAATTTTCATAAGTTGGGTTACTATAGAAGTGATTGTCTTGATAATCTTAGGTATAAAAGGAGAAACAAGGATCAAGAAAATGTTGTTAATGAAGGATCTCCAAAGATGAACAAGACTAAAGAATCAGAAATAAAGGACTTACACTACTAATTCCTCTACCCTAAAGTTTTGAGTTATTTCCCTTTATGCTTTGATTTCTAGTACTTGTAGGTTTAACATGATTTGGAAAAACATTTTTGAATTGTTTTGATAAAGTTATAGGTATCCCTCGAGATTGGATTGATAGGGATCCCTCACCATTTTTCAAAGATAAGTATCTTAGTCCTTGTATTATCCTTTTATATTTGGTTTTCTTCTCTTATCTAGATGATTTTGTACTAGATGCTAATAACATTTCTTTTCATATTTTTCTTGTTTAGAAAAGGCTTGCTAAATGCTCAAGGGTTATGAAAAAGACCTCACAAGATAAAGCATGATAGAAGTTCTATTGGAATTGATGACCTGTAAGGTTTGTATAGAAAATAACTCAAAGGTATGTCTTAGAACATAAGCTTTGTTCTCTTTGTGATAAAGGTATATTCATTCATTCTAATAAATCTGATTTACATTACTAACAAGTGTTATATGTCTAAGACCTTTGAATCATAAAGATTCTTATTTGGGTGATTAATCATTAGATTGAATCTACCCTCATTAAAATCATCATGTTTTTGGAACCCTAAATTTTTTTTTTAAACCCTAACCTAAGGGTATGTCAATATGACAAAACCCTAGTCTACTTAGGGTTACTGATGAAATCTAGAAAATACTATTCTTTTGATGTTTGGGGTTTTGATGGTGATGCCATGTTTGGAGTTTTAGTATTGTTATGGAAACCCTAGTCCTTTAGGATTAGATGGAAATGATTATGTATTGAATTCCTAGACATTGAGGCGTTGGTAAATTAGGGTTTATGAGTAAAACCCTTATAATATCTAAAGTAATCTCCTAGGAATGAAACCCTAGGTGTAGGTTTGTCGTTTGATCAAAACCCTAGCCTAACCAAGATTGTTATATGTATGACTTTAAATGTATTAATATTTGTGTCTTGGGCTTACCTAATGGATATTGGTATGTTTGTACATGATTAAGAAATCCTAGATATGTATATGTGCTAACCTAATTGTTGATGCTCATAGTGTGTAAATTCTAGGGTTTGTAACTAAGCCCTAGTAGAAATTTGATATTCTGGGATATGGTGCTATTGTTTCAAAATGTAATGATAAAGTCAAGTGTTTAAAAAAGGTTGGTCATATTGTTTTAACCTTAGATTGTGATATGATTGGTTTTGATCGTTGATATCTAAGGCTTAGTATGGAATCTAGGGTTTGCATTAAATCCTAGTAGAAGTCTAACATATAAATTCTGAAAATTGTTAGATGCATTATAGTATTGTACTTGTTTGAATTACTTCTAGGGTTTGAAATATGTCATAGAAACTTCTTCCATGTCTCTAAAATAAACATCAAGGCCCTAGATAAAATGAGACTTATATCTTTATTGAGTTACTGATGTAATCTAGGGGTTATAGCCAAACCCGAGCAAGAAGTTGAAGTTTAAAAGTATGTGTCTCTTGTTGATTATGAACCTAACTAAGTTTAGGTATTTGATGTCTAAAGTATAATGTATGATTATGATATAGTTAACTTCATGCTTTGTATTTGGTTGTACTTGCTATTTGAGTTGTGCAGGTACATAATCTTCAAGATGTTGAAGATATTTGTAAGTAAAGTTGATTTACTTGATATGCATGTGAAGGAAGTTATATGAATCAAGATGACTCTAATAAGAAGGATTGAAGCCATGAAAGATTCTTCGATGTCATAGAAATTAGTTGATCTCCCTTAGTTAAGAGGGAGCTTGGATAAAGGAAAGAGTACATCTACCAAGTTGAGAGGGAGGGCATATTATAGTCATGATGGATACCTTGAAGAAGAAATTGGAGAATGCATATTGAGGTGTTTCTGAAAGAAGAAAATCAAGATCGGGTTATAGAATATGTTGATGCATGTGAAGTAGGAAAGGAAGTTTTATGGTTAAGAAATTTTCTGTCAATATTTGTTTGGCAAGCCTCTAAGTCCTACTATGATTAATCGAGTCAATCAAGGCAGCATCAAGATGTCTGAAGACCCAAGAAGCATACCAGTCACAACTATAAAGATGGAAGTGTTGTTACCCCTAACCTTCCACAACCTATAAGGTTGACACCACAACAATTGGAAGAAAAAAGAGCAAAAGGGCTTTGTTATAGTTGTGAAGCAAATACACTAAAGGTCATAAGTGTGCTAAGAAGAAATTATTCTACATAGATTGTGAAGAAGAAGAATAAAAGGAGCAAGAAAGGTCAAAGGAAGAGGATATACTCCAAGAATAAAGCCTAGATAAAAAAAGAAATAAATCGGACCATATCCTGTAATGCATTGGCTAGAATTACCACTCCTCAAACCATCAAGATAGAAGGACAAATCAAGAAGAAAAAGGTAATAGTCTTGATTGATTCAGGAAGTACCCATAATTTTATTCATTGTAAGGTAGCAAAAGAATTGAATTGCTTCCTATATCCAGCACCAGAGTGTCAAGTGATGATTGCAAATGGAGGAACGATAAATTGCTCTGGAAAGTGCCATAATATCAAGCTATCCATGGGAGAATAATAAATATGTATTGACTAGCCCAATGCTTTCCATTCCAATGGGAGGTGTTGATGTTGTACTAGGAGTCCAATGGCTACAATCCTTGGGTACAATAGCTTTCAATTTTCAAGAACTTTTCATGAAATTTTCTGTCGAAGGAAAGGAAGTTGAATTAAGGGGTATTGTAGGGAAACCGGGAAAGATAATCAGCTCTAACAGTATGAAAAAGCTTCTAAAAAAGGAACAAAGAGGTGTAATTGCTCAATTATGTTCACTAGATGTTTCCACATTAGAATCATCTATTTCTCCAGATCTCCAAAAAGTTTTGGACAATCATTCCAAGGTATTTGAGACTCTCGAAGGTCTCCCACCTATTCATGATCATGATCATGGTATTCATCTCATTCCAGGAAGTGTTCCTCCAAACATCAGGCCGTACAGATATCCCTATGCCCAAAAGAGTGAAATTGAACATATGGTTACAGAAATGCTAGAGGCTGGTATAATTCAACCTAGTCAAAGTTCTTTCTCTGCTCTAGTAGTATTGGTGCACAAGAAGGATGGATCATGGCACATGTGTCCAGATTATAGGGAGCTCAACAACCTCACTATTAAAGATAAGTTTCCCATTCCTGTCATTGATGAATTACTGGATGAATTGCATGGATCAATTTACTTCACCAAGTTGGATCTTCGTTCAGGATATCATCAAATCAGAATGAAGACTGAAGACATTCTGAAAACAACATTTAGAACTCATGAGGGTCATTATGAATTTTTGGTCATGCCTTTTGGCCTTACCAATGCACCTTCTACATTTCAAGGTTTGATGAATTCCATTTTCAAACCCTTCCTTAGAAAATTTGTGTTAGTATTTTTTGATGATATACTAATCTACAACAAGTCTTGGAAGGATCATGTTGAACATGTTGACAGGGTGCTACAACTATTGGAAGAGAAACAATTATATGCAAAAAGATCCAAATGTTTCTTTGGAGTACAAGAGGTGGAATATCTGGGTCATATTGTATCTCATGAAGGAGTTAAGGTAGACCCTAGCAAAATTAAAGCCATTAAGGAATGGAAAATCCAGAAATCCATAAAGCATCTGCGAGGATTTCTCGGGTTGACAGGGTATTATCACAAGTTTGTTAAGAATTATGGGAGAATAGTAGCACCTATAACAACGTTATTGAAGAAAGATGCATTTTAATGGACTCCAGAAGAAACAAAGGCCTTCGAACATCTTAAAGAGGCAATGTGCCAAGCACCGGTCTTAGCTACACCAGACTTCACAAAAACCTTTATTGTGGAATGTGATGCTTCAGGAAATGGAATTGATGTTGTTTTAATGCAAGATGAAAGACCCATTGCTTTTGAAAGTCGTCCAATCAAGGGAAAGTTTTTACACAAAGCTATTTATGAGAAGGAAATGTTGGCAATACTACATGCACTTAAGAAATGGCGACCCTACCTAATGGGAAGACACTCCATGGTAAAAACGGATCATGATAGCCTTAAATACTTTTTAGAACAAAGATTAACCTCTGAAGAGCAACAAAATTGGGTCACAAAGATGTTGGGTTATGACTTTGAAATCATCTACAAACAAGGGAAGCAAAATGTGGTGGCAGATGCACTCTCAAGAAAGGATGAGGATGTGGAAGCATTGTTGTGCGCCATTTCTATTATCCAACTAGATTGGATAAACGAAGCAAGGGAGCAACGGAAGAATGATGAAGAAGTATGGGAACTTATTCGAAAGTTACAACAAGATTCCAGTACATCTGATACATTTAGCTGGAAAAATGATTCGTTATGGTACAAAGATCGCTTATACCTCTGTAAGAATTTGCAACTCAAACAAAAAATTCTTATGGAATTGCACACTTCTCCCTTAGGAGGGCACTCAGGATTTTTAAAAACTTACCACAGGGTTAAGAAGGAATTTTTTTGGGATGGCCTTAAATCGGGTATTCAAAAGTTTGTGGTGGAATGTTTGGTTTGCCAACAAAATAAAGTTGAAACAATTAAGACCCCGGGTCTATTACAACCTTTATCCATTCCAAGCCAATGTTGGGAGGAGGTTTTAATGGATTTTATCACAAGTTTACCCAAGTCTGAGGGAAGGAGTGTCATCATGGTGGTAGTTGAAAAACTTACCAAGTATGCACACTTTTGTGCATTATCACATCCATTTAAAGCCAGTACAGTTTCTACTGCATTTATGGAAACAATTCAAAAGCTACATGGAAACCCAAAGATTATTGTAAGTGACAGAGATCCCATTTTCACTAGAAATTTTTGGACAGAATTATTTTCTTGTCTTGGTACTTAGTTAGCTCATAGCTCATAGCTCATCTTATCATCGTCAATCTGATGGGCAAAGTGAGATAGTAAACAAACGTCTGGAAGGATATCTTCATTGCTTTGTATCTGATAAACAAACACAATGGGTCAAATGGTTGCCTCTAGTTGAATGGTGGTATAACACTTCCTTCCATACAGCAACAAAAATGACTCCATTTATGGCACTTTATGGATATCAGCCACCATCCATCACATCATATTTAAGAGAAAATTCTAAGGTTCAAGTAGTGGAACATCACATCGAACATCAACAACAAGTCCTCCAACTCTTAAAGGATAACCTCGTGTTGGCACAGAATAGAATGAAACAACAGGCAGATCAACATCGCAGCAAAAGAAGTTTTGATGTAGGTGATTGGGTATTCCTATGGCTACAACCATATAAACAAATGTCCCTCAAGCAAGCTAAGAAGGATAATAAATTATCACCAAAGTATTATGGTCTGTACAAGGTTTTGCAAAAGATTGGTACTATGGCATACAAATTGGAGCTTCCTGTAGCGTCTCGAGTGCACCCAATTTTCCATGTTTCATGTTTAAAGAAGGTTATAGGCAACAAGCTCACAGTTCAAACAATATTGCCGGAACTTGACGAGGAAGGAAAAATATATTGGAACTAGAAGTAGTCACAAAAACAAGAACTCGACAGCTACGAAATCAATCAATTTCGGAGTATCTCATCAAGTGGAAGAACTTATCCACTGAAGATTCCACATGGGAGGATGAGAATTTTATACAGAAGCATCCAGAACTACTCAATCGTTGAGGACAACAATTTTTTTTAAGGAGAGGGGCATGTTAGGTCCCTATAATACTAGTGATTACCCCATTACTATTGTAGCTGTATCCCTTATTAATATTGTTGAGCCCCTATTGTCCCCATATTTTTATTACTGTGCCCCATAGAATCTCTCTATTGTTTTTTGTGGCTTTATATTATTATTGTTAGGTCGGCTGGGTTATATTGTGACTCCATAGACTCCTATATATAGAAAGAAGGTTTTGTCATTTGAATCATCGAAGAATTTTTCATTTGTGTAATGTAAAGGAGGTTGCCCCCTTGAAGAGGCTGAATTCTAAGGTGTTGATCTCTCTTTTCTATCTTTTTGTGAGCTAGTTTCATAACATTGCTTCAAGATTGAAGTTCTGTTCCTGCAAGATCAAATTTCTTGGTCGAAGTTGCTGCTAAAGGGAATGAATGACTTTGTAATTGAAGGAAGTCTATGTACAGGTAAAAGCCTCTTAGATTATCTCGTGAAACTATTGAAGGAAGAGTTGTTGATTGGGTTTTCCCCTAGATAGGGGTTTTTCCCTGGCTATCCACCTACATCTGGTGTCTTTGATATTCATGTTATGGTTTTGGTAATTTCTTGATGAACTAAGATAAAATAATAGCACAATAAAATTAATAAGAATACCACAAGTAATTATCAATATAAAGAAAATCTTTTTGCCTTTCTGGTTTTCCAAAAGTCCCCATTGGGACAAATGAATTTACTTTTGTGATTAAGTATAAGGATTTTGATTCCCCGATCGGGGTGTGGAGGGAAATGGAGGGCAGAAGAAAGCAGGACAAGATAGATGGCAGGCGAGAGGGCAAGATTTCAAAGGGAAACGGAAAATGTAAGTTGACAAGAGCAGCTGGAAATGGTAAGGCAATGATGAAGGTTAATAAATGGCAAGTAAGTAGGCACTTCACCCACGCAGGAAAGGGAGGTAGACAAAAAATTAATGGAAGTGGAGGGTACCTTGGAATTTAGGACAATTAGGTGGGGAAGCAAGTTAAGGAAAAAGATGGGAAGGGCGAAGGGTAATTGCATGCAAGTTGAGGAGGAGGAATGACCAGATGGAGCTGGTGAATTTCCAGAGTCAGGGCACAACGACTAGTAGACAACCTTCGTAAGAAAAGCCTGGTATGTACTTACAGCCTCCCCTTATGTTGTTAGGGTAAAAATTCCATGGAAATTGGAGAAGAATTGGAAATTTAAGGAGAAAAGTTGAAAATTTTAGAAAATGTTGGTTCTGTGTTACTGGTCTCCCAGTTGAGCGAAGGAATGGAAACTCTCAAGTAGTCAAGGATAACTACTTGGTAACCCATAATGGGCTCGACCTAATAGCTCTCTAGGAAGGGTGGGAAGGAAAATCTGAACCCTGTAAGATGGTTGACTGGTCAAGGGGAAGGAAAATATTATCAATCCATATAGATGCTGAAAGACACGATACTATATGCATCCCCCCTCGTAATTACCTAAGGAAAATCTCACAGAATAAAGGGATGGCTACCCTTCTGGGATGGGTGGGGATAAAAGGGCATTGTAAGAGGCCTGGGGGGAAAAATAAACTTGGAAAAAACTCTATATTGCCTGCTGGTAGGAACCGACACAGAATTGCGAAGACAAAAGGCCTAGAGGCCTCTGCAAGATGTCGCGGGAGATGCAGCCCCTTGGCTTGGGTAGGGGAGAAGGATAGATAATGGAACCGACAAAACAACCAAGGGTAGCCTGTCCTGGTGGCAGAATGGCTGATAAAGTTAAGCTACCCTAAATTCAGTAAAATATCTAACCTTCTAGACCACAAGCATGGGAGGGTTTATATGGGATCCTTATGGGGAATGAGAAATAGAGGGGGCATAGAGCCGAGGATAGAGAATGTAGCGGAGTGGATTCAAATTGACAGTGAGGGGAAGGATACCAAGAAAATTTTCAGAGCAAAGTCCAAAACACAGACCATAAAACAAAGTAAGAATACTAAGGACAACCTTATTCCAGATTTTAATGTTTTAATATGGTTCACATTACAGGTAGTATAAAATCCAGTGGTCATCAAGCCCCGGAGCAATGAAAATTGAATCAAGCAGGGGCTCAGGAGTGCAGGGACTGTAAGAACAGAGAGCAGACAATGATGGTAAAGGAAGGCAGACAACAAGGACGAAAAGGGAGCAGAAGAACAGGAAAAAAGACTGAGCAGAAAATGAAAGGCCTGGAGCCATCTGCAAGCAAACCACTGAGGAAAAGAGGAAGAAAAACAGGACAGGAAAGTATGCAGAATCTAATCAATGCCTACTATGTAGGAACCCCAGCTGAAGTAAAAGCAGTCATTTCTGAATGGGAAAGAGAGTTAAATGCCAACATCGAGAACGAAGAAATTCAGGCAGCAGAATGGGAGCCTATAATTCAGGATCCAGGCCATACCCAAGGTCACCAAACATTGTTTAGGTAGACCATCCAACAATATTGGGTTATGAAAAACATCCTGGCTAAAGAAATGACAACTTACAAGGAAAGAGAAGAACTAGAAGAGGACAGACAAGCAGAACCAAGCCTAAAGGATCTCCAGAAGGAGATCCAGTCAGTTCAAATGCAGCAATATCATAACAATCTCTACCTGAAGAGAATTGAACAACAACTCCAGACACTGATACAAAGTGAAGCACCTGGGTCGAGTGCGAAAGACCCGGCTCCAGTCGATTCCTTAGATGAATGAAGCAGAAGTCCAATTAGTCAAATTTTGTTATTATGTCGATTAACATTTACTTTTTAAGTATGAAGCATATAGTAGATAAGGTAGCAAATGTAGCATGGATGATAAGAATTAAACTGTTTAAATTTTGGACAGCTTTTGATGTGGATAGGTGGCCAACAGACTTGGTTTCCTGCAGGCAGGTTGAGGCCACCAGCAGAATTTTGAAAACCATTGACTATCTGTTTATGAAAAATTAATATAAAAGGGAGTACTCCCAAGCTTACACAAAAAAAAAGTATAAGGATTTTGATCAATGTCTTAGGAATAAAAAAAATATTCTCTACACCAAATTTTTTTGAAGAGGTTTAATATCTAAATGTAAGATCAATTACATAACGCCTTCTAGTTGCACATGTCTTACTTTCTCCATATACCTTCGTTTTAGAGTTAAATTATCATTTATTATGTGTATTCAATTTATTATGGAGCAATTGTTGCTACTTTGAAATGCAGGGGCAAAAAGTTAAAGAGAGAAGATTCTAGATTGCTATAGTGAATGAGCTAGTGAGATGAGGTATTAAAAATTTCTCATTATTGATAAGCAACCTCGGGGATACAAAATATTGATCACGGTAAATAAAGAGCTACGAAGACTGAATTCAATTTTGGTTCCAATTTTGATTACTTTGTTCCAACTCTAAGTCTATTTGCCAATTTTGTAAAAGTCCTTAGGAAATATTTTGCATAAGATCTTGTATAAGTCTAAGTTATATGGCATTGTCCAAAAATATTAATTGAACACAAGTTTTGGAGGATTTACTTTTAAATTTTATACTATATCTAATGTTATGTAATTGAACGGAATGGAGATGAATTGTGAGGTAATGTTTTGCAAAACATCTTGTATAGGCTCGAATTTTGTAGTGTTGTTAAAAAACATTAATTGAACATAAGTTTTTGAGCACATGCTTTGTGCTTTTATATTATATTTAATGTTATGTAATTGATCACAGAGAAAATGAACTTTCAACAATAGTTTTGGATCTCAAATATTTGTCCCATTTGTATATTTATTTTAATCATAGCTATGCTTATTGTTTTGAGGCTTCTGCGATCAGTGTTTTGCGTGTAGTTTTCTTCCGAAGTTCTTGCATCCATGATTGTTTACATCGACATTTCAAGCCATCCACCATGGCTCATCATCAGGATAGATCAGTAGTTGTGTAGGACATATCTCATTAGACTTGAATAAATAGGGTTGAGAGATGCTCAGGGAATGGGAGCCATAACTGAGCTGTCTCTACATCATTTGAGGAATGTGAGATATGCCTTGTTCTTAGCTATCATATATCTAAGATGTTGGAATATCCGAACCTCCTATAATTTCTCCCTTCCGTATAGGGTTAAAATTATTGTTTTGAGGCTTCTGTGATCAATGTTTTGTGTGTAGTTTTCTTTCGGAGTTCTCGCATCCATGATTGTTTGCATCGAAGTTTCGAGCCATCCACTGTGGCTCATCATCAGGATAGATCAGTAGTTGTGTAGGTCAGATCTCATTGGACTTGAATAAATAGGGTTGAGAGATGCTTAGGGAATGGGAGTCGTAACTCTGTCTCCACATCGTTTGAGGAATGTGAGATTTGCCTTGTTCTTAGCTATTATAGATCTAAGATGTTCGAATCTCCAAACCTCCTGTAATTTCTCCCTTCTGTATAGGGTTAAAATTATTGTTTTGAGGCTTCTGCGATCAGTGTTTTGTGTGTAGTTTTCTTCCGGAGTTATCGCATCCATGATTGTTTGCATCGATGTTTTGAGCCATCCACCGTGGCTCATCATCAGGATAGATCAGTAGTTGTGTAGGACAGATCTCATTGGACCTGAATAAATAGGGTTGAGAGATGCTCAGGGAATGGGAGCCATAACTGAGCTGTCTCTACATCGTTTGAGGAATGTGAGATCTGCCTTGTTCTTAGCTATCATAGATCTAAGATGTTCGAATATTCAAACCTCTTGTAATTTATCCCTTCCGTATAGGGTTAAAATTATTGTTTTGAGACTTTTGCGATCAGTGTTTTGTGTGTAGTTTTCTTCTGGAGTTCTCACATCCATGATTGTTTGCATCGACGTTTCGAGCCATCCACCCTGGCTCATCATCAGGATATATCAGTAGTTGTGTAGGACAAATCTCATTGGACTTGAATAAATAGGGTTGAGAGATGCTCAGGGAATGGGAGCCGTAACTAAGCTGTCTCTACATCGTTTGAGGAATGTGAGATATGCCTTGTTCTTAGCTATCATAGATCTAAGATGTTCGAATATCCGAACCTCCTGTAATTTCTCCCTTCCGTATAGGGTTAAAATTATTGTTTTGAGGCTTCTGCAATCAGTGTTTTGTGTGTAGTTTTCTTCTAGAGTTCTCGCATCCATGATTGTTTGCATCGAAGTTTCGAGCCATCCACCGTGGTTAATCATCATGATAGATCAGTAGTTGTGTAGGACAGATCTCATTGGACTTGAATAAATAGGGTTGAGAGATGCTTAGGGAATGGGAGTCGTAATTGAGTTGTCTCTACATTGTTTGAGGAATGTGAGATCTGCCTTGTTCTTAGCTATCATAGATCTAAGATGTTTGATTATTCGAACCTCCTGTAATTTCTCCCTTCCGTATAGGGTTAAAATTATTGTTTTGAGGCTTCTGCGATAAGTGTTTTGTGTGTAGTTTTCTTCCGGAGTTCTCGCATCCGTGATTATTTGCATCGACGTTTTGAGCCATCCACCGTGGCTCATCATCAGGATAGATCATTAGTTGTGTAGGACAGATCTCATTGGACTTGAATAAATAGGGTTGAGAGATGCTCGGGGAATGGGAGCCGTAACTGAGCTGTCTCTACATTGTTTGAGGAATGTGAGATCTGCCTTGTTCTTAGCTATCATATATCTAAGATGTTCGAACATCCGAACCTCCTGTAATTTCTCCCTTCCGTATAGGGTTAAAATTATTGTTTTGAGGCTTCTGCAATAAGTGTTTTGTGTGTAGTTTTCCTCCGGAGTTCTCGCATCCATGATTGTTTGCATCGACGTTTCAAGCCATCCACCGTGGCTCATCATCAAGATAGATTAGTAGTTGTGTAGGACAAATCTCATTGGACTTGAATAAATAGGGTTGAGAGATGCTCAGGGAATGGGAGCCGTAACTGAGCTGTCTCTACATTGTTTGAGGAATGTGAGATCTTCCTTGCTCTTAGCTATCATAGATCTAAGATGTTCGAATATCCGAACTTCCTGTAATTTCTCCCTTCTGTATAGGGTTAAAATTATTGTTTTGAGGCTTCTGCGATCAGTGTTTTGTGTGTAGTTTTCTTTCGGAGTTCTTGCATCCATGATTGTTTGCATCGACGTTTCGAGCCATCCACCATGGCTCATCATCAGGATAGATCAGTAGTTGTGTAGGACAGATCTCATTGGACTTGAATAAATAGGGTTGAGAGATGCTCAGGTAATGGGAGTTATAACTGAGTGTCTCTACATCGTTTGAGGAATGCGAGATCTGCCTTGTTCTTAGCTATCATAGGTCTAAGATGTTCGAATATCCGAACCTCCTGTAATTTCTCCCTTCTGTATAGGGTTAAAATTATTGTTTTGAGGCTTCTACGATCAGTGTTTTTTGTGTAGTTTTCTTTCGGAGTTCTCGCATCCATGATTGTTTGCATCGACGTTTCAAGCCATCCACAATGGCTCATCATCAGGATAGATCAGTAGTTGTGTAGGACAGATCTCATTGGACTTGAATAAATAGGGTTGAGAGATGCTCAGGGAATGGGAGTTGTAACTGAGTGTCTCTACATCGTTTGAGGAATGTGAGATCTGCCTTGTTCTTAGCTATCATAGGTCTAAGATGTTCGAATATCCGAACCTCCTGTAATTTCTCCCTTCCGTATAGGGTTAAAATTATTGTTTTGAGGCTTCTACGATCAGTGTTTTTTTGTGTAGTTTTCTTCCGGAGTTCTCGCATCCATGATTGTTTGCATCGACGTTTCAAGCCATCCACCATGGCTCATCATCAGGATAGATCAGTAGTTGTGTAAGACAGATCTCATTGGACTTGAATAAATAGGGTTGAGAGTTGCAATAATCTTAGATTTATTCAAGTCCAATGAGATCTGCCCTACACAACTACTGATCTATCCTAATGATGAGCCACAGTGGATGGCTCGAAACGTCGATGCAAACAATCATGGATGCGAGAACTTCGGAAGAAAACTACACACATAGCTATGATGATTGACATTTCAATTTGGATACAATTCTTATTACTGCAACTGTGTTCATTACTGTTCAAGAATTCTCAACCATAAAGACTGATTACTTTGTCCCAATTATGAGATTGTTCACCAATTTTGTGGAGAGTTTAGAGATAATGTTTTGCATAAGTTTTGAGGATATGCTTTGAGCTTTTATATTATATCTATTTTTCTTTTATTGATCAGAATGAAAATGAATGTTCAAGAACATTTTTTTCTTAGAAATACGTTACATGTTTAGTATTTATTTTTAATCATAACTATGATAATTGGCATTTGAATTTGGGTACAATTCTTGTTACTGTAACTGTTTTGGGTATTGTTGAAGACTTTTTAAGCACAAACATTGATTACTCTGTTCTAATTTTGAATTTGTTCACCAATTTTTCAAAGTGCTCTGAGATGATATTTTTGCATAAGTTTTCGAGGATATGCTTTGTGGTTTTACCTATGTACATTGTTTATTTTCATACATATTTTATCCTATGACATGAGTTTCTTCAACAAAGTAATTGGCTTGGCACATTCTTGTGCGTCACAACTTCTTCCCTTCACTACACATACTCAAATTTGCATGTATGCACACATTTATGCCCCCGTAGACTTCTTTGGTACACCTATATTCCACAAAGAAGTTGTTTTGCATATGCAAAAGTTCTACACTTCAATACCCATTATGCCCTTTGTATATTTGTTTCACACATTCTAATTGCGTACAACACTTTTACCAAACTTGATAATAAATTGATCATCTCCATATTGGTTCCAACTTTGGCAAAGCTACTAAACTTACATTTTTCCATACACGGATGCAATATGAATTGTGCGCATATCTACTTTAGCCCTACACACATCTTGGTTTGATAATCTTTAATTCATATATGCCTTAGCTTCACACATGTCTTATTTCACATATCCCTTAGTTGAAAAATGTTTGTAATAATATTTTCATTTTATAACTTCCAGGATACTCTAGGCAGTTGGATCAATAATCAAAGACATTTGTGTAAAATATTTACTTGAATTTCAAAAAAATCATCAATGCACATTTTCCCCTCCGCACAGACTTTAACTCATAGATGTGTTAGCTCTACACACATATTTTTCATAGATCCCTTGCTTTCACCAATGTTAGTGTTAATAAGTTTTTTTCGAGCGAAGGCACTTGCAACATAGGTCCATAGACAATAGCAAAAGAGAAAGGCTATCATTGTTCATTTTGTTTATATGTAAATGGCATTGGAAATCTAAATACAACTATCCATAGACATTTTCACCTCCACGCACTTGTTGCATAATTCTATTGCCATGTTTATTTTTCCATGTTTGATTAGGATCCAGTGCAAGAAGTGTTTTACGGAAGGTGTAGATATCCCTTCCGCATGTTCCTCATTCCATATATGAGTAGTTAGAATAGTATAGAGAGAAGATAACCTCTAATCACCTTCTGCACAAGTAGGTTTCAAGATGAGTCTAATATATGTGAGTATGTGGGGCAACCCATAATTAATTTTTTAATACTAGGTGTGGAGCCCTCTGCAACGCACTCAATATCCATCATTGCAACTTCCCACGCTAGTCAATAAAAAAATCCAATGAAAACATGTAATGTACGAAAACTTTTATTATTTTGATTATTGAAACCTTTTAGTTATATGTTTTGAATTTTTTTTAAGTTTGAGAAATGTTATATTTTTAAATCTTTTGTTTTTAACTGTGTTAATTTCATTGCACAGAGTGTGGAAATGCAGAGGGAGCTTTCATTGTGCTTCTTCTGTACTTTGCATAAAGAAAGCTTCTTCTATACTTCTATAATCTTTACAACTTGCTTTCACATATTTGCACACATTCCCCCTCCACACACTTCTTTCACACAAATTGATATCGTACAACATTTCTTCTGCACACTTCCATTGCATATGTATCTGCCTTGAGTTATTAATTTGTATTTCATTTCGTTCTTTTCATAAACTCTGATCAATGATATTAGAGCGACTTGTTTTTTTCTCTATTTTTCTGTGCATGACCCTAAGCAATCAATTTTCACATTTTTTTCACATACATGAAATGTCACATTAACTTAATCAATCTCCCGTGGTGCACAATAACGTCTATTAAAGAATTAATTAAGGCTTAATTCTACGACTAACAAAAATTACATTGTTTATAAATGTAAATATACTTCTTAATTGTATATAGAGATAATTAAAGGGATGTGATAATGTAAGTAGTACTTAATCGACATGTAATTAGGACATTGTTCAAGTGCTTAATAACATTTATTCCAACACATTGTGTAATGATTACTGGTTGTAAACAAAGCAAGAAGGTGCAAATCAAGACTTTGTATCTAGTATTAAAAAATTAAGCAAGTCTTAATCTTGCTATTAACAAAGAATCCACTATCAGAAAATGTATAACGTTTCACCATTTTTTCGGTGAATGACATGTAATCAGTCCACCGTGTGCTTTGCGTTGAGTAACTGTTAAAGAATATTGCACATAACGGGAGGTAGCACCATGTACAAAAGGTCGTTTTTATCAAATAAGATGTGTTGACATTGACATAATGGTGGATACCAGCTCAACCATCTAGTCATTCCATAGTAGAGTTAGCTGACCACGTCTCTGCACAATATTTCTTTGAGGTTGTCCTTGCACGCCTTTCGACTTAGAGCTATTATTGACAACCTGTACGCTAACTGTCATGATCACAAATAATTCATATTTATTTTAATTTGTAATTTTTGGTCACTGAGTACATGTATATCGATGATATTAAAGCAGTAGCAAAGTGCAAAGAAAATGGATGAGATGGTTTTGGAATTTCGAGATTCATTTCCACTACTTCATGTAAATGTCGACTTTAGTATTTTCAAATAATATTTATTGAGAGTGCCTGTGTAACAGATTTCACATGCCAAATACTAACAGTTGGTGATTATATAACATACTGACAAATCTATAATTAAATTGAGAGCATTATTGATTGAGAGAGTATTTTTAATTACAAAGCAGAAATGGCTAGCAGAGGAATGAAAGAATCTATTTGCATATATACAATTTACTGACTTGCTCTTATCCATGGGAACTTCTATTGGTCCACTACGTGTAAGAAATATGTGAACCTACCAACGGAAGAGAAGAATAGCAATAAGAATTGGAGTAGTGAATTGTCGAGTGCAACATGTGTTCCAAAAGTCTTTATTTTAGACAAATTGTTTATTTGTGCACAAACAATTTTATTTCAAGCACAAGAAAAATTATGCTAGTAGTGAATAAGTGCTTAAAATTGTTTGAAGCAGATAGTTTCCTGAAGTCAAAAGTAGCCAGGGTTAACATTATTTGAGAATTCATTTCCCCAACTTCTCAGGTTCCTTCCGATCTTTCTCTCCTAGATATTTCTTTGTTTACATAGTCGTTTAGGGATTTATATTGGATCTTTACATGCCTAATGGATCGAGGAAATACAACCAATGTCTCAAAATCCATTCTCTATCTACTTTATCACTCATACAAAAAAAAAAAAAAATTCGACTGGGCTGATTTGATTTCCAATGAATTAGCTTTTTGGTTAGTCAATTTGTCCAGCAACAATAGATTCTTTATGATGGTGTACCTGATAATAGTTCTCATCTTGAGCCATGTCTTTGATGACTTATCCTATAAACCTAAATTGAATCCCAACGAAGAACCAATGCAATTCTCATATCCCATCATGTGGAAGCATACATTTTCTTTAAATTTTTGTCTAATCCAAGATGTATTTGTAAAACAAATCATTTAAATGATAACTAGACAAGAGCCACATCGAATTTCTATGCAAGTCCAAGTTTTCCTATGGGGAAAAAGTAATGTGTGAAGAAAGAGAAAATAACACGATTATTCAAATTTATGTATTTAAAGGTAAGCTATTGTTGCAGCCAATTTGTTTTATAGATAGATATTTTATTGTTGAAGTCTATAGGCAATACTGTAACTAGCTAGTTATATTTGAACGCAAAAAGAAAAAAATATTTATTTCTTTGCCATTTGTTGTTTGAAAATTCATTGTGAAGAATGTGGCTTATGTTGCAGAGCTTGCAAAGTCTTTAGATACTTTTAACTTAAGATAATTCGAAGCTCATCGAGGCTTTGGTCTAGAGGGCCTATTTACCATACACCTAGATATTGCTAAATATGAAAACTTGTTTACATGGGTTACAAAGAAAAGTGATGAGACTCATAGTGCTCCAACCAAAAATCAAGAACTAGTGGTGGATACTAAAAAAATTGCTAAAGAAACCAGCATTAACACAAAAGAAAAATACAAGCAAAGAGGCATAAATCCTACACAACAGTTTCTGGCTTCCAAACCCGGTACTAGTGTGACTTAATCCTCCAGTGAAAGAAAGAGAAAGGCTATTACAATTGGAAAACTAGTTCATGGTGAGCTATCAGGTGGTGGAAATAACGAAGAGCCTCCTTAGAGATTCTCTCCAGACATAGCGCATACGATTCAATCAATCAAATCCAAAAGTCCCCCCAAAATAGAAATCATTCAACAAGCTATAGATGTGGAAGTTGATGGCAGTGTACCACCTGATTGGTTTAGTTCTTATTTAGCAGAAAATCAGAAAATAATGGAGCAAATTGTAGAAAAAGTCATTATTTTCGATGAGCACCCTATCACATTGCAAAATGCAAATTATGACAAGGGCAGTAAAAATTTGAGAATTGAAAAAGTAAAAGTTCATAATAAAAAGATTATTGATCAAGAAAAAACATATATTGATGTGTTTGGCATTGGAGCCACGAGGCTCATGATATTACATCAATCTACTGGTGAGGCACTTGTACACCCTATTGGCGAACAGGAACCAGAGAACCTAAACTAAAAAAAAGAATAAAATAACTAGAAGACACTCTAGATATGAGTCTTTTGTTGATGACTCCACTAGCAATATGGGAACTATCATTGCCAATTTCTACCCTTGATACATTACATAGATCTAATAAATCCATTAATCTCCTTAGTGTAGTGAAATCATATATCATTAGTAACATATGCCAAATATTGGAAACTATTGATCATGCAAGGAAAGCGACTTCCAATTTACTACATTTAGCACAATAAATTAAGTCATTTATTGATGTGGTTAAAATTAATCTTAAGCTAGACAAGCAATTCGTTGGCAATGAGTTACTTACCTTTAGTCAGAGGCTTGAATTACTCTCTGATCTAGAGAAAGAAAACAAAGAACTTCTAGATGCTAATCGAATGAAGCAAGTGGAAGCTGGATGGTCTAGGAGAATCAGGACACTAGTGATCATTTCTCAATGTGAAAGAATAGACATTAGAAGCGGTGATGATTTTCTCAAGGTGATAAAGGTTGTCTAGGGCCTAAACGGTCCACACATCATACATGATTCCAAAATTATATAGAGAAACACGTTAATGGTTGAATTAGACAAGCTAAAACTGTGAAAGGCAACAAATTTTGATGACATAATTGATTTTAGTGTAGAAGTAATTAACAAATGGAAAATTAATTTTGTTAGTATCAATGAAAAAAAGTTTGTCTTGGCTGCACAATTGCAAGAGGAGGCTATGAAAATTGAGAAGGATTTATTCAATGCAAACATCAAAATGGAGATTATAGCCCCTATGATCAAATATTTGATTAAAACTATGTGAAAAAATTTCTTCAAGAAATCATGAATCCAATAAATGATTAATAGACAGATAATCAAAATCTATGCTTTCACATACTGTGAGTGTTCTTAAATCCTTCAACATTCGTTTTTCTATTTACTACTATTTAATTATTCAACTTTGTTGGTTGTGCTATCATGACCTAAGATAATTCCTGTATACGATTTCTCATTTTTCCTTGCAGATGCCTTTTTCATATTACAATTTACAAGAACCCGATCCGAGTCCCCATTGGGATAAATGTATTTACTTTTGCAATTAATATCAGGATTTTCAATCTGGTTCCAATTTTGATTACATTGTTCAAATTCTGACTTTGTTCACAAATTTTGTAAATAATCTTGACATAATGTTTTGAATATGATATTTGTATATATTTGAATTATAGCTATGATGATTGACATTCGAATCTACATATAATTCTTGTTATTGTAAATGTGTTTCTTACTATTCAAGACTTCTCAAGCACAAAGACTGATTACTGTGTTCCAATTATGTGATAATGTTTTTTATAAGCTTTCAAATATATGATTTGAGCTTTTATATTACATCTGATAATTTGTTATTGATTAAAATGAAAATGAACATTTGACAACAATTTTGGATCTTAGACATACATCTCTCAAGAATACAATGCTAACACGATAAATATGTTATGTGTTTTAATATTTTAAAGTTTGAAAGATGTAATATGTTTAGTATTGAGTTAATTTCATTATGTAGAGTACGTAAGTGTGTTAGTTCTTGTAGCATCAGATGATTTCTAGCCACAAAATTTGGTGGAGAGATTAGAATAAGAACATGAGATCTCCAAAACCCAGAAATCCTTTCTGGAAATTCCACCTAGAGATGGCTCAATTAGATTATTAGCCAATTTTTAAATATTTACTAAGTCTAAACTTAGGGAATATGGATAATTAATTACAATTAATTAAGTCAAGGTGAGAATTCTCTAGAAACTCACACATATCGATCCAGAAATGATCTAAGCCATCGATTAATATTTAATCTTGGCCGTTGGAGTCTCAACAGGAAGATATTAGAAGGGATCGATGTGGTAATGGAGAACACACCAAAGTCACTTGGAGAATTTAATTTTCCATAATAGTAGTAGTCAGTTTTTGGAGAGTTTGAGATTCAGTGAGGCAACAAAGATAGTAAGGGGCATGGATAGTGATCCAAAGATTTTTTTCCAAATATGGAGAGGCAGCAACAAAAGGGCCTATTTATTCCCAGTGAGGTAGCGTAGAGGATTGCGCAGTTGCTTCAGAGAAGAAGTCCAATTTGCTAGAGAGAAATTCGTTCTCAATTCCAGAGGCCGGGCAGAGGGTCCAGAGTGCCGGAGAGGCTATTTCCTTAGCAGAGGCAGTCACAATGACTTCATTAGAGGCATGTTGGAGGTTTGATGTCACAGGGTCTATGCAGATCAGTGCATAGGTTGATGTGAGTACGAGTTTTCTGAAGAGAAGTTGTGTCGGGATTGCCTGTGGAGGAAGGGTAATTCCCTTAGATAATTTTGCTCATATTTTCTTTTTGTTTAGAGAGTTGGGCATCCATAGATTGTACTCATATTTTCACTACTGCATAACAATAAAACCCTCACTGTTGCACCGATTTTCTCGCATTGGGTTTTTCCAGGGACAATTGTCCAAAAATAACGGTGTCATTTTTATTGTGTGTGTGATAGTATTTTCTTAGTTTCCAACGCTATTATTTCCACAATATTTTATTTGTGAAGGTTGTTGTGTGATTTATTTGATATTTTTCATTGCAGATAAATTGTTAAAATAATTAACAATTAGATAAATAAATTCCAGTTGCTGCAATAAGATTCCAATTTTGGAATTTATACATGATATTAGAGTGTAAGTGATCATCTGGAAGCTCAGACACAAAGGAAAGAATTTCTTTGCTCAAGGGAGTAGCAGGCCAAAATTCTCAAAGGCACCACAATATCTAGACAGGGAGGCCAAATTGTTGGGGCAAAAAAAATCAATTTTCAAGGAGTGTAGAAAATTTGAATTGCCTAAGATTTTCATTCCAGCAGTCAGAGGGAGCAACTGCAACTTAGATTTTTGCTGAGAAAATTCCTGGTTGGACATAAAGGCTTTTGTTGAAGTTTGTAGTAGTAGAATCAACGTCGGGTGGAAGAGGAAAGCACACACACCAAAGGGAAAAATTTCCTTAGGGAATTTCAAGTCTTGGAAGTTCAAATTTCCAGTTGCAGATTGACAACAGTAGATAACAGAGCCACACATTCCAAGAGGGAGCGCGAATAGCAAAGAAACAACCGAGCACATGGAAAGAGGGATTTTTTGATAATTTCAGAGATGACCACTACAGGTCTTAGAGATCAAGATAGGTTGGATGGAGCTTCCAACTATGTCATCAGGAAGGCTAGGATGTCCTTCCTTCTAGATGAATATGGCATGAAAGCCTATATTGATAATGTTGTGGCAGTTCCTCGCGATGCAGACCAACTCAAGGAATATAGGAAGGAGATGGTGCGGGTGAAGCAGTTGATCCTGGATGGAGTTCGAGACCATATAGTCTCACATATCGCAGCCAAGGGAACGACCAAAGAGATTTGGGATGCTCTCTCCACGTTATACCAGGGTACTTCTAAGCAACAAAAGATGTTCGTAGAGGAGAAGCTGACATGCATCAGGATGCATAACGGGAAAGGCATAGATCCCTTCCTCACCAAGATTCAAGAAGTCTGAGACCAACTTTCAGTTGTTGGGGTAGTGCCTCAACCTTCAGAGATAGTACAATTGACACTCAACAATGTCTCAGAGGATTCACAATTCTTCGTCCAAAGTATATTGGGCAGAGACATGCTACCAGGATGGGACAAAATGTGGGCCAAATTTGCAATAGGAGGAGTTGAGATGAGCTTTGTTGAATAGCTCCATTAGTGGGATCAGTAGCAACAGACAAAAGGTGGTGAAGGGGGGGGAGAATGTGGCCCTCACATCAAAGGGTCCCAGTCAGGGGTAGGGGGAGAAAAGAAAGAAGAATAAGGACCTATCAAAGGTCAAGTGCTTCAGATGTGGTGAGGTTGGTCATTGTAGCATGCCATGTCCTCTAAGGAAGAAGGGAAATTCAAAGAAGCAAGATCAACAGGAAACATCAATTGAGATCAACAAGCTGTCCTCCATGTTGGAGGAAGACTTTGCAATGTTGGCAGCCATACTTCCAGGAGTGAGGTGGGGTGACTTGGAGTTATAGCCCCAATGAGCTACATATTGGGTAAGGTCCTTGAGGAGTCCACCTCATGGATCATTACCTTGCTACGAGGGCCCACAATATTCAATAACAGGATGGATCAGTGGCAGTTGGTGCAGTTAGAACCAAAGTGAGAGTTGCAGAATAGTAACAGTGAGATATCGAGGAGCGTAATGCAGAGTTGGCAGCAGTGTAGAGTGGCATAGTGTAGAGTTAGTAGCAACGCAAATTATTTAGAGACATTGCAAAGGCTAGTAGTAGTTAGGACTCGAGAGACAAGTGCATCATACTGAATGCAATTGATTCAGTATTTTGGATGCTTATCAGTTGCAGTAGTTGCAATCGCAACACCAACAAATGAGAAGGAGTTGCAGTTTCGGTAGCAGTATGGCAGGGTCAACAAAAACACAGGTTCAACATCAGAGTTGCGCAATGTTTGGTGCGTAATGGTAGGAAGTCATAGTAGCCAAGCATCAACAACATGACAAGAGGTGATATAGAGACAAGGTGTTGTGGCAAGATGTGCAGCACCATAACACATTCCTCGCTAAGAGGGAGTGTTAGTTTTTGGAGCATTAGATGTCTTCTAGCCACAAAATTTGGTGGAGAGGATAAAATACATGAGATCTCCAAAACCCAGAATTCATTTATGGAAATTCCACATAGAGATAGATTAATTATATTATTAGCTAGTTTTTAAATATTTCCTAAATCTAAACTTAGGGAATATGGCTAATTAATCATAATTAATTAAGTCAAGGTGAGAATTCTCTAGAAAATCACACAAATTGATCTAGAAATGAGCTGAGCCATCAATTAAGATTTAATATTGGTCGTTGAAGTCCCAACAGGAAGATATAAGAAGGGGTCGATGTGGTGATGGAGAACGCACCAGAGTCACTTGGAGAATTTGATTTTCCAGAGTAGCAACAATCATTTACCGGAGAGTTCGAGCTTCAATGAGGTAACAAAGATAGTGAGGGGTAGAGATAGTGATTCGAAGGAAGTTTTCCAGATTCAGAGAGGAAACAATAAGATGGCCAAGTTATTCCGAGTGAGGCAACATAGAGCACTATGTAGTTGCTTCAGAGAAGTAGTTCAATTTGCTAAAGAGAAATTCATTCTTAGTTCCAGAGGTCAGGCAGAGGGTCTAGAGTGCCGAAGAGGCGATTTCCTTAGCAAAGACAAGAAAAATGAGTTAATTAGAGGTAGGTTGGAGGCTTTGTGTCATAGGGTCTATGCAGAGAAGCGCGGAGGCTGCTGCAGAGGGTCCAGGAGGACGAGTTTTCTGAAGAGAACTTGTGCCAGGATTTCTTGTGGAGGAAGGGTAATTCCCTCAGATAATTTTGCCCAATTTTTCTTGTTGTTTATATTGCGAGTTGGGAATCCATAGATTGTACTCATATTTTCACTGCTGCATAATAATAAAACCTCACTGTTACACTAGGTTTCCTGCATTGGGTTTTTCCGGGGACAATTGTCCAAAAATAACGGTGTCATTTTTATTTTATGTGTGCTAGTATTTTCTCAGTTTCCAACGCTGTTATTTCCACAGTATTTTATTTGTGGAGGTTGCAGTGTGATTTATTTGATATTTGTCATAGCAGATAAATTGTTAAAATAATTAACAACTAGAAAAATAAATTCCAGTCGTTGTAATGGGATTCCAATTTTGGAATTTATACAAAGTGTGGAGGAAGATTTCATTGTTCTTCCTCCACACTTTATACAATGAAAACTTCCTTCGTCATACAAGATGCTAATTTGAAATTTTGTGTGTCAACATTCCTATCGTCAAGTTAACTTGTACTTTGGTTAACCTTGAAATTCATATATTTGAAATTAGGTTTTTGATTTGAAAATCGTAGATGGGTTTTCTCACATATATTATTACATTAAGACATTCAATCCTAGGCCCATCTGGCTCTCTACAAATATTATTCACAAGTCAATATTGTAATTGCTTTTCAGCGATCCAGACTATCCATTTGCATTATGCTTCATCTGCATTTCATACAATGAAAGCTTCCTCTGCACTTCCTTAACAACGTCAAATGAAACATTCTAGCTTAATAGTATTTTGACTATAGCTTTTAGAAACATTATATTCAATGTATTTCCATCAGTCTCACATAGGAATGTATTCTCCAACAAAAGCATTTCCTCAACTTCGCAATAGATAAAGCATTTTATTTCTATAAAATACTTTTTCCATGGATGTACACAATCCATAATCTCGTTCTGAAATTTTTGGTTTCCAACAAGCAATATACATCTACTAAAATATATATAATGACTTTTCACCTCTGACAATTATTGGTAGTTCTCCAGTTTAGTGACCAACAAATCTAGTAAATGATGTTATGGAATAAAAGACAGATCAATCACTTGATATAGTAACAGTGGCAATGGGACAACTAGAGTATAGTTCATAGTAGACTGATACATGTTCTTATGAGATCTTCATGGTTAAAAGACCACCTGTAGAGAAATCTGATAAACAAAGCCCTAGACATTTATTGAAAAAAATACATAGTTTATATTCTGTGTCAATATATACACATATTTGCTTTATAACTTTGGTCAAAGATTCTATAAAATATATTCCATAAGCAGCACAAAATATATTTCCTCAAAGTGCAGAGGTGTGGAGGAAGCTTTCATTGTGCTTCTTGCTCACTTCTGCACTCTTGCACCCCCACACTCTATACAATGAAAGCTTATTTTGTATCTTGGAGTGAAATCAATGTTTAATTTTATTCTTCCAAATACGCATTTGCTTGGCATATAATATTGTTGAGTTTTTGGTTCATGCCCATTCTATGTTTACTTGATAAATTTTGAAAAAAGTTATATGTTATAATCTTTTATTTTTCAAAAAATCATGAATTCAAAAAGCAACTAACAGTCAAACAATCACGATCTCTACTTTCACATGTTGTAAGTGTTCTTAAATCTTGGAACATTCATTTTCCTACTTACTAGTGTTTAATTATTCAGGCTTCTTGAATATGTTATCATCAAAGTTTTGTAAATTAGATTTATTAAAACAATATACTTAAAGAAAACAATGCTCACAGAGATGCAAATTGCTGATATGTGGATGAAGATTTCATGATATAGAGTGTGAAGGTGTGAAGGAAGCTTTTATTGTGCGGAGTCTATATGTGCGGAATAAAATTTCATTGTTTGGAGTGCGAAGATGTGCAAACGTGGAGAAAGCTTTCATTGTGCAGAGTGGGTATATGCATATGAAACTTTCAATGTGTAGATGAAGCTTTCATTGTGAGGACACAACTTTCATTGTTGAGAGTGTGAAGGTGTACAAATGCAGAGGTGCGAGATCAAACAATATATAAAATTGTTTTAGAATATTTCACTCGCCTCCATTTAATCCAACTGCTTAATATGAATTTTTGAGTATGCACTTGCTTTTGACAATTTCTCTATATATTTAACACTTCAGGGCAACCAAATACCTCAGAGTTTAGCTTTCATTGTACGAAGTGTAGAGGTCGGGAGGTGAGAAGGAAGATTTCATTGTCCGGAGTGCAGAGATGCGTGAATGTGGATATGCAAAGAAAACTTTCATTGTGCGGAGTGTGGATATGTGGAGAAAGATTTCATTGAGAGGAGGAATATTTCGTTGTGCAGACGAAGCTTTCATTGTTTGAATTGTGAATATGTGTGAATGCGGAGATGAGGAGGAAGTTGATATATAATATTGTTGAATGTTTCACTTGCCTCCATTTAATCCAGTTGCTTGATATGAATTTCCGTGTATGCAGTTGCTTTAGACAATTTCTCTATATCTTCAACACTTCAAGGAAACCACATATCTCAGAGTTTATCTTTCATTATGTCGACATTGGAAATGAAAAGGTAGCTTTCATTGTGGTGTATGCATAGACACAAATAAAGTTTTCATTGTGTGGAGGAAGATTTCATTGTAGACATGTAGTTTTCATTTTATGGAGTGCAAACATGTGCGAGTGTGGAGGTGCAAAAAAGATTGATATATAATATTGCTCAGTATTTGCTTGATATGAATTTTTGGGCTTCACAAAATGTATTAGTCCGCACTTCGCACAATAATATGCAAATCTTAATATTGTCGACTGTTCAAATTGTCATCTTGTGCTTTGCATTACATGAAGCTAGAACTAGAATTTTATTCATGCTCTTGGAGAATTTAGATGGCTACGACCTGATCAACTATTGCAATATTCGACTATATAATTTGTGTAGCTTTTGCTGTCGCAACTACCTTTCAGATTGAGTATGAAGAGTGCATTGGCAATGCTCTTTGTAAGTGTGGTCTGCATCCCATATCACTGCTTGCTTGTAGTTTTGATTGCTTTTAGAATGGTTGCGAAAATGATAATTTTCTTTACAACTTTATAGATTTAGAATTTTTTACCTCCATTGTGTGCTTTTTCCCTATGGATTATTTAAATGCTAAAGAAACACAAAAACTTTCATTGTTCAAAATATGGATATGCAGAAGAAGTTTTCTTTGTGCAAAGATGCACGGAAGTGGAGGTGCGAAAGGAACCAATATATAATATTGTTGAATAATTCACTCACCTCCATTCAATCCGGTTGCTTAATATGAATTTCCAGGTATGCACTTGCTTTGGACAATTTCTCTATATCTTTAGCACTTCGGGGCAACCACATATCTCAAAGTTCAACTTTCATTGTCCCGAATGTAGAGGTACGAAGAAAGGTTTCATTGTGTGGAGTGGAGATATGCGAAAGAAACCTTGATTGTGCATATGAAGATTTCATTGTGGGCGAGGAGTTTACATTATGTGGAGTGTGGACACGCGAGAGTGCGAAGTTGCGAAGAAATCGATATATAATATTGCTTTGTATTTGCTTATTATGAATTTCTGGGCTCCAAACAATGTATGAATCAACACCTTTGCACTTCACATAATATATCAACGCTGGGAGTGGGAAGTGATAATATGAAAATCTCAATATTCCCATGAAGTGTGCAGAGGCAAGAATAACAATAGATTGCGGAATCAATTATAGAAACAAAACATCGTGCACTACCTTAATCGCATCAGCATATCGATAGCTACCAAAAGAGGCAAATGATTGCAGGAGCAATTACAGAAACGAAGGGTTCTTGAATAACGACAAAGAGGCAGGGACTATGTTGCTATGCAACTATAACACTTGTTTCATGCCTTATCTTCAAATCAAATTAAAACTTAATCAATAATACTTGCTTTATTATTTCAATCCTTATCTTCAGAGCAAATGAAACTTGATCAATAATATTTGCTCTATTATTTCAACTCTTATCTTCAAAACCATAATACTTAAGTTTCAAATATTACAAAAACAAGCAAAAATGAAACTTAGTTAAATAATACTTACTTTGAAGAAAAAGTAAAAGTAAAAGTCATTTATAACAAATTTACGCTAGTCATCACCTCTTAATAATGTAAGTGTTACATGATAAATATTAAACACTATACACTAAATCAGTAATTATCCATTAAATATTACTATATTCTCATCCAATATAAAAAAACATTAAACTAATAATTAACTCAATGCATAATACTTAATATTAATATTTGTCAATATCACACTACTTCCATGCCATCAATAATATCAAATAAAATCTTAAATATACTTTCACTAAAAATAAAGACTTTAATTAAGGATATGATTCTTGCCTTTTCATTTTAAAGTCGTGTAGTGGAATTATAATTATAATTAATTAGTATAACAGTAAATACTGAGTTTCGCATAAAATAAATAATTCTATTTTCGACCTTTTAAGGTCGTGTAGTGGAATTATAAGTATAATTAATTAATATAACAGTAAATACTGAGTTTCGCATAAAATAAATAATTATATTTTCGACCAATGACTTTATCCTGGAAATTTCGAAGTTTTCAAAATAATATTTGTTCTGTTAGCAAAATTTAAATTGCGAAATCGCCCATTAATTTACTTTCCGAAGCTTTTATGAAGGTTGTAAATATGAGCAGCTTGGAAGGGGAGGATAGGTAAAGCTACTCATTCGTGTCAACGCAAATTCGAACTCCCCATCTGAAAGCAAAAATAAAAAACCCGAAAAATTCTTCTATAGAATGAAGTGGCTGCTAGATACGCCACGTCTAATATGGAAAATAGCACAATTTTCTGGCCACAAGTTTCGTCGTTGAAGTCTACATATAGTTTTTCAGTATCAAACGGACAAGCCATCTGACTAAAATAATCGCAATTACAAAAATGTTCATTGTAAAGGTCCTGTTCCTCTCTCCATGCTTCTTCACATGCTGCTTCTTACAATTTGAGTTCCCATATCATATTTATAACATCTTTTTGTATCTCTGCAGGCCTACAGAGCTGCAGCCTTCTCTGTCTATGGCTTCATGAAGTTCACCCGATCTGGATTCCAGTAAATACGATCTCAACCTTGTTAGCTTATATGTTAAAAATTCTTGTTTCTGTGTTACAATGTTCTTACAAGTGTAAAACTCATATATGGAATCCCGACGACCCACTTTCCATAGGCCGTTATGTAATGGTAAATTCCAATTAAAATGCATTATAGTAATCACATTACATTATCTAATCTGCCAAATTTCCCCACAAACTTGTTTGCAGAGACCTGAAACGTGTCTCTGGGTATTTGAACCTTGGTGATTAACACCCTGCTTTATTAGCAACCCCTTTTTGGGTTGCTAAGGAACTTTTTATAATTAAAAGTAATGCTTTTAACACGCAAGCTTGGGGAATTGGCTTTCAACTGGATAAACTCCATTCTGATTGGAACTCAATTAGTGGTATCTTTGTCATTGACACAGCTGTCTCATAAAGCTGTTTTATCTCTTAGAAGAGGACATGTCTAATGCAACATAAAATCTTGAGGAAGGCATAGTCTGGTTCGAGATGTCTATACCCAATTTACCCGCGATTACATCTTTCACCTGCAATAGGAGTGTGTGATAGCTATATGACTTGATTTCACTGAAGTGAGGTGATTAACTATTGGGCATTTGTTAATGCAAATCTGAGTTCCATCCCCTTCTTGACAAACCCATCAATAATAGAGCTATTAGTCTGGTATAGTCTTCAATGAACAGAGGGGGTTTTCCCAAATTATCTAGAGAGGACTAGTGGAAAATAGGAGATAATGGGAAGATGGGAACAAAGCTTACTTTAGGTTAGCTCTTTGAAGCCACAGGCGTTATCCCAAACTGTGGCACAGACTTGTAAATTATATCCTTGTAAGTATTAAACAATTCACTTCACCAACAAACATCTCAATACAAGTTATATAGACCAGTGCCAATTAAGTGATAAAATACCTTAAGATTATTCAATGAAGAGTTAGGGAATCAATCACCACTTACTAATGAGGGTTAGAAGCTAAGTGAAATTTGTTATATGATATGCTATAGCAGAAATATAAATCAGCACCACGATTTCACTCTTTAGGCTAGAGAAAATATACTTTTTACTGTACAAGACTGAGATGTTATTGCACAAATCAATGACAAATGATATTTTAAGATCACATTTTGATTATGTGCTGCAAAATTGGACAAGCTTGCTGCTGCCCAAACTTTTAGCATTGATTTATGACAAAAAAACCATAGAAAATGCAGATTTTGGATGAAGGATAAGCTACCCAAGAGTGCTTGAAAGCACTTTTAATGTTGGATCTTGGATTCCTTGACTAGGGAAATGAAATATACATGTCAAAACAACCTAGCAATGATAAGATACAAGTTTAAATAATCAATAAATATGAAATTAGCACAAATTTGTACAAAAGGGTGTGAATCCCCCTAGGGTTTCACCCAAATTTCTCCAAATTAAAATATAAGCAATGTAAACCACTTAGGAAATAAATTTCACCATTAGAATGTGTTAGATCATTTTGAATAATAATCCAACAATGAAGTATGAGCTTGGGTAGTTTATATTTATAATGCACCTTTTTGAGGTAAATGCTAGCTTTAGGGTTTCATAGAATTTGATTTTTTTCGCTGAATTTAATTTCCAGTATTAGTAAAACCTTGAATCAGCCCACAATATGTTAGATAAAGAATTTAAGCACAAATATGTGAGGCTACTTTTCCCAATTAGGGTTAGAATCAACAATTTACTGTAAATCGTTGGACAAAGTTGCCTAGAAAATGAAAAAACGCATTAACTTTGCACTAGACAATGAATAAATACTTTTTGACAGTTTATCTTTTATATTTTTTTGTATTTTTATATTATATATGACGTAAAAGCTATGTTGCAAGGAACGCTGAGCTAGAGCTCATTTTTGGGAAAAAATGGTACGAAACACTGAAATGCGTTTGGTACGGCCTGGAAACGTGTTTCAGGCCGTATTGCCACGTTTCACATGGGTGAAACGTGGCCTAATACGCTCTGAAACGCGTTTCCAGGTCATACGACCACGTTTCAATGTTTAAGTGGTTTATTTTATTTTGTTTAGCAAATAAAATATTTTTTGGATGCTTCTAGATGGCTTTCGCAAGTTATAAAAAGACTCTCGCCTCATTCCCTCATCACACGAATTGAGCAAGTCGTTTCACTTGGAGATGGACGATTTTAGCAAGGAGAAAAGAGGAAGAGAGCAGTGGTTTCAGCTAGGGCGTTTTCAACAGTGAGCAAAGGAGATTTCAGCAGCAAGAGAAAGAGATTTCACAAGCAAATTTAGAGTGGGGAGTTTCCGGCTATGACATTCTTGGTTTTTGGCTCAACTACAACCATATTTCTCGTCTTTTGTGGCATTTTGGGGTAGCTTCAACTACAAAAAATAATTTGGGTAAGAAGCATTCATTTTCTTAGTTTTTTTCCCACTATTTCTTCTATTTTTTTAGGGTTTATGCTTCCAAAAATGTGAAAAACGTTTTTTCTTTACAGATTTGTTTTTTTTTTTTTTTTTTGCAGCAATGGCTTCCAACCAAGGTGCAAGTTCAACCCCCAAGTCTAACCTGAGGGCTGAATATTATTCTCTTTGGAGGCATGTTCAGAAGCTTCAAAGGTGTGGGGGTGGTGGCTCATGGGAATGGCGATGTAATCTTTACAGTAATTCGTACAAGGGCTCCTACCCAAGAGTGAAGGCACATCTTTTGTATGGAGGAGGATAGAGGATTGCAAGTTGCACAAAAACAATAGACCCATTGGCGAGGAGGGCATATCAAAGAGAGCAAGATGAGGTGGATGGAATTAAAAGAAGGCATGAAGAGCTTACTCAAGCTACTCCTCAAACTCCACCAAACATTGAGCCAAGGATTGTGGTTGAAGCAAGGAAGAGGCAAGCCACTCGACAACAAGAACTACCACCATAAAAAATACCAGAGGGGTATCCCCTTCAGTTCAAGATAACATAATTGCTAAATTGGTGAATGTGAAAGAAAGAGAAGAAGTTGATTCTAGAGTGGCTAGGTACATCTATTGTAATAACCCTTATGAGGAATATACCTCAAACACAAGCAAACTCCAACCAGAGATGGACTGGGAGGGCTTTTACCAGATATGTCACCTCTGAAAAGAGGACGAGATCTGGAGGCTACCTGGCCCTTTCCAGACTCTGTCTAAGAGTATAAGAGAAACACACAAGTGGTATAATAGCCGAGAATGTTCATAGAGATACAAATAACAATGATGCAACGTATAACAATAAAACCATAAACAGATACTCAAGAAATGCAGAGAGAATGCTAAGCCATTTTATCATACTGAGTAATAGAATGGGTACAGGAGGTGATCAGGAAGATGGCACCTCGACTTGCACAAGGCAAGTGAAGAAATACACTCAGAATAGCAAAGGAATGGCCCCTCTCTGAATTGCATCCAAGCTGCTGGAGAACTGTTGTGCTGTTGCTGCTACTAGAAATCAAATGAGGATTTGGGGCTGCTCCCCTCCTCAGAAAAGGCTGAAACTTTGGAATCGGACTCTACTCAAGAAACCCAGAAAAGCCCAAAAAGCTTTTTTGAAATGGCCGACCCCCGAAAATCACCCCCTTGGGGTTCTGCGCAGTCCCTCAATGCTCTGCGCTGCCACTGAATGAAACACTTCAGAAAATTGCTTGAAACCCCTGCCAAAACTCTCCAATATGCAAGGGCTGAACCCCTGCTCTACCTCTCAGCACAATTCCTCCTGCAAACCCTTAACCCAGACTCCTGCTAGAAAGAACTGCATCCTCCTCTCAGCGCTGCGCAGTCCTCCAAAACGCTGATGAAACTGCTACTGAAATGCTGATGAAACTACTGCTGGAATGCCAATGGAAATACCTTGCCCGAGCAGGCACTCGAAGTCCCCCGGGGCTAAGGGTGAGATCTTCGAACGGAGACACTCAATGCACTAAACAGTGTTGCAGACTAGCTAAACAACCAGCATGCTCTAAGTCGAAATGACTATCACAAATGCTCATAACAGAATGATCAAAATGAGGGGGCTCCTCTCTCCTTTATAGCCTTTGCCTCTCTCAATCCCAAGGCTCACCTCCTCCTGCGTGATTCCTCTCTTGCCACATGTTTCTTCCCTCCTGCGCAGTCCCTCCATGTGTCTGCGTGGGCTCCATTTCTGCATCCCCCTTTGGCCCCCTTGGCTCCCCCTTTAAGTCACAATGTTGTGCTACTAGGAAGTGACTTTTTATTCTAAAAGTGAGTTATGTCCCCCCTTCCTCACTTTTTTTATTTACAAATAACTATAGAAGACAAAAATTGAACAAAATCGAATATTCCAATTAGCCATGGCTAATTAGGAATATTACAGTCTCCCCTGGCAAAATGTTGCTTGTCCTCAAGCAACTGAAGTGATGGATGCTGCAAGATCTTCTCACTCTCCCAAGTGGCATCCTCATCTGGCAAATTTTTCCACCTCACCAAGAATTCCCGGACCGTCCTACTTCGCAGCTGCCTCTCCTTGGTATCAATGATAGCCTCCGGCTGCAATACCAAATGCCCCTCATCATCCATGGGTGGTAGCTCATCCGTCACTGTCACCTACTGCCCCAATGCCTTTTTCAGGCATGATACATGAAAAACGTTATGAATCTTGCTGCCTTGGGGCAACTCCAACTCATATGCAACCTGTCCATTCCTGCGTATCACCCTGTATGGCCCATAAAAGCGGGACTTGAGCTTCTCAGCCCCCTTCTGCTTCAGTGACGACTGTCGGTATGGCTGTAATCGTAGGTAGACCATGTCCCCTACCTCGAACAGTCTCTCCACTCGACCCCTGTCGGCATACAGCTTCTGCTAGTTCTGTGCTGTAGCCATGTTATCCTTGAGAGCTCAGAGGATATCCTGACTCTCTTGGATCCAAATCTTGGCTCTAGGAGCCCTGCTATCACCAAACATCATGTCAACAAAAGATAAAGGGTGATAGCCATATAAGGCATAGAATGGTGACATACCAATGGACATGTGATGTGAAGTATTGTAGCAGTACTCCCCCAGATGTAGCCACTTTAGCCATGCTCGCTGCTACCCACTGACATAGTTACACAAGTAGCCCTCCAGCCACTTGTTAACTATCTCTGTCTGTCCATCCGTCTGTGGGTGATAACTGGTACTCGGTGTCAACTCCGTCCCCACCAACTAGAAAAGCTCCTGCCAAAACCCGCCCATGAAACGGCTGTCCCTATCACTGACGATGGTCTTAGGAAGACCATGTAGCCTAAAGATCTCTCGGAAGAATAACTCGGCCACCTCTGCTGTTGTATAGTGTGCGGATATGGAAAAAAATGTGCGTACTTCGTCAGTCGATTAACGACGACAAAGATACAATCCTTGCCCTGTACCACAGGCAATCCTGTGATGAAGTCCATCGAAATACTTTCCCATTTCCCCTCTGGAATGGGAAGAGGCTGCAATAAACCCGCGGGATGGCTCATCTCTCCCTTGTTCCTCTGGCAAACATCGCACTCTCGGATGTACTGGAGTACGTCCTCCTTGAGGCCCTTCCATGAGAACCTCTCTCTAATGGCCCTGTTGGTTTTGGTAAACCCCTGATGTCCTGCCAATGGTGAATCGTGTGATGCCTGGAGTATCTTCTTCCTGAGTTGAGACCCCTCAGTCAAGAAGATCCGGTCCCTATAATAGATGATCTCATCGACCACCCTGTATCTGTGATCTACCACCTGCCCATCCAGCACCTCACATGCAAACCTGTCCTTGGAGTACTCTACTAAGAGTCGAGCCCTCCAGTCTGTATCCAAGCTCATAAGAGACAACGTGGCTGGTCTACGTGAAAGGGCATCTGCTACCACGTTGTTCTTACCCTTGACACACTCAATGTCAAAGTCATATGCTTGGATCTTACTGATCCACTTCTGCTGCCTCTCCTGTAGCTGCTTCTGCTCCAAGAAGAACTTGAGGCTGTTGTGATCAGTCCTCACCCTGAATCTGTTACCCACCAAATACTGCCGGTACTTAGCCAATGCATGCATGATGGCCAGCATCTCCTTGTCGTATATAGAATACAACCTCTCGTGCGGTAGGAGCTTCTAGCTCTCAAAGGCTATAGGGTGACCTCCCTGCATCAACACTGCGCCGATCCCCTCTCCTGACGCTTCACACTCCAAAACAGATGGCTGCATAAAATCTGGCAATGCAAGCACTGGGCCGCTGCTCATAACCTCCTTGAGCCTATCAAAGGCTCGTTGCGCGGTATCCGACCAACTGAATGCCCCCTTCCTCGTCAAATCTGTCAGGGGTGCAACAAGCTGTGAGAAACCTTTGACGAACTTCCGGTAGTAAGTACAAATGCCAATGAATCCTCGAAGTTCCGTCACGTTTCTCGGCTTCAGCCATTCTCTGATGGCCCTGATCTTCTCCTCGTGGACTCTCACTCTGTCCACCCCTATGATGTGTTCCAAATACAACATCTCCGTCAACCCAAACTCACACTTGGAGAGTTTGGCATAGAACTGCTACTCCTATAATATACGCAATACTGTCTCATTGTGTTGGAGATGCTCCTCCCAAGTCCTGCTGTAGATGAGAATATCATCAAAGAATACCAACACAAACTTCCTCAAGTGACTACGGAAGATGTGATTCATGCAGGACTGAAATGTAGCGAGGGCGTTGGTTAGCCCAAAAGGCATCACCGAGAACTCAAAGTGCCCATAGTGACACTTGAAAGCGGTCTTGGGAATGTCCTGTTCCCTCACGCGAATCTGATGGTACCCAGATCTCAAATCAATCTTTGAGAAGAACCGTGCTCCTCTCAACTCGTCCATCAACTCATCGATCCTGGGTATGGGGTACCTGTTCTTCAGGGTCTTCTTGTTCAGGGCCCTGTAGTCAATGCACATCCTCAATGTACCGTCCTTCTTCTTCACCAACACCACGGAAGAAGCAAAAGGACTCGTGCTCGGTCGAATGTGCCCAAGAGCCAGCAACTCCTGGATAGCCCGCTCAATCTCATCCCGATAGGCCTTGGGGTGCCTATAGGGGGTGGTAATCACTGCCTGTATGCCTTGCTCAAGCTCGATGGTGTGCTCAAACCCCCGATCTGGTGGCTGTCCTGGTGGAATCTCCCCAAACACTATGGCATACCGATCAAGGATGGACTGTATCTCTGGATGTACCATCTGCCCTGTAGTCCCTGCCTCTAATGCACACAGCTCCACTGCCCACTCTATGTCTCCCTTCCGGAAGACTGCCTCCATCCGATGAGCCGAAACAGTCTGAGGCAGATATGTGTGCTGTCCCCGTATCTTCTCATGCCTCCCTATCTTCTCATCATCCCACTCCATCTCTAGGGTCTTCCAATCCGTCGTGACCTTCCCTAGAGTGATAAGCCACTGAACACCCAGTATCATGTTGGTGTCTGGAATATCGACCACAAAAAAGTGGTCAGTCAATGTGTAGGTGCCCATTGTCACTGAAAGCTCTGGAACATAACGAGCACATGTCATGGTTTGATCTCCTAGGACCAAGACTGAAAACCCATCGAAGCTCTCTGTCTGTATACCTCTCCGCTCAACCATCTGTGCATCGATGAAGTTGTGGGTCGCCCCATTGTCAACCAAAACTGATACTCGCTGGCCACGTACTGTCCCTCGTACGCGTAGCGTCAAATACTTGGGAACTCCTCGCAAGGTTGCAAGGGCCCCTCCGATGGGTGCAAAAGATGCACCACCTGCTGCTGGCGGTGGAGGTGGCAAAGGTCCTTGTACGGCATGGCTATCTCCTGCCTCCACATCATCCTCGTCATCCTCTTCTCCACTGCTCTCGGAGAAGACCTCAATAAAATGTGCCTTGCCAGCAACACATCTATGTCCTGGTGCCCATGGCTCCTGACATGTGAAGCACAACTGCTTCTTCTTCAGCTCCCTCCTGACATCGTCGTCAATCTGTACTCGTCCTGGATTCCCCTTTGGAGGTGGAATCCTCACATCCTTCCCCTTAGACTGGAAAGTCTGTCTCTGGGGGTAAGGTGTCCGGGTCCTGGGTAAGACATCCTGTAAATCCTGGGTCCTGCTGATAGCGTCCTGGAGTGTGGCTGGCCTAGTGGATCGGACTAGACCCCGAAGTGGCTCTGCTAACCCCTCAACATACATATAGACCCTCCGTGTCGTGGATAGGTCTGGCACCATCACGAAGACCCTCAAGAAATCTGCAATGTAGGTCTCTAGGCTCCCTGTCTGTTTGAGCTTCGTCAGCTCAACAAAATGCTGCTTTGGATCTCTCTGATCAAATCGCTCCATCAATCTCCTAGTAAACTCAACATATGTCGTCACTGTAGAGTGCCCGATTGTAACCATCCCATGAAGCCACCAATCCTGGGCCTCACCATCCAGATGCAATGTTGCCACCTTGATGGCCTCTGTCTCCCACATCTGGTTAAGCTGGAAATAAATGTCCAGCTTCTCCACCCAAGATTTTGCCGAACTTTTTGATGAACCATCAAACGTAGGCAAGTGGAATCTACTCACTGCACGGTGGGTGTCACCATCATGGTAATGTCGGTACCCTCTGTGATGGTCGCGGGGTCTGCTATCCCGCTGGAGCTAAACAAAATCTTTGAATGAGAGGGCTTCCCTGAACTCCTGCCCATAGGCCTGGTACTCTGCAAAATAATCGCCCATATGTCCGGGCTCTGCCTCCTGCTGGGCTATGGCCCCCGTGTCTGCTCCCAAGAAAGTGGGCATGGTAGAGCGTGTAGGGGCATGTGAGGCCACCTGCTGCGCAGTATCACGCTGCTCTGGCAAATGGTGGGATGCGCCTGATCCCTCACCAACCTGGAAAACTCGTGGGCTCTCACACTGTCTGGCCTCTACTGCCGCAAATCTCTGCCCCATGACCTCAATTTGCCTCGACAGATCCTGCACTAATTTGAGGAGCATATCTGCAAATCTCTTCCCGTCATCATCTGCCATTGGAGCCTCCTTCTCTGCGTCCACCACAAGCTCCTTCTGTTCTGCGTCCACCACCGGAACACAGTCTCCCTCTCTGTAAGTGTTCTCCAACCTACGCCCAGTGTCTCTGTATCTCCGACCTCTGTAACAGATGTAGGGTTTTTCCCCCGGTGTCATAGATTGCTAGCTCCACAGGCTGAGCTAGATCTATGCTCTGATACCACTGTAATATCCCTTATCAGGAATATACCTCAAACACAAGCAAACTCCAACCAGAGATGGACTGGGAGGGCATTTACCAGATATGTCGCCTTTGAAAAGAGGACGAGATCCGGAGGCTACCTGGCCCTTTCCAGACTCTGTCTAAGAGTATAAGAGAAACACACAAGTGGTATAATAGCCGAGAATGCTCAAAGAGATACAAATAACAATGATGCAACGTATAACAATAAAACCATAAGCAGATACTCAAGAAATGCAGAGAGAATGCTAAGCCATTTTATTATACTGAGTAATAGAATGAGTACAGGAGGTGATCAGGAAGATGGCACCTCGACTTGCACAAGGCAAGTGAAGAAATACACTCAGAGTAGCAAAGGAATGGCCCCTCTCTGAATTGCTTCCAAGCTGCTATGCTGTTGCTGCTGCTAGAAATCAAATGAGGATTTGGGGCTGATCCCCTCCTCAGAAAAGGCTGAAACTCTGGAATCGGACTCTACTCAAGAAACCCAGAAAAGCCTAGAAAGCTTTTCTGAAATGGCCGACCCCCGAAAATCACCCCCTTGGGGTTTTGCGCAGTCCCTCAATGCTCTGTGCTGCCACTGAATGAAACAATCCAGAAACCTGCCTGAAACCCCTGCCAAAACTCTCCAATATGCAAGGGCTGAACCCCTGCTCTACCTCTCAGCGCAATTCCTCCTGCAAACCCTCAACCCAGACTCCTGCCAGAAAGAACTGCGTCCTCCTCCCAGTGCTTTGCATTCCTCCAAAACGTTGATGAAACTGCTGCGGAAATGCTGATGAAACTACTGCTGGAATGCCAATGGAAATACCTTGCCCGAGCAGGCACTCAAAGTCCCCCGGGGCTAAGGGTTAGATCTCCGAACGGAGACACTCAATGCACTAAACAGTGTTGCAAACTATCTAAACAGCCAGCGTGCTCTAAGTCAAAATGACTATCACAAATGCTCATAACAGAATGATCAAAATGAGGGGGCTCCTCTCTCCTTTATAGCCTTTGCTTCTTTCAATCCCAAGGCTCACCTCCTCCTGCGTGATTCCTCTCTTGCCACGTGTTTCTTCCCTCCTGCGCAGTCCCTCCATGTGTCTGCGTGGGCTCCATTTCTGCGTCCCCCTTTGGCCCCCTTGGCTCCCCCTTTAAGTCACAACGTTGTGCTACTAGGAAGTGACTTTTTATTCTAAAAGTGAGTTATGTCCCCCCCTTCCTCACTCTTTTTATTTACAAATAACTATAGAAGGAAAAAATTGAACAAAATCGAATATTCCAATTAGCCATGGCTAATTAGGAATATTACATCTATGCATGTGGTATCCTATTTAACGTTGTTCGCTCTCCTTACTGGCTGTTGAAGAATATAACTAGGTTTGGTCTTCATAAATGTATTTAAGTAACAATATAATGTATTTGTCAAAAGAAAGAAAATGAAATTTTATTATTAAATTTGACTTATTAAAGCATGGGTTTCATGCTTGGGTCAATTATTTTTAGGTCAAAGCCTCCATTGTAGGCTTCTAGGGTTTGTGTCAAGTGTCCTTGTCCATGTCATAATGTAAAGTACCCTTCATGGGAATTATTTGTCAAGAAAGAAATTTATTGTATATTAAAATTAGTCTTCTAAGCCTCCTCCACCAAGTCGGCCTCAAAACTAGACAAGTCGGCTTAAAACTGGGCAACAGAATCACTATATAAAGGCAACAACTCAACCTCATTTGTCACACACGCACACAACTAGTTTGATCTGTAGTTTCCGGGCTTAGAAAAAGTGCCGAATTCAAGGAAGAAGGAGAAGAATGATAGAAAATAAGAAGAAGGTCTCTCTCAAGCATAAAAGGTCAAAAATTTCTCTTTGTTTCCCACACGTGTGAAGCTGTTGGAAGGGGGCTGAAATTCTGTAGTAACTGGGAGGCTGAAATTTTGTTGTTGGGGGTCAAAATTCTGCAATTGGTAAGTCAAATTACTGGATTGAAGTTGTTGTATAAGAATAAACTAGTATATCATCTTAGAAGGCTGACTTGGTGGAGGAGGAAGGTCTATTGGTCTAGGGTTTTGTTCCATCTCAATTTGAATTACTGAAGGAGGAGTTCTTAACTGGGTTTTCCCATATATAGGGGTTTTAACCCTGGTTGAGTGCCTATATCTGGTGTCCCTGATCTTTGTGTTTTGGTTTTGGTAATTGCTTGAGGAACTAAGATAAAAAGATACATAAGAAAAATAATAAGAATTCAAAGATTTCACAAGTAATTATCAACTAGAAGAAAATGTTTCTACCTTTCTGATTTTCTAACATGGTATCAGAGCTAAGGTGAAGAAGGAAGAAAATGTTTCTACCTTTCTGATTTTCTAACATGGTATTAGAGCTAAGGTACAACGTCACCCAACTGGGGAATCGATCAATAGCCTAGAGTCACTGCTCTCAGCCTCCCAATCTCACACCTCGACTTCTGGCTGCTGAAACTGACTCTCTGCTCTGATTTTCGACTCTCTCTCTCCCTCTGTGCTGATTTTGCGTGGCCCTTCTATCCCTACGTCAGCTTTTGCGTCAAGTCTACTGGATCACTCTTTGCCTCTCTCTATTGATGATTCTCCAGCTGAGAATCTCTCTCTCCGGAAGCTGCTATCCCTGCTCCTCAACTGCAAAATATCTCCTCAATCGATTTTTCCTCCTGAGAACTTCTCACTTCAGAAAATCGATTTCTTGATCTCTCTATGTGTCTTCCAAATGACCCTCAAGCCCCTTCTTATATCTTCCTGTTGGACAACCAACGACCTAGATTAAATCTTAATCAAAGGCTCAGATCGTTTTGGCTTGATCTGTGTCTTTTTCTAGAAGTTTCACCCATGATTAGATTAATACCCATTAATATTTTATTTTTCCTAAGTTTAGACTTAGGAACCCCATTAAAAATATTAATTATTTTAATAAAATCACTTCTGGGTGGAATTTCCCAAAACACTTTTTGGGTTCTTTGGAATACATGTGCCCAAGCCTCCCTGCAAAATTTGAGGCTTAGAGCACATCCGATGCTACCCCAAATGAACAGTTGATCCCTGAGATGCATTGTAGAACTGATATCTAAGGCTTCATGTCTCGAAGATGGATTCTAGTGTTTGCAATATATCATAAAAGAGGCTGTCATATATCTTTGAAAGTAATATTGAGGCCCTAGATATAATGAGACTGATATCTTGATAAAGTCTAGGGTTTATGACAAAACCCTAGTAAGAAGTTGATACATCTCGTAACTAGGTTCAAGTATTTGATGTTAAAAGTTTGAATGTTTTGATAGTTCCATTATACTGACTTCATGCTCATATATATTCGTATTTGGTTGTACTTGCTATTAAAGTCTTGCAGGTACATAATCTTCTAGATAATGAAAATGCTCGGATGATGTTAATAAGCATGATGAAGGAAGTTATATAAATAATGAAGATCAAGATAACCTTGATGCCGTAAGAAGGGATGGAGCCATAAAAGAAGGAAGCAGTTGATCTCCCTAAGTTGAGAGGGAGCCAGGATAGAAGAATGTGAAAGTTTGGAAACCCAAATCCCTACTGCAACAACTGATTAAATTTCTCCTACTTGTTAATTTTTGAATCAAGTTATTTACAGTGTTACACAATAAACATCGAAATAAAATCTACTGCAACCTTCACAACATAAAATATTGTGGAAACAAAATACTGCACAAGAGAGAAATAAACACACACACAAGTACATCGTTGTTTTTGGACAAACATCCTCGGAAAAACCCAACTTGGGAAAACCAGTGTAGTAGGTGAGCGTTTGATTATTATGCAGTAGTAATCTGAGTACAAATCATTGGATGCCCAAACTGGCTATCCGATACAGAGAATAAACTGGAAAAGAAGTAGTGAGAAAACATCTCACACTGTCACTGGAGATCCGACATTGATCCGGGCTCTGGATGAGTTGCCCTACACTATCTCTTCATGGGCTCACACAGTCATAGCTCAAGGGACTGTGTCACCCTCTCCTTGTGATCTTCTGCCCATTGGAAACTCGACTCCTTGGCTTTCTAGACTCACACCCCGACTTCTGGCTCTGGATCTTGACTGCTCCTCAGCAAAATTGCGGACTCCCTTTGAAGCACTGTGCTGCCTCTGCGTGGCACTGCGTTGCCTCTTTGGACCTCTCGATGCCTTCTCTGCCTTGCACTCACCGGGACTGGAAAAATCCCCTCTGGTCTACTATCCCTGCCCCTCACTGCAAGAAGATCACTCGATCTCTCTCCGGCAACTCAACGCTACTACTCTTGAGAATTCGATCTCTAGATCTCACTATCTTAGTGTGTTCTCCAAGTGCCCATCATGCTTCTTCTTATAATCTATTATTGGAGCACCAACGACCAAGATTTAAACATAATCAAAGGCTAAGATTAACTGGGAGTTGATCCTTGTCTTTATCTAGAAGATTCACACCAAATTTAATTAATACCCTTTAATTAATCACATTTCCTAAGTTTAGACTTAGGAATGCATTAAAAATGATTAATTATTTTAATTAAACCATCTCTAGGTGGAATTTTCCCAAACGATTTCTGGGTCTTGGAGAATGCACGTGTCTTGGCCTCTCTGCAAAATCTCGAGTCTAGAGCACATCCGATGCTGCAGAAATCAACACTCACTCTTAGCGAGGAATGTGCTCTAGTGCTGCAACCCACTGAAGCATCACTCTGTCTCTGCACCATCTCGTGCTGCGTTGCTGATGTCTGGCTCTGCTGCCCATCAACTACTGCACAAATTTGATTACTGCATCCGTGTTGCTGTTGACTCTGCTAAACTGTTGCCTAGTGCCAACATTGCATCTGCATTGCAACCTTCACCAACTGCTGCTACTGCAACTGCAACAACTGCAATGGAAAAGCATCCAAAATACTAAACCAACTGTGGTCAGTATGATGCATTTGTCACCTGAGTCCTGACTGCTGCTAGACTCTGTGCTGTCACTGAAGCCTTTGCATTGCTACTGACTCTGCTCTGTGCCAACTGCACTACTGCCAACTCTGCTCTATGCTGCTCAGTCTCTAACCGCTACTAGCTACTGCATCTGTCACTCTGGCACCTAACTACACCAACTGCCACTGATCCATCCTGCTACTGCATGTCTTGGGCTCCCGTAGCAAGGTATTGATTCATGAGGTGGACCTCCTCAAGAATCATACCCATCTTGTAGCTCTCTGGGGCTACAACTCCAAATCACCCCACCTCACCCTTGGAGGTAACTCGGTGATCATGGAAAACTCTTCCTCCAATCTGGAGGACAACTTGTCGATCTCAGCGGATGCAGCTTGCTGATCCTGCTTCTCCTCTTTGTCCTTCTTTCTGAGAGGACACTGAGTGCTGTAGTGGCCAAGCTCACCACACCTGAAGCACTTGATCTTGGAAATGTCCTTCTTCCTCCTGTGCTGCTCCTGTTGCCCCTTAGATGCGAGGGCCACATCTTCCTCTTCCTTTACTTGCTTCGTCCCACTGCTGCTGCTAGCACCACTAATGGTGCTCTTCACCAGATCTCACCTCATCTCCTCTTGCTATAGATCAACCCACATACGATCCCATTCTGGCAGTTTTTCTCTGCCCAGGATACTCTGGACAAAAACTTTCCATTCTTTGAAAACACTATTCAGAGCTAATCACACCAACTCTGTAGGCTGGGGCACTGACCCTACTAAAGACAGCTGGTCCCGGACATCTTGAAGCCTAGTAAGGAAGGGGTCTATATGCTCCCCTTTTTGCATCCTTGTGCATCTCAACTTCTCCTCAAGATACATCTTCCATTGCTCGGAAGATCCTTTGTACAACGTAGCTAGTGCTTCCCACATCTGTCGGGCAATATCTTTGCCAGCTATGTGAGATACCACATGATCTCGAACCCCATCGAGAATCAACCTCTTAGCTTTCGCCATCTCCTTCTTGTACTTCTTAAGCGGATCTGCATCTGTGGGTACAACTACCACACTATCGATATAAGTCTTGAGATCATGTTCATCTAGAAGGCAGGAAATTCTAGCCTTCCAAATCACATAGTTGGAGGCTCCGTCCAACCGATCTTGATCTCTCAACCCTGTTGATGCCATCTCTCTGAAAATGTCGAACTCCTCCTCTTCTCCTTTGTGTAGTTGCTGCCCAACTATTCGCACTCCCTTTTGGAGTGAGAAATCCTGCACATAGCTACTGCTACTATGCTAGGAAAAATTCGAACTTCTTGGCTAGAAGTCCCCTGAGGAAAGAATTCACTCAGTGTGTGCTCTTCCTTCCTCCTAATGCTATTTGCACTAGCAAATTGATGCAAGATCTGCGTCTCAGCCGCAGATCTGCTCTGTAAGGAAACTGCTGCTACTCCCTCTGCCTCTGGTACTCTTCGATTTGGAAAATTTTATTCTTTGTCTACTCACTTAGAGAAGTGAAATTTCCACAAAAAACTGACCCTCCTGGTCAAGGAAATATGCTGCCCTTGGGGTTTCGAATTGCTACCTATGCAGAAATTCAAACTTCCTTCTCCCTTTCTGCTCTGATCTCTTCGGCTTATGAACTGTGTTCTGATACCATGTGAAAGTTCAGAAACCCAAATCCCTACTGCAATAACTAATTAAATTTCTCCTACTTAATTTTTGAATCAAGTTATTTACAATGTTACACAATAAACATCGAAATAAAATCTACTGCAACCTTCACAACATAAAATACTGCGGAAACAAAATACTGCACAAGAGAGAAATAAACACACACACAAGTCCACTGTTGTTTTTGGACAAACATCCCCGGAAAAACCCAACTTGGGAAAACCGGTGCAGCAGCTGAGGGTTTGATTATTATGCAGTAGTAATCTGAGTACAAATCATTGGATGCCCAAACTGGCTATCCGATACATAGAATAAACTGGCAAAGATGTAGTGAGAAAATATCTCACACTATCACTGGAGATCTGACACTGATCCAGCTTTGGATGAGTTTCCCTATGCTATCTCTGCGCAGTCTCTGTGTGGTCTCACGTAGTCACTGCGTCACATCTCAAGCGATTGCGTCACCCTCTCCTTCTGATCTTCTTCCCACTGGAAATTCGACTCCCTAGCCTTCCGGACTCACACCCTGACTTCTGGCTCTGGATCTCGACTGCTCCTCAGCAAAAATGCGGACTCCCTTTGAAGCACTGTGCTGCCTCTCGATGCCTTCACTGCCTTGCACTCACCGGGACTGGAAAAATCCCCTCCGGTCTACTATCCCTGCCCCTCACTGCAAGAAGATCACTCGATCTCTTTCCGGAAACTCAGTTCTACTATTAAGATTCAAATCTCTAGATCTCACTATCTCGGTGTGTTCTCCAAGTGCCCATCAAGCTCCTTCTTATAATCTCTCGTTGGAGCACCAACGACCAAGATTAAAACATAATCAAAGGCTAAGATTAACTGGGAGTTGATCCTCGTCTTTATCTAGAAGATTCATACTAGATTTAATTAATACCCTTTAATTAATCACATTTCCTAAGTTTAGACTTAGGAATACATTAAAAATGATTAATTATTTTAATTAAACCATCTCTAGGTGGAATTTTCCCAAACGATTTTTGGGTCTTGGAGAATGCATGTGTCTTAGCCTCTCTGCAAAATCTCGAAGCTAGATCACATCTGATGCTACAAAAATAAAAAAAGAAAGGGTGTATCACCCCAGTTAAGAGGGAGGGCATATTATGACAGTAAATACCTTGAAGTAAGCAAAAGTACTATTTATGAATATGAAGTTGCAAACAGAAGACTTGAGAAGATCTAAGGATGTATTTGGTGTTGCGGAAGAAATGAAAGAAGAAGAAAGCTTCCAACAAATTATATATGAATCACTTGATGATGAAAGGAGGATCAGGATTATTGAGGACCCTAAAGGTTTGTGTTTACCTGTATATATATTTGAAAGTTTATTATTAATTGGGGTTTGTGTTTGTATAGGTAAATCTGTCCTTAAGAAGGATGAACACTTGAGAAGCATGCTTGGACAAATGGATATATCTAGTTTATTATGGAGAGTTGAAGCATCTAATGACAGATGCTTGGGAGGACATCTGGACGGTCTGTGTGTTGCTGTCTAGATCTCAAAGAGGGAGGGTGGCATTGGTCTTGGAGCTCTAACCTTTGATACACACCTAGTTCCCTGGGTCAATAGTTAGTTAGTAAGCTTGATGGTACCTAGACTGGCTGAAAGCTTTAGTCCATCTTAGTCCCACTCAGATAGATAACCTTGGTCAGGTATCTAGTCTGTGGCACTGAGTGTGCCTGAACTCTTTGTAGTTCATTTTGGAGATCTTCCATGTACCTCTATATAGTTGTAATTATGAATACCTCCCTAGTTAAGAGGGAGTGTTGAAGAATGTAACTAGGTTTGGTCTTCATAAATGTATTTAAGTAACAATATAATGTATTTGTCAAAAGAAAGAAAATGAAATTTTATTATTAAATTTGGCTTATTAAAGCATGGGTTTTATGCTTGGGTCAATTATTTTTAGGTCAAAGCCTCCATTGCAAACTTCTAGGGTTTGTGTCAAGTGTCCTTGTCCATGTCATAATGTAAAGGACCCTTATTGGGAATTATTTGTCAAGCAAAAAATTTATTTTATATTAAAATTAGTCTTCTAATCCTCCTCCACCAAGTCGGCCTAAAAATGGGCAGCATAATCTCTATATAAAGGCAGTGACTCGACCTCATTTGTCACACACACACAACAAGTTCGATTTGCAGTTTCTGGGCTTAGAAAATGTGCGAATTTCAAGGAAGAAGGAGAAGAAGTATAGCGAATAAGGTCTTTCTCAAACATAAAAGGTCAAAATTTTCTCTCTTTCCCACACGTGAAGTTGCTGGAAGGGGGCCGAAATTTTGCAGTAGCTGGGAGGCCGAAATTCTGCTGTTGGGGGTCAAAATTATGCAATAGGGAAGTCAAATTACTAGATTGAAGTTGTTGGATAATAAGAAACTACTATATCATCTTAGAAGGCTGACTTGGTGGAGGAAGAAGGTCTATTGGTCTAGGGTTTTGTTCCATCTCAGTTTGAATTACTGAAGGAAGAGTTCTTGATTAGGTTTTCCCCTATATAGGGGTTTTAGCCCTAGCTGAGTGCCTATATCTGGTGTCCTTGATCTTTTTGTTTTGGTTTTGGTAATTACTTAATGAACTAAGATAAACAAGAACATAAGAAAAATAATAAGAATTCGAAGATATCACAAGTAATTATCAACTAGAAGGAAATCTTTCTGCCTTTCTGATTTTCTAACACGGGCAAGATATGATAAGGGCAGTTAACAAAGCACCCACAAGGTACAAGGGGCCCAACTATGAGATGTGAAAATTCCTACACTGGAATCTGTATTGCAGCAAACTGATGTTACTTCTCTTACTTGATTAAATCATACAAGTTATTTAATGTCTTCTACGGTAAATTTCGAAGTAAAGACATCTGCAACCTTCACTTAATTAATATATTTGCAGAAAAAATATATTGAGCAAAAAAGAACAATGCAACACATAAGTCACAATTATTTTTGGACAAATAATCCCTGGAAAAACCCAATGCGGGAAAACCGGTGCAGCAACTATGAGGGTTTATTATTATTAAGCAATAGCAAATTATGAATACATCACTAAATACCTCATAGTGTTATTCAGTCATAGAGAGAAATATTGGCAGAACCTTTGTGAGTTTACCTCACACAATCACTGAGAAATCTTGGCTGATCCAGCCCTAAACTGACTGCCCCCGACTTTTCTAGCTGCCTCTGCGTAGTGTCTGCATCAGCCCAACATCAAGCTCTCTCGGTGCTGCGTCACTCCTTTGGATGATCATTATGTTGCCTAGGAAATTTGATTTCTGCCTCCTGGTTTGATACCCCGACTCTCGGCTTCTGAAAATCGAATTCCTCTGCAGAATTCAAACTTCTCTCTATTCTTATGCGCTGGTTCTGCATGGCCCTTTTGGCCCTACGTCAGCCTTTGCATAGAAGCTTCTAGATCACTTACTGCCTCTCTCTGCTGATGTATCTCCAGCTGAGAATCTCTCTCTCTACGGAAGCTACTATCCTTGCCCCTCAATTGCAAGAGATTCTTTCAATCAATTTTTCCTCCTAAAGAACTTCTCACTTCAGAAAATCAATTTCTCTCTATCTCTCTATGTGTTTTCCAAATGACCCTCAAGCCCCTTCTTATATCTTCTTGTTGGACAACCAATAGCCTAGATTAAAACATAATCAAAGGCTCAGATCGATTTGACTTGATCCATGGTTTTTTCTAGAAGTTTCATCCCTGATTAGATTAATACCCATTAATATTTTAATTTTCCTAAGTTTAGACTTAGGAACTCCATTAAAAATATTAATTATTTTAATAAAATCACTTCTGAGTGGAATTTCCCAAAACGCTTTCTGGGTTCTTTGGAATACCTGTGCCCAAACCTCCTTACAAAATTTGAGGCTTAGAGCACATTTGATGCTACCCCAAATCAACACTCCCTCTTAGCGAGGAATGTGCTCTAGCAATACACTGCCTCTCTGCATACTGCTCTGACTCTGAAGCATCGTCTCTGCGCTGCTGATGCCTGACATGCTGTCCATTAACCACTGCGCTGCTGCTGCAACTGTACTGCTGCCTTTGACACTGCCACTGTCAATGCTACATATATACTGCAACTCCCTCTCAAACGTTGCATTTGCTATGCTGCTAGCATTGCCATTGCTAACACTGCATCCGCACTGTAACTCAATTGCTAAGAGAAGCAACTGAAAACAACCAAAACTGAACAAGTATCCAGTGGATACTCCTCAGTGCTGAAATCTTGACTACTGCTAGTCCCATTCTACCTCTGAAGCCACTGCGCTGCTGAAGCTCTGCACTGTGCATCCTCGCACTGCTGCCTCCCTGTTCTGCGCTGCTGAAGCTCTGCACTGTGCCTCCTCACACTGCTGCCTCCCTGTTCTGCGCTGCTTAGTCTCTGTCTCTCCTAGCCACTGCATTTATCGAATCATCACTCCATGGCACCAATTGAAAACTCCACCATCCCGCTACTCTTGATCATGGGCTCCCATAGCAAGGTGATGATCCAAGAGGTGGGCTCCTCAAGGATCCTGCCCATCTGCAGTCCTCACTGACTACAACTCTATATCATCCCACCTCCCTCCTGGAGGTATCTCGGCTGTCATGGCGAACTCCTCCTCGTCAATCTTTGCAGCTGCAACCTTGGGATCATGCTTCTCATCCTTGCCCTTTTTCTTCAAAGGACACTGGGATGCATAGTGGCCCATCTCGCCACATTTGAAGCACTTCACCTTGGAGACGTCCTTCTTACGTCTCTGTTGCCCTGGCTGTCCCTTCGATGCAAGGGCTGCGTTATCCTCTTCCTCCATTTTGGGCTTCGAGACACTGATGCTGCTACTCCCGTCAAGTTTACCTTGAGCAGGTCTCTCCTCAGCTCTTCTTGTTTTAGAGCTGCCCACATCTCGTCCTAATTTGGAAATGCTACCCTGCCCAGGATACTCTGGACAAATATCTGCCAATCATCTGAGACAGAGTTTAGAGCCAATCTCACTAACTCCGAGTCTTGAGGAGTATGTCCCGCAGCTGACAGCTCATCACAGGTCTCCTTCAGTTTTGTAAGGAACAGATCCACTCGCTCCCCCTTCTGCATCTGAGCAGATCTTAGCTTCTGCTCTAAGTACATCTTCCGCTGCTCGGAAGTTCCTTGATATAATGTGGCCAAGGCATCCCACATTTCCTTAGCGGTCCCTTTTTTAGCAACGTGGCACACCACGTGATCCTTGACTCTGTCCAGGATCATCCTCTTTGCCTTAGCCATCTCAGCTTTGTACTTTTTCAACGGATCTGCATCCGCAGGTTCAACCACCACATTATCAACGTACATCTTGAGGGCATGCTCATCTAGCAGGAAGGTCATCCTAGCCTTCCACATCGAAAAGTTGGAAGCCCTGTCCAACTTGTCTTGATCCCTCAAGCCACTGGTTGCCATCTCCTCCAAAAATTGTCGAACAACTCCCTCTTTCTCCCTACTGTGTAGCTCCCAGGTTGATTTACGCACTCCCTGATGGAGCTATTAAGCTACTGCTCCTCTACTACTTAGCAATCGAGAAATGCCGATTTCCTCGGCAAGAAATCATTGAGGAAGTATTCCCTCACTATGCTTCGTTGCTTCTTTCTTCTAACGTCTTTTCAACCCGACAAAGCTGCCTACTAAAAAATCTGCGTCCACTAGCTGCTCCTCACGCTAAGGCTCAGCTCTGCTCCCTCTGCCACTGCAAAAATTCGAACTAGAAGCTCTTCTCTCTCTGTCAACTCAGTTGAAGAGAGAGACTAACTCGAATTTTTGATCCTCTAGCTAGAATTGCGCAAACCCTCTGGGGTTTCAACTTGCTGCCTCTTGCAGCTTTTCGATTTCCCCTTCTGCTCAGCGCTGGGGTTTTTGGTTCTGCTCCTCTTTTTTCTCCTGCACTAGCTCTGATACCATGTGAAAATTCCTACACTGGAATCCCTACTACAACAAACTGATGTTACTTCTCCTACTTGATTAAATCATACAAGTTATTTATTGTCTTCTACGGTAAATTTCGAAGTAAATACATCTGCAGCCTTCACTTAATTAATATATTTGTGGAAACAAAATACTGAGCAAGAAAGAACAATGCAACACATAGGACACAGTTATTTTTGGACAAATAGTCCCTGGAAAAACCTAATGTGGGAAAACCGGTGCAACAACTCTGAGGGTTTATTATTATTAAGAAGTAGCAAATTCTAAATACATCACTAAATACCTCACATGGTTATTCAGTTACAGAGAGAAATATTGGTAGAAGCTTTGTGAGTTCACCTCACACAATCACTGAGAAATCTTGGCTGATCCAGCCCCAAAATGACTGCCCCCCAACTTTTCTGGCTACCTTTGCATCAACCTAGTGTCAAGCTCTCTGGGTGTTGCGTCACTCCTCTGGCTGATCGTTCTGCTGCCTAGGAAATTCAATTTTTGCCTCCTGGTCTCACACCTCAGCGCCCAACTTCTGAAAATTGAATTCCTCTACAGAATTCAGACTTCTCTCTCTTCCTCTGCGCTGGTTCTGCGTGGCCCTTCTAGCCCTGCGTCAGCCTCTGCATGAAAGCTTTTGGATCACTTACTGCCTCTCTCTGTTGATGTATCTCCAGCTGAGAATCTCTCTCTCCGGAAGCTGTTATCCCTGCCCCTCAACTGTGAGAGATTCCTTCAATCTATTTTTCCTCCTGAGAACTTCTCACTTTAGAAAATCGATTTCTCTCTATCTCTGTGTGTGTGTTTCCAAATGACCCTCAAGCCCCTTCTAATATCTTCCTGTTGGACAACCAGCGGCCTAGATTAAAACATAATCAAAGGCTCAGATCGATTTGACTTGATCCATGGCTTTTTCTAGAAGTTTCACCCTTGATTAGATTAATACCCATTAATATTTTAATTTTCCTAAGTTTAGACTTAGGAACTCCATTAAAAATATTAATTATTTTAATAAAATCACTTCTGGGTGGAATTTCCCAAAATGCTTTCTAGGTTCTTTGGAATACCTTTGCCCAAGCTTCCTTGCAAACTTTGAGGCTTAGAGCACATCCGATGCTACCCAAATCAACATGAGAAAGTCAGAACTTAGCTTCTCAAAAATGAGAAGGAGCTTGTGGAGTATATCTTATCACCAATTCGTTCTTCTTGGAGTAGCTTTGGGGTTACCGTAGTCTCAGATGGATGGACAGATACAAGGCGCAGGCCATTGATAAATATCATTGCCACTTCACCAAAAGGAGCAATGTTTTTAAAGGCGGAAGACTGCTTAAGAGAGGTAAAAGATGCACAGTTCATTGTTGATGTTATTATAAAATCTATTGAACAAATAGGACCTAACAGGGTGGTGCAAGTTATCACGGATAATGCACCAGTTTGCAAAGTTGCAGGTTTAATTATTGAGGGGAGGTATGACCACATCTTTTGGACACCCTGCATTGTCCATAATCTGAATCTGATCTTAGAGGAGATCGACAATAAAGTTCCATGGATAAAGGAAATCACAGGGGAAGCAAGGGAGATTGTTAAATTCATCACCAACCACCACCAATCTCAAGCAATATTTCGAGAGTACTCCAAATTGGAGTTGTTAAAAGTTGTTGAGACAAGATATGCCTCAAACTTCCTAATGTTGTGTCACCTTGTTGAGGTTAAGCAACCATTAGTTTCTATGGTGGTGAGTCAACTCTGGGCTGAGTGGAGATAGGTAGATTCAAAGCGGGGATATATGGTGCGTAGATTGTGCCTTGATGAGGAGTGGTGGAGCAAGATAGATTTCTTGCTAAAGTTCACAACCCCTGCATTTGAGCTTCTTCGGAATGCTGACATTGACCAACCTTTCTTAGGAGAGGTATATGATGGCATGGATACCATGATTGAGAAAACTATGGAAATCATTTCACAAGAGTCTCCACAACTTTTATTTGTTGATGATTGTTTTGTTGATTTAGTCAAGAAAATCATTGTTGATAGGTGGAACAATTTCAACACTCCATTGCACACTTTAGCAGATGCCTTGAACTCCAAATTTTATGATGAGGAGCTCATTGCTCAAAGCAATGGGAAGAGGAAGACACCCCATAAGGATAGAGAGGTGCCTGATGAGGTGAAAAAAGCCCTTATGATAATGTTTCCAACTCATCTACACAAGGAGGTGAAGGAAGAATTTGCTAGTTTTGCTACAAGATTAGATGATTATTTAGATATATCAACTTTGGAGGAGAGAAACACCATGAATCCAATTAGGTGGTGGATTTGTCATGGAGCAAATGGTGTACATTTGCAAAACCTTGCCATTCGTGTTCTTTCACAAGTGGCAAGCTCTCCATCAGCCAAAAGGAATTGGAGCACCTATGGTTTTATTCAGTCTGTGAAGCACAACAGGTTGGGCTCACAGAAGGTTGAGAATCTTGTTTATGTGCACTCCAACCTTCACCTTGCATCTTGTAGGGGTCCAAAATATAGCAGTGGTCCTTCTAAAGAATGGGATGTGGATCCATAAAGTCCTGAGTTGGAGCTCTTCTTGCTGCCCTGACTATTGAGGACCGAGAGCCTAGAAGTGGAATTGACCAATCATCTTCTTCAGCTAGACCATCCACTGTTGATCATGCTTCTACTTCTATTTTTGATGAGGATTATGATGATGAGGATTAGTCTTTAGTCTTTATAGTACTTGCAACCTCATAGTTTTATTGTACTTGTAGCCTCATATATATAATAAAGCTTGATTTTGGATATTCCAATATTGCTATTTTCATTATGTGATCATTCATGAGTAAATGTGATGTAAATTTAGAGACTTATAGTTTATGCATTGACATTGGACAATTTAATCATAATGTAATGAATTATAATGTATCATGTATGCTTTATGATTGCACATAACATTTCTTAAATGTCCTAATATATATATATATTGTTTCCCCATTTCCAAAATTTGTGGGGGTCACGTTTCGTACCCTTACCCGTACGTGTTTCGGAAACTCGTACATGTTTCCCCGTATTGTGCAACTTAGCGTAAAAGAAAAGATTTGAGTTTTTAAGGTTTTTGGTTAGTTGTTGGCAATATGCTTAAATGTTTTATCTCCACTCAGGGCTTATGGGGTCAAGTAAGATACCCCTCCAAACCAAATCCCTATAAGAAGGGTTTCCTCAAAGGGAATAGCCTTCACCAACAAGATCAACATTGGAATGGAAAAGAATACCACGACCCTTGTCAAGGAGCATTGAGCTAAGCCAAACAAGAGATTAAGCACTTACCACGCCAACTAAGGAGAATGTGTGAGTAACAAACCTTGGATTTCCTCTTATCAAGTGACAAAAATTTGCCTCTCAATGGATTGATCTTTCTAGCTAGTAGAAGTCTTGAATCATCCACAACAATATCTTCAATGAACCAAGAAAATAACCAAGATAGAAAAAGCTTAAAGGAGTTGACACCAAAACACCAAATAATGATATTTTATTAATGGCTTAGAAAATGTCCCCCCCCACAATTCACAAGGATTTGGAATGAGAGGAGGGCCTTTAATAGATGAGGCTCACAACTGCTCATTCTTTATTCCTTGATTGAAGTCTAAAAAATCTTGTAAAAGGATTCATCATCCACATAGTTTGGAGACTAAGTCAAGCAAACAAACATGAAGATGCTTTTGCATGTTTGAAACCCTCAAAGAGGGGTGACATCAACCTTTAGGAGAGGGCCAATTTGCCTTAGAGATGCAATGTTTGACTTGCAATGTGCTTGGAATGCTTCATTTAGGTGCAAGCAATGTCCTTTTATGCACTCTTGCTGCACAAACTAGCAGGCCTAGTAAATAGGCTAAAGCTAAAGGGCACAACAACACTTTGGGACGAAGGCCCACTATCACTAGTACCACAGCCTAAGTCCCCTTCTCTTCTTGAATTTCCAGTGATGGGAGGAGTCTCATTATCACTCACTTTGTGACTAATGATGGCTCATTCAATGGAAAGGTTCAATTAATGTGCGAGCTTTGGGAGAAGCTAGGAGAACTTTCAAGAAAACCCCCTTGAAAGGAAATCTATCCAAGGCCCAGGGTTGAGGTAGTTGACAAGATAAAGACTCATCCAAGGTCAAGGTAGATAACAAAAAAGGCAATGATTGGTATACTTTAACAAGTACTAAAATTCAAGCCTTCAAAGAATCCCCAAGTTGAAGGATAGCACCTAGGGTTCCCACTTGGTACGATGGCTAGGTAATAAATTGTCTTAAGATTTAATGTGAGAATTGCCTCAATTCAGGAGGAGAGCTAGAGGAAACACCATCGTAGAAGCCTATTCAAACAGTTCTTCAAAAAATCTTTCCTAATGAAATTCACACCAAGCCCTAGGGAGGCTTCCTTATCCTTAAGACGATGAGGAAAGAGGTGAAGGAGAGGTGAAAGAAGAATGATGTTTCATTGGGTTAATGTGATAACCAAGTATCTAGGACCAGTGCCTAGAAATTGGGAAGATTGGAGTAAAAAATGATCTTGATTTGGTAACTCCGCTTTTCAAGGAGGCCTAAAGAAGCAACTTCGCTATCTACGGATACAGCGACACGACAACTTTAGACTTTTACACTTCGATGGAAATTTTAATGGAGTTTCAAGGATGCAAATGTGAATTATCCTCTAGGAATATTCATTCATTCATCATCTTATGAGTAACACATGCAAAATTTTCCAATAATATCAAGGCCTTAAACAATTTTTCATGAATTAGGGAACAATAATAACCATAAGACAAAAATTCCATGCATTAAACATTCATTAATTCAGAAATATAGCATTAAAAGGCACTTACAAGACAATGAAGAGTATATCCATCTACAAGAATGCCAAAGAGAAGCTACAAGAAAGATAGCGAAAATATCCAAATATCAAAATGCATTAGAATCATCCAAATCTCTCAACAAAGTTGCAAGCCGAAAATCTCTAATGGGGCTGGCTGAAAATCCAAAGTGTAATGGATTCAAATGAGAGCAAGTCTCTCATACTTATACAAGACTCATAGGTGTGAATTTGTAATTATGAAGCCCCTAAAGTGTTAAAACAAGGTAGCAAACCCTTGGTTACAAACCAAACAAGATAGATTTACGTTAATTATTATTTTATTTGTTCTTTAGCCCTTGTAATTTATGCAAAATGCTCTCCAATGCTAGCATTGAGGCCTTATGTGCTAAGAATGAGGGTGAGGGCCTAAAAAATGATGATCACGAGGGGATGCCCTCCAAATGCTGCAAAACATCTCCAAACCCCAACTTGGCCTTTGTGGGCTCCAAATCGGTCTCATGGGTCTCCCACTGACTCAAGATCAAGTCGATGCTCCATCAATGAGGGCTAGAAGATGACACATGCCCTCTCATGCCTCTCCAGGTGAGGCAAAACCTCCTTTAGGCCCTGGATCAACTGCCAAATGTTGGGTGTAATGTGTAGTTGGATAGGCAACGTGGTCGAAGTGCATCATCATCTTTGTATAACTGGGGAATAGATAAGCGATGTGGTGGTGCTGAAGAAGCCCATGGTGTGGCAATCAATGCTCTGCAAGGATGGAGCCCATGGCTCTCAACTTTCACCCTACAAGTGCCATTTTGACCCTCTAGAGGGCTTGGATCCCGTATAGGGAGGCCAAGTCCAAGATGAAGATGTGAAAATTTAATCTATTGCAGTAACTGGAGAATATTATTCTGGCTGTCAAATAGATTATGCAGTTTATTTGCAACGACAAATATCAAATAAGTTTACTACTGCAATTTTCACAATAAATCACCGCGGAAAATAAAATGGTGGAAATAGAGAAATTATAGCACACACATAGAAAACATTAACAGAGTTATTTTTGGACAATTGTCCCTGGAAAAACCCAATGTGGGAAAACCTGTGCAATAGATGAGGGTTTTCTTATTAATGTTCAACAACAATATGTCTCTCGGCATTTTCAAGAGTCCCCCTAAGCCATGAGGGCCTCTTCCTAGAAGAGGAAGGCTCTTGCAGAGGGGGATCAATAGGGTCCATAGGTTCTTCCACATCGGGCATTGTCTCATCTTCCTTCTCATCCAACTTCCTGGTGTCAGCTTCTTTATCTTTCCTTAGAATAGGAAGACTGTCAACCTTGCTAAGAGCCATGTCTTCGTCAAAGGTGACATCATGACTTATCTTGACTTCCCTTTGACCAGCCACAGATTTTATAGCCCTTAGAATTTTCTCTATAGCCCACGAACATTCCCTTCTTTCCAGATGCACCCAATTTGCTTCTTTTCTCTTTCAGCACATGAAAATATACGAGACTTCCAAAAATTCTAAAATGAGAAACATCACGTTTCTTACCAGTGAACATCGCTGTGGGAGTCTTGGAATCCAACACTTGATGAGGACATAGGTTTTGATTCTCCCTTTCTGCCACACCATTCTACTCAGGAGTGTATGGTGTTGTGGTCTCCCTCTTAATGCCAGCCTTTTTGCAAAAGTCATGGAATTCATTGTATTCATACTCGGTCCCATTATTAGTCCTTATGATCTTGATCCTCTTTTCAGTTTGATTCTCGATCAAGGCTTTGAAGTGACGGAACCAGGAGAACACTTCATCCTTCTTTTTCAAGAAGTATATCCAAGTCTTGCGAGAATAGTTATCTGTAAAAGTGAGATAATAAAAATATCCTCCCAAAGAGTTCACGGGCATCATACTAGATATGTTGGAGTGAACCAACTGCAAAATGTTGGAGGTCTTGCTATGGCTTGAGGGGAATGGTCCCCTTTTGATCTTTCCTTCAGCACATCTCGAACATACACCTTCATGCTCTATTTTGAACTCGGGCATCCTTGTCACCATTTGTCTCACATCAGGTAGAGCCTTATAATGAAGGTGGGCAAACCTCCGGTGCCATAGTTCAGACTGAAGAGATGTGTCGCAAGACATGACTCCCAACGGATTTCCTCCAACTTGATATAAAGAGTCAACTCGAAACCCAAGAGTGAAAGCATCTTTAAAAAAAAATTCCACATACGTACCTTGCCATCGAAGAAGGCCACCTTGTAGCCTTTGTCTTCCATTGCCGAAATGGACACCAGGTTCTTCTTGAGATTAGGTACATATAGGACTTCTTGCAAATGAATTGTGTTACCCTGATTTAATTGAAGCGTAACATTCCCTACACCCTTTACGAGATAGGTGGAATTGTATCCAAGAATAATCTCCAAGTTTTTCTCCTTCTCTATCAGATTAGAGAGAGCTTCTTTGTAACTAGTGAAGTGCCTTGAGGCACCACTATCAAAAAGCCAATTGGCCAACGAGTCCGGAGGAGAGGTAGTGGAGAGGGCCGATATCAGATAATATTCATCTTGCTTATTGTTAACAACATTTGATTCATACTTGGAGTTCCTTGCTTTCTTGGAGGGTTGACCACTTCCTTGATTTCCGACATTCCTCTTTCCTTTGCCATTGAACCTGCCATTCCTTTGATTATGGTTGGAGTTGGCCCGAGAGTGATTTTGATCATCATCATGAGATGCATCCTTCCTATTTGGACACTCCCTCGCATAGTGGCCAAATTTATTGCAATTGAAGCATCTTATCTTTCTTCCACCCTTCGATCCGACCTTTCCTTTGAATTTAGACCCAAAATTATTTCTCCTTTTAGCATGAGAGGAGAAAGAAGTGGGGTTGCCTTTGCTTGAAGGCATTTCTTCCTCCACCATCCTTGTCTCTTCTTAAATGCATCTTGCCATCAATTCCTCAAATCCTAGAATTCGATCATTGTTGAGAAGAGTGGTTCTAAATACATACCATTCGGATGGAAGCCCTCCAAGAGTAGTTATAGTTAATTCCATGTCAGCAATGACTTCTCCAATTGATAGGAGATCATTCTTGATCTCAGTGATCCTTAAGAAGTAGGATTGAATATCCTCGTCCTTTCCCTTCTTAATATCCTTCAGCTTATTTTTGAGGAACAAAACTTGATTTGCATCACTAACTTTAAACAAGCTTACCAGTCTATCGTATATCTCCTTGGAGGTGTTCAGATCGGAAATGTAGGCCACCAAACACTTGTTAATCGAGTCCCGGATGATCTTCTTTGCTTTGAATTCACCCTTAGTGTACTTGTTCCTTATAGCAGCGGGTGCATTTGATGGAGGCTCCATAATTCTGCCTCTCACATAGTCTAACACTTCCTGCTCTTCCAATGACAGATCAAGAGACATCTTCCATCCGTGATAGTCAGACTTCTCACGGAGCTTGTCTTCGGCAGGGAAGTGTGATGAGGAACCCATGAAGCCTTTTGACTTTTTCCAATTATCTTTGGTGATTGCTCTTGCTCTTGCTTGGGCTTTGTCTTCACCTCAGCTCTGATACCATGTTAAATTATGGTATGTTCTATGCTTAGAGCAATTTACTTCAATTCTTCTTATTAGCTCAATGTCAATTCTCAGAATAACAATCACATTAACATATAAGTAAAACGCTGATAGAACCTAAATGAAATCAACAGAAGACAAGCCAAGACAAGAGACAAAAGATGTGGCGGCTAGCCAGGGACAAACCCCAATGCGGGGAAACCCTTTGATCAATTCTTCTATATTCTTGAATAATTCAACAGAGAGAGAGAGATAGTACAATATCACTAATCAGTGATTTACAACAGCAACAGTATAATTCAAATCAGCAAGGTCAAATCTGGTCAAACAATTCACCAATGACCTTAAGACATCCTAGGGGAACTCGGCCTCCAACAACGAATATATGCAGCCCAAAACAACCCTCGATCAACAGTCAAACAACGGTCAATGAATGTCATAGCCTGCGGTCAGCCCTAACCAATCAACGCTGGTCAACATAATGCCCAAAATAGAAATCCACAGTCAAGATCTGGTCAACACATCACCCAACAGCTCGGTCAACAGTCAACAGTCCTGCAGCTCGGTCAAACTTCAGCGAACGTTTGCCCCAACAAAAAAATCCGTCCTCTTCTTGCACGTGTGAGAGATCAGATGCTTCTACGCTTTCCCAATCAAATTAGGAGAGAGAAGATGATGAGATGAGTGATGGTGAAATGAAATGCAATGTCTCCTTTTATATGCAACGTTGAGGTTTAGCTGGTGGTGTGCAACACAATTTAACTTGTTGGCCAACCTTGACAAATTGTCAAGAAATACAAATAAATTCATATCTCCATGGATACATGTCGGAATCAGATGATCGTTAGATCAATCCTACACCTCTCGACGAGAGGAATCCAAGAAAAATATCGGCTGCCATAAATAAGATGACCCACATGGAGTTTGGCCCTAGTTTCCAATTTTAACACTCCCAATCAACTAGGGAGAACTCCATCTGCTAATCCATCTGTCTGTCGGTACTATCTTTGCCATCAAATGCACTGCCCTGCACTACTCGTCTCTTCTCTGCTCTGCGGAACTATGAAGAAGAAGAAATGTTTGAGAATGTATCATACCATCTTGTACTGACCCAAAGTCAGTCCCAAATAAAAGAGAGTGCCCAATAGCGCTCTTACTGACCTGAAGTCAGTCCCAATGAAGAGAGTGTGTCATACCACTCTTACTGATCCTAGATTAGTTCCAAAAGAGAGTGAGTTATATCACTCTTACTGACCCGAAGTCAGTTCCAATTGATCCCAGATCAATGTCATCCTAGCATAGGGAGTACGGTAGATACACGATGCGTCCATCGGTACTACTATGGTCCCTATCCTCATTTCCCTACTCATTGGCCAGATGAGAGGTACTTCCCATGAGTCCCAGACTGCATGGGTAGGATGTCTCGGCAGGAGAAGGATGAACCACTCATCCTGCCTACATGTCGCCACGGGGTATCACAGGGGAAGGCTGAACCATTCACCCTGTACACAACGCACCACTAGGGGAGGGTGAGTCACCCTATGGTTGCTCGTCACTCCAAGAAGTACCCCAAGCCCCCGGAGCTCCTAGAGCTCAATGTATGCATCATACAGGACCCTCATAAGAGGGTCTCTCAACGACTCCTAGTCGTTCTCGGAAAGTCAAGAATTTGATCTTTCCCAGGGGCTTCATTAGAATGTCAGCGACCTGCTCATATGTCCCAATATGATGGAACCTAATTGCTCCTTGTTGTATCATATCCCGGATAGAGTGGTACCTGATATCGATGTGCTTGGAGCGATCATGAAATATGGGATTCTCGGATAAACGAATCCCACTTTGGTTGTCGCAGAGGATCACGGTAGTATCCAATGTATGTCCAAACAGCTCACTGAAGAGCTTCCTCAACCAGACAGCCTCACAGGAGGCCATACTCACAGCAATATACTCTGCCTCAGTGGTGCTCAAAGCCACCGACTTCTACTTCCTGCTCATCCAGGAGATCGAGGTAGAACCCAAAGAGAAACAACACCTGGAAGTGCTCTTTTGGTCCACCACACTGCGTGCCCAATCAGCATTGGAATATCCTTGTAGCCTCACATCTCCGGCAGTGTATCTCAACCCATGAGTGATTGTGCCCCGAAGATATCTCAAAAAATTCTTGGCACCAATCCAATGTGAGTGATGAGGCTCAACCATATATTGGCTTAACGTGTTCACTGCAAAACATATATCCGGACTGGAGTTCACCAAGAACATCAATGCTCTTATGAGTTGATGATACTTGGAAGCATTTCCCAAAATAGGTCCGACAACACTACCGCATAACTTCTTTAAGTTAATCTCCATCGGGGTAGTCACGGGCTTGTAGTCCACCATACCGAATCTATCCAATATCTTCACCACATATTTTCCTTAAGATAGGAAAATTTCCCCTGCCTTTTGCCAAACTTCCAGCCTTAGGAAATAGTGCATCAGTCCTAGGTCCTTCATCCCAAATTCGGAAGCCAACTCCCTCTTACATTTGTGAATGAGAGGGTCTGCACCTGTCAGAAAGAGGTCGTCAACATAGAACACCAGTATGAGAGGCGTATCATCCTCAACCTTAAAGTAAAGGTTTGGATCGGCTTCACTCCTAGTGAATCCCAGCTTCATCAAGTAGCTATCGATCCTCTCATACCAAGCTCAGGGTGCTTGCTTAAGCCCATAGAGAGCTTTCTTCAACCTGCATACGTGAGATTCCTGATTATGAATCTCAAACCCCTCGGGTTGTTCCACGTAGACTTCCTCTTTAATTGAACCATGCAAGAACGCGATCTTGGCATCCATTTGATGTAGGTTCCATCCTTGCGAAGCAGCAAGGGCTATGATCGAGCATATGGTGGTGTATCGGGCAATAGGTGCAAATATCTCGTCATAATCTACACCTTCCTTTTGAGAGAAGCCTCGAGTAACAAAGCGAGCCTTATACTTTTCAGCACTCCCATCGGCTCCATGCTTTATTTTGTAAAGCCACTTCGAGGTGACAATTGTTTTGTCTTGGGGTCTGGGGACCACATCCCAGACATCATTCTTCATGATGGACTCGTATTCCTCATTCTTAGCATCCATCCATACTTGATGCTTCACAACTTCTTCAAATGATGATGGTCAAGTATCCCTGATACCTGGTTGGCTTCTCACTTTCACAGAAAGTCCCTTTGGGTGCAATATGTCTCTTGGCATCTTCAAGAGTCCCCCTAAGCCATGAGGGCCTCTTCCTAGAAGAGGAAGGCTCTTGCAGAAGGGGATCAATAGGGTCCATAGGTTCTTCCACATCGGGCATCGTCTCATCTTCCTTCTCATCCGGCTTCCTGTTGTCAACTTCTTTATCTTTCCTTAGAATAGGAAGATTGTCAACCTTGCTAAGAGCCATGTCTTCGTCAAAGGCGACAACATGACTTATGTCGACTTCCCTTTGACCAGCCACATAGATTCTATAGCCCTTAGAATTTTTGCTATAGCCCATGAAGATTCCCTTCTTTCCAGATGCACCCAATTTGCTTCTTTTATCTTTCAGCACATGAAAATATACGAGACTTCCAAAAATTCTAAAATGAGAGACATCAGGCTTCTTACCAGTGAACATCTCTTCGGGAGTCTTGGAATACAACGCTTGATGAGGACATCGGTTTTGAACATATATGGCGGTATTTGCAGCTTCGACCCATAGAAACTTCGGAAGCCTTTGATCGTGGAGCATGGCACGAATAACTTCCACAATCGTATGGTTCTTCCTTTCCACCACACCATTCTGCTCAGGAGTGTATGGTGTTGTGGTCTCCCTCTTAATGCCAGCCTCTTTGCAAAAGTCATGGAACTCATTGGATTCATACTCGGTCCCATTATCAGTCCTTAAGATCTTGATCCTCTTCTCGGTTTGATTCTCGATGAACGCTTTGAAGTGACGGAACCAGGTGAACACTTCATCCTTCTTTTTCAAGAAGTATATCCAAGTCTTGCGAGAATAGCATCTGTAAAAGTGATATAATATAAGTATCCTCCCAAAGAGTTCACGGGCATCATATCAGATATGTCGGAGTGAACCAACTGCAAAATGTCAGAGTTCTTTCTATGGCTTGAGGGGAATGGTCCCCTTTTGAGCTTTCCTTCGGCACACCTCAGACATACACCTTCATGCGCTATTTTGAACTTGGGCATTCCTGTCACCATTTGTCTCACATTGGGTAGAGCCTTATAATGAAGGTGGGCAAACCTACGATGCCATAGATCAGACTGAAGAGATGTGTCGCAAGACATGACTCCCAACACACTTCCTCCAACTTGATATAAAGAGTCAACTCGAAACCCAAGAGTGAAAGCATCTTTAAAATTCTTTTTCCACACACATACCTTGCCATCGATGAAGGCCACCTTGTAGCCTTTGTCTTCCATTGCCGAAATGGACACCAGGTTCTTCTTGAGATCAGGTACATATAGGACTTCTTGTAAATGAATTGTGTTACCCTAATTTAATTGAAGAGTAACATTCCCTACACCCTTTACGGGATAGGTGGAATTGTCTCCAAGAATAATCTCCAAGTTTGTCTCCTTCTCTATTAGATTAGAGAGAGCTTCTTTGTAACTAGTGAAGTGCCTTGAGGCACCACTATCAATAAGCCAATTGCCCAACGAGTCCGGAGGAGAGGTAGTGGAGAGGGCCGATATCAGATAATATTCATCTTGCTTATTGTTAACAACATTTGATTCATACCTGGAGTTCCTTGCTTTCTTGGAGGGTTGACCACTTCCTTGATTTCCTGCATTCCTCTTTCCTTTGCCATTGAAACTGCCATTCCTTTGATTGTGGTTGGAGTTGTCCCGGGAGTGATTTTGATCATTGTCATGAGATGTGTCCTTCCTATTTGGACACTCCCTCGCATAGTGGCCAAATTTATTGCAAGTGAAGCATCTTCCCTTTCTTCCACCCTTCGATCCGACCTTTCCTTTGAATTTAGACCCAAAATTATTTCTCCTTTTAGCATGAGAGGAGAAAGCAGTGGGGTTGCCTTTGCTTGAAGGCATTTCTTGCTCCACCATCCTTGTCTCTTCTTGAATGCATCTTGCCATCAATTCCTCAAATCCCGGAATTCGATCGTTGTTGAGAAGAGTGGTTCTAAATACATACCATTCGGATGGGAGCCCTCCAAGAGTAGTGATAGTTAGTTCCCTGTCAGCAATGACTTCTCCAATCGATAGGAGATCATTCTTGATCTCAGTGATCCTTAAGAAGTAGGATTGAATATCCTCGTCCTTGCCCTTCTTAATATCCTTCAGCTTATTTTTGAGGAACAAAACTTGATTTGCATCACTAACTTTAAACAAGCTTACCAGTCTATCGTAGATTTCCTTGGAGGTGTTTAGCGCGGAAATGTAGGCCACCTGATGCTTGTCAATCGAGTCCCGGATGATCTTCTTTGCTTTGACTTCACCCTTACTGTACTTGTTCCTTGTAGTAGCGAGTGCATTTGATGGAGGCTCAGTAATTCTACCTCTCACATAGTCTAACACTTCCTGCTCTTGCAATGTCAGATCAAGAGACATCTTCCGTCCGTGATTGTCAGACTTCTCACAGAGCTTGTCTTTGGCGGGGAAGTGTGATGAGGAACCCTGAAGCCTTTTGACTTTTTCCAACTGCCTTTGGTGATTGCTCTTGCTCTTGCTTGGGATTTGTCTTCACCTCATCTTTGATACCATGTTAAATTATGGTATGTTCTATGCTTAGAGCAATTTGCTTCAATTCTTCTTATTAGCTCAATGTCAATTCTCAGAATAACAATCACATTAATAAGTAAAATGTTGATAGAACATAAATGAAATCAACAGAAGACAAGCTAAGACAAGAGACACAAGATGTGGCGGCTAGCTAGGGACAAACCCCAATGCGGGGAAACCCTTTGATCAATTCTTCTATATTCTTCAATAATTCAGTGGAGAGAGAGAGATAGTACAATATCACTAATCAGTGATTTACAACAACAACAATATAATTCAAATCAGCAAGGTCAAAGCTGGTCAAACAGCTCACCAATGACCTTAAGACATCCTAGGAGAACTCGACCTCCAACAACAAGTATATGCAGCCCAAAACAACCCTCGGTCAACAGTCAAACAATAGTCAACGAATGTCATGGCCTGCAGTCAGCCCTAACCAGTCAACGCTGGTCAATGTTTGGTCAATGCTGGTCAACGTAATGCCCAAAACAGAAATCCACAGTCAAGATTTGGTCAGCACTAGGTCAACGCATCACCCAGCAACTTGGTCAACGGTCAACAGCCCTGTAGCCCTGTCAAACTTCAGTCAACGCAGTCAACGTTTGCCCTAACAGAAAAATCCATCCTCTTCTTGCATGTGTGAGAGATCAACTGCTCCTATGCTTTCCCAATCAGATTAGGAGAGAGAAGATGATGAGATGAGTGATAGTGAAATGATACACAATGTCTCCTTTTATATGCAATGTTGAGGTTTAGCTGGGGGTGTGCAACACAATTTAACTTGCTCGCTGACCTTGACAAATTGTCAAGAAATACAAATAAATTCATATCTCCATGGATACATGTCGGAATCGGATGATTGTTAGATCAATCCTAAACCTCTCAACGAGAGGAATCCAAGAAAAATATCAGTGGCCATAAATAAGATGACCCACATGGAGTTTGGCCCTAGTTTCCAATTTTAACATGTGTTCTCCATCTACCCATCGACTTCTTCTTATAATCTTTTGTTGGAGCACCAACAACCAAGATTAAAACATAATCAACGACTCAAATTATTTCCATGTCGATCTGTGTGAGTTTCTAGAACATTCACACCATGACTTAATTAATTATGATTAATTAATCATATTTCCTAAGTTTAGACTTAGGAAATATTAAAAACTGGTTAATAAATCTAATTAAGTCGTCTCTAGGTGGAATTTCCAGAAATGATTTCTGGGTATTGGAGAATACATGTATTCTAGCCTCTCCACCTAAACACTTCCGATGCTACAAAAACTAACACTCCCTCTTAGCGAGGAATGTGTTCTAGCGCTGCAACCCACTGAAGCAACACCCTGTCTCTGCATCACCTCCTGTCACGCTGTTGATGTCTGGCTACTGCTGCCCACCAACCACTGCGCAACTCTTATATACCCTGCATCTGTGCTACTACTGACCCTGCTAAACTACTGCCAACACTGCATCTGCACTGCAACTCCCTCTCATCTGTTGCTACTGCAACTGCAACATCTGCAACTGAGAACCATCTAAGATACCCGATATCTTCTACTGAAACGGGTTCTCCACCATACCCATCTGTTCCCTGAACTGGATGAACTTAGCTCTCCCTAGAGCCTTCGTGAGTATGTCTGCTACCTGATCTCCTGTGGGAACATACTGCAGTTGGATTGCCCCACGCTGTACACAGTCTTTGATGAAATGACATTTGATATCTATGTGCTTCGACCTGTCATGAAACATTGGATTCTCAGAGAGTTTTATGCAACTCTGATTATCACAGTAGACACTGGTTGCTCCCATCCTCTGCCTGAACAAGCTCACAAGCAACTTCCTAAGCCATATAGCTTCGCACGTAGCTGTGTTGGCTGCCATATATTCTGCTTCTGCTGAGCTCAGTGCTACTGACTTCTGCTTCCTGCTACACCAAGAAACCATCCTTGATCCAATGCTGAAGCAGTACTCGGAGGTACTTTTTTTGTCCATTGAACTACTTGCCCAATCTGCATCTGTGAATCCACATAATCTGACATCATCTTCTCGAGTATATTTAAACCCATACCCAACTGTGCCGCGCACATACCTCAGAATGTGCCTTGCTACTACCCAATGTACCCTTTTCAGCTCAACCAAGAACTGACTAAGGGTATTGACAGCGAAAAAATGTCTTGCCTAGTGTTGACCAGATACATGAGAGACCCAATGAGCTGTCTACATAAGGTGGGGTCGACTTCCTTGTCCCCTAATTCATCTATCTTCTTCCAATGGTGATCATGGGCGTAATCATGGGCCGACAATCCTGCATTATGAACCTCTTCACAATATCTGTAGCATATCTCCCTTGCCCAAGGAAAATCTCCCCATTCTTCTGCCAAACTTCCAATGCTAGAAATAATGCATCAACCCCATATCCTTCATCCCAAACCAGCTACAAGGTTCCTCTTGCAGTTTTTTATGAGCCTTGATGATCCTGTCAAAAAGAGATTATCCACATACAAAACCAGAATGAGTGGCTCGTCCTCTACTATCAAACAGTAGAGGTTGGAATCTGCATCACTCTTGACGAATCCCAATTGCTGCAATTAACTGTCAATCTGACCATACCACGCCCTGGGTGCCTGCTTGAGCCCGTATAGGGATTTCTTCAACCTGCACACATGAGTGCGCTTCTCATGAGTTTCGAAGCCTTCAGGTTGTTCTATATACACCTCTTCTTCTATCACCCTGTTCAAGAATGTTGTCTTGACATCCATCTAGTGAATCTCCCATCCCATTTGAGCTACTAGGGATATAACATATTTGATAGAGGTATATTTGGTGACTGGGGCGAAGGTCTCCTCGTAGTCTATTCCTTCTTTTTGTGCATACCCCTTTTCCATGAACCTAGCCTTGTACTTCTCTACACTGCCATCTATAGCGTACTTGATCTTGTAGATCCATCTGGAACCTACAACTAATCTGTTTTCCGGCCTCAACACTACCTCCCAAACATCATTTTTCATGATAGAACTATACTCTTCTACCATGGCATCCACCCACACTTGATGTTGTGCTGTTTCTTGAAAGCTGGAGGGTTCTGCAACTTGAGCTACCAAGGCTTGATATTTTTCAGTGTTAAATTGGCAACTAGGGCCAAAATCCATGTGGGTCGGCTTATTTATGGCAGCTGATAATCTTATTGGATCCCTCTCGTCGAGAGGTGTAGGATTGATCCAAAGATCATCCGATTCCGATAAGTATTTATGGAGATATGAATTTATTTTGTTTATGTAATTATTATCAAGCCGACCAGCACTTATGTAGGCTCTAGAAGCCCAACCGACGTGTCTATTCATCATCCTCATTTTTAGTATAAATAAAAGAAGACCTTAAGTCATTTGACACACTCTTCATGTGATCTCCTCCTCACCACATCTTGGGTTTTTGGTGAAGGAGAGACACACAAGAAGATATATGGGATGACGTCCTAGCTTATGCGTGGATGGATATACTAGTATATACACAGCTATACACGGTCCAACATAAATGTAGCTGCAGTAAAATAAAAGAGCCGCAGTCATAACATGAGGAGACCATAATCGCATAGCCATATATACGCAGGACAGCAATATATATATATATATATATATATACGCAGGCCATCCGCTGAGATGTATACATCTACTAATTGAACCGCCGCAATATATGGAATCTTCTGGAGAAACCCTACACGCTGTAATGATCACAGTCAAAGGGCGCACTGCAGTCAATGGAGAAGTTATCCCATACGCAGTTCATGGAAGACATAGATATGCTGAAGCACCCATACGCTGGTTAATATGCCACGCAGAATCATATGTAAGTCAACATATATATAATGGAACGCAAGATATATTGGATACCACGCAACCATCTTGGAATGCTGTCATATACCACGCACTCATCACATCTTGGAACGCAGTCATATACCACGCAGTCATCACATCTTGGAACACAGTCATATACCACGCAGTCATCATATATGGAAAGGAAGCTGTAGTGGCCACGCAATCTTAAATATACGCTTATGGAACAGAGTCATGGACATACGTAGGCACACAGTCATGGACATACATACATAGAGGCACAAGATTCAAGCAATATACATATGCACATCGCAGGTGGATATGCAGCAAACTCAATGAATATATACATGCACAATAATAACACAGTCTTGGCAATTTATACGCTCGGCATGAGAGTCATATTCATGGGACACAGTCATATACAAGTCATATGGACAGTCATGGGACGCAATGATGTCTGGAATGCATATACGCAGCAATGAGTTCTAACACACAGCAATGGGGACATGTACAACGTGATGCCATATACGATGTATATAAACCTAAGTTAATACACTGCAAAAGGAGACTTCTACACACAGTCAACGTGAGGCCATCTACGTTGTACATGAAGAAGATATATACGCAGATCCGGGAGACACCTACACTATACATGTTCATACGCTGTCATGGTAACAACATGATACACTGGTTCATGGAGAAACTCTATACACTGTAATAGAGACCTGTAAACGTTGTAATGGAAAACTGTTAACACATGAAGACCTGTTAACGTAGAAAGAAGGATAGGTTAAGAAGTATGCCGAATAGGATCTATACCCTAGCTGCTTTGCTAGGCTGCAAGCCATAGCAAGCAGCTAAGGCTGATATCAACAGAGGCAAATTGTTGCAGCATGATGAAGCAATGAGAAGACAGAGGCAGCAACATGGTGGGCAGCACTATGAGATCATGTGCATGGGCAGTACAATGATGCATTAGCAGGGGCAACAGCATGATGATGATGCACATTAGTTTGAGCAGCATTATGATGGATAAGATCATGGACATGGGCAGCATGAGATCATGGAAATGAAGGGCAGCATGATAAGATCATGGACATGAGCAACGTGATTAGTGAAGTATGGTGCAGTATGAGTGGTACAGCAAGAGAACCAGATGCAGCACGATGATAGGTGAAGGAGTCACCTTGGAGAATCAGTTGAAGCAGAATGTCTTCAACTGATCTCATTGGTATAGAAGATGATCTATGCTTAGATCTAGACAAGTCAAAGTGTTGACTTCTGTTGTAATTGTACTCTCTCTCTCTCTCTCTCTCTTTCTCTGCTGAACTTTGAAGATAAAAGAAGATTTGATCAAAGGGTTTCCCCACACATTGTGGGGTTTGTCCCTGGCTCGCGCCATATCTTGTGTCCTCTTGCCTTGGCTTGTCTTCTGCGTTTTATATTTATGTTCTATCTGCAGTTTATCATAATGCTGATGTGATTGCTAACTGTGAAATTTTAAATAAATTGCTCTAGCATAGAACATACCTAATCTTAACATTCAGGCTGCTTGCGTTGTCTCTTGTTCGTCCTAGAAGTTCCGATAAACTCCTCTGCATCTCTCAATGTCTGACGAACTTCCCTGCTGGCTCTACCACTGGTGGTGGGAGGTTCAATCAGTTCCTCCTCCTGTTCCTACTGCTCCGTTTGTTGAGAACTCCCCAAATCTCCTACCCCTGAGGAAATCTGTACTTGATCCCTGTGACTATCCTCCTACTGGTCCCACTAGTTGTCCCTGCTGCTGGACTAACGAAACTTCTGCTGATTGATTTTGATCACCTGTAGGCATCTCTCGAGATCTCCTAAAAGCTCTGTCCTCCATGAACTTTACATCTCGTCTCACTACAATCTTCCTACTGCTAGGAATGTAGATCCTGTATGCCTTTGAGGTCTCACTATACTCGACGAGGAACCCCTTCTCTGCAGTCTGATCCAATTTACTGCGTTTTTCATCTGGCACGTGGCAGTAAGTTGCACTCCCAAAAATCCTCAAGTGACTTACTTCAGGCTTCTTTCTTGTGAAGACTCCCTCTGGCGTTTTCTTCCCCAATGCTCTATGAGGAGTTCTGTTTTGAATGTACATTGTTGTGTTACATGCCTCTGCCCATAGAAATCTGGGCAGATCCTGATCATACAACATAGCCTTCGCAGCCCCAATTATTGTTCTGTTTTTTCACTCCACTACTCCATTTTGCTGAGGGTTATATGGAGCTATCCATTCTCTTTTGATGCCTTCCTTCACGCAGAAATCTGTGAAATATTTATCAATGTATTCTCCACCATTATCTGAGCGAAGCACCTTGATCTTCTTCCTTGTTGCGTTCTCTACAAGTGCCTTAAACTCTTTGAACCGATCAAAGACCTCATCTTTGGTCTTTAAGAAATAGATCCAGGTCTTTCTGGAATGGTCATCAATAAAGGTGACGAAGTATTCGCCACCACTAAGAGCTCTAGTGGACATAGGGCCACAAATATTTGAGTGTATCAGTCCTAACACACCATTTTCTCTGCTGTCACTTCTCGGGAATGCTGCCTTTGCGTACTTCCCAAGTACGCATCCTCTGCATACATCATCGTGCTCCGTATTGAGAACTGGAACTCCTATTACAATTTCTTTGAGCATTTTGAGTGCTCCATGGTGTAAATGTCCCATCCTCTTGTGCCACAATTCGTTCAACTCCTTTCCACTGCTACTGTCACTGCCTATTAGTGCCATTGGAGAATCGAGCTACAACTTGTATAACCTGTTGCTTCGAGCTCCAATTTGTTTCACCTTCTTCCAGCTTGAGTGTTTGACATACACTTTCTTCCCTACAAAGTGTACATCATACCCCTTGTCCTACAACTGGGACACTGAAATTAGGTTCATACCCAATCTAGGCACATGCAATACATTAGTAGCGCTGGTGCTGGCTCCTGACTCCCTCTGAAACTCTATGGTGCCTCTCCCTACAGGAGTACATTTAGTTTTGTTGCCCATAGTGATCTGGAAGTCCATCTGCTCTTCTTGATAGCTAGAGAAATATTCTCTAACTCCTGTCATATGAGCTGAAGCTCCACTATCTATATACTAGACACTAGGTGAAGTTGATCCTGATAGGCAAGCAAATTCATCCTCCAACCTGGAAGATAAATCTGAATCATCCTGACTGTTAATTTTGTCCATAATTTTCTGTGCTATTTCTCTTTCCTCCCGACGCTGAATCTGTTCAGCAAATTGTTGCAAAAAAAAAAAAATTACTACGTCTGGCTAGAGATCTGCTCTGCAAAAAATATGGGGCTGCTCCCTCTGCCTTTGGACTTTCTTGATCTGGAGAAATCAAGTTTTTCTGTCGCTCTCTCAGAAAAGCTGATTTTCCTCAAGAATTACGACTTCCTGGCCAAGAGACTACGTTGCCCTCTGGGGATTTGAATTGTTGCTCACGCTGAGCAGTGAACCTCTTCCTTTCTCTGCTACTGAGCTCTCCGGCTGATCATATCGACTCTGATACCATGTGAAAATTTCATCTATTGCAATAACTGAAAAATATTCTTCTAACTGTCAAATAGATTATGCAGTTTATTTGCTACAACAAATATCAAATAAGTTTACTACTGCAATTTTCACAATAAATTACCGCGGAAAATAAAATGCTGGAAATAGAGAAATTATAGAGCACACATAGAAAACATTAACATAGTTATTTTTGGACAATTATCCCTGGAAAAAACCAATGTGGGAAAATCGGTACAGTAGATGAGGGTTTCCTTATTAATTTTCAGCAGCAAATTTGAGTACAAGAATTTTGGCAATCTAGAGAGAGAAAAAAAACACTGAGAGAAATTTTATAAGAAATTTTTCACTCTCCACAACAACTTCCTGACCAAGAGATGGACCCTCTGCCCATACGTTGGTGCCTCTGCATCACTCTCTACGCAGTGACTGCACAATGCTCTCGTGGAATACACTCTCCCTCACGCTGCCTCTTCCTGAATTCAGAAATCTTCCTTTTGGACTCCTGCTGCTACCCTCTCTCTCTCACCTGCTACTCACCCTTTGGCTCTATCTCCTCTGCTGAATCACAACCACTGAGAAAATCGATCTGCCTGGGCAACTGAGTAACTGCACTGGTGTGTTCTCCATCTACCCATCGACTTCTTATAATCTTCTGTTGGAGCACCAACGACCAAGATTAAAACATAATCGATGGCCCAAATTATTTCCTTGTCGATCTGTGTGAGTTTCTAGAACATTCACACCATGACTTAATTAATTTTGATTAATTAATCATATTTCCTAAGTTTAGACTTAGGAAATATTAAAAACTTATTAATAAATCTAATTAATTCGTCTCTAGGTGGAATTTCCAAAAACGATTTTTGGGTCTTGGAGAATACATGTATTCTAGCCTATCCACCAAATGTTGTGGCTAGAACACATTCGATGCTACAAAAACTAACAGAAGACCCACCTATAATCCTGTATAAGATCCAATGTGTCTCCTCACCTTCCATTACAATAATTCATTAGTGCAATTGAGTAAATAAGTTTTCTAATCAGGGGTAGAATTAGACACTTCATAGTGGCATGCCCTTCCAAATGGGGGTTTTAGACATGCCAAAATGTTTCCTTCTTTGGAAAGAAGGATTAATGGAGGACCCTATTTGGTGCTTTCAACCTCTAAGTGTTAAAATTGGCAACTAGGGCCAAACTCCACGTGGATCACCTTATTTATGGCTTCTGATATTTTTCCTAGATTCCTTTCATTGAGAGGTGTAGGATTGATCTAAAGATCATCCGATTCCGATAAGTATTTATGGAGATATGAATTTTTTTATTATGGACAAATTGTCAAGGTCGGCCAGCGAACTTATGTAGGCTCAGAAGCCCAACAGTCACATCTATTCGTCCTCAACGTTTGCATATAAATACAAGGTGCCTCCTCCTCATTTGGACAATTCATTCACTCATCTTCTCTCTCTCTCTCTCTCACATGTCGCTGAAAGGAAGACGTCCTAGGGCAAGGAAGACGCAGAAAGAAGGACGCTAGGGCAGCAGGTCATCTCTTTGACCAGTGTTGACCAAGCGTTGACCTTCCAGAAGTGCGGATTGGGTGTGGTTGCCTCTCCTAGGCAGGCTGCAATTTTTGGCACAAAAACCGAGGTGATCTGACCTCTGGTTTGACCGGTGTTGACTGCCCTAGTTTAGGGCTGCAATTGACTTCATAAATCTGCAAATTGACTGTACTTTTGGGGCTGTTCAAGGGCTGTTTCTTCAGGCTGTTCGAGGACAAGTTGACTGGAAATTGACCAAGCATTTTAGAGGTCAATTTCAGCTAGTTTGACCAAGTTTGACTTTGTTGATCTAGGGTTTGCTGCTGCTGATATAAAATTACAGAATTCAGATTTTGTACTATTTCTCTCTGCTGAACTATTGAAGATAAAAGAAGATTTGATCAAAAGGTTTCCTTGCATTGGGGTTTGTCCTTGGCTAGCCGCCACATCTTGTGTCTCCTGTCTTGACTTTTTTCTGTTGATCATTTAATGTTCTATCTATACTTTACTTAATGTATATGTGATTGCTAATTTGTGGCTAATAAGAAGAAAAATAAGTAAACTTCTCTAAGCATAGAAGATACCATAATTTAACACGGTATCAGCGCTGAGGTGAAGACAAAGCCCAAGCAAGAGCAAGAGCAAGAGCAATCACCAAAGAGAAGGTTGGCAAGGCTTTCTTAAAGAAATCATGGGGTCCTCAACGCACTTCCCTGCTGAAGACAAACTCCATGAGAAGTCTGACTATCACGGATGGAAGATGTCTCTTGATCTAACATTAGAAGAGTAGGAAGTTTTGGACCATGTGAGAGGTGGGATTGTTGAGCTTTCATCAAATGCATCCGCTGCTGCTAGGAACAAATGGACCAAGGGAGAAGTCAAAGGAAGGAAGATCATCTGGGACTCTATCGACAAGCGCTTGGTTGCCTATGTTTCTGAGCTGAACACCTCCAAAGAAATCTACGATAGACTGGTGAGTTTATTTAAAGTTAATGATGCAAATCAAGTCTTGTTTCTTAGAAATAAGATGAAGGAAATTAAGAAGGGCAAAGATGAAAATATGCAAGCATATTTCTTAAGGATCATCGAGATCTAGAACGATCTCCTATCTATTGGGGAAGTAATTCCTAACAGGGAAATGACACTCACAACTCTTGGAGGACTGCCATCTGAATGGTATATATTCAGGACTATTTTCAACAATAACGTAATTCCTAGATTTGAGGAATTAATGGCTAGATGCATTCAAGAAGAAACAAGGATGGAAGAGCAAGAAATTCCCATACTTAAAGGTCATCCCTCTGCCTTTTCTTCTCATACTAAAAGAAGAAACAATTCCGGGGCTAAATTCAAAGGAAAGGTTGGACCAAAGGGTGGAACTTGGAAGAAAAGGACGATGTTACAATTGCAATAAAACGGGTCACTATGCAAGGGAGTGCCCTGATAAAAGGGACTCACATCAGGACGATGATCAAAATCCCTCTCAAGGCAATCAAAGGAATGGTAGGTCAAATGGAAGAGGTAAAAGAAGTGCCAGAAATCAAGGAAGAGGACAACCATTCAAGAAGGCAAGAAATTCTAGGTATGAATCTAACACTGTTAACAATAAGCAAGATGAATATTATCTACTAGCGGCTCTCTCTACTACTGCTCCCCCGGACTCGCTGGGAAATTGGCTTATTGATAGTGGTACCTCAAGGCACTTCACTGGTTACAAACAAGCTCTCCATAATCTGATAGAGAAGGAAACCAACCTGGAAATTGTTCTTGGAGATAATTCAAAATATCCTGTGAAAGGCGTAGGAAATGTCACTCTTCAATTGAATCAGGGAAATACAATCCATTTACAAGATGTATTATATGTACCTGATCTAAAAAAGAACCTGGTGTCCATTTCGGCAATGGAAGACAAAGGCTACAAGGTGGCCTTCAACGATGGCAAGGTACGTGTATGGAAAAAGAACTTTAAAGATTCTTTTACTCTTGGGTTTCGAGTTGATTCATTATATCAGGTTGGAGGAAGTCCGCTGGGTGTCATGTCTTGTGACACATCTCTTCAGTCCGAATTATGGCATCGGAGGTTTGCTCACCTTCATTATAAAGCTCTACTCGACGTTAGAAAAATGGTGACCGGGATGCACAAGTTCAGATTAGAGCAAGAAGGTGTATGTCCAGGATGTGGCGAAGGAAAGCTCAAAAGGGGACCATTCCCCTCAAGCCAAAGCAAGACCTCCGATATATTACAGTTGGTTCACTCAGACATATCTGGTATGGTGCCTGTGAACTCCTTGGGAGAATATTTACATTACCTCACTTTTATAGATGATTATTCTTGCAAGACTTGGATATACTTCTTGAAATAAAAGGATGAAGTGTTCTCCTGGTTTCAGCACTTCAAAGCCTTGATCGAGAATCAAATCGAAAAGAAAATCAAGACCTTAAGACTGATAATGGGACTAAATACGAATCCAATGAGTTTCATGACTTTTGCAAAGAGGCTGGCATTAAGAGGGAGACTACTACACCATATACTCCTGAGCAGAATGGTGTGGCGGAAAGGAAGAATCGTACAATTGTGGAAGCTGCCTGTGCTATGCTCCATGATCAAAGACTTCCGAAGTTTCTATGGGCCGACGCTGCAAATACCATCGTATATGTACAAAACCGATGCCCTCATCAAGCATTGGGTTCCAAGACTCGCGAAGAAATGTTCACCGGTAAAAAACCTGACGTATCTCATTTTAGAATTTTTGGAAGCCCTATATATTTTCATGTGCCTAAAGAGAAAAGGAATAAATTGGGTGCATCTGGAAAGAAAGGAATCTTCGTGGGCTATAGCGAAAATACTAAGGGCTATAGAATCTATGTAGCTAGTCAAAGGGAAGTCAAGATTAGTCATGATGTCACCTTTGACGAATATATGGCTCTTAGCAAAGTAGACAATCTTCCTACTTTAAGGGGATCTAAAGAAGCTGACTCCGGGGAACTAAAGGAAAAGGAAGATGAGACGATGCCCGATGTGGAAGAACCTATGGATCCTATTGATCCTCCTCCGCAAGAGCCTTCCTCTTCTAGGAAGAGGCCTTCATGGCTTAGGGGGACACTTGATGATGTTGAAGGACACGTTGCGCCCAGAGGAACCTTCCGTGAAAGTAAGAAGCCGAACAAGTATCAGGGATACCTGACCATCATGAGCACGGTCATCCAAAATGAGCCTTCGTCATTCACAGATGCTGTCAAGCATAAAGTATGGAAGGATGCTATGATCGAGGAATATGAGTCCATCATGAAAACAATGTTTGGGATGTGGTCCCCAGACCCCAGGACAAAGCAGTTGTCACTTCAAAATGGCTTTACAAGATAAAGCATGCAGTTAATGGAAGTGCGAAAAAGTATAAGGCTCGTTTTGTCGCTCGTGGCTTCTCCCAGAAGGAAGGTATAGACTATGACGAAATATTTGCACTTATTGCCCAATATACCACCATTCGCTCGATCATAGCCCTTGCTGCTTCGCAAGGATGGAAGCTACATCAGATGGATGTCAAGACTGCGTTCTTACATGGTTCGATCAAAGAGGAGGTCTATGTGGAGCAACCCGAAGGATTTGAGATTTATGATCGAGAATCTCATGTGTGCAGGTTGAAGAAGGCCCTCTATGGGCTAAAGCAAGCACCCCGAGCGTGGTATGAGAGGATCGATAACTACTTGATGAAGTTGGGATTCACTAGGAGTGAAGCTGACCATAACCTTTACTTTAAGGCTATACAAGACAAGCCTCTGATACTGGTGCTATCTGTTGACGACCTTTTTCTAACAGGTGCAGACCCTCTCATTCACGATGTAAGAGAGAGCTGGCTTCTGAGTTCGAGATGAAAGACCTAGGACTTATGCACTGTTTCCTAGGATTGGAAGTCTGGCAGAAACCAGGGGAGATTTTCCTATCTCAAGGAAAATATGTGGTGAAGATATTGGAGAGATTCGGCATGGTGGACTGCAAGCCCATAACTACCTCGATGGAGCTTGACTTCAAGAAGTTAAGCGGTAGTGCTGCCGGACCTGTTTTACGAAATGCTACCGAGTATTGTCAACTCGTCGGAGCATTAATGTTCTTGGTGAACTCCCGTCCGGATATATGCTTTGCAGTCAACACATTGAGTCAACATATGGTTGAGTCTCACCACTCACATTGGATTGGTGCCAAGAATCTCTTGAGATATCTTTGTGGCACAATCACTCATGGGTTGAGATACACTGCCGGAGATGTGAGACTACTTGGGTTTATACTGATGCTGATTGGGCAGGCAGTGTGGTGGACAGAAAAATCACTTTTGGGCACTTTCTCTTTGGAATCTGCCTCGATATCTTGGATGAGCAGGAAGCAGAAGTCGGTGGCTTTGAGCATCGCCGAGGTAGAGTACATTGCTGGGTTGAGATACACTGCCGGAGATGTGAGACTACTTGGGTATACTGATGCTGATTGGGCAGGCAGTGTGGTGGACCGAAAAATCACTTCTGGGCACTGTTTCTCTTTGGAATCTGCCTCGATATCTTGGATGAGCAGGAAGCAGAAGTCGGTGGCTTTGAGCATCGCCGAGGTAGAGTACATTGCTGCTAGCATGGCCTCCTGTGAGGCAGTCTAGTTGTGAAAGCTCTTCAGTGAGCTGTTTGGATTTACATTGGATACCACCGTGATTCTGTGTGACAACCAGAGCGGGATCCGTTTATCAGAGAATCTCGTATTTCATGATTGCTCCAAGCATATCGATATCAGGTACCACTATATTCGAGATATGGTGCAGCGAGGAGCAATAAGGCTCCAACATATCGGTACAAATGAACAGGTCGCCAACATTTTGACAAAGCCCCTAGGAAAGGTCAAATTCCCGACTTTCCGAGAACAACTTGGTGTCGTTCAAAGACCCCCTTATGAGGGTCGAGTATGATGTATTGAGCTTTGGGAGCTCCACGGGGGCGTGAGGTATTTCTTGGAGAGATGTGACCACAGGGTGACTCACCATCCCTTGGTGGTGCACTATGTACAAGGTAAAGGTTCAACCTTCCCATGTGACACCCCGTGGCGACTGTGGAACAGGATGATTAGTTCTTCTGTGGGCCAGGATGATTTGTTCTCCGTGGCAACTGTGGAACAGGATGATTAATTCTCCTGTGGGCTAGGATGATTCGTTCTTCGTGGCGACTGTGGAACAAGATTATTAGTTCTCTTGTAGGCCAGGATGATTAGTTCTCCGTGGCATCCACTGGATAGGATGGTTCGTTCCCCTGTGGACAGGATGATTAGTTCCCCTGTCGAGGCATCCTACCCATGCAGTCTGGGACTCATGGAAAGTACCTCTCATCTGATCAATGAGTAGGGAAATGAGGATAGGGACCATAGTAGTACTATCGATGGACGCATCGCTGTATCTACCGTACTCCCTATGCTAGGATGACCTCCATTGATCTTGGATCAATGATACTGATCTGGGATCAGTGAGAGTGGTTCACACTATGAGATTGACTTCGGGTCAGTGGAGGATGGTATGATACATCCTCGATCATTTCTTCTTCTTCATAGTTCGAGCAGAGCAGAGCAGAACAAAGGAGAGCAGAGGAGAACAGAGCAGAGCAGAGTGGGGTCAAGCTGTACAGGGCAGTGCATTTGATGGATGGATAGCAACGATGGTCTGACGGATTGCAGATGAAGTTCTCCCTAGTTGAGAGGGAGTGTTAAAATTGGCAACTAGATCCAAAATCCATGTGGATCACCTTATCTATGGCTTCTAATATTTTTTCTAGATTCCTCTCATCGAGAGGTGTAGGATTTATCTAAAGATCATCTGATTCCAATAAGTATTTATGGAGATATGAATTTATTTTGATTATGGACAAATTGTCAAGGTCGGCCAGCAAACTTATGTAGGCTCAGAAGCCCAACAGTCATGTTTATTCATCCTCTATGTTGCATATAAATACAAGGTGCCTCCTCTTCATTTGGACAATTCAATTCACTCATCTTCTCTCTCTCTCTCTCCTACGCATAAAAGGAGCCTCTCTCTCTCTCACACGTGTGGCTGAAAGGAAGCCGTCTTAGGGCAAGGAAGATGCAGAAAGAAGGATGCTAGGGCAGTAGGTCATCTCTTTGACCAACGTTGACCAAGCGTTGACCTTCTAGAAGTGCAGATTGGGTGTGGTTTCCTCTCCTAGGTAGGCCGCAATTTTTGGCATGAAAACCAAGGTGATCTAACCTCTAGTTTGACCAGTGTTGACTGCCCTAGTTTAGGGCTATAGTTGACTTCAGAAATCTGCAAATTGACTGTACTTTTGGGGTTGTTCAAGGGCTGTTTCTTCAGGCTCTTCGAGGACAAGTTGACCGGAAATTGACCAAGCATTTTAGAGGTCAATTTCAGCTAGTTTGACCAAGTTTGACTTTGCTGATCTAGGGTTTGCTGCTACTGATATAAAATTACAGAATTCAGATTTTGTACTATTTCTCTCTGCTGAACTATTGAAGATAAAAGAATATTTGATCAAAGGGTTTCCCCGCATTAGGGTTTGTCCCTGACTAGCCGCCACATCTTGTGTCTCTTGTCTTGACTTGTTTTCTGTTGATCATTTAATGTTCTATCTGCACTTTACTTAATGTATATGTGATTGCTAATCTGTGGCTAATAAGAAGAAAAATAAGTAAACTGCTCTAAGCATAGAACATACCATAATTTAACACTAAGGGAGTGGCAGGTCCATGGTACATCCATGAGATGGTAGGTGTCATGTGAAATAATGATGGAATAGAGTGGGGGCAAGAGGGAAGGCTCTAGGCCATATGCCATGGTACAAGGGTAGCTATAATAAAGGAGGCCCACACCATGGGTGTATGAATGTAGGAGGGAGAAATCATGGTATATAAATTACACCGACCTTTGTTTTTCCACCCTTCTTCATATGCCTTTTGCCTTTCATTGATTTTTCTTCTTTTTACTGCTCAGGGCTCAGGGGATGAGAGCATGATGTGTAAGATGTAGCAGTGAATACCCCCCTTAAGGTGCGACAGTTCATCGTCCACCAGGGGATGAGACAATCATAGAGTCCTTAATGATGAAGGGGGCACTCATAGGGGCCCTAGGAACTAGGGTGATGGCCATAATGATAGGGGGTAGAGCTCATGTTTGACTTTTGCCCATGTGCTAAATTCTTTTGTCACGACTATCTTTCGCATTTTGTGGTACATTTCTTGTTGTGAGTGGCCAAATTATGCTTTTATATTTCTTTTTAGCTACATCAACCTTTGGGGCATCGTTACAGGCCCGACCCAAGGTGGGACAAGGGAAGGGGGAGGCTAACACCTTGCGGACCCAATGGAAAAATGTGGACCCAAATGGATGTTGATTTTTGTAGATTTGAATGTGTTCTTGCCTCGAGATTTTGTAGAGAGGCTGAGACACATGCATTCTCCAATAGTCATAAATCGTTTGGGAAAATTCCACCTAGAGATGATTTAATTAAAATAATTAACTTTTTAAAATGGTTCCCTAAGTCTAAACTTAGGAAATCTGGTTAATTAAAGGGTATTAATTAAATCAGGTGTGAATCTTCTAGAAGAAGATGAAGATCAACTCCCAGTTAATCTTAGTTGTTGATTATGTTTTAATCTTTGCCGTTGGAGCTCCAACGAGAGATTATAAGGAGTTCGATGGGCACTTGGAGAACACATCGAATGAGAGATCAGAGATCGAATTTCTCAAGAGTAGCAACGTTGAGTTGCCAGAGTGAGATCAAGTGATCTTCTTGCAGTGAGGGGCAGGGATAGTAGTCTGGAGGAGAGTTTTCCAGATTTGGAGAGTGCAAAGCAGAGAGGGCATAGAGCAGTTTAGTGAGGCAGTGCAGAGCTTTGGAGGAAGTTTGAAATCCAGCTGGGAGAGTCGAGATCTAGTGCCAAAAGCCGAGGTGTGAGACCAGAGGGTCAGAAGGTTGAATTTCCAGACAGCTAGAGATCAGCAGAGGAGGTGACACAGAGCCTAGCCAGTGTGATGTAGATCTGCGTAGGATTGATGTAGAAGCTGCATAGAGGCAACGTGGGGCCAGCCAACCAACCCTTGATCAATGTCGGATCTCTCGAATTAGTGTGAGATTTTTCTCACTAACTCTTTGCTATCATTTCTCTGTATCGGATAGCTAGTTTGGGCATCCAACGATTTGTACTCAGATTTATTACTGCATAATAATTAAAACCCTCAGTTGCTGCACCAATTTTCCCACATTGGGTTTTTCCGGGGACATTTGTCCCAAAACAACAGTGTATATGTGTGTTTTTATTTCTGTCCAGTGTAGTATTTAGTTTTCGCAGTATTTTATTTTGTGTAGGCTGTAGTGTATGTATTTCGATGTTTGTCGTAGGAAACTGCAAATTACTTGTTCATGTAAATCTAACAAGTAGAAGAAATATCATCAGTGTTGCAGTAGGAATTTCTGGGTTTAAGGAACTTTCACATGATATCAGAGGAGTGCAGGTGAGACAAGAAGAACAGTGCCAAGAGCAGAAAAGTAGATTGAAATAGCTGTAGGAGGTAGCAGTTTGAATCCCCAAAGGGATTGCGCTGTCCAAGCCAGGAGGGCTGAATTTTCCAGGTAGTCTCTCTCTGAGTGAGTCAACAGAGAGGAAGGGTTTCTAGATCAAAATCTTGTGGTAGAGGGAACAATGTTGAGCCTCAGCGTGAGGAAGAGCTTGCGGGATGCAAATTTTCTGCAGGCCATTTTGCTGGGCAGAAAGATGTTAGAAGAGAGAAGAAAATCACAGTGACGGAATTTTTCCTCAGTAGACTTCCCACCAAGAAGTTCGTTTTCTTATTGGCTGAGCAACAACAGTAAGAAGCACAGAGGAGCAACTCGACATTTTCGCGGCAGAGATGGCAAGCAATGGGTTGAGAAATTAGGATAGGTTGGATGGAGCAGCCAACTATGTCATCTGGGAGGCAAGGATGTCATTCCTTCTAGATAAGCATTCTCTCAAGACCTATGTCGACACCGTGTTGGCTGTGCCTGCAGATCAGGATCTGCTGATGAAGTACTGAGCAGAAATGGCGAAGGCCAAGAGGATGATCTTTGATGGAGTAAAGGATCATGTAGTCTGTCACATCGCTAGTAGAGGGACTGCTAAGGAGGTGTGGGATGCCTTGGCGACGTTGTATCAAGGATCTTTCGAGAAGCAGAAGATGTACTTAGAGAAAAAACTGAGATTTGCATAGATGCAAAAGGGGGAGTGCATAGATCTGTTCCTCATGAAGCTTCAGGAGACCTGGGACAAGTTAGTAGTTGTGTGGTCTACACCTCAAGGGTCTGAGTTGGTTAGACTGGCTCTCAATTCAGTCTCAGATGAGTGGCAAGTCTTTGTCCAGAGCAATGTTGCACGAAGCGGGAGCGAAGCGGAAGCGCGGAGCGCGGAAGCGTCATTTTCCAAAAATCTAGGGAGCGAAGCGTCCGCGGAAGCGTCTGCTATATATATATATTTTTATATATTTTTTTGCATTTATACTCAAAACAAACATCCCAAATACCAAATTAATTGTAGAAGACATGAAAACATGCATATTTTTGCATAAATCAAGATAGATATGGCATCCATGATTCCATTGTAGTTACTAGTATGTACAACAATCATCTATATTCTAGCTATTACAAACATACATCAAATTTTTAAGCATATTATAAAACATAAAACATTTAAGCATATTATAAAACATAAAACATAGAGCATATTATGATTTATCTAGCAAGTGAGCAACTGTCAACATTTGTCATGTCCAAAATTCAAATAATAATGTTTACAAAATATGTCACTTGGTCACCGCCAAGCCAAAAAGGTTCAAAATTCAAATTCACAAGTCTACAAGTCTAATGAGTAATCTATGACAAAAAGAAGTAGATTGTGAATATATCTACTAATCTCTCCTCCTTCCACCACGAATAGAACGTGATGGCGGGCCTCCACGTGGTGGCAATGAAGAAGATGGTCCCTGTGTAAGTCGTGGCACTGGAACTGATGAAGAAGAACCCCCTGCCGTTGGTGTTGAACCATGGAACCTAGAAACCAAGGGACCAGATGGGGGTGGGGGTGGTGGCATATCAACACCCGTGTCATCATCCTAGAATCGCTCAAAAAATTCATGCAAAAAAAAAAACACTAGTTAACAAAAAAATTAAAAACATGAATTAGAGAAATGCTTTATAAGGGAAAATTGGAAAATTCATACCACAATGGACATACCTGGATAAGAGAATCCTCTAATTGCTCTAGTCGCAACACTCCATCCTCCAAATTGGGCTCCTCTGGATTCTTGTCCCAAGTCAACAAGTCTTTATTAGACTTTGCATCTTCACAGTAATGGGACAACAATCGCAAGTTGTAATGAACATAAACCAAGCTCTCTGCCCGGTCTAAATTCAACCTGTTCCTTTTAACACTGTGGATGAAAGAATAAGAGCTCCAACACCTCTCTGCAGAAGAAGTGTTTACCACCTGTGATAGCACCCGCAATGCCAAACTCTGTAGAAGTGGAGTAGGCCCTCCATGCATGTTCCACCACTCAAGAGCAGAAAAATGCTCTCGATCTTGAATTGCATGCATGCTCGAAAATGGACCAGTGTTGCTCGTATAGTTGCTCACCTGTCTCCGTACCAATGCAGCCTCCTCCTCATCAGGGATTAATCTACTCAATGCAACCATATATTTTTCGTGAACCTCTTTATCTTGGTGTGGTTTTCTCCTGACTCCCCCCCCAGGTGCTGGTTTTGAAAGCCATGATGGATGATAGTATTTAGGTGTCAAAACATATGCTAATGCATGCAATGGAACATTTAGCATATCCCATCGTTTTTCCACCTCTTCACGAATATAATTGTACAAGGTGGTATCTCTAGGCTCAACAATGTCTTTAATCTGCCCCAACATGCTATCCATTTGCTCATACACCTCCCCAATTACTGGTCGATCTGAATCTGCAAACTTGATCATGTAATAAATTGGTTTGGTGAATTGCAAAACATATTTAACCTGTGACCAAAAGTAACTGTCAAGAACAGTGTCCTTGACTTCATTAGCACCATCTGTACTGACGTTAATTTCATCCCATGTTTCAGCACACACCAGATTAGTTAAAGCTTGTCTCACCCTCACTAGCCGCCTAAAGGTGAGGTAATAACTAGCAAATCTTGTCTTTGCAATTTTAAGCAATTGCAACTTGGAGTAAGTGCCATAGAAGTAGTTTACCCTTGTATGCCCTGTGATGAATTTAATGAGCTGCTTCCCTTTCCTGTAAACCTCAGCAATCCACCCACAATCTTTGTGTTTCACAATATCATGCATCAAAAGGTTCAATGTGTGAACCAGGCACCCAGACCAAAAGATGTGTGGATGAGTACGCTGAATAATTTTTCCTGCTAACTTACAATTTGCTGCATTATCTGTGATCACTTGAACCACATTATTCGGACCAACATCTTTGATTGATTTCAATAGGAGATCTGCAATGTTTGGTGCAGTTGCACTGATGGAGGAGGAGTCATGAGATGCAATAAATACTGCACCACTAGAAGAAACACCAAGAACATTTATCAAATGTTGGTTTCTAATATTTGTCCACCCATCTGATACAATGGATACCCCAGAATCCACCCACTCATGTGTAAAACGTGTCAAAGCTCTTTGAACCTTAGCTTTTTCTCTTTCTAATAACACTGTTCTAGCTTTCTCATAGTTGGGGGCCTTGTATCCTTTTGGGGCTTCATTGATGGCCTTTACCATTTCATGCCAATAGGGAGAGCGAAGCACATTGAATGGTACACCGCAAGCACAAAGAAAACGGACTATCTTTCCATCCACATCATCCCTCCCAGTAACATTAAGGAAATCCCCTATTGTTTTTCTACCTCCAGAGGTTGCAAAAGTACCATGAGGAGATGGGCAACTACCAAATTTAGAGGTTGCACTTGATTCAGAATGAGTTTTTTGTTTCTTGTTTTTTCGTTGTGCAGCCATCTCTATTTTGATGTATTTTTGTCTTTGTTCACTTGAAATGTTTGGGCAAATGGTTACCCCCACAGAACCCTTTTTTTCATCACTGTCTAGCACCCCACAAAGATGCCTCCTCAGACGGGTATATGAACCCGTATATGGTTTTCCTCCATGACAACCATGAGGGCACATCCATTTGTAAGATCCACCACCCTTTCCCCCTTCAAGTTTGGTCACATAGTTCCACAAGGGATTTGATGTACCTTTCCCATCTTGTGCTTCAGTGTCCTCTTCAAGTTCATCCCCTTCCTCTTCAAACCCTTCCTCCTCATCATACATTGGGTCACTACTATTAGGACCAAGTTCATCCCCTTCCTCTTCCCCTCTATTCCTCACCCTTGCCATCATTAAAACCAAGAGTGGAATGATACATAGAAGCCAAAAGAACACCATCTTGGAATATGGATATAGGTGGTGGACAACCTGTAAATAAAGGAGCAAGTAGAAACAATGAGAAAGAGTAGGAGAGAGAGGAGAAAAATACAATTTTTTTTTCAAAAAAACAAGGGAGTTTGGGGTTTGAACTTACCTCTTTAGCTCTTGTAGATGAAGTCCTCCAAGCTCTTGCTCCAAGCTCCTCCTCCTTCTCCTAGCTCCTCCTTCTTCACTCCTCCAAGCTCTCCTCTCTTCTCCTCTCCTTTCCTCTCTTCTCTTCTCCTCTCCTCTCTTCTCTTCTCCAACTCTCATAAACTCAAAGTGAGCAAATGAGAAGAGAATGGGGGCTTTATTCTTTTCTAAAGTCACCCTAAACTCACCCTAAACTCACCTAACCCACCCCGTCATGCTAGTTAAGTTAAACTTTAAAAGAAATTAAAAAAAAAATATGTTTAATTCGCTGCCCGCGGGGTTGCGTCCGGGTTGCGCCTGGGTGGCGTGCGGGTGGCGTGCGCTTCCGGGCAGGTTGCGTGGCGCCACCCCGTGCCCGAAGCGTCTGCCGAACCGCGATTCCGGGGGGCCGCAACATGAAATGGCAGGAATCATTTTTTTTGCCCGGAATCGCGCCACCTCCAAAACGGAATCGCGCTTCCAGTGGGGATTCCGGATCGATTCGCTCCGATCCGCGATTCTGCCTTTGGATCCGGGGGGGGGGGGGCGATTCCTGCAACACTGGTCCAGAGTATCATGGGTAGGGAAACCTTGCCAAATTGGGATGAGATGTGGGAAGCTCTTAAGCAAGAGGAGTTGAGGAGAGACTTGGTCAAGTGTAAGCTTGATGGAAGCAGTAGCAATGGGTCAAAGCCCAAGAAGGAGGAAGAAAATGCAACCCTTGCATCCAAGAGGCAGTAAGAGCAGCAGAGGTGGAAGAAGGACGTCTCGAAGATCAAATGCTTTAGGTGTGGTGAAATGGGTCACTACGCAACACAGTGTTCTCTCAGGAAGAAGGACAAAGATGAGAAGCACGATCCGAAGGCTACACCTGCGAAAATCGAGGAGGAGATCGCCATGACATCCGATATACCTCAAGGAGGGAGGTGGGTTGATTTGGAGCTGTAGTTTGAAAGAGCTACAGATGGGCAGGGTCCTTGAGGAGTCGACCTCATGGATCAATACCTTGCTACGGGAGCCCAGATCAAAAGTAACAGGATGGATTAGTGTCAGATGGTGCAGAGGAGCGTTGGAGCAACAAATGTAGTGGCTAGAACGCCAAGTTTGAGCAGCGTAGTGTAGAGTTGCAGCAATGTAGGGAGGCACAATGCAGTAGAAGCAGTGGCCTCAGAGGGACAACGTAGGACTAACAATAGTCAAATCTTCAGCATCGAGATGCATCTATGCTGAACACTTGTTCAGTAATTTGGGATGTTTTTCTATTGCAATGCAGTAGCAGCAATAGTTTGCAGTGCAGGTGTACTTGGCAGTGGCAATGCCAGCAGCGGCACAGATGCAAAAATTCAGAGGGAGTTGCAGTACGGATGCAGTGTTGACAAGTGGCAGGGTTAGCAGCAGTAAAAATGCAACATTTGCGTAGTAGTTGGTGGGCAGGATGCCAGACATCAACAAGTGCAAAGGGAGATGTTACAGAACAGGGCAATGCTTCAACAGGTTGTATTACTCGAGCACATTCCTTGCTAAGAGGGAGTGTTGATTTCTAGTAGCATCAGATGTGCTCTAAGTCTCAAATTTTCCCAGGAGGCTTGGGCACATGTATTCTAAAGAACCCAGAAAGAATTTTGGGAAATTCCACCCAGAGATAATTTTATTAAAATAATTAATTATTTTTAATGGGTCCCTAAGTCTAAACTTAGGAAATTAAAATAATTAATGGGTATTAATCTAACTGTGGGTGTGACTTCTAAAAGAAGACGAGGATCAAGCAAAAATGTTCTTAGCCATTTATTAGCTTCTAATTTGGGCCGTTCAATGTCAACGAGAAGATTATTTAAGGAGGCTTGAGGGTCATTTGGAAAACACAGAGAGAGTTGATCAGTCATATCGAATCACTAAAGCTAGTGGCAGCGTAATGATTTGTGGTGATGACGCAGTGAGGGGAAGAGGGCATTTTCACTGGAGGATCTTGTCCGAAGCCAAGGATACTTAGTAGAGAGGCAGAGAGACACACAGAGGAGGCAGAGAGAGTGACACAAAGCTAGGAATGGCTCACGCAGGCCCCACGCAAAGCAGCGCAGAGGCCTCTAGCGTAGAACTCTGAGTTTGCTGAGGAGACTGACATTTCTGAGCTGGGAGAGCTGGAAAAGACTTCTGAAGGGAAATCGATTCCCAGTTGAGCTGATGCAGGGCTTCAGATGTTGACGCAAGGCCCAGGTAGAAGTAGCCAGGGAACTCATTGGTTCAGTTGCTGGATCAGCCGGGACTTGCAGTGTAGAGTGAGGTAATCTCACCAGTTTCTTCTGCTAAGTGATTTTCTCTGTAACTAGATTGTTGGGAAGGCATCCAGTAGTTGTATTCATAAATAATTCAACTTAATAATAAAAACCCTCAGATCTGCTACATCAGTTTTCCCACATTGGGTTTTTCCAGTGATGTTTGTCCAAAAACAACTGTGTCATTTGTGTGTATCTTTCTCTATTGTTTAGTATCTTGTTTTGGCATATTACTTAAATGGTGTAGGCTGTAGTGTATGTATTTCGATGTTTTCCGTAAGAAACTGCAAATAACTTGTTCATTTAAATCTAACAAGTAGAAGAAATATCATCAGTGTTGCAGTAGGAATTCCTAGGTTTAAGGAATTTTCACATAAAACCCTCAGCTGCTGCACTGGTTTTCCCACATTGGGTTTTCCGGGGACATTTGTTCAAAAACAACGATGTATATGTGTGTATTTATTTCTCTCTAGTGCAATATTTAATTTCTGTGGTATTTTATTTTGTGTAGGTTGTAGTGTATGTATTTCGATATTTGCCATAGAAAACTACAAGTAATTTGTTCAAAGTAATTTAACAAATAGGAGAAATATCATCAGTTTGTTGCAGTAGGAATCAGGTCACCGATTTTTCACAATGGGGAAAATGTGAAATAGGCTTGTAATAAGTGGATGGGAATGGTATATGTGTGTCGGGGAAATGGGACCATGCAACCAAAATCAAGATTTCCCATGTAGTGCCACTCATGAAGCTAGTAGCCAATAAATGAGATTCCATGGGACTAGGATATAGGATTAACTCCCCAAAACCAAGACAAGAAACAAGAGTATAGTCCAAGCCCCTGTCTTTTTGCCAAATCTCCCCACTAATCCATGCCCAAGTATGCCCAATAAAAGCAAGCATAAACACTCAATTACATAATGAAAAATCATACCTTCGGGTTTGGAAGGCCCACCTTCAGACATATGATCATGATAGATGAGCGAGGGTTCACAATAACTGGCTCAGGTGTGTTGAAATATGTAACTAGGTTCGGTCCTCATAATGTTTTTATGTATGTAAAGATAAAACAAATTATTATTATTATTTTTATAGCATGGGCTTCATGCTCAAAGTCAATTTTGATTTTAGGTCAAAGCACCCATTGTGTGCTTCTAGGATTTGTCATTGAGTCAAAGAAGTCAAAGAGTCATTTTCATATGTAAAAGACCCTATTGGGCATCATGTATCAAGTCGAAAGTGTCAAAGGTCTCCCTCCAAGACCAATTCATCCCGCAAGAAGACAAGTCGACCTACAGTGATGAAGTCAACCTCATTAGGGTTCCCTAGAAGCCTATATATAAAGGAACTCTACCTCACTTGAAGGACACAACCAAGAAGTTCGATCAAAAAGGAAGATAAGCAAGAAAAAGGAGCGAAGAGGAAGGAGAAGAAAAGAACGAAAATCAATGTTCGAAATCTGAAATTTTGGGTCAAATTCTCTCACTCGTGCGAAGGAAATAGGGCATCATTTTGTTGTAGCAAGACCAAATTGCAGTCATCACAAAGAGCTGAAGTTTGGTGCTAAGAAGGATAAATTTGGAAGTTGAGTTATCAAGGAGAAAGAACCACCCTAAGCGAAGGAGAGAGAAAGTCCAATTTACCCTCTATCACCCACACGTGCAAAAATTACAGCTACTGCAGGAGACCGAAAAGTTGCAGACCTGAAGCAATAGGTGAAAATTTTGAAGTGAAGGCCGAAATTTGAAAATTTGGAATTATTTGATTAGTGTTGACTTTGAGGAAGTAAAACTCATCTACAGAAGGTTGACTTGGTCTTGGAGGGGTCTTTGTTTTGGGTCTAAGGGTCTTGGAATTCATCATTTGGAGATTCTATAAGAAGAGAAGAATTCTTGTGGGTTTTCCTCTCTAGGAGAGGTTTTGGCCTGGCTGGTGTGAAAATTCCTATACACAAGGAACCCCTATTGCAGCAAAACTGAATTTACTTCTCCTACTTGATTTTAATATACATTATCAAGCTATTTTATGAAAAATACTGAAGTAAATTACTTTTGCAACCTACACCAATTTAATTACATGAAACAAGAAACTAAGAAAATAACAAGATACATAGGACACCATTATTTTTGGACAAAATAGTCCCCAGAAAAACCCAATGCAGGAAAACTGGTGCAACAACTCTGAGGGTTTTATATTATTAAGTAGTAGTTATGAATACAATGCTGGATGCCCTCCCGGCAATCCAGTTACAAAGAAAAATATAATGGCGTAAAACTAGGTGAGATTACCTCACTTCACCTGCAGTTTCCGGCTGATCCTGCAGCGGAATTGGCAAACCTCTGACTATCTTTGCGCTAGCCCTGCATAGGCCCTACGTCAGCCTCAGAGGCTCTACGTCAGCCTTGCGTTGTCTCTTCTGCCTCTTGGAGCTTCTGCGTCAACCTCTCCCGGCTGTTTTGGCAGCTCCCCGACAGTTCCAGATTTCTGCGTGAAGGCAACTTCCCTTCTACGCTGGCCCTTCTAGCTCTGCGTCAAGCCTGCATGGGCCCAGACTGGCCCAGCGTCAGTCCCTCTAGGTGTTGCGTTGCCTCCACTGGTGGCTCTCCGCCTCTCTGCCCAGTATTCCTGAACTATCCCTACCCCTCTGCTGCAAAATGATCACTTAGTTCAAATTTCTCAGCTTCCTAGCCCCAAAAATTTTGAACTCTAGATCAATTCGTTCTCTCAGTGTGTTTCTGAATGAACCCCAAGCCTCCTTCTTATACTTTTCTCGTTGAGACTTCAACGGACGAGATTAAGTCTCTAATCAACGAATAAGATTAAATATTTGACTTGATCCATTTTCTAGAACATTCTCACCCATATTTTGATTAATACCCATTAATACTTTAATTTTCCTAAGTTTAGACTTAGGAACCCCATTAAAATTATTAATTATTTTAATAAAATACAATCCGGGTGGAATTTCACCAAACGATTTCTGGTTCTTTAGAACTCATGTGCCTTAGCCTCTCCACCAATTTTCATGGCTAGAGCACATCCGATGCTACCAAAAACTAACACTCCCTCTTAGCGAGGAATGTGCTCTAGCAACAATGTCCAATTGCATGCTGCTCTGTCTCTGAAGCATCTCCTTTTTGCACTGTTGCTGCCATCAACACTGTGCTACTGCTGCTACTGTAATGCTGCCCATGACACTACCACTGCCACTGTTGCATCTATACTACAACTCCCTCTCAAATGTTGCATCTGCTATGCTGCTAGCACTGCCACTGCTAACACTACATTCGTACTGCAACTCAGTTGCTGAGAGAAGCAACTGAAAAACACCCAAAATTACTGAACTAACTGTGTTCAGCATAATACCATGTGAATGTTGGAATCTGACTGCTACTAGTCTCTGACCCTCTGAATCTTCTGCGCTGCTGCTGACTTCTGCATTGTGCCATCTGCACTGCTGCCAACCTTGCTTTGCGCTGATCAGTCTCTGGTCTTAGGCTACTGCATCTGTCTCTCCAACCAACCCACTGCATCACCTGACACATAGTCCATCTCGCTACTGCTGAATCTCGGGCTCTCGTAGCAAGGAATTGATCCAAGAGGTGGGTTCCTCAAGGATCCTGCCCACATGTAGTCCTCCCGACTATAGTTCTATATCACTCCATTTCCCTCCTAAAGATGCGTGGGCACTCATGGCAAACTCTTCTTCATCAATTTTAACTGGAGCAGCCTTAGGATCATGTTTTTCATCCTTATTCTTTTGCTTCGAAGGACACTGAGATGCAAAGTGGCCCATCTCGCCACCTCTGAAACATTTCACCTTCTAAATGTCCTTCCACTTCTTCTTCTGTTGTCCCTTTGATGCTAGAGCTGCGTTCTCCTCTTCCTCCTTGGTCTTTGTGCCACTCCCACTGTTGCCATTGAGGTTGACCCTAATCAGATCCCTCCTTAATTCTTCCTGTTGAAGGGTTCCCCACATCTCCTCCCATGAAGGTAGTATTTCCCTGCCCAATATGTTGAAGTTTCTAAATTTACTTAGTTAGAAACCCTCCATGCACTTTATCTGATTTATTCCTACCTACTTGTTATTTTTCATTAACAAGTTATTTACAATGTAAATACTCAAAATAAATACTAGTGCATGCTCAACATATTACAGATTAGCAACTAATAGAAACAAACAAACACACCATATGAAACCATTATTTTTGGACTAATGTCCCCGGAAAAACCCAATGTGGGAAAACTGGTGCAGCTATTTGAGGGTTTTCTTATTAAGCAATATTAGAGTACAATCTGGGTGCCGAAACTAGCCTACCCAATAGAGAATTTCCTTAGCAGTAATACCTCTCGGTTTCTGACAAATCTACTGGTTGAAATCCCGGATAATCCTTCCGGTAGCTACTCAGCACCAATCTACCCCAAAAACCCCAGCGTTTGCCCAATCTGGACTGCGTCAGCATCTCCTAGACCAACGCTGGCACTGCGTCAGCCTATCTTGGCCTGCATCAGCCCCAGGAGGCCCTGCGTCATCTCTCTGAGCCTCTGCGTCAGCTACGCTAGTCCCTCTGGTGCTCTGCGCAACACTTAGCTGCCTCTGCATGGCCCTGCGTGAGCACTGGCTGCTCTTGCATCTCTCTCTTTGGTTGCTCTGCTGCTATCCCGACACTATCTCTGCCTCTTTGCCTCTCTGTACTCAATTCCCCTCGGCTGCTCTTTCGATCACTGATTCTATCTCTCTTAGCAAACTCCGCTCTAGAGAATAGAATGACTGATCACTCTGGTGTGTTCTCCAAGTGACCCTCAAGCCTCCTCTTATACTTTTCCTGTTGACATCTCAACGGCTGAGATTAAGTCCCCGACTAAGATTAGATCTGGCTTGATCCATGTCTTTTGGACCATTCTAACACAGATTTATATTAATACACATTAATATTTTATTTTCCCTAAGTTTAGACTTAGGGACTCCATTAAAAATATTAATTATTTTAATATCTCCTGATTTGTTTAGAATCTGCCCAAACTCTTTCTGGGTATTGGAAATCTCATGTGCCCCAACCTCTCCACCAAATTTCGTGGCTAGAGCACATCTGATGCTACCCCAAATCAACACAATATACTTTGGACGAAGACTTGCCATTCATCCGAGACTCCATTCAGGGTTGTCCTTATCATCTCGGTAGACTGAGGAGTAGACCCCACTGGAGTAAGTTGGTCTCTGGTGTCCTGAAGATGTTGAAGATAGGAGTTAACCCCTTCTCCCTTCTGAATAAATGTCCACTGCAACTTTTGTTCTAAGTACATTTTCCACTGTTCGGAAGAACCTTCATACAGTGACGACAAAGCTTCCCACATTTCTCGCGCTGTATCTTTGCCCTGCAAGTGTGAGACCACATGATCTTGAACTCCATTGAGTATGTACCTCTTCGCCTTTGCCTGCTCGGCCTTGTACTTCTTCTTCTGATCATTGTCTGCGGGAACAACCACAACACTCTTGACGTAAGCTTCGAGATCGTACTCCTCCAGAATAGCTAAGATTTTGGTCTTCCATATGACATAGTTGGAAGCTCCTTCCAACCTGTCCTGATCTCTGAGCCCATGTGATGCCATCTCACCCAAACTATCGAATTGACTCCTCTAGTCATTGCGCAACATTGGTCTGCTGCCTGGCAAGTGAAAAATTCGAACTTTTGGCGAGAAAAGTCCTCTGAGGAGAAAATTCCCCTTCTATGTGTCTTCGCTCTTTTCCAACGGATTTTTGCCTTGACAAAAACTGTGCCCTTCAAGCACTGTGCTGAGGCTCTGTGTCACTCCCTTTGCCTTTGCAAGCTCACAAACTGGAAATCGTACCTCTCTGTCGATTCTCTCAGAGAGAGATTTCCTCGGAATCTCTACTTTCCCAGCAAGGAATGCACGATCCCTTTAAGGGGATTCGAATTGCTACCAAATGCAGCTATTGGCCTCTCTGCTGAGCGCTGAATCCGCTCTTCTTGTTTCAAAATCAATGCTCCAATACCATGTGAAAATTCCTGTACTCAAGGAACCCGTACTGTAGCAAAACTGAATTTACTTCTCCTACTTGATTTTAATATACATTATCAAGTTATTTTCTGAAAAATACTGAAGTAAATTACTTCTGCAACCTACACCAATTTAATTTGATTAGATGAAACAAGAGACTGAACAAAGAACAAGATACATAGGACACCATTATTTTTTGCCAAAATAGTCCCCGGAAAAACCCAATGCGGGAAAACCGATGCAGCAGCTCTGAGGGTTTTATATTATTAGGCAGTAGTTCTGAATACAATGTTGGATGCCCTCCTGACAATCCAGTTACAAAGAAAAAATATAATGGCAGAAAACTGAGTGAGATTACCTCACTTCACCTGTAGTTTCCAACTAATCTGGCAGCAGAACTTACAAACCCTCGACTATCTCTGCGCTGGCCCTACATAGGCCTAACGTCAGCCTCAGAGGCTCTGCGTCAGCCTTGCGCTATCTATTCTGCCTCTTGGAGCTTCTGTGTCAACTTCTCCCAGCTGTTCTGGCAGCTCCCCGACAGTTTCAGATTTCTGCATGAAGGCAACTTCCCTTCTGCGCTAGCCCTTCTAGCTCTCCATCAAGCCTGCGTGGGCTTAGACTGGCCCTGCGTCAGTCCCTCTAGGTGATGCACCACCTCCACTGGTGGATCTCCACCTCTCTGCCCAGTATTCCCGAACTATCCCTACCCCTTTGTTGTAGAATGATCACTTAGTTCGAATTTCTTCATGATTTGGGGTAGCATCGAATGTGCTCTAGCCATGAAAATTGGTGGATAGACTAAAGCACATGAGGTCTCCAAGACCCAGAAATGGTTTGGGGAAATTCCACCCGGTTAGAGAGATATTAAAATAATTAATATTTTTAATCGAGTTCCTAAGTCTAAACTTAGGAAAATTAAAATATTAATGGGTATTAATATAAAACTGGGTGAGAATGTTCTAAATGACATGGATCAAGCCAAATCTAATCCTAGCGTTAATTAGAGACTTAATCTCTGCCGTTGAAGACTCAACAAGAAAAGTATAAGAGGAGGTTTGAGAGTCAGATGGAGAACACATTGAGGGAGACTAGTCAGTGCGATTTTCTGGAGCGGGGTTTGCTGAGAAAATTCGAACAAGTGATCTAAGTTGCAGTGAGGGGCAGTGAGTACATAGCAGAGAGACAAATATAGTGCCAGAGGGCTAGCGCAGTGATTGAGGAGGCTACGCAGAGCCAGCAGGAGCCACACAGAGGCAGCTAGAGACTGCACAAAGGCTAGCAGGGCCTGCATGGGTGACGCAGAAGGCCAGAGAGATGACATAGGGGGTTCTAGAGCTACGTAGAGGCTAGTAGGGCTGACGCAGAGCCTTGGAGAAGCGCGGGAAGGTTTTTCGTGAAGAAGACTAGTGCTAAGAAGTTGAATATCTACTTCCGAGAAGAGGTATTACTACCAGATAGAAATCTCTATTGGGTGAGCCAGTTTGGCACCCTAGTTGTACTCAATAAAGTTGCTTAAGAATAAAACCCTTAGAACTGTTGCACCGGTTTTCCCAAGTTGGGTTTTTCTGGGGACGATTGTCCAAAAGTAACAGTGTCCCTTGTGTGTTTGTCTATTATTTTAGTTGATGATTTGTAGATGAGTTGAGACTGCATTTGTGTTTATTTTCATTATTTATATGGTTAAATAACTTGTTAAGGAATAAACAAGTAGGTGAAATAAACCAGATAATGCAGGAAGAATTTATGACATGTTAGACTTAGAAATTTCAACACGGTATCAAAGCATTGTAGATCACAGGAGAACTAAAGGCACCCACTGAAATCAGAAAATTTGCAGCAGAAACAATTGTCCCGAGACAGAGCTATTCCTAAGCAGAAGGCAGCAAAGAAGGAGTGACAGAGGGCCTGTGTCATCATTTCGAGCTAGAGAGAGGGCCAACGCAGAGGCAGAAGAGGCTCACGAAGAGCCACGTTGTCCTACTCAGCTAGGTAGGCATGACGTAATCAGCCAGAGGAGCGATTCTGCCTTGCCAGGATTGCGCAGAGCCAAGAGGCTCAGCTTCTTCAGCTTCTCATGCCTAGGGAGCTATGGGCAGATTGTGGATTGGGAAGTTGGTGGGGTGCTATTGCTGTCGAAGCAGAACAATACCTAATGAGACAAAACCAAGGTAGAGGGAGCCACTGCCTTGAGGGATTTCTAGCTAAGAAATCCAGATCCGAGTTGCAGTTGCAAAGAGGATCAGAGAGGAGCGGATAGACAATTGGTGGGAAAATTTCCAGCAGAGAAATAGAGACTCAGAGGAAGTCAAGGAGAGAATTTCTAGGAGGGAAGTTGAGACTCAGAGGGAGTCCAAAAGCAGAGTGGAGATGGCAATGAACAGATTGAGGGATTGGGACAGGTTGGACGGGGCCTCCAACTTTGTCATCTAGAAGGCTAGGATCCTGTCTGTTCTGGATAGACATCGCATCAAGGGCTTTGCCTTGAGAACCGTGGGTATCCCAGTCGACCCAGTTGATAATGCAAGGTATGAGGATGCAATGGCAAAGGCAAGGTGCATAATCCTTGATGGGGTCAAGGATCATGTAGTACAACATATTGCCGAGAAGAACACGGCAAAGGAGATGTGGGATACCTTGACGACATTGTATTAGGGCACTTCTATGTAGAGGAAGATGTTGTTGGAGAATCAGCTGCGGTCGTATCAGATGCAGAAGGGGGAGCAGATAGATCTATACCTCAGCAGGTTGCAAGAGATTCAAGACCAACTTACTTCCATAGGAGCCACACCGGATCAGGAGTTCATGGTGAGGACCACCCTGAATGCAGTCTTCGAGGATTGGGAGACATTTGTCCAAAGCATTTTGGGTAGAGCTACTCTTCCAGGATGGGAAGAGATGTGGGCAGCTCTTCGCCAAGAAGAGATCAGATGGTTGACCAAGGCGGGGAGTAGCAACAAAGGAAGTCGAATCAAGAAAGAGGAGGAGGATGCAACTCTGGCATCTGCGGGACAGCAGGGGAAGAGGAAGAAGAAGGACATCTCCAAGGTGAAGTGCTTTCATTGTGGGGAGCTAGGTCATTATGCAACCCAGTGTCCCAGGAAGAAGAATAAGGGAGAGACTTCTGATTCCAAGGTAGTTCCGGCTAAGGCGGAGATAGAAGTCGAGATTGATGACGATTGTGCCATGAGTGCTCATGCACCTCTAGAGAAGAGGTGGGGAGACATCGAGATGTAGTCAGGGGGACTACGGAAGATGAGGGGCAGGATCCTCGAGGTACCCAAACTCTTGGATCATATCTGACTACGGGAGCCCCGAGTGACAGTAGCAGGATGACGGATGTCGGTAAAAGCAAGATGCGGATGGAGCGACAAGGCGGTGTTGAGTGCAGAGGTATGTAGCAGCACAGAGGTGGTTGCAACAATGCGAGAGGCACAAAGGTGTTTGCAGCAGTGCAGAGGCAACAGAGGGAGTACACGATATTAGCAGAGGTAGCTTCAGCATCAGGAGGGCTTCCAGACCGAAAAGGATGTTAGTAGTTAGGTAGATCAGTTACTTACTTCTCAGTAACTGAGTTGCAGTGCAGCAGTTAGCAGTGGTAGTGCTATGGGAAGCACGATGCAACATGTTGAGAGAGAGTTGCAGTGTTGGGGGGAAGGACCAGCAGCAACACGCATGCAGAAGGAGCTGCAATACAAATGTAGCAGTGGCAATGGCAGAGCCATGGGAAACAGTGCAGGAACAAGCAGTGCAGTGGATGTTGGGCAGTAGGCCAAGCATTAGCACAGGTACCGGTGCCAGATGATTAGTGTGATGTTCAGTGGTGGAACATTTCTAGAGCACATTCCTCGCTAAGAGAAAGTGTTGATTTGGGGTAGCATCGGATGTTCTCTAGCCATGAAAATTGGTGGAGAGGCTAAAGCACATGAGATATCCAAAACCCATAAATGGTTTAGGGAAATTCCACCCAGTTAGAGAGATATTAAAATAATTAATATTTTTAATGGAGTTCCTGAGTCTAAACTTAGGAAAATTAAAATATTAATGGGTATTAATAAAAAACTGGGTGAAAATGTGCTAAATGACATGGATCAAGCCAAATCTAATCTTAGTAATTGATTAGAGACTTAATCTCGGTCGTTGAAGACTCAACAGGAAAAGTATAAGAGGAGGCTTGAGGGTCAGTTGGAGATACACCAAGATTGATTAGTCAGTTCGATTTTCTGGAGTGGGGTTTGCTGAGAAAATTCGAACAAGTGATCTGAGTTGCAGCGAGGGGTAGTGAGTACATAGCAGAGAGGCAGAGATAGTGCCAGAGGGCCAGCGCAGTGATTGAGGAGGCTACGCAGAGCCAACAGGAGCCACGCAGAGGCAGCTAGAGACTGCGCAGAGGCTAGTAGGGCTTGCGTGGGTGACGCAAAAGGCCAGAGAGCTGACGCAGAGAGGCAGAGGGCTGATGCAGGGGGTTCCAGAGCTATGTAGAGGCTAGCAGGGTTGACGCAGAGCCTTGGAGAAGCACGAGAAGGTTTTTCATGGGGCAGACTAGTGCTGAGAAGCTGAATATCTGCTTCCGAGAAGAGGTATTACTGCCAGATAGAAATCTCTGTTGGGTGAGCTAGTTTGGCACCCTAGTTGTACTCAATAAAGTTGCTTAATAATAAAACCCTCAGAACTGCTTCACCAGTTTTCCCAAGTTGGGTTTTTTTGGGGACGATTGTCCAAAATAATGGCGTCCCTTGTGTGTTTGTCTATTATTTCAGTTGATGATCTATAGATGAGTTGAGACTGCATTTGTGTTTATTTTCAGTATTTATATGGTTAAATAACTTGTTAAGGAATAAACAAGTAGGTGAAATAAACCAGATAATGCAGGAAGAATTTATGATGTGTTAGACTTAGAAATTTCAACATTTCTAAGCTTCCTAGCCCCAAAAATTTCGAACTCTTAATCGATCCATTTTCTCAATGTGTTTCTAAATGAACCCCAAGCCTCCTTCTTATACTTTTCTCGTTGAGACTTCAACGGCCGAGATTAAGTTTTTAATCAACGACTAAGATTAAAAACTTGACTTGATCCGCTTTCTAGAACATTCTCACCCATATTTTGATTAATACCCATTAATATTTTAATTTTCCTAAGTTTAGACTTAGGAAGCTCATTAAAAATATTTATTGTTTTAATAAAATACAATCCGGGTGGAATTTCACCAAACGGTTTCTGGGTTTTTTAGAACTCCTGTGCCTTAGCCTATCCACCAATTTTCATGGCTAGAGCACATCCAATGCTACCTGTTGACCATTACCGGTCAATTGCCCATAACAGTACACCTTTTTTACAAAAAGGGGTAGCGCTTGATCGACATGACCGTGCCATCCTGCAGTCATCAACAACTTGATCGATTTATGTTGTAAACCCAGTCTGCATATATGAAATGTAAATAATCTTAGCAGATATGAGTCGTGTATGTAAATTGCCTGGGTGGACCTAACTTTCTAATGATAATCTACGTCCCGGAAGGTTTTTCGTCTCACCGATCCATGATCGGCAGAGTTTTCCTTCAGCCTGACCCCAAAGCCGGGATGGATTTTGTCATTAGAATTTTAGGAGAATCCTAGTGTGTTAATCTGCTAGATTATAGTTGTGTCGCAGAACTGGGTGGTTTATGAGGGTCTGTGTTAAGTGGGTTTGTCCCCTTAAGATGTAAATTGTAAAAGTCATGATGTAAAGTGTCTTGAGGGTTGGAAAATATTTTAAATCCCCTCATGAGTCCTAAGTCCTAGGTCCTAGGTGATTTTTTCCAAAGGCTAAGTTCGAGGATCCATTTAGAAAATAAATTAAAAATTAAAAATTAAAAAATTAAAAATAAATAAATAAATAACTGAAAAATAAAAAATATAAAAAAATAATAATAATAAAAAAAAAATAATAATAATAATAATAAAAAATTATAAAATAAAGCAAAAACCCTAAAAAATAATAAAATAATAATATTTTGAGTAAATACATGCAAAATTTCATTTTTTAATGAATTAATAATTTCGACAGATGAGATTAAGAGATGTCTTGATCCTCATCGACGGTCGAGATCATTTCGACATGGATCACTCGAACTAGCCGTTGGGATCTTTTCCTTTAAATAGGGTGCTAGGAGTCATTTGAGATGATTCGATCTGTGAGTCTTGTGCTGAAGAAGCTCTTGTGTAATCTGTTTCTGGTTAATAAAAGAAGACTTTGGGGTTCAAATCTTGCTGGTGTTACTCTCTGGAAGTGCTGTGAGATATTTTATTTTCTGCATATTTTATTTTTCAGCCGTTAATAACAGCTTATTTTAGAGTATTGTGAGCACAGGTATCTTGTTCACTTGCTAGGGTTTGAATGGTGTTAGGGTTTCTGAAGTAATGGCAGGTATCTCCATTGCTTTTTGAGATCTAGCATCATTTTTGCTCTCTTTACTGATGGTTGATTTAAGGTGTGCAGAAAACCCTTACTGAAGAAGATTGGTGGGCGTTTGGGGAAGTTCTAGGCTGAACCAGCCAACTCCCACAGGCTCTTCCTTGCAGAGCCCAGCTAATTTGTACCCTGGGTTAATCATTTAAATTTACTTCTCTAGTTTGCATGAGAGATTTTTCTAAGCCTTTTCACAGCAAATTTGAAGTTTCTGATATTCTGAAAATATTAATGCTGTTATTGCTAAATCTGGCTATTGCAGAGTCACAAAACTGTAAATAATTTTTCTGGCTCCTAGGGTTTTATTTATTTTTTATTTTCTAGGTTCTGGTTGCTTGTTTCATTGCTTTCAGGTCACAGGTGCAGGTTTTGTGGAGAGTTTCAGTGGTTTTTTTTTGAGCACTCTGTTCCATCTTCGCGTTGCTGGCTCTTTCAGAAATCAAATCCGCAGCTGCAAACTCCTCGCCAGTCCATTTTCTCAGTTCCTCATTCCGCTGCCCGAATATCCTTATTCGTTGTCTTTTTCTCATTATACGCAGCTCTTCATTTGGCATCATTGCACGCTACCATCATACTTTCTGCTCCCCTCATTACCAGCTCTCACGCAGCTTCATTCCTCTGTAGATTTATTTCTCTAAAACGCTGCAAAACGCATATACAGGCCAGGTGAGCGATCCAAAGTTTTCTTTTTTGGGCGCTGGACAATTCCTGCAATAAGCCAGCGTGCATCTTCTGCCGTCCGCCATCAAACATTGCTGGAACCGGGGAACGTTGCATTATCCCGCCGTCACCTGCAGAGACTGTAAGAAATCACGATTTATTACTTTTACGGGACAGGTGATACGTATTGGTAAGCTGTTACAGTCATATTTTTGGTTAAGTGTAAATACGATTGGAAAATTTTCGACTTTGGTGTTTTTTTTACATCTAGATTGTAGTTTAGCATAGGTCCTTTCTCGTTTGGGCTTTGTAAAAATTTAAATTCGATTCTCATTTTTTTTTTTTATTATTTATTTTAGTTTTATTTCATGCATAGGTAGAATATCCCATGCGTTTGATTTAAATTTTCTCCATACGTTTAGTTTCTTTTAGCTTTTATTTGGTATGATTTTATTTCAAGTCTTATGTTATGATTTGAATAAAAAATAATAAAAAAAATTTAGAGGTGGCATTTGGTTTTATTTTATTCACATTTTTTTAGATTTTCTTTATAATCTATTTAGGGTAATTCTTAAAGCTTTTATTTATTTGATTCCTTATATATTCGATTTAGATGGGTTAAGTTGTTAGGTTTGTTTAAATTTATTTTTCTTTTAGATTTAGCCTTGGTTAGATTTTAATTTAAAGTTCTGTTTTGTTTTATTAAAAAAAAATAAAAATAAATAAATAGTTCCATTTTTTTTATTTTATTTTTATGTGAGTTAAGTTTTATTTTAGGAATTAAATTCAGTTTTTTTATAGTTCAGTTAGATTTTATTCTATTAAAAAATTCAAAAAAAGAAAAAATTTATAAAATTATAAAAAAGCAAAGAATGGGTTTCTTTTATTTAGTATAGATTTTTTTTGATTTAGTCTGTCTTTGAAAACGTAAAAAATATTTTGGGAAATTTTTTTGCCAATTTCAGTCTTGACTCGGGATTTTATCAAATTTTATCTTTTCAGCGAAGGACTAAAATTATTGATGTGGAATGAATGTTTATCGTGCGTAAAATTTCATTTGAAGATTAACTGCATAAATTTGATTTCTGGCTAGCATTTTGGTGGTTGTCCAAAGCATTCACCCATTTACTCTTTTAAATTGCTGAGCTATTATGGTTATCTTGTATCTGGCAAAAGTTAAGCTTTGATGATAAATGCTTGCTCTACGTGGTTTATATTGTTGCAGCGTCTGATAATTAAACGATTAAACATTTACTCCGCAAGGCACTGGTCTTTTAACTTCTAAACCCTTTTAGTGCTTATCATATCGTGTCTCCCACCCAACTGGTTCACAGTTGGTTTTCATCATTTTTCTGTAGGGTCTACCCCCCTTAGCCGCGGGAGACAGGCTTAAACGGAGAGATCGGGGATCAGAGTGACAGCCCCCGGTCTGAGTGTTGTCGTGTCAATCTGTGCGACAACACTACCAAAAACTAACAGCTATCAGCCTATATCTTGTGTCCTCTTATTCTATTGATCTTCATAGTTTGGTAGTTGTTTGATGATAAGAACAATATAAGAATGAAGTAAAGAAGAAGCTAACTACAAGTACATCAAATTGAAGTAAAGAACATAATAAGTAGTTATCAAAGTAAAGAGAAATCACCCTATTTTAGCTGCCCTTGATTTCTCAACATGGTATCAGAGCTAAGGTGGCAAGAAGAGACAGCTTGAAGATCATACAATTGAAGAAGGATACATAAGGGCCAAGCATAAAAAGAGCATCAAGGAAATTGAATCATCAAAAAGAACTAGTCAACACATCACAAAGACTCTATCATTTTGAAGGAAGAACTCTTGGAAGAAGAAGAAGACCTCAAGGACCCTACCTCCATTCAAACAAAGAAGAACTATACACACTTGAAGTATTCTTGGAAGCCTCCACATTATACATCATCATCCAAAAGGAAGCAAGAAGAGCACTTCAACATCATCAAAGGAATCTATGTGATCTTCCTCTCATTGAAGAAAGGATCACATCTTGAACATCTCTCCTTATATTGAAGAAGAAGCATCATCATTCTTGAAGAAGATCATCAAGAAAGACATCTAGTGGAAGATATCATCAAGGAGACATCTACATTTGGCAAGTAAGTACTTTATATTTTATGTCTCAATCTACAAATTAAATGACTTCTTTCTGCAAGGAGAACAATAAACTTGTTGGGACCTCAAACTACCTTGCATGGAAGAAGAGAATAGATTTAATTCTTATGGAAAATGAAGTTATTGAATATGTTAGGAGCTCAATCTCCAAGCCTCCACAAGAGAAATGTCAAGCATTAACAAAGTATATGAAAGGAGAAATAAGGGCTCAAAGAATCCTCATTGAATCAATCAAGGATTCTCTCATCCCCTATATAGCTAAGTTGAATACATCAAAAGAGATCTATGTCAAGTTGGTAGAGTTGTTTTTTGTAAGTACTGCAGGAGAAATAATATCGTTAAGAACCATATTATGCAAGATGAATGTTTCAAAGGAAGAAGGGGTAGCCTCATATCTCATGAAGGTATTTCAAATAAGAGATCAACTGCAAGAGCTAGGAGAAACAATGTCAGATCCTGAGATGACCACTCTTGTACTCAATGCATTACCATATGAATGGGGCAACTTTGTATCAAACATCTATGGAAAGAAAGAAGCAACTCCATTCAGTGATCTATGTTCATTATGCAAGATTGAAGAAACCACATTGAAGGCAAAGAATGATGTTGGATCAAGTGAGTAAACACAAGCATATGCGACTATGACAAGAAGGAAATAGAAGTTTGGAAGGTTTGAGCCTAGAAAGAAAATTCAAAAGAAAATTGACATGTCTAAGATTCAGTGCTATGAATGTAATGAATATGGGCACTTCAACAGGAATTGTCCTAAACTCAAGAAGGGAAACAAGAAAAAAAAGGAAAGAAGTGAACCCTGTATGTTGGGCATGGAATCCCCCACAGCATGGTTTGGGGCTCAAAGCCCAAGTTTTGAGTAATATTGTTGGAAAAACTTTGTGAATTGCGGGTGTGGAGCGCGAATTGTATGTTAGAGTCATAGGGCTTTCCGCCCTAAGTTTTGAATGTAGTGTAAATAGAGCAAGGCTCTAAGTTGTAAAGTAGTTAGTTAACCAACGGATGGAGTCTGAAAAATAGCGAAGCATAGAGTAAGAGTCTAAGTATCTTGGGTCGTAGTAGTAGGAAGAGGCTCTGCAGCTGAGTGCGCAGAGGCCTAGTAGAGTCCGCAGCTGAGTGCGCAGACCCTTGCAGTTGAGTGTGCAGGGCGGAGTCAAGTTTGTAACCAAGGAAGAAGAATAATAAAGAGAAGTTTTATCTGAATTCCGTGTATCCGTTCTTATGTTATTACATGTTTGATATCAAGTGCAATTATACTGTTTATTTACTGCACGCTTTTGTATGAATGGTGAATATTGTTAAGTATAAGTGCATGTAGTGACGTGCACGCGGGGTCAAACCACGGACCACTGGAACCCATCAGACATCCTTAGGGTGTGGAAACCTAGTTCTAGCACCCTCCCATACTACTTCGGGTGAGACCTCAGTCCACGCTCCACGCACTGTTGCCGAAAGGGCTAGTAGTACCAGGATTTGTTTGGCTAAATCATCTCCAAACCTGGGTCAGGCCCCAACAAGCCAACAAATGGTTTTGTTGCCGGGACCGGGATCTGCATAAGGGATGTCTGATGTCGTGTCATTGGAATCCAACGAAGAAAGAAATTGAAGGGTGGTTAGACAGAAAGATTCACGAGTTCGCGACGTAGGAAAACAGGAATCCGCGAGTATCAAAGGAACAGTGGTTGGAGCGCTACTTATATATGGAAATCCACGAAATTTTCTTTGCATCCTTTCCCTCTGAGTTGTATGAGTGGATCACGAAGCTAGCAGACAGTCAGGGAAGGTGTAGGCTCGACAAACCAATTGTGTGGACTCCAGAATTAGTGCGCAGACTAGAAGCATCGGAAGATAAGATCGCGCGCGCTGTGGACCATTGGCTTGATTGAATTATAGGGGGTTTATCACCGAGTTCGTGGTAGACACAATAGTCAGCTACAACGAGGCGGAACGATGCTTCCTCAAAGGACCGCGAGGTAAGTACATTAAATCTTTGAACACTTGGATTAAGATGTTATTGTGTGAAAAGTGGGTTATGCGAATAAATTGATGTTTGGGGCTACGCGAAGTGGGAGGATCTATAGAAATGAAGGTAGCGCAAAGATAGAAAATAGCCCCTTGATTTCGCCTCGGCGGGAAAGCGAGGAAGAGCTCGCGAAAGTTTCTCCGAGAAGCGCGGTCAGTCTGATAAGGCAGCGAATTTCGCGCCTACCACCTCCACCTCCACCGCCACCAGTCTCACCATCTTCAATATAAAGAAGGCAACGTTGATGAGCGCGTTGTAGGATCACGCACTGACATGGTATGTTAAGCATTCTAATAACCATCCGAACGCGGGATCGCAGATATCCAGGCCACGTTGAATAGGGAATTTAGCAGGCCAAAGTCGGAGACACAATCGATTATCGGGTTTAAGGAGATCGCGATGCTTCCAGGCGAGACCCCATGGGATCTGGATTAGAGACTGAAGAGTATGATTCGCGAAGCCAACATGACCTTGACAGATGGGTAGCACCTCGCATGGTTTGTAGTGTCACTAACACCGCATCTAAGAACGACGTTGTCGCAGTAGAAGTTATCCACCTAGGCTGAAGCTTTGGAGATTGCAATGAGACTGCATGAGACCCCAATACAAGATCCTGGCCTGGGAGTCCAACAAATCCACGTGCAACTGCAAAATTTGTGTTTGGAAATGCAGAGTTTGAAACAGGACAGGACAACTCGCCTAGAAGCGCATGAGGAGGTATGGTGCATAAAATGCAAAGGCCAGGGGCATGACAAGGACCATTGTCCAGTCTTCGCGAATTACTTGGCGGGAGGAGGCCGATGCCATTAAGACCAGAGGCATAAGCAGGACCAAGCACGGCGCCTGCATTATGGTGTGCGATCTGTTAGATACGAGGAAAACATGCTACGGATAATTGTCATTTATTGCTGAAGTTTACGCAGACGTCCCAACAATTGTTCTGTAATTTTTGTAGGTCGGTAGGCCATGATGAGCGCACCTGTAGAAGTTATGAGCTAATGATGGATCAGACTCCTGCCTACAGAGTGCAGGCCGAAACACGAGCCCTCGACCCAAATGCGAGAATGGCGTGCGCTGGATTTTAGGGGCGCGGACGAGGTCGAGGTGGAATGGGACTAGGAAGGGGTCGCAGACAACTAATTTGTTACAATTGCGGAGGGCCAGGGAACTATGCCTGCGATTGTACAAATCCGACGAGAACATCATGCTTATACTGTACTTAATTTGATCATGAGGCAGAGGACTGCCCTACACTGATAGCAAGGCTGCGCGAGAAAGGGGTACTCCAGCCTCCCTCGACTTAGAATTTGCAAATGATGAGGTCTGAGCCGCGCGAAGAGGACCCGAATGTAAACATAGTGCTTAGAAGGAGTATCACGACAGGAGATGACAAAGGTAAGCAGCCTGAAGAAAGTGTGTGGGTTCGCAAGGCTCTTATAAAGGAACCTGAATTTGATTTAGAGCGCGTGAAGGAGACATTCATCGAAGCTAAGAAGAGCTTCACGGAGGCCTCCAGTTCAGGTGGTAAGGATCAACTGGAGTCGGAGATGGATCCTTCAATGATCACTACCTTTTTAGAGACATGTATGAAACTGCTGCGTGACAGCAAGGCTGTGAAAGGACTGTAGGAACTTATCACTAGGTGCACTGGGTCAGGAGAACCGCATGTAGTCCGAAAGCTCGGAAAGCACACATCGCGAACAGGAAGGGAAATGAGATTGACTGCGCAAATCAGGGAGTATGAAATGGATCAAGTAATTCTGGATCTAGGATTGGACGCGAATGTACTGCCAAAACAAACATGGGAACGCATGGGAAGACCCGCGCTACAATGGTCTCCTATTCAATTGCGAATGGCGAACCAACATAAGATCTTACCCATGGGAAGATTGCAAGGAGTAACAATGGATATTGAAGGTGCGAGTGCGCTGGTGGATTTCGAAGTGATAGAGATTGTCAATGACAACAATCCCTATCCCACGCTACTGGGAATAGACTGGGCCACCGATATGAACGGAGTAATAAATCTAAAGAAGCGTAAAATGATTTTTGAGAAAATGTCACTACGCGTAGTGGTGCCTTTAGACCCTGCAGAAGGAGTGTGCTACACAGAGCCAGTGTGCGACGACGAGAGCAATGACGAGCTAGACTGTATCTACAAGATAACTGCTCGAGAACAGGATTGGGTGAATCCTACAGCAGATGGCTGGATTTCGTGGGAGCGCGAAAGTTCCTGCACATCAGATTCAGATGAGGAAACAAAACGATGGCAAAACTGGTTACACGAGGTAACCACGCTCAATTGAAACATGATGGTAAGATCACTGCATTGCGTGACAATAGAGGTAAGGGATCTGCCTATGTATGACGGGTTGACAACGGTGGATGAATTCCTGAACAAATTTGAAAGTGCAGTGCCAAAACAATAGCGGTTCGATGCTCTGAAATGGGCATTGCACGCGACGCCCGCAAGGTGGTGGGGTATGCATCAGAGAAACTTTGAGGACTGGCGCGGATGTAGAAGGATGATGCGCCTACGATTTGGGAAACCGCAGATGCGGCTAGCAGACAAGTATGACGGACGGGATGATCCACGTACACACCTCGCGAAATGGACCAAGGTCTACGGGGAAGAGCCACAACCTGAATGGGTACATTTGTTCTATCATACCCTGGATGTCATACCCATGAATTGGTACCGCCATGGTACGAGCGAATGGGATATCTTGCGCGAGGGATTTCTGCTAACTTTGATGTTTGAAAATCGTTGGTGGGATATTGTTGACGATGCGCTACAGGCAGTAAAAGCAACTATCTTCAAAATACCCCAGGAGCCAATGGAAGTACTTCAGCCAGAATGGGCGACACAGTTGAGCTGCACGTTGGAGTGTTACAATGTAAATGTTGAGGAGGATGATGAGGACCCATGAAATATTAACATTCCAGAAACAGAAGGCTGTCGTGAGGTTCGAGGACCATTGATTGAGGATCCCAACATCACCGTGCTGCTAAAAACAAAGCAGGTAAACATTGGAATGGAGGCGAAGCCAAAGTATGCAATGCTTGGGGACTATTAGGATGATGCCATGGTGGATAAGGTCGCTAAGTTATTCCGCGAATACCAAGATTTGTTCCTGACTAAAATTACGGACTTAAAAGGGATCGTTGGCGACTTAGGGATGATGAAGATCACCCTGAAACTTGACGCGAAGCCGGTTAAGCAGCAACCTTACTGCTTGAATCTGAAATATAAGGAAAAGGTCTGCGAAGAATTAGACAAAATGCTCGCAGCCGGAATTATTGAGCTAGTGGAAGAATCCGACTGGGTGAGTCCTATGGTAGTGCAGGAGAAAAAGTAGAAGGGAGAAATAAGAATATGCGTGGACCTCAGGAAGTTGAACGACGCCTATGTACACGATCCATTCCCGATACCGTTCATAGATGAAGTATTGGAGAATGTTGGCGGCTAGGAAGCATACTTGTTCACGGATGGGTTCTCAGGGTACCATCAAATCAAGATCGCGCCAGAAGACAGGAGCAAAACGACCTTCGCAACGGAATGGGGCTGCTTTCAATACACCGTTATGCCGTTTGGATTGAAGAACACGCCAGCCATCTTTTCGCGCATTGTTGTGGTTGTGTTCAAAGAATACATCCACAAGTTCTTGGAGGTCTATCTGGATGATTGGACTGTCTTTGGATTAGTTAAGCACCATGTAGCAAGCTTACGCTTGATGCTGGATACTTGCCAACGACACCAGATTGCGCTGAACCTTAAGAAGTGCACATTCCTCGTTCCCTTTGGAAACCTGCTGGGACATGTGGTTTGCAAACAAGGACTGATGGTGGACCCTGCGAAGATTGTCGTTATTCTAAATTTGGAAGCACCCTTGGGACACACCAGATACTACAGAAAGTTTATCAAAAGCTATTCCCAAATCACAGCGCCGATGGAAAAATTATTGAAAAAGGATATTACATTTTGCTGGAATGACGATTGTATGAAATGTTTGGATGTCCTAAAAGGGAAATTGGCCTCTGCTCCAATCTTGGTCTTCCCAAAATGGGATGTGGAGTTTCATGTCCATGTTGATGTGTCGTGTATCACGCTGGGAGCAGTGCTCACACAGGAGGGCGGGGAAGGCTTGGATCACCCTATCGCGTTTGCAAGTCGAAGGTTGTCCAAAGCAGAGAAGAACTATTCCACCACCGAGCGCGAGGGGTTGGTGATGGTGTACACGCTCCAAAAATACCGACACTATTTACTCGAAGGACATTTCAAGATGTATACCGACCATTCCACGCTGAAATACTTGGTCAATAAGCCTATGTTGTGGGGGCACATATGCAGGTGGCTCTTATTGTTCCAGGAATATGATTTTGAGGTCATAGTAAAGCCGGGACGCCTGAATGCAGGACTGGATTAGTTGTCGCAAATTGAGATGGGCGAGGAAGCCACTAATTTGGAGGAGGGACTACCTGATGCACAACTCTTTGTGGTGCACATCATGGACGGGTACTTTGAAGATATAATCAATTTTCTGACAACAGGGACTGCGCCGAAGGAATACTCCGTCCAACAGAAGAAGGAATTGGTGGTGCGCATGGCGGATTTTTTTGTCATTGCGGGGCACCTATACAAAATGGGAAACGATGAGATATTGCGAAGATACCTACCTGAATTTGAACGAGGTCATATCCTCACGGAAGCACATGGGGGCATTGCAGGAGAACACTAAGCAGGACGTGCGACCACACTAAAGATTCTTCGTGCGGGGTTATGGTGGCCAACCCTGCACCATGATTCAAAAGCGCACTATAAGGCTTGCGATATATGTCAAAGGACTGGAAAACCATCGCAGAGGGACGAGATGCTGTTAAATCCACAAATGACACTGTAGCCGTTTAAAAAATGGGCAATCGACTTTGTGGGACCGATCAAACCTCAAGGAAAGACGGGTGCGCGCTACATCATCACCGCGACAGAGTACCTGACACGATGGGCAGAAGTGTAGCCAGTCAAAGACTACACGATCGATACTGCTGCGAAGTTTTTGTTCGAAAACGTGTTGACCTGATTTGGTTGTCTGAAAATCTTAATGAGTGATCACGGAACACATTTCCTGAATGAAACCATTAGCGCGCTCACAGAAGAGTTCCAGGTGTATCATCAGAAAAGTACACCATACCACCCACAAGCTAATGGGACAGTAGAGGCATTCAACAAAATACTGGAGACTGTGCTGACCAAAGTATGCAACGCGCAGCAAAACGATTGGGACCTACACGTACTTGCTGTGCTATGGGCTTATAGGACAACGTGCAAGAAACTAACGGGGTAGACACCTTTCTGGTTAGTTTATGGTGTGGAAGCTGTCATGCCGATGGAATATATCGTACCTAGTCTGCGAATAGCAGCGCTTACAGGCATGATGGACCGTGAAGCTCTGGAGGAAAGGCTCGTGCAATTAGAAGAACTCGAGGAAGAATGGTTTTTGGCTGGATTTCATCAGCAGGTACAAAAGCAGTGTGAAAAATCCTGGCACAACCGCCATATCAAGTTGCGCACCTTCAAGGTAAACGACTTAATGCTGCTATATGATAGTAAGTTTGAAAAATTTTCGGGAAAATTTAGAATGCACTGGTTGGGACCATACGTGGTTAAGGAGGTCATAGACGGAGGTGCGGTCTAGCTAGTCAAACTAAATGGAGAACCCTTCCTAGGCAAAGTAAATGGCAGCCACTTGAAGCCCTACACGGGTGGGCCGACTATCTGACTAACTGGCCGAAGCACAGTCTTTGCGACCCGAGGAGCCGGACAAGGGCGTAGGACAATAAACATACATAGTGGATGCCGGTACGGATGTAAGGACACAATTTAGACATGGAGGAATGAATGCAGCAGGTTCAGCAAGCAGCAGCTCAGTGCGCTGCAGACATCAGCACCGTAAGAAAACAGTTGGAGGGATTCCACGCCAAGATCACTGCGCCGACAGAGTGACTTGAGGGAGAGTCATGATGTTTGTGTTGGGGGTCTGTTGGGCATGGAATCCCCCCACAGCATGGTTTGGGGCTCAAAGACCAAGTTTTGAGTAATATTGTTGTAAAAACTTCGCGAATTGTGGGCATGAAGCGTGAATTGTATGTTAGAGTCATAGGGCTGTCCGCCCTAAGTTTTGAATGTAGTGTCGGCCTACCCATGGTCCGCGGACCATGGGATTGTATAAATAGAGCGAGGCTCTAAGTTGTAAAGTAGTTAGTTAACCAACGGATGGAGTCTGAAAGATAGCGAAGCATAGAGCAAGAGTCTAAGTATCTTGGGTTGTAGTAGTAGGAAGAGGCTCTGCAGCTGAGTGCGCAGAGGCCTAGTAGAGTCCGCAGCTGAGTGCGTGGACCCCTGCAGCTGAGTGTGCAGGGCGGAGTCGAGTCTGTAACCAAGGAAGAAGAATAATAAAGAGAAGTTTTATCTGAATTCTGTGTATCCGTTCTTATGTTATTACATGTTTGATATCAAGTGCAATTATACTGTTTATTTACTGTGTGCTTTTGTATGAATGGTGAATATTGTTAAGTATAAATGAAAGCATACAGATAAGCTAAGTTAATCAACTAATATCGGGTTTCTAGTAAGGATTTGGGTAATAACATTGTTCGGCCCCTGAGTAGGGCTGCGTGAAGGCAGCATCACCGGCTGCGAGGTACTGATAAGTGCGCATAGCGACGTGCGCGTAGGGTTAAACCGCGGACCACTGGAACCCATCAGACATCCTTAGGGTGCGGAAACCTGGTTCTAGCACCCTCCCATACTACTTCGGGTGAGACCTCAGTCCATGCTTCGTGGACTGTTGCCAAAAAGGCAGTAGTACCGCTATTTGTTTGGCTAAATCATCTTCGAACTTGGGTCAGCCCCCAACAAGCCAACACCATATGACCGAAGTGTCTAAATTACTAAGAGGGGGGGTGAATCAGTATTCCTTAGCAATTACCACTTTTAAATATTTTCAGAGCAATTGTTAATCTTCAATTATTATTAATGTTTATGCAGCAATAACGGTAAATAAAAGAACACAGTAGATACAAGAATTTTAGATGGAAAACCCCCTCTGGGTCAACAACCACCGAATGCTTTCCTAATAAATTCTTTAATCTTCAACCCCAACTAAAATGAAAGCAACAACTTCCTAGAATTCTAGAAAAGTATTCTTCTCCAGCTCCCACTGGAAGGACACCCCAACGACCTAGTTTTTTCAGTAGCCAATTGAATGGATGCCCCAACATCCTAGAACAACCTACCACCCTGAAGTGTTCACAGTCTCCAACCTGTAGGCGAGTTCATGCACCAACCTAGCACCTCCCTTCCACCCTATAATGACTGAAATGAGACAAGAGTGTGGATTCCAATACTAGGGACAACGATCCACGATACAATATGATTTACAATGATTTTGACCGAACACCCAATCACACTATGACCTGCAACCCAACCATGACATCATCCCAACAAAGACTCCTATACCTCCCAATAATGTCTTTTCGACTCTAGGCAGATTGACTCTTTTACAATAATGACTCTTCCAATGATGACATTTTTACAAATGACTCTTTTACAACTTTATAATGATGACTCTTGGCCTTGACACTTCTTCACAATATACAGATGGCTGTCATGTCTTCAAAGGATGTCCCGCTGCAATGCTTCCTTTGATTTGATACTTCTGCTCTTGAATTCTTGCTTGAAGTTGTACTTGAATCTTCTTCTACCTGCATGCAAAATTTGCCTGGCGAAACCAATCCCAAAACAAAACAAAATACCCTTCAACTTACCTCTGCTTGCAAAACACATGTAAGTGCATAATAATGAATAAATACAAATTGAAATTACAATGCTTACCTGAAGTGTGCTTGTCACTTTTTTGTTGACTTGTTGCAATAGTAGACAAAGTATCCCACTCTTGATATAGGCTTGGACTCTATGCAAGACTATATCCAAAATTGACCTAAAGATATATACAATAAAAACTAATGACAGATGCTAAACTTGTGATGGACCAAGTTCTAAGTACAACAACAGAGACCATTCTATCAACTATGACAAGATAAGTAACATGAACTTACAACATCATATAGATTTAGCAGACTTAGTATAGTATCCAAAATATGTAGCATCAAATGTGTAGTATCAAGAATAGGACATCCAAAATGTGGTATCAAGACTAACTGTGACATATAGAGACATAGAGATATAACCGAGACCCTGTGTGTACTTACGTTGTCCTGCAAAAACATATGTCAGAGATGATACTCATATTTCAAATGTAAACACTAATCATACATACCTTGTTGTAGGAGACTTACCCTTGACTGTTGATGTGTGGTCCTTACTGCAGTGATCCTTGAATGCATGTTTTTTTTTGCCTTCTAGGAGCTCGATATTGAATCTGTTGTATCTATGTAATGTCAAATCTCCAAGGTCTGAAATTTCGTCCTGTGGTAGCTGTCCGAGTCCTCTTTCCAACCCCACAGGTCTGATCAAGATTGGATTCTTCAAGAAAGAGTTATGCCCAATCTCCCACGATGACCTGATTATAGACTGGTTCAGTAGAGCGAACTTGTACGAAGTGCCACGTGTCACTGTTGCGACCTTCAGCCCTGAAAACGCTACTCAACAAACTACAGTCTGTCCTCTTTCTATGACTATTTACGAAATTTGAATCCAATGCTTAGAGAGAAAGTTATGACGATTTTCCCAATGCCACCTATTTGACATGGAATTTGGGAGCCTGCAAAAACCCTAACCTTCTCAGATCATATCTCCGAAAATATAGCAAACCAAGATCTGAAATTCGGTCACGACATTCATCAAGATTTCGGCTCAAATGGGTTTTAATTTCAGCTTCTGAAGCTTCGCATAAAAAATGGTATAGCGAAAATTCCACGATTACCTGTTTGAAGCCACAAAATCCCTACTAGATGAGGATATGAGGGTCATTACTTATATGAAAGTCTTGAGTTGAGAGGGTCCTCAACAAGTGAACGTTGGAGGGATTTTAGGAGAAAATTTTATTATTTTTAATTATTGACTATTCAATGACCACAACCAATTATGAGTGCCATGCCACAACCCCATAAGGTTTTAGCCCGCTAACTGGGGTTACTAACTTTAAACATGAATATCTCTCAAACCGTGAAGAATTACTTGGCATGCCATATATCAACGGAAACATCTCGACGAGTAGAATCCATCTAGAATATCCTGACTCAAAATAGAGTAAGTTTTCAAGTCAAAATGTCCATGCAAGATCGGGGTAGCCCCTGGTGCTACTTGGGTTGACATCAATGACAACCACTGATCAACACAAAGAAGTAGAAGAAACAAAAGAAAAGAAGTCAAAGAAGGATGAAGTGAAAGACCTCTACTATTGAAGGTCTCTCACACATTTAGTTTATTTTCAGTATATAGAAGTTAGAAAGTCATGGTAGGAAGTATTGAGATGATATCATAGCCTAAGTAGCAGGTTTGTATCGCTGAAGAAGGTCATCTAGCAAGATAGGAAGATAAGAGTTTGTCACACCTCATCATCATTAGAAAGAAGCATTTGAAAAATAAGGATCATCAAGATCCTCCATTGGAATCTTTGTTAAAAGATTCACCTCTATGGAAAAGAAGCAAGTGTCACATTCCACCTAGTGTGGGATCCACAATTTAGAAGCATGAAGGTATGGTACAAGAGAAGTGCAACATGACAAGTTAGTTGAATCATTTTCATCTTCAAGCAAGGAAAGGAAGCTGCCAGAAGGAAGTCTATATGATCACATGAAGAAAGAGGTATGCATATATTTGTTAAACTTTGATAGATGGATAAAGTCATGTCATCAATTAATTGCAGATAGAATGGTTAGAATTCTCTATCTCATTAGCATGATTGAAGAAGAAGGGACTCTTCCTTGTAAATGATACATGAAAGCTTAAATACAATATGCTTTGAACTCTTCTATATAATGACATGATGGAATCAACATTACATTACCTCATGAATAATATGATGTGGTTGACAACCATTGTTTCGATGATGAAGGAACGATGTATTGAGATCCCGAGGAAGCAATATATGAAGAAGTTGGAAGAAGAGTTCATAAAGATGTAATCAAGACCCTGATATATATGATGAAGGAAGAGAACCTTGATAGTAAATGTCTTGGAGATGGGTTTGAATAGTATGCAGGATGTTGATGTTGCAGAAGCTGATATTATGACGAAAGGCCATCATGAAGAGGTAATTATATTTTTGAAGTTCACTTTTGGTTTTTTAAAGAAAGCATCTGGTTGGGTTGGAACAGGGCTACCAAAAGAGGGTTGTAGAAATTCACCTACAACTAGTACACATAGACTTGGATGGAAAACCTTGGAAGGAACATGACTTGGAAAAAGGTAGCAGTATGAAGGATAGCCAGATGATGACAAAGAAGGTCACTTCCCGATGAAGAGAAGGATGACATGACTATTGGTTCAACACTATGTTTCGTTGAAGGGAAGTGATGTAGAAGATGGCCAAAGCCCTGCGAATAATTTATGAAGAAGATGGCTCCATGATGAAGAAAGTTGAAGTTCATCCATGACATGATGATGTAGAAAGAGAAGCCCTACAAGCAGCTGATAGTACCATGATCTCGACGGAATAATAGATAACTATTGTTGGAAACAAGTCCCTAGTTAAGAGGGAGCTTGGGTAAATTCCTTTCGTGTAAAGGAATGAGTATATCCTCCCTAGTTGAGAAGGAGAGATAGACACATCATTCTTGTCTTCACATTATGAAGAAAGAATAGAGGATTGGGTAAGCATTTGAGACTGATACCAATACCTTTGAGGATGAGGTAGGGAATCCAATAGACAAGAGTAGTTGAAGAGGAAATTCCTTGAGGATGTAGAAATCCAAGACAGGAATGGTCCTAAAAGGACATACCTTGTGAACATTCAGATGGGGTATGTGCCTTGAGAGACAATGATGAAGGTGTCTATAAATCATTTGTCTCCCTAACATTGTGCTCTAATCTAGTGGAGAGAGAGAGCTATTAGTCAAGGTCTTGCTAGACAATGCTGGTTGATATGGTGAGATGCACTAATATAAGCTAATAAGATAGCTTATGAGATGGCTTACCAGTCCAACACTTCTTATGAGAATTCTTCAGTGTGAGAATGTCCATGTACCATGTCTGTACCATGAATACCTCCCTAGTTAAGAGGGAGCGTTGAAATATGTAATTGGCTTCAGTCTTTATAATGTCTTATGTAATCTTGATTTTATGTATTTGGTGTAAAAAAATATTACTATTATTTTTATAGCATGGGTTTCATGCTCAGTCAATTTGTTTTTAGGTCAAAACACCCATTTTGTGTTTCTAAGATTTTTCATTGAGTCAAAGAAGTCAAAGAGTCATTTTCATATGTAAAAGACCTTATTGGGCATCATGTATCAAGTCAAAAGTGTTGAAAGTCTCCCTCCAAGACCAAGTCAGCCTGCAAGAAGACAAGTTGGCCTACAATGATGAAGTTTACCTCATTTAGGCTCCCTAGAAGCCTATATATAAAGGAACTCGATTGTTGAGAAATCTAGGGCTTTACATTTCTCTTAGATCTTGACATTTACTTGTGAATATTCTTATATGCTTGTTAGTTCTTCTTTTACTTATTTGTATTTTTCTATCATCAAGATAAATGCCAAACAATAAAAATCACAAGGAACACAGGATGTAGGCACTTAGCTAGAGAAAAAACCCTATCTAGGGGAAAACCCAATCAATAACTCTTCCTTTAGTAGATTCAAATCAAGGCAAGACAACCAAGACCTATGACTCATAATTTACCCCTCCATCCATCAAGTTGACCAAATTTGAATATGTTCTTCTCTGCAATTTGACCTTTATTCTGTAATAACAATTTCATCCTTAGCTCAATACTTCGGCCCTCAGTCCTATACTCTGAACTTCAGTTATGTAGTCATTCTGTACTTTGGATGATCCGAATCATCTTGATAATTTAATCTTCGTTGTTTGCAATATACTCAGCTTTGTTGTCTGTAATTCCTTTACTTCGCTGCTTTGAAAAATATCCAAACTTTTACTGCTTCAGGTGGGGTTGAGTTCACCTAGGTGTATATAGTTGTTTTTGTCTATAATTGAGCCGACATGAATAATTTGGTTAAGGCCGACTTGTCATCTTGTTGGAGGCCGCATAGTAAATTGTCGAAGAGGCCAACTTGATGGAGGAGGAATAAGACAGTAAGATAATTTTCTTTCTTGACCTTAAGGAGCCCAAGAAGGGTATATTACAAAAATGAATTTGACTTTGACTCAACAAAAATCCTAGAGCACTCAATGGGTGCTTTGACTTATAAACCATTGACCCAAGCATGAAACCCATGCTTTAATTTAATAAGTCAATACAAATTTCTTTTATAAATAATCTTTCTTTTTCTTTCAAGTACAATTATGAAGACTGACACTAGTTACATTCTTCAACATTGACCTCACTTGAAGGACACATCCAAGAAGTTCGATCAAAAAGGAAGAAAAGCAAGAAAAAGAAGCAAAGAAGGAGAACAAAAGGACGAAAATCAAAGTTTGAAATATGAATTTTTGGGTCAAATTCTCACACATGCGAAGGAATTAGGGCATCATTCTATTGCAGCGTGACCAAATTGCAGTAATCTCAAAGAGTCGAAGTTTAGTGCCAAGAAGGATCAATTTGGAAGCCGAGCTATCAAAGAGAAAGAACCACCCCAAGCAAAGGAGAGAGAAAGTCCATTTTACCCTCTATCACCCACACATGCAAAAATTATAGCTGCTGCAGGAGACTGAAAAGTTGCAGACCTGAAGCAGTAGCTGAAAAATTTGAAGTGAAGGCTAAAATTTGAAAATTTGGAATTATTTAACTAGTGTTGAATTTGAGGAAGAGAATGTCATCTACGAAAGGTTGACTTGGTCTTGGAGGGGTCTTTGTTTTGGGTCTAAGGGTCTTGAAATTCGTCATTTGTAGATTCTATAAGAAGAGAAGAATTCTTGTGGGTTTTCCTCTCTAGGAGAGGTTTTGGCCCTGGCTAACAGCGTATATCTTGTGTCCTCTTGTTCTATTGATCTTCATAGTTTGGTAGTTGTTTGATGATAAGAACACTATAATAATCAAATAAAGAAGAAGATAACTACAAGTGCATCAAATTGAAGTAAAGAACATCACAAGTAGTTATCAAAGTAAAGAGAAATCACCATAATCTAGCTGCCCTTGATTTCTCAATAAGGTGGCTGAGAATGGTAGCACATTAACCTATCAGGTGGCTACTTGCTGTCGGCTGAAGACAAATCTAGGAGAAAATTTCTCCTATAGGGGTCACCCACTAGTGGTGGGTAATATCTAGCTCCAATTGGTAATATATGGATGCCCTTCAACTTAGGGATTTCTTGAAGGTTTGTTCTTTAATAACATATCATTCAAAACCTTTTCTCTTGACTATATTGACCTTGGATGAACTCATACTTTGTCAAATATCTCAACCCTAGGTCTCATATAGTCTCTCTCAAGGGGTTTTTCGTGGAAAGTTATCCTAGCTTCCCCCAAAGCTCACACTTTAATTGAATCTTTCCAATGAATGAGCCATCCTTGCCTCACTTTGAACCCTAGTATAGACATATTAATCACAAGTGAGGGATATTGGGACTCCTCTCGTTGGTGAAAATCCGAGAAGAGAAGGGGACATAAGCTGTGGTGACAGTGGGCCTTTGTCCCAAACTGTTGTTGTGCCCTCTAGCATTAGCCTATATACTAGGTCTGCTAGTTTGTGCAACAACAAATTCAAACCATTATACACACATATGGAAAGTTTCTCATTATAAGCAAGGGTGCATATAACCAAACTAGCATCGAGTGCCATCCATATTTGAACCAAAAAAAACAGCAACAAAGAGGCTCTAGAGGGCCTCTATAGTCCAAAAAAATCATGCTACAACAAATACCTATATATCATCAAAATCATTGCTTATCTTGGGATCCTCATCATCAATATCACTCTTGTGAAAATTCCTACACTAGAATCCTATTGCAGCAACTGGTATTATTTCTCCTAATTGTTAATTAATTAACAATTCATTTGCTACAACAAATATCAAAATAAACACACTACAACCTTCACAAATAAAAAAATTCTGTGGAAAAATAAAACGCTGGAAGATGAGAAATGCTAGCACACACACATAAAATTGACACGTTATTTTTGGACAATTGTCCTCGGAAAAACCCAACTTGGAAACAACGGTGCAGCGGTTCAGGTTTTTATTATTATGCAACAGTGAAATTATGAGTACAATCTATGGACTCCCAAATAGTAATCCAAACAGCGAGAAAATCTGGGCAAAATTATTTGAGGGAATTACCCTCCTTCCACAAGCAGTCTCGGCACAACTTCTCTTAAGAAACTTGTCCTTCTGAACCCTCTACGTCAGCCTCTGCGCTGCTCTGTGTAGACCCTATGACTTCTAGCCTCTGAACTGCCTGTGATGAAGTCGTACTGCTTGTCTCTGCTGAGGAAATCACTTCTCAGACACTCTGGACCCTCTGCCCGACCTTTGGAACTCAAAACGAATTCCTCTCCAGAGAAATCAAATTGCTTCTATGAAGCAACTGTGCAGTCTTTTGCACTGCCTCAATGGGAATAACTCTACCCCTTGCTGCTGCCTCTCCAGATCTGCAAAACTTCCTCCCGATCACTGTCTCTACCCCTCACTACCTCTGCTTCGATCTTTGGCTCTCCGGCAACTATTGCTGCTCTCTGGAAATCGATGTAATGTTCCTAACTAGGAAATTGAGTGATAAACAAAGCAAGCAGACAAACCAATAATCAGAAATGAGATGCAATCACCAAACACCCATGAAAACGCTGGACATAGAGAACTTCTGAGCCATTTTATTAAATCATCATGGGGCAAATACAACAGTAAATGGAATGGTGTACCTGGGCTTGTCTCCAAGTACAAGCATGACAAAACCCAGGTGAGCAAATGTTGATATGAGGGTTGCCCAACTGTTGCTCCATAAAGGATCCACGATGCCTAGAACACTGCGTTGTCTGCTGAAAAGGAAGTGCTGGAACCACTGCTTCCCTTTCTCAGAAAATTGTGAAACTTCAGCTCCTGGATCCTTGACAAAAACCCACCAAAACCTAGGAAGGGTTTGGCCTAGTTCAGACCCCTGAAAATCAACCCCCAAGGAGCCTATCCTCCTCCTCAAGCTGGCAAACTTGGCCTATCTGAAATGTGCTGGGAAAGCTCTCCAAATGTGCTGCAAATCACTGAGATGCTATCCCTCATGAATTTCCACCCTTCTCTGATCTGATCCCGATGATGTGGCTCTCTCCCTCAATGCCCACGTGATGCCTAGTCTGGCCCTCTGCGCAGTCCTCCAAGGTTGAGTTTCAAACTGCCCAAATGCTGCACCCACCTGCTCCAAAACTCCTCCCCAAGGCTGGACTCCTGATATACTCCAACTCTCCAAGTTTCTCTGGCAAGTGCTGCCCGGATGAACCCCTGATCACAACTACGTGTTCCCCTCTCTGCGTGGCCCAGAAATACGCACTGCTGGTTTGTGGGCTGAGTGTGTTGGCTATGAATCTTCCCCAGTGCTCCTCAAGGTACTCTAAAAATGCCTTCCTAGGGTGGCACTCATAGTCCCCAGAAGGTAAGGTTGAATCCCCTGCTTGAGAGATTCGTGGCTAAACAGCCGGTTGACTCGGCTAAGCAGCTCGAGCAAACATACAAGAGAGTTCGATGTGCAAGTATGAATGAATGCCCAAGTGAGGAGCTCTTCCTCCTTATAACGTCGTGGGCCTCCCTTTTCCTCATGTGGGCCCCTCTACAAGCCATACGATTTCGCCTCGAAGGCAATTCAAATTGCCCAATGTGTTTTCCCACGTGGGTGGCCCCCACCTTCCACTAACAAATTAATCCAGCTTTCATTTCTCCTAAGTCCCTAAGTCAAAATTGCTTGGGTCCTTAACAATTTTTTTACAAGATTGGGGAGAAACCAAAACCTGTTACAAATCCACTTGGGAAGGGACATGACAGTCCTCCCCTCCCAAATGTTGCTTTCCCTCATGTAACTTCAACGCTGGGTGCTCCGGAATGTGCTCACCCTCCTAGGTGGCATCCTCATCCGGCATATTCTTCCAATGCACCAAAAACTCCCTAATGGTCCTTCTCCTCAGCTTCCTCTCCCGTCTCTCCAAAATGGCCTTAGACTCCAAAACCAGATGGCGGTCATCATCCAATGGGGGTAACTCAACTGCTGCTGTCACCTGTTGTCCCAACACCTTTTTGAGGCATGAGACATGGAATATGTTGTGAATCCTACTCCCCGAAGGCAGCTCCATCTTGTAGGCCACCTACCCAACTCGTCTGACTACCTTGTACGGCCCATAGAAATGTGGTTGTAGCTTCTCGACCCCCTTCTGCTTCAATGTGGACTGCTTGTATGCTTGTAACCGGAGTTACACCAAATCCCCCTCCTCGAAATGCCTCTCAGTTCGGTGCCTATCTGCGTACATCTTCTGTTGATTTTGTGCTGTCACTAAGTTATCCTTGAGAGCCTTGAGGATGTCTTGGCTCTCTAGGATCCAATCTTTGGCCTTTGGGGCCTGGTTATCTCCAAAAACAACATCAACAAAAGATAATGCATCATAACCATACAAGGCACGGAAAGGAGTCATACCAATGGACATGTGATGGGTGGTGTTGTAGCAATACTCGCCCAAGTGCAGCCATCGAATCCAAGCCCTCTACTGCCCAGTCACGTAGTTCCTCAGGTACCCCTCCAACCACTAATTAACTCGCTCGGTTTGGCCATCTGTCTGGGGGTGGTAGCTTGTGCTAGGGGTGAGCTCAATACCAACCAACCTGAAGAGCTCCTGCCAGAATCCTCCCATGAACATGTTGTCCTGGTCACTCACTATGTTCTTAGGAAGCCTGTGTAACTGGAAGACCTCCTTGAAGAACAACTCTGCAACCTGTGAAGCGGAATATCGGGCCGAGATGGTGAAAAAGTGGGCATACCTGGTCAACCGGTCAACCACTACATAGATGCAATCCTTGCCCTGTATTGTGGGGAGCCCTGGGATGAATTCCATGGAGATTCTCTCCCATTTCCCCTCGGGAATGGGGAGCGGCTGTAATAATCTGACAGGATGAATCAACTCCCCTTTGTTCCTTTGACATGCCTCACACTCCTGTATGTGCCTCAGCATGTCCCCCTTGAGGTCCTTCCATGTGAAATGTTCCCTGACTGCGATGTATGTTTTCCTGAACCCCTGATGCCCTGACAATGGCTAGTCGTGTTTTGCTTGGAGCATTCTCTCCCTCAATTGCGAGTTGGGATCCAGAAATATGCGCCCCTTGTAGTAGATGGTCTCGTCCATCACCCGGTAGTGCTCATCTACGTGGGTACCCTCCAGAATCTCACATGCCCTCCTGTCCTTAGAATACTCAACCAATAATTGGGCCTTCCAATCATGGCAAATTCTCATGAGTGATAGGCCTACGGGTCTCCTGGATAGGGCATCAGCCACCACATTGTGTTTCCCCAGCACATACTCTATGTCGAAATCATAGGCCTGCACCTTGCTGACCCATCTCTGCTGTCTGTCGTTGAGGCCCTGTTGCCCCATGAAGTGACAAACACTGTTGTGATCAGTGTTCACCCGGAACCTGTTACCCACCAAATACTACTGAAACTTGGCCAAGGCATGCATGATGGCCAACATCTCCTTGTCATATATAGAATATGACCTCTCATGGGGTAAAAGCTTCCGACTCTCGAAAGTAATGGGGTGCCCATCCTAAGATAGTACTGCTCCAACTCCCTCCCCGGATGCATCACACTCCACGGTGAAGGGTTGGGAGAAGTCTGGAAGCACCAATACTAGACAATTGCTCACCTCCTTGAGGCGGTCAAAAGCTGTCTGTGCCCCATTTGTCCATGCAAAAGCCCCTCTCTTGGTCAAATCCTTGAGGGGAGTTTCTAACTGCGAAAACCCCTTGACGAACTTCCGGTAATACGTGCAAATGCCCAAGAAGCCCCTCAACGTTGTCACATCTCTGGGTACCAGCCAATCATGGATAGCTCGTATCTTCTCCTCATGGACCTTCACCCCATTTGCACCAATGATATGCCCCAATTAGAGCATCTCGGTCAAACCAAACTCGCACTTGGACAACTTGGCATAGAACTGTTGTTCCTCCAAAATACAAAGCACCTCCTCCAAGTGTTGGTGATGCTCCTCCCAAGTCCTGCTGTATATCAATATGTCATCGAAGAAAACCAATACAAACCTCCTCAATTGCCTCCTGAACACATGGTTCATACATGATTGAAAGGTAGAAGGGTGTTGGTCAACACAAAGGGCATGACCAGGAACTTGAAGAGCCCATGATGGCATCGAACTGTCTTGGGGATGTCCTATTCCCTCACTCTGATCTGATGGTACCCCAAACGTAGATCTATCTTAGAGAAGTACTTGGCTCCTCTAAGCTCATCCATCAACTCATTGATGCGAGGTATGGGGTACCGATTCTTCAATGTCTTCCTGTTGAGGGCTCAGTAGTCAATGCACATGCGCAAGGTTCCATCCTTCTTCTTCACCAGCACCACTGAAGAAGCAAAGGGATTGGAACTTGGCCTGATGTGGCCCAATGCCAACAGTTCCTTGATGGCTTGCTCAATCTCGTCCTTATAGGCCTTAGGATGCCTATAAGGGGTGGTAATCACTACCTGCACACCAGGCTCCAACTCGATGGTGTGCTCGAATCCCCTGTTTGGTGGGTGCCCTGGCGGGATATCTCCAAATACGACTATGTGCCTATCTAACAAGGCCTGTATGTCTGGAAGTGGTGGTTGGGCTTTCCCTCCAACCTCTGAAACCCTCAGCTCTACTTCCCATGCTATGTATCCATGTCGCAGATCTGCCTCCATCTTATCCGCTGAGACTGTCTGTGGTGGGTACGAATGCATGCCTCTAAGGACCATCGATTTTCCATCCGGGCCGGTGAAATCCATCTCCAGTTTCTTCCAATCAGTGGTAACTTGCCCAAGGGAGTACAACAACTGGACACCCATCACCACGTTGGTATTTGGCACATTGACCACAAAGAAATGGTATGTTATATAGTAGTTCCCCGTGGTCATCGTCAAAGCGGGCACATGTCGAGTGCACTGCATGGTACGGTCACCCGGCACTAAGACTGAAAAGCCTTCAAACTCGATCGTGGTGAGGCTCCTCCTCTGAATCAACTGGGCATCTATGAAGTTGTGGGTAGCCCCACTGTCAACTAAGACTAACGCTCGCTGCCCCTGTATCGTGCCTTTGATCCTTAATGTCAGAAATTTGGGGACCCCGCATAAAGAAGTAAGGAATCCCCCGGATGGGGCAAAGGATGCCCCCCTTGTGGAGGTGGTGGTGGTGGTCCTCTCTCTGCTGGACTCTCACTGTCTCCCATACCACACTCTTGCTCCACCTTGCCCTGTTGGTCACTATCTGAGAAGACCTCAATGTAATGTGCTTTTCCAGCTGTGCATCGATGGCCTGGTGCCCATGGATCCCAACGAGTAAATCACAACTTCCTCCTCTTGAGGTCCTTTTGTGTCTCATCATCCAATTGCCCCCGTCCCTGGGTGGTTCTCTGAGGTGGGGGTCTAGTGTCATTCCTCTTCTGGGGGTAGTGGGTATGTGTAGGAAAGGATGCGCGCGTCTCAGGGATGGCCCCCTCTAAGTCTCTGGCACACATAATTGCTTCATGCAGTGTGGAGTGTCTGCGTGACTTCACCAGTCCACGCAGGGGCTTGAGTAAGCCCTCTATGAAGGTGTATACCCTCTGAGCATCTGATAGGTCCGGCACCATCACTGAAACTCTCAAGAACTCTGATATGTATTGTTCTGGGTTTCCTGTTTGTCGGAGTTGGGTTAGCTCTCTAAAGTGAGACTCCGGATTCCTCTGGTCAAAGTGCTTCACCACCTTCCTAGTGAAATCCTCATATGAAGTCACATTGGCATGCCATAGGGTAGCCAAGCCATGAAACCACCAGTCGTGGGCTTCCCCCTCCATGTGCAGCGTGGCCATCTTGATGGCTTCCAGCTCCGTCATCTAGTTAAGCTGGAAATAAGTTTTAATTTTTCTCAACCTAGGCCTGAGCAGTGCACTTGGCAATGCCATCATACATGGGGAAGTACATCCTCCCTATCGTCCTTTGCAACTCATAGCTCTGCGTGCCCTGTCCTCCATAACCCTTTCGCTTTTCATTCTACTTGGGCTTGCAGAAATCTCTGAAAGAGAGTGCTTCCCTGAAGTCTTCACCCATGAACCGCCATTCTCTGAAGTGTTCTCCCATTTGTGAAGGGTCTTCGGCCCCTGCTGGTTCAGTGTGTGCCAAAGGCACGAAAGAGAGCAGTGTCGCTTGAGTTGGCCCACTCGCTGATGGAGGTTGTGCTGCAGGTGAAGGATGGTTGAATTGTTGAGAGGACCCCAAAGTCTCCCCAAATAGGAATCCCCTAGGAGTGGTTCTCTCCCGATTCTGCATTTTGATTTCCTCTAACATTTCCTTCTGCCCCTTTGCTAGATCATTCAGAGCCTTCAAGAGGCTATCAAATGCCATCTCCTCCCTGCTCTTGGGCTCTCCCATGTCTTCCTCTACTACCACTTCCTTTCCCCTATCCTCAGTGTCTGGAGTGATCTCCAGCTCTCTTTCTCTGCTTCGGTACCTCTGCCTCCTGTATGTAATATTCTGCTAGTCCCCTTCTCTCATAGGAGAAACTCCCCACGGCTGAGCCAAGATCTGGGCTCTGATACCACTGTAATGTTCCTAACTAGGAAATTCAGTGATAAACAAAGCAAGCAGACAAACCAATAATCAGAATTGTGATGCAATCACCAAACACCCATAAGAGCGCTGGAAATAGAGAACTTCTGAGCCATTTTATTAAATCATTATGGGGCAAATACAATAGTGAATGGAATGGCACACCTAGGCTTGTCTCCAAGTACAAGCATGACAAAACCCAGGTGAGCAAATGTTGATATGAGGGCTGCCCAACTGCTGCTCCATAAATGATCCACGCTGCCTAGAAAACTGCGTTGTCTGCTGAAAAGGAAGTGCTGGAACCACTGCTTCCCTTTCTCATAAAATTGTGAAACTTCAGCTCCTAGATCCTTGACAAAACCCCACCAAAACCCAGGAAGGGTTTGGCCTAGTTCAGGCCCGTGAAAATCAGCCCCCAAGGAGCCTATCCTCCTCCTCAAGTTGGCAAACTCGGCCTGTCTGAAATGTGCTGGGAAAACTCTCCAAATGTGCTGCAAATCACTGAGATGCTATCCCTCATGAATTTCCACCCTTCTCTGGTCTGATCCCGATGATTTGGCTCTCTCCCTAAATGCCCACGTGATGCCCAGTTTGGCCCTCTGTGCAGTCCTCCAAGGTTGAGTTTCGAATTGCCCAAATGCTACACCCACCTGCTCCAAAACTCCTCCCCAAGGCTGGACTCCTGATATACTCCAACTCTCCAAGTTTCTCTAGCAAGGGCTACCTAGATGAACCCCTGATCACAACTACATGTTCCCCTCTCTGCGTGGCCTAGAAATACGCACTGCTGGTTTGGGGGTTGAGTGTGCTGGCTGTGAATCTTCCCCGGTGCTCCTTAAGGTACTCTGAAAATGCCTTCCTAGGGTGGAACTCATAGTCCCCAGAAGGTAAGGTTGAATCCCCTACTTGAGAGATTCGTGGCTAAACAGCCGGTTGACTCGGCTAAGTAGCTCGAGCAAACATACAAGAGAGTTCGATGTGCAAGTATGAATGAATGCCCAAGTGAGGAGCTCTTCCTCCTTATAACTTCGTGGGCCTCCCTTTTCCTCATGTGGGCCCCTCCACAAGCCATACGATTTCCCCTCCAACGCAATTCGAATTGCCCAACACGTTTTCCCACGTGGGTGGCCCCTCCCTTCCACTAACAAATTAATCTAGCCTTCATTTCTCCCAAGTCCCTAAGTCAAAATTGCTTGGGTCCTTTACTTAACAAAATTTTGTACAAAATTGGGGAGAGACCAAAACTTGTTACAAATCCACTTGGGAAGGGACATGACAATCGATCTGCCAATGAAATCGAACTGCTGGTGTGTCTTCTCCAAGTGCCCATCGTCTTCTTCTTATAATCCTTTGTTGGACCTCCAATGACCAAGATTAAAACTTAATCGAGGGCTAGGATCATCTTGAATTCAATCTGTGTGAGTTTCTAGATTATTGTCACCTTGACTTAATTAATTATGATTAATTAACCATATTAAAAATCAGTTAATAATCTAATTATGTCATTTCTAGGTGAAATTGACAGAAACGATTTGTGGGTTTTGGAGATCTCATTTATTCTAGTCTCTCCACCAAATTTCATGTCTAGAACACATCCGATGCTACAAAAACTAATACTCCCTATTAGCGACCAATGTGTTCTAGTGTTGCACACTTTGCCACAACACTTTGTCTCTGTATCACCTCTGTCACGCTGCTAATGTCTGACAAGAAACTCTGCCGGAAATGAATGCGCTGCTCTCTTAGTCACAATGCTACTCCCTTAGTCACAATGTTGCTTCCTCAGTCACTGCGTTGTTTCCTCAGTCACTACGTTGTTCCCTTAGTCACTATGCTATTCTCTCAGTGACCGTCCATCAACCACTGCGCAAATCTGATGTTGCATCTGTATCACTGTTGACACTTCCATACTGCTGCCAACTCCGTGTCTGCACTGAAACTCCCTCTCATTTGTTGTTGCTGCAAAGCATCCAAAATACTGAATCAAATGTGTTCAGTATGATGCATCTATCTCCTGAGTCCTGACTGCTACTAGCTACTGCATTGTCCACTGAAGTATCTGCGCTGCTATTGAATCTGCTTTGTGCCACTTTGCACTGCTGCCAACACTGCATTGTAGTCCTCAGCATCTTACTACTACTAGTCTGCCACTGTCGCTCCAGAACTGACTGCATCAACTGCCACTGGTCCATCCTTCTATTGAATACTGTGGCCCCCCGTAGCAAGGTAATGATCCATGAGGAGGACACCTCAAGAATCCTGCCCAACCCTCTACAACTCTGGGACTATAGCTCCATATCGCCCCACCTCACTCCTAGAGGTATAACTACTAGCATGGAAAAATCTGATCTACTCATACTGCTACTGCTCTACTGATGCTTCGACATTGCTGCTGCAACTACAACAATACTGAGTCTCATCTCCCCATATCCTGAAGTGCTAGCCTCCATAGGGATGCTCCCTCTAAAGCTAGACTCCCTCTGAGTCTCAATCTCCCTATGGGAAATCTTTCTACTCCCTCCTAGCAACTCGCACTGTCCTCCTGCACTAGAAACCAGACTGCGAAGTTCTGCATTGGGAATCTTCTGGCTGGAACTGCATCGGCATACTGCAACTAGGAAATTCACATTGCTTGTGTCACTGCATCTAGCTCTGCAACTGTCTCCCAGGTACTGACTGCACTAGATTTGCAACTGTCTAATGACAGATTACGTTTGCTGACACTGAACTTGCTACTATGATACATTGGGCTCTTGTAGCAAAGGTGATGGTCCCGTTGCAACAATTCGGAACTGATATGACTGATCTCCTTGTTGCAACAACACTAGACCCTACCCATCTCACACACCGGAGTCTCATACTCCTCCTCTTGGATCTGGTGCCTAAGTATCCCCGTTCAATCCTAGTCCTTGGCTAGGGCCCTTCGCTTTGCAACTCGCACTGGATAATGTGAGAAATTGGAAACCCGATTCCTATTGCAGCAACTGGAAATAATTCTCCTAATTGTTAATTAAATTTAGCAATTTATTTGTTGTGAGCTACAACAAATACTGAATCAATCACACTGCAACCTACACAAATAAGTTGCAGAAGAAATAAACACTGGAAGAAATACTAGCGCACATAGTAATTTACACAATAATTTTTGGACCAATGTCCCCATAAAAACCCAACTTGGGAAAACCAGTGCAGTAACTGAGGGTTTTAATATTAAGCAACAGTGAAATAATATGAGTACAATTGGATGCCTAAACTGGCAATCCTACAGAGAAATACTGGCAAAAATCTGAAGAGGGTTTTTTCTCACCCCACAGGCAATCTCCCGACACAACTTGCCTTTAGAATTTCGGCCCTATGAGCCTCTGCGTCAACCTCTGTACTGCTTTGCATAGCTGGTTGGACGTCTAGCCTCGGACTGGACTTTGATGAAGTTGTTTTGCCTTATGTTGATAAAAAAGATGCTTCTTTGGCATTCTAGGACTCCTTCCCAGCCTCTGGAACTGAAAACGTCAATCTCTCCCAGCAAATCGACTTTGCCTCTAGAGGCTATTGCACTACCCTAGCATCAGCCTCTCTATAAATGCACTCACCGGATTTGGAATCCTTCCTCCAGCGTCACTGTCTTTGCCCCTCTCTCACTGCTTCGATCTCACTAGATCTCTCTCCGGCAACTGACTGCTGCTACTCTGGAAATCGATCTGTGAAGAAATTGAACTGGTCAAGTGTTTTCTCCAAGCCCCATCGACTTCTTCTTATAATCCTCTGTTGAGACTTCAACGACCAAGATTAGATCTTCATCGATGGCTAGGATTAACTTGAAGTCGATTTGCGTGAGTTTCTAGAACATTCGCACCATAAATTAATTAATTCTGATTAATTAGTCATATTCCCTAAGTTTAGGCTTAAGGAAATATTTAAAAATAGACTAATAATCTAATTAAGTCATTTATAGGTGGAACTTCCAGAAACGATTTATGGGTTTTGGAGATCTCATGTATTCTAGCCTCTCCACAAAATTTCAAGGCTAGAACACATCTGATGCTACAAAAACTAACAAATAACTCATACATCCTCTGACTCCTATCTCCGACAGCTATAAGTCGATCTGTTGCCCAGATTTGCATTCTAGCTTACTCACACGACTTGCTCTGGCAATCTCGTACGACCATTTCTGCAAAGCTACAAAATTTACGAAACTCATAAACATGGACGAAAAACTCCCTCTTCCTCTGCTCGGTTGCTGAATCTGCTATTCGCACTCCCTATTGGAGTGAGAAAATCTGCTCACAACAACTGCCAATCTGCGACTGGATAAATTAGATCTCTAAAACTCAAGATCCCCTGAGAGAAATTTTCCCTCTGTGTGTGCTATTTCTCTTCCACCAGGACGTTGGCTCTGCTCTAATGAACTGCTGCAAAACCCTCTGCGTCTAGCTAGAGATCTGCCCAATGAAAAATGAGTTGCTCCCTCTGTGCTTGGAATCACTTGATCTGGAAGGATCGAATTTTTCTGCCCCTCTTAGAAAAATCGAACTTCCTCAAGAAACTCGCCCTCTTGGCAAAACACTATGCTGCCCTTGGAAATTTCTGCCAACTGCTCTTACTGAGCAGCGAAATTCCTTCTTTTCGCTTCTGAGCTCTCTCGCTGATCAACTGCGCTCTGATACCATGTGAAAATTCCTACACTGGATTCCTTTTGCAACAGCTAGTATTATTTCTCCTAATTGTTAATTAATTAACAGTTTATCTGCTATGACAAATATTGAAATAAACACACTGCAACCTTCACAAATAAAAAATTTTGCGGAAAAATAAAACGCTGGAAGCTGAGAAATGCTAGCGCACATAAAATTGACACCGTTATTTTTGGACAATTGTCCCCAAAAAAACCCAACTTGGGAAAGCCAGTGCGACAGTTGAGGGTTTTATTATTATGCAACAGTGAAATTCTGAGTACAATCTCTCGATGCTCAACTGGCAATCCAAACAACAAGAAAATCTAGGCAAAATTATCAGACAGAATTACCCTCCTTCCACAAGCAATCCCGACACAACTTCTCTTTAGAAAATCATCCTTCTGGACCCTCTACGTCATCCTCTGCGCTGCTCTACGCAGACCCTATGGTGTCTAGCCTCTAAACTACCTCTGTTGAAGTCATACTGCTTGTCTTTGTTGAGGAAATTGCTTCTCCGGCACTCTGCACCCTTTGCTCAGCTTTTGGAACTGAAAACAAATTTCTCTCTAGCTAAATCGAATTGCTTCTATGAGGCAATTGTGTAGTCCTCTGCACTGCTTCACTGGGAATAACTCGGCCCCTTGCTATTGCCTCTCCGTATTTGGAAAACTTCCTTTGGATCACTGTTTCTGCTTCAATCTCTGGCTTTCCGACAACTGGTGTTGCTCTCTGGAAATCGATCTACCAAGGAAATCTAACTGCTGGTGTGTCTTCTTGAAGTGACCATTGACTTCTTTTTATAATCCTTTGTTTGACCTCCAATGATTAAGATTAAAACTTAATCGAGGGCTATAATCATCTTGAAGTCGATCATGTGAGTTTCTAGATTATTCTCACCTTGGCTTAATTAATTTTGATTAATTAACCATATTCCCTAAGTTTAGACTTAGGAAATATGCAAAAATCAGTTAATAATCTAATTAAGTCATTTCTATGTGGAATTTTTAGAAATGATTTCTGAGTTATGGAGATCTCATTTATTCTAGCCTATCCACCAAATTTCTTGGTTAGAACACATCTGATGCTACAAAAACTAACATCTCTAAGCCTTGAAATAAGATAGAAAAAGATTCATGTCAAATCGACATTTTGTTTGAGTGATGGGTACATTTTTACCAGGGGTCATGACAAAGGAGTTCAATAATCAATGGCACCAACATCGAGGCACATAGAGGGATTGGTGCTCTCATTTAAATGCTAGATCCATACTCTCATACATCATAGAATACAATGAAAACGTTGCAATCCCCCCAATCCTAAAATCCTGAAAATTGTTTAAGTTTACTAGATTTTGAGTTGGATAACAATTTCTACTTTTTTCATATGAAATCCAATGAGGTTGGAACCACTCAAACATCTTGAAACAATTAATGATAATGTTAAAAATGTAAGTAAAAGTGACATTCTCCTTCAATGTTACTTGGGAGCGGGAGCGGGAGCGACCATTTTCAGAAGCTCCCGGTTTGGGAGCGAATCGGGGAGCGATTTTTTAAAAATATATATATTTTTTATATTTTTTAATTTTTGATACATATATGTCAACAAAAACAAGTAGAATGATGAAATAGACATAAAAAACATAAAAAAACATAAATTGATCATTGAACCATATCACATCAATCATCTAGAAATTATAATCGTCATCAACCATGTCCACAAGTTAGTAAAATACATATTACAACTGCAACATATTGAGTCTTATAAATCATGATTCATCAAATTCAATATTAAAGTTTCAACTTCAAGCTTCAGAATTGAAAATTCAATAACATTTATCATCATTGATCACCAAAGTAACAAGTTGTACTTGTAAGCCAAGTTTAACCATTACAAGAAGTAATATCGAAGATATTTCTAAGTCCTAACTTCTAACTGTTAACATGATATGAAATGTTAAAAATTTATAAAATGAAACATGAATAATGAGATGAAATGAAACAACTTTAGTCTTTCACAAAGCATCATATTCATAATTCACAATCATTACCAATGAGTTATAATTGCCAAGGCCCAACTTCAAACTTCAAATTTTCATTGTCACAGTGATATAATGTTTACAAAAAATATCATAATGTCATAATGATATGAAAGAGTCAAGAGTCAAGAGTCAAGGACTCAAAACTCAACAGTTATGAAAACTAAAGTCTAATAGAAACTAAAAAAGACAAGTAAACTGTAAATCTACAAGTGGCCCTTGCCACGAGAGTCTCCAGGAGTATAAGTAGGTCGTGGTGGTCTTCTAGGAGTCTCCCGCACAGACCGACGACCAGAACTAGAGCCTCCACGCGAGGGTGTCGATGGAGGTGGCGACAGCAATGGAACAAGACTCGGGCCCCGAGAACTGCTACTGGATGGTGGAGGTGGAGGTGGCATGGCTGCTGCAGCTGCTTCATTTTCATCTCGTACAAGCTCCTCTTCTAGTTCTTCCATATGTACAATGCCATCCTCCAAATTGTCGTCCTCAGGGTGATTGTCCCAAATTTTATATGTGGGATCTTCATTAGCCCGATCACAGTAATGGCTCAACAACCTCAAGTTGTAGTGCACATAAACCAAGCTTTCTGCTCGGTTTTCGTTGAGCCTGTTTCTTTTCACATTATGTATATAACTGTAGGTGCTCCAACACCTCTCTGCAGAAGAAGAATTTACAACCTGTGAAAGAACTTTTTTTGCCAATTTTGGCAAAAGTCCGTGGCCGCCATATGTTTCCCACCATGTGAGAGAATCAAATTTATCTTTGTCGTCCATTGCATGGAAGTTACCATACAAACCACTGCCACTGAAGTATCTGCCTATTTCAAGGCGCACAGCTGCACATTCCTCCCTGTCAGGCACCAACTTTTCTAATGCTTCCAGATATCCTCTAGTTACCTCTTGATCTAAATGGGGTTTGGTCCTAACACCACCCCCTGCTGCAGGTTTGCCCAACCAAGATTCTGAGTAGTATTTTGGCATAAGGATATACACCAAGCAATGTAGTGGAAGGTTAAGCCTATTCCGCCGTTCACACACACAATCATGAATCAGTTTGTACAAGTTGGGATCTTTATTATGAACAATGTCTTTTATTTCCCCCAACATGGTATCCATTTGCTCATACACCTCGCCAATCACTGGTTTGTCTGTATCTGCAAACCGAATCATGTTATAATTTGGCTTGGTGAAATCCAATACCTGTCTCACAGTTGTCCAAAACTGCCCATCAAGAGCGGCCTCCTCCATCGTTTCAAAACCTGCCATGTCAGCTACATTTGTAGCCCTTTCCTTTAACACCTGCCAATGTGGACTTGATACCATGCTAGCTAATGCCTCTCTTACCTTCAAAAGGCGCCTGAAGGTGAGGTAATAGCTACCAAATCTAGTCCTCGCAATCTTCAGCAACTCCAATCTCGAGTGACTGCGGAAAAGGCCATGGGTATTGCTATGATTTGTAATAAATTTTATCATTTTTTTTCCTTTCTTGTACAAATCACCAATCCATTGGTATTGTTCATTTTTGTTTTTGACAATATCATGCAACAGAAGGTTCAATGTGTGAACCAAACATGCAGACCAAAATATGTTTGGGTATTTATCCTCAATAATTGCTCCCGCTGCCTTACAATTAGGAGCATTATCAGTGATGACTTGGATGACATTGTATGGGCCAATACGCTCAATTGTTTCAAGCAATGCTTCTGCAATGTTGATAGCGGTCTTGAACTTGTCTGAGTAATCATGTGCAGCTAGAAAGATGGGACCACTTCGGGACACAGCAAGAACACTTATCAATGGCTTGCCTTTTACATTTGTCCATCCATCAGATACAATGGACACCCCATTGTCAGTCCAAGAACTTGTCATTTTATTCAAAGAATGTGATATTTTTGCTTTTTCATGATCAAGGCCAACAGTTCTTGCCTTGTCATACCCAGGGCTCTTGTATCCTTTAGGGGCATCATTTATGGCAGAAACCATTTCGTGCCAATAAGGTGAGCGTAGAACATTGAATGGTATCCCACATGCATAGAGGAACCTGTAAACTTTTGAATCCACATCATTCCTACACCCCTCATCAAGGAAATCTGATATGGTTCTATGCCTTAAAGATGATGACCCTGTGCCTCCATGTCCATATCCACTGCCTTGGGAGGATGCTGAAGGAGTTCTTTGTGATGGTGAGATTGGTTCAAAGAAACCCCTTGATCTTTTTGTTCTGTATTGGGCGTCCTCCTCTTCCTTTATGTATTTGGCTCTATCTGCTGTTGACACCGCTGCAAAAGTTTTGATTCCTATTTGTTTGTCTCCATCCCATGGCCTTTTCCTGCAGAGGTGTCTTCTAGCACGGGTGTATGAGCCTGTGTAATCAGTGTTGCAATGGGGGCAATGAAATTTAGTGGTTCCACCCCCTCTCCCTGTTTCAGCCCTGTGAACATATTTCCACAATGGAGTTTGGTCTTGTTTAGTTTTTTGACCCTCATGTTCACCCTCCTCCACCTCCTCCTCACTGGGGTTTTCACCCATTTGACTTCCTCCGGCTTCTTCATCCACCTCTTCAGTTTCAGGCCCCCTCCGTTTCCTACTCTCCACCACCATAATAACCATAAAAGGGACCAGGAAGAGGAAAATGCCAATAAATATCCCCAGGTCCATGGTGTTTGATGTTTGTAGGGTTTGAGTCTTGAATCTGCAAATTAATTTAGTTTATTGGGATTAATTCATTTAATTTATTAATTTAATTTAAATACATGATCTTTAAACTCAAACAGGTAAATTAAACTAACCAAATTAACTACCTAACCAGCTAAACTAACTAAATGATTAAGTTACTTACCTCTGCAGGCTTGCTCCTCGCTCCTTGGCACTTGCTCCTCGCTCCTCAGCTCTGGCTCCTTGCTCCTCAGCTCTTGCTCCTTGCTCCTTTGCTCTTGCTCAGCTCTCAATCTCTTGCTCAATGAAGTTGAAATGAAATTTTTTTGGCCCATTGGGCTTATAAAATAAAAAAAAATTTCTAAAATTTTTATAAATTTCGGGTCCGGCGGATTTTTTTTCCGCCGAACCGCTCCCGGCCCGTTTAAAATCGCTCCCGGAGCGTTTTTTAATGCCCGGGAGCGATCGCTCCCCGATCGCTCCCGGGCATTAAAAAACGCTCCGGGAGCGCGGGAGCGATCGCTCCCTGAATCGCTCCCTCACAGACCAGGGAGCGCAAATTTTTTTACGGGAGCGCGCTCCCGAAAATCGCTCCCGTCCGGGAGCGATTTTGGGAGCGCGCTCCCGACCCGCTCCCGAGCCGCTCCCGCCCGGAGCGCGCTTCGGGAGCGGGTTCGAAGGGGGGGGGGGGGCGCTCCCCCGCAACACTGTTCTCCTTTATCAATTTTACTTTTAGTTACATAGCATTAATAGGGCCCTAGGGTTGAATATTAGGCTTCCCCACTCATAAATTATTGTTTTAGGCAAACTTTAGGGGTGATGCCTAGACTTAAAGTGGAGACGCCCACAAGCACCCTTTTTGGGGAAACATGCTCTCCACATCGGGGAAACGTTTCCCTGAGTTTCCCCAAAAAGGGGATGTGGAGAAACATTTCCCTAGGCCTTCCCCCGTCTTGAGATTGTGGGAAACGTGGGGAGTATGCCCTCAACCCTAGGGGACATGTCCCCATGGAACACTACTTTTTTTGAGAGGTGTCCTATTTTGAAATAAACAACAATGAGATCGTTTAGAAGTGTGCTTATGCAAGAAATCTAAGCACTATTTTAATACAACTCAAACAATCTTGAAATGGTTGAACATTCGTGATTGGACAACCTTTTTGTGAAAAGAAAATTGTATTGTACATAATTGTTTTTTTTTTTAAGGGTAAACAACTTTTTCTTGATTTATAGGGAGCTTTCAACCTCAACTCTGCATTCTTGTGTTAAACCCACATTAATGTGTGGGCAGCCAAACTTGACCAACTTTCAACATTCATTAGGGCTCTATGCTCACCGAGATTTGAACTTGGGTATTTATCATGGCAACACTCAGTCTCAACCACTATACCATAACTTGATAGAGATTATAAATACATGTTATTATAAAATACAAAGTGAGAGAATTTTGTTAGTCTCTCTTCCCTACATCTTGTGCCTTGTATTGTCTAAAGTTAAAATGGATGAAACTATCTCTAAAATACTAAGTGAAATGTATGTACAACATACATGCCATATTTGAAAACGAAATAGTAATTATTTTGAAATTTCAATTTTAGAAATAACACCTTTTTGACAGAATATTCACATTAGAAAAAATGAATCTTGTTTAATTTGTGTTTAATTTGTTATTTTTCTTCTAGAGAAATACCATACAGTGATCTTTTGACTTTTTACCAAACAATGTTACTTTGTTGTGTGAAATGTTTGTGTGTCTAAAATGTCGCCTGTTAGTGAAAATGTTTCCACAAAATGTTATATGAGACTATGAATTAGATGTTAGATTTTATTTAAGTGCAACATTGAATGCGATTAAACTGTCAGATGATTTTAAACACTGTCAATGTAAAGTTTGCATTTTATGGATCTAGTTTCTAGCTAGGGAACAAAGATACAGAATGTTATGCTTGATAGAGTTTCATCAAAAATGTATTAAAAATTTTCAATGACTAGTTCTTGAAAAATGTCGAGAACCAATTCAATGTTCTGACAAGGTAAAGGCTCTTTCAAATGGTTCTTAGCTTACCTTTCTGTCTGACTGTGCTTGCAGAGAGCATGCAAAACATTTCAAACCAGAAGATACACAAGTCGATATAACAGGGAAAAACTGCATAGTCACGGGAGCAAATTCTGGCATTGGCTTTGCTGCTGCAGAAGCACTTGCATCCAGGTGTTGCTTTCATAGCTAATTGAAAACTACAAGGATATTACTATTTTTTTCTCTTATGGCTTGATCATTGAGTTTGTTCAGGAGTTTAACCTTTGCATTTGTCTGGTTTGTACCATTGAAGTTTCTTTTGAATTTATTTGAATTTTTATCATGTTTTTACCATTTTCATTTTTATTTGTAAGTAGAGGTGCAAATGTCTATATGGTGTGTCGCAACAAGGAGAAGGGGGAGAAGGCCCTTTCAGAAATCAAATCAAAGACAGGCAATTTAAATGTATATCTTGAGGTATGTCCTCCTTAATAAATGGTTGACATGCCTTTTTGAATAATGCTTTCATGATAGTTTATCTGTAATTAATGTTTTAGATGGTGGAAATTTGTTTGAATTTACCTAGTAAAAGAAATAGTAATTTTCAATTATGAGAAAATATCAGACATACCACTATTGTATAATTTTATTCAGTAATGTAAATAAGACTTGTTTTTAGCCATGAGAGGTAAGATGGGTTGGTGCAAGCTGGGCAATGTTAAAAGAACCCAGCATGGTTTGATTCCTTTTGCATCATGTAACCGTTCACTCAAAAGGGGACAGTGCACCCAGCAAGGGGGCCATTGTATCTGTGTTTGAACCATCAAGGCTGTAAAATAAGGTCAGGTGGTATACATGTCCAATGGTGTCCTACCCCTTGATAGGTGGTGGATGCTCAGCACATAAGACTTTAGAGGAAGCATTGGTATTCAGATCAATGTCAATCCTTAAGATTCATTTTTGAAATGAAAAAAGAGAAGAAATACTATTCTATATGGAGGTTTGTATGTTCTTTTGTTTGTGTGTGTAATACTATTTATGGTAAAATTGGCTTCTGCTCTAGTTTTTTCCATAGAATTCTGAAATATGTAACACTTGAAAGACGTAGGAAGCTCAAGCAGAGATGATTTGAGTTTTAAGCTAAACATTCTTGTGGTGCATGCAGATTTGTGACCTATCCTCACTAAAGGAGATCAAGCTCTTCACATCTGATTTTACATCGAAAAATCAACCACTTCATGTCTTGGTTAATGCTCTATCCCTTATTTGCTGCTTTGTTTATAGTTGTGAAAAGAGAATGAAGATGAAGTCTTTTTATAAGAAAATTGTGTTAATTTTAGGGCTAGATTGTTCTCTGTCGTAGATAATTTCACTTTTAAACTTTTTCAACATTTTACATTACATTCACCCCATAACATCATAACATCATTAGCAATTATGTAGAGAGAAGACTAACATCAACAATGCAGTGGAACAAATAAAGAACAGTATAAGAAAAACATGCACAATAAAGACACCAGGATTTAGGTCAGACACCAAGGAAAAACCCCACAAGGGGGAAAATCCAACCAGATTCTTCTTCTATTAGATATTCATTAATTGTTCCACTAAGATACAAAGTGCAATGAGACACATCAATCGTACTAGGTACCTAGGGCCAACTAGGGATCATTCATGATCCTCATAAGTCAAACTACATCCCTATCATGTCAAGTCATACATCACTGTACTGTCATACTATGCCATGTATATCACTGTCATATGAGCTGCCATACATCCCTGTCCATATTTTTCCGTTGTCATACTGACTTGAGGTCACTTCCATACCAAGGGTCACTGCCATACATCAAAGTCACTGCCATGTTAAGGTCACTGTCAAGATCACTGATATAGAGTTACTGCCGTACAAGATTACTGCCATATTAACCATACCAAAGAGTCACTCTGCCATATATTATCGCACTTTCATGCCAAGTCTACTGTTACACATCTAGATCTTATGCTCCAAGTCATTGTTACAGTCATGCCTCTGTCACATAGATCACTGTCATGTCTTACTGTCATATAGGTTATTGTTTATACTAGGTTACTACTATGTCCACATCATTGTTATCAAGATTACCACTCAAAGTCATTCTTATAATATATTATTATCTCAGCCATACTGTTGTGAGGTTTTCCATAAACACATGTAACACTGCTATTATATATATATAACTTCCATAGATATTTTCTTTCCACAGATATGAATATGCGAACCACACAAAGAATGTGAGCCATGCCACAGAGAATGCAAGCCATACCATGGAGAATGCGAGCATTGCCACATAGGATGCAAACCATTTCTAGGAATACGATCCATAAAGATATATCAACGAACCATCCACAGAGATATGATACGAACCAGAGGAATAGATGTGGGCCTACTTAGAATAGATTGAGCTGTATATATGGAATGCGTGCCTGTGAGATATGTCATGCGATATGATCATATGAACCACTGTAACGAGTGTGGGCTACTGTAATGTATGTGGCCCATTCAAAGATAACAAGTGCGAGCCACTATAACAAGTGCGGGCTGTTACCCACCACTTGTGGATGACATCCATAGGGGAATTTTTTCCTCCGCGATAGTCCTCAACCAGCAGCCAACATCCCCTTGCAGCCACCAGATAGCTCGATGTTCCACTATCTCCGCCGCTTGAGCTAGCCATATTCTCCCTCGCCCATCTGTTATGATCGTATGTTTGAAGGTGGGCCTTCCAACCCCGAAGGTATAGATTTTCATTATGTAGTTGGGTATTTTGCTTACTTATCATGGACACTTTTGGGCATGGATTAGTGGGGGGATTCGGCGGAAAGAATGGGCTTGGTCTGTACTCTTGTCTCCTCTGTCTAACTTCATGGTTAACCCTATATCTTAGTCTCGTGGCATCTCCTTTATTGGCTACTAGCTTTAGGAATGACACTACATGGGAAATCCCGAATTTGGTTGCATAGTCCAGCTTCCTGACATCACATACATCGCTACCCTCTGCTTATTATAAGCCCTTTCACCATATTTCCCATCCGGGTCCACATTTGTCCACTAGGTCCACTAGGTGAAATATGGTGACCTTTTGTAATGCTTTTTGATGAGTCAACAATATCTTTGTTGATTTGGGGTAGCATTGGATGTGCTCTAGCCATGACAATTGGTGGAGAGGCTAAAGCATATGAGATCTCCAAGACCTAGAAATGGTTTGGGCAGATTCTAACCGGTTTGGGAGATATTAAAATAATTAATATTTTTAATGGAGTTCCTAAGTCTAAACTTAGGAAAAATAAAATATTAATGGGTATTAATATAAAACTAGGTTAGAAGGTTCCAAAAGTCATGGATCAAGCCAAATCTAATCTTAGCCGTTAATTAGAGATTTAATCTCGGCCGTTGAAGGACCAATAGGAAAAGTATAAGAAGAGGCTTGACGGTCAATTGGAGAACACATTGAGGGAGACTAGTCAGTTCGATTTCTGGAGCAGGGTTAATTGAAAAATTCGAACTAGTGGTCTGGGGAGCGGCAGGAGGTAGCGGGTACGGAACAGAGAGTTGGGATCAACACCAGAAGACCAGCATAGAGGTTGGAGAGGCAGATGTAGAGGCAGCAGACTGCACAGTCACTAGAAGGCTTGCGTGGGTGATGCAGAGAGGCCCAGTGTCGACGCAGAGAGGTAGGAGCTGACGCAGTAGGTCTGGGAACTGCGTAGAGGCCAGTAAGTCTGACGCTGAGGTTGGGAGAAGTGCTGGAGAAATTGTTCTCTGTTGGGTAAGCCAGTTTGGCACCCAGTTGTACTGAAGAATTGCTGATAACGAAATCCTCTTATGCTGCACCGTTTTCCCACATTGGGTTTTTCCGGGGACATTTGTCCAAAATATTTGTGTTGATGTGTTGATTATTGTGCATATGTTTGTTTCTGTATTATGGTGTGATATCTGCAGCAAAATTTATTTTAATGTTTACTAAAGGGTTTTTCGTAAATAACTTATTGGCAAATAAGTAGGTAAAATAAATCAGTTGTTGCAGTGATAGAATTTTCACATGGTATCAGAGCAAGTAATCAGAGACAGGAAGGGAAAATCAATTATGGGTCGAGACCATGATGCAGAGGCATCTATGTCAGGAGACTCACAGATTTTTAGAAAATTGCACAAGAGACAGTGACTTCGATTTCTCTATGTTGGCTTCCAGGCTGGAAGAAGAAGTGGCTTGTGTGACTAGCTCTGCATCATTAGAAGTATGGTATATAGACAGTGGAGCCTCTTGGCATATGATGGGAATCCCGGAATGTTTCTCAGATTATCAAGAGGAGAGGGTGAAGTTTCAGATCACCATGGGGAACAAGGCAAAGTGCACTCCAGTAGGGAGGGGTACCATAGTTTTTTGTTAAATTATGGTATGTTCTATGCTTAAGAGAAATTTATTTCAAATCTTCTTATTAGCCTAATATCAATTTCCAATATTGCAATCACATCAACATGATAGTAAAATGCAGATAGAACATAAATGTAAACAACAAAAGACAAGCCAAGACAAGAGACACAAGATGTGGCACTAACTAGGGACAAACCCCAATGTGGGGAAACCCTTTGATCAATTCTTCTATATTCTTCAATAATTCAGCAGAGAGAGAGAGATAGTACAATATCACAAATCTGTGATTTACAACAACAACAATACAATCTTTGATCAACAAGGTTAAGGCTGGTCAAACAACTTCCAAAAGACCTTAAATCAACCAAGGAGAACTCGACCTCCAACAACAATAGATAGCAGCCCAAAACAGTTAATGCAAGGAGGTCAAACAACAGCCAATGATGCAGCAATACTGCAATCAGTCCTAACCAGTCAATGTTGGTCAAACATATGCTTCCACAAGTCAACGCTACGCTGTCCAGCAATTCGGCTAGCCTAGGAGAGGCTGCCCAACCCAAGAAATACAAATAAATTCATATCTCCATGAATACATGTAGGAATTGGATGATCGTTAGATCAATTCTACACCTCTCAATGAGAGGAATCCAAGAAAAATATTAGCTGCCATAAATGAGGTGACCCACATGGAGTTTGGCCCTAGTTGCCAATTTTAACACTCCCCTCAACTAGGGAGAACTCTATTTGCTAATCCATCAGTCTGTCGATACTATCTCTGCCATCAAATGCACTTCCTTGCACTGCTCGGCTCTGTTGAACTATGAAGAAGAAGAAATGATTGAGAATGTATTATACCATCCTCTACTGACCCGAAGTCAGCCCCAGATAAAAGAGGGTCCAATAGTACTCTTACTCACCCGAAGTCAGTCCCAATGAAGAGAGTGTGTCATACCATTCTTACTGATCCGAAATTAGTTCCAAATAAAGAGAGTCTCATACCACTCTGACTGACCCGAAGTCAATTCCAAAAAGAGAGTGAGCTATATCACTCTTATTGACCCAAAGTCAGTTCCAATTGATCCCAGATCAATGTCATTCTAGCATAGGGAGTACGGTAGATACATGATGCGTCCATTGGTACTACTACTATGGTCCCTATCCTCATTTCCCTACTCATTGGCAAGATGAGAGGTACTTCCCATGTGTCCTAGACTACATGGGTAGGATGTCTCAGCAGGAGAAGGATGAACCATTCTTCCTGCCTACATGTTGCCACAGGGTATCATAGGGGAAGGCTGAACCATTGACCCTATACACAGCGAACCACTAAGGGAGGGTGAGTCACCCTATGGTCGCTTGTCACTCTAATAAGTACCCCAAGCGCCCCGGAGCTCCCAGAGCTCAATGTATGCATCATACATGACCCTCATAAGGGGGTCTCTCCACGACTCCTAGTCATTCTCGAAAAGTCAAGAATTTGACCTTTCCCAGGGGCTTCGTCAGAATGTCGGCGACCTTCTCATCAATCCCAATATGATGGAGCCTTATTTCTCCTCGTTGTGCCATATCCCTGATAAAGTGGTACCTGATATCGATGTGCTTGGAGCGATCATGAAATACAAGATTCTTTGATAAATGAATCCCACTCTGGCTGTCGCAGAGCATCACGGTAGTATCCAACGTATGTCCAAACAACCTGAAGAGATTCCTCAACCAGATAGCCTCACAGGGGGCGATACTCACAGTAATGTACTCTGCCTCAGCGGTGCTTAAAGCCACCGAATTTTGGTTCCTGCTCATCCAGGATATCGAGGTAGAACCCAAAGAGAAATAGCACCCAGAAGTGCTCTTTTGGTCCACCACACTATCTGCCCAATTAGCATCGGAATATCCATGTAGCCTCACATCTTCGGCAGTGTATCTAAACCCATGAGTTATTGTGCCCGAAGATATCTCAGTAGATTCTTGGCACCAATCCAATGTGAGTGATGAGGCTCAACCATATATTGACTCAACGTGTTGACTGCAAAACATATATTCAGGCAGGAGTTCACCAAGAACATCAATGCTCCTATGAGTTGACCATACTCAGAGGCATTACCCAATATAGGTCCGACAACACTACCGCATAACTTCTTGAAGTTAAGCTCCATCGAGGTAGTCATGGGCTTGCAGTCAGTTGTCGCACAAAGTGTTTAGGCACCGCGGCAATGCTGAGAGTAAGGGCTATCACTCTTGATCCTTACTCACTCCGTTTAGGCTCTCTCCTAGGCAAGTCAAGGGGGGTAGTCCCTAAGGTGAATGGATGGGGGTAACCTGTGAAACACGGGTTTTGGGAGATTTTAATGTTGGACAACTTGATGAATTTAAATGAATCTTGATTAACTCAAATGAATAGATTAAACACTGATGTAACCAAGACACGACCACGAGATAGAAGCAATTATAGACCAATGCCTTTATGTTCAATTAACCGCAGATTAAGTGAAAACAAGTTATCCAGAACAATTTTCCAATATGTGACGAATATGAATAATCAATGTAAATGCCCAAAACTTTAACATGCAAGAAATTCCAGATTTAAAATGATTTTCGCTAATGACCCAGATCTAGAATTAATTAATTTTCTCCAACAATCAACATAATTTAACACATTTATCGCACCTTGACCATAGAAGAATCATGATAATTTAAGATTTAGCATTTAACATCAAAAACACCAAGGAATTTTAAATTAACACTTTAATTATTCCTTAGACGAATTGAAGGAGTAAAATAAATCAAAAGAGTTAATAAATTAAAATTTTAATGGGCCATAGGCCACATTAAAAAAATTTAATGTGAAAGGACACGTCCTTTAATTTTATTTTAATTCCTCAGCGACCAGCCTTTAATTTAATTTTTTAGATATTTTTAATATTTTTTAAGATTTAAGAATTTTTTTTTTTAATTTTTAGATTTCTAATTTCAAAATTTTTATATTTTTTGAATTTAAAAGAGTAACAAAAATAAAAATTTAAATCAAATGTCACAAGGAAAAGAAAAAAACCTTTTTAATTGATTTTAAAGATTTTAGGTTTTTTTAAAATTTTTTAAATGAAATAAAAAATGAAAAGTAAAAACAAAAATTAAATTAAAATCAAAATGAAATGAAACCTAACCAAACTAAAAAAAATATAAAGATCAAATCCAAACTCATAACAATATATAACAATACAAAAAAAAAATTAAAAGTCAAACTAACTAAACTAAATAAATAGGATACGTAACCTAACCTAATACATAAAAACACATGCATCGAATGTTTTTGGTGTGCGTATGCAAGTTCTAATGGTAGAATGGAAGTCGATGGCGGCAGACAGAGAAGAGGGCGAGTGAAGTTTGCTCGACGGGTTGGAGGCAACATGTGGATGGAGCAGACAACGTTTAGGGTTGCGATGGAGGTGGAGCCACAGATGAAGAAGAAGGGACGGACAGGGTGCGGGTTTGCAGGAGCAAGGGGAGAAGACTACGCGAGGGTGGCAGTAGCGAGGAGGGAAGGAGATGAACGTGGGTATGACTGCGTGAGGACAGGAGGGAGCTTACGCGGGCCAGGAAGAGAGAGCTGCAAAAGGGTTTGGCAACGATGGAGAAAAATCGTGCAGGAGACTGCTTTGCAGTTTGAGCCAGTGAGGAATAACGCAACGAAATAATGTTGCGTTGAGGGCAACGTAGAGGAGGCCAAGATGTATGGCTCAGATGAATGTGCAGGTTTCAGATAGCTGAGACAACAAGGGCTTGGAATGAAGGCAAATGAGCAGTGTACGATAGAAGATTAGGGAGTGATAAAGGAAAACACAGGTTTTGAAGGCAGCCTTGGAACTGCAAAAATGCATATAGCTGGCAGCCCAAAAAAAAAAACGCAGGCAGAACCAAAAATTTCCAGATTTAAAAAAAAAACAATTTTTTTTCGAAATTTTTTTAGAAACCCCAGGCGGTGAAGGAACTGCAGCCAGAAACTTAAGATAAACCCAGGAAAATGAATTTCACACCAATGCTTTAATGCCTCAGATTTATCAGTGAAACCCCGGTGAAATTATTTCCAGATTTAAAAAATTTAAAACACTTGGACTGCAAAATCTGGATATGGTCCTTGCAAAAATGATGCTTCTAAAATCCTAGAGATCAAGATCTTACCCTCCAGGGCCTATATCTGGACTCTGCACAGTTTTCTGCTTCAGATTTGTAGTTGCAGGACAACAAGAAACACCCAAATGGTATATACAATGACAAAAAAAAAACTAAAACTTAGAAAACCCAAGTCAGAAAATTGAAAATAATCACAGATCTATGTACATGAATGGCAGATCTATCAGATCTAAGGAGTGTGAGTCCAACTCCGCTCCTAGATATGATAATCCGAGGCTCTCAACAACCAGATCTATCGATTTAGCATTGAAAAAATTAAATTTTTTGAATTTTAAGGGAGGTACTGAGCTCAAAACCCTTCACACATCACCCATAAAAAATATCTTATGATAAGCCAGAGATCAAATTAAAGTTGGGCTCTTCAGAAAACACGGATCGGCAGTTGGCTAGTTCAACCGAAAACTTCCTCGAATGCCCGATGATCTAAAAATCAATATTTCTTGCAAAACTCGATTCAGTGATCAACATAGAGCGAGAAACAGATAATAAAATTCAAATAAATAGAGATACCTGCTATTATATTCAAAAAACTTAAATTATCATTCAAACCCCAACGACTGAGCAAGATACCTGTACTCAAATCACTCTTTAGAAAGCTACATCAATGGCTAAAATGAATCTATGCATGAAAATGACACATCTTACAGTATTTCCACGAAGAGTAAAACCGGCGAAAATTAACCTCAAAGTCTTCCTTTATTATCCGAAAAAGTTTACACAAGAGCTTTTCGCTTAGTACACGATCCAGAGATCGGATGAATTGACTGACAAATGACCTCCTATTTAAAGATAAATCCTCCAACGGCTAGTTCGAGTGATCCTCGTCAAAGCAATCTCGACTGTTGATGAGGATCAAAATTCCTTTTAATCTCATCCGTCGAAATTTTAAATTCTTGAGGAAATTCGAATTTTTCAATTAAATGCATTTTAATTAATTCAAAAATTAAATTTTTGAATTAATTTCCTCAAATTTTTGACTTTCACTTAACCCGAGGGACCAGAGGCTGAAATTTAGCAAAATAATTAATTTACCTTAGTCCTTGGACCTCTTAAAATTTATTTTTTAAGGACCGACGAATTTTGCCTTCGGAGAATTTAAATTTACCTAGGACCTAGAATTAATTAAATTTATGGCTTAGGATTTTAATTAATTTTGGCCAGAAAATTTAATTAATTAACCTATGAGGGGATAAATTATTTTTCCAACCCTCAAGACACTTTACATCATGATTTTTACATTTTTTACATCTCAAGGGGGAAAACCCATTTGCAAAAGACCCTCACAGACTACCCAATTCTGCGACACAAATATAATCTAGCAGATCAAGCAATTTGTAATAAAATAACCTAACCAAATAGTTAGGATTATTCCCAAATCACTTTTACATAGACTCGATCTAGAACACTAGGACTCCCCTAAGATCCTAGTGACAAAATCCATTCCAGCTTTGGGGTAAGGCTGAAGGAAAACTCTGTCGACCATCTGAGAATGGATCGGTGAGACAAAAAACCTTCCGGAATGTAGATCGTCACCAAAAAAGTAGGTTTACCTAGGTAATTATATACACGACACAGATCTGCTGAGATTATTTACATTATACACATGTAGACTGGGTTTACATTATAAGATGATGATCAAGCTAATGATGATAGCTGGACGACACGAACACATTAATCAGGGACTATCCCTTTTGCAAAAAAAGGGGGTGTACTGCTATGGGTTGTTGACACGTAGTGGTCACCACAGTCCACCATACCAAATCTCTCCATATCTTCACCAAATATTTTCCTTGAGATAGGAAAACTTCTCTTGGCTTTTGCCAAACCTCCAATCCTAGGAAATAGTGCATAAGTCCTAGGTCCTTCATCTCAAATTCGGAAGCCAACTCCCTCTTACATTTGTGAATGAGAGGGTCTGCACCTGTCAGAAAGAGGTCGTCAACACACAACACCAGTATGGGAGGCTTATCATCTTCAACCTTAAAGTAAAGGTTTGGATCGACATCACTCCTAGTGAATTCCAGCTTCATCAAGTAGTTATCGATCATTTCATACCAAGCTCGGGGTACTTGCTTCAGCCCATAGAGGGCTTTCTTCAACCTGCATACATGAGATTCCTGATTATGAATCTCAAACCCCTCGGGTTGTTCCACATAGACTTCCTCTTTGATCGAACCATGCAAGAACGCAGTCTTGGCATCCATCTGATGTAGGTTTCATCCTTGCGAAGCAGCAAGGGCTATGATCGAGCGGATGGTAGTGTATCGGGCAACAGGTGCAAATATCTCATCATAATCTACACCTTCCTTTTGAGAGAAGCCTCGAGAAACAAAGCGAACCTTATACTTTTCAGCACTCCCATAAGCTCCATGCTTGATTTTGTAAAGCCACTTCGAGGTGACAACTGTTTTGTCCTGGGGTCTGGGAACCACATCCCAGACATCATTCTTCATGATGGACTCGTATTCTTCATTCATAGCATCCTTCCATGCTTGATGCTTCACAACTTCTTCGAACAATGAAGGCTCGTTTTGAATGATGGTGCTCATAATAGTCAAGTATCCCTGATACCTCGTTGGCTTCTTACTTGCATAGAAAGTCGCTCTAGGTGCAATATGTCTCTCGGCATCTTCAAGAGTCCGCCTAAGCCATGAGGGCCTCTTCCTAGAAGAGGAAGGCTCTTGCAGAGGGGTATTAATAGGGTCCACAGGTTCTTCCACATCGGGCATCGTCTCATCTTCCTTTTCATCTGGCTTCCTGGTGTCAGCTTCTTTATCTTTCCTTAGAATAGGAAGATTGTCAACCTTGCTAAGAGCCATATCTTCGTCAAAGGTGACATCATGACTTATCTCGACTTCCCTTTGACTAGCCACATAGATTCTATAGCCCTTAGAATTTTTGCTATAGCCCACGAAGATTCCCTTCTTTCTAGATGCACCCAATTTGCTTCTTTTCTCTTTTGGCACATGAAAGTATACGGGACTTCCAAAAATTCTAAAATGAGAGACATCAGGTTTCTTACCAATGAACATTTCTTCAGGAGTCTTGGAATCCAATGCTTGATGAGGGCATCGGTTTTGAACATAAACGGCGGTGTTTGCAGCTTCAAACCATAGAAACTTCGGAAGCCTTTGATCATGGAGCATGGAACGAACAACTTCCATAATCGTATGGTTCTTCCTCTCAGTCACACCATTCTACTCACGAGTGTATGGTGTTGTGGTCTCCCTCTTAATGCCAGCTTCTTTGCAAAAATCATGGAACTCATTGGATTCATACTCGGTCCCATTATCAGTCCTTAAAATCTTGATTCTCTTCTCGGTTTGATTCTTAGTCAAGGCTTTGAAGTGATGGAACCAGGAGAACACTTCATCCTTCTTTTTCAAGAAGTATATCCAAGTCTTGCGAGAATAATCATTTGTAAAAGTGAGATAATATAGGTATCCTCCCAAAGAGTTCACGGGCATCATACTAGATATGTCGGAGTGAACCAACTGCAAAATGTCGGAGGTCTTGCTATGGCTTGAAGGGAATGGTCCCCTTTTAAGCTTCCCTTCGGCACACCCCGGACATACACCTTCATGCTCTACTTTGAACTCAGGCATCCTTGTCACCATCTGTCTCACATCGGGTAGAGCCTTATAATGAAGGTGGGCAAACCTCCGGTGCCATAGTTCAGACTGTAGAGATGTGTTGCAAGACATGACTCCTAGCGGACTTCCTCCAACTTGATATAAATATTCAACCCGAAATCCAAGAGTAAAAGCATCTTTAAAATTCTTTTTCCACACACGTACCTTGCCATCGATGAAGGCCACCTTGTAGTGTTTGTTTTCCATTTCCGAAATGGACACCAGGTTCTTCTTGAGATCAGGGACATATAAGACTTCCTGCAAATGAATTGTGTTACCTTGATTTAATTGAAGAGTAACATTCCCTACACCCTTTACGGGATAGGTGGAATTGTCTCCAAGAATAATCTCCAAGTTTGTCTCTTTCTCTATCAAATTAGTGAGAGATTCCTTGTAACCAATAAAGTGCCTTGAAGCACCACCATCAATAATCCAATTGCCCAACGAGTCTGGAGGAGAAGTAGTGGAGAGGGCCGATATCAGATAATACTCATCTTGCTTATTGTTAACAACATTTGATTCATACCTAGAGTTCCTTGCTTTCTTGGAGGGTTGACTACTTCCTTGATTTCCCGCATTCCTCTTTCCTTTGCCATTGAACCTGCCATTCCTTTGATTGTGGTTGAAGTTGCCCTGGGAGTGATTTTGATCATTGTCATGTGATGTGTCCTTTCTATTTGGACACTCCCTCGCATAGTGGCCAAATTTATTGCAAACAAAGCATCTTCCTTTCCTTCCAACCTTTGATGCGGGCTTTCCTTTGAAATGACCTTTAGACCCAGAATTATTTCTCCTTTTGGCATGAGAGGAGAAAGCAGTGGGGTTGCCTTTGCTTGAAGGCATTTCTTGCTCCACCATCCTTGTCTCTTCTTGAATGCATCTCGACATCAATTCTTCAAATCCTGAAATTCGATCATTATTGAGAAGAGTGGTTCTAAATATATACCATTCGGATGGGAGCCCTCCAAGGGTAGTGATAGTTAGTTCCCTGTCAGGAATGACTTCTCCAATCGATAGGAGATCATTCTTGATTTGATCCTTAAGAAGTAGGATTGAATATCTTCATCCTTGCCTTTTTTAATATCCTTCAACTTATTTTTGAGGAACAAAACTTGATTTTCATCACTAACTTTAAACAAGCTTACCAGTCTATCATAGATCTCCTTGGAGGTGTTCAGCTCGGAAATGTAGGCCACCAAACGCTTGTCAATTGAATCTCGGATGATCTTCTTCGCTTTGACTTCACCCCTAGTATATTTGTTCCTTGTAGCAGCCGGTGCATTTGATGGAGGCTCCGTAATTCTACCCCTCACATGGTCCAACACTTCCTGCTCTTCCAATGTCAGATCAAGGGACATCTTCCATCCGTGATAGTCAGACTTCTCACGGAGCTTGTCTTCGGCGAGGAAGTGTGATGAGGAACCCATGAAGCCTTTTGACTTTTTCCAACTGTCTTCGGTGATTGCTCTTGCTCTTGTTTGGGCTTTGTCTTCACCTCAGCTTTGATACCATGTTAAATTATGGTATGTTCTATGCTTAAGAGCAATTTACTTCAAATCTTCTTATTAGCCCAATATCAATTTCCAATATTGCAATCACATCAACATGATAGTAAAATGCAGATAGAACATAAATGTAAACAACAGAAGACAAGCCAAGACAAGAGACACAAGATGTGGCGCCAGCCAGGGACAAACCCCAATGCGGGGAAACCCTTTGATCAATTCTTCTATATTCTTCAATAATTCAACAGAGAGAGAGAGAGATAGTACAATATCACAAATCTGTGATTTACAACAGCAACAATACAATCTTTGATCAGCAAGGTCAAGGCTGGTCAAACAACTCCCAAAAGACCTTAAATCAACCTAGGAGAACTCGACCTCCAACATCAATAGATAGCAGCCCAAAACATTCAACGCAAGGAGGTCAAACAACAGCCAATGTTGCCGCAATACTGCAGTCAGTCCTAACTAGTCAACACTGGTCAAACATATGATTCCACAGGTCAACGCTAGGCTGTTCAGCAATGCGGCTATCCTAGGAGAGGTTGCCCAACCCAAGAACGCAGTCAACTTCCTTTTCTCTGGTCAAACGCATGCATAATATAGCCTTGCTGCTCCATAGTCAGCCCTAGGTCAACGCTGTCCTAAAACTGACCTGCGTCCTTCCTTCTCCCATGTGTGAGTGTCTTCCTCCTCCTACGCATACCCAAGAGACTAGGAGAGAGAGGAATGAGATGGTGAGATGAGTGTGCTAATGCCTCAACGTCTCCTCTTCTTATATGCCACATTGAGGATAAGCTAGGGGTATAAAATGTTGATTTGGGGTAGCATAGGATGTGTTCTAGCCACGAAATTTGGTGGAGAGATTGGGGCACATGAGATCTCCAATCATTAGAAAGGGTTTGGGCAAATTCTAAACAGTTTGGGAGATATTAAAATAATTAATATTTTTAATGGAGTCCCTAAGTCTAAACTTAGGGAAATTAAAATATTAATGTGGATTAATATAAAACTGTGTTAGAATGGTCCAAAAGACATGGATCAAGCTAGATCTAATCTTAGCCGTTAGATTAGCTATTGATTAGGGACTTAATCTCGACCGTTGATATGTCAATAGGAAAAGTATAAGAGGAGGCTTGAGGGTCACTTGGAGAACACACCAGAGTGATCAGTCATTCTATTCTCTAGAGCAGGGTTTTCTAAGAGAGATAGAATCAGTGATCAGTTGCAGCGAGGGGCAGTGAGTACGAGGCAAGAAGGCAGGCAATGACAATGTCGAGAGACCAACGCATAAGCAGAGAGAGGCAGACGCAGAGCCAGAGGGAGCCACATAGAGGCAACAGAGACTGCGCAGAGCCAGAAGGGCTTGTGTCATCCACGCAGAGGCTGCAAGAGTGACGCAGAGAGCCAGAGAGGCTGTGTAGAGCCTCAGTAGGCTTACGCAGAGGGTTTCAGGCTGACGCAGAGGCCAGTAGGGCTGACACTGGGCTTCAGATTGTGCTGGAGAGGGATTTCGTGGAGTAGGCTTTCGGAATACTTGCTTCCGAAGAGAGGTATTGCTACCAGATTTTTATTTATGTCAGGTTAGCCAGTTTGGCACTCAGTGTACTCAGAAAAGAGCTACTTAATAATGAAACCCTCAGATAGTTGCACCGGTTTCTCGCATTGGGTTTTTTTCGGGGACATTAGTCCAAAAATAACGGTGTCATTTGTGTGCTTGTTTCTGTTTCCTTCAGTTGATGATCTGTAATATGTTGAGCATGCACTTGTATTTATTTTCAGTATTTACATGGTAAATAACTTGTTAATTAACAACACAAGTAGGTAGGAATAAATCAGTAAAGTGCATGGAGGGTTTCTAACTATTAGACTCATAAATTCCAACATGGTATCAGAGAGTGGTTACAGATCACAGGAGAACTGAGGACATCAGTCGAGCAGAGCAATAGCAGCAGAAAACAGCTATCCCAAGTGACAGAAGTTGTTCCTAGCAGAGAAGTAGCAAAGAAGGGGTGACATAGTGCCTACATCATCAAGTTTGAGCCGGGAAGAGGATCAGCGCAGTGGCAAAGGGGGGCAGACTCGACCTACGTAGTGCCCGGTCATCCTTCTCAGTCTGGAAGGATTGACTCCCGTGGCCAGGAGGTGCGAATTTCACTAGTGCCGAGATTGGGCAGAGCCTAGAAGCTCTAACCTTCAGATTGCTGCGATTTAGGAGGCTGTGGGTAAGTTACAGAGTGGAGCTGGTAGGGTACTGTAGTTAGAACAGTACTTAACAGGGCAAGGCCAAGGGAGAGGGAGTTGCTGCCAAGGCGGATTTCTAGCCAAGGAATCTGGATTAGTGTTGTTGTTGCATAGACAATCAGAGAGGGGCAACTTGACATTGGCAGAAGGATTTCCAGGTGGGAAATCGGGACTCAGAGGGAGTCTAGAAGAGAACTTCTAGACGGGAAGTGAAGAGACTCAGCAGGAATCAAACCGAGAACTTCTAGACAGGAAGTGGAGGGACTCAGCAGGGGTCGAACTGAGAATTTCCAGATGAGAAGTAGAGAGACTCAGCAGGAGTCGAACCGAGAACTTCCAGACGGGAAGTAGACTCAGCGGGAGTCGAACAGAGAAATTCCAGACAGGAAGTAGACTCAGCAGGAGTCGAACAGAGAGCTTCCAGCCGGGAAGTAGACTCAGCAAGAGTTGAAAAGAGAACTTCCAGAAGGGAAGTAGACTCAACACGAGTCGAACTGAGAAATTGCAGGCGGGAAGTAGAGAGACTCGAAGGAGTCAACAGAGAAGAGTAGAGAGATGACCATGAATGGGCTGAGGGATTATGATAGGCTGGACGGGGTGTCCAACTTTGTCATCTGGAAGGCTAGGATCCTGTCTGTTTTGTGTGCCATGAGTGCTCATGTGCCACTTTAGAAGAAGTGGGGAGACATCGAGCTATAGCCAGGCAGACTACAAGCGATGAGGGGCAGGATCCTCGAGGTACCCAGCCTCTTGGATTAGACCTTACTATGGGAGCCCTGATGAGGAGTAGTAGGACTGGCAGATGTGGGTAAAGACGGATGCGAATGGAGCAGCAGAGAGAGCTACAGTGCAGGATTCCCAGGATAGCGCGAGGCTAGCAAGCTGCAGCAGTGCGAGAGGCACGAGAGTGTTGCACCAATGCAAGATGGCACAGAGAGGTGTGCAACAGTGCGAGATGCAGGGAGTTGTTGCAGCAGCGCAGAGGTCAGAGAGGGAGCACTTGTCAGCAGCAGAGGGAGCTTCACCATCAGGAGGGTCTCTAGCTCAACAGAGAGGTCAGAATTGGGAGATCAGTTACTTATTAGTAACTAAGTTGCAGTGTAGCAGTGGGCAGCACGATGCAACATGATGAGAGGAGATGCAGTGCAGATGCAGCAGTGGCAGTGGCAGAGCCATGGGCAGCAGCACGGATGCAGAGGGAGTTGCAGTACGGATGCAGCAGTGGTAGTGGCAGAGCCATGGGTAGCAGTACAAGATGCAGTAGTGTAGAGGATGATGGGCAACAAGCCTAGCATCAGCACAGGGACCGATGCTGGATGATCAGGGTGATACTCAGTGAGGAGTATTACTAGAGCACACTCCTCGCTAAGAGGGAGTGTTGATTTGGGGTAGCATCGGATGTGCTCTAGCCACGAAATTTGGTGGAGAGGTTGGGGCACATGAGATCTCCAATACCCAAAAAGGGTTTGGGCAGATTCTAAACAGTTTGGGAGATATTAAAATAATTAATATTTTTAATGGAGTCCCTAAGTCTAAACTTAGGGAAATTAAAATATTAATGTGGATTAATATAAAACTGTGTTAGAATGGTCCAAAAGACATGGATCAAGCCAGATTTAATCTTAGCCGTTGATTAGGGACTTAATCTCGGTTGTTGATATGTCAACAGGAAAAGTATAAGAGGAGGCTGGAGGGTCACTTGGAGAACACACCAGAGTGATCATTCGTTCTATTCTCTAGAGCGGGGTTTGCTAAGAGAGATAGAATCAGTGATCAGTTGCAGCGAAGGGCAGTGAGTACGAGGCAAGAAGGCAGGGACAGTGCCAAGAGACCAGCGCAGAAGCAGAGAGAGGCAAACGCAGAGCCAGATGGAGCCACATAGAGGCAGCAGAGACTTCATAGAGCCAGAAGGGCCTGCGTCATCCACGCAGAGGCTGCAGGAGTGACGTAGAGAGCAAGAGAGGTTGCGCAAATCCTCAGTAGGCTTACGCAGAGGGTTTCAGGTTGACGCAGAGGCCAGTAGGGCTGACGCTGGGGTTCAGATTGTTTTGGAGAGGGATTTCGTGGAGCAAGCTTTCCGAATACTTGCTTCCAAAGAGAGGTATTGCTGCCAGATTTTTATCTTTGTCAGGTTAGCCAATTTGGCACCCAGTGTACTCAGAGAAGAGCTACTTAATAATAAAACCCTCAAATGGCTGCACCGGTTTCCCGCATTGGGTTTTTCCGGGGACATTAGTCCAAAAATAATGGTGTCATTTGTGTGCTTGTTTCTGTTTCCTTCAGTTGATGATCTGTAATATGTTGAGCATGCACTTGTATTTATTTTCAATATTTACATGGTAAATAACTTGTTAATTAATAGAATAAGTAGGTAGGAATAAATCAGTAAAGTGCATGGAGGGTTTCTAACTGTTAGACTTAGAAATTCCAACATAAAACACTATTATGCTTGCTGGCCGACCTTGACAAATTGTTAAGAAATACAAATATCATATCTCCATAAATACATGTCAGAATCAGATGATCGTTAGATCAATTCTACACCTCTCGATGAGAGGAATCCAAGAAAAATATCAGCTGCCATAAATGAGATGACCCACATGGAGTTTAGCGCTAGTTGCCTATTTTAACATTTTTCAAACAAAAACGGGAGAGCGGTTCCATGCTACCAATGTGCTGCATGTACCAAGATTGGGGATGAATTTACTTTCCATGTCGCAACTTCAAGGCAAAGGCTAGGACGTTTTCTTTATCAAGGAGAAAGTATACGTCAAACGTCCAAGCTGGAAAAAGAAATTGCAGATTAGGATCAAAAGTAACAGGTTGTATAGACTACAACTAGTGTCACCAATGGCACTAATAGGCAGTCATGGAGACAAGGATTTGAACGAACTATGGCACAGAAGAATGGGATATTTGCACCATGGGGCTCTGAGAATTCTTAGAAACACTGTAACAGGAGTTCCAGATCTTAGTACGGAACGAGATGATGTATGCAGAGGATGTGCTTTGGGAAAGTATTCTAAAGCAACATTTCCTAGAAGTAAGGACATGGCTAAGAGTGTACTAGGATTGATACACTCATATATTTGCGGACCTATGTCCACTAAATCTCTTAGTGGTGTCGAGTACTTCCTTACCTTCATTGATGACCACTCAAGGAAAACTTGGATTTATTTTCTGAAAACCAAGGATGAAGTTTTCTATCGATTCAAAGAGTTTAAGGCTCTGGTGGAGAATCTGACTAGGAAGAAAATAAAAGGTTTGCGCTCAAATAATGGTGGAGAGTATGTCGATAAGGACTTCACTGATTTTTGCGCTAAGGAGGGCATCAGACGAGAGTGGATAGCTCCTTACAATTTGGAGTAGAATGGAGTAGCAGAAAGGAAGAACATGACTATTGTAGAAGTAGCTAGGGCCATGATGTATGATCAGGATATGCCAAAATTCCTGTGGGCAGAAGCATGCAACACAAGAGTCTATGTTCAGAACAGGACTCCTCATCGGGGATTGGGCAAGATTACTCCAGAGAAAGTTTTCACAGGGAAGACACCTAAAGTCAGTCATTTCAGGATATTTGGGAGCTTAGCATATTGTCGCGTACCCGAGGAAAAGAGGAAGAAGATGGATCAAACTGCAGAGAAAGGATATCTAGTGACATAGCAAGAACGCTTAGGCATACAAAACCTATCTTCCAAGGAGAAGGAAGGTAGTAGTTCAACAAGATGTGAAGTTCATGGAGGACAGGGCTTTCAGAAAATCTCGAGAAATGCCTTCCAAGGAGCAGTCAAAAGAGGTGTCGTTGGTCAAACCTCTTCAACCAACGGAAGTAAAGAATTCTTCCTCAGGTGAGGAAGAATTTCAGGATGAGGAGGAGATAATAGAAGCATCTGCTGGCAGAGGAAGAATGAGCAGGGAACTTCGTCATATTTTGCGAGATGCAGAGGACTTCATCGGTGTGCCAAGGAACAATAAGAGGGAGCGAAAACGACCAGATAGATATCAGGAATTAGTAGCTCAGGATGGGGAGCCTGCCAGTTTTCAAGAGGCAGTTCAACATCAGGTTTGGCTGGATGCGATGGTAGAGGAGTACAACTCCATAATGGTGAATGATGTCTGGGAGGTAGTGCCAAGGCCTTAAGACAGATCAATGGTAGGTTCGAGATGGATCTACAAGATTAAATACGCTATAGACGGCAGTGTTGAGAAATACAAATCCAGATTTGTGGTTAAGGGGTATGCTCAGAAGGAAGGAATTGACTACGAAGAGACCTTCACCCCGGTAGCCAGGTATACATCTATTAGAACCGTGATATCTCTTGCAGCACAGATGGGGTGGGATTTTCATCAGATGGATGTCAAAACAACATTTCTGAACAGGGTGATAGAAGAAGAGGTATACATTGAACAACCAGATGGCTTTGAGGCACATGAGAAGAAGTCTCATGTATGCAAATTGAAGAAAACCTTGTATGGGCTAAAATAGGCACCTAGAGCATGGTATGGTCGAATTGATGGCTACTTGCAAAAGATGGGATTTGTCAAGAGTGACGCAGATCCAAATCTCTGCTATCTAGTTGCAGAGAATGAGCCTCTAATCTTAGTATTGTATGTGGATGATCTCTTTCTGACAGGATCATCCAGGCTTATAGGGGACTGCAAGAAGAATCTAGCCACGAAATTTGATATTAAGGATTTGGGATGAATGCATTATTTCATAGGGTTGGAAGTTTGGCAGCAAAAGGGGGAGATTTTCCTTGGGCAAGGGAGATATGCTACATAAATCCTTAAGAGATTCAAGATGGAGGACTGTAAGCCCATGGCTACTCCAATGATCACCAACTAGAAGAAGATTGATGCATCAGAAGACAAGGATGTTGATCCCACCTTATACAGACAGCTCCTAGGGTCTTTGATGTATCTGGTCAACACCAGGCCTGACATTTGTTACGTTGTCAACACCCTCAGTTAGTTCATGGTGGAACCAAAGAGGGTGCATTGGGCAGCAACCAAACATTTTCTTAGATATATATAGGGAACAGTCGATTATGGACTCTTGTACACCAGGAGTAAGGATATCAGATTGAGTGGATTCACTGATGCAGATTGGGCAGGAAGTTTAGTGGATTGGAAAAGTACCTCTGGGTACTGTTTCAACATTGGATTAGGAATGACCTACTGGTGCAGTAGGAAACAGAAATCCGTGGCTCTAAGCTTAGTAGAGGCAGAATATATGGCCGCAAGCATAGCTTAGTGTGAGGCCATATGGCTTAGAAAACTGTTTGTGAACCTATTTACAAGAAAGATGGAGGCGACCAGGATCATGTGTGATAATCAGAGTTGCATCAAGCTCTCTAAGAACCCAGTGTTCCATGATTGGTCAAAACATATTGATATCTGGTGTCACTTTGTTAGAGACTGTGTCCAATGAGGAGCTGTACAATTGAGCTACACTCCTATAGGAGAACAGGCGACAGACATCCTTACCAAGGCCCTTGGAAGAACTAAGTTTGATTATTTCAGGGAGAAGATGGGGATGATAAAGAATCCATTTCAGTAGCAGAAATGGGTATGATGTTGCAGTGCAGTAGTAGTCAGCAGTAGCACGATGCAACATGATGAGAAGGAGTTTGCAGTGCAGATGCAGTGTTGGGAAGAAGGACCAACAGCAACACGGATGCAGAGGGAGTTGTAGTGCAGATGCAGTGTTGGGAAGATGGACCAGCAACAGCACAGATGCAGAGGGAGCTGCAGTACAGATGTAGCAGTGGCAGTGATAGAGCCATGGGCAGCAGTACAGGATGCAGCAGTGCAGAGGATGTTGGGCAGGGAGGCTTAGCATCAGCACAGGTACCGATGCCGTATGATTAGAGTAATGCTTAGTATGGAGTATTACTAGAGCACGGTCCTCACTAAGAGGGAGTGTTGATTTGGGGTAGCATCGGATGTGCTCTAGCCATGAAAATTGGTGGAAAGGCTAAAGCACATGGGATCTCCAAGACCCAGAAATGGTTTGGGCAGATTTTAACTGCTTTGGGAGATATTAAAATAATTAATATTTTTAATGGAGTTCCTAAGTCTAAACTTAGGAAAACTAAAATACTAATGGGTATTAATATAAAAGTGGGTTAGAAGGTTCCAAAAGTCATGGATCAAGCCAAATCTAATCTTAGCCGTTGATTAGAGATTTAATCTCTGTTGTTAAAGGACCAATAGGAAAAGTATAAGAAGAGGCTTGAGGGTTAGTTGGAGAACACACTGAGGGAGACCAGTCAGTTCGATTTCTGGAGTGGGGTTATCTGAGAAATTCGAACTAGTGGTCTGGGGAGCGGTAGGAGGCAGCGGGTACGGAACAGAGAGTCGGGATCAGCACCAGAAGACCAGCGCAGAGGTTGGGGAGGCAGATGTAGAGGCAACAGATTACGTAGTCACTGGAAGGCCTGCGTGGGTGACGTAGAGAAGCCCAATGCTGACGCAAAGAGGCAGGAGCTGATGCAGTAGGTCTGGGAACTGCGTAGAGGCCAGTGAGCTTGAGAATTTGTTCTTTGTTGGATAAGCTAGTTTGACACCTAGTTGTACTGAAGAATTGCTTAATAATAAAATCGTCCTATGCTGCACTGATTTTCCCGCATTGGGTTTTTCTGGGGACATTTGTCCAAAATATCTGTGTTGATGTGTTGATTCTTGTGCATATGTTTGTTTCTCTATTATGGTGTGATATCTGCAGCAAAATTTATTTTAATGTTTACTGAAGGGTTTTTCGTAAATAACTTATTGGCAAATAAGTAGGTAAAATAAATCAGTTGTTGTAGTGATAGAATTTTCACAATCTTTGACAAAAGGAATTTTTCCTATGTCCTCTAACATCAAATCAATGCAATGTATAGCACAAGGTGTCCAAAATAAAGTAGGATGCTTCTCCATAAGCATCTTGCCAACAACAACATAATTTGCAACATTGTCTGTTATGACTTGGACAACATGTTGTGGACCCACCTCCAAAATAAACACATCCAACAAATCACATAATAATCGTGCATCTTTGATATGTGTAGATGCATCAACAGATTTCATAAACATTGTCCCATTGGGACAATTAACCAAGAAGTTTATAAGGCTTTTACCCTTTTGATCAGTCCAACCATCTGACATCACGGTGCATCCTGTGTGTGCCCATGATGCCCTAAACTCTTCCAATCTCTTGGTGCAGTCAACCTTTTCATTTTGAAGAATGCAATCTTTAAAGTCATCATAAGAAGGGACTTTGCACCCCGGGCTAACAATTGCAATAGCATCAGCAACACGCTGGAAAAATGGATTATTCCTTGCAATGCTAAAAGGAATATCACTCCAAAGAAGAAACTTGCCCAACAACTTGTTAGCGTCTTCTTTCTCTTTTTTTTAATAGTTGAAGAGATAGATGGTTGTGAACCAGACGTGGTTCTAGGAACAAAATATGATGAAGAAACTATAGGGTTGGTTGTAGATATTGATGCTGAAGTAGAACTAGCGCCACTCTCATATTCACCTCCTAACACTCTATTCTCTGCTAGTTGACTCTTCAGAGCTGACTTGGACAATTTGGTTTGCTCTATTTCTTCCAATGATTTGAGGGCTCTTCGGATGATTTCCGGATTTGTATTGGTGCAAGGCCCTACCTCATGTCCAGGGATTTTTGCAAAGGTGATACTTCAATCTGTATACCCCCTCGGCCATATGATGCCCACACAACTTGCAAGTCAAGTTTGATCTGTCATACCCTCCATCAGGTTCACCAAATTCCCACAGAAGGTCCAATTTCCTTGGCATGTTTGTCACTTTGTTGAACTCTTGAGTTTTAATGTAAGATGAAATTTCAAGTTGAATCTAGGGCACAAGAAGAATTGCAAGTTAAAAAAATAAAAATAAAATTTACATACAACACATTAAATTTTGGCAAAAAAAAAAACCTCAACTCAATGCAACAATAATGGAAAAAATGCACATTCAAACCCAAGCAAAAATGATGCAAAAAATAGAGCACAAGAAGAAATTAAACTTATAAATCTAATAATCAAGTTTTTGCATTTTTGACCAAAATGAACCCTCTCCACTCTATGCAACAAAAATGAAAAGAAAAAACACAATCAAATCCACTCAAAAATCATTGATAATCAATGGGTTATAGAAACCCAAGCAAAAACAAGAAAAAAACAAAAAATAATAGCCAAATTTGGTGCCCATACCTGGAAACCACGCTTTGTTGAAGAAATTTGGTCCAAACTCGATTTTTTCTTGCTTGGGATGCTAAAATCTTTCGCTTTTCTCCTCCTTTGCCCTTGTAGATGACTTCCTCTCCTCCTCAGCTCTCAAACTTGCCCACTGTCTGAAAAAAAATGACAAAAAAAAACAAAAAATCGGCTCTTAAAACCTGCTGTTTCTGCCACTCACGATTTTTACTAGTCGGATCGCGATTTTTTCGTAAAAATCACTATTTTTTGAAAATAAAAAAATCTTCGAAAAAGTTGATGATTAAATTGGTAGGGTGAAAAAATCGCAATTTAATCGCGATGTTCGCAACACTGGATCCCACGGGACTATGATACAAAGGTAACCACGAAATCGGGCAATGGATACAAGAATACAAACCTAACCTAGTCTTTCCGCCGAATCCCCCAACCAACCCATGCCCAAAGGTGCCTATGACAAGTAAGGAAAACTACTCAAACTATACCAATGAAAAGCCATACCTTTGGGGTTGGGAGGCCCACCTTCAAACATACATTCATAAAATATGGGCGAGGGATCACATGGCTAGCTCAGGTGGCGAAGAAAATGGCGCATCGAGCTATCTGGGGGCTGCAAGGCGCTGTTGTCTACCGGCTGAGGACCATCTAAGAGAAAATATTTTCTCCCATATACACTACCCACAGGTGGTGGATAACATCTTTCTCCAATTGGGACATGAACTCTCAGGAAAGTGCGTGAAGCCACTCAAACGGGAGGTCATGAGAACACCAACAATCTCTTGGTTACCACAGACCTATTCCCTGCACATATCAAAGACCAAGCACAAGGGGTAACATGTTTTTGCAATGTCTTATGATCACCCATGTTTAGTATTAGGCCGTAAAATTAACAGAAAAAAACAAAAATATTCAAATTTAAATCTAAATGCAACTAATCTATTATGAGAAGTATCATATGATGTTAGTTCTAATGAGAAAATCAGCATGCTATGCACCCTACCCTAACATGCATATAGTAAGGCTAATATTAAGTGTAATCATAAAGCCAATGAAACCAACATATCATCATATCCATATACATATGCTTTCCAGTATGATTACTCATGTAGAAAATCTCAAATTGAATGCGGACACAGTCACATGGAGGATGAAGTGGGTGGGAGGCGGGAAAATATGATCTCCACTCGAGGTAAAAGGAAGCCCTAGGGGAAGGAAAATAAGTCAATATAGAAGCGCATGGCTTTCCCTCTAAGTACACAATGGTGGAATGAATGATCACTCTCAAGAACTCCCTATCAATGTTGCACTAATCGTTATCAGGATTAATTCGGCGTGGGGAAAAAATTGGAAAAAATCGTAATAATCGGGAAAAAAATTGGTAATAATCAGGGAAAAATCGTTTGGTACAAAAATATTCATTTTTTTTCAATTTTTTTAATATTTAAACCATCTACAACATAAAATAAATACATTGACACATAAATATGATAAAATAACTAATATATAAGATGTTTAATACCATTTCTAGTGTTAAAATCACACATAATAGTGAATCATGTCCTGAATAGTAAGTCCTGACTCCTGAGTCCCAACTCAACCTCAAAATATCAACAAAAAATATAATAATGTATCTCATGAGTCATAATGTCATATACAATGAAATGAACAAAATAACTAAAGTCTAATATTATTGATTTCCTCTGCCCCTCTTGCGAGAAAATTCCATAGCTTTCCCTTTCCCTCTAGATGTAGATGCTAGTACTGGTGGAGTTGGCAGTGGAGTTTGCTGTGCTCTAGAAGCTGAAGAACTAGGAGTAGGAGCTATAGGAGGTAGACCACGTCCTCTACTGGTGGCAGGGGTAGCCCGGGCAGGTGGTGTCACCTCCTCCTCCTGTTGCTCCAACTCCTCCTCCTCCTCCTCCCCCTCCACTACATCCTACACTAACCAATCATCAACAGACTCCATGAGAGGCCTCTCGGCCTCAACCCTCCATGCAGCAGTGGTGTCAATCCCATCCAATGAGATGGCCTCCATATCAGGTGTCCTCTCAAGTTGCCTCACCCACAATCGAAGATTGTAGTAGACGTAGACCATGTCATTAAGTCGCTGGGACTCCAACCTGTACAAAGATCATGAAATAATAATTATAAAAAAAATATTGTTTAATGAATTCAAAAATTTATTTGGAAATTTGCAATATTTTAAATTTTTAAGTGTTAACCTGTTGTGCTTCTTCTTGTGTATTTTTTCAAATACACTCCAGTTGCACTCACATCCTAAGGAGCTACATGTTTGGCTGAGGATTCGAATGGCAAGCTTTTGCAGAAGGGGTACCCTGGCACCATACCAGAGTTGCGGGGGAGCGCTCCCCCCCTTCGAATCCGCTCCCAATCCGCGCTCTGGTTGGGAGTGGCTCGGGAGCACGACGCTCCCGATAAAAAAATTTGCGCTCCCTGTCAAAATGGGGAGCGTCGCTCCCGTCACTTTTGGAGCGAAAATTACAACTTGGGAGCGATCGCTCCCGAGTGTTTAATTTTCGCTCTTGGAGCGATTCGAGCGACGCTGGGAGCGATCCGCTCGGAAAAAAATCGCAGACGCGAAAAAAGATTAATTTAAAAAAAAATGTGTTTTAAAATGACTTGGGGGCAAAAAAAAATTCATTGTCACTTGAATGAGTTGAGGAGAAGCGGGAGAGAAACAACAAAGGAGCGAGGAGAAGCGAGGAGGAAGGAGCAAGCCTGCAAAGAGGTTAGTTACGTTAGTAACTTAGTAATTTAGTATTTTAAACCTTAGTTAGGTAGTAATTTATTATAGTTTAGTTAGTTTAATTTATTTAGTAAAAAAATCTTGAATGTAAATAAAATTAATAAATTAAATTAATTAATCTAAATAAATTAAATTAATTTTCTCATTCATATTCCCATTCCCATTCCCATTAAATTTTGCAGATTCAAAAGCCTACAAATATCAAACATCATGAACTTGGCTATATTTCTTAGCATTTTCCTCTTCTTGGTCCCTTTTTTGGTTATTATGGTGCTGGAGAGTAGGAAACGGAGGGGCCAAAATGAAGAAGGGGATGAAGAAGCTAGAGAAAGTGGATTTGATGAAAACCCCGATGAGGAGGAGTTGGAGGAGGGTGAACATGACTCTCAAAAAACTAAACAAGACCAAACCCCATTGTGGAAATATGTTAACAAGCCTGAAGCAGGGAAAGGGGGTGGAACCACTAAATTTCATTGCCCCCATTGCAACAATAATTACACAGGTTCATACACCCGTGCCAGAAAACACCTCTGCGGGAAAAGGCCATGGGATGGAGATAAACAAATAGGAATCAAAACTTGTGTAGCTGTGTCAGCAACAAATAGAGCCAAATACATAAGGGAAGAGGAGGAAGCCCAATACAAATCTAAAAACGCAAGGGGTTTCTTTGAACCAAGCTCACAATCACAAGCACAAAGAACTCCTTCAGCGTCCTCCGAAGGCAGTGGATATGGAGGCACAGGGTCACCAGCTTTAAGGCGTAGAACCATATTAGATTTCCTTGATGAGGGCTGTAGGAATGATGTGGATTCAAAGGTTACAGGTTTCTCTATGCATATGGGATACCATTCAATGTTCTTCGCTCACCTTATTGGCACGAAATGGTTTCTGCCATAAATGATGCCCCTAAAGGATACAAGAGCCCTGGGTATGACAAGGCAAGAACTGTTGGACTTGGTCATGAAAAAGCAAAAATATCACATCTTTGAATAGAATGACAAGTTCTTGGACTGACCATGGGGTGTCCATTGTATTTGATGGATGGACAAATGTAAAAGGCAAGCCATTGATAAGTGTTCTTGCTGTGTCTGTTAGTGGTGCCATCTTTCTAACTGCATATGATTACTCAGACACTAAGTCACCTGACACGGGGATTCGGGACACGTAGGATTCGGGATTCGTGGTGTCGGATTCGGGACACGCTGACCCCCCGGAACAGGACACGTTATATATTATTTTATTAAAATATATATATATATATATAATATATTTAAAAATATATATATATATATATATATATATATATATATTAAAAATTAGATATTATCATATTTCTTACACAAATTTTAATTAATGATACAAATTTATTGATTTCAAACATAGATCTTCATCTATAGCTATTAGCATCCATAGTACATACAAAATTCAAATAAATATCAGTGGTACTGGTCACATAAATGGTAAATCTATTAAAAATTTAAATCATGATTCATAATTCATAACTGAAAGACAACTTACAACTACAAGATAGTAAGATAAACACACTGACAACTGTAGTTTTCTCATTAAGTCATCAAATCAAAATGTGTTACATAGGTAGTGTTGGTGCAATGTCAATGGCAAATAGAAATAGAAAATATAAAACAACTACAGGTATACAAGCCTCAAGGCATCAATTAGCATCAGAATCAGCATCACTGTCCCCATCATCATGGTCCCCGCTGCTCTCCTCTACATCCTCCTCCTCCCCTGTATCCATAGTCGCCTTTGCATCTGCTGGTATGGAGGCTGACCCCTCTAAGTCATCAAATCTAACAGGCTCTAGCACTGGATCATTGAGATCCATGTTGGCCAATGCCAACTCAACAATGGTGTCCAGACCCATATCATTAGGAACAATGTTACTTGGGAGCGGGAGCGAAAGCGGGGAGCGGGAGCGAAAACGGGAGCGGGAACGACATATTCAGAAGCTCTTGGTTTGGTGCTCTTGATTAAATACGAGTTCCATACCTTAATACATGAAAAAATTCAATGGAAACATTGCAATCCCCCAATCCTAAAATCCTGAAAAACTGATAAGTCTGCTGGATTTTGAATGAAATCTAAAATTCTACTTTCTCCATATGAAATCCAATGAGGTCGGAACCACTCTCAAACATCCTGAGTCATTTCATGGTGATGTTAAAAATTTAAGTAAAAGGATGAAAATGAAGATTAAGGAGAATGTCACTTTTACTTTAAGAATTTAACATTACCATGAATAACATATCAATACTAGGGCCTAGACTTGATTATGAAGCTGCCAAAATGCTCTACTCCTTGCTGCAACAGCACAAATCACTTACCAAATGAAAATATTAATGAGCAAACACGCCCTTTTCATACCCGCGCTGAGCTTAGCAAGTCTTGGAAACTGGACACGTGTCCTAAAATCGCGACACGCCCCTGAAAATCGCGACACGCCCTCGGACACGACGTGTCCGAAACGGACACGACGTGTCCTGTGATTTGGACACGAATCCAGACCGAATCGTGTCGGATTCGCCGGATTTGGGATTCGCAGGGGGTTTAGGACGAATCCGGTTTCCTAGCTCAGACAAGTTCAAGACCACTATCAACATTGCAGAAGCATTACTTGAAACAATTGACCGTATTGGGCCATACAATGTCATCCAAGTCATCACTGATAATGCTCCTAATTGTAAGGCAGCGGGAGTAATTATTGAGGATAAATACCCCAACATATTTTGGTCTGGATGTTTGGTTCACACATTGAACCTGCTGATGCATGATGTTGTCAAGAACAAAAATGCACAATACAAATGGATTGGTGATTTGTACAAGAAAGGCAAACAAATGATAAAATTTATTACAAATCATAGCAATACCCATGGCCTTTTCCGCAGTCACTCAAGGTTGGAGTTGTTGAAGATTGCGAAGACCAGATTTGGTAGCTATTACCTCACCTTTAGGCGCCTTTTGAAGGTAAGAGAGTCATTGGCTAGCATGGTATCAAGTCCACATTGGTAGGTATTAAAGGAAAGGGCTACAAATGCAGCTGACAGGCAAGGTTTTGAACTGGTGGAGGAGGCCGCTCTTGATGGTCAATTTTGGTCAAGTGTGAGGCAAGTATTGGATTTCACCAAGCCCATTTATTACATGATTCGGTTTGCAGATACAGATAAACCAGTGATTGGCGAGGTGTATGAGCAGATGGATACCATGTTGGGGCAAATAAAAGATATTGTTCATAACAGAGATCCCGACTTGTACAAACTGATTCACAATTTTGTGTGTGTAAGGTGGAATAAACTTAATCTTCCACTACATTGCTTGGCGTATATCGTTACGCCAAAATACTACTCTACATCTTCGCTGGGCCAACCTGCGCCACGGGGTGGGATTAGGACCAAACCCCATTTAGATGCAGAGGTAACTAGTGGATATTTGCAAGCATTGGAAAAGTTGATACCTGACAGGGAGGAATGTGTAGCTGTGCGCCTTGAAATAGGCAAATACTTCAGTGGCACTGGTTTGTTTGGTACCTGTTAGCGCTTGAAATTTCACCTCAGGCTGAGAAAGGTAAACCTCAAGGCAACATCAAACCATTTAGCCTCGTAGCTAGCCCTACGGGGCAGGAGAAGGCTCTCTCCGGTCTGTCTCGTAAAATCTTCAATAGATGAGATGACCAATAAGGTAACACTGATATTAGGCTAGTAAACTGATCAAAGAGTTTGATTTGGGGTTTTTGGGGTTTTTGGTGGCAAATTGAGGAGAGGGCAATTTTGGGTGCGGGGATTGGACACAGTTTCTGCAGGGGATTCCTTGGGGCGAGGTAGGAGACAGTGTTGATGCCTTTGATTGAGGTGGATGGTCAGGAATGAAAGGTGAAGAGCTAAAGAGAGCAAACAATAACTTTGAATTCGCTTTAGACAGTAGAAAACATTGAAATTAAACAAACTTAAAAGCAGAGCATGGCAAGCATGAATTCTTACTTTAACACTTCATTTGTTTAATATGCAGAAGTAAAAGAAAGGAAATGAGTCACATAACAAGCTTACAAGTACATTGAGAAACACAACATCAACACATGAGTCCACAAGAATCCCAAAGAGGACTGCAAAACCCTGGTCTTCCTTAGCCAAAAATTGCAGAAATACAGTGAATAATACAATGATAGCTTCTTCCTCAAGAGTCCAACCATGAAAATGAGCAAGAAAGTACATAATATAGATGATCTAACTTCTTTCCCTGCCTCCATGGGTCGAGCTCACTATCCTAGGAGCTGTTTCAACCACTTCTAAACTAAGCACTACAAACTAGGCATTCAAAACAACTTGCCTCTATAAGCTAGGAAACCAATTCATTCATTTAATTTTCACCCTTTTCATGAATGAATCTTCTAGAAGAGTTACATAAGAGTAAAAGTGTCATAAAAGTACAATAATTACATCAAAGAGGATCATAATCCAGCCCAAAAAGTCAAACTGCGTCAAACTGCGTTTTTCTGAGCTGTACAGTGCATTTTGGAAAAATCTGCCTGACGGGTCGCGCGCCCCTGCTTGACGGGTCGCGCGCCTTTGGAGCGATGTTTGAGGCACTTGCAGGTGTCCAAATTGAGCAAAAGTGGGCTTGTTGGAAAGGTCTGTGAGACTACTTTCCAACCCAACTGGAATTTTTGAATTTGGAGGTCATTTGCCCTGTCAAAACTTAATTCTCCCAAGACTGGTTTCTGCAACTCAAAAAAGGGTCAGAAAGTCAATTTTTGGTAGTTTTTTGACCTTTTGGGGGACCAAAACTGCACAAAATCTCAAGTCCATCCATGGGCATATGTAACTTTGCATGACACTAACATTGGCTCCAATGGGGATGGTAGCTCCTTGGAGATGCCAAGAACCTTAGACCTCTGGGAGAGCATACCAGTGCTTTATAATCATTGGGCAATGGAGTCATTATTTGACAAACAATACAAGACTTTGACTCATTTATTGACTGAAACCTGACTCAAGCCGACACAATTATGAAACCTACATGACTGAAAACTGACTCACAAATGACTTATGACTGACTTAACTAAAACAAGAACTTACAAAGCTTATTGAAGGGCAGCAGTCCATCAAGATTTGAAATCATGATGACAACCACCTGTGTTTCTTACAAGACAATATACCATCAAACTATATCAAAATGCCAATGCAACCAATCAAGCAGATGGCTTCTTGATTGATTCTCCTAATTAGATCTCATGATCAACAATAGATACTGGTAACTGGGCATCCAAAAACATAGTTGACCATGATCTCCTTCATCACTGAACATCGCAATAAACACTGTCACTGCTGGCTGCAACAAACTTGCTAGAGGATCGTGAAAAACATGAAGATTTGCCATTGCCACCTTCTGCTGAAAGAACAAGTAATCATTTATTTCAAATTTTGATCTGCCTTCATCATGTGCTTCAGTAAAAGTACGCTCATGGGCTTCAAAAAATTCTGAACAAGTAGATGAGCAGATCTCCTCTTGAAATAACATTTCAAAACATGAGACATATGAGGAAGAATCTGAAATGGAATCCTGAATGGTCTGATCTTTTGTAGTTTGAATATATGGTAGGTTATTTCTATATGACATGAGGGCCAGGGTATCATGTTCCTTATTACATTCATCAATCATAAGAGAAGAAACTTCAGATGGTCCTTGAAGCACAAGATGATCATTTATATCGTCTACCACAAATTCATGCAGAAAAACTTTTTCACTTGCTTGAGCAAAGATCTCACCTTGTTGTTCATGAGCTGACTGAATGACCTCCTCATGAAGATCTAATTCCGGTGAGGTGGGAGCACTTAGATTTGTAACTTCGTTTTCTTCATGCCCGCTGATCTCAACAGTCGAGTTCTTCTTTATAGGATTCAACACAAGGTATTCTTGGTCACCATGATTTGAATGTTGATCTGAAATAGCTGACTTGACTGCATCACATTCTGAAATTGAATCTTGACTACCCTGCACATTGTCTTCTTCTGTGGGTAGATCTGAAACAAGCTCTTCTCTTTCATCAATTACAGCCATATGGCCATCTTCAACCTGCTGATCTTGACAAGTATCCTCTAAGATTTCTATGTGCTGCTGAAACGGCTTTTCATACAGGGCTTCCATGATCTCTTCATCCATGAAATTATCATCTTCATAAAACTTCTCAAGGCTTTCAATAAAACTATAGGCATGCTTGCAACAGTCTTGAACTAATTTCAATGATGGATAAGAGTCCTTATATCTTTCAATGAACATAGCATGAAAATCCTTTAAACAGTAAATACAAGCAGGTGGCAAACTTTCATACCATGATTGAGCTTCACCTTCCAGAGTGGCCAAGAATATCTTCATCAAGCAGTCTTCAGGAAAATCCACCTTCAACTTGCGAATATGCATATGAAATCTAACTAGATGTAAAGCAGCATCCTTCTTACCATCATCATTAAATGTAGGCAAATTCCTTGACCAATCTACCTTGGGAATCTTATTCGGAAAACCTGGAATGTGATCTCGGCTCAAGGGAGCGTATCTTCTTGCAATCCGATCCATCTTGAAAATCTCAAAGCTACTGATCTTCCTGCAGTGAAGTCACCATGAAGCATTGGTCTCTGGAGTTTTCAGTGAATGAAGTCGCCAGGTGAATGATTTCAGCGTTTCAAGTGTCTGATCGTTGTTCACCATCAACAATCAGATCTGAACTTGATACATGTGCTGGGGCGAAATGCAAATGAAGTGCTGTATTCACAAGCTCACAGAGATTGACTGAAGCAACGTTTATCTACTTCCGCTAATGCAAAGCAAAAGCGTTTCGAAGGCTACCTGGCATAACTTCAGGCTCCGTCTAAGACTTATGAAACAAACACATCAATCCACAAACAAGTTTGTTCTCCCCAGTATGGTCGCCAGTATGTTAGCGCTTGAAATTTCACCTCAGGCTGAGAAAGGTAAACCTCAAGGCAACATCAAACCATTTAGCCTCGTAGCTAGCCCTACGGGGCAGGAGAAGGCTCTCTCCGGTCTGTCTCGTAAAATCTTCAATAGATGAGATGACCAATAAGGTAACACTGATATTAGGCTAGTAAACTGATCAAAGAGTTTGATTTGGGGTTTTTGGTGGCAAATTGAGGAGGGCAATTTTGGGTGCGGAGATTGGACACAGTTTCTGCAGGGGATTCCTTGGGGCGAGGTAGGAGACAGTGTTGATGCCTTTGATTGAGGTGGATGGTCAGGAATGAAAGGTGAAGAGCTAAAGAGAGCAAACAATAACTTTGAATTCTCTTTAGACAGTAGAAAACATTGAAATTAAACAAACTTAAAAGCAGAGCATGGCAAGCATGAATTCTTACTTTAACACTTCATTTGTTTAATATGCAGAAGTAAAAGAAAGGAAATGAGTCACATAACAAGCTTACAAGTACATTGAGAAACACACCATCAACACATGAGTCCACAAGAATCCCAAAGAGGACTGCAAAACCCTGGTCTTCTTTAGCCAAAAATTGCAGAGATACAGTGAATAATACAATGATAGCTTCTCCCTCAAGAGTTCAACCAGGAAAATGAGCAAGAAAATACATAATATAGATTATCTAACCTCTTTCCCTGCCTCCATGGGTCGAGCTCACTATCCTAGGAGCTGTTTCAACCACTTCTAAACTAAGAACTACAAACTAGGCATTCAAAACAACTTGCCTCTATAAGCTAGGAAACCAATTCATTCATTTAATTTTCACCCTTTTCATGAATGAATCTTCTAGAAGAGTTACATAAGAGTAAAAGTGTCATAAAAGTACAATAATTACATCAAAGAGGATCATAATCCAGCCCAAAAAGTCAAACTGGGTCAAACTGCGTTTTTCTGAGCTGTACAGTGCATTTTGGAAAAATCTGCCTGACGGGTCGCGCGCCCCTGCTTGACGGGTCGTGCGCCTTTGGAGCGATGTTTGTGGCACTTGCAGGTGTCCAAATTGAGCAAAAGTGGGCTTGTTGGAAAGGTCTGTGAGTCTACTTTCCAACCCAACTGGAATTTTTGAATTTGGAGGTCATTTGCCCTGTCAAAACTTAATTCTCCCAAGACTGGTGTCTGCAACTCAAAAAAGGGTCAGAAAGTCATTTTTTGGTAGTTTTTTTTACCTTTTGGGGGACCAAAACTGCACAAAATCTCAAGTCCATCCATGGGCATATGTAACTTTGCATGACAAATCTAGAAATGCTGAGTTTTCGCCAAAAGGAGTTGCCATGATGAAGGGTCGCGCGCGGGATGAGACCCGTTAATGGAAAAAACCTGCAAATTGCATAAAAAATTCACAAATGACAAAATTTTCTCCAAATTTCTTGAAATTTGGGCTGGGAGTTCCCAGTAAAGTACCATTCTCATTCAAAGAGGCTTTGGCCAAAATTTGGAGTGGATCGGGCATTTTCCGTCGTTTTAGTGCTTTGGCCAACCGTCCTTGGAGCACCTTCGTTCTCGCCGGTATTTTTGACATTTCTTTAAAACCATGACACCTGTGCAAAAAGTGAAGGAGGTTTTTCTTCCTTGGCATGTTCTGGACAAAAACCTCTCTCAGTTTTCCAAAATTCATTTTTTATTGCTCTGGAACATCATTTGAGTGCGACTTGTCCCGATGTGTGAAACAAGGAATTTTGTCGAAATGGAGCGAAATGAAGGGAATAGGGGGCTTCTAAATTCTTGGGGAAATTTTTGGGAGTAGGGAGGGATGTTAGGAAGCTTGGGAAAGTGGAATCTCAGAGATTGAGTGAGAGGAAGGGGTCCAAAAGGGCAAAACACAGGCCCAACCTAGAAAATTGCCAGGTTGTAGCTAGAAACTAAGGTTTGTGCAAAAATGAGGAATTTGGCGGATCTAAGGGATGGGAAGTGTTTGATAAGGTACTTTAAGGATAGGGGAAGGTGTATGAACATCAGGAAACAAGTTTTGCCGGTGATTTGACCATCTAAGAGAAATTGCCTTCAAAACCCTAGGAGAGGGAAAAGACCTTGCCAAGGCAGAACTGAAGCATGAACAAGATGTAAAATGACTCATTAGACACTGACATGATAATGACAACCCAATGAATTATGATTGACTCAGCTGAATAGTGACATAGACTGACATTTTGACAACTTTAGAAGGAGTTAAAGCAAACCCTAGACCTAATGCCTAGTGACCAAATTTTGCTTGAAAATTCTTTGAAATGACAAAATTTGACTTGGAAACTCTGAGACCACTTTGTAAGAGCCTATTTGATCACTGGAGGAAGGCTGGAAAGACTGACACTAACATTGGATCCAATGGGGATGGTAGCTCCTTGGAGATGCCAAGAACCTTAGACCTTTGGGAGAGCAGACCAGTGCTTTATAATCATTGGGCAATGGAGTCATTATTTGACAAACAATACAAGACTTTGACTCATTTATTGACTGAAACCTGACTCAAGCCGACACAATTATGAAACCTACATGACTGAAAACTGACTCACAAATGACTCATGACTGACTTAACTAAAACAAGAACTTACAAAGCTTATTGAAGGGCAACAGTCCATCAAGATTTGAAATCATGATGACAACCACCTGTGTTTCTTACAAGACAATATACCATCAAACTATATCAAAATGCCAATGCAACCAATCAAGAAAATGGCTTCTTGATTGATTTTCCCAGTCAGATCTCATGATCAACAATAGATACTGGTAACTGGGCATCCAAAAACATAGTTGACCATGATATCCTTCATCACTGAACATCGCAATAAACACTGTCACTGTTGGCTGCAACAAACTTGCTAGAGGATCGTGAAAAACATGAAGATTTGCCATTGCCACCTTCTGCTGAAAGAACAAGTAATCCTTTATTTCAAATTTTGATCTGCCTTCATCATGTGCTTCAGTAAAAGTACGCTCATGGGCTTCAAAAAATTCTGAACAAGTAGATGAGCATATCTCCTCTTGAAATAACATTTCAAAACATGAGACATATGAGGAAGAATCTGAAATGGAATCCTGAATGGTCTGATCTTTTGTAGTTTGAATATATGGTAGGTTATTTGTATATGACATGAGGGTCAGGTTATCATGTTCCTTATTACATTCATCAATCATAAGAGAAGAAACTTAAGATGGTCCTTGAAGCACAAGATGATCATTTATATCGTCTACCACAAATTCATGCAGAAAAACTTTTTCACTTGCTTGAGCAAAGATCTCACCTTGTTGTTCATGAGCTGATTGAATGACCTCCTCATGAAGATCTAGTTCTGGTGAGGTGGGAGCACTTAGATTTGTAACTTCGTTTTCTTCATGCCAGCTGATCTCAACAGTCGAGTTCTTCTTTATAGGATTCAACACAAGGTATTCTTGGTCACCATGATTTGAATGTTGATCTGAAATAGCTGACTTGAATGCATCACATTCTGAAATTGAATCTTGACTACCCTGCACATTGTCTTCTTCTGTGGGTAGATCTGAAACAAGCTCTTCTCTTTCATCAATTACAGCCATATGGCCATCTTCAACCTGCTGATCTTGACAAGTATCCTCTAAGATTTCTATGTGCTGCTGAAACGACTTTTCATACAGGGCTTCCATGATCTCTTCATCCATGAAATTACCATCTTCATAAAACTTCTCAAGGCTTTCAATAAAACTATAGGCATGCTTGCAACAGTCTTGAACTAATTTCAATGATGGATAAGAGTCCTTATATCTTTCAATGAACATAGCATGAAAATCCTTTAAACAGTAAATACAAGCAGGTGGCAAACTTTCATACCATGATTGAGCTTCACCTTCTAGAGTGGCCAAGAATATCTTCATCAAGCAATCTTCAGGAAAATCCACCTTCAACTTGCGAATATGCATATGAAATCTAACTAGATGTAAAGCAGCATCCTTCTTACCATCATCATTAAATGTAGGCAAATTCCTTGACCAATCTACCTTGGGAATCTTATTCGGAAAACCTGGAATGTGATCTCGGCTCAAGGGAGCGTATCTTCTTGCAATCCGATCCATCTTGAAAATCTCAAAGCTACTGATCTTCCTGCAGTGAAGTCACCATGAAGCATTGGTCTCTGGAGTTTTCAGTGAATGAAGTCGCCAGGTGAATGATTTCAGCCTTTCAAGTGTCTGATCGTTGTTCACCATCAACAATCAGATCTGAACTTGATACATGTGCTGGGGTGAAATGCAAATGAAGTGCTGTATTCACAAGCTCACGGAGATTGACTGAAGCAGTGTTTATCTACTTCCGCTAATGCAAAGCAAAAGCGTTTCGAAGGCTACCTGGCATAACTTCAGGCTCCGTCTAAGACTTATGGAACAAACACATCAATCCACAAACAAGTTTGTTCTCCCCAGTATGGTCGCCAGTATGTTAGCGCTTGAAATTTCACCTCAGGCTGAGAAAGGTAAACCTCAAGGCAACATCAAACCATTTAGCCTCGTAGCTAGCCCTACGGGGCAGGAGAAGGCTCTCTCCGGTCTGTCTCGTAAAATCTTCAATAGATGAGATGACCAATAAGGTAACACTGATATTAGGCTAGTAAACTGATCAAAGAGTTTGATTTGGGGTTTTTGGGGTTTTTGGTGGCAAATTGAGGAGAGGGCAATTTTGGGTGCGGGGATTGGACACAGTTTCTGCAGGGGATTCCTTGGGGCGAGGTAGGAGACAGTGTTGATGCCTTTGATTGAGGTGGATGGTCAGGAATGAAAGGTGAAAAACTAAAGAGAGCAAACAATAACTTTGAATTCTCTTTAGACAGTAGAAAACATTGAAATTAAACAAACTTAAAAGCAGAGCATGGCAAGCATGAATTCTTACTTTAACACTTCATTTGTTTAATATGCAGAAGGAAAAGAAAGGAAATGAGTCACATAACAAGCTTACAAGTACATTGAGAAACACACCATCAACACATGAGTCCACAAGAATCCCAAAGAGCACTGCAAAACCCTGGTCTTCCTTAGCCAAAAATTGCAGAGATACAATGAATAATACAATGATAGCTTCTTCCTCAAGAGTCCAACCATGAAAATGAGCAAGAAAGTACATAATATAGATGATCTAACTTCTTTCCCTGCCTCCATGGGTCGAGCTCACTATCCTAGGAGCTGTTTCAACCACTTCTAAACTAAGCATTACAAACTAGGCATTCAAAACAACTTGCCTCTATAAGCTAGGAAACCAATTCATTCATTTAATTTTCACCCTTTTCATGAATGAATCTTCTAGAAGAGTTACATAAGAGTAAAAGTGTCATAAAAGTACAATAATTACATCAAAGAGGATCATAATCCAGCCCAAAAAGTCAAACTGGGTCAAACTGCGTTTTTCTGAGCTGTACAGTGCATTTTGGAAAAATCTGCCCGACGGGTCGCGCGCCCCTGCTTGACGGGTCGCGCGCCTTTGGAGCGATGTTTGAGGCACTTTCAGGTGTCCAAATTGAGCAAAAGTGGGCTTGTTGGAAAGGTCCGTGAGTCTACTTTCCAACCCAACTGGAATTTTTGAATTTGGAGGTCATTTGCCCTGTCAAAACTTAATTCTCCCAAGACTGGTTTCTGCAACTCAAAAAAGGGTCAGAAAGTCATTTTTTGGTAGTTTTTTTACCTTTTTGGGGACCAAAACTGCACAAAATCTCAAGTCCATCCATGGGCATATGTAACTTTGCATGACAAATCTAGAAATGCTGAGTTTTTGCCAAAAGGAGTTTCCATGATGAAGGGTCGCGTGCGGGGTGAGACCTGTTAATGGGAAAAACCTGCAAATTGCATAAAAAATTCACAAACGACAAAATTTTCTCCAAATTTCTTGAAATTTGGGCTGGGAGTCCCCAATAATGTACCATTCTCAGTCAAAGAGGCTTTGGCGAAAATTTGGAGTGGATCGGGCCTTTTCCGTCGTTTTAGTGCTTTGGCCAACCGTCCTTGGAGCACCTTCGTTCTCGCCGGTATTTTTGACATTTCTTTAAAACCAAGACACCTGTGCAAAAAGTGAAGGAGGTTTTTCTTCCTTGGCATGTTGTGGACAAAAACCTCTCTCAGTTTTCCAAAATTCATCTTTTATTGCTCTGGAACATCATTTGAGTGCGACTTGTTACGATGTGTGAAACAAGGAATTTTGTCGAAATTGAGCGAAATGAAGGGAATAGGGGGCTTCTAAATTCTTGGTGAAATTTTTGGGAGTAGGGAGGGATGTTAGGAAGCAGGGGAAAGTGGAATCTCAGAGATTGAGTGGGGAAGGGGTCCAAAAAGGCAAAACACAGGCCCAACCTAGAAAATTGCCAAGTATTAGCTAGAAACTAGGGTTTGTGCAAAAATGAGGAATTTGGCGGATCTAAGGGATGAGAAGTGTTTGATAAGGTACTTTAAGGACAGGGGAAGGTGTATGAACATCAGGAAACAAGTGTTGCCGGTGATTTGACCATCCAAGAGAAATTGCCTTCAAAACCCTAGGGGAGGGAAAAGACCTTGCCAAAGCACAACTGAAGCATGAACAAGATGTAAAATGACTCATTAGACACTGACATGATAATGACAACCCAATGAATTATGATTGACTCAGCTGAATAGTGACATAGACTGACATTTTGACAACTTTAGAAGGAGTTAAAGCAAACCCTAGACCTAATGCCTAGTGACCAAATTTTGCTTGAAAATTCTTTGAAATGACAAAATTTGACTTGGAAACTCTGAGACCACTTTGTAAGAGCTTATTTGATCACTAGAGGAAGGTTGGAAAGACTGACACTAACATTGGCTCCAATGGGGATGGTAGCTCCTTGGAGATGCCAAGAACCTTAGACCTCTGGGAGAGCAGACCAGTGCTTTATAATCATTGGGCAATGGAGTCATTATTTGACAAACAATACAAGACTTTGACTCATTTATTGACTGAAACCTGACTCAAGCCGACACAATTATGAAACCTACATGACTGAAAACTGACTCACAAATGACTCATGACTGACTTAACTAAAACAAGAACTTACAAAGCTTATTGAAGGGCAGCAGTCCATCAAGATTTGAAATCATGATGACAACCACCTGTGTTTCTTACAAGACAATATACCATCAAACTATATCAAAATGCCAATGCAACCAATCAAGCAGATGGCTTCTTGATTGATTCTCCCAGTCAGATCTCATGATCAACAATAGATACTGGTAACTGGGCATCCAAAAACATAGTTGACCATGATCTCCTTCATCACTGAACATCGCAATAAACACTGTCACTGCTGGCTGCAACAAACTTGCTAGAGGATCGTGAAAAACATGAAGATTTGCCATTGCCACCTTCTGCTGAAAGAACAAGTAATCCTTTATTTCAAATTTTGATCTGCCTTCATCATGTGCTTCAGTAAAAGTACAGTCATGGGCTTCAAAAAATTCTGAACAAGTAGATGAGCATATCTCCTCTTGAAATAACATTTCAAAACATGAGACATATGAGGAAGAATCTGAAATGGAATCCTGAATGGTCTGATCTTTTGTAGTTTGAATATATGGTAGGTTATTTGTATATGACATGAGGGCCAGGTTATCATGTTCCTTATTACATTCATCAATCATAAGAGAAGAAACTTCAGATGGTCCTTGAAGCACAAGATGATCATTTATATCGTCTACCACAAATTCATGCAGAAAAACTTTTTCACTTGCTTGAGCAAAGATCTCACCTTGTTGTTCATGAGCTGACTGAATGACCTCCTCATGAAGATCTAGTTCCGGTGAGGTGGGAGCACTTAGATTTGTAACTTCGTTTTCTTCATGCCAACTGATCTCAACAGTCGAGTTCTTCTTTATAGGATTCAACACAAGGTATTCTTGGTCACCATGATTTGAATGTTGATATGAAATAGCTAACTTGACTGCATCACATTCTGAAATTGAATCTTGACTACCCTGCACATTGTCTTCTTCTGTGGGTAGATCTGAAACAAGCTCTTCTCTTTCATCAATTACAGCCATATGGCCATCTTCAACCTGCTGATCTTGACAAGTATCCTCTAAGATTTCTATGTGCTGCTGAAACGACTTTTCATACAGGGCTTCCATGATCTCTTCATCCATGAAATTATCATCTTTATAAAACTTCTCAAGACTTTCAATAAAACTATAGGCATGCTTGCAACAGTCTTGAACTAATTTCAATGATGGATAAGAGTCCTTATATCTTTCAATGAACATAGCATGAAAATCCTTTAAACAGTAAATACAAGCAGGTGGAAAACTTTCATACCATGATTGAGCTTCACCTTCCAGAGTGGCCAAGAATATCTTCATCAAGCAATCTTCAGGAAAATCCACCTTCAACTTGCGAATATGCATATGAAATCTAACTAGATGTAAAGCAGCATCCTTCTTACCATCATCATTAAATGTAGGCAAATTCCTTGACCAATCTACCTTGGGAATCTTATTCGGAAAACCTGGAATGTGATCTCGGCTCAAGGGAGCGTATCTTCTTGCAATCCGATCCATCTTGAAAATCTCAAAGCTACTGATCTTCCTGCAGTGAAGTCACCATGAAGCATTGGTCTCTGGAGTTTTCAGTGAATGAAGTCGCCAGGTGAATGATTTCAGCCTTTCAAGTGTCTGATCGTTGTTCACCATCAACAATCAGATCTGAACTTGATACATGTGCTGGGGTGAAATGCAAATGAAGTGCTGTATTCACAAGCTCACGGAGATTGACTGAAGCAGCGTTTATCTACTTCCGCTAATGCAAAGCAAAAGCGTTTCGAAGGCTACCTGGCATAACTTCAGGCTCCGTCTAAGACTTATGAAACAAACACATCAATCCACAAACAAGTTTGTTCTCCCCAGTATGGTCGCCAGTATGTTAGCGCTTGAAATTTCACCTCAGGCTGAGAAAGGTAAACCTCAAGGCAACATCAAACCATTTAGCCTCGTAGCTAGCCCTACGGGGCAGGAGAAGGCTCTCTCCGGTCTGTCTCGTAAAATCTTCAATAGATGAGATGACCAATAAGGTAACACTGATATTAGGCTAGTAAACTGATCAAAGAGTTTGATTTGGGGTTTTTGGTGGCAAATTGAGGAGAGGGCAATTTTGGGTGCGGGGATTGGACACAGTTTCTGCAGGGGATTCCTTGGGGCGAGGTAGGAGACAGTGTTGATGCCTTTGATTGAGGTGGATGGTCAGGAATGAAAGGTGAAGAGCTAAAGAGAGCAAACAATAACTTTGAATTCTCTTTAGACAGTAGAAAACATTGAAATTAAACAAACTTAAAAGCAGAGCATGGCAAGCATGAATTCTTACTTTAACACTTCATTTGTTTAATATGCAGAAGTAAAAGAAAGGAAATGAGTCACATAACAAGCTTACAAGTACATTGAGAAACACACCATCAACACATGAGTCCACAAGAATCCCAAAGAGGACTGCAAAACCCTGGTCTTCTTTAGCAAAAAATTGCAGAGATACAGTGAATAATACAATGATAGCTTCTCCCTCAAGAGTCCAACCAGGAAAATGAGCAAGAAAATACATAATATAGATTATCTAACCTCTTTCCCTGCCTCCATGGGTCGAGCTCACTATCCTAGGAGCTGTTTCAACCACTTCTAAACTAAACACTACAAACTAGGCATTCAAAACAACTTGCCTCTATAAGCTAGGAAACCAATTCATTCATTTAATTTTCATCCTTTTCATGAATGAATCTTCTAGAAGAGTTACATAAGAGTAAAAGCGTCATAAAAGTACAATAATTACATCAAAGAGGATCGTAATCCAGCCCAAAAAGTCAAACTAGGTCAAACTGCGTTTTTCTGAGCTGTACAGTGCATTTTGGAAAAATCTGCCTGACGGGTCGCGCGCCCCTGCTTGACGGGTCGCGCGCCTTTGGAGCGATGTTTGAGGCACTTGCAGGTGTCCAAATTGAGCAAAAGTGGGCTTGTTGGAAAGGTCTGTGAGTCTACTTTCCAACCCAACTGGAATTTTCGAATTTGGAGGTCATTTGCCCTGTCAAAACTTAATTCTCCCAAGACTGGTTTCTGCAACTCAAAAAAGGGCCAGAAAGTCATTTTTTGGTAGTTTTTTTACCTTTTGGGGACCAAAACTGCACAAAATCTCAAGTCCATCCATGGGCATATGTAACTTTGCATGACAAATCTAGAAATGTTGAGTTTTCGCCAAAAGGAGTTGCCATGATGAAGGGTCGCGCGCGGGGTGAGACCCGTTAATGGAAAAACCTGCAAATTGCATAAAAAATTCACAAATGACAAAATTTTCTCCAAATTTCTTGAAATTTAGGCTAGGAGTCCCCAATAAAGTACCATGCTCAGTCAAAGAGGCTTTGGCCAAAATTTGGAGTGGATCGGGCCTTTTCCGTCATTTTAGTGCTTTGGCCAACCGTCCTTGGAGCACCTTTGTTCTCGCCGGTATTTTTGACATTTCTTTAAAACCATGACACCTGTGCAAAGAGTGAAGGTGGTTTTTCTTCCTTGGCATGTTGTGGACAAAAACCTCTCTCAGTTTTCCAAAATTCATCTTTTATTGCTCTGGAACATCATTTGAGTGCGACTTGTCCCGATGTGTGAAACAAGGAATTTTGTTGAAATGGAGTGAAATGAAGGGAATAGGGGGCTTCTAAATTCTTGGGGAAATTTTTGGGAGTAGGGAGGGATGTTAGGAAGCAGGGGAAAGTGGAATCTCAGAGATTGAGTGAGGGGAAGGGGTCCAAAAGGGCAAAACACAAGCCCAACCTAGAAAATTGCCAGGTTGTAGCTAGAAACTAGGGTTTGTGCAAAAATGAGGAATTTGGCGGATCTAAGGGATGGGAAGTGTTTGATAAGGTACTTTAAGGATAGGGGAAGGTGTATGAACATCAGAAAACAAGTTTTGCCGGTGATTTGACCATCCAAGAGAAATTGCCTTCAAAACCCTAGGAGAGGGAAAAGACCTTGCCAAGGCAGAACTGAAGCATGAACAAGATGTAAAATGACTCATTAGACACTGACATGATAATGACAACCCAATGAATTATGATTGACTCAGCTGAATAGTGACATAGACTGACATTTTGACAACTTTAGAAGGAGTTAAAGCAAACCCTAGACCTAATGCCTAGTGACCAAATTTTGCCTGAAAATTCTTTGAAATGACAAAATTTGACTTGGAAACTCTGAGACCACTTTGTAAGAGCCTATTTGATCACTGGAGGAAGGCTGGAAAGACTGACACTAACAGTACCTTCCATGCAATGGAAGATAGAGACATATTTGATGCTCTCACATGGTGGGAAACATATGGCGGCCATGGACTTTTGCCAAAATTGGCAAAAAAAGTTCTATCACAGGTTGTAAATACTTCTTCTGCAGAGAGGTGTTGGAGCACCTACAGCTTCATACATAATGTGAAAAGAAACAGACTCAATGAAAACCAAGCAAAAAGCTTGGTTTATGTGCACTACAACTCGAGGTTGTTGAGTCATTACTGTGATCGGGCTTATGAGGATCCCACATATAAAATTTGTGACAACCACCTAGAGGAAGACAATTTAGAGGATGGCACTATACATCTTGAAGAATTGGAGGAGGAACTTATAAGGGATGAAGATGAAACAGCTGCAGCAGCCATGCCACCTCCACCATCTAGTAGCAGTGCTCGAGTTCCGAGTCTTGTTCCTTTGCTGTCGCCACCTCCATCTACACCCTCACGTGGAGGGCATGTGCCTTCTAGTTTTGGTCGTCGGTCTGTGCGGGAGACTCCTAGAAGACCATCACGACCTGCTTATACTCCTAGAGACTCTTGTGGCAAGGGCCACATGTATATTTACAGTTTACTTGTCTTTTCTAGTTTTTATTAGTTTTCATAACTGTTGAGTCTTGAGTCCTTGACTCTTGACTCTTGACTCTTTCATATCATAATGATATTTTTTGTAAACAATATATGACTGTGACAATGAAAATTTGAAGTTGGCAATTATAACTCATTGGTAATGATTGTGAATTATGAATATGATGCTTCGTGAAAGACTAAAGTTGTTTCATTTCATTTCATTATTCATGTTTCATTTTATAACATTTCATTTCATGTTAACAGTTAGAACTTAGAACTTAGAAATATCTAAGATATTATTTCTTGTAATGGTTAAACTTAGCTTACAAGTACAACTTTGGTGATCAATGATGATAAATGTCATCTATTGAATTTTCAATTTTGAAAGCTTGAAGTTGAAACTTTAAGATTGAATTGATGAATCATGATTCACGAGACTCAATATGTTGCAGTGGTAATATGTATGTTACTAACTTGTGGACATGGTTGATGAAGATTATAACTTCTAGATGATTGATGTGATATGGTTCAATGATCAATCTATGTTTTTTTATGTTTTTTATACCTAATTCATCATTCTACATATTTTTGTTGACATATATGTATCAAAAATTAAAAAATATAAAATATATATATATATATATATTTTTAAAAAATCGCTCCGGGATTCGCTCCCAAACCGGGCGCTTCTGAAAATGTCGCTCCAGGTCCTGTTTTCGTTCCCGCTCCCTGCTTTCGCTCCTGCTCCGAAGTAACATAGCACCATACATTCTCCACCATGCATCTACAACAAAATTACAAATAAAATTTTAAATAAACATAAGAAAAAAATGGAATTTGAAGAGACAATGAAATTTGAAACAAACAAAAAAATACCTGGCATTTTAATCGTCCTATCAGTCACAGCCATGTCAAAGCCAAATGTGCCACCTACCATCCTATATGTCTCAATTTCTTTAGAGATTTTTGTACGTTCTGCTGGAGATCGCACCATCTTCTGGACACAGGTTAAGAATCCATCCATGATCTCAGCATCAAATACAAACCCACATGCGTAAGAAAATGCGGGGTTCAGGGAAATCCCAGCAGCATAAATGGGACAATGGAGTGTGTTGTTCCATCGTTCATCAATCACTCCCCATAGGAGGAGTTGTCTCTGAAACCCCTCATCTCCCTTATTATCATAATAAGCCCGAATGGCTTCTTTGGCCCTGTCCATGGCCTCATACAAATAACCCGTTGCGGGCTTGTCACCATCAACTAACCAAAGAACCTTTACCAAAGGTTCAGTAACAGCGCACACCTTTTGCACTCCAGCCCAGAAGTCTTCCTCGTATGAAACTAGTCTGCATATGGCCTCTCCCTCTGGTTTGTGGCTCATTGGCAAAGCACACCACTCCTCTAAAAGAAACATTCTCTTCACATCCCACATAGAACTCAAGAGGGATTGAAGAGATATGAAACTGGTGGCAAACCGTGTAATGGCGGGGCGCACCAACTCTTTGTTGTTGGTGAATCTTCTCATCAAGCTAAGCACAGATGTATGATTATATATAAATTTTGTAATGCTTTTGGATGACTCAACAATATCTTTGACAAAGGAAATTCTCTCTATGTCCTCCAACATCAAATCAATACAGTGTGCAGCACAAGGTGTCCAAAATAAAGTAGGATGCTTGTCCATAAGCATCTTGCCAGCAACAACATAATTTGCAGCATTGTCCGTTATGACTTGGACAACATTTTCTACTCCCACCTTCGAAATAAACACGTCCAGCAAATCACATAAAGTTCTTGCATCTTTGATTTGTGTAGATGCATCAACAGATTTGATAAACATAGTCCCCTTGGGACAACTGACCAAGAAGTTTATAAGGGTTCTCCCTTTTTGGTCAGTCCAACCATCTGACATCATAGTGCATTATGTTTGTGCCCATGATCCCCTAGAATCCTCCAATCTTTTGGTGCAGTCAAGCTTTTCATTTTGAAGAATCCGACCTCTCATGTCATGATAAGAAGGGATTTTGTACCCTAGGCCAATAGTTGCAATAGCATCAAGAGCAGGTTAGAAAAATGGATTATTCCTTGCAATGCTGAAAGGAATATCACTCCAAAGGAGAAATTTTGCCAGCAACTTGTCAGCTTGTTCTTTCTCAGTTTTTTTTAGCATTGAACTGATAGATGGCTATGAACCAGGTGTGGTTCGAAGAACAAAAAATGATGAGGCAGCTACCGGGTTGGTTGATGTTGCAGTAGAACCACTGCCACTTCCTTGTTCAGTTGACTTTTTTAGTTGCCTCTTCATTTCTGCTTTGGCCTCTCTATTATGGTCTAAAGTTTCCAATGCTTTCATGGCTCTTCGGATGAGTTTAGGATTTGTCTTTGTGCAAAGCCCTACATCAAATCCAAGGATTTGTTCAAGCTGATACTTCAATTTGTACACCCCCCAGGACATATGGTGCCCACACAACTTGCAAGACAAGTTCATTCTATCATTCAGAGCATCAGGTTCACCAAATTCCCAGAAAGGGTCCAATTTCCTTGGCATGTTTGATTTTGAACTTTGAAGTTGAAAACTTGAATGGTGTTTCGGTGAACCTATGGGAAAATAAGGATTACAATTTAGTATTTACAAGTTACAAACTTACAATTTAGTATTTTACTATTTACATTGTACAAAAACTAAAAAAAAATTACATACAATTTAAGAAACCCCATTCCAAACCCAACCAAAAAAACTAAAAAAAAAAATACATTGGACAAATGTCAAAAACCCCATTCCAAACCCAACCAAAAAAACTAAAAAAAAATTACATTGGACAAATGTCAAAAACCCCATTCCAAACCCAACCAAAAACATAGAAAAAAACAAAAACAAAGTTACAAAACAATGAAAACACAAAACGTTGGTGCCCATACCGGTTTTATGGAGATAATGTGTCTCCTCCTTAGCTCACTCTTCGATTTTCTCCTCCAGTTAGTTGATTTAGCTCTAAAATCTCCAAGTCTCCAAGTCTCCAAACCCCAGCGTGCCTTCTGCTGTCCAAATGACCAAAAAAAATCGCGTTTTTCCCTTTAAACACGCGCTGCCCGACGGGCTCGCAATTTTTTTGAAAAAATCGGCTAAATTGTTTTTTCCGATTATATCGCCCGATTTAATCATTATTTTTAAAAAATCGCGATTAATAAATTTAATCGCGATTTTTTCCCGATTAGTGCAACGCTGCTCCCTATCACAATCATTGTTTATAATATTATGCTTTGTAGATGCAACAAGGTCGTGATGAGAAGGGAATGAAGGGTGAAGGAATGAAGGAGTGCAACAAATAGGTTGCTCACAGTGATGGTCACATTGGAGAGGGGAGGTTATGGAGTGATCATAATCATGAGGGTGTGTCAAAGGAGATAAGATATATTCAATGAGGGGCTCTTCCTTGACACCATACTTAGAAGGGGTAAAGGGCTCACGGTCACTTGAGATCATATGAAAAGGGGCAAGGAAATCTCTTGTGGAAGACTTAAGATGATGAACAAGAGGAAAATACAAAGGGGAGGGTGAAGTATTATATTCAATGGGTTTCTTTTCCCCAAAATCATAATCTAAAGGCTCAAGTTTGTTGGAATTTCTAAGTCTAACTGTTGGAAACCCTTCATGTACTTTCTGATTTATTTCTGCCTATTTGTTCCGTTTAATTAACAAGTTATTTACCATGTAAATAGTGAAAATAAATACAATTACATGCTCAACACATTACAGATTATCAACTAAAGAAAAAACAAGCACACAAGTGACACCATTGTTTTTGGACCAATGTTCCTGGAAAAACCCAATGCGCGAAAACCTCTGCAGCAATCTGAGGTTTTTATTATTAAGCAGTTTCAGAATACAATCTGGGTGCCAAACCGGTTCACCCAAACAAAGAATGATCTCAGTGGTAGTACCTCTCAGTCGGAGACAAATATTCCGGCTAAAACCTCAGATGAACAATCCCACAACTCTCAACTCCTACTTTGCCCCACGAAATCTCCAACGTTTGCCTCTAGGGACTGCATCAGCCTCTTTTGCCCAGTGTCAGCCCAATGTCACCACAACTCGCCCTGCGTCAGCGTCTAGAGGCACTGTGTCAGCCTTTAGAGCCTCTACGTCACCCACGCTGACTCTCTCTGGCACTGTGCAGCTCCTAGCTGCCTCTGTGTGGGCCCGACTGGCTCTGCGTGGCCTCTAGTTGGCTCTATGTCTCTCTCTTTTGGATTCTGTGCTGATGCTCCCAGTACCCTCTTTGCCTCTCTGCTTCTATATTCACTGCCCTTCAGTTGCAACTTTGATCACTCCAATTTTCTCAGCAAGCCTTGCCCCAGAAAATCAAATTCTTGATCAACTTAGTGTGTTCTCCAAGTGACCCTCAAGCCTCCTTTTATACTTTTCTCGTTGACAATTCAATGCCGAGATTAAGTCCCTAATCAATGGCTAAGATTAACTCTGACTTGATCCATGACTTTTGGACCCTTCTAACACAGTTTTATATTAATTCACATTAATATTTTATTTTCCTTAAGTTTAGACTTAGGGACTCCATTAAATATATTAATTATTTTAATATCTCCCAAACTGTTTAGAATCTACCCAAACCATTTCTGGGTATTGGATATCTCATGTGCTTTGGCCTCTCCACGAATTTTCGTGGCTAGATCACATCCGATGCTACCCCAAATCAACACTCCCTCTTAGCGAGGACTATGCTCTAGTAATACTCTTCACTGAGCATCACCCTGATCATCTGGCATCGGTCTTGGTGTTGATGCTAGGCTTGCTGCCCAACATCCTATGTACTGCTACCCATGGCCCTACCACTGCCATTGCTGCATCTGTACGATGACCCCTCTCATCATGCTGCATCGTGCTGCCATAGCACTACCACTGCTAACTGCTGCACTGCAACTCAGTTATTGAGAAGTAAGTAACTGATCTCCCAACTTTGACATCTTTGTCATGCTAGAGACACCCACGATGTTGAAACTCCTTTTGTCACTAACGAGTGCTCCCTCTCTAATCTCTACACTGCTGCAACAACTCCATGCACCTCGCACTACTGCCTCACGCTGTCCTGGGACTCTTGCACTATAGCTCCCTTTGTCGCTCCACCCGCATCTGTCTCTATTGACATCCGCCAGTGTTGCTACTCCTCTTCGGGGCTCCCGTAGCAAGGTATAATCCAAAAGGCTGGGTACCCCGAGGATCCTGCCCCTCATCGCCTATGGTCCATCTAACTACAACTCGATGTTTCCCCACTTCCTCTCAAGTGGCGTGTGAGCACTCATGGCACACTCATCATCTGTCTCCACTTCCTTCTTCGCCCTTGCTGGCGCAGCCTTGGTCTCGGAAGCCTCTCCCTTGCTCTTCTTCCTTGGACACTAGCTCGTATAGTGACTCGATTCCCCATAGTGGAAGCATTTGGCCTTGGAGAGGTCCTTCTTCTTTCGTTTCTCCTGCTTTCCCTCAAATGCTAGGGCAACATCTTCCTCTTCCTCCTTCTTGATTCTAACCCCCTTGCTGCTGCTTCCCGCCTTGGTCAGCCTTTTGATCTCTTCTTGGCGAAGAGTCCCCCACAGTTCCTTCCAATCTGGAAGGGTCGACCTACCCAATATGTTATGGACAAACACCTCCCAGTCTTCTGAGACTATGTTCAAGGCTATCCTCACCATCAATTCTTGATCCGGCGTGGCCCCTATGGAAGTCAGCTGATCCCATATCTTCTTCAATCGACCGAGGAAGGTGTCAATCTGTTCTCCTTTCTGCATTTGGTATGACCGCGGCTGATTTTCTAATACCATCTTCCTCTACACGGAAGTATGTTGATACAATCTCGTCAGGGCCTCCCACATCGCATTTGCCGTTTCCTTTTCGGCAATATGTGGTACTACATGGTCCTTGACCTCGTCAAGGATGATGCTCTTGGCCCTTGCCATTGCCTCCTCGTACTTTTCGTTCTCAATCGGGTCAATAGGGATCGCTATCGTCTTCAAGGCGAAGTGCTTGAGACGATTCCTGTCTAGAACGGACAAGATTCTGGCCTTCCAGACTACGAAGTTTGAGGCTTTGTCCACTGCCATTTTGCTGCTCCTCTACTTCTCTCCTGGAAGTTCTCGGTGTGACTCCCTCTGAGCCTCGATTTCCCTCCTGAAAACCCCTTTGCCAATGTCGAGATGCCCCCACTCTGATCGTTAGTGCAGTTGCACCACTGATCCAGATTTCTTTGCTAGAAATCCTCAGCAGCAACTCCCTCCTCTTTGGTCTTGCTCTGTTAGGTATTGTTCTGACCACAGTACCCCACCAGCTTCACTCCGCAACTTTTCCACAGCCTCCTATGCCCCAGCAAACTAAAAATTAAAGCCTCTAGACTCTGCACAATCCCGGCACCAGCAAAATTTGCACCTCCTGGCCACGGGCGTCAATCCTTCCTGACTGAGAAAGATGACCGGGCACTGCATAGGTCAGGTATGCTCCCTTCTGCCACTACGTTGATCCTCCTCCTGGCTCAAACTTGATGATGCAGGCACTGCGTCACCCCTTCCTTGCTGCTTCTCCGCTAGGAACAACTTCTATCACTTGGGACAACTATTACTGTTGCTGTTGTCTACTCGGCTGATGCCCTTAGTTATCTTGTGATCTGCAACCACGCTTTGATACCATGTTGGAATTTCTGAGTCTAACTGTTAGAAACGCTTCATGTACTTTCTGATTTATTTTTGCCTATTTGTTTTGTTTAATTAACAAGTTATTTACCATGTAAATACTGAAAATAAATGCAAGTACATGCTCAACACATTACAGATCATCAACTGAAGGAAAACCAAGCACACAAGTGACACCGTTGTTTTTGGACCAATGTCCCTAGAAAAAGCCAATGCGGGAAATCCTGTGCAGCTAATCTGAGGGTTTTATTATTACGCAGTTTCAAAATACAATATGGGTGCCAAATCGGCTCATCCAACAAAGAATGATCTTGGCAGTAGTAACTCTCAGTCAGAGACAGATATTCCAGCTAAAACCCCAAATGAACAATCCCACAACGCTCAACTCCTAATCTGCCCCATGAAATCTCTAGCATTTGCCTCTAGGGACTGCGTGAGCCTCTCTGGCCTAGCGTCACCCCAACTCGCCCTGGCCTTTGGAGGCACTGTGGCAGCCTCTAGAGCCTCTGCGTCACCCACATTGGCTCTCTCTAGCACTGCGTAGCTCCTGGCTGCCTCTGCGTGGGCCTTAACTGGCTTGGCGTGACCTCTAGCTGGCTCTGCGTCCCTCTCTCCCAGCTTCTGCACTGATGCTCTCGGTATCCTCCCTGCCTCTCTGCTTCTGTATTCACTGCCCCTCAGTTGCAACTCTGATCACTCCTTTGATTTCCTCAGCAAGATGTGCCCCAGAAAATCAAATTCTCTTTTAACTCGGTGTGTTCTCCAAGTGACCCTCAAGCCTCCTCTTATACTTTTCTCGTTGACAATTCAACAACTGAAATTAAGTCCCTAATCAACGACTAAGATTAACTCTGGCTTGATCCATGACTTTTGGACCCTTCTAACACAGTTTTATATTAATTCACATTAATATTTTATTTTCCTTAAGTTTAGACTTAGGGACTCCATTAAAAATATTGATTATTTTAATATCTCCCAAACTGTTTAGAATCTTCCCAAACTATTTCTGGGTATTGGAGATCTCATGTGCTTCAGCCTCTCCACCAATTTTTGTGGCTAGAGCACATCCGATGCTACCCCAAATCAACAAAGTGATTTGGATATAGAATCATATTGAGGATATGTGGGAGCCTTATCGATCTCCTTAGTATCGAAGATTGGGTGTCCCTTAGAAGAATCGATTACTTCCAACTGGCCTTTTTTGTGCAAGGGAAAATAATAATTCCCCTTCCCAAGGGTATCAATGGATATGTCATCATAAATAATGCTTGAGAGAAAGGGAAGACCAATCTCAGCCTCATCCTCCTTGTCGGTGTCATAAATGAGAGTATAATCAAATTGAGGACCAACGATTCTCCTTTTCAATGTGGAAGTAATCTCCAATGTCATCTTCCAAGGGGCTAATGGGATTACCTTGCTCAAGGTTCTCAAAAGGTGAGTCATTAGGAGTAATATCCTTGAGAAAGGTATGGTTAGTCCCAACTTCATCTTCCATAGACTCATTCTCCCCAACACATGTATTCTCAAAATAATCCTTTTCATCATGTGGACCTAAGGAGGAGTCAACTTCTTGCTCGTTATTTAGATTCTCAAAGCCTTCTCCAAGTTCTTCATCTTCATTAGTCAGCAAGCGGGATCTCTCTTCTTTCCTCTTCTCTTGAAGAACAATGGCTAAGGTATTTGTTACATGATTTTGGTAAAATGCTTCTAGGAGGAGAGCATTAGTAGGGTTTTCTTTCTATTCACATTTCATCTTATGAAGCTTCACTTCTTCTTCATGTAAATGTAAGAATAATTTCTTAGAATTACATTCCCTTACTAACCCCTTGCATGACCTACTGTATTCATCCATTCTTTCTTGTGTTATGTGGAGGCTTACAGGATCTAACTCTTCGTCATCACCCTCCTCATTGCCCTTGTCTTCCAATTCTATCACTGCATTAGTTTCTATAGCATCGGATGTGTTCTAGCCTTGAAATTTTGTGGAGAGGCTAGAATACATGAGATCTCCAAAACCCTGAAATCGTTTCTGGAAATTCCGCCTAGAAATGACTTAATTATATTATTAGGCAGTGCTTAAATATTTCTTAAGTCTAAACTTAGGGAATATGACTAATTAATTAGAATTAGTTAAGTCAAAGTGTGAATATTCTAGAAACTCACATAGATCGACTTCTAGTTAATGCTAACCATCGATTAAGATCTAACCTTGGTTGTTGAAGTCTCAACAGAGGATTATGAGAAAAAGTCGATGGGCACTTCGAGAATACACTTGAGAAGTTCGATTTCATGAGTAAATCGATTTCCGGAGTAGCAGCAGTCAGTTGTCGGAGAGAGAGTCAGTGAGATTGAACCAGTGAGTGAGGGGCAGGGATAGTGAATCGGAGGAAAGATTTTCCAGATCTGGGGAGGCAGCAACAAGTGAGTCGAATTATCCCAGAGAGGCAGTGCTAAGGGACTGCGCAGTGCTTCAATCAGACAGATCAATTTAGAGAGAAGAAAAATCGTTCTCAGTTCCAGTGGTTGGGAAGGAGTCACAGAGGGCCAGAGAGAGGATTTTCTCAGCTTCCAGAGGCAGAACGACTTCATCTGAGCCCAGTCCAAAGCTCGCTGTCCAGCCAGCTATGTAGAGTAGCACAGAGGTTGATGCAGTGCTCCAGAAGGCCGAGTTTTTGATAGGGAAAGTCGAGCCAAAGATTGCTTGTGGGAGAAGGGTAATTCCCTTCAGTATTTTGTTGGAAATAATACTGAGAGGGGGGGTGAATCAGTATTATCTAGCAATTTAACAAATCTTCCTTATTTGATCTTTTGAATTATTCTTGCATATCAATACCATAAAATAATGAGCATGAACAAAGAAAATAGACAGTCACACCAAAGAACACAAGATGTAAGGTGGAAACCCAATGTGGGAGAAAACCACCTGCTGCAATATGTCTCTATCTTCTTTCAATTTAGAAATTCTTTTACAATGATTTTGTACTGGTGCAGTCCTTTACCAGTACGCAGGCTGCAACCTGCAGAGAGCTACAACTCTTTCTCGTTTTCCAGTCTCTCCTGGAAGGGAGCTACAACCCCCTACTTCTTTTCATACAAGGACCACTTTTCATAAATTTTCAAACTGGATCCATAAGCATTAATTGATCATCAAGTGTAAGAGAATCACCCAATCAACTGTAGTAACCAGATCAACAATAATAGGACCAAAACCCAGAACACAACAATGATAAACAAGGATTTTAAGAGAAGGAAGCACCCTGCTCAACTGCCAGCCTGAGTCCGGACTCACCCTGTTCAACTGCTGACCTGAGTCCCTGGACGCACCCTGCTCAACTGCTAGCCTGCGTCCCGGACGCACCCTGCTCAACTGCTAGCCTGCGTCCCTCGCACTGAGTCTATTGAACTGCCTGCGTCCCGGCGCACCAGAACCTTTCCTGCACCTGCGTCCGGCGCACCTGAAACGCTTCGCTCCTGCGTCCCGGACGCACCTGAACCCTTACTGCACCTGCGTCCCTCTGGGCAAAGATGATTTCAAGACTTTAGAAGTAACCCAGACAATCAGATCTACAGATCCGAGCAAGAGCCGAAGAGATCTCGGTCCATCAGATTCGCCTTGTTTAGATCTAGACCAGATCTTACCCTCATAAGATGTTCAACCAAAAACATGATTAATCCAAATGAACTCCTTTGCTTTATATAAGCAAGCTCCTCCCCAAAACATGGAACAATACCACGAGCCGACACCATAGAAACACAAAACCGTCGGCTAGAAACCACACAAGAAACCCCCACGTGCTTTTCTCTGTCTTGAAATGTGTGCACTGGGTGGACGCACCCCCTGAACGGCTGGCCTGCGTCCCTGGACGCGGGTTCTGCATGGTATACCTGCGGGGACGCACTTTCTGAACAGATTGCCTGCGTCCTTCTTAAAAATAGAGAGCTGATCATCAAGAATAGTGATCTATCACCTGAATGGGTTGCCATCAAGGACAACACCTGAATCATAATGCCAACAATCTCCCCCTTTGGACTTGATGGCAACCTCATGATCTTCAGCTTCATTCTCCCCCTTTGACATCAAGGGCAAAGGGTATGCTCCCCCTACGCTCATGCTCCCCCTATGAACCTGATCTGCAGCAACGTACCACCATGAAAGAGATAGAGACATATTGCAGCTATTTCCAAGATCTCCTTCTCCATAATGCCAACAATGCATTATGTGCTCCCCCTGAGCCTATACCACCAATAAAAAGATGTTCAACAATAAGATGATGCATCAACAACCCCCAGCTTTTGCCTGAGGTATTCAAAAGTGTCCCTGGGCAACGGTTTGGTGAAAATATCAGCAACTTGTTCCTTAGAAGGAACATACTCCAACTTGACCTTCTGTTCAAGTACTTGTTCCCGGAGAAAATGGTACTTGATTGGTATGTGCTTGGTTTTTGAATGCATAACCGGATTCTTTGAGATGCTGATTGCACTTGTGTTGTCACATAAGATAGGGATTGGAGGTGTACAAGTGATTTGATAATCCTGCAAAGTCTGCATCATCCAAAGGAGTTGGGTGCAACAAGATGCAGCAGCAACATATTCTGCTTCAGCTGTAGACAAGGCAATTGAACTCTGTTTCTTGCTGAACCAAGATACCAGTCTGGGACCCATAAAGAACGCACCACCACTTGTGCTTTTCCTGTCATCCACGCTTCCGGCCCAATCTGCATCTGTATAAGCATGAAGAGTGAGATCTGTATCTCTAGGATACCATAAGCCATAATTTTGAGTCCCTTGAAGATATTTGAAAATTCTCTTCACTGCCTGAAGATGAGTTTCCTTCGGATTTGCCTGAAATCTTCCAACTATTCCAACTGCATGCATGATGTCCGGTCGGGTACCTGTCAAATATAGTAAACTTCCAATCATAGATCTGTAGGTTGGTTGATGTACTGCTGCAGATTCATCATTTGCACTGAGACTACATCTTGTGACCATGGGTGTACATACTGGTTTTGCATCTTCCATGCCATATTTCTTCAAAATCTGCTTGAGATACTTGGTTTGAGATAAAAGGATTCCTCCTTCCTTTTGTTGGATTTGCAAACCAAGGAAGTATGTCAGTTCTCCTAGCAAGGACATTTCAAATTCTTTCTGCATGACTGAGGCAAAGCTTTGACTCATAGCTTCTTCATTGCTGCCAAAAATAATGTCATCTACATACACAACAAGTATTAGCAATTTGTCATTTTCAACTTTTATATATAGATTGCTATCTGCTGAACCTTTTGAAAAACCTTGTTGATGAAGATATTTGTCCAACCGGTAGTACCAAGCCCTTGGGGCTTGTTTGAGACCATAGAGAGCCTTTTTCAATCGGCATACAAGATTTGGATCATTTCCAAGAATGAACCCATCTGGCTGTTCAATGTACACTTCTTCTTCCAAGTCTCCATTCAGAAAGGCTGATTTTACGTCCATTTGAAATACTTTGAAGTTCTGAAAACTTGAGAGAGCAAGGAACATTCGGATGGCCTCAAGTCTTGCAACAGGAGCAAAAGTTTCTTCAAAGTCTATTCCTTCTTGCTGTGCATACCCTTTACAAACAAGTCTGGCTTTGTTTCTAATTACTTCTCCATTTTCATTCAATTTATTTTTGAAGGCCCATTTTGTTCCGATAACATTCTTATCCTTTGGTCTAGGAACCAGCTCCCAAGTGTTGTTCTTTTCGATTTGCTCAAGTTCTTCATCCATTGCTTTCACCCAACATTCATCTTTGCATGCCTCTTTCACATTTTGTGGTTCAGTAGAGGAGAGTAATGCCAAATAGCTTGAAGCTTCTGCAACTGTTCTTCTAGTTTGTATACCTGCTTCTTTCTGTCCCATGATCTGAGATTCTGGATGGTTCTTCTGAACATATCTGGATGGAGTCTTTTCTTCTATTCTTGTTCGTTCTTCTGCGTCTTCGTGAGGTTCTTCTTGAGATTCTTCTTGAGGTTCTTCTTCTTCATCATTCTGTCTTTGAGGGTAGCTTTCATCTTCTTCGATGTCTTCACGATGTATTTGCCTAGGAATGTATCCCTTCTCATCAACCACTACATCAATGCTGTCAAAAATTCTGCCAAGTCTTTTATTGTAGCATTTGTATGCTTTGCTATGTGGAGAATAGCCAAGAAGAATGCCTTCATCTGCTCTAGGATCAAGTTTGCCAAGCTGCTCCTCAGTATTCTTGATATAGCATTTGCTCCCAAAGATTTTGAAATGCTTTACTGAAGGAGTTTTACCACTCCAGAGCTCATGAGGAGTTTGAGTGTTGTTCACCCGAACATTTGTCTTGTTGAGAATAATAACCGCAGCATGTGCAGCTTCACCCCAGAAAGTTGCGGGAGTTCCTGATTCATCAAGCATAGCACGAGCCATTTGTTGGATTGTTCTGTTCATTCTTTCAACAACTCCATTTTGCTGAGGAGTTCTAGCTGTAGAGAATTCTCTCCTTATCCCATGTTCATCACAGAAATCGAAAAATTCATTTGAAGTAAATTCCCCACCTCTGTCGGATCTGAGGCACTTAATTTTGTGACCTGATTCATTTTCAACCAAGGCTTTGAAGGATTTGAATTTTTCGAATGCTTCATCTTTGTGCTTCATAAGTCCTAACCAAACAAACCTGGAGAAATCGTCAATAAATAATATCAAGTATTCCTCTCCTCTAGGTGTTCTTTTCCTGAATGGTCCACATACATCTGTATGTACTAGCTCAAGAGGCATGCTAGCTGATCCTTCTTTCTCTGGAAAGTTAGTCCTGGTTTGTTTTCCAAACTGACATGATCTGCATATGGTGTTGTCAGGAATTTTGATATCTGGAAGATCGCGAACTGCCTGATATTTGCATGCTTTCCTTATTTGAGAGAAGCTTAGATGTCCCAACCTTCGATGCCATAACCAGTGCTCTTCATCCTTGCTTAGATAACATTGTTGTTGTCCTTCTTCAAATATGTATAGATTATTTGGAGTTCTTTTCCCTTTGAGAACTGTTTTACCTGTATCAAGATCACGAACAAGACATCCATTTGATCTGAATATAACCTCGGTTCTTTGATCACACATCTGGCTGACACTTAGTAGATTATGCTTCAATCCATCAACAAACAAAACATTTCCAGCCTTAACATCTTCTTTTAAAGGAGCAATACCTTTTCCTTTTATAGTTGCAGGAGTATCATTTCCAAAAGAGACTTTCTTTCCCTTTTCTAAAATAGAATAAGACTCAAGTTTTTCTTTATCACCTGTCATATGCTTCGAACATCCACTGTCAATGTACCATAGATTTTCCTGTCCTTCTGCATAAAATGCTATCCCACATCTTTCTGTTTGAGGTTCCTTTATTCTCCATGTTTTGGTTCCTGAGGCTTGTTCCTTTTTCCGTTCTTGTTCCTTTCTTTCCTGAAACCTGCTTCTGCATTCAAAGTCTTCATGACCAAAATTATTGCAAATAGAACATTCAACTTCATTTTCAAGAGCCGAAAAGCTGTTATAGGTCTTTTTTGTAATCCCTGTCATACTTCTTTGTTTTTGAGCTTCCCTAGTCATGATTGTTTTATACGCAACACATTGAGCTGCTTTGTGACCAAAGTTATGACAAGAAAAGCATTGTCCATTGAAGAAGCTTCTGCGGTTATTGAATCTACCAGCCAACTGATTGTAATTTCTATTTTCATCTATTTTTGAACCAAACTGGGAAGATTTTACCTGTGGCTGGTTGTGGCTTTTGTTCACCCTTAAGCTGGATTGCCCCTGATAGTTTCTGTTTGAAGTTTGTCCCTGCTTTACCTGATGATCTTCATTGTGCTTTTGCTCATTTCTTCTTGCTGCATCAAGATAACTTTTTGAAGTGGATGCTTGAGAAGTTTCTCCATTATAGCCCAGACCTGTCTTATTTAGTGGAGACCGCTGCACACTGATAATCTCATCCAAAGTTTCAGATCCTTTGACAAACTTGAGATTAATAGCTTTTGTTTTCTCAATTTCTTTTCTAAGACCAACAATTTCACCTTCTAATTTTTCAAGATGTTTTTCCTTTTCATCAATTTGAAATTGTAGAGTATCAATGATCATGTTCTTTTCTTCTATACATCTCTTGAGTCTAGTAATTTCATCATAAAGGTTATCCACATCTACAGCATCCTCATAATCATCATCTTCAAATGCCATTAACAACCTATATTTATTACCTTGTTCATCTTCATCACTGTTTGATAAGCCATCACTATCTTCATGGGTGTAGTAGCTTTTCTTATTTGCACTTTGTTTCTTGTTCCATCTAGCTGGTTCCTTTCCTTTATCCTTATAAGGACATTTTGCAGCATAATGACCTACTCTTCCACAAGCAAAGCATTTGAAAGGTAGCTTACCTCTGAACCTTCCAGAACCCCTTTGAAGATTTCTGACAAAATTTGATTCTTCTTCCTCTTCTTCTGGAACATGGCTTGCTTCATAGTGATCTTCTTTGCCTGATGCCTTAAAAGCAGCCTCCCTTCTGTCTGATGGACCTCCCTTTCTCATTTCATAAGCAGTTAGAATTCCATGTAGCTGAGACATAGTGAGAACACGGAGATTTTCTTTTTCTTCTATTGCAGATACTTTAGATTCAAACTTGGGGGATAATGATCTTAGAATCTTTTGAACTACTATAGACTCTTTTATTTCTTCACCCAAATTTTTCATACAATTAACAATCTCATCTACCCGAAGAAAATAATTAGCCACACTTTCATCATTATACATCTTGAGAGTCTCATATTGAATCCTGAGAGTTTGAAGTTTAGTTTGTTTTACCTGTTCATCTCCTTCATAGCTCGTGATCATTTTGTCCCATATTTCTTTTGCTGATTTGAAGTGCATTACCTTCATGAATTCTGTTTGGGATATACTTCCTAATAGAGTACTGACTGCTTTTGCATTTGTTTCATACTTCTTTTTCTCAGCTGGATCTGTAGGAGTAGCTGAAGGAAAAGCATAGCCTGTTTCTACAATGTCCCAAACTTCTGTACCAAGAGATTGAAGATATGTAGTAACTCTTACCTTCCAATAATTGAAGTTTGTCCCATCAAAAACCGGTGGCCTGATTGATGCTTCTCTCTCGTAGTTGCTCATGATGAACGATCTACCTTCAAGCGATCAAGCTTTTCTGAAGGACCTGTTCTGATACCAATTGTTGGAAATAATACTGAGAGGGGGGGTGAATCAGTATTATCTAGCAATTTAACAAATCTTCCTTATTTGATCTTTTGAATTATTCTTGCATATCAGTACCATAAAATAATGAGCATGAACAAAGAAAATAGACAGTCACACCAAAGAACACAAGATGTAAGGTGGAAACCCAATGTGGGAGAAAACCACCTGCTGCAATATGTCTCTATCTTCTTTCAATTTAGAAATTCTTTTACAATGATTTTGTACTGGTGCAGTCCTTTACCAGTACGCAGGCTGCAACCTGCAGAGAGCTACAACTCTTTCTCGTTTTCCAGTCTCTCCTGGAAGGGAGCTACAACCCCCTACTTCTTTTCATACAAGGACCACTTTTCATAAATTTTCAAACTGGATCCATAAGCATTAATTGATCATCAAGTGTAAGAGAATCACCCAATCAACTGTAGTAACCAGATCAACAATAATAGGACCAAAACCCAGAACACAACAATGATAAACAAGGATTTTAAGAGAAGGAAGCACCCTGCTCAACTGCCAGCCTGAGTCCGGACTCACCCTGTTCAACTGCTGACCTGAGTCCCTGGACGCACCCTGCTCAACTGCTAGCCTGCGTCCCGGACGCACCCTGCTCAACTGCTAGCCTGCGTCCCTCGCACTGAGTCTATTGAACTGCCTGCGTCCCGGCGCACCAGAACCCTTCCTGCACCTGCGTCCGGCGCACCTGAAACGCTTCGCTCCTGCGTCCCGGACGCACCTGAACCCTTACTGCACCTGCGTCCCTCTGGGCAAAGATGATTTCAAGACTTTAGAAGTAACCCAGACAATCAGATCTACAGATCCGAGCAAGAGCCGAAGAGATCTCGGTCCATCAGATTCGCCTTGTTTAGATCTAGACCAGATCTTACCCTCATAAGATGTTCAACCAAAAACATGATTAATCCAAATGAACTCCTTTGCTTTATATAAGCAAGCTCCTCCCCAAAACATGGAACAATACCACGAGCCGACACCATAGAAACACAAAACCGTCGGCTAGAAACCACACAAGAAACCCCCACGTGCTTTTCTCTGTCTTGAAATGTGTGCACTGGGTGGACGCACCCCCTGAACGGCTGGCCTGCGTCCCTGGACACGGGTTCTGTATGGTATACCTGCGGGGACGCACTTTCTGAACAGATTGCCTGCGTCCTTCTTAAAAATAGAGAGCTGATCATCAAGAATAGTGATCTATCACCTGAATGGGTTGCCATCAAGGACAACACCTGAATCATAATGCCAACATATTTTACTCAGATTTTCTTGCTGTTTGGATTGCTAGTTGGGCATCTATAGATGTACTCAGATTTCACTATTGCATAATAAAATAAACCCTCATTGCTGCATCGGTTTTCCCAAGTTGGGTTTTTCCGGGGACATTGGTCCTATTGACCACTCCATGTTAGCTATCCCATAGCTATAAAAAAAATTACGCAAGGCTTTCCATCATGTCCGAGCACTCAGATGATCCACAGATTCATCATTATCCACCATATGTACATTGGAGTTCTGTAAATCCATTCTGCATTTTGTAATGTAAATGATCCTAGTAAGACAAATGTATGTAACAATCTAGGTAAATTTATTTTTCTGATGATGATTTCTATCCTAGGAGGTTTTTCGTCTCACCGATTCATGTATGTTTCTAAACATGGATGATTGACAGATCTTTTCCCTCTAGCCATACTCCAAAGCTAGGGTGGATTTTGTCATCAGGATCTTATATGAGTCTTAGTGTTATTTATCGAGTCTCTGTAAAAGTGATTTGGGAATAATTTTTGCTATTTGGTTAGATTATTTTGTTACAAGTCACTTAGTCTACTAGGTCATATTTTGTGTCGCAGAAATGGGTAAATGTTGAAGGTGTATAACGAATGAGTGTTCCCCCTTCATGTATTAAATTGTAAAATTATGATGTTAAAAATATTTAGTGCATGGTCCTTCATAATTAGACACCATGGCTAAATATTAGAGGGTTGGAAAAATTATTAATCTCCTCATGAGTCGATTAATTAAATTTTCTGGCTAAAATAAATTAAAAATGCTAAACCAGAAATTTAATTAATTTAGGTCATAGGAAAAATTAAATTCTCCAACATTTAAAATTCACGGGTTTTAAAGTTTTTAATTTTTGGAAATCCTCGGCTAAGGGAATATTGAAAATTTCAAGATATTTTGGACCCTTGGGCCTTAGTAGTTAAGTCAAAGTCATTTTTTGAAGCAGTTAACTCAAAATAATCACTTTTAAATTAATTAAAAGAAAATTAAAAGTCAAATTCGAATTTTCTCAAAAAATAATTTAATTTCAACGGTGATGATTAAAATATCATTTGATATTCAATAAAGGTTGAGATTGCTTTGACGGGGATCAAGCCATCTAGCTGTTGGAGAATTTATCTATAAATTAGAGGTCTCTCTCCATTTTTTGGATCTAATTTTTCAATCGTGTACTTGCTCTGAGAAAGCTCTTGTAACTTTTTTCTGGTTAATAAAACGCAAAGACTTTTGGGGTTGTAGACCTTGGTGTTCCTCTTTCAGATTTATGTGGTAATATTGCTCTTAATACTCTGCTACTTTTATTTGTATTTGCTGGATAATAGCCTTTGAGGATTTATCTATGCATAGGTATCTTGCACAGATTTCTGGGTTTTTAAATGTCATTTTGATTTGATAGAACTAGCAAGTATCTCTATTTCTTGATAATCTTATGATTATTTTGAATCTCTATTAATCTTACAATCAAATCTAAGTATGCAGAAGTTATTTTTCAAGATTTGGGCATTTGGGGAAGTCCTCAGCTGGACCAACTGACTCTCAGATTACAGAATCTAAAAAACCTATTGCTTTTAATTTCTGAAGTCATTTTACAAAATATTTTACTTGTAGGGTTTTTTTTGGGCTTGTGTCTCTATAAAATTTCTAATTTATTTATAAATTTGTGCAAAATTGTTTAGATCGGCTAATAGAGGGCTTTGATCTACAGATCTACTAGATCTGTAGAATATTATTGTAGATTTGTAAATATCAAAATTTTAATTCATTGGGGTTTTGGGTATTTCATATTTTTGTATATACATGTTTTGAGGTATTCTATCTTTTTAGAGAAAGATTTCGGCGAAAATCACATGGAATGTCATTTGTCGACGCGTTTCGAACCAACCAGTGTGGTTCATCGTCAGGACAAGATGAAGAAAACAGATCTAGCTTAGCATGTTATATAGACCGAGCAGAGCCTCCAACGGCTAGTTTGACCCAACCGCTAATATTGACCAAAGGACCAGGATCAAAATAAAAGATAATCAATAAATAATCAAAAATTAAAGGTCAAATTACCAATAAAAGAAAATTAGTTGCAACGAACCGCTTCTAAGAAAAAATTAAGTGAGAATAACTAACTGAATAAAAATAAAATAATACAAATAACAGATTAAATAAATAAATAGATATAAAAACCCGAAATAAAAATAGTAAAAATAAAACAAATACACAAACAAATAAAATAAAAATAAATAAAATAAAAGAGAAATCAAATAAAAAAAACCACTAGATATGAATAAGAGTTAAACGTGAATAAACATGAATAAAAAATAATAAAATAAAATAAAAATAAATAAAATAAAAAGAATAACAATAGTAAAAATAAAATAAAATAATAAGCTTAAAAATAAATAAAGTGATAATAAATTAATTAAATTAATTAATTAATAAAAATTAAAAATTAATAATAAAAATAACTAACTAAATAAATGAAAAATAATAATAAAACACGAAAAAATGAAATAAAATAATAATAAATAAATAAAATTGAATAACTAAGTGGGAATAAAATAAAATAATAAGCTTAAAAATAATAAATTAATTAATTAATAAAAACTAAAAATTAATAATAATAATAAAATAACTAACTAAATAAAAGTAAAATAATAATAAAACCCGAAATATTAGTAAAAATAAAAATGAAATAAAATAATAATGAATAAATAAAATTGAATAACTAAAAGGGGGCTAAAACATAACTGAATGAATAATAATAATAATAAATAAATAAATGAATAAAACAAATAAAAATAATAAAAATAAAAAATAACAAAAATAAATAAAATAAATTAAAATAAATAAGTAAATAACTTAATAAAGATTAATAATAATACTAATAATAAAAATAATAATAATAAATAAAATAACTAAATAAGAATAAAAGGGGAAAAATCAATGTTGTTAAAAGCGCGATCGGGATTAAATCGGCGCCGGGAAAAAAGCGGAAAAATCGGCAAAAGCGGGAAAAAAGCGGAAAAAGCGGGAAAAAAAGCGTTTGGCACAAAAATATTCATTTTTTTTTCATTTTTTTTCAATTTTTTTAATATCTAAACCATCTACAACATAAAATAAATACATTGACACATAAATATGATAAAAAAACTAATATATAAGATGTTTAATATCATTTCTAGCGCTAAAATCACACATAACATTGAATAATGTCCTGAATAGTAAGTCCTGAGTCCCAACTCAGCCTCAAAATATCAACAAAAAATATGATAATGTATCTCATCATGTCATAATGTCATATACAATAAAATGAAAGTCTAAGACTCTAATCCTATTGATTTCCTCTGCCCCTCTTGCGAGAAAATGTCACTGCTTTCCCTTTCCCCCTAGATGAAGATGCTGGTGCCTGTGCTGGTGGAAATGGCAGTGGAGTCTAACGTGCTCTAGAAGCTGAAGAAGTAGAAGTAGCAGCTACTGTAGGTAGACGGAAACTTTATAACAAGGAAAACAAAAAAAATTTAATCTACATACCGTTTTTATGGACAAATTGGTGATCTTGTCTTGGATTTCTCCTAAAACCACTTGGATTCGCTCCCAAACCCTTCAGCTCTCCTCCACAAGGCGTCTCCTCCTCCTCTGCGCGGCGAAAGTCAGAAATGACTAATAAAAAATCGATTTTCATAACTTAAAGCCCGCTGCCCCGCGCCTCGGCGCTTTTTTCAATAAAAATCGCGATTTTTCCGGAAAAAATCGTTATAAAAAAAAGCCCGCGATTTTTATCCCAAAAAATCGCGATTTAAGCGGGATAGTGATAAAATCGCGATTTTTTGAAAAAATCGCGATTTTATCGCAATTTTAACAACACTGGGAAAAATAGATGTATAGAGTCATGTATACAGCTAAATTGCGAGTTAAATAGTAATAAAGAAAAACAATATAAGGAAATAAGAACCCTGAGGCCCTTAAATAATCAAAAACATATAGGAAAGGCGATTAGAAAAATGACAATAACATAAATAAATAAGTGAAAATAACAATAAAAACCAAAGAGGACGGAAAAACGACTAGGAGGAGAGGGCTGGGACCCAGCATCTACTGACTTTCCAACCATCGTCTCTATTGAGATTGCTAGGTCTCTTTTCAATCTCCAGAGCTTCCCTGAATTTTCGATGATGGAAATGCGGAACCTTAGCAATAACACTGGCTTCTTCGATACAAACATGATGCTTGGTTTTCTCCGCATGCTCAGCCAAAGCGGAAGACTTAAATCTCCTATGCTTCAGATCCGCTGCGTGCTCACTAATCCTCTGATTAATGGAACGACCAGTCTCCCCAATATAGGGGGTCCCACAAGAACAAGGGATCAAATAAACACCTTTCATATCCTTAGGGTCGATGGGATCCTTCACCGATCTGAGAGACGAACGAATGGTGTTCAGGGGCCTGAAGGACACCGGGATACTATGTCTCCTGAGAGTCCTCCCAGTTCTATCAGTGGTCCCTTGAACATAAGGAAGAAGGACACCGGAACACGATCTTTTGGCTCTCTTTTCACCAGAGAATTCTTGGAAGCTTTAAGGAAAGCCCTATGACCCATGTATCCACTGTAACCATTCTCCACAAAGACATCCAGCAAATGGGATTTTTCCTTCTCAAAGCTCTTCTTGTCCGAGATCCTCAGGGCCCGAGTAGCAAGGGTACTCTTTCTTTCGCCGAAATCTTTCTCTAACTTAATATGGATCACAGAAGCCTAAACTCTATTCTATCTTTTGTTTGTGTAGGGACAAATCCGAAGATTGGATGTGATTTTTGTGGTTCTGAAGATAGATCTAGGCCCTAGAGGGCATCTCCATTTTGTTTGCAAGTTGAAGAGAAATTTCAAGAAGATCGTGGGAAATTTTTTTTTAGGGCCTTGAGGCCCTGCGCTGGCTATCTCCAACCTCCTTTTCGGCCTCCCTTCTTTCACGACCTCCCCTTCTCTTTTTCTGCCCCTCCTTCTCCCTTTCGTCCTGCGTTTTCTCCTTTACGACCTCTCCTTTCGGCCTCTTCCCAGCTCTCGACCTCCTCATTTTCTCCCTTATCCCCTTGGCATCCTCCCTTATCCCTCCAGCTCCTCCTATCTCCCTTGCTCTCCCTCTTCCCGGCCTCCCTCTTGGCCTACCTTACGGCCTCCTTCATCCCTTCTCAGTCTCCCTTCTTCCCCTTTCTCGGCCTTCCTTTATGACCTCTACTCCCCGGCCCCTCAACCCTCACTCCTTCTCCTTCGTTGCCCTGTCTCCCTATCCCTCACAGCAACCCCTTCTCCCTTATCCTCCTCTCGGCCTCCCTCATTCTCGGCCTCCCCTCATCTCCATCTCTCGGCTTCAAGGCATTTCCCTCAAAGCACTCCTCCCTCACCCTATTTCACCATAATTCTTCACTAAATTTTCCCCTGAAATTTCCAAGGAATTTTCATTAAAAATTTCCCAAAACAATTTAACAAAATTTTGACAAAATTCTCTCCATTTTTTGTTTGTTTGTTTGTTTGTTTGTTTGTTTCTGAGTTTGGCATTTGGATTTGAAGATTTTCAATGACTCGGGCAACTTGTCTCCAAGTGTCTTCAGGCTCCTAAGCGTTGACTGGTGCACATTCTATAAACCCTTACCTCATTTCATTGATCTAATTGAAAGCAAGACTAATATTGACATATAATTTCAGTTAACTAAAGTTTAGCAGCAAATTTAGTTTACAATCTTTTACTGCAATGCATTTCAGAAATATAATTATTTTCAGAACCTTTTTTGTATGCTAATTAACAAATTTCTGAACATTGTTTCACTGTTTTCCAATAATTTATTTTAGAGTTTTTAGATCAAATGCATCACTAGATTAGAAATAGTTAAACTCAGAAATTTTCTGAATTGTTGGTTATTAGTTTGTCCAGTGAAGTTTCTGCTGTTATACATAGAAAAAATCTGAATCTTGCATGGTCATAGGACTGCTGTTTCAAAATAAATTGCTGGCATTGACATTTGTTTTAAGAGCAGATTACTAGAACTGATATTTCTAATTGTTGTAATCTGAGTTCTTAATTTAATTTTTGGAGTACATTTGTTTTTACATGCTCATTCAGGAAGGATTAACTTAGTTTTACTTATGCATCTAATGATCTTTGATTGAGTATTTCATACAAATGGATTTTTGAATATAAAGTGTTTTATTTCCAGAATTTTACATTGGTTTCCTATTTGTATTTTCAGTAATTACTTATGCAGACTTCACATTTTTTATTGCTGGTATAAGTATTTGTTTTCACATTAAGATCATTTTTCTGAGCCTTAAGTTAAAAAACACTCAAGACATATTTCAGAAATAATTTTAGGCCCTCTTTTCACAATCGCATCATTTCAATTTGCATTTTCATACTAAGCTAGTACTTGCACATTAAAATTTTACTTCCAAACATAAGCTTGGTCGATAGAAACATTAAGGGATCAAGCTTAGAACAAACATTTAACTAAAATTAACCAAGTCTCTGCATTTCACATAGCTTTAAGTCTTGCATTTGTATATAAGATAGTCGAATCATTCAGCAACAGTTTCCCATCCATTACTTGGAATTTATTTCCTTCACAAGATAATTGACTCCACAAGGCACTGGTATCATTTTCCTCAAATCAAATTGAATTCTTCAAAATCTTGCGCAATCTAAACAAGTATTGGTTGCTTAATTGTGTCTCCTAGATTGGTTGGTTCCCAACTAATATTCCCTTATTCCATTTCCATAGGGTCTACCCCCATTAGTCTGCTATTGAGAGACAACTCAAACAGAGAGATTGAGGATCAATGTGACAGCCCCCGATCTAAGTTGTTGTCCTGGTGCCTAGACATTTTGTGCGACAAAAGGTCCAAAAATAACTGTGTAAATTTATGTGTGTGCTCTAGCATTTCTTCTAGCGTTTATTCTTCCGCAGTTTTATTTGTGTAGGTTGAAGTGTGAGTTGTTCAGTATTTGTTGTAGGAAATAGTAAATAAATTGTTAATTAAAAATAACAATTAGGTGAATAATTTCCAGTTGCTGCAATAGGATTCGGGTTTCCAAGTTTTCACATGGTATCAGAGCACAGTTGATCAGCCAGAGAGCTCAGTAGCAAAGACAAAAGGAGTTTTGCTGTCCAGTGTGGGTAGCAGATCGAAACCCCAGAGGTTGCGTAGTCACTTTGCCGAGAGGTCGAGTTTCTTGAGGAGAATCGATTTTTCTGAGAGGGATAGAAAAATTCGATCTCTCCTAATCGAGGGATTCCATAGGCAGAGGGAGTAGCCTAGTATTTTCGCAGAGAAGATCTTTAGCTGGATGCAGTAGTTTTGTAGCAATTTGCTAGAGCAGAGATAGCATTAGGTGGAAGGAAGAAGAGCACACACTGAGGGAAAATTTTCCTTAGAGAACTTCTAGTCTCAAGAAGTTCGATTTCCCTTGCAAATCAATTGTCGTTGTGAGCAGAGTTTCTCACTCCAGAAGGGAATGTGAATAGCCAAGCAGCAGTTGAGCAGAAGGGAAGAGGATATTTTCGACATTTGTTGAGATGGCCACTGCTGGGCTTCGAGAATAGGATAGGTTGGATGGTGCTTCGAACTGTTGAAAATAACAAGAAGAAATGATAAAAATAGAATCCAGAAATTCCAATTTCAATTTGTCCTTGAATTAAAATTGTGAATTAAAATCGAATTTAGTCTCACTAGCTGCTTGGAAATAATTAATTAATTCATTATGGATTAATTAGTTGGAGAAATTCAAGTTAGAAGTCTTTCTGAAGTCATGCAAGAGTTATCCCTTAAATTAAGGGGATAAGCCTTAAATTGAGGAGATAAGATTGAGTTATATTTGAGTTGTAATTAGTTAACTCAGTTTACTGAGTTAAGTCTAGTTAAATTAGTTCCAAACTATTTGAGGAACTAATAGAGAGTTAACAGTCAGTTGATGCATGCATGCACTCAACTAGTGTACTTCAGTTAACTGAAGATTCCCTCATCAGAAACTCATGCATGTCTATTCTGAGAAAGATCCAGTTGAGATTAAAGTCAAGGACAATGTACTATAAAGAAAACTCATGCATGCAGAAGGAAATTCTTTGGAGGATTGCGCATTTCTGACAGGGTGTGAGATCAGTTTTCCAACTTGGTTGGAGAAGATCATCCCAGAGGACCTGCGTAAGGAAATAGGAGCTTGGAGGGCAGAGTAGAAGGCTTGTGAGAAGCCAGGATTGCCTGTGAGCATCTGTGAGGATTGTACTCAGAGCTGGCTAGCTGTTAGAGCTAAGGCTTTGTATAATTCCTATGTATTTCCACCTTGTATGATAATACAAATTGTGGGGTTTTTAGCTGAGGCTTTCCCTAAAGTATTTTCATGTGTATAGTGCATTGATTCTTCTTCTTCTGGTTATATTGTTTAGCTCGATTCGGCTCTATCTTTAAGCCTTCTCAAAGCAAATTGATAGTAGAAGTAGATTATAGTATTTTGCTTTGATTTATATTGCATTATTGGTTTAATCTACAGTCAGATTTTCTACATGGTCTTAGAGTGAGATTTGTAGAGAATTTGCAGAATTTCTACATGAACTATGTCATCTGGAAGGCAAGGATGTCCTTCCTTTTGGATGATTTTGGCCTGAAGACACATAGATGCAGTGGTAGTAGTACCCCAGGATGTAGATCAGCTGAAGGAGTACAGAAAGGAGATGGCGCAGGAAAAGAGGTTGATCCTAAATGGGGTTCAGGATCACATTATTTCACACATAGCTGGCAAAGGGACTACCAGAGAGATGTGGGAGACTCTCTCCACGCTGTACCAGGGCACTTCCGAGCAGCGAAAGATGTACTTAGAGGAGAAGCTGAGATGCATCAGGATGCAGAAGGGGGAAAGCATAGACCCCTTCCTCACCAAGATTCAGGAGGTCCGAGACCAGTTGTCAGCTGTTGGGGCAGCGCCTCAACCCACAGAGCTAGTGCGATTGGCACTAAATAGTGTCTCCGAGGAGTGGCAGGTGTTTGTCCAAAGTATTTTGGGCAGAGATACCTTGCCAAGTTGGGACAGGATGTGGTCCGATTTGTAGCAAGAGGAGTTGAGGTGAGCTCTTTCAAAGAGCTCCATCTGTGACAGCAACAGTGGACAGAAGCAGTTGAAGGAGGAGGAGAATGTGGCCCTAGTATCGAGGGGTCCCAGTCAGGGACAGGGGGAGCAGCGAAAGAAGAAGAAGGACATGTCAAAGGTCAAGTGCTTCAGATGTGGTGTTCTTTGTCACTACAGTACCCAATGTCCTCTCAAGAAGAAGGACAAGGAGGAGAAGCTGGAGGAAGACTTCACCATGTTTGCTGGCATTCCCCTAGGAGTGAAGTGGGGTGACTTGGTGTTGTAGCCCCAAAGTGCTACAGATGGTCAAGATCCTTGAGGAGGTCCAGCTCTTGGATCAATACCTTGCTATGGGGGCTGACAGTATTCAGTAGTAGGATGGATCAGTGGTAGTAGATGTATTTAGATTCCAGAGTGACAGATGTAGAGTCTAGTAGCAGTCAAATTTTGAGGAGCACAATGCAGGTGGCACAGTGCAAAGTCAGTAGCAGCGCAGATCCTTCAGTGACAGCAGAGATACTAACAATAGTCAGAGTCTTGGGAGACAGATGCATCATACTGATCACATTTGATTAAGTATTTGGGATTCTTTTTAGTTGCAGTTGTTGCAGTTGCAACAACAACATATGAAGAGGGAATTGCAGTGCAGATGCAGTGTTGGCAGTGGTTCAGCAGGGTCAGCAGCAACACATCAAAGTTGCGTAGTAGTTGGTGGGCAGCAACAAACAGACATCAGCAGAGTGACAAGAGATGATGCAGAGATAGGGTGGTGACACAAGATGTGCAATAGAGCACTATAACACATTCTTTGTTAAGAGGGAGTGATAGTTTTTGTAGTATCAGATGTGTTCTAACTTCTAGCCTTGAAATTTTGTGGAGAGGCTAGAATACATGAGATCTCCAAAACCTAGAAATAGTTTCTGGAAATTCCGCCTAGAAATGACTTAATTAGATTATTAGTTAAGTTTTAAATATTTCTTAAGTCTAAATTTAGGGAATATGACTAATTAATCATAATTAATTAATTCAAGGTGTGAATGTTCTAGAAACTCACACGGATCGACTTCTAGTTAATCCTAACCATCGATTAAGATCTAATCTTGGTCGTTGAAGTCTCAACAGAGGATTGTAAGAAGAAGTCGATGGGAACTTGGAGAATACACTTGAGAAGTTCGATTTCATGAGTAGATCGATTTCCAGAGTAGCAACAGTTAGTTGCCGGAGAGAGAGTTAGTGAGATCAAAGCAGTGAGTGAGGGGCAAGGGACAATGAGTTGGAGGAAATATTTTCTAGATCCAGGGAGGCAACAACAAGTGAGTCGAATTATCCTAGAGAGGTAGCGTTGAGGGACTGCGCAGTGCTTCAGTCAGGCAGATCGATTTGGGGAGAAGAAAAATTGTTCTCAGTTCCAGAGGCCAGGAAGGAGTCCTAGAGGGCCGAAGAGACGATTTTTTGAGCTTCTAGAGGCAGAACGACTTCATCTGAGCCTAGTTTGAAGCTAGCCGTTCATCCAACTACGCAGAGTAGCGCAGAAGCTGACGTAGTGCTCCAGGTGGCCGAGTTTTTGATAGGGAAAGGAGAGCCAGAGATTGCTTGTGGGAGAAGGGTAATTCCCTTTAGTATTTTACTCAGATCTTCTTGTTGTTTGGATTGTCAGTTGGGTATCCATAGATGTACTTAGATTTCACTGCTGCGTAATAAAATAAACCCTCACTACTACACCAGTTTTCCCAAGTTGGGTTTTTCCGGGGACATTGGTCCAAAAATAACTATGTAAATTTATGTGTGCGCTAGCATTTCTTCCAACGTTTATTCTTCCGCAGTTTTATTTTTGTAGGTTGCAGTGTGAGTTATTCAGTGTTTGTTGTAGGAAACAATAAATAAATTGTTAATTAAAAATAACAATTAGGTGAATAATTTCCAGTTGCTGCAATAGGATTCGAGTTTCCGAATTTTCACACCACCCTGACCACCCAATTGATTACCCTTTATAGGACTTTGTACCTAGTTATAATGTTTGTCATTGATCAGCTTATCCAAGATATTCAAAGCACATGTTAAGCGAGCAAAGCAAGGAGACGACTAGGATCCTCCTCATAGACACACCTCACGATGTCGAGTTGCACTTGTTGCAACCTATAAAACCTGAGCATGAGTTCCATATCCATACCTTCCAATACATTTTGATAAGATTTTGCATATTTATCCACATTCTTTTGCAGCTCTTGAATGTCTTGGTCATTGAGTTTTGCAAATGTAGAACCAAGATAAATCTCTCTTTTCTGATAGTCCATTTTTTATGATTTTGCATATTAGGATTAAAATGGAGTTGCCAGGGTGAATGAAAGTGCCTTGATAGATGCTTGCTTCACCCTACAAGCATTAACTTTGAAGCTTAATGAAGAACTAGGGCTTCATTCTTCTAATGGAGTCGACAATAATGATATGTCAATGTGTTGTATGGGGAACAAAATACACAGTTCGTGTCCCCGACAACGACGCCAAGATGTTACTGCTCAAAGTAGCAACAGTCTTAGGAAGGGATCCTAAAAGGGCAACTACTAGTTCAAGGGAAGAAATGGAGCGATAGCCCACTGTTACCTCAGCTAAGGCTCCCTGCAAATGGAATTTCACCGATGGGAGGAGACCTGATAGGAAAGGTATCACTAGATGAATGAGCCAATGAAAAGGTAAGGGGTGATTCCTTAGACCTATTCACAAGAGAGACTCAAATGTACGGTTTACTTACTTAAGAAGCAAGGTGTAAGGCTCTCTAAGAAGGGCCAAGGGGATTTCAAGGGCTAGGGTTTGAAAATAACACTTATGAAGGAGGGACCCTAGTCCTAGAAACCCTTGTGAAAACTTGGTCCCAAAGTGGTCTTTGTGAAATTATCTTCAAAAGTTTGCGGGCCCACACGGGGCCAATTGGACCCAAAATTAGGTAAACTAAGAGGAATTGGTCACTCGGGGAGGGGCTTGACCTAATTGTGGAAGAGAAGAGGATCAATGGACAAATCTTCTTGGAATAGAATGCAATGATCCAGATGTTGTCACTAGCCAAGGGAAACCTAGAGCAAGAAACAATCCTCGAGCTAGGGCTTGCAATATCTCGAGATCTCACTGTTGGATTTGCTTCAAATTTGGAGGGCCTCTAGAGAAAACTCCAACACAGTTGTGGACCAAAAATAAAAGTTTTTTGGATGGCTAGATTGTGAGATAATTGATGCCCTAGGTCCCCTATAGAGGCTAGGCCTAGAAGAAAGAGGGAGATGTGATAAAGATTATGCTTTTTGGTGATCACCTATGGAGGACCAGTGCCTAATCCTTTGGGATAAATGGAGTCAAGATGATTCCAATGCTTGGAGCAATTTCACTTGGTCAAGGAGGTCTCTAGAACAATTTCGCATGGAAATTAGGGCATGGGACAATTGCTTCAAGGTATTTATACTTTGATATGCCATTTGTGATGACCTATTGAGATAAAATTTTAACAAATTATCTCTAGGAACATTCTCTTATTCAAACATGGCCCATGACATTATGCAACACTATAAAAAGACAAATTCCAACATTTCACACAAGAAAAGCAACAAATTTCAGCCTAGTATAGCGAAATTCCCCAACAACATGCATGTGACATAAGAAAAAGACAAAATAACATTAAAAGAGCACTTACATGTGAGAACAAGTATATCTGATCATCATCATATGCCAATATAGAAGCTCCAAGACAAAATGAAGAGATCCAAACATCAAAATTCATCCATCCATCCAATTTTGTCCTCCAAAAAGAATAGCGAAAATCTCACAAGAGAGATTGATCCAATCCAAGTGATGATGAGAGAAATGAATCACCTCTGATCTATTTATACACTTCCTAATGAATTCAATTTAGCTAATTAGGCCTAATTTAGCCCCTAAATTAAAATAATGTGAATAATAACAAAACTTTTGGTGACAAGCCCACCAAATAGCTCAATAATGTAAAGATAAGCCTCTCAAGAGGGCCGAATGATCAACAAAGTGAATCGTTGGGCCTTTGAGGAGACCTGATGAAGTCCAAGGGGTGCCATCATGAAGGAAAGGATTCCAAACATAGTGGAAAAGGGGTTGGCCCCTTGTCATCCAATCAAGAACCTATGGTGCTCCCAAGTGGGTGTGGGGGCACAAGGACAACCTCATGGGTCTCCAAATGGATCAAATATGCCTATAAACCATCTGTAAGTGCCAGAGTGATGACATAAACCCTCCATTTGCAACGGGAGGCATCTTGGAACATTTGCCAAGATTATGGTGCAACAGTGGAGCCGGCTGGGCATGGTGGACCAGGCACATCATCCTCATCCAAAAGGTGGAACACGAGCAATCAATGAACACTGTTTGGGATCCATGAAGTAATATATGCTATGGTGGATACCCATGGCTCTCAGCGCTCACCCTACAAGTGCCAATATGGCCTTTTGGAGAATTAGGAGCCTGTATAGGGAGACCAAGCCCTAAATGAAGACCCACCTACAATCCTACATAAGATCCAATGCGTCCCCTTGCCCTCCAATACAACAAATCATTAGAATAATCAAGTAATAATGCTTACAAGTTATGGGATCAATGGGGCACTTCATGGTGGCATGCCCTTCCATAGTGGGCTTTGGCAAGTACAAGTGTCTCCAAGCTCAAAAGGGGGTTAACCAAGGACCCTATTAGGTGGTTTCAACCTCTAAAGGGGATGGCATGTCCATAGTACATCATTTAAGAAGTAGGTGGCAAATGATATAATGATGGAATGGAGTGGAGATCAAGGGAAGCATCCAAACCACATGTCAAGGTACATTGGGTAGCTATAACAAGGGAAGCCCACACCTGGGTATATGAATGTAGGAGGGAGAAAATCATGGTACATGAGTTACCCCGCCCTTTTTCTCCACTTTTCTTCATATGCCTTTTGCCTTTGATTGATTTTTCTTCATAACTGCTCGGGGCTCTAAGGGATGGAGAGCATGATGTGTAATATGTAGCAATGGATACCCCCTTTGAGGTGGGGAAGTTCATCGCCCACCAAGGGTTGGGACAATCATGGGTTCCTTAATGATGGAGGGTGCTCATCTAGGGCCCATAGGAACCAGGGTGATGGCCATGAATAAGGGGTAGAGCTCATGTTCGACTTTTGCCCACGTGCTAAGTTTGTATGTCTCGACCATATTTTGCATTTTGTGGTACATTTCCTGTTGAGAGTGGCCAAATTATGCTTTTTACTTTCTTTTTAGTTGCATCAACCACTGGGGCATTGTTCCAAGCTCGACCTAAGGTGTGGACAAGGGGAGGGGGAGGCTAACACTATGTGGACCTAGTGGACACATGTGGACTCGGATGTGAAAAGAGATGAATGGGGTTAAGATGAGTGGAAGGGGATCAATGTGGGTGGTGTTGGGAAGCGAGACCACACAACCAAAATCAAGATTTCCGATGTAGTGCTAACCCTAAAGTTAATGGCCAGTAAAGGAGATCCCACAGGACTAGGATACAAGGGTAACCATGAAATCTGGAAATGGAGATAAGAATACAAACCTAACCCACTCTTTCCACCAAATCCCCTCAACAATTCATGCCCAAATGTGCCCATGAAAAGTAAGGAAAACTACTCAACTATACTAATGAAAAGCCATACCTTTGGGGTTGGGAGGCCCACCTTCAAACATACATTCATAATAGATGGGCGAGGGACCACATCGCTGGCTCAGGTGGTGGAGAAAATGGCACATTGAGCTATCTGGGGGCTACAAGGGGCTATTGGCTGCCGACTAAGGACCATCTAGGAGAAAAACATTTCTCCCATACACACTACCCACAGGTGGTGGGTAACAGGACCAAATGGACAAATGTGGGCCTGGATGGGAAATATGTGAAAAGGGGTTAGAATGAGCGTAGGGGAGTGATGTATGTGATGTCGGGAAGCGGGACCACGCAACGCACTCCTAAAGCTAGTAGCCAATAGAGGAGATCCCACGAGACTAGGATACAAGGTTAACCACCAAATTGGACAAGGGGACAAGAATACAAACCAAGCCCATTCATTCTGCCTAATCCCCCCACTAATCCATGCCCAGAAGTGTCCATGATATGTAAGAAAAAATACCCAACTATATAATGATATCCATACCTTCGGGGTTGGAAGCCCCACCTCCAAACATACAATCATAACAAATGGGCGAGGAATCATAATGGTTGGCTCAGGTGGTGAAATGGTGGCACATTGAGCTATCTGGTGTCTACAAGGGGTTGTTGGTTACTGGCTAAGGATCATATAGGAGAAAAATTTCTCCTATGGGTGTCACCCACAAGTGGCGGGTAACAAGAATCACTTGAAGCAGCTCTCTAATGGATAGATGAGGTCCAATGCTTGCTAAATTTGCCTTAAAACTGTTCACACCTTGCTCTAGAAGGCTCAATGTCGCCTTTGACTAGCTCGACTTGGTTCAGTTACTTGAAATGAGATGAATTTTTTCATTCTCTCTAGTGATTTTCCTTTTACTTTGAGAACTTTACCTTTTCCACCTTTGACTTTGTCCAAAATTCCCTTGAATTGGGTTGGAAGGCTCTCCTAGCCAGGGTTATGGGGGAGCGGCTCCACCTCGTCGAACCCGTTCTAGGAGCAGGCTCCCTTCGGGAGCAACCCCGGGAGCGAAATTTTCGCTCCCTAGACTTTTTTGCATTTTATTTTTTTGCAATAACATTCGAAATGCAATTTTTTTTCAAAGAAACAAATAATTTTTTAGTGGGGCAACTTAATGATCAAGTCTATGGCCCTGGTATTGGTACGGGATTCATGGTAATGTTAAATTTTTAAAGTACAAGGATGCAAATGAAGATTAAGGAGAATGTTAAATTTCTAACATTACCATGAAATGATTCCGGATGTTTGAGAGTGGTTCTGACCTCATTGGATTTCATATGGAGAAAGTAGAATTTTGGATCTCTTTCAAAATCCAGCAGACTTATCAGTTTTTCAGGATTTCAAGATTGGGGGGATTGCAATGTTTCCATTGGATTTTGTCATGTATTAGGTTATGAAACTCGTATTTAATCAAGAGCACCAATCGCTCTATGTACTCTGATGTTAGTGACATTGGTTTTCTAACCTCTCTATCATGACCCTACTAAAAATGTACCCATCACTCAAACTAATTCTTGACTTGACATGCTATGTTTTTTCTATCTTATGTTAATGCTTAGAGGGTGATATTAATGACAAAGATCCCTATACAGATCCAGAGGTAATGACAAAGATACCTTTGGATGTTAATGCTTAGAGGGTGATATTAATGACAAAGATCCTGATTTTCCAACAAGACTAAAAAATTAGACATTTCTCGTGGTGGCAAGAGGCCCAAGCATTAGCAATAGATAATAGATTTACTGTTCTTTTCTAGTTTCTAGTAGTTTTATAATTGTTGACTCTTTCATATTTATTATGATAATTTTTGTAAATAGTATATGACAATTTAAGTTTGAAGTTTGAAGTTGGCAATTATAACTCATTGGTAATAAATTATGAATATGATGCTTCGTGAAAGTCGAAAGTTGTTTCATTTCATTTATTTTTATAACATTTCATTTCATGTTAGATATTCTTTGTTGTAATGGTTACACTTAGCTTACAAGTACAACTTTGGTGATCAATGATGATAAATGTTATATATTGAATTTTGATAGCTTGAAACTTAAAGATTGACGAATTGTCATGTCCCCATTTGTATTCTTCTTCATAGTACAACCAGGGTGGATTTCCAGGACAGGGGATGGCCAGGTCAATGGAGCAGGCTTATGTCATCAGGGGTCCCGATGGAGTGTTGAGGAGTTTTTATGGTTTTTGATGGCGTTCGCTTGGCATATTCCATCATCAGCACAGTTTGCTTTTTGTTCCATTGCATTCCGACAACTCTCAAAAATCAACATTATTATTAGGCATAACTTAATTAAATATGCTCGAGGTGGCATTCCAGGAGAGAAATTGATGGAACACCTCAGTGTAATAGCTCGTTGGAACCAGAACGAGAAGATCTACATGTTGGGACTTTTGGATGGGAGTTTCAGTGACTTGAAGAGACATGGTGGCCGATTTACCCTTTTCTTGCATTAAAATGAATATTTTAATTCAAATAAAATAGGGGAAAGTGCTCCATGATTAAAATAATAATAAAATAGAAGATTCTAGAGGGGTCCATCAGATCTATAAAAGAGGAGGAGGCCATTGGAGGACATCTTGGTTTTGACATTGTTTCTTGTATGTGAGGTTGAGAACCCAGTTCTCTATTCCAGCAGTAGCCCAAGAAGGAAACCCTTAGGTATGTTGTTGAGTGTTGGATGAAACCCAAACTCTCTTTGAGGAGACTTCATCCAGTGTTTTCATAGAGCTTCAAGGATATTGGAGTGAGGATCATTCAGGTCTGCAATTGGTGCTTCATCGTCTTTTAGTGGATTCAGGGGCAGTTGTTGTTGGAGGGAGAGTGTAGTTGTTTTGGAGTTTTATGGGATCGGGATTAGCATAGCAGCAAAACATTTGAGAGGTCCACTCAGCTATCATCTTTCCTATTTTGTCTCAAATATTTCCAGTTGTACTTTGCATGATATATTGTAATAAATGAAGTTGATTCATCCTGGCGCTGCATTTTCTGATGTTATTTGAGTTTATGGGTTCGCTATGCTTGTATCATTTCTGGGTCATTATTTACTGGTGCATTTTGGTATAATATTGTGGGTTTTTGGCATAAATGACAACATAAAATTTTATAAAGAAAATTCTCAAAAAAATACCCAAAGTTCCTAAAAAGGGACATTACAGTGGTACCAGAGTTGTGCATCCTGCCATCCTGAGGGTTTATTGCAAAACAATCTCGAAGAAAATCAAGGGTTTCAAGAGAACCAATTTTTGGAAAATTTCCGGTGCTGAAGATTTCCTCCAAGTATCCGACAATTTTGTTTCAAATTGTTGAATCGATAATTGTCCATCAAGGTGTTGCTTGTGCATTAAGAAATTGGGACACGCTGAAATTATCAAGGCCGTAGTGTTGAATTTTCTAATTCTATCCATTAGAAAATTAATCTGTATTCTGCTGGTTTATTTCTTCTACTTGTAAATTCTGAACAAGTTATTTAAAACATTTAAATATCGAAATAAACACAATACAGTCACAACATCTACAGATCATCAGCTGAAAGAAAACAAACACACAAGTGACACTGTTATTTTTGGACAAATGTCCCCGGAAAAACCCAATGCGGGAAAATGGTGCAGCTATTCTGAGGGTTTATTATTATGCAGTATTTCCTTGAGTACAACTAGGTGCCTAACTGACTCACCCGATAGAGAAAAATACATGGCAACAATGCCTCTATATGCGGAAACAAGTATTCAGAAAACCTGTCCCATGAAACCCTCTCCAACGACTTTGAAGCTTAGCGCTGGCCCTTCTGGCCTCTGCGTCAGCCTCCTGCTAACCTGCGTCAGCCCCAGGACCCTCTGTGTCTGCCTTCTGAGGCATTACACAACCTCTGGGACCCTCTGCATCACTCCAGTAGCCTCTGCGTGGATGACACAGTCCCTCTGGCCTCTGCGTTATCTTTGCTGGGCTCCGTGTGGCTTGAACTGGCTGCTGCTCTCGCTCTCCCTGCTTTTGTGCTGGTCTCTTAATACTGTCTCTGCCTCTCTATCCAGTACTCACTGCCCCTCGCTGTTGATCACTTATTCACTTTTGCTTAGCAACTCCGCTTTAGCAAAATGAATGACTGATCACTCTAGTGTGTTCTCCAACTGACCCTCAAGCCTCGTCTTATAATTTTCTTGTTGTTCTTTCAACAGCCAAGATTAAATCTCTAATCAATGGCTAAGATTAGATTTGGCTTGTTCCATGACTTTTGGAACCTTCTAACCTACTTTTATATTAATACCCATTAATATTTTATTTTTCCTAACTATAGACTTAGGAACTCCATTAAAAATATTAATTATTTTAATATCTCCCAAACCGGGTATAATCTGCCCAAACCATTTATGGGTCTTGGAGATCTCATGTGCTTTAGCGTCTCTACCAATTTTCATGGCTAGAGCACATCCGATGCTACCCCAAATCAGCGCTCCCTCTTAGCGAGGATTGTGCTTTAATAATACTCCACACTGAGCATCACTCTGATTATACGGCACCGGTACCTGTGTTGATTGTAGACCTCCCCGCCCAACATCCTCTGCATTGCTGCATTCAGTATTGCTGCCCATGGCTCTGCCATTGCCACTGCTGCATCCGTACAGCAGCTCCCTCTGCATTCATGCTACTGCTGGTCTATCCTCCCAACATTGCATCTGCACTGAATCCCCCTCTCATCATGCTGCATCGTGCTACTGCATGCTGCTACTACACTGCAACTCAATTACTGAGAAGTAAGTAACTGATCCACCCAACTACTGACATCCCTGTCAGGCTAGAAATGCTCCCGATGTTGAAGCTCCCTCTGCCACTATCAAGTGCTCCCTTTACTGACCTCTACGCTGCTGCAACAACTCCCTTCATCTCACACTGCTGCAAACCTCTATGTGCTATCCTGCACTATTGCAACACTCTTCATGCCACTCGCATTGTTGCAACCTGCTAGCCTCACACTGCTTGGGGACTCCTGCACTGTAGCATTCTCCGCTGCTTCATCTGCATCTGTCTCTACCGACATCCACGAGTCCTGCTACTCTCTCTTCGAGGCTCCCGTAGCAAGGTATAATCCAAGAGGTTGGGTACCTCAAGTATCCTGCTCTTGATCGCTTGTAGTCCTCCTGACTACAGCTCAATGTCTCCCCACCTCTTCTCTAGAGGTACATGAGCACTCATGGCACAATCGTCATTCTCCTCGACTTCCTTCTCTGCCTTCGCTGGCGCTGCCTTAGAGTCAAAAGCCTCTCCCTTGTTCTTCTTCCTCGGACATTGGTTCGCATAATGACCTAGTTCCCCACAGTGGAAGCATTTGACCATGGAGAGGTCCTTTGTCATCCTCTTCTCCTGCTTTCCCGCAGATGCCAAAGCTGCATCCTCTTCCTCTTCCTTCTTGATCCTGACCCCTTTGTTGCTACTTCCCGTCTTGGTCAGTCGTCTGATCTCTTCTTGACGAAGAGCCGCCCACAGTTCTTCCCAATCTAGAAGATTCGCCCTGCCCAGTATGCTCTGGACAAATGTCTCCCACTCCTCGGAGATTGCGTTAAGTGCGGTCCTCACCATCAACTCCTGATTCGGCGTGGCCCCTATGGAAGTCAGTTGGTCATGGATCTCCTTCAACCGACCGAGGAAGAGATCTATCTGCTCTCCCTTCTGCATCTGGTATGACCTTAGTTGATTCTCCAGTAACATCTTCCTCTGCACGGAAGTATGTTGGTACAATGTCTTCAAGGTGTCCCACATCTCCTTTGCCGTTTCCTTCTTGGCAATATGTTGGACCACATGATCCTTGACCCCATCAAGGATGATGCACTTTGCCTTGGCCATTGCCTCCTCGTACCTTTCATTAGCTACCGGGTCAACTGGGATAGCCATTACTCTCAAGGCGAAGCCCTTGATGCGATGTCTGTCTAGAATGGACAGGATCCTAGCCTTCCAGACCACAAAGTTGGACGCTCCGTCCAACCTATCCTGATCCCTCAGCCCATTCACGACCATCTCTCTGCTCTTCTCTGTCGACTCCTCCGAGTCTCTCTACTTCCTGCCTGGAAGTTCTCAGTTCGACTCTTGCTGAGTCTCTCTACTTCTCGTATGGAAGTTTTCGGTTCGATTCCTCTGAATCTCTCTACTTCTCGTTTGGAAGTTGTCGGTTCGACTCTTGCTGAGTCTCTCTACTTCCTGTCTGGAAGTTCTCTTTTGGACTCCCTCTGAGTCCCGATTTCCCTCCTAGAAATCCTTCTGCCAACCGTCAAGTTTCCCCTCTTCGATCGTCTGTGCAACTGCAACACTGATCTTGATTCCTTGGCTAGAAATCCGCCTCGACAACAACTCCCTCTACCTTGGTTTTGCCCTGTTAGGTACTATTTTGACCACAGTACCTCATCAGCGTCGCTCCTGCAAACTGCCCACAAGTACCTTCGCCCCAACAACTGAAGGATTGAGCCTCTTGGCTCTGCGCAATCCTGACATTGGCAAAATAACACCTTTAGTCAACTGCGTCAACCCTCCTAGCCTCTGCGTGGCTCTGTGTGAGCCTGTTTCTGCCCTCCTCAGCCTTTGCGTTGGCCTCTCTCAGGCCCATACTGATGACACAGTCCCTCTGTGTCAACCCTTCCTCTGTCGCTTTCTGCAAGGATCAGCTCTGTCACTCGGGACAGTTGAATCTGTTGCAAATGCTTTGCTCAGCTGATGCCTTCAGCTTTCCTGTGATCTGCAACCATGCTCTGATACCATGTTGAATTTTCTAAGTCTATCCGTTAGAAAATTAATCTGTATTCTGCTGGTTTATTTCTTCTACTTGTAAATTCTGAACAAGTTATTTAAAACATTTAAATACCAAAATAAACACAATACAGTCACAACATCTACAGATCATCAGCTGAAAGAAAACAAACACACAAGTGACACCGTTATTTTTGGACAAATGTCCCCGGAAAAACCCAATGCGGGAAAATCGGTGCAACTATTATGAGGGTTTATTATTATGCAATATTTCCTTGAGTACAATTGGGTGCCTAACCGGCTCACCCGATTGAGAAAAATACATGGCAGCAATACCTCTATATTCAGAAACAGGGATTCAAAAAACCTGTCCCACGAAACCCTCTTCGGCGACTCTGAAGCTCAGCGTTGGCCCTTCTGGCCTCTGCGTCAACCTCCCGCTGACCTGCGTCAGCCCCAAGACCCTCTGCGTCTTCCCTCTCAGGCACTGCACAGCTTCTAGGGCCCTCTGCGTCACTCCAACAACCTCTACGTGGATGACGCAGTCCCTCTGGTCTTTGTGCTGTCTCTGTTGGGCTCTGCGTGGCCTGAACTGGCTATTGCTCTCGCTCTCTCTACTTCTGTGCTGGTCTCTCAATACTGTCTTTGCCTCTCTGTCCAGTACTCACCGCCCCTCGCTGCTCATCACTTATTCACTTTTGCTTAGCAACCCCGCTCTAGCAAAATGAATGACTGATAACTTTGGTGTGTTCTCCAACTGACCCTCAAGCCTCCTCTTATAATTTTCTTGTTGGTCCTTCAATGACCGAGATTAAATCTCTAATCACTGACTAAGATTAGATTTGGCTTGATCCATGACTTTTGGAACCTTCTAACCTAGTTTTATATTAATACCCATTAATATTTTATTTTTCCTAAGTTTAGACTTAGGAACTCCATTAAAAATATTAATTATTTTAATATCTTCCAAACCGGGTATAATCTGCCCAAACGATTTTTGGGTCTTGGAGATCTCATGTGCTTTAGCCTCTCCAGCGATTTTCATGGCTAGAGCACATCTGATGCTACCCGAAATCAACACATAGAATGTATATATATATATATATATATGAGCCAAAGTTCATTACATGGAAATTCTAATGAAATCAACCAAGAATTTTAGAGGGGCCGAAAATAATTATTGAAGAGCCGCCATCGAATTTGGGGCCAAGCTGTGAGCTGTGAGGAAGCTTCGGGCCAATGTTACAAAAGCTTTTGGTGGCTGACAATTTTATTTTGTGGAGGGCCAAGTTCCATTTCAGCTTGGCGATTTGGAAGCAAAATACCTATCATTTGGTATTCGTAGTTAGCAATTAATTAGGAGGGTCATTTTTCAGGGATGCAGGCCAAACACGATTAAAATCATTCTTTCACAAGCTTCTGTTTGGCGGGTCCAGGCTGGTGTCAGGTCTTCTGGAGCTAAATCGCCGAGATTTATTTTGCTGAGCGACGAAGTGAACCGAATTCTCTTTGCACGAGCTACCCGATCACGCCGGCACTGCAAAGGCCACCAAACGGCTCATCGTTGTGGCCCGATCGACTGAGTTAATAGTCATCGTGGAACCACTTCTTACACCCAGTTCACTTGCCACGACGTGCATGGGCCTGAATCCCCTGTACGTTGGTTCGTGTCTCATTTCAACAATACTTGGAGGTCGTTTATCAGTCAAAGAGTGACTGTCATGCGCTGAAGATTGACAAGTGCAGGCCAAGTCGCTTGCTACAATAGTCAGGACCAATTAAATCCGAATGAGCAGTGAATTAATTGCAGATAGTATTATGAATTTGTGCGTGTATTTGGCATTGATCCGAGTCTATGGAAAAGTGCAATGCGTACACAGTTGGAGAGTTCATTGACTGGATTGAATCGAAGTGGGTAGAGCACAATACTATGTTATGGTGGAGCCAATCTATTGAAGTCACTTGGCAGAGTTGTGAATCTCTCTAGCGCAACAGTGTAATTGAAGCCAACTTGGGCGCGTGAACCATATATTGGTCCCAGGTGAGCAGTAATACGCGCTTGGAGTAATATAGCAGAGATCGAAGCCATGTCCAACTCATTTCTGTGATGAGTCTGCTGGCAGTTCGTGTCTCTGTTATTCATTAGAACAAGGTGGTGTGGACCGTAGCGGAGATCAGTGTATTGGTGCTGTTAAAAGGGAACGTGATTAAGAGTGCAACCAGTCTGAACGTTCCGAAGTTGCATCAATTATCACTGGTCAGAATCAGTGTTGGAGAAAAGCTGAATACCGATTCTTTTCTCCTGTGTTGACAACAAGTGCTGGGGAGACATATAAGAAGGTAGAAACCTCACTGTGCGTGCTCATGTTGCTGTAACTTCATTTCTGGGTCTGCTTGTTCGAGTGGTATTGTTGGCGTGCAAAGGCTGAAAACAAAGGAAACTGATATGTTGAGCATATTATCAGGTTCTATGCTTCTTTATCTTTGTGTACATTGTGTTTCCAAACAGATTGGATGATTGAAATGGTGAACTGTTATGTATGTGTAATTTCTGGGCTTGCAATATGATGAAGCTATCCTCCGTGTGCTGGTTTTCATTCCCTTTACCATGGTTCTTGCTTATTTTTGGGTTTAATACCCAAATACATTGACCATTATGATGCCTATCTTCTCCACCACTATGTATGAGACTAGATCTCTAAAGGTTGAGTAGTATCAGTCTTCAGCACTGTGTATATTTCTAGGCCCAAAATATTTTTGTTCTATGCCATTGTGCCTTTAGAATCTCATAGAAGGCCAAATTGTTCTCATAAATCAGTTGGTGAAATTATTATTAGTTGGAAGCTCACTCTTCTTGTTTGGAGGGCAAGGCTTATTTGAAAAATTTTGTCCTGCTGGTATATTACAGTGCCCAAAAGTAGTAGCAGTTATTGAAAACCGTGAGAAATTTCCAGGGTCAACCATACATATTGATGCTTCAACATACACCTTATTAAACCCTGTATTTGTCAATACTGTCTCATATAAGTTGTGTGAGTCTTAGTTTGGGTCTATACTAGATTGGCATATTAATTATTGATACCATGTCAGAGTCTTGAGTCGCCAAGCTTATCCATCACCATTGTATGGCCCTGTAAACATTGCTGGAGGTTGTGTTGTAAGAAGTCTGTTAGTCAAACAACTTGATGCAGTTGATATGGATGTCCTTGTCATATATGCTAAACAGATTTAAGGGAAGAGGGGTATGATAGAAATTATAAGTTGCTGAGTGTGATTGAGGGGCGGTTTAGGAAGAGTCTTGTCTCCGGTATTGTTGGGTTAGAGTTCTGCTAAATTTGTTGGTGTTAAGTCAGCTGGTCATGTCATTTGTATAGCAAGTTTGTTGAGATCTGAGTATTTGCTGCTGCGTGAGAATGTGAATTCCTGTGGGAGGCACAACAATCTGGAAGAATAGTGTTTGTGGCGACGTCCATGAAAAAGAAGCATTGCTGGCCGATTATCTAGAAACAGGTTCATTTTCGTTATCTCTTGTGTATTGAGATTTATGCCCAATTGTTATCTCTGGGTTATGAGTTTTATTCCTTAACTGCTCCTAGAATTTAGTATGGTTGAAATATCATCTGCTTATGCTATGCTTGAAGAAGTGTAAAAAGAAATTTCTCTCCTACAACACTATACCATTAAGAAACTCTCACTTAACTCAGATTGCTCATGGATAACCTATCAAAAGCTTGGGATAAATTAGCCACAGGCCAACAGAAGTTGGATGAGTCGTTGAGGAAAATCACAGCCCTTAGTGTTGATCCTCTAGCCAAGAGAAATTTTATGAGAAAATTGTTGGGAAGTTTCAAATTTGGAAAAGATGAGGAGGCAAAGAAAGAGCAGTCTCGAGAACCCCCAAAGAAGAGCCGAAATCAAATGAGAAGGGAAGGGATCTGTTTTACATGTCAGGGAGCGTGGACACTAGATCACCGGTGTAAAGCTAAGGGAGAACTGATAGAGATAGAGCAGGGGGAGACTCATTCTTGTCCATTCAGATGAGGATTCTTTTGAGGAGCATCAACAGGCATGTGAGGATGATGGCAGCAACCGTGGTATGCATAACTATCTGGTGGATCGGTTTAATGAGCAGCAGATTATTCCCATGCAGAGAGGAGACCGGGGAGGTGAGCTATCAGTGGCAATCTAGCATGGTGAGCACATAGGGGAGCTTGAGCAGACCTGTAGAGATGCTGACGACAACCCAAATTTATATTCGGGTGTGTATTATGAGCCGCCAGCGAATCCTAGGAGAGACATTCAAGATGATGAGTCGCCAGTGGTGATTCAGCATGAGCAACATATGGTTGATCATGAGTCAGCGGAGGATGATGATGTGTGTAGTATGCATGGTGAGCCTTCTAGGGAGGGCCAGTTGGAGGTTCATATTGAACTCGTGATGGTGGAGGATGAGCAACCACCCTTGGGGTCAGCCATTGATGAGGAGCAGATAGATGTACAAACAATTGGCAAGGTGACAGTATTCGCTGACACTTGTCCTCAGGAGATGCTAGAGTATGATAGGATAGTTTGGTAGGAGATTGGTGGACTGGAGGAGCGTGGAGTTTCCTATCAGGCGAGGGAGATAGCAGTGCATCCATCTTTGGGACTACACATTGATGAGGTGCAAACAAATGTTGTGGCAGCCAGACGAGTTGCAACATTTTCAGGCAACAGCCCTCTCCAGGAGGGCATAGACAGGGCTTGTAGCACAGTTTGGCTACTTGTACCCATTACGGGGAGAGAGGCAGGACGTTCTCGATGGATATTGCTGACCAACCAGAAAGGTCAGCATGAGTTGAGCATGGACCAACATCAACATAGTAGACTTGTTCCTTACACAAGAGTCCATGACTTAGATTGGTGGGAGATCATGAGTTGGTATCCTATTGATGGAGTATCATTCTTAGTCGGGAGCAGTGTGTTGCAGGAGCCCTTAGAGGTGGGGGATATTACATGCTTCAGTCGACAGCAGAATGTGGGTTGGCCACTCATCAGTGTCTCAGTGCAGCATCAGTATGGTGAGACTGACCTTGGGGTATGCCAAGGATTGGATTGGAGAGAGGTGATGAGCTGGTACATAGTTGGTAGGGAAACAATCACAGCTAGAGCTACATCACAACATGATCCATGTAGCATTAACGCTCCTTCCTGGTGGCATTGGGATCCAGGTGGATCTACTGGCAACAGGTTGAGTCAGAGATCTACATGGGATCTAGGTATTGGAGGATCCAGTCATGTTTCGATAGCCCGAAGACGTGACATGGACTAGTGGTTCGTATGGGATTTGGGCATTGGGTCTCAGTGGTGTTGGGCCACTAGACTGGTCCACAGATTTAGATTGCTTGAGGGCAAGCAATCTTGGGGCAGGAGGACTATCATGTCCCCTTTTTTATTCTTCTTCATAGTATAGCCAGGGTGGATTTCTAGGACAGGGGATGGCCAGGTCAGTGGAGCAGGTTTATGTCATCAAGGGTCCCGATGGAGTTTTAAGGAGTTTTTATGGGTTTTGATGGCATTCGCTTGGCATATTCCATCATCAGCACAGTTTGCTTTTCATTCCATTGCATTCCGACAACTTTCAAAAATCAGCATTATTATTGGGCATAAGTTAATTAATTATTCTCGAGGTGGCGTTCTGGGGAGATTAATTGATGGAACACCTCAGTGTAATAACTTGTTGGAACCAGAACGAGAAGATCTACATGATGGGACTTTTGGATGGGAGTTTCAGTGACCTGAGGAGACATGGTGGCCAATTTACCCTTTTGGCACATTAAAAAGAATATTTTAATTCAAATAAAAGAGAGAAAATTGCTCCATGATTAAAATAATAATAAAATAGAAGATTCTAGACGGGTCCATCAGATCTATAAAAGTGGAGGAGGAGGCCATTGGAGGACATCTTGGTTTTGACATTGTTTCTTGCATGTGAGGTTGAAAACCCAGTTCTCTACTCCAGCAATAGCCCCAGGACGAAAACCCTCGGGTATGTTGTTGAGTGTTGGACGAAACCCCAACTCTCTTTGAGGAGACTTCATCCAGGAGTTTCATAGAGCTTCAGGGATATTGGAGTGAGGATCATTCAGGTTTTCAATTGGTGCTTCATCGTCTTTCAGTGGATTCAGTGGCAGTTGTTGTTGGAGGGAGAGTGCAGCCGTTGTGGAGTTTTATGGGATCAGGATCAACATAGCAGCAAAACATTTGAGAGGTCCACTCAACTATCATCTTTCCTATTTTATCTCAGATATTTCCAGTTGTACTTTGCATGATATATTATAATAAATGAAGTTGAGTCATCCTGGTGCTGCATTTTCTGATGTTATTTGAGTTTATGGGTTTATTGTGCTTGTATAATTTCTAGATCATTATTTACTAGTGCATTTTGGTATAATATTGTGGGTTTTTGGCATAAATGACAACATAAAATTTATAAAGAAAATTCTCAGAAAAATACCCAAAGTTCCCGAAAAGGGACATTACATGAATCATGAGACTTAATATGTTGTATGTTACTAACTTGTGGACATGGTTGATGAAGATTATAACTTCTAGATGATTGATGTTATATTGTTCAATCTATGTTTTTATGCTTTTTATATCTAATTCATCATTCTACGTGCTGTTGTTGACATATATGCATCAAAATATAAAAAAATATATATTATATAAAAATTCGCTCCCCGATTCCCTCCTGAACCGGGAGCTTCTAAAAATGTCGCTCATGCTCCCACTCCCCATTTTCGCTCCTGCTCCCATGTAACCTTGCTCCTAACCTCCACGTATGGGGCTGACCCCCTAGAAAAGTGATCCCAAATGCGGATCTTCAATGCTGTAGCTGATCTGAAGATTTGGGAACATGACTTCTCTTGCAAAAAAAAATGTAGATGACTTTTAACACCTTGCATGCCCCATTTGACCTCAAAACACCCTTTAGAAGACCACACATGCCACAAAAGGAGTATGGTCCCCTTTGACCGTGTATGTCTTTCTTTTGCTTCATCATTTCTAAAAAATTCCAAGTGGCATGGCAAGTACAAGATTTACTGAGTAATTTGAGCCTTTGTTGATATTTGAACCCTAGGACCCTATAAATTGGGATCCACAAACTACCTTGGGAAACACAAATTGTTGGAAAATGTGAGATTGACATGTTGAAGAACTGTGACATGATGAATATACCATGGCCAAAGAATGCATACAGATTCAATAAAATACCATGTGGAAAAGACATAGGTGCACTGGAGACATGGGCTGGTCTGGCCGTACAATGTGTGATCACCCGTACAAAACCAATGGTTCTAAACCATGAGTTCCAAAAGTTCCACCCTAATTTGTCAATTCTATAGAGAACAAAATGAGCTGAGAGTGGGTTTTAGCAACACTAGCCATGGCCAATCATAATAGGCCAAGGATACCATAATACATAGCCTTCACATGGCCTACATAGATTTTGACTTGCATTCCTTGGGCTTACAATACTGCCAAAATGAAAATGTGCATATATGTACCCCTACTGAAATGAAGGGTAACAAGAGCAAAAGAGAAATTTGAGAGAGACAGAAAGAGACCAAGGAACATAATTGACTTTGTTTCAGATTGCTCTTTTGATTTGTTAATTTGCTTTGTTATGTTTTTCTAGTATTAAATTTCAATTCCCTACTAGCTAGCTCCCTTATCTTCTAGTCACTATATTCCAATTCCTTACAAGATCCCAAACTAAATTATAATTTTCTTTCTTCCACACAGATTTATGAATAGAATGAATACCAAATAGTATTACTTCTTACGAGAGTTGTATTTTTTTCCACTTTGCATCATTGTTAGTCTAAAACATAAACTTTAGTTATTGCCTTAAATACTTTAATTCCCTAATCTATGAGTAGGAAATAGGGTATGATTTGCTTGTGGAATAAATTATTGTAGATGGGAAACTCATGAACATGTGCTTTGGGTTCAGGTGAACAATGCTGGCTTGTTGGAGCATACACGTCAAACAACTGTTGATGGGTCTGTAGGATTGTTGATACCACTTTATCAATGAAAAGTAGCTATTTAATTGGAAAGTCCTTTTACGACATTGCAATTTTCCAAGGGATATTAGGCAAAGCAATGATTAAAGATTATATAAAAAATATATACTAAAAATGCATAGTTCTCTTTTCACAGGTTCGAATTGAACTTTGCAGTAAATGTAGCAGGTACTTATACAGTCACAGAACTACTGTTACCATCTTTAGAGAAGGCCGCACCAGATGGACGTGTGATCACTGTATCTTCTGGTGGAATGTATAATGCTCCTTTGACTAGTGACTTCCAGGTAAGGATATTTGTAACTCCACATTCTTATAGTAATCTTTTACAGTTTAGTGCATGTAATATGTATGTGTGTATCCATGCATGTGTACATGCATACGATGTACATGTGTGCATGTATGCACAGCAGAATGAGATGTTTTAAAGAATGATATAAAAGGTTAATGAACTCTGAATAACATATGCAGTTCGACAAGGGTAAGTTTGATGGAACGGTACAATATGCTCGCAATAAAAGATTGCAGGTAAATATTTTTCTATCATCCAAACAGGTTTGTTAATAAGAATATGCAAGTTTGCTGATAATGGATACAGGACAAAATCTCTGCATAATTACATGCTTTTGTACGAACACTAAAAGGATACATAGACCTTTTTAGATGAATGAATGTTATGTAAGATCAAAAGACAAATCATGTATTTAATTAACTCTAAACAAATACACTTTCCTGCACAGCTCATTATTTTGTAAATTTGTACAGATGCTGATATTCTAGGTGTGAACCCAGTAACCACTTTTTTTATAAAAGATATCCTTGTATATACAGAAAGTTTATGTACATTGGCAACAGAAAAGAAAAGGAAGGGAAAGCACTTACATCAGCAACAAGAAAGAAAAGAAAGGGTATAAACAATGATATTTAATATTTACATCATCTTCCTAAAAAACTAAACGGCTATGAAATCAGAATAAGAGGTAGAGTCTAACAGTTTGGAATCCTTGATCAATATTGATCCTTTTTCCAGCAGCTGGCTGCTGCATGCATACCTCCTCCTTCCATAACTGACAAAAGGTGACCAAAGAAGTCACCTCATTATCAAACGCATATTCACAGTGGAGCAAATAATCCTGAAAATCTCAAGCAATGCCAGATACCAGCCCAAGAATCCTGAATCACAGATTTAAAATCCCCCAACAAAACTACCCTCCATTGTAAGGCCCCTAAAGAATAATTGCAAACTGCAACTGAACCTGATCCCAACAAGACCTCACAAAGGAGAAATCCCTTAAAATGTGTTTCACAATTTCGGCCTTTGAACAGGAGAGGCAAGTCCATCTGAAAGGCCACTCTTGGCCAGTCAAGCAGTGGAAGGAAGACTTTGATAGATCACTAACCAAGCAAAAACAAGGAGCTCACAGGAAACCCTCATTGGTCAAACACTATGCAATCTCCAAATCCAACAATTCTAAACATTTGATGAAACCCACCAAGTCACTCTTTAACTGTTTGTGTCAAGAATAATTACGTACATGAAGGATGCATTATGATGTTAATCATAAATTTTATTTGCAATCTTAGACACACTTTTTGCATCCATGTATCTTTTTAATAGTCTAGTACTTATCATCTGTCTGACTCTTTACCTATGTAGATCTTTGATGGTCAAAAGTGGATGAGAATGTATTACTTTGGTAGTTCATGGGCTGTGGGCAGCTGTCTGTTCAAGTTTGCGGCCAAGGATTAAAAACTTACCCTTCAAAAAAATCAAATTTATTGTGAGGATGGAAACACTAACAACTCAAATGGTATAAAGCCATTTTTGGTGCTTGGGGATTTTCGGAGAAGATTTGTTAGGAATTTCTTAAAAGTGCACATATACATGATGAGTTGACATGCAGAGGGGTACGTTTTCAATGAGGGCTAGAGCAATGGAAATCCTTTGACAAACTGAAGATGAAGTTGGTCTCTGCTCCATTTTCAGTGTTTCTAGATTAAGAGAAAAAGTTTAATACTCATGTTAATGTCATACAAGTGCCAGTTTGCTGCATGTTGGAACTTGCCACAGAAAAGGCCATTCAAGTTGGATCACCCCTTGTCTTCTGCAAATAGATGAGTTACAGGTGGAAAGGAATTACAGCACCAATTATCAAGGACTTGGGATGTTATATACTGTTCACACTTTCAGACAGTATTTGCTTGCTAATCCTTTTGTACTTTCAAAATTTCCCTAGATCATCAAGCTGTTCTATACTTGAACAATAAATCCATAAGTAACTAGTTGTTGGTTGCTGGTGTTACAAGAATTTACTTTGAGTAGAGAAGTGCCATGTAGCAGTAGAGAAGTTGTCTAGAATCAGTGTTGTAGGAACCGCCCCCCACCCTTCCCGGTTCAAAAGCCGGATTCACATCCCGTGCTCATGGTTCTTGGAATTTTGGAACCATGACAGTTCCGAATGGTTCCAGAAACCACTCGCACAGTTCCGTGTGGCTTTCTTTTTTGGGAATTTTTGAACCACTATTTAAGGAACTGTGCTTCCCAGACACTCCCGAGTATTGAATTTGTAACTATGGTCGGTCTTGATGATGTATATTTGGTTACTTAATGTAATTTTATTTATCATTGTAAAGCATATTTATAAATGCTTGAGTCCAGGGTTGTGGGGGAGCAGCTCGCCCCCCCTCGAACCTGCTCCCAGAGCGACCACGGGAGCGAAATATTCGCTCCCTAGCCTTTTTTGCAATAACATTCCAAATGCAATTTTTTCAAGGAAAAATAATTTTTGAGTGGGGCAGCATAATGATCAAGCCTATGGCCTTAGTATTGATATGTGATTCATGGTAATGTTAAATTCTTAAAGTAAAAGGATGAAAATGAAGATTAAGGAGAATGTCACTTTTACAATGAAGATTAAGGAGAATGTCATGGTAATGTCACTTTGACATTCTCCCTAATCTTTATTGTAAAAGTGACTATGGCCTTAGTATTGATATATGATTCATGGTAATGTTAAATTCTTAAAGTAAAAGGATGAAAATGAAGATTAAGGAGAATATCACTTTTACAATGAAGATTAAGGAGAATGTCATGGTAATGTCACTTTGACATTCTCCCTAATATTTATTGTAAAAGTGACATTCTACTTAATCTTTATTTTCATCATTTTACTTAAATTTTTAACATTACCATGAAGTGACTCAGGATGTTTGAGAGTGGTGCCAATCTTATTGGATTTCATATGGAAAAAGTATAATTTTAGGTCTCATTCAAAATCCAATAGACTTATCAGTTTTTCAAGATTTCAGGATTGGGGGGATTGCAATGTTTCCATTGGATTTTGTCATGTATTAGGGTATGGAACTCGCATTTAATCAAGAGCACCAATCCCTCTATGTACCTTGATGTTAGTGACATTGGTTGTCGAACTTCTCTATCATGACCCTACTAAAAATGTACCCATCACTCAAACAAAATCTTGACTTGACATGCTATGTTTTTTCTATCTTATGTTAATGTTTAGAGGGTGATATTAATGGCAAAGATCCCTATACAGATCCAGAGGTAATGACAAAGATACCTTTGGATATTAATGCTTAGAGGGTGATATTAATGACAAAGATCCTGATTTTCCAACAAGACTCAAAAATTAGACATTTCTTATGGTAGCAAGAGGCCCAAGCATTAGCAATAGATAATAGATTTACTTGTGTTTTCTAGTGTCTAGTAGTTTTTATAACTGTTGACTCTTTCATATTTATTATGATATTTTTTGTAAACAATATATTACAATTTAAGTTTGAAGTTTGAAGTTGGAAATTATAACTCATTGGTAATGAATTATGAATATGATGCTTTGTGAAAGTTGAATATTGTTTCATTTCGTTTCATTTTATAACATTTCATTTCATGTTAGATATTCTTTGTTGTAATGGTTACAGTTAGCTTACAAGTACAACTTTGGTGATCAATGATGATAAATGTTATATATTGAATTTTGAAAGCTTAAAACTTTAAGATTGATGAATCATGAGACTCAATATGTTGTCTGTTACTAACTTGTGGACATGGTTGATGAAGATTATAACTTCTAGATGATTGATGTTATATGGTTCAATCTATTATCACCCTGTAATTTGAAGGTTGTAGGACAAATCACAAGAATGTAACATCAAACCAACTTCGAGATGGGAATCTAGCCCTTCCAATCCCAGAGAGGGCTCTCTCTGTAAAATTTATCTTTGTTGCTTGAAAATCTTAGACTAGTTATGATTGTACTTGGGTTTTGGGTTTTGGAAGATTGATTGTATTCAATTTAATTAGCATCTATTGAGCAATGGAGTCAAAAGGTAAATTGGATGGTTGCATCAATTTTTCACAGAGTAAACTCAGGGCAAGTTAGGTGTATTTACTGGATCTTTCAAAATAATAAGTGGATGATGGTAGAAGTTAGAACAATGAAAACCTTCAGCAAAACTAAAGAGCAATTAAGAATTCTTTAGTGTGGAATTCAGTCAACCATGCAGAACTAAAGAGCAGTCAAGAATTCTTTAGTGTGGCCTTCAGTTATGCTGAAGGTTTTCATTGTTCTTCCATCATCCACTTATTATTCTGAAAGATCCAGTAAATATTCCTAACTTGCCTTGAGTTTACTCTGTGAAAAATTGATGCAACCATCCAATTTACCTTTTGACTCCATTGCCCAATAGATGCTAATTAAATTGAATACAATCAGTCTTCCAAAACCCAAAACCCAAGTACAATCATAACTAGTCTAAGATTTTCAAGCAACAAAGATAAATTTTATAGAGAGAGCCCTCTCTGGGATTGGAAGGGCTAGATTCCCATCTCGAAGTTGGTTTGATGTTACATTCTTGTGATTTGTCCTACAACCTTCAAATTACAGGGTGATAACATGGTGGCAACTCTGCTGGGGAACCAGTCCTCAGTTTAATAAACCTTAAAAGGAAATCCTAAATCTCATCTTTGCACCTTAAGGCCATTTTAGGGTTGTCAAAGGTTTCATTAAAAAATTAAAAAATTTAAAATTCTGGCTTCCAAAAGAACATACTATACTAGGGCACATCCAAATCCAAACCCTGCTATAATTGTTGATAATCCAAACAAAATCTTAAGAAAAAAAAATAAAGTAGAAAGTCAAGAAAGCATTAGTCAGCTAACCAAAGCAAATTCACTTCCTAAAGAGTTATCAAACTTAAAGGATCTTCAATTTGATTTACCATTTCAACATTCGTTATTTTGTACCAAATCTGAAACTTCAGTGCATGATACTGTAATAGAACCTGCTTTTATTCAATTTATTGAATCAAAGAAGAATACTATACATCTTGATTTAGATCAACATGTTCTAGACACTTTTGACAAACTTGATGCTTTAACCTCAAATTTGATAAGACACATAAACAGAGCTTGTTTTCAACAGTCAGTTGAATTAGTTGCCCTAATTGCTGCTACTCCTAAGCCTTCTACCATTCCTTTAGAGTCTGTAAATTCATCTTTATTTAGTACCACCTCATCTATTATTTCCACTACACTTCATTCCACAAAATCATTCATCCCCAAGCTTCCTCTTCAGCCCAGAGTTTTATTTCCATCTCCCAATACTTCAAATTCATCTTCTAGCACTTCTGATACATTTTCAAGCCCTTCAAGCTCAGCTGTAAGCCCTTCAACTTCATCTTCAAACACTACCACTTTACCTCCTAGCCAATCTAGAATCTTAGCCATGACTGTCAGATATGCTCCTTTGACCTTACCAGCTCAAGTACATGCCATGCCCCAAGACTACCAGAGCAAAATCTTTCAGTTTGATGGTACTGGTCAATATATTGCACAACAACATGTAAATAAAATGAGTGATTATTTTGAATTACATGAAATTGATGAAGAAGATGTACAAATGAGATTATTTGCACAAACACTAGCAGGAGATGTCAAGAAATGGTTTAAATCTTTACCTGTTGGTCATATTGTTGATTTACCTGCTTTCCATAGATTGTTTATCAATAGATGGGAAAGAAAGAAAAATCCTTTACAAATATTGTCTGAATATGAAAACATTAGAAGAGCTCCTAATGAATCTGTTCAGGACTATTGTACTAGGTTTAACAGTATTTATAATGCAATCCCTGCAAATATCAAACCTCCACCAGACTTGGCACTAATCAAATTTCCTGATGGTTTTGACACTGATATGTCTTACCAATTGAGAGAAAGAAACCCTCCAACTCTAGAACAGATGCAGAGTGATGCAGTTAGTGTAGAAGCTAACTTGTTGGCTAAAAGAGCTAGAATGAGAAATGAGAGGAGGGTTACCATTAAGGAAGAACCATCCACTTCAGATGTTAAGATAGATACTTTGGCTAAAAGTTTAGAAAAGTTAGTGGATAGATTAGAAATTATGGAAAGAAAACCACAATGGGATAATCAACAACAAGGCCCTCAAATAAGAAATCCAAACTTTAGGAAGAATCCCAATACTGGTAAGCCTAGAGAAGGGCCACCTGATCAATAGATTAGACCACCTTTCCAAGAAAACTATGTTGAAAGTTCTCATCAAAATGAAGAAGATCAAGACACTAAGATTAACTTAATGGGAATAAATGATGATAATACTATTTTTCTTACCTAAAAAGAACAAGAATTATGCATGTTACAACAATTACAGTTACAATCTGGAGAGTCCTTTGATTATAAACAAGGTTATGAGTTTGCCATTAATGAAGTTCATAAGCAATATAACCTTAGGAGTAGGAAAAACACAGAAGCCCCTACTAATAAAACTATCCAAACTCAAACCAAGAAAACAGTGGGAGCTCCTGCAACCAAAGTGCTGCAAATTCTCTCAAGAGAAACCCAAAAAACTTTCACTCCAAAGATTGCAGCCATTCCAAAAATTGTAGACATTATAGATACTGCTGCCAAAGCTTCAGCTGATATTCAAAAATCAGTGGCTATTAAAAACTCAAAAAATGTCTAAAAATCAACTGATACTCAAGCTTCAAATGCTATTCAAATTTCAACTACTTCCCAAACTATTCCAAATCAAAGAATTGAAAATAGTAAAACAGTAGACACCCAAACAGAAACTGAATTACCAATTGAAGATAAGAAGGAAAAGACTACCCAAACTCCAATTTCCAAGGAGGAAGTCATTCAGTTAGGCAAAACACAGACTCCATTTAATATCCAAACTGAAATTGCCAAATTGAAAATATCAGTTCCTTTAACAGAATTGATCAAAAATGATTCCTACAAAGCCCAGATCACTGAAACACTGAATATAGATGAAGGAGAAGACTCTGTTAATCTAAATGATGACACAACTTGAGGATAAATGCCAAACAATGGAGCTAGCAATAGCTAGGTTTATGGTAAAATTTGATGCTTTGAGGCAGAAAGGTCTGCCTAATCCATTGGTGATTAATGACAAGTTGATGCCACATGAAGACTATGATAAGAAAATCAGAGAAGTGGCAAAGGAACAAGCCAACAATTCCTCTATGAAAGGGATGCCTACAGGAAAAGTCCTTTACCAGACTTTTGAGAACCTCTTTTACCTCCAGCATGAGGTAAAACATATTTTTGTAAACAAGCCCACTTTTGCAAAATACACAGAAACTGATGAAGTCTATAGAAGAATGGTAAATATTAAATTACCAGATGCAGAGACTTGGGAAAAGTTGAATGATTTACTGTAAAAATGCAAGATAAATAGTAAATACAGAGCAGTGAAGGTAAAACAACAGATCAACTAAGTCAAAGAGTATCAGTCAAAGGCAGAGTAAAAGGATAGCCAGCATAGAGCAACAGCCAAAGAGAGAAAGCAGCAAAAGATCAAAACAACAAACAACAAAATCAGTAAAAGAAGGGACAGCTAGCCTTTTAGTCTCCTAGGTGTCTCTATCTTCTTGCATGAAGATATTTTATTTTCCTTGAATAATTCCTAAAACAGTTTAGGATATTTTGTAATAAGTTTTTTGTATAAATACTTCATAATTCAAAGTATAGAGGGTGGATTGCTGAACATTTCTATAGTTATTATTGATCTGAAAACCTGAGGGTTTATTGTAACATTTTCAAGTCAGCAAACTGGACTGAGTAATAAAGGCATTGCATTACAGGATTCATGTGTTGGGCCTCTTCAATGAAGTATCTTTCATTTGTTATATTGTTATTTTCTTAAGTATTTCACATACATACATGTTTTCCAATTTGAATGAAATAACTGGAATGTTACTACATAATTTGTTTAAGTACACTCTGTCTTGAACATTTATTCATTTTTATGTTTTCTTCTGACATCCAGAATAGGGAATTCTTCATTGCTACCTAGTTTCGATTGACCTCTTTCATTTCCTTCATTATCCGGTTTGAGGAATCCTTAACTGCTCCTTGACCCCAATTGAAAAACCACTTCATCATTCAGCGTAAAAGATCTGAATTTACTCAGCTACCTTGCCCTGTGAACACTATCTTTAGAACTTGATTCAATCTTGTTTTCTTGACATTTGGACTCCATGGCCCAATGGTAAAATGACACTTATCTATCCATCTGAATTAGTGATTCCACCACCAAATCAAATCAAAACCCAATCAAGCTTAAATAACTAGCCTAAAATCAATTAACTCAACAAAGTTAAATCATTAAGAGAGAGTCCTCTCTGAGCATTAGGAAGGCTAGATCCTAATTTCAAAAGTAGGTTTGCGGTTACCTCTATCATTTCTTTAAACACAACATGACAACCCTAGGGAAATTTTAGAGTGATAATACAATCTATGTTTTTATGCTTTTTATATCTAATTCATCATTCTACATGCTTTTGTTGACATATATGCATCAAAATATAAAAAATATATATATTATATAAAAATTTGCTCCCCAATTCCCTCCCGAACTTGGAGCTTCTGAAAATGTCACTCCCACTCCCACTCCCAAGTAACTTTGCTCCTAGCCTCCACGCATGTGGCCGACCCCCTAGAAAAGTGTTCCCAACTGTGGATCTTCAATGTTGTAGTTGATCGGAAGATTCTGGAACATGGTTTGTCTTGCAAAAAAATTGTAAATGACTTTTGACACCTAGCATGCCCCATTTGACCTCAAAACACCCTTCAAAAGCCCACACATGCCACAAAAGGAGTATGTCCCCCTTTGGTCGTGTATGTCTTTCTTTTGCTTCATCATTTCTAAAAAATTCCAAGTGGCATGGAAAGTACAAGATTTACTGAGTAATTTGAGCCTTTGTTGATATTTGAACCCTTGGACCCTGTAAATTGGGATCCACAAACTACCTTGGGAAACACAAATTGTTGGAAAATGTGAGATTGACATGTTGAAGAACTTTGGCATGATGAATATACCATGGCCAAAGAATGCATACAGATTCAATAACATACCATGTGGAAAAGACATAGGTGCACTAGGGACATGGGCTGGTTTGACTGTACAATGTGTGATCACCCATACAAAACCAATGGTACTAAACCATGAGTCCCAAAAGATCCACCCTAATTTGTCAATTCTATAAAGAACAAAATGCACTGAGGGTGGGTTCTAGCAAGACTAGCCATGGCCAATCATAATAGGCCAAGGATACCATAATACATAGCCTTCACATGGCCTACATGGCTTTTGACTTGCATTTTTTGGGCTTACAATACTGCCAAAATGAAATTGTGCATATATGTACCTCTACTGAAATGAGGGGTAACAAGAGAAAAAGAGAAATTTGAGAGAGAGAAAGAGATCAAGGAACATAGTTGACTTTGTTTCAGATTGCTCTTTTGATTTGTTAATTTGCTTTAATTTGAGAGAAAAAGATCATGGAACCTCCAGTTGAATTCGCTCATAAACATTGTCCTAGTGTTTGATAGGGTTTTTCAATCTATTTTGATTGACCTTCAAGTAATAATGTCCCAAATTATATATATATATATATGAAATGAAATTATATGATATTTTAACGTCCACGAGATTAAAAATAGTCTATGGGACCATTAGTTCCTTGCTTTTTGCCTTTTCCAATTCAATCATTTTCTTATTCAAATTGATGATGAGCTGGCCCAACTTTCCAACAATCCCCTGGTTGAAAAGACAATGCCAAGAAATTGATGCTAACATATTCCCATAACTTTCTCTGATGTCTTTGAATACATCACATTCCAAAATGAAATGTTTTTTCGATTCCACTGCCCCAGGCGTGCAAAATGTACACACCTATTCTTCCCAAGCTTCTTTAGGCCTTTTCCACCATCATGTTTCACACCGAAGTTGATGTGAGTTGGTTCTTAATTGAGCAATAAGAACCTCTGCCCTCCACGGAACACTAGCTCTGGTAATGTCCCCATTTTTATTTTCCTCCATAGTACAACAGGGTGGATTTCTAGGGCAGCGGATGGTCAGGTCAGTAGAGCAAGTTTATGTCATCAGGGGTTTCGATGGAGTTTTGAGGAGTTTTTATGGGATTTGATGGCATTCGCTTGGCATATTTTATCATCTGCATAGTTTTCCTTTTGTTCCGTCACATTCCGACAACTTTCAAAAATTAGCATTATTATGGAGCCTAACTTAATTAATTATGCTCGAGGTGGCATTTTGAGGAGATTAATTGATGGAACACCTCAATGTAATAGCTCGTTGGAACTGGAACGAAAATATCTACAAGATGGGATGCTGAGAAGTGACTTCCAGTGGTTGAGGAGAGTATGGTGGGAGGTTTACCATTTTCCTTAATTAAAAATGAGTTTAATTAGTCATTTAATTAAGGAAAAATAATTAATTACAGGAAATGGGCCAAAAGTGACTTAAGTGAAATAAAATTAAATTAAAAGATCACTTAATATAAAGTCAATGGAGGAGCTTTTAGAATAATAATAAAATAATAAAATAAGATGCTTCTAGAGGTTTGGAGATCTATCCATCCGATCTATAAAAAATGAGGAGGCCATTGGAGGACATCTTGGATTTGATATTGTTTCTAGTATGAGAGGTTGAGAACTTGGTTCTCTATTCCATTGGTAACCCCAGGATGAAAGCCTTCGGGTGATTCAGTGAGATTGGGTGAGTACCCATCTCCCCTTGGTGGATTCATTCAGAATCCACAGGGATAGTGATTGATTTCTTGTTTCAGTTTGGAAGCCTAGCATAGCGGTGTAGCAGATTATCTTGGAGCCCAGCTTTTCATCTCAACGATTTGGGTTGTATGTGCATGTAACCTCAGTTTATCTATTATAATAAAAGTTTAGAATTTTCCTATTCATTGTGTCATTGGATTGAAGTGCTCTGGTTGTTTTTATTTTACATGGAAATCTTTTGTTCAATGAATGATAAATTAATGATGAAATTTGAGTTGAGTTCAATTGCTGCAAATTTACGAATGAAAGTTTTATCTGAAGAAATTGAGTTAGAATTTGAAAAAAACCCCAAATTGTTCCATTTGGGACATTACAGTGGGATCAGAGCTTTGGTCTTGGCTCAGCTTGCGGGATTTCAATTGTGATGGTTTCAATTCCAATTGCAGAGTGTTCGAGGGTTTTTTATTTTTATTTTATTTTGAGGGTACCAAATTCTATTTGCTAGAGAAATTCATCATGGACGTTAGCTATTTTACAAAATCTCCTTCAAAAAATGCTAGATAAAATTTTTTGAGGGTTGGTAGCCTGCTTAATAATCATTCTACAATCTGCGCGAAGCAAAAGCGTCCAATGTCACTTTGTAGCCGAATGTTTTTATAGAGGGACGCCGAGGCCCAAAATATTTTGCATGATCGAACTATTATTTTCAAAAGAGCCGTACGCTGTTGTTTGTGTTGAATTTTTTTTTTTTATTAAGTGGGCCATGAATTATTTTTTTAAGGATGCCTAAAGCCAAATTAAACATTGTTGAAATCGTAATATCAACGCAGCTGGAAACATTGCCAGAAACCGGTCAACAAACCCGCCGGAGAGTTCTCGGGTCGCTTTCCGTCAAAGGGATTTTCCGTATGTTTGAACCCGAGAAATTTTGGAGCTGACGCGTGGTTCACCCCTGACGTAAGCCAACGTAATTTTCTCAGGTGGTAAAGCTCTGCAACAAAGTGCCTTCCGATATCGTTATCCACCGTCGGATCTGCTCCACCTTTTTCATCCGTTGATTGTCCGAAGCTGCTCCAAACCTGCATACGGCAAATATTAATTTCATTGCGTGGAGTAAATCTAAGTTTTGGTTGACCATGCGTTTTAAATTAATGAAACGTCATAGTGGTAGGTAGAAAATTGAAGTTTCTTATGTAGAGCACGTAAGTTTTTTTATGTCAAGGTATGGTGCATTTAAACATAGGTATGGGCACGTTTTAATAGATGTCTATGTTGTTTTTACGGCATGTATTAAAAAATACAAAAATCGTATGTAATATGTTCATGTTTGTGTGTTGACTTATTATTATGTGTATGGCACACGCGAGGAAATATTGAGATGTATTCACAGCAGCGTAAAAGGATGATGGTGCAGTAAAAGGTGAAACACACAGCAGTGTGTAAAAAGACAAGAACAGGGTTGTAATGTGTTGAGTGGCATTTTTGTAAAACAGAGGTGTAAGAAAAACCATGTGTGGTTTTACACAGCAGTGTATAAAGAAAATGGTGGAGCGCATCTTTGAATGCATATGTAAATTTTATTACAGCAGTAAGTTGTTTTTCACAGCAGTGAATATAAAAAGGATTTTACAGTGGTAAATCCCTCTCAGTAAAAGAGGATGAAGTTTGTATCAGTTTTTTTTAATAGAATGTTTTTATGGTGGTGAAATACTCTGTCTCTCAGTGAAATTTTTAAAGGCTTCCCTGTGCAAAGATCCTGGAGCAAAAGAAACAGAGCATTGTCTCTGTGTTTAGTTTGAATCTTGGTTTTTGGTATTTTTTTCCATCAAAAATACCCAACAGTGGTATCAGAGCAGGCTTAGGCTCTTTGAAGGTGACAAAGAAGCTGAAAGGAGAAGGTTGTTGCTGCAGCAAAACTTCTCAGGCAGACAGGAGACTCAGTCAACAAAGGATTCAGGTATTTCACAAGTTTTTTTTGTGTTGCTGAAGAAGCAGTCAGTTGTTTTAAACACACAGTCAAGGAATGGCCAGCACAAGCACTGGTATGGGTATGTTTAATACCCAGTTCCCACAGTTTAATGGGAAGAACTATGACTACTGGTCAATAACTATGAAAGCCTTGCTTGCTTCCCAAGACTTATGGGAAATAGTTGAAGATGGTTTTGAAGAACCAGCAGATGAAACTGAGTTCAATGCATTAACTCAGGGAGAGAAGGATCAGCTGAAGAGTAATAGGAAGAAGGATTCAAAAGCCCGTGTGTTGTTGTATCTAGCAGTAGACCAGAGTATATTTCCAAGGTTAGCAGCAGCTAAGACATCCAATGAAGCATGGGAAACCCTTAAGACAGCCTATCAAGGCATGGAGAGAGTGAAGACAGCAAAACTACAATTGCTGAGAAAGGATTTTGAGAATCTGTGCATGAAGGAGTCAGATAACATTGACTCATTCTTCACTCATGTGATTGGTGTAATCACACAAATGAGAACTCATGGAGAAACCATTGAAGATAGAAGGATTGTGGAGAAAATATTGAGGGTCTTACCCTCAAGGTTCGATGCCATAGTCACCACCATTGAAGAGACAAAGGATCTCTCAAACTATTCAGTTGATGAGCTACATGCATCACTGATAACACATGAGCAGAGGTTGAGTAGGAATGAAAACTCATCTCTTGAGCAAGCCTTCAAGACCCAGATGTCCTTTGGAAGAGGAAGAGGTCAAGGAAGAGGAAACCGAAGAGGAAGAGGCAGAAGCCAGAACAGAGGTGGAAGGAACAGCCCATCAAATGCACAAAGAAGAGGCAGCAATCCAAATCAGAACCAAGGTCAAGGCAGCAGCCAACAAAGAGATCAGTATCAGACTCAAGGACAAAGGTATGATAAATCTAATGTTCAATGCTATTATTGCAAAAAGTATGGACATTATGCTAGTGATTGTAGAAAGAAACAACATGATAAGAACAGCAGACAAAATGCAAATGTTACAAGAGAAAACAGCAGTCAAGAAAATGTCCTGTTAGCTTGTAACATGGCTGAAACACATAGTGAAGACATATGGTTTTTAGACTCAGGTTGCAGCAACCATATGACAGGAAACATTGCCCTCTTCTCAGCCTTAAATCAAAACTTGAAATCAGAAGTCACACTAGGAACTGATAGCAAAGTCTCTGTTATGGGAAAAGGGGAGGTAAAAATATTTACAAAACAAGGAGAAAGGAAAACCATAGCAGATGTCTACTATGTCCCCGGAATGAGATGTAACCTCTTGAGTATTGAACAGCTTGTCCAAAAAGGTTACAATGTTTACTTTGTAAATGATGTGTGCACCATCATGGATATACCACCCAGCAAAAGATGCATTGCTGAAGTGAAGATGACAAGGAACAGGATGTTCCCTCTCCGGATCAGGGCAGACATGAAGAACAAAAGGGAAATGGCAGCAGTCACCCAAGAGGCCTTCCAAAGCGTGCCAAAGGATGAGAACTGGTTATGGCACTTGAGATTCGGGCATCTAAATTTTGGAGGTCTAAACTTATTGAGCAGAAAAGGAATGGTAAAGGGATTACCATTGATAGAGAAGCCGGACAGCCTTTGTGAAGGTTGTATATTGGGCAAACAACATAGAGAAAGTTTTCCATCAGGGAAAAGCATAAGGGCAAAGACACCCTTAGAGATTATCCACTCAGATTTGTGTGGACCAATGCAAGCTTCATCATTAGTTAGCAGCCTATATTTCTTGACATTCATTGATGATTTTACAAGAAAGACTTGGATATATTTCCTCAAGAACAAAAGTGAAGTCTTTGAGAAATTCCAAAATTTCAAAGCACTTGTGGAGAACCAAAGCGGGCTGCACATAAAAGTATTGAGAACTGATAGAGGAGGTGAGTATATCTCAAATGAATTCCTAAAGTTTTGTAGAGAAAATGGAATACATAAACAGTTCACAACTCGGTACACTCCGCAGCAAAATGGAGTTGCTGAAAGGAAAAACAGAACCATCATGGAGATGGCAAGGAGCATGTTGAAGGCAAAGCATTTGCCAAATGAGTATTGGGCTGAAGCTGTACATTGTGCAGTTTATATATTGAACAGGTGTCCTACAAAAGCAGTCTTGAACAAAGTGCCAGAAGAGGCATGGAGTGGGAGAAAGCAAGGAGTCACCCACATGAGAGTCTTTGGGTGTGTGGCCTATGCACACATTCCGGATCAGCTAAGGAGGAAGTTGGACAGCAAAGGGGAGAAATGCATCTTCATTGGATACAGTGATGAATCCAAAGCCTACAGGCTGTACATTCCATCTACCAAGAAGTTCTTTGTCAGCAGGGATGTTCAATTCATTGAAGAGGAAGCTTGGGATGGAAGCATAGAGAAAACAGTGAATGTCAAAAACTGTTTGTCTCATGATGAAGATGAAGAGGAGGTGGCTGAAATGCATCCCCAAACAGCAGCGCCAACACAAGGACAGCAAGGGACACCATTGAGGATAAATGAGAGTGCTTCTCCAAGCACACCACAAGGAGGAAATTCAAGTGCATCTTCAAGCACTTGCACACCAAGTGAACGAGGTAAGAAGTTTAGAAATCTAAGTGAAATTTATGAAGAAGGAATGAATTCCTTATTTGCCTTGTATTGTCATGTTGATGATCCTATTCATTTCGAGGATGCAATTAAAGATAGGAAATGGATAGAAGCTATGGATGAGGAGATGAATGCCATAGAGAGAAACAAAACATGGGATTTGGTTGAGTTACCAAAAGGCAAAGAAGTCATTGGTTTGAAATGGGTCTACAAGACCAAGAGTAATGCTGAAGGCAAGATAGAAAGGCACAAGGTAAGGCTGGTTGTCAAAGGCTACAAGCAGCAGTATGGGAGAGATTATGAGGAGACTTTCGCACCGGTTGCAAGAATGGAAACAGTGACAGCAGTGCTGTCCATAGCAGCACAAAACAAATGGAAAGTCTACCAAATGGATGTGAAATCAGCATTCCTAAATGGAGTGTTAATGGAAGAGGTCTATGTGGAACAGCCTCTCGGATATGAGAAGAAAGGTGAAGAGCACAAAGTGTGCAAATTGAAGAAAGCTCTTTATGGGCTGAAGCAAGCGCCAAGAGCATGGTACAGCAGGATAGATTCATATCTATTAGATAATGAATTTGACAAATGTGAAGGAGAACCCACAGTCTACATCAAGGAAAAGGATGGTAAAATTTTAATTGTTGTCTTGTATGTAGATGATGTTATTTTCTCTGGAAATGATATTTATCTTATTGAGAATTTTAAATCAGTCATGAAGGATGAATTTGAAATGACTGACATGGGTTTGTTGAGATACTTCTTAGGCATAGAAGTAGATCAAAATGAAAAAGGAATTTTTATATCTCAAGCAAGATATGTAAATCAAGTTTTGGGCAGATTTAAGATGGAAGAATGCAAGGCAGCAATCACTCCCACAGTGATGGGATTAAAACTCAGCAGAGAGGACAGCAGCAAGGATTTTGATCCTAGTTTGTACAAGAGTATTGTAGGCAGCCTTATGTATTTAACAGCAACTAGGCCTGATTTAATGTATGCTGTTAGTTTGATTTCCAGATTTATGGAGAGGCCAAAGGAGGCACATTGGCAGGCAGCAAAAAGAATTTTAAGGTATGTCAAAGGTACCAAAATGTTTGGAATTTTATATAATGCCTCAGAACATTCAGATTTGGTTGGATACACTGACAGTGTTTGGGCTGGAAGTGTAGATGATAGGAAGAGCACTTCCGGTTATGTTTTTAATATGGGTTCAGGAGCCATTTCATGGGTTTCTAAGAAGCAGTCCATTGTAGCATTGTCTACAGCAGAGGCTGAATATGTGGCAGCTACAGCAGCAGCATGTCAAGCAGTTTGGATGAGAAGAATGTTGAGAAGCTTAGGCCAAGAGCAGGCAAAAGCGACAGTGATCTTTTGTGACAATAGCTCAGCTATTGCGTTGTCAAAGAATTCAGTGTTTCATAAGAGAACGAAACACATTGATACAAGGTTTCACTACATCAGAGAATTGGTGAACAATGGAGAAATTGTCCTAGAACATTGCAGGACTCAAGAACAGGTTGTAGACATCTTGACAAAACCACTTGATCAGAAGAGCTTGAATTTTTGAGGAAGTGTCTCGGTATGACCGAATGCCCAGCTGTTGAAATTAAAGGGGAGTGTTGAAATCGTAATTTCAACGCAGCTGGAAACATTGCCAGAAACCGGTCAACAAACCCGCCGGAGAGTTCTCGGGTCGCTTTCCGTCAAAGGGATTTTCCGTATGTTTGAACCCGAGAAATTTTGGAGCTGACGCGTGGTTCACCCCTGACGTAAGCCAACGTAATTTTCTCGGGTGGTAAAGCTCTGCAACAAAGTGCCTTCCGATATCGTTATCCACCGTCGGATCTGCTCCACCTTTTTCATCCATTGATTGTCCGAAGCTGTTCCAAACCTGCATACGGCAAATATTAATTTCATTGCGTGGAGTAAATCTAAGTTTTGGTTGACCATGCGTTTTAAATTAATGAAACGTCATAGTGGTAGGTAGAAAATTGAAGTTTCTTATGTAGAGCACGTAAGTTTTTTTATGTCAAGGTATGGTGCATTTAAACATAGGTATGGGCACGTTTTAATAGATGTCTATGTTGTTTTTATGGCATGTATTAAAAAAATACAAAAATCGTATGTAATATGTTCATGTTTGTGTGTTGACTTATTATTATGTGTATGGCACACACGAGGAAATATTGAGATGTATTCACAGCAGCGTAAAAGGATGATGGTGCAGTAAAAGTTGAAACACACAGCAGTGTGTAAAAAGACAAGAACAGGGTTGTAATGTGTTAAGTGGCATTTTTGTAAAACAGAGGTGTAAGAAAAACCATGTGTGGTTTTACACAGCAGTGTATAAAGAAAATGGTGGAGCGCATCTTTGAATGCATATGTAAATTTTATTACAGCAGTAAGTTGTTTTTCACAGCAGTGAATATAAAAAGGATTTTACAGTGGTAAATCCCTCTCAGTAAAAGAGGATGAAGTTTGTATCAGTTTTTTTTAATAGAATGTTTTTATGGTGGTGAAATACTCTGTCTCTCAGTGAAATTTTTAAAGGCTTCCCTGTGCAAAGATCCTGGAGCAAAAGAAACAGAGCATTGTCTCTGTGTTTAGTTTGAATCTTGGTTTTTGGTATTTTTTTCCATCAAAAATACCCAACAAACATTTTGTAAAGGCCGTAAACATCATTTGGAATTTTCTAACGGTCGTGAACATCATTATCGTTGAGCAACGTTTGTGGGTTGGTTCAATTCTCTGGGCACAATTGTCAGACCGAGAACCATTGTTGGAGTCGTAAGATTTATCTTGAAAAACGGCGAAAGACTTATTCCAATTTAAGGGCCGAATTACTAGTGTTTGAAGGGGTTAGATTTCAAATTTCAGAGATCAATCTTCTCATAAATTAAAGGGGAATCAGTAACTTCATGCAGGAGCCTCATACATTGCCAATTTTCTTAAGGGGCGAGAATCTTTTCATCATGGGTCGTGGCCACCGTATCTTGAAGGACTGAGATCTGACCACTTGGAGAACGAATTGCAATTTCTGAAGGGTCGAGCAATTGAATGCAGTCGGTACCAAGATTGTTGGACGCATTGTAAGGGCCGCTTGTCAAAATTGTAAGGTGACTCATAATTCCGACATCAGGACCATGGGAAAAGGTGTTTTTGCCTAATGTGGAATCTAAACTCAGTAAGATTGGGCTTCACGACTGTCATGGAGCCGTATGTATTCAATACACTGGGTGATTAAGACGAAATCAAAGGTCGAAGGACGATTCCAGTGAGCCGAGAACCTTCTCTTGTTGGCGGATGGTGCATAAAATTTATTTGCTGGAAGGAAAGGTCGAATTCCCTTCTTTGAGTGGCACGAATATCCATGACTAAGCCACCGATCTCGCAGAAAATATGTAGAAGCAATAGTGGTCGAATCTACTTATGAGAGCATAGGCAGCAACTGTAAGCAATTTCAGTAGCTTGTTTTATTATTCGGGAGGTACCATTTTCAGTGGCCGAGTTAATTTGAGTCGGAGGCACGAGATTCTTATCGGAGAGAAGATTTTATTGTGTTGTTGGAGGAGTTAATAAAGCAAATTCAGGGTCTGATTTTCTATTTTCCCCGCTGAACGGATTTCCTGAGAACAAGGAAAATCGATTCATATATATTTGCAGAGTTGCTTCAGCCTGTGTGCAGAGGCGTTGGAGCCTTCGAATGATGGTCCTGTAGCTCGACTTAGCCAAATGAAACCTCAGGAATTAATTTATGGGTTTGTATCTGACCATTGGAAGCTGAGATCTCCCACCAAATAAATTATCCTGCCCAAATCTACTTGCTGGAGCAACTATCAGGTGCATTTGTTCTCATTTTACATTCATATTTCACGGAATAAAAGTCTGTTGTATTGGTGCTATTTCCATACTATTATGTACCAGTTGTATACTCTTCTCTGGGCCTAGTAAAAATAGCGTGAGTCTATTTTGAAATCTGTTCTATTCAAGTTGAATGTTGTATAAGCCATTCTGGAAACAAATTAGGGAGATTCACTCACAACATGCATGTCAAGTCATTATTTGTGGAAAACCTCCTAAACATTGTATCAATTAATCCTAGAAATTCATTGAGATAACAGTAGTATCGTGCAAAGGAATCTTCTCCTTTGTTGGCTGTGCATGTTACACTGTGGGAAGTTGATTATACTAGTGGTGGAATTTTCATCTTCAGCCATCATGTTTATCATTGATCACTGTGTTGATAAACTGAAGTTGAGTATCTGTGAGTCGTAAGTTGCCAATAGCATTTGAGTCATTATATGTGACTGTCCATGATGCATTGATGGAGTGGGTTGTTTGTTTCATTGGGGTTCTATCCCATGTATGCTACTAGTGCCATGTGATAAGGTCTATATATTGAGTCAAGTGGTCATAATATTGTTGTGTTGTCAGTCAAAGTACCTATCAGTCTTCAGCTAAATATGGACCCAACCTTTATAAACCTCCTTAATAAACCAGCAGCAGCAAACAACAAACCTTTCTCAAAAGAGATCCATGCCATTCTTAACTATGAGCAGCCGGGAGATTTGCAAAAGAAGCCAGAAATAGGAAACAAAATCTTTGCACTTGGGACTGATTTGAAACATATGAGGGTCACATGGAAAGTTCTTTTCAAACTGGATGAACTAGATGCACTCCTTTCTGAAGTGAACTAGTTAGAAGGGAGAAAACTGATTTGGGCGCTAAAACCAGCTATGCTTGCTCTCATACAACCCAAGTTCTTGGAGGAACCTTGTGAAGGGGCCAGACTTTCAGTTGCATCTTTTCTTAGTAACATCATGAGACTAACTGCCCCTATAGCTCCCTACAATAATGATGTTATGAGGAGAGTCTTCAAGCTGATGACAGACACCTTACAAGACTTAGATAACTCCATGGGTCCTACATTTGAGAAGAGGCTTCAAGTTTTGGAAATTATGGCCATGAATAGGACTTACGAAGTCATGTTTGATCTTGAGTGTGATGATCTTATCTTGTAGATGTTCCAATGCTTCTTCAGCATTAAGAAACATCATTCTAACACAGTCATAGCAAACATGCAGTCCATCTTGTCATCATGTGTGAGAGGTTGTGATGCCATTTCCCGGGAGTTGCAGTCTCAATTGTTGTTCGTTTGGAGGAGAGAACAGTTGGTCTCACCTGTTGTTTATGAACTAGCCGAGAGGTTGATTGAGCAGAACATTGGGTTGTTCAGGAGATAGTTGACTAGGGAGGAGCTGCTCAGGTTTGGGGGATCATGCAACAAGAATGAGTTGAGGAGGAAGGGACTCTGCTTTGTTTGCAAGGGACCTTAGGGACCTAACCACTCATGCTTGAGTGACACTGAGGAGATGACAACGGTAGAGATGGAGGAGATTCCTTCTGACTTTCAGGATGAGGACTCTTCTTTGGACGAGTCCATGGGTTCATACGATGATACCTCTGAGGAGCATGAGCAATCATGTGGAGTTGATGACACTAGCCCAGATATGCATCCCATGTGTGGTAGAGGGGTATGATGAACAACCGATTCTTCCCATGAGGGAAGGAGATTCGGGAGTAGATGAGCGACTCATGATTCAGCATAGAGAGCATATAGAGGAGCATGAGACAGATGATACACACAGTTTTCAGGATGGATCGTTTTTGGAGAATCAGCTAGTGGCTCATGTTGAGCCCATGATGGAGGATGAGCAAACACCCTTGGGGCTAGCCATTGGAGTGGAGCAGACAGATGTGCAGGAAGCCTCCAAGGAGGCAGTATTTGCAGACACTTGTCCTCAAGAGGTGTTGGAGATTGATAGGGTAGTTTTGCAAGAGGCTAGTAGATGACAGGAGTTGTTGGCGATGGTGGTGCATCCATCTTTGGGCCGACCCATTGATGAGGCGCGGGTAGATGCACATGTAGCTGGCAGCGCTGCAGGACTTTCAGGGAGTAGTCCTCTCCAAGAGTACATAGATAGGGCTTGCAACACAGTTTGGCCACTTGTACCCATTACAGGGAGAGAGGTAGGGCTTTCTCGATGGATATTGTTGATTGACCAGGTGAGGTTGCATGAATGGGGCATGGTGCAGCATAGGGGACTTATCACCTATACAGATTCCTATGCATCCGATCCTTTCCACAGAATGGACTGGTGAGAGATCATGAGTTGGTATCCTATTGATGGTGTGATATCCTTAGTCAGGGGCGTAGTAGAGCAGGAAGCCCCAAACATGTCAGAGACTACATGCTTCAGTTGGCAGTGGGATATAGGTCGACGACTCTTCAACATTCCTTCCCGGCATCAAGAGAGCAAGATTAGAATTGGATTGAGTCAGGGGTTGGATTTGAGAGAGTTTATGAGTTGGTATTTGCTTTATGGAGCAACAACTTTGGCCAGAGACAGATCACAGTCTGAGCCAAGGGACTTGGGCGATGATTGGCCATGGTGGCATTAGGATCTTGGTGGATCTACTAGTAGGAGGTCGAGTCAGAGATGGGTGTGGGATCTAGGTATTGGGGGATCCAGTCATGATTGGATTGGTTGGAGGCATGATGTAGACCAGCGGTTCATATGGTATCTTGGTATTAGTTTGCAGATGCCTCCATAGTGGACAGGTGTGGATTGCTTGAGGGTAAGCAATCTTGGGGCGGGAGGATTTGTAATGTCCCCATTTTTATTTTCTTCCATAGTATAGGCAGGTTGGATTTCTAGGGCAGGGGATGGCCAGGACAGTGGAGCAGGTTTATGTCATCAGGGGTTTTGATGGAGTTTTGAGGAGTTTTTATGGGATTTGATGGCATTCGTTTGGCGTATTTCATCATCCGCACAGTTTTCCTTTTGACCGTCGCATTTCGACAACTTTAAAAAATTAGCATTATTATGGAGCCTAAATTAATTATGGTCGGGGTGGCACTCTGGGGAGATTAATTGATGGAACACCTCAGTGTAATAGCTCGTTGGAATTGGAACGAGAAGATCTACAGGATGGGATGCGGAGAAGTGAATTCCAGTGGCCAAGGAGAGTATGGTGGGTGGTTTACCATTTTCCTTAATTAAAAATGACTTTAATTAGTCATTTAATTAAGGAAAAATAATTAATTGGAGGAAATGGGCCAAAAGTGACTTAAGTGAAAGAAAATTAAAAGGTCACTTAAGATAAAATCAATGGATGAGCTTCTAGAATAATAATAAAATAATAAAATAAGATGCTTCTAGAGGCTTGGAGATCTATCCATCCGATCTATAAAAGAGGAGGAGGTGGCCATTGGAGGACATCTTGGATTTGATATTGTTTCTTGTATGAGAGGTTGAGAACCCCGTTCTTTACCCCATTGGTAGCCCCGGGACAGAAACCTTCGGGTGATTCAGTGAGATTGGACGAGTACCCATCTCCCCTTGGTGGATTCATTCAGAATCCACAGGTGTAGTGATTGATTTCCTGTTTTAGTTTGGAGGGCCAGCATAGTGGTGTAGCAGATTATCTTGGAGGCCAACTTTTCATCTCAGCTATTTGGGTTGTATATGCATGTAACTCCAGTTTATCTATTATAATAAAAGCTGAGAATTTTCCTGTTCATTGTGTCATTGGATTGCAGTTCTCAGTTTGTTTTTATTTTACATGGCAATCTTTGTTAAATGAATGATAAATTAATGATGAAATTTGGATTGAGTCCGATTGCTGCAAATTTATGAATGAAAGTTTTATCTGAAAAATTTTTGATTTAGAATTTGAAGAAAACCCCAAATTTTTCCATTTGTGATATTACAAGTCCAATGAACTCCTTTTGTTGTAGATCACACGTAGGGTTGAATTCTTCAACGTAGTACTTCTTCTTTCTACCCAACTCTTTTCCCCATACTTGTTTATGAAACTTCTCCATAAGAAAATTCTTTAGCTCCTTGCTATTTGTGGGACATGCATTGAGGTAGATATTACAATTTTGCATCCATGTGTAGTTTGGTTTCATCCATGTTTTCTTTCTTTCACTCATGCCTTCATTGAAGATAACATTAGGCCATCTACCGACTCCCATTTGCTCAATTCTTTTTAGATATCTTATGAACCGCACCATGCAATTGTTTCGATGGGAGTTGCTCATGTTTCACTCAACATTATCTCATAAGGTACCAAACTTTTTTTTTTTGAACTTGCTCATGATTAAGCGTTTTTGGATTTTCTCAATTTGTTTCCATTTTGAGACGGGGGTGCTACTAGCTTGCAATTCACACCCAATTAGCATCATTGGACAAACTAAGAGTCCAAAAAGCGCTTTAGTCGTTTTCCAATCCCATAACTTTACCTCTCTACATCTATTTTGAAGAGAATATAATGCTTTCCACCCTCCTAAAATTCTCTTCTTTTTGCAATCCTCCCAATTAAGTTTGTTGTTGAAATCAATCCTGAGGTACTTGTACTCATTTACTTCTTCAAGAATGTTGCCTTCAAAGAAGAACGTATGTTGGCTCTGCTTCCTTTTATTAGAGAAAATCATTATTTTGGTCTTGCTAGTATTGACTTGCATCCCCATTGCTCTACAAAAATGCTCAAGGGCATATAGGTGCATTTGCAATCCATGGGCCGATTTAGAAATCAATACAAGATCATCAGCATATAAAAGAAGCTTTATCACAAACTCCCCCAACCGAACACCATCTCCACCTTGCAGATTTAGCCACTCTTCTAGTTTATCAATATATAAACCAAAAAGAGTAGGGGATAGAGGGAAACCTTGCTTGACTCCAATATCACTTCTAAAGCTTTCTGAAATACCTGCTAAGATTCTAATTTTGACTTTCACCTCTTCATAAAGGCTATGGAAAGTGGCTCTATAATGCAAAGGAATTTCAAGTTCTTCCATTCTATGCCACAACTTATCTCTAGGGACTGTGTTAAATGCCTTTTTGAAGTCAACTAAGCAGCAGAATACTTCTTCTTTGTCCTCCCAAACCTTTTCAACAATGTGTCTCAACGTGATACCATGATCCACTATAGAATGCTTTGGCCTAAAACCCATTTGTCCTCTTTCCCTCTTTTCTTTTACTTCTGCCCACTTACTGATTCTATTTTCTAGCATGCTACAGAAAAGCTTTGCAAACAAAGGATTGATCATAATGGATCTATAATTGGAAGGATTATTAATGTCTCCACTTTTAAAAAGGGGTATTTCTAGGCTAGTTGTCCAGTGTCTTGGGAATCCTTGCTGAATGATGTTGTTGAATATTTCCATGATGTGCGGTGCAAGAGTGTTCATTCCCCATTTTAGATACTCTACTTGAAGTTCAACCAAGTCCTTTGCCTTTCCTGTTTTCAGCTTCTTAATTCCAATCTCCACCTCCTGTAACATGAAGAGCTTTGTAGTTGTGTTGATCTTGTGGGGAGGCTCTGCCTCTAACTCTTTCTCATAGAGTTACTTTACATATTCAAACCATTGATTGGATGTAATAGTATTTTCGATTTGCTTCTTCCTTGGTTGAAGTTCCGACTAGAAAAGCTTTGGGTTATTTTTGCTTTAGTTATATTAACTCTTCTTGCCTTGTTTGCATGAACTCATCTTTTTTCCTTTTTAGTATATGCTTATATAATTTTATATTCATCTTCTCCTTTGCTGCATTTTTCAAGGTTCTCCTTGCCATTTTGCATTCCTCATCAAACGAAGCATTTACAGGGAAACAATTTGATTCTGATTTCCTATTTTTTGCTCTTTTTCACTTCTCAAATGCACTTTGAATTATATTTCTTAACTCATGACTGTTGAAGCTTTTGAAATCAGTTTTCTCCTTCCGAATTAATCTCTCTAACATTGTCTTAAAGATAGTACAATTTTCTTGTGTTAGATGAATTTTGCCCCTTGATAGTGATTGACAAGACCATTGGGTTTTCCTCCTATCCTGCCCTTCTTCTAACCATGATAACTTTATATAAATTGGTTTATGGTCTAATTTTAAGTCCCAAATATGCTCTCCAATCTTAACTTCATCTATCTTTTCTATCAAGCTTTGTGAACACATCACATAGTCAACGACACATGCCCCATTGTATGTGTTGCAAGTGAAGTTCCCAGGCCTTTTCCATCTATCTAGACTGTTGCAAATAATTAAGTTGAAAGCACCACACATTATAAGCGACTCTTCTCCAAAATGATTGCTCATTCTGTCATCTTCTGAACACCTCACCCACTGGGGATTCTCCTCTTCAGTGAGCCAAATAGGATTGTGATCCTCTTTGCAACAAAGAATACTAGCTTGATGATTTGATGTTCTAGCATTAAAATTTCCCACGAAAAGAACTTCTCCCTGCTGAGGGTACCCGACAATATCTTGCTTTAAAGCTGCATATATATATATATTATCCAACTTTTTTAAAACCTTTTCTTGATACTTATATTTCTCAATTGTTACTCCCTTGAATATAACACAGCCCGATATTTCAAACAATTAAAAAACGATTTTAAAAGCTTGTGGTCGGGATGGTGTTGGGATAGATCCGCGGTTAATTGTACGCACTGTATGATGATAGCTGACTGTACGGATTGTTCTCTGTGCGACTGCGTGAGATTTTGAAGTTCATAGTTTGGGGGCATGCTACTAAAGTTATTGTCTTCTCTATACACAGAGAAGCCAATGAACTTGGCTCGACTGAGGTTGGTAAACTGTAATTATAAGCTGAAGTACAAGTATGGTTTGATCATTTTATTGGGGAATATAAGGCACAGATTTGTCTTTGATCATTTTTAGATTTAATATTTAAATCATGCATTTATCTGTATAGTAACAAGCGTTAATACTTGCATTTAGTTGTCCTTTTGGGTAAATACTGCTTAAAAGCTTGTTATTTCTTGATCCAGGTGGCATTGACAGAAAAGTGGGCTGAGCTTTATGGGGATAGGGGCATTGGTTTTTACTCAATGCATCCAGGTTGGGCAGCCACACCTGGTGTTGCCAACAGTTTACCACAATTTTCAAATGCGTAAGTGGCTGAAATTTTGAATTTGACCATTTCCTCTTTTATGGATTTCATTGATGCTTTTGAGAATATGGTTCATTATTCTTTGTAATCTAATATCTGCCTAAACTCTTGCAGCCTTGCAGGAAAGCTTCGCACATCTGAGGAGGGTGCAGATACTGTAGTCTGGTTAGCTTTACAGCCCAAGGATAAACTTCAATCGGGTTCCTTTTACTTTGACCGTGCTGAGGCCCCAAAACATTTACCGTTAGCTTTTACTAATTACTCAGTTGATGAGATCAATTCCATTATTGGGTCTCTCCGGTCACTATGTGGAATTTCTTAACTACAGTAAATAGACATATGATCTACTTTATTTGTAGTTACTACATTTGAGGTACCAAACCATAATTTAAGAGTACAATTGGAAAAATGGAAAATCACCCTGGCCATGTAGGAAGACAGGGTGATCAATGTCACTCCTTTCTTAGGGAATTGGGAGGGCTAACTGTTCAGAAATGCTTAAAGCTTTTGATCATTCATATATAGTTTTGAAGTTTGACATGTACTCAACTTCATTTGGCACATTGCAGCTTAAAATATGACCTCAGGTTCTGTATCAAAAGTAGATATAAGTCTAGGTGTTGCAAGTTGAATGAGCGTGCTCATATTATTGTCCTTTGAATTCTTTCCTGTAAACATGTAATAGAGTGAATAAATTTCGGATTCTATGGCTTTTCGTGTGGAACATCGGACCTTAGAATGATAAGTCTCAAGGATTCAATCAAAACTTTATAAGATTATTACCATGCATTAGAGTGTCTGTTTTTTTTATTAATTGAAGCAGTGATTAAGGAATAATGTCTGTTTTTATAATTTGCATATTGATGTTGCTCTCTTGAGGAAATCACCCTTTATGACTTTCATATGAGACGAAGCCTGCATTTACAGATTATAGCTGAATATTAATTTTAGATTCCTACGGAGTTAATTTGCATATTGATGTTGCCCTTTTGAGGAAATCACCCTTTAATGACTTTCACATGAGACAGACTGCATTTACAGATTATAGGTGAATATTTAATTTAGATTCCTACGGAGTTATATTATTGTCATATGACATATCCTCGCACCTGTTACCCTATGGTAGTGGTTTTAAATGAGAATGAATGGAAGGATCATATTTTAAAGTTTCTGAAGTCTTTGTGGTTGATGAAAAACAATCTCACATATAAAATGAGGTATATCATTTAGGAAAGTTTGAGCACTTTACTGGCAGACAACATAGTAATAGATTTTGGGCTATAGTGAGATGTTTTTGGAAGAGTGGATAGAATGTAACGTTTGAATGTTTAGCAATTCCAAGAGAGGATGACCAAGAACCGAATGAACTTAGATTAATGGATTTTATACAATTTTATACAAAAAGTCCCTAGTACTAATGGATTGGTACTTCGTAATGATCAGTTTGTGTCTAAAAGTTAGCCTGAGGTATATTGAAGAGATGAATTTGCAAAGAATGAAACCGGAGCTATGGGGGCATAGAGGGATTCTAATGTAAAGAGTGAGGCTGTTCAACTTGAAATAAACTATAAGTTAAAGAGGCAATGTGATGAAATATTGGAGTATATTGTTTTGACAATGATGATTACCGCTTTGGTCTATTAAACCTATAAAATTAAATTAATTACTTTTACATATCATGTTCCTTCAATGATCATTGATTAAATAACGTGGAAATGAAATTTCCAGTTCTCTTTGACTTTTATGAATTAACGAATCCAGTTTTAGCACACGTGTTTTGAAAATAGGATATAATGCCTTTGTACACTGGGCATTTCAATAGAAAAAGTTTTTCATTCTTTATTTTGTTCATCTCACATATTTTAGAGGTTTTTTCTTGCAAAATGTTTTAGTTATTTTGTCCAAATCAATATTTGTTCTTATTTTTGCAATATTTTTCTCTTTTACACGAGCAACAATATTTTTCTATTTTGCACTTGCAACAAGACAGACATTTTTGTTCTTCTAAGTTTGAGTTAATAATTTCTTCATAATAATTCAACTTTTTCTTATTATAAATCCCCTTTATCATTTCTTCATAGTAATTCATCTTTTTCTTATTATAAATCCCCTTTATCATTTCTTCATAGTAATTCAACTTTTTCTTATTATAAATCCCCTTTATCACTCCACATATTCTCTTTAAACTTGGGTATGATTATGCTTTTAACAATGTTGCTCGACATCTCCACTATCTTCAAATGATGTAACCTAGAAATTTTAGATCTAGCCCAACCTCCTTTGAGACTTGAGTGGCTTTTACTAATGTTTGAAGCAAAGATACAAAGCTTCTCATTATTTGTGTTACATAGGTTTTGCTTCTACAATAAGTGTCTAATCATGGCCCCACCTTAATGGGTGGAAATTTAACTTTTAAAAGGAGAATTGGGTAAGGAGTACTTCATTTACTTTTAAGGTTATTTATTATAAAATGCTTATAAATTTGCTCATTTTTCCTCCAAGTTTTTATGCAAATACTATAGCACCAAACTTCACGGCCATGTGAAATAGAGGTCATCTAAACCAATCATCCAATTTTATTATTTCCCTACCTGATATGATGGAAACTTATGGTCAAGATCCCCAAATTTTCATGGGTAATGAGTCCAATCCAAATATGCAATTCCTTTCTAGAAAAAAGGAGTTAAGCAATTAAAGTTGCCAAGTTGGGGTCCCTATACTACTATTGTAACTTCTTATTGTTATTAGTGCAACCCCTTTATTCTATTATTTTGCCCATATAGTCCTTATGTTGTTATTATTATGCCCCATAGAAGCCCACTACTGTTATTGTTGTGCCCCTACAGTATTATTGTTATGTAGGCTTTGATTGTATTGGGACCCATTAGACTCCTATATATAGAAAGGAGGTCTTATCATTTGTATTATCAAAGAATTGTTTATTTGTGTAATGTAAAGGATGTTGCCCCCTCGAAGAGGGTGATTTGTAAGTCGTTGATCTATCTTTTCTATCTTTTTGTGAGCTGGTTTCATAACATTTGGTATCAGAGCTTTAGATTCTAGGGTTTTGTTGTTCCAAACAGGGCATCATGTCATTTTCGATATAACTTTTTTTCTACAAAGTTTCAAAAGCTAAAAAAGACCCATTTGAGCCGAAATCGTTCTGATCCTTGAGTTTGAATTTCAAATCTCGTCTCGCTATATTTTCGGAGATATGATCTGAGGAAGTTAGGGTTTTGCAAGCTCTAGAATTCCATCGCAAACGGTTCATCGTGAAATTTTCGCTATAATTTAGTTTCTACAAAGGTTCAGACTTTGACATTCAAACCCATTTGAGCTGAAATCTTGGTGAATCTCGGAGCGTAATTTCAGATCTTGTTTCGCTATATTTTTGGAGATATGGTCCAAGACATTTAGGGTTTTTGCAGGCTTCCGAATTACCTCCCAAATAGACGACCTGGGGAAAATTGTCATAACTTTTTCTCTGGGCATCAAATTGAAATTTCATAAAAATTTATAGGAAGATGATGGCCTGTAGTTTTCTGTGTATCCATTTCAGGTCCTAAGGTCCAAATAGTGACATGCGGCACTTCGTACAAGTTCGCTCTACTGAACCAGTCTATAATCAGGTCATCGTGAGAGATTTAACATAACTCTTCATTGAAGAATCCAATCTTGATCAGACTTGCAGGGTTCGAAATAGGATGCAGAGGGATACCGCGGGACACAATTTTGGACTTTGGAAATCCAAAATTACAAAGATAAAATAGATTCAATATCAAGCTCCTAGAAAGTGAAAAAAGGTATGTGTAGTTATTTTAAAGTTTTGCATAAGTTTGGTTGAAAAAATAGTTTGAAGGAATTCAAAGGGCGTGGAAGCTAAGATGGATGGTATAGAAGAAAAATTTAAAGGAAACATGGAAGATTTGAGGACAAATTTGACAAAGTTGCTACAAGAAATGCTTACTAATGGCAAAAGGGTAGTAAAGGAAACTCATGATGAGAACAAAAGAAATGTTAATCATGATTTCATAGACTCTAACGTTGAATTGAAGACCCACCATGTCCCAAAGATTGATATGAGGAAGTTTGATGGCAAGGATCCCGTAACATGGATACTACAGATAGAGCAATATTTCGATTTCCATAATGTGCAAAGCACACAAAAGGTACTCATTGCAACTTTATATTTGGAACCAAATTAGTTTGTATGGTATCGATGGCTTTGATCTTGTAAACAATTTGTCACTTGGGAAATTTTTATAGAAGAAATGATAGCACATTATGAGGATACAAAAAGCAATACATTTTTTAGCCAATTGATAAATCTCAAACAAAAAGGTTCAATGATGGAGCACATTGAAGGCTTCCAAAAATTGAATATAAGGGTAAAAGATATTCCAGAGGAGCATAGGATTGATGTGTTCATAGGGGCTTTAAAAGATAACATCCAACACAAGGTTCGCCTTCGGGAACCTGATTCATTGGAGAAGGCATTCAGGATGGCAAGAAAAATGGAAAGCAAAATTATGACGACAAGGAAGCCTACCATTCACAAGTATAAAGATGGAAGTGTTGTTTCTCCTAATCTTTCACCACCTACAAGATTGACACCACAACAATTGGAAGAAAAAAGAGCAAAAGGGCTTTGTTACAATTGTGATAGAAAATACACTAAAGGTCATAAGTGTGCTGAGAAGAAATTAATTTACATAGATGGGGAAGAGGAGAAAGAAAAAGAACAAGAAACATCAAAAGAAGAGGATATACACCAGGAACCAATCCCAGAGAAAGAAGAAATGAATCTAACCATATATCGTAATGCATTGACAGGAATTACCACTCCTCAAACTCTCAAAATAGAAGGGCATATCAAGAAGAAAAAGGTAATATTGTTGATTGATTCGGGTAGTACTCATAATTTTGTTCATTGTAAGATAGTCAAGGAATTGAATTACTTCCTATATCCAACACCAGAGTGTCAAGTAATGGTCGCAAATGGAAGAACCATAAATTGCTTTGGAAAGTGCCATAATATCAAGCTATCCATGAGATAATATGTCTTGAATAGTCCAATGGTTTCCATTCCAATGGGTGGTGCAAATGTTATACTAGTAATCCAATGGCTACAATCTTTGGGTACGATAGCTTTTAATTTTCAATAAATTTTATTGAATTTTTTTTGGGAAGGAAAGGAGGTTGAATTAAGGGGTATTGAAGGGAAACCAGGAAAGATAATTAGCTCTAACAGCACGACAAAGCTTCTAAAGAAAGAACAACAAGGCGTAATTGCACAATTTTGTTCACTGGAGGTTCCCACATCGAAATCATCTATTTGTCCAGATCTCCAAAACATTTTGGACAATCATTCCAAGGTATTTGAGACTCCCAAAAGCCTATCACCTATTCGTGATCATGATCATGTTATTCATTTAATTCTATGAAGTGTTCCCCCAAACATCAGGCCTTAGAGATATCCATATGCCCAAAAGAGTGAAATTGAACATATTGTTGTAGAAATGCTAGAGGTTGGTATAATGCAACCTAGTCAAAGTTCTTTCTCTGCTCCAGTGTTATTAGTACACAAGAAGGACGGATCATGGTGCATGTGTCCGAATTATGGGGAGCTCAACAAGCTTACTATTAAAGATAAATTTCTCATTCCTGTCATTGATGAATTATTGGATGAATTACATGGAGCAATTTACTTCACCAAATTGGATCTTCATTCAGGATATCATCAAATCAGACTGAAGACTGAAAACATTCCAAAAACAACATTTAGAACTCATGAGAGTCATTATGAATTTTTGGTCATGCCTTTTGGCCTTACCAATGCACCTTTTACATTTCAAGGTTTGATGAATTCCATTTTCAAACCCTTTCTTTGAAAAATTGTGTTAGTATTTTTTGATGATATACTAATCTACAACAAGTCTTGGAAGGATCATGTTCAACATGTTAACAGGGTGCTCAAACTATTGGAGGAGAAACAATTATATGCAAAAAGCTCCAAATGTTTCTTTGGAGTACAAGAGGTGGAATATTTGGGTACTCAGTTAGCTCATAGCTCATCTTATCATCCTCAATCTAATGGGAAAACTGAGATAGTGAACAAAAGTTTCGAAGGATATCTTCGTTGCTTTGTATCTGATAAACAGATACAAAGGGTCAAGTGGTTGCCTCTGGCTGAATGGTGGTATAACACTTCCTTCCATACTGCAGCAAAAATGACCCCATTTATGGCACTTTATGGATATCATCCACCATCCATCACATCATCTTTAAAAGAAAATTCTAAGGTTCAAGCAGTGGAAGATCACATCGAGCATCAACAAGTTCTCAAACTCTTAAAGGATAACCTCACTTTGGCTCAGAATAGAATGGAACAACAGGAAGATCAACATCGCAACGAAAGATGTTTTGATGTAGATGACTAGGTATTTCTATGACTACAACCATACAAACAAATGTCCCTCAAGCAAGCTAAGAAGGATAATACATTATCACCAAAGTATTATGGTCCGTACAAAGTGTTACAAAAGATTGGTACTATGGGATACAAATTGGAGCTTCCTGCATCTTCGCGAGTGCACCCAGTTTTCCATGTTTCATGCTTAAAGAAAGTTATAGGTGAGAAGATCCCAGTTCAAACAATAGTGCCAGAACTTGACGAGGAAGGAAAAATCATATTGGAACCAGAAGCAGTCACAAAAACAAGAAATTGGCAGCGACAAAATTGATCAATTTAGAGTATCTCATCAAGAGGAAGAACTTACCCACTAAAGATTCCACATGGGAGGATGAGAATTTTATACAGAAGCATCCATAAATACTCAAGCATTGAGGACAACACCTTTTGAAGGAGAGGGGCATGTTAGGTCCCTATACTATTAGTGTAACCCCTTATTGTTATTAGTGCAACCCCCTTATTGTATTATTTTGCCCATATAGTCCCCATGTTGTTATTATTATGCCCCATAGAAGCCCACTACTGTTATTGTTGCGCCCCTACAATATTATTGTTATGTACACTCTGATTGTATTGGGACCCCTTAGACTCCTATATATAGAAAGGAGGTCTTGTCATTTGTATCATCCAAGAATTGTTCATTTGTGTAATGTAAAGGAGATTGCCCCCTCGAAGAGGTTGATTTTTAAGTTGTTGATCTATCTTTTCTATCTTTTTGTGAGTTGGTTTCCTAACAGCTTCCCTTTGTACTCCATGCCATCGTGAAATTGTGTAATAAGTGCAAATTCATTTCGAGTTGTTGATTGTTGTATTAGAAATATGTAATCATTTGAAATATATTCACTAAATACGTAGTGAATGATTCACCATATTTTTATTCTATCGTGATAAATAGTTAACTTATTAAGGAGGGTATGTGGTTAGATTCAAGTCCCATTTTGCTAGAAAAAATTAAATTCATGCAACAACATAGTAGTAATTCTACATGGATTTTGCACTCGTCATGGCAACATCTTAGAACTAGTGTATTTATAATGTACATCTTTTAGATTGGGCAACTTGAGAAAAATAGACGATAATTCCTTGTTTGGAGATAGTATTACCAACACATATAAAAGAGTATTTGAGTCATTCATGGTATTTCTCAAGTAAGTCTTCTTTTCATTGGGATATCACTAGAGAATGTTTAATTTATTGGATTCTATATGCTATTTTATGGTAAGGAAATATTCTTGTAATTGGCCATGTGTTTTTTTCATCAATATAATACTAGAATATCATTAATTTGTTGGGTTTTACAACCACCCCTTAATTCACTGATATTTCATGGAAAGGATCCTTGTAAACTAATTATTATTGGCTTGAACCATTTTGAATTTAAGGATTTCCTTTATCGAATATTTGCATAACTCAATTTCTTTTCAACAAATTGAGTAGCACATAACTGATTTTTGTGTAATTGTTAGGCATATTCTCATATGTACTATTTCATGAATTTCATTGGATAAATATACAACATTCATAATTATCCTAAGCTTAGACTTTTATCTAATTTTCTGCTATATGAGTATGTTATAAGAACATTTAAATTTGAAATGTATATATTACTATTCACTAGTGGCCAAAATTGGCAAATGTGGCTGCAAAAAGTACAATGATATTGATGAAAATTGGGAGTGTTAAAGGCATCTCCCTAAAAAAATACAAAAAATTCAGAAAGTGAAGATCAATATTTCCAAAATCGTCTTGAATAAAAGAAATGGAAAGAAGGAAAAATAATGATAAAAGGATTTCTAAAAGATACAATGATGTATAAGAAAGTCCATATAAGTTGTTACCACAAAAGTTGTCATCATGAAAGTGTAAAAGTCCCAAGCACCTAGATAACATATTTGTACAACTAACAAACTTGTGCAACTAGGAGGTTGGCCATTGCCACCTCACCAACTCTCCTCTACTATTTAGGTGGCTCTCTTCTAGCTTGAGGGAGGCCTCCCTAATTAGGGTTGTTGGAAATCTAATGCAATAGAGTGCAAAGATGATTTAGAGTAAACTTCAACAAAAATAGATTTGTAAAAGTTGCAAAAATAAAAGTATATGGAAAGACTAGAAATCAGTACCTAGTCCATTGGGTGAATGGGATCTTAACAAAGCTCAAATGGGAAGTTTGTGAAAATGTCTGAATCTAACAAATCAGAAATCCTATCGCAGTAAACTGATTTGCATTACCTACTTGTGTTCTTCAGTTTAACAAGTTATTTTCAGAATTATTCAGAAAATATTAATGCAAAACACTGCAGCCTACACCAATTTACAAATCAAGTACTGAAAAAATAATGAGACAACCACACAAAGGACACACTTATTTTTGGACTAAACGTCCCTAGAAAAACCCAGTGTGGGAAAACCGGTGCATCGGATATGAGGGTTTTATTATTAAGCAGATTTCTGAATACAACTAGAGTGCCAAATCCGGCTCACCCAACAGAGAATAAACCCTACAGAAGTACCTCTATCTAGAGATAGATATTTTGGCGAGTCCAACAACTTGATGAACAAACCCCACATATGATTGCACTATCCCCAGTGTTGTGCAGTGATGGCTGCTCCAAGCTCTGTGTTGGAACTACGTCACCTCCTCTAGGAACTGCGTCACCCTCCCAGTGAGCCTTCATGTCTCAGAAATCGATTTGTTGAACTGTTACTCAATTTGCCTCACAGAAACCCCAATGTTGCCTCTAAGTGACTTCGTCAGCTCCTCTAGCCTTTGCGTCACTCTTCTGGAGTTGTGTTGTCTCTCCCTGGTGCTATGTTGCCTCTTTGCTATGTATTCTCAGCCTTGGATTGAAGTCCCTCTATTGAATTGTCCCTCTCTGCACTAGAAGCTCACTCCGAAATTCTCAACAAACCATGCCCCAAAATTTTGATTTAGCTCAAGTGCTGCTCTCTTTGTGTGCATTCTCCAACTGACCCCAAGCCTCCTTTTATATGTTTCCAGTTAAGAAATTAACGGTCGCGATCTGATCTCTAATCAACGGCTAAGATTAAATTAGACTTGATCCTTGTCTCTTAAAATCTTTCACCCATATTTTCATTAATACCCATTAATATTTTAATTTTCCTAAGTTTAGACTTAGGAACCCCATTAAAAATATTAATTATTTTAATAAAATACAATCCAGGTGGAATTTCACCAAATGATTTTTGGGTCTGGGAGATCTCATGTGTTTTAGCCCCTCCACAAAATTTCGAAGCTAGAGCACATCCGATGCTACCCAAAAATAAACACTCCCTCTTAGCAAGGAATGTGCTCTAGTAATACTTCCCAGCAGAAGTATCACATTGATCCATGGCATTTATTCAGAAAATATTAATGCAAATACACTGCAGCCTACACCAATTTACAAATCAACTACTGAAAAAATAATGAGACAACCACACAAAGGACACACTTATTTTTGGACTAAACGTCCCTAGAAAAACCCAGTGTGGGAAAACCAGTGCATCGGATATGAGGGTTTTATTATTAAGCAGATTTCTGAATACAACTAGGGTGCCAAATCCGGCTCACCCAACAGAGAATAAACCCGACAGAAGTACCTCTATCTAGAGATAGATATTTTGGCGAGTCCAGCGACTTGATGAACAAACCCCACATGTGATTGCACTGTCCCCAATGTTGTGCAGTGATGGCTGCTTCAAGCTCTGTGTTGGAACTGCGTCACCTCCTCTAGGAACTGCGTCACCCTCCCAGTGAGCCTTCCTGTCTCAGAAATCGATTTGTTGAATTGCTACTCGATTTGCCTCACAGAAACCCCAATGTTGCCTCTAAGTGACTTCGTCAGCTCCTCTAGCCTCTGCGTCACTCTTCTGGAGTTGTGTTGTCTCTCCCTGGTGCTATGTTGCCTCTTTGCTATGTATTCTCAGCCTTGGATTTAAGTCCCTCTACTGAACTGTCCCTCTCTGCACTAGAAGCTCACTCCGAAATTCTCAACAAACCATGCCCCAGAATTTTGATTTAGCTCAAGTGTTGCTCTCTTTGTGTGCATTCTCCAACTGACCCCAAGCCTCCTTTTATACTTTTCCAGTTAAGAAATTAACGGTCGTGATCTGATCTCTAATCAACGGCTAATATTAAATTAGACTTGATACTTGTCTCTTAAATCTTTCACCCATATTTTCATTAATACCCATTAATATTTTAATTTTCCTAAGTTTAGATTTAGGAACCCCATTAAACATATTAATTATTTTAATAAAATACAATCTAGATGGAATTTCACCAAATGATTTTTGGGTCTTGGAGATCTCATGTGTTCTAGCCCCTCCACAAAATTTCGAAGCTAGAGCACATCTGATGCTACCCAAAAATAAACACTCCCTCTTAGCGAGGAATGCGCTCTAGTAATACTTCCCAGTAGAAGTATCACGTTGATCCATGGCATCCGTCCTCTGCGCTACTGATGCTCAGCCTGCTGCCCCTCATCCACTATGCTATTGCAATCTGTACTACTGCCCATGACATTTCCACTGTCATTGCTGCATATGTACTACAACTCCCTCTCAATATGTTGCATCATGTCGCCCATAGCATTGACACTGCTAACTGCTGCACTGCAACTCAGTTGCTAAGAAGTAAGCAATTGAAAAGCCACCCAAAATCTGACATGTTGGTCAATCTGGATTCCCCTTGACACTTCTACTACTAATTTGTGCTAACCCTTTGAGGCTACTGTGTTGTTGTTGTATCTGCTCTGTGCCTCCCGCACTGCTATAACACTCTACTGCATTGCTTCAGACTTTGGCACTCTAGCTCTGCCATTGTTGCTCCATCATCCTTCGCACCAACTAACTCCTGTCATTCTTCTACTGTCATTAATGGATCTCGTAGCCGTGTGTGATTCAAGAGTTTGGGCACCTCAAGGATCCTTCCTTTGATGTAGTCCTCTCGATTACAACTCGATGTCGCCCCATCTATTCTCTAGAGGTGCATGAGAGTTCATAGTGCAATCAACATTGTCCTCTTTGTCAGCTTGCACTGGAGCAACCTTTGAGTCAAAATTCTCTTCTTTGCCCTTCTTCTGAGGGCACTGCGTGACGAAATTACCCATTTCTCCACATCTGAAGCATCTTACTTTGGATATGTCCTTCTTATTTCATTTATGTTGCTCTTGTTGGCCCGCTGATGCGAGGGCCACATATCCCTCTTCCTCCTTCTTGATACTGACCCCTTTGTTGCTACTTATTGCCTTGGTCAACCGTTTGATCTCTTCCTGTTGAAAAGCTGCCCACATCTCCTCCCAACTAGGAAGAGAAGCCCTACCCAAGATGCTTTGGACAAAGGTTTCCCAATCTTCAGTGACTGCATTTAGGGCAGTCCTGACCATAAATTTAGGATCTGGTGTAGCCCCTACGAAATTTAGCTAGTCATGGATCCTTTGCAACCTGAGAAGGAAGGGATCGATTTCTTCTCCCTTCTACACCTGAAGTTGTCTCAGTTGACTCTCAAGTAACATCTTCCGTTGAACGAAAGTTCCCTCATACAACCCGGTCAAGGCCTCCCACTTCCTTGCTCTGTCCTTCTCAACAATATGTGGGATCACATGATCCTTGACGCCATCCAAGATCATGCACATTGCTTTTTCTTGAGCCTCCTCATACTTCTTGAGAGGATCAACATCAACCGGAACAACAACCATCCTCAAGGCATAATCCTTGATGCGGTTTTTATCCAAAACTGCCAGGATCTTGGCCTTCCAGATGATGAAGTTGGATGCTCCATCCAACCAGTCCTAATCCCTCAGTCCGTTAACGACCGTCTCTACTCAAATGAATCTTGATCTGGTTCTCTTCTCCCCCTTTTGTTGTTTCCCCAGCAAAGCTCGGATCTAGATTTCTTTGGCGCTAAAAATCCTCTAAGGAACAAGCTCCCTCTAAATTTCGATTTCCTTCACGAAAATCCTTCTGCCAACTATTATCGAACCACCCCTCTCTGATCTCTCTTTGCTACTGCTCAGCACTGAATCTAGATTTCTTGGAAAAAAATATTCTAAGGAACGAACTCCCTCTACTTTGATTTTGCCCCACTAGGTATTGTTTTGCACCAACATAATCAGCAACCCACCAACAACTCCAGATGAAATCTGCGTTGCACCTCTAGGCACGACAACCGGAAAAACGAGACTCAACAATATCTACGCTGGCCCTTTAACCACTGTGTTACCCTCTACAGCAACAACGTCACCCAATTAGGCCGATGCAGGCTCTGCATGAGCCTCCCTTGGTGACTACGTCACCCCTCCTCTGCTCTCACGGCCATAGACCGCGTTGTCTCTCAGGACAAATGTCTTCACGCACAGATTTTCCTCTATCCTTTCGTTGATGGCTCCAATCCTCCTTGATCTGCAATCCCTCTGATACCATGTGAAAATTTTTGAATCTAACAAACCAGAAATCCTACTACAGTAAACTGATTTGCATTACCTACTTGTGTTCTTCAATTTAACAAGTTATTTTCAGAATTATTCAGAAAATATTAATGCAAATACATTGCAGCCTACACCAATATCTTTCTCTTCATCTTTCTTTTTTCCCTGATGATGGATCCCATTTGGGATTCGAAACGTTGGTGTAAAAACTCCATTACTGTGGGTTCTCCGATCAGAAATTCAAATAACACAAACCACAGATCTCTGAAATCCAACAAATCAAGTACTGAAAAAAAAAAAAAAAAAAAAAAAAAATAAATAAATAAATAAATAAATAAATAAAAAATAAAAATAAAAATAAAATAAATGAGACCACCACACAAAGGACACACTTATTTTTGGACTAAACATCCCTAGAAAAACCCAGTGTGGGAAAACCGGTGCAATGGATATGAAGGTTGTATTATTAAGCATATTTTTGAATACAACTAAGGTGCCAAATCCGTCTCACCCAACAGAGAATAAACCCGACAGAAGTACCTCTATCTAGAGACAGATATTTTGGCGAGTCCAGCAACTAGATGAACAAACCCCACAGGTGACTACGTTGTCCCTAGCGTTGTGCAGCGATGGCTGCTCCAAGCTCTGCGCTGGAACTGCATCACCTCCTCTATGAACTACATCACCCTCCCAGTGAGCCTTCATGTCTCAGAAATCGATCTGTTGAACTACTACTCGATCTGCCTCACAGAAACCCCAGCGCTACCTCTAAGTGATTGTGTCAACTCCTCTAGCCTCTACGTCACCCTTCTGGAGCTACATTGTCTCTCCCCGGTGTTTTGATGCCTCTCTGTTATGTATTCTTGGCCTTGGATTGAAGTCCCTCTACCGAACTTCCCCTCTCTGCACTAGAAGCTCACTTCGAAATTCTCAGCAAACCACACCCCAGAATTTCGATTTAGCTCAAGTGTTGCTCTCTCTGTGTGTATTCTCCAACTAGCCCCAAGCCTCATTTTATACTTTTTTAGTTGAGAAATCAATCACTGTGATCTAATCTCTAATCAAAGGCTAAGATTAAATTAGACTTGATCCTCATCTCTTAGAAGTTTCTCAACCATATTTTCATTAATAACCATTAATATTTTAATTTTCCTAAGTTTAGACTTAGGAACCCCATTAATAATATTAATTATTTTAATAAAATACAATCTGGGTGGAATCTCACCAAACGATTTCTGGGTCTTGGAGATCTCAGGTGTTCTAGCCCCTCTTAAAAATTTCGGAGCTAGAGCACATTCGATTCTACCCAAAAATCAACAAAGTTAAATGGGAAGTTGTTTTATGAATATGGGAAAGAGACACAATAACTTAAAAATACAAGCCAAAAGTACTTTTCTCCTTGCTATCTTATAACACAAGAATTGATCCAAAAGTGTTGTGCATGTAAAAAACACTCAATACCAATGGTTGTCTCGTGGATATCAAGATTCATGTATGAGAAACGTCAAATTATTTATAGAGGCAGAAATATATTCATAGGAAAGACTCCAGTGATAATATGAAATAGAGATGGAATCGTGTAACTCATAAAGTATTTTTCAAGCTACAAATTCAACAATAAAGGAAAAACAATCATAAGAAATACAAATATTCTCACCCACAAGATGATTACAAAATCTTCAAGACCATCCAAAAGATTTATTATTAATCTCAAAGGAAGAGAGGCCTCCCAAATACAACCATTAAAATGGAGAGAGAAAACCCTTATATAGGTGTGAGAGCAGCACATTTTACAATAAAATAATGAATTAATTGGAAGCATCTTCCAAAATAGTCGAAAATATAACAACCTTCTCAAATATATTGACTTCCAACAACCCATGATTTTTTCTTCAAACAATGAGCAATTAGCCATCAAGGAGGGGCTCCCTTTATATTACATAAGTAAAAAGTGAAGCTAATATGGTTAATCGACTTCCAAAAATTCATGATCTCTTCCTCAAACAATGAGAAATCAATCATCAAGGTAGATTTCCATTAATGAGGGTGGAGGTCGATAAGTAAAATTTTAAAACCAAATATTAAGGTGATCATTCCACTGAAAATGGATGAGATGACCCATATATGACACCAACAACATTTAAAATTTTACAATAAAATCACATCCAAATTTTATCAATTTTATCCATGAATGTGTATGACTAGCTCTTGGACTAAAATATTAAAGCAGTCCCTTCATAAATATCTGAAAATATTTTCAACAAAAAGTAGTATTGGTCATCCAATTGAATGGTTAATTCATCCACAGCTCAATGGATATGAAACAACTTCATTAAATGTAGAATGGTAATTGGTGTGATCATAATTGCCCTCAATTCATATGAAGTGAGACAAGCCAAGTGGGAAAGGAGCCTATTCATCTTAACATCATTAAAATTTTTAGAGAACAATTCCATCCCATGACTTCGCCTTATGCAAACAACTAAGAAGTAGAAGACCCCAGTTTCTCCAGTTCATGTTATAACCATGCCATTCCTTTATGTGAGCAAGTTATGGATGGTGGTTCGATCCCTCCTCAAACCAAATGTTGGTGGTTGAATGAAACTTAGGTTGAGAAATATCATTTGGCATTGCCCTTTTCATAAGGTCACATGTTCAAATGTATAGGGAGGTAGAGTATGTACACTTTCATAGATTTTAGTATTGTAATCATTATGTGAAGGTGAGTTCCTTGTTCCACAAACAAGGGGGCCTTATACACCAATTTGGTGTCTGGATTGGATGTGACCTTAAAATTAGATTATTATTATTATTATTATATGAGCAACCATAACATGGATAACTCATGCTTGTGATAGACAACAATGACAACTCCATTGGTATAGTAGAAGTCCATCCCACGCTATTACTCATGTGAAGGTGGCCCCATCCATACAAAAGTTTACTAATGATTTCATTAAATAATGGTATTTTTGCACAATGTGGTATTGATCTACATATGAGAGAGGGTTCATTTTATCACATGTATATAAGACTTATATATTATTTATTGGATATGAAAGTACAACCCCTAAAGCATATAAGACTTTGGAACTTTAACATGTGAAAGAACCTCCACATGGTAATATTATAAACATACTATTTATGAATATGTGTGCTCCTTTTATGCATATGAGAAAAACATGTAGAGTCACCAAAATGTATTTAAAATATCATCCACTTTCACCCTTATTGCCACCATTTCACTCACATGTCGCAACTCCATGACCATATAACCTTTCATTAGCCTCCATTTTCATAACTATATGGGTTCCATTTGTGTTTTCCAAAGGCTAATGATTTGTAGTATTTTAAGTGAATTTATGGTTAAAACTTAGAAAAATGACATATACTTGCCAATACTTAAAAGTGGCTTGAATTTCATGACATGTGTAGGTCATTTGGAAGCTTCCAAGGCACCGTTATGTGGCCTCCAATGCTCAAATTCGAATTCCCTTCAAGATATGGAAGGAGATTTGGATAAAGGTCAAAGAGGATATGTGTCTCATCATTACCTATTTGAGTTGTAACTCTAAGAGAATATGTGTCTCATTATTACCTATTTGAATTGTAACTCTATGAGATTTTCTAGGGATCTAGGGAGAGAATAATGGACTTCCATTAATGAGGTAGCTTCTTATGTTCTTGTATAAATAGGAGAGCTTTTTCCTTTCAAAGGCATGTGTAAAGTTGGAGATACTCGGGTGTCCAAGTTAAGATTACTCATGAATGGAATTTAGATTTAGCACCATGCTCATGAGTGATGTTCACCTCTTTTTGGTAATGCTTGCATTGGGAGCCTCTCAACTTGCCATCTCTCATGCTTTTGGATTGGCCACCTACAATGTGTGAGATTTATTGTTTTTCGTAGATTAATATTTATTGCTTTCATAGATTAAGGATTATTGCTTTCATACCTTTTCCTGTGTGAGAGGTTAAGAGTAATTGTTTTTGCTTTCATTTCATGTCATGTGGTTTTGATTATTCATTTCATAGGATCCTGATTTGATAATGCACACATGATCCCTTAGAGTAGATTTCATTTCATGCAATTTCAATTCCTGCAAGTGTGGTAGATTAAGATTTCAATTCCTGCAAGTGTGATAGATTAAGATTTCAATTCCACGCGTTGTACTATAATTTCTTTTGAATTGATTGTTGAATTAGAATAGGTGAATTTGGTTTGTCGTTATTTGGTTTCGTAGTTAGATTGATCTAAATTGAAAGTTAATTTCTAGCATATATAGTGCACACATGCTTCACAAGTTTTACGAAACCCCCGGGTTGACAATTAAATGATAGGTAATTAATTTGCTAATTTGTCTCAACAAAACACATGTTTGAACTTTTAAGGGGATGTATCACATTAAATTATTTTTGTAAACTTCATTTCATGTCCCCTTTGACCATATTTGTAGGTAACATTAAAAACATGGTTAGCTTGACCTAGTAGCATAAAATAATATTTGATTTCATCCATATGTGTGTTAATGACTATACCATATAAGTGTGTTATACCATCAAAATAGAAGTGGTATTTCCTAGTATGCTCATCATAAATCCAAATCAATAGTTAGAAACCATTAAATGTGTGAGTGTTAGGAAAATAAACCATGAAATCATGAATAACATCATCCACCATAACAACAAGGAGCATATCTCAACCATCAACCAATGTAGAAAATGAAATCATAGATTTCTAAACATGTCCCATTAGCCTTAATATGCTACCATTAAGAAAGAACCAAGCCATGATAATCCACCACATAAGCTACTTCTCATCCTATGCTACTAACAACGTCCACCAACATCCCAACGTTCTAAAGGCTAGGATCATGGTATCACCTACAAACAAAATTTTGACTCACGATAACCCATGCAATATATGTGGTAACTGTTAGCGCTTGAGATTTCACCCTAGGCTGAAGAAGGTAAACCTTCAAGGCAACATCAAACCATTTCACCTCGTAGCTAGCCCTACGGGGTATGAGAAGGCTCTCTCCGGTCAAACTCGGTAGATCTTTCAATAGGATGAGCTGACCCAATTAGGAACACTAATATTAGGCTAGTAAACTGATAAGGAGGGTTGATTTAAAGTTTTTGGGGTGTTTGGTGGCAATTGGAGGGAGTGCAATTCAGGGTGTGGGGATTGAGCTCAGTTTTTGCAGGTGGGTCTTTGGGGCAAGGAAGGAGTTTGTGCTGATGCCTTAAGCTGAGATGGATGATCAAGGAAGAAAGAGAGGGAGCTAAAGAGGGCAAACAATGACTTTGAATCCTCTTTAGACAGTGGAAAACATAAATATTAAACAAAATTGAAAGCTGAGCATGGCATGCATGAATTCAAACTTTATCACTTCTTTTGTTTAATTAGCAGCAATAGAATAAGAGATGGAACACATAAACACACTTACAATGACAAGCAGGAAACACACCATCAACACAATAATCCACAAGAATCCACAATGATGTCTGCAAAACCCTGGCCTTCCTTTTCCTCAAATTGCAGAGATACAAGTAAAATATACAATAGAGCTTCTCCCTCAAGAGTCCAACCTCTCCAACCATGAAAATGATTGAGAAAATACATAATATAGGCAAGCCAACCTCTTTCCCCACCTCTAGGGGTCGAGCTCAGCTTCCTAGGAGCAGTTTGAACTAATTCTAAACTAAGCACTAGATAATAGGCAGTCAAAACAACTTGCCTCTAAAACTTAGGTAACCCATCCATGCATTTAATATTCACTATTTACATCAAGGAAACTTCTAGAAGTGTTAAAGGAGAGTAAATGTATCCATGTGCCATGAAAATTACCCAACAATCCATCATTTACATGCATTAAGAGTCAACCAAAGTAAAAACTGAGTTTTGCAGGCCGAAATGGTCAAACTGGCAAAATTTCCCTGAGTGGTCGCGCCCCTGCCTTGGAGTGGTCGCGCGCATTGGCAGCTGTGTTTGAGGGCCTTCCTGGTGTCCAAATCAGGTGCAAGATAGCTCATTGGAAAGGTCTGTGAGTCTACTTTCCAACACAACTGGAATTTATGAATTTGGAGTTGATTTGACCCCTCAAAAGTCATTTCTCCCAAGACAGCTTTCTGCAACTCAAAAAGTGGGCAGAAAGTCAAAATTTGCATGTATTTTGAGCTTTTGGAGGCCCAAATCTCCATAAAAATTTGACCCCATGCATATGTAAGTGTATTTTTGCATGAAAATTCCAAAAATGCAAAGTTTTTCTCATTCTGAGCTGTCCCTCCGAGTGGTCGCGCGCGGGGTGAGACCACTCCAACAGCCAAAACCTGTAAAATTCTCAAAAATGCCCAAAATGCTTCAAAACTCTCAAAATTTCTTGGGTTTGCTGCTAGGAGGAGGCTAATGAGTATCATGGTGAGTAAGAGAGGCCTCAGCCAAGATACGGAGCGGGTTGGTCTTCTTCTTCCTCTTGCGGGCCTCGGACAACTTCCTTTGGAGTATCTTCATCTTTGCCTTGCAATCATGCATTCTTGCCCAATAATGATTTTTCATGTTCTGTAGCAGCCTCTTGTCCTCGTTTGCCTTCTCTAACAGCCTCTGCAAGTGTGCATTCACACGGATAAGCCTGGATTCCCTCTCCTTGGGCAGCAAGTCACCGGGCCTCCTACGGTTGATGACTTGGTCACTTCGAATCCTCCACATCTCATCCAACTTTTTCTCATCCTCAAGTTGCTTGTTGCGCTACTCAAGATAGTTTATTGTCCATTGTTAGGATTTTGGGTAGATTAGATGGAGGGCATTAGGGTTTAGGGAATGTATGTGAGGGAGGGATAGGGTTTAGGTACTGGGGATGGGAAATTTAATATTCTTTGCAAATGAGATAAGATAGAAACATATCATAACAATTGTGAATTTAATGGGAAACAATGGAGGGAATAGATGGGAATCAACACCTTGAAAAAACATCAAACCCTAGCATTATGCCTACATGAACAAGCAGCTACCAATGTCTTCTTTCCTTGCATTCTTGGAGGTATAATCACAAGCATGAGGATCCATAATCACCATCAACCAACAAAACAATTTGTAGAGAGCCTACCTCAACCCAATTTGCAAGTTTGAAGGAGATTTTGAGTGAGTTGGAGGTGATTTTGGCACTTACAGCCTGAGTGGTCGCGCACCTCCTGAGTGGTCGCGCACGTTGTAATTTAACACTGCAGGAGAGCCTCTGAGTGGTCGCGCACCTCCTGAGTGGTTGCGCACATTGAGAGGCCTGTTTGGGGGCCTTCCCGGTGTCGGAATCGGGCGCAGGATAGCTCGTTGGAAAGGTCTTTGTGTCTAGTTATCATTTTACCCATCAAGAAAGTCATTTGGTCAACAAAGCTAGGAGAAAACTTGATTTTCCCAAGGTCACTTCAGAGGTGCCTTCGATTCTCCTGAGGTAACGGTATTCTTGACATTTCTCTCAAACCATGACACCTGTGCAAAAAGTGAAAGAGGTTTTTCTTCCTTGGCATGTTGTGGACAAAAACCTCTCTCAGTTTTGCAAAATTCATCTTTGATTGCTCAGAACCATCATTTTAGTGAAACTTGCCCCGATGTGTGAAACAAAGAATTTTGTCGAAATGGAGCGAAATGAAGGGGATAAGGGGCTTCTAAATTCTTGAGGAAATTTTTGGGAGTAGGGAGGGATGTTAGGAAGCAGGGGAAAGTGGAATCTCAGAGATTGAGTGAGAGGAAGGGGTTCAAAAGAGTGAAACACAGGCCCAACCTAGAAAATTGCCAGGTTGTAGCTAGAAACTAGGGTTTGTGCAAAAATGAGGAATTTGGGGGATCTGAGTGTTGGGAAGTGTTTGATAAGGTACATTAAGGATAGGGGAAGGTGTATGAACATCAGGAAACAAGTTTTGCCGATGATTTGTCCGCCCAAGAGAAATTGCCTTCAAAACCCTAAGAGAGGGAAATGACCTTGCCTGGGCGCAACATGAAGCATGAACAAGGTATCAAATGACCCATTAGACACTGACATGATAATGAAAACCCTATGAATGATGATAGACTCAGCTAGATAGTGACATAGACTGACATTTGGGCAAACCCTAGACCTAATGGCTAGTGACCAAATTTTGCTTGAAGACTCACTGAAATGACAAAATTTGACCTTGACACTTCAAAATCACTATGTAAGAGCACATTTGATCACTGGAGGAAGGCTGTAAAGACTGACACTAACATTGGCTCCAATGGGGATGGTAGCTCCTTGGAGGTGCCAAGAACCTTAGACCTCTGGGAGAGCAGACCAGTGCCTTACAATCATTGGGCAATGGAGTCATAAACTCAAGCTGAAATGCGTGACTGGAAACTGACACAAACTAACTTAACCACAAGACTAAAAATTGACTCATAAAGGACTCATGACTCAACTAGAAACTGACTCGATACTTAAACACAACCGACAAACTGAAAATGATGCTCAAAGTGGAGCTTATTCATCACAACCTACTCTAACAGTTTCATTCATCACCTGATCAAGTGAAATGAAACAACCAATGCAACCAAGTAAGTATTCCGTCTGCTGTTTGAATCCTCCACAAGTGTTCGCTTATGAACAACAAGAGAGAACTACTGAAAGGCAACTCTGATGGCAACTTAGAAACAGACCCATTGAATGATATGAATTCTCTATCCGCCTCCAATAACACTGCATAAGGATCTTGAAATTCAAGCACACTGGAACTTAGCTCATCCAATGGATTATTTCTCTTTTCCTCATTACATGAATGCAAACTTTGATCTGAGCCTTGTGACGAGACCCCTGCTGAAAATGACGAAGAAACTGGCTGCCAGATCAAATTCATATCAGCACATTTTTCAAGCTCACATTTAGTCAATGGAGAAAGATTTTGACTGCAAAACTCATCCAAAACATCAGCTATGGGATCATGAAAAACTTGAAAAGACTGTTGCAACCCATTTTCTATTGGTTCCAATGTGATTACATGATTGCCTACATGCTGCTCATCCTGTTCTTTAGAGATTTTACAAAAATTCTGCCTTATAAACTGAAATGCTTCGAAACAAAAGGGTATAGAATCTTCCTGCATCATCACATCATGTATTTCATCCTCCACAACTTCATCTATAATCTGACCTTCATCCTCAACATTAAAACTGAGTGATTGTTGATTTGTTATAGGTTTTTCATTTGAAGATGTACTATGCAATCGACCCTTCAAAAACTGAAATGATTCAAAACAGAATGGTACGGAGTCACCTTGAATCATTAAATCAGCTGCAATTTGACAATCAATGGCTTTCGGGGGTTGCAAATCTGAATATGAGAAGTCTTGAACAAAATTTTCATTGCCCTCAAGATGATCTAAATCAAGACTTGTTGACATTTGATTTCTGATTGCATGGTAGTTATCTCTGATGAACTGACATGAATCAAAACAAAAAGGCAAAGATCCTTCACTTACTTCAAGATTTGCTGCACTTTCCTCGTCACTGTCATAGCTGATATATGATGGCTGAACATTGTATTCAAGCTGCTGAAAATGAACTTTTTCCTCCCACCAACTAGCTGCTGATTTGATTGCAAGATTAGCTTCTGTTTGGAGAACATAATCATCATCATACTGATCATAATGAGGCAAATCATCACTATAAAACATATCATCAAGCATGCAGGTCATATCAACAGTTCTTTCTTCGCCAAGGTGATCTACAAAGCAATCATTATCAGATCTACGACAACTAGGATAAGAAACAAAATGTTTTGGATCAGCAACTTGTTCTTCTTCAATCAGCGAGCCTTGAACATCATAAGCATTTCTTGAGGTGACCTTCTCCATCATCTTTTCCACTGCACTTACCAAAATATCAAGCTTCACCTCTAGAGATGTTGATTTTTCCGGATCTATGTTTTTCATCTCTTCTTCCTTCAACCTTGCCCTTCGGATCAGCAGATGCGCCTCTACATTTACTGCACTGTTTTGCATCTCGTGAAGTGTTGCAATATCCCTTTCTCTCAGCTGAAACTCCATCTCCGGATCAAAGGCACCCGGATAGTGCAAGAGAGCAGATCTAGGAGAAGGTCTTATATCAACTGGCATCGAATAATAAACTTGATTAAATCTGGCCGAAAACTGTTGTACTGTCTCACCTGGCAATCTTTTCAGCTGGTTATACTCTTCTACAATCAAGAAAAGGTTTTGACCGATCATCCACCTGTCGAGAAAAACTTTGACAAACTGCTGGAAATCTGAGATGCTTGCATCAGGCAAGGCTTTGAACCAACTCTTCACTTTGGCGTGCAAAGAAAGAGCAAAAAGCCTTATACTAACATCTTCTTCATCAACTTCAAAAAGATCTAGAAAATTCTCAAAATTCTGGACATGTTGCTCAGCGTTGACATTCTTACATTCACCGTCAAACCTCGGCAAGTATAGATCATAGTTTTTGGGGAAAGCATGAAGAACAGAAGGTAAAACAAGAGGTTTATACCGATCTGGAATTTTACAAGGTATAAGGGTATGTACAGCAGGTATAGGTTCATCACAAAATTCAGAAAAAGGATCTTGATCAAGCTCAAAGGCATGCAAATCTTGGGTATTCACAATCTTCAAAGGGAAAGAATCAACTGCAGGCCGAGGATCTCTTCTCAAATACAATATGCTTTGCAACGCAGTCTTGACATTCTTGGGAAAAGAGAAGAAATAATTTATGACAAAGAACAAAATGTCTTGGATGAAATTCCAACTTGAATACCTGATATGTCCATGTTGTCCTTTCATGTTTCTGCTGGTCGGGATCATCCTCCAGTGGAGTCTTTGGATCTGATCTTCAAAACTGATTTAGAGTCGCCAAGTGAATGATTTCAGCCTTTCAAGTGTCTGATCGTTGTCCACCATCAACAATCAGATCTGAACTTGATACATGTACTGGGGTAAATTGCAGATTGCCATGTTACATTCACTAGCTCACGGAGGTCGACTGAAGGAGCGTTTATCTACTTACGCTGATGTAAAACAAGAGCGTTTTCGAAGGCTACCTGGCGTACCTTCAGACTCCGTCTAAGCTTATGAAATACACGTCAATGAGCAAACGATTAATTTGTTCTCCCCAGTATGGTCGCCACTATGTTAGCGCTTGAGATTTCACCCTAGGCTGAAGAAGGTAAACCTTCAAGGCAACATCAAACCATTTCACCTCGTAGCTAGCCCTACGGGGTATGAGAAGGCTCTCTCCGGTCAAACTCGGTAGATCTTTCAATAGGATGAGCTGACCCAATTAGGAATACTGATATTAGGCTAGTAAACTGATAAGGAGGGTTGATTTAAAGTTTTTGGGGTTTTTGGTGGCAATTGGAGGGAGTGCAATTCAGGGTGTGGGGATTGAGCTCAGTTTTTGCAGGTGGGTCTTTGGGGCAAGGAAGAAGTTTGTGCTGATGCCTTAAGCTGAGATGGATGATCAAGGAAGAAAGAGAGGGAGCTAAAGAGGGCAAACAATGACTTTGAATCCTCTCTAGACAGTGGAAATCATAAATATTAAACAAAATTGAAAGCTGAGCATGGCATGCATGAATTCAAACTTTATCACTTCTTTTGTTTAATTAGCAGCAATAGAATAAGAGATGGAACACATAAACACACTTACAATGACAAGCAGGAAACACACCATCAACACAATAATCCACAAGAATCCACAATGATGTCTGCAAAACCCTGGCCTTCCTTTTCCTCAAATTGCAGAGATACAAGTAAAATATACAATAGAGCTTCTCCCTCAAGAGTCCAACCTCTCCAACCATGAAAATGATTGAGAAAATACATAATATAGGCAAGCCAACCTCTTTCCCCACCTCTAGGGGTCGAGCTCAGCTTCCTAGGAGCAGTTTGAACTAATTCTAAACTAAGCACTAGATAATAGGCAGTCAAAACAACTTGCCTCTAAAACTTAGGTAACCCATCCATGCATTTAATATTCACTATTTACATCAAGGAAACTTCTAGAAGTGTTAAAGGAGAGTAAATGTATCCATGTGCCATGAAAATTACCCAAAAATCCATCATTTACATGCATTAAGAGTCAACCAAAGTAAAAACTGAGTTTTGCAGGCCGAAATGGTCAAACTGGCAAAATTTCCCTGAGTGGTCGCGTCCCTGCCTTGGAGTGGTCGCGCGCATTGGCAGCTGTGTTTGAGGGCCTTCCTGGTGTCCAAATCAGGTGCAAGATAGCTCATTGGAAAGGTCTGTGAGTCTACTTTCCAACCCAACTGGAATTTCTGAATTTGGAGTTGATTTGACCCCTCAAAAGTCATTTCTCCCAAGACAGCTTTCTGCAACTCAAAAAGTGGGCAGAAAGTCAAAATTTGCATGTATTTTGAGCTTTTGGAGGCCCAAATCTCCATAAAAATTTGACCCCATGCATATGTAAGTGTATTTTTGCATGAAAATTCCAAAAATGCAAAGTTTTTCTCATTCTGAGCTGTCCCTCCGAGTGGTCGCGCGCGGGGTGAGACCACTCCAACGGCCAAAACCTGTAAAATTCTCAAAAATGCCCAAAATGCTTCAAAACTCTCAAAATTTCTTGGGTTTGCTGCTAGGAGGAGGCTAATGAGTATCATGGTGAGTAAGAGAGGCCTCAGCCAAGATACGGAGCGGGTTGGTCTTCTTCTTCCTCTTGCGGGCCTCGGACAACTTCTTTTGGAGTATCTTCATCTTTGCCTTGCAATCATGCATTCTCGCCCAATAATGATTTTTCATGTTCTGTAGCAGCCTCTTGTCCTCGTTTGCCTTCTCTAACAGCCTCTGCAAGTGTGCATTCACACGGATAAGCCTGGATTCCCTCTCCTTGGGCAGCAAGTCACCGGGCCTCCTACGGTTAATGACTTGGTCACTTCGAATCCTCCACATCTCATCCAACTCTTTCTCATCCTCAAGTTTCTTGTTGCGCTACTCAAGATAATTTATTGTCCATTGTTAGGGTTTTGGGTAGATTAGATGGAGGGCATTAGGGTTTAGGGAATGTATGTGAGGGAGGGATAGGGTTTAGGTACTGGGGATGGAAAATTTAATATTCTTTGCAAATGAGATAAGATAGAAACATATCATAACAATTGTGAATTTAATGGGAAACAATGGAGGGAATAGATGGGAATCAACACCTTGAAAAAACATCAAACCCTAGCATTATGCCTACATGAACAAGCAGCTACCAATGTCTTCTTTCCTTGCATTCTTGGAGGTATAATCACAAGCATGAGGATCCACAATCACCATCAACCAACAAAACAATTTGTAGAGAGCCTACCTCAACCCAATTTGCAAGTTTGAAGGAGATTTTGAGTGAGTTGGAGGTGATTTTGGCACTTACAGCCTGAGTGGTCGCGCACCTCCTGAGTGGTCGCGCACGTTGTAATTTAACACTGTAGGAGAGCCTCTGAGTGGTCGCGCACCTCCTGAGTGGTTGCGCACATTGAGAGGCCTGTTTGGGGGCCTTCCCGGTGTCAGAATCGGGCGTAGGATAGCTCGTTGGAAAGGTCTTTGTGTCTAGTTATCATTTTACCCATCAAGAAAGTCATTTGGTCAACCAAGCTAGGAGAAAACTTGATTTTCCCAAGGTCACTTCAGAGGTGCCTTTGATTCTCCTGAGGCAACGGTATTCTTGACATTTCTCTCAAACCATGACACCTGTGCAAAAAGTGAAAGAGGGTTTTCTTCCTTGGCATGTTGTGGACAAAAACCTCTCTCAGTTTTGCAAAATTCATCTTTGATTGCTCAGAACCATCATTTTAGTGAAACTTGCCCCGATGTGTGAAACAAGGAATTTTGTCGAAATGGAGCGAAATGAAGGGGATAAGGGGCTTCTAAATTCTTGAGGAAATTTTGGGAGTAGGGAGGAATGTTAGGAAGCAGGGGAAAGTGGAATCTCAGAGATTGAGTGAGAGGAAGGGGTTCAAAAGAGTGAAACACAGGCCCAACCTAGAAAATTGCTAGGTTGTAGCTAGAAACTAGGGTTTGTGCAAAAATGAGGAATTTGGGGGATCTGAGTGTTGGGAAGTGTTTGATAAGGTACATTAAGGATAGGGGAAGGTGTATGAACATCAGGAAACAAGTTTTGCCGATGATTTGTCCGCCCAAGAGAAACTGCCTTCAAAACCCTAAGAGAGGGAAATGACCTTGCCTGGGCGCAACATGAAGCATGAACAAGGTATCAAATGACCCATTAGACACTGACATGATAATGAAAACCCTATGAATGATGATAGACTCAGCTGGATAGTGACATAGACTGACATTTGGGCAAACCCTAGACCTAATGGCTAGTGACCAAATTTTGCTTGAAGACTCACTGAAATGACAAAATTTGACCTTGACACTTCAAAATCACTATGTAAGAGCACATTTGATCACTGGAGGAAGGCTGTAAAGACTGACACTAACAGTAACAAGAGTATAGAAGTACAAGGACTCAAAAAATGGCATCAAGATAAACGGTATGACACAAAATGTTGTCCCCCGTTGACTCTCCTAGTATCCAATTTCAAAAATAGGTGGTGATGAGATTCATACTAGCCACTAGTTGGGGACTTTGGAGCTCGTGTTATTGAACTCACCTTGTATTGGAGACTTGGCCAAGAGATCTCTTGCAACAAGGACCTTCTAAAATATGAAAGTAGGAAGTGATGAGTTTGGTGTTGGTATTGTAGGAAGAGTTGTTTATGAGAGTATTATCCCAAAAATGAATCATTTCATAAAGGAACAAGGCAAAACATCTTTGATCCTTATATTGAGAAAACGTCCTCAAAGAGCCTTATGATTATTTGAATGTTTGAAAAAGCACTTTCTTAATTGAATAGCACCATGAATAGCTCAATTGTTATTTGGCATACCTATTTTTACATAAAGACAGTTCACATATCATCACATTTTACATTTTGAGAGGATTTGTCCATTGTACAATTGATAACAAATTAAGTTGAAGGAACAACTCATCATCAAGTGTCCTTGATCCAAGTGGATATTGGTGGCCAACCGCCTATTCCACTTGGACCCCACCTTTATTTCTTTCAGTTTCCTTAATTGTAGCACAATTTACTTTTTTAGGCAGTTTTTAGGGTTGTGAACTTTAGGAGCCGTTTTGAGGCCCTAAACGACATTCTTTTAGAAAACAAGCAAATCCATAAGTTATTATAGGGGGTTTCAGCCAAAATTTGTAGTCCTCAGAAATATATTTCTAATGAGGTATCATACACGTCAAACGGAGATTGTATGCCAAAGTTACGACCCTGGCAAATTGGTGTACTAACTAACCCCAACGAAGCCCACAAACTTTTGTCAGTTCATCTCTTAGGGTTAGTTTTTTGGATGTTTATGGTTTTCCTTTATTTCTCAATAATAAAAAGTCCCGCGAGTCTCATTATAACACAGTTCAAAAGGCATGTAGTTGTCACACCTATTCTCAGAGATAATCAATTGAAGTTTTCTACATGTAAACAATTTTCGGTATTTGATATTAATCAATTGAAGTTTAGTTTTCACCGTAGTTATGTGTTTCTATTTAATTTTGTATTTCATTTCGTTCCTGCATAAATCCAAATCAGTCCCATTTATTGTGAGATCAGATTTTGATTTGTTCATCTTTCACCTTTGAAAACTTTGGGAAATTTTAAAGTTATTTAGCATCATTAAGCATAATTGCATAGAGGCACTTCAACTCAAGGGTAACATATTGTTGTCCATACTTATTTCTTTCTACAAAGCATTGAATTTTTTGGACTTCATTTTGAATTCCTTTACTACTAATACATGGTCATTTTAGAAATTGTTTGACCCAAATTTGGAATTGCTTTAGTTTTCACTGGTCTGATTGTGATAAAAATAATAATGAAAAAGTCAGTTCTCTTTGTGATAATTTAGTGCTCATTTATGAAAAATTGCATTTGCAAACAATGTCAAGATTATATACAACCATGAACATTGAAATAGGTTATTGTGACGTGAATGAAAACTCTTAGGACAACCTATTACAAAGTAAGTATTGAGTAACTTCTAGAACACCGTAGGGTTTATATGATAGATTCTTTGTTGATACCTTAGTTGGAACGACTTTAATATGAGCACCATATTATACACAACCCTGGAGATAACAATATGGACTTACAAAGTCAACCTCAAGCCACTATGCCTCAAGAAGTTGAGGTTTATGAGTCTACTTGCAATTTCGCAAGAGCTTAGCAAAAACTCATTTACTTGCATGCTCATTTTATGCCTTAAAAGAATAAATCCAAAATTTTGAGTGTAGATGGTGTGATTATATTGCATGATACAATTTCATATACTATATTATTTGTGTTTTCTAATAACATCTTTAGAGTTTTAGTTTGCAATAAAATAACACTTTAATCCTTAAGTATTATTTTCTTGTTGATGCATATTGATGTTTTCCACATTGTTGATATTTTCAAATTATTTGTGTTGTTTTAAAATGTCAATTAAATCTCCATTAACCCTTTTGTAATACAAATATAACTTGTACAAATTATATCTTACATTGTATATTATAAAAAATCTTTATTTGTTCAAGTACACATTGGTTCCATGCATCTTCTTTATCTGCAAGTCAAGATTAAATCAGATGGTGGTGTAATGGGTGGTTGAGCTTGATTTAGTGGCCCTTTTGGTGGTCAGTCACATAATTGCTTTCATGTTATTTTTTCAAAGGAAAATCTCACTGGAATCCAAGGGATGCTTTCCCATTGTTGAAATTCTAAGTAAATCCATCAATGTACATTAGTGCAGCTCACCTAAACAAATTTGCACTGGACACCTATCAACGTAAAACTAGCCAACTACAATATTGGCAACTGTTTATTGAGCTAAATCCTTGGGTTTTTTTTCATTCATGTTGTGGTTAGGAGGTGGCTTTAGTTCCCTTATATAACATGATGGTTAGAAGGTAACCTAGTGGTATGTAATTAATATTGCAATTAAGTTAAAGATAAAAAAAATGCCCCCTGCCAAGAACACACTCTTTAGATTAAAAAAAAGAAAAAAGAAAAGAAAAGAAAAGAAAAGTTAGCCCAAAAAAAAATGCCCCACCAAAAAAATGCCCATAGGCTTAAGCGCACACTTTAGATATAAAGTTTTTGGCGCTCCTGTTGCTACCTCTGTGCCATCTCCACTGCAGGGTTAGGCTGGCCTCACCAGATTAGTTACCACTCCATGGATGAAGCTCATGGGTGGGCCTGAGGGGCCTTACTTTACTCCCATCCCAACAAGGAAGGTTTGTCCCAGCTCAAAAAATGCCCATAGGCTTAAGCGCACACTTTAGATATAATTTTTTTGGGGCTGGTGGAACAACCCCCTCCCACAAGGAGGAGGCTGGGAGAGAAAACCTGGTTGCCCCCTGAGGACCACTCATTTTTAGACTATATAAAGAGGTTTTGTACCATTTTGAAACAGATCATTATTAGATAAACTTGACTTGGGGAAAGAGTGAAAGTTGATTGAGTCAATAGTAGTGGTTTTGGACTCATGTTTTTTGGTTTTCCATGGTAATTTTCTCATGGATTGCATGTAATTGACCCTTTAAAAGGCTGGAAGAACTTCATTGTAAGAGGGCTAAAGGGGCAAGCAATGAAGGCTCACTTGGCTAGTTTTACCAGGCTTTTGGCCAAAGTGCAATGGAATTCCATTGGTTGGGATTTTCCTGAAATTTGGAGTTTTCCCTAGGTAAATATTGTGTAAATTATGTGTTTAATGTTTATGTTTGTTGTTGTTTATTGTTCCTCGTAGTAAATTTTATGTTTTTCTCCAATAAATTTTCTACAATTGTGAAATTATGCAATGAAAACAATTGTTTGAGGTGGATTTGTTTTCCCATGAGGATTTTTCCCATTATAAATTTAGTGTCATGATTTTATTTAATGATATGTAATATGTAGATAGGACCTTTTCTTCATATTTATAGCATTGTATTAGAGTAGGCCAAGCACTACCTTTGCCTTTGTGACAATTGTGTGCAATATTATTGAATAAATTCATTGTTTTGGTTTTGCCTCTCCTTTTTCATGTTGCAAAAATATTATGAATTCACATGGTCAGAATATCTAAGTTGCTTGAAAATGCATGTAGTACATGCAATGCCATTTTCAACCTTTGATCCTATGATGAATATATTGATCAATATTGTTAGCCTCTCTCATAAAACAATAATAAATCCAAAAATAAATTAATTAATTAAATATTCCAAGTTAGGAATTTGTGCCTAACTCTTGGGTTGTTCCTCTAAGATAGGAGTTAGTTTAGGTAACTCCTATATTGGTGTGTGTCTGGTGAGAAATTATCTCAACCAAAAGTGTCTAAGATAGCACGCACTATCTTGAGAACACTGTGTCTCATCTATTTATTTGTAACACTATATTCAATTATTTTAATGAATGAATGAGAGATAATACATGAGGAAGCATGAAGCTTCAGCCTTTTTCTGCTAATATTGTGTGTCTGGTTTTTATGTGTGATTTATATATTTGTGAGTTAATCTCATTTTCATTATGTGGTATCAGAGCCTAATGATTTTGAACTATGAAAGAGTGTAACCGAATCTATTATGAAAGAGTAACCGAATCTATTGTGGAACAATGTGGAGCTGTGTGGATTTTGAGTGGTGATGCCATTCTGTTGAAGCGGATGTTCAGAAAATTGGATCAAAGCGTGCATAATAGGAGAAGTCTGCATTGTAAAGAGAGCGCATCTACAATAAGTGTGATTGTGCACAAAATAAGAGAGCTAGAGGGTCATTGTCTCTATTTACGTCCATCCTTCCCTGTTTGCAGTTTGAGAGGATTTTGGTTCATAGCCTTCCAATTTCGCGGGAAATTTTCTGAAATTAAGAGCTCTCAGCTTGGATGCCGTGTTCGCTTTGATAGAAAAAAATGGAATTTTGAAATTTGTATTGTATTGTTTATCGAATACATCAGTCTACAACTCGAAGAAGAACACATGGAAGAAAATAGAGGAAGTTCCAGATCGGGAGTTTCGTGGTTCTCTCCATCGTTATTGTTGGAAGTTTCATAGTTCGCTTACACTTGCGAGTAAATGTTTTCTATGTTGGCAGATCAAGAGGCCACGTAAGATTCCTCAAATAGAAATAGACACGGTCTTGGTGTTCAATACGCTGCTGCATGGACACATTGTGCATGGAGCTTCCGCAGGTCTGCATGGATGAGCTGGCTACAAGGCAGGTTACAAATTTATTCTTCTGTATTAGAAGTGAAATTGGGTAAATATTGCTCGACAAATTTCTGAAATTTCTTTGTGCGAAAGAATTTCATCTCCCATTGATGTTGCATTGATGTTTTAAGAATCAGTATCAAAGCCTTCACAAAAATTAAAAAATTTCGCTAGTGCATTGGCATGTGTTTTACATGAATGGTTGTTCAGTAAGTGCAAAATAGCATTCTTATACCCTGAACGAGTTCTGTTGGCAAGCGAGACGGGTGTGCTTTGATTGGTGGGCCGAAATCACTCATACAAATTGCTGGGCATGCACTCTATGGATAGCTGTGTTAATAGGCTGAAATGTTCGAGCTCCTTAGATTCATATAGGCCGTGACTTACCCCTGCACTTGTTAGACACAATACTTGTTGGTGATTGAAGATACAAGCTGAATAGGGCCGAGTTTGCAAGTTCAGAAATCCTGGTACTTTTTCTGGGTGGTATTCGGAGAGTGTAGTCGAGATCGAAGACGATCAAACTAGAGAGGACTTGAAGTACTTCCTCTGCAAAAGGAAAAGCTCATCAATTGAATTAGCCGATAGAGGAGTAGCAAAATCATCATGGCAGATGTCAGGAGATTTTTTTCAGCACAAAATCATTGCCATGCCCATCATTTCCGCCATTGCAGAAACCGAAAACCTACCGCAACTCTGTACTAGGAATTTCTAAAATTCAATTCGGAGACGAGAGAATTTTCTTCTAAATCGGTTTTTGCAACTGAAAGCATGCTTACTTTGTCACAAATTTTCTTCTAAATAGACTTTTGAAATTGAAAGTATGCTCGCTCGCTTTGTAGCAGAAAAGGACTGGAGTACTCAACAATGGCCAGAAGGAGTGAAAGACCGAAATGCCTTTAGCTGCTAAATGAACTTGGCATTTGCAGCTTCTACATCTTCTGAAAATTGCATGGAGGATTATAATTTTTTATATTCGCATTTGAAACTTAAACTCACTTTTTCATAAGGTGATTTTGAAAAATCCAAAAAAAAAAAAAAAAAATTGAAGTTTAAAAGAGAGGTATTTTTTTAATTAAATCAGTAACTTTTAGGAGAGATAAGGAGTGGAATATGGTTGAGTGATATTTCAACATGTGATAAATTATTTTTTATTTTTGGGAGTAATAAGTGTGAAGTGGGGATTTTTACATTGGAAATCACATAGGTGTGATAATGAAGCTTTTGTAATGGAGGCATAAGGTAAATTTATTTTTGTATTTGGAGAGATAAGTGAATATTTTTATTTTTAGAAGGTTGAGTCAATTTTTTGAAGATATTTTTCTTTCAAAAAGTTCTAGAACTTTGATTCCATGAAGATGTTGTGAAGCTGAGCGATTATGTACTTTAAAGTTTAATAAAGATATCATTTTTGTGGTGATTGTGTCCTAGATCCGCCCGAAATTGAATAAGGGGATCTTAGGTACACGAAGAGTGTGTTGATGATGGTGTATACTTCATGTTGTTGCTTTTTTATTTGTGTCTAGTTTTGACACATAAATGATCTCATTTAACACACATAAAGTTCAATGCAAGCAAGCACAACAACTGTAACAAAATAGCTGCAAGGAAGGATAATTTGTGTCACTACAACAAATAATCAAAGTTTTCAACATCGGCATTCTACCTCAACAAACAATTTCACTCAATACAATCAAGTTCATGAATCTGCAAACTCCAGCATTTCAAAGCAAAGTCTACATCACTACATTCAAGTTAATGAATCTGTAAACTTCAACGTTTCAGCGCACAGTCTACATCAACATTGTTGAACTTGTAATCAAACTCAAATCACATTGAATTGTAAGGGTGCATTCTCGGTTGAAACCGACACCCAAGTCTTGAATTGAGTCAAACTGAATTCATTATAGTGAGTCATTAAAATCATTGTAAGCTTTTTTGGGTGCATTTTCGACAGTGTTCGACACCCTTCCTTTAAGCAGAATCAAGTGAATGCACGATTTTTAACTCTAAAGCAAACAAGCAACAAGTTCACATCTCCTACAAGCGAGCGTGAGTATTCATTCAAGCAATTTGCGTCAAAACAGTACAAAGTTCAAACTTTCAAGCGAGCCAGAGTGAAGTTCATTGTAGCAACCATCAAAGCAACCAAACAAGTTCAACTCTAACACCAATCAAGCAAGTTGAGATCGACATCAAGCGAGTGTGGCTATTCATTCGAGTGAGCGTGAAGTCATCAAGTGAGGCAAGTGAGTGTTCACACAAACGCGATCGTCATCAAGCGAGCGTGAATTCTAGAGTTTAAGCAAGAAAGTTCTACAACTCTAGCAAGTGTTCTCAGCAAGTACAATAAGCAACAAATCAAGCGAGCGTGCCATTCAAGTCCCATAGCAAGCGAGCCTGTCATCCAAGTAACAAAATCAAGTGCAACAGTTCAAAGCACGCCATCTACGACAAGAGACCCTGATTTCAAGTGAGCAAGTTCAGATGGCGCAACATATTCAGTTGTTAAACATTCTTCACAGTTTGATCATCTCCAGTGATGAAGACATGGTGCACATCAGCAAAGAAACTCTTGCTGATATTTCACGGCATCTACAACAAACACATGAAACCATTGAGTTTCTTCAACTTGAGTCCCATCTTCAAAGGAATGAATTGCAAGAAAAGAGTGATACTTTCAAGTCTTTGAACCATCCAAATGATAAGTCATTCATCCCAACAACTTCAAGTGTCGAAGTTGTTCATGATCAAATTCAAATTTCTTCCAAACCCATCATCAAGCCATGGGAAGAAATTTAAAATAACAAAAATAGACGAGGCTTAGGATATGTCTCTGATGACACCAACTTACATATCCCAGATTATTCCAAGCCAATTAAGTTCATCAGTGCAGGATTTCTTGCACAACACACCTCAGAAGGTTCTGAGAAAATTGCAGACAAACAAAATTGCACGCAACCTGAAGTTGAAGTTCAACCAAAGTGTTCTCATTGTCAAAGAACCGGTCATATGGAAGATCAGTGTTTTGATCTCCATCCTTGTTGCCATTGTGGCAAGCCCAATCATTCCTCAGAAAAATGTAGCAACCAACAAAAATCAGCCAGATTGAAGATACATTATGAATGGATCGATCCTTGGGAATGGTCATCCACAGTCAAACGATTGTCTCAGTTCTACAACCGACTACAATCACACATAGTGCAGCTAGCAATGAACAGATGATGGTACTCTCAGGAAGTTGAATGAGGGAGTACAACAGTGAAACTCTCCTACACCTGAAGGGGGGGAGTTCAAATATATTTTGGAGAAGATTGTCTCTCCTTTCAGCTGACAAAGGGGGAACATGTCAATGAAATTGACAAGTGGTTGTCAGACTGAAAGTCTTGACAAGATCAGCGAAGTAGCCAGTGGGCATCTTCATCAGCCAGTGGGCATTTGTCATCAGCAGTGAGCATCAGCAAATTCGCCAGTGGGCGATCGAAAACCAAAGCAGCAGTGAGCAGCTTTGATCATAGCAAAAACAACATTGAGTTGTTTTTCGACATCTTCAGCCAGTGGGCAATCATCATCATCAAACACGCCAGTGGGCGTTCATCAAATTGTGTCAGTGGACACCGGATGCTGTTTTCAAACAAAGGACAGTTGGATCCTTTTGCGGCTTGGCACGTGATGGAGTTGTCAAGCAACATTCAGAGATGAATCAGGCATGCAGCTGATTCATGTTCTCTTCAGATTTGAGTTTTTTCCAGCATCCAATTTTGGCGGTTTTTTCAGGCAATGTTTTTGAGGATCAACATGAGAACTTGGAAGATGGTTCCTCGTTCTTACATGTCAATGAAATTGACAAGTGGTTGTCAGACTGAAAGTCTCGACAAGATCAGCGAAGTATCCAGTGGGCATCTTCATCAGCCAGTGGGCATTTGTCATCAGCAGTGAGCATCAGCAAATTCGCCAGTGGGCGATCAACAACCAAAGCAGCAGTGAACAGCTTTGATCATAGCAAAAACAACATTGAGTTGTTTTTCGACATCTTCAGCCAGTGGGCAATCATCATCAGCAAACACGCCAGTGGGCGTTCATCAAATTGTGTCAGTGGACACCGGATGTTGTTTTCAAACAAAGGACAGTTGGATCCTTTTGCGGCTTGGCACGTGATGGAGTTTTCAAGCAACATTCAGAGATGAATCAGGCATGCAGCTGATTCATGTTCTCTTCAGATTTGAGTTTTTTCCAGCATCCAATTTTGGCGGTTTTTTCAGGCAATGTTTTTGAGGATCAACATGAGAACTTGGAAGATGGTTCCTCGTTCTTATTTTGGATTTATCATTGAAGGGGGGAATGTTAGCCTCTCTCATAAAACAATAATAAATCCAAAAATAAATTAATTAATTAAATATTCCAAGTTAGGAATTTGTGCCTAACTCTTGGGTTGTTCCTCTAAGATAGGAGTTAGTTTAGGTAGCTCCTATATTGGTGTGTGTCTGGTGAGAAATTATCTCAACCAAAGGAGAAATTATCTCAACCAAAAGTGTCTATGATAGCACGCACTATCTTGAGAACACTGTCTCTCATCTATTTATTTGTAACACTATATTCAGTGATTTTAATGAATGAATGAGAGATAATACATGAGGAAGCATGAAGCTTCAGCCTTTTTCCGCTAATATTGTGTGTCTGGTTTTTATGTGTGATTTATATATTTGTCTGAGTTAATATCATTTTCATTAAATATCAACTTTCATGAGCTCATCTCAATATAGCCCACTTTAGGGTGTCATGGAATGAAGGGTTTGATACTCTTAACTAGGATCAAATCCATTTTAGTGACAAAATATTTTAGAGTTGGATCTAGAACTACAACTATGCTTGGATGAATACTTGAGGGGGTTTGGGGATTTATTGTGCCTTTTCTAGGTAAGTTTTCAATAGTTTTACCTTAGTGCTCCATCATTGAGTACATTCTTCTTGTATTTAGATCCACAATAATGCCATTTATTGATGAAATTCATGAGTTACCAAAAGATTCTTTTACTTTCAATCTATTTTGCAAATCCGTTGTTCATTTTGAATCTGCAAATTGGTTCCCTACTACATATTTTATACCTAAGCATTTCTTCTAGCTCATTTCCCCCCCAACTCCACCCCCTCCCCCATTCCCACCCCCAACTTTTTGTTAATAAAATCAATTGAAATTTGAATTTTTCTTATCTCAATTGTTGTAATCCACATTTACATCCTGGAAATATGTGATTTCTCATAGATCTATGATTTTTTTGAGCAACAATAGAACTCTTTGTTGATAAATAGTGTTCAAAAGGATATGTTTCAAGCAATATTCTCCCAAGATAAAAGGAAATTATTCATGGCCTTTCTATCATGTACATAGATTATTCAAATGAAGCTAAATTATCAGGTTAGCTAATGTCCATTTGTAACTTTTTTGTAATTTTAGTTACATGCCATTTTCCTTTTGTACATGTGTTTTAAGTAGTAATATAAAATGTTTGATGTAATTACAACTCAACCTAAGAGTGCCTTCTTGGAAAAATAGCGGACACTCATGAGTATAGTGGCATTAGGGTACCTTTCTAAGCTTGAACTACTTTCAAGTGTATATATCTATCCAAACTGTGCACTCACTTTTAATATGTTGTGTGATTCAACATGTGTGCAATGAATTCCTAGCATTGTATTTGAAATAAGAAAAAAAAATTACACTAGAGATTATGCCTTATGGGGTGATTGCTTTTTTATTGGAGATATTTTTTCCCAAAGGTGCATAGTCGAGGCTTTTACTTGGATTTTTTTTCATTGAGGGCAATAATTTTGTTTTCTTGAGGGAGGAATATTTCATTTCATGCAAGGGGCCTTACACTTTGTGCACCTCTTCCACACATTATATAATATTTCTCCCATTTATTGATTATTATAATATGGATGATCTTGATGCCGAAGAATCATTATTTCTCTTGAAATATCAAGGGAGGAGGAATCGCTCAGGAAAAAAATGGAAAATAAGGATGTGTCTTTCTAAGACATCATTTTCAAATTTATTGAACATGTTCTTTGTTTCAATATTATAATTCTCATTTTGATAATGATTTCGTGATTTGTAGAAATCAACACTGATGAGAAAAAACTCTATTACTTGCATTCATGATTAGTTGAAAGAGAAGGACAAGTTCCTCCATAATTTCTATGATCTCAACACAATTTTTTCCAAAGAAGTAAGTGAACTATGAGGTACTAAAGACCAACTAATGGATATTTTTTGAAACATATCTTGTTATTTGGATATAGATTTTAGTATATTTTGATGGTCTCTAAGAAGCATCATGATCAAGTTAATGATTGGGATTCTTGTTTTAATGAGTTAGATGAAAACTTGGAACTTTTCTTTCAAAATTTTGAATGAATTTGGGAATGAGAGGTAATTGACACCTTGCAAAAAGTTATTCATTGTTTTTTTGATGCATTTTTCTCATGCAATATTGGACCCTACCAACAAGTCATCTTGACTTTGAGAATCATTTTAGGGAAGTAACTTTATATTACTTCATCATATGGGATATATAAGCAGTGGACATGGTAAACAATGATAGATTATTGTTACTCCAATTACTATTCAGATAATAGTAGTGAAAGTAAAGATTTGATATTTGAGACTTCACTGCTAAATTCAAGTTACCCTAATACCTATATAGTGGTTTTTTTGTAGGAACCAAAATACTACAATCATTATTTCATCTACTGTTTTTTTGCAAGAATCAAATCTTGTACCATTCACTAATTCTTCTAGTGATGATATGTTAAAGTTTGATTTTTCCAATTGATATCATTATTCTATTATTGAGTCATATGAACCTCAATGTGAACCTTTTGTTCATAAAACCCAATATTCTTTACCATAAGCATCTTATTGATATCAACACCTTAATCCTCATAATAAAAGGAATTATTTCCTCTCCAATTTAGGGATTAAAATTCCTATTTGTATGCTAGTATTACCTATTACAAAACTTTATCAAAGAGAAGAAAACTTGGATCAATACTAAATATTAGGGCCTTTTGTTGCTATTAATCATTCTTATAAAGGAGGGGTAAGATTGAAAAGGTAGTACATGCTTTTGCATAGAGTGGATACTCTACTTTAAAATGTTTGGACTGATATATGTTCATTTGATACCTAGAGCATTATTTCTTCCACTTTCTTCATGCTTAGAGTGATACAATATTCCATGGTCTAAGAATACTAATAGTAGTACCAAATATTCAATATGCTTCTTTATTCCAACTCTCTTTACAAAGCCATAACTAGCCAATTCAAAACTTCATGTGCTTTCCTTGGGAGATATACAATATTGAGCATTGTTTGATACAGTCTATTATTTGTAACTTTAACACGATATTATCTTCTATAATATGTTATATTATTTTCCTAACTCTGCTGTCTTTCCATAACCCATCTTGATCGTCTCTTCATATAAATTTTTGTAAAGCTTCCATGGAATCCACCATTACTACAACTTCTAACTCGTCATGACATAAAATAACTTGAATCAATTTGAGCCATAGTTTGTCTCTCTATAATGTTTATATCTTAGAAAATAGAGGAGGAACAGAAAGGATGGATCTCTAGAATATCTTTAGGTAGTGTGCAACAATACCTATTTTGTGGTTTCTTCCACAATAGTCTTTTTCTAAGCGAACTGAGATTATTGGATTTATTTGAGGATCAATAAGGGACTTGGTATAATTGTGGGCATTGAAGTTTATTTTGACGAGATTCATGTGTCCAAAATGATATCTTCTAGTCCCATCATTGAGATCATCTTTCTTATAATAATAATCTCATCACTTCATTGACTTCAAAAGGCTCTCAATGTTCCACTTTCATTCCCAAAATGGATTATGATGATTGAGAAAATCATTATCATTTATTGTTTTTCAACGAATTAACGTTTTTATTGATAGTTATTAAATGAACAATTCTAAATAACTAATGAGTTGTGAAATGGACCCTTTTTGCTACAAAATCATTCCTCTCATTTTGACTAATTTCCTCTCTTTTCCTTTATAAAACACCTTGATCTTATATATAACACGAGGTTCTAAGGTATGATACATGTTTGATTAGTTTTATATTTCACGCTAACGATTAGAACTAGGAATTAATTAAAGGATGTCTTGATATTATAGTTATGGGTTTTAAATAAATATGAGTCACTAATTTCCATTGTTCGAGATACAGAGATGGATAATTGATATGGGCACCTACTATTCAGGGCATAGTTGGCATGCTTGAGTAGACAAAACACTATAAGAAATGAACAAGCAAGTGAGCATCTTCCTAGGCTATTGGGCATATCAGTTGCGAGTATACTTCATCTATTTCTCATAAACCAATTAGATGGTTCAATTATATTTTTGGATCCTTTCCAAAGTCTGAAAGAAGTTTTTTTATGTTTTGTGAAATAATGCATTAATATTCAATATACGTCGATGTGCAATAGTCGTTGTGTTTTCGAGGTCCAATATAGCATTTCATATGTAAATTATTTCAATATGTTTGGTATCATTTTAGAAATTGGGGTGAATTGTTTGGATAATGTAGCCTTTGATCTTAGCTAGTTGTCAGGACAAAGATTCCTCTATTCTCTATAAATATGTAGGCATAAACTCATAATAGCACGTCACTATTGAAACATTGCTACATTTTTGCTTGATAATAAAATTACCCATGGATGCATACTTGATCTTTTGAACTTGTCTTCATAAATTTGAGCATTGGACACAAATCAAATCTTGAGTTGGTCCTGCTTGAGGTAAGGCCCTGTGCACACTTTCTTTATAGCAACTTATATGCATGTGTGCTTCTTTCTTGTAGTATCTGTTTCGTTAAATTTTCATTAGATTAGGATTGACCGAATTACTTTGCACAATGTGTTTAATTGAAGTGTGATTGATGTTATTTTCATTTCTTTATTTTTGGGGGGCATGTTCTTTGATTCAATGTGTTTGTAGAGGTGATTGCATAGTTGTTTCATAATCAACAGTTACTACTGTGAAATAAGGAGAACTGCAAAAAGTGCTATGAAATCATACCTTGATAGGAATCATATTTACAATTGGATATTTCTCTTAATATTTAAAATCCAGCAATTGGAAAACTTATGGCTAAACCAATTTAAGTAGTTTAACCTATCTCGATCATGATTTCCATCACTTGTAGGTTTCATGCATAAGCATATAACTTGGTAGGAACTTTGGTACTTGTGCATACAATATAGAGTCCTCACAAGTTTAACAATCCTCAGTTGATAATTAAATGATCTTGTGAATGCTCATTGTTATTTTAAATAAAGATGAAAGTATTCACACCATCAATGACATAACTTAAGTTAGTTTTAAAATGAATTTTAATATTAGCTTTTGGTACATAAATTTTTAGAGGTTTTATAAGGATATGAGTGTGTAGCTTCTTCTCTTATATTTGACCTTATAAAGTCATTAAGGTATCTTGTATGGTTAGATACTACTAGGGATGGAGATTAATGAGGCTAGGATGTGAGTCAAATAAATGAGTAAAAATGACCCTTCACACATGAGCCCATTGAGTAACACCGGTGAGTTGTATGTAGTGTATTTCTTTTGCACTTTGCTTTTCCCATACACGTATCCCTTTAGATGATCGTGTGTTGAATATTATATCATGAATTTACCATACACGATTGATCTATAAACGGTATCAAGGACTATTTTTCTATTATTGTAACAACTCACAACTCACTTGTGTTGGATTCTTATCCTTTGAGTTACACCATTGTTGTCTAGATAATCCCTTCCCCTCCCCCACCCCTCCTCAAATGATGTGATGTGTAGTGTTTGTGATAGGGTCCCCCTAACATTTCTACATTTATCCCCTCTTTTCATTTGTTTTGACTCCCTTGGGGAAATCCATTTTTCCATTTCTTTTGTTCCTTTTATCATTGTTGGAAACTCCTCTAGTGTGGTAGAGATCATGCTAGCATCTAGGAATTTATATAGAAGACATGGATAACCAAGCCATTATGATTTCCCTCGTCTTAGGGGAACTAAAGGAATTGTGAAAATCATTTAATACGATAAGGGTCCAACATGGGTTCTTTATTACTAGCGTATATACTTATAAATTATGGTGAATTAATAATGATGTTGTGTTCAATCCTACCCCAATTATCCATTAGATAAATTGCATGGAGCAATTTTCTTTACTAAGTTGGATCTCCATTTAGGATATTCTTAAATTAGAATGAGGCAAGAAAACATTCCCAAAACAACCTTTAAAATACATGAAGTTCACTATGAAATTTTGGTTATGCCCTTTGGACTTACCAATGCATATTCAACATTTCAAAGTTCGATGAATCCTATTTTCAAACACTTAGAAAATTTGTGTTAGTATTTTTTGGTGACATATTAATCTACAAAAAATATTGCAAAGAGTATGTACAACATGTTAACAAGGCCTTAATAGTATTATAAGAGCAACAATTATATGCAAAACATTCCAAGTGTGCACTTGGGGTTCAAGAAATGGAATATTTGGGTCATATTCAATATCATGAGGGTGTCAAAGTGGACCTTGATAGAATTAAAGCTATGATGGAATGACAAATACCTAAAACATTAAGGAAAGTCATAGGATTTTTAGGATTAACATGCTATTACCACAAGGTTGTCAACAATTATGGTCAAATAGCAACATCCCTAACAACATTATTAAAGAAGGAATCATTTTCTTAGACTTTATAAACAACTAAATATTTTGAAAAAAATAAAGAGGCTATGTGTGCAACTCCCATAATATCCACACATGACTTCACAAAAACCTTCATTGTGGAGTGTGATGCCTCACGCCATGGCATTGATGAAATTTTGATGTGAGAAGAAAGGATCATTTCCTTTGAAAGTAGTCAAGTTAAAGGAAATAACCTACTCAAACCCATATATGAAAATGAAATGTTGGCCATACTATATGAAATTATGTAATGACATCCATGCCTAATAGGAAGACACTTCAAAGTAAAAACATATCATGACAGATTGAAGTACTTATTATAGCAAAGTCAATCTTCAAAAGAGCAACAAAAATGGGCTACAAATATACTGTTGTGACTTTGAAATTATCTACAAAAAGGGAAAACAAAAGATGTGGTAAATGCACTCTCAAGGAAAGTGGAAGACATAGAGAATTTACTATGTGCTATTTCCATTCCAGAATCTAACTAGGTTGATGAAGTGTAACGTACCCAACCCCTTCATGTCACATTCGAGGAATGGGGTAATAATTATATATTCTTTTTTTTTTCTAACTATCTTAGTGCGAATTTAGGAGGCCAACAAACCTTGAAGCTGCAACGCGGAGTTTTCCCTTTGGAATCCCTATCTTTCGGCTAGCATGTCACAAATTTAGGACTCTCATGGCATCTCAGTTCTCAACTTGAGACACCCCCCCCCTAATCCAACCGTCCGTCTGACGTGTCTAGACTCTGGGGCCTTGTTGATGGTGCTATACCTGCCAACATTTAGGGGATCTCCCCGATATGAAGTCCCAACTAGACCTCACACCGTTTGGAGTAGGAGTCCCAACAGTGGGTGGTAATGTTATGCCTTGACCATGGAAACGCGTAGAGGGAAGTATGATAAATTTGGGTAAGAGCAAGTGTGTGACCCTGCGGAGAGTCAAGTGCGATGCATGAAGGTTCCAACACACGAAGGGAAAAGGAAGTGTGCCCCTTGGAAGCCTGTAATAGTACGCAACTTGAAAGGAACACATGAGCGAAATGACATCACAAACTAAGATGTAGAATAGTCCACAAGTTAAAGTGATGAGTTAATCCAACAACACGCATTCAACAAGACTCGTACAAATTCAAAAAAAAATAGTTCATAAGCATATGCGTAAGTTAAATAACATGCATTGCCAATACAATAAGAATAGTCTTACTATATTAACAACATGTGCATGAAAGTGTGTTGGCTCTGATTTTATTATTATAAGTGAAAGTTTCATCCATACATACACCATTGATGACCACTAGCCCCAATAGTGGAACATTGCAGTCACGAACACCTACACCTCCAAAGAATTATACTTGCTCTACGCTATGGAGAAGCCAAGGCTCTTCACAATACTCCCAAGCTCTTTCTAAGCCTAAGCCTTGCCAAACTCTTGGCTCCCCAAAATCATGTTACATGAGTTATGAGGTTCTATTTATAACAAGAGGTGGTGACTATTCAACTCCCCTTTGTGACCTTTTGACTACCCTCATGACTCTTCAACTTCTTTACAAAATGACACATTACATTACATGACGACTCTTGATATTCCAATATTGACACTTGGAATTTCACTTATAACATAACTACAAATAATATTGCATTTTCCACTTGTACCCATATCAGATAAAATAGGGTAGAGACAACTTGACAGCCTAACAAGACACAACACTATGATGTATGAGTTTGGCAGAATTCTAGCTCATCAACCTCCACTTGCTTCTTCTTGATCACATACCAGTGCTAATATTGGTACTATGTGATGGTGTCTCCAAACTGCTTAACGATGTCTTGTTGGAAGTAGACTCTAGCCTCCATGGCATCCGGGTACACTGTCTTGGAACTTGTGTCCAACTCATTTTGAAGCATGAGAAACATTGTTTTGAGCTTGACTAGACCATCGATGAACTTCTGCATGTTGTGTGTGCTCAACTCCAAGTCTTCCCTTGTGGCCTCCTGCCTTAACTACTCCAAGTACTCTTCGACCTCCTGCCAAACTTGGTTCTTGGGTTTAGCTTTGGTGAGGGAAATGATTGATGGGATTTGGTGTGTTCTCACCAAGACATCCAAACTATTGTACAAACGCACATATGAGGCCTATGTGCTACCAATGAATGAGGCAAGTTTCTTGTTGTTTTGAATCAACATTTGAACATTTGCTTTCTCTAGATCTACATGTGGCTTCATTTTCTTCACTAAGTCCAGCAGGTCCCCTTTGAACCACATTGTCCACTCCTGTACATAGGCAATGGCAACATGTATGTTTTTGAGAGTTTTAAAAAACTCTTTTCTCTTTTGCTGCAGGTCATGCAAATAGACAACCACTTTATGCACGGTGACAAACCTGTCATAGAGCTTCTGCATGGTTTCTCCAAGTGTTTATGCTTTAGCAAGTATAACTGCTCTCATCTCCCCCAGTGCGGAAACTACTTTTTGTGTTGCTTCTCGGAGTTTTTTTGCCTCTTTCCTAGAAGCCTGCAAGTCCTTTTCCAGTTTCTCATTCTTAGCCATCAAATACTGAACATTTGACCTTGTCTCTCTCGAACCTGCCAAGCTAGCTTCGACAATGGCAGTTGGATGCTTCCTGGTATCTAACACTATCACCCTTTCTTTGATGAATACAGGTGAAGTGTGATCATTTGGAAAGTGCTTCCTCCACATTTGTACAATCCTCTTCTAGAACTCATCAAATGATAGAGTGTACACATCCATGTCCAGATCATCATCAAGGAGAAAAACATCTCCTTGCTCTCTCGGGGTTGGCTCTACTCCTAGCGGTGGTGGAGACTAAGGGATGATTTGCGGTGCTCTTGGCATCAGATCAACATCTTCATGCTGTAGCTCCTATTCCAACTCCATGTATGTTATTTCATCAATTGCTCAATCTGCTGAGCAAGCTCCCGATCCTGCATTTTCTCACCTTCCTCCTCAGCTACAAGTTGTTTCGGCTTTTCAACATGTATCGACATTGTTTCTTTTGTCAACACACCTTGCCTTTGTTCTTCTTCCTACTTTTGCTTCTCTTCTCATTCTCTCCTCCTCTACTCATGTTCTTCCTTCAACTTCTTTTCTGTCTCTTGCAACTTCATTTTTGCTTCCTGCAGCCTCTACTTTTCTTTCTTCCTCTACTCTGCTCTCTGCATCCTTTTCTTCTTCTTTTCTTCTGCCGCCAAATATGCCTTCACGATAAGAGGATCTTCTTTCATTTTGCAACTTTTCTCTCCCTCTAGACTGTTAGAAATCTTCCACTTTCCCTTGTCCTAGACAGGATTACTTCCTTCTATTGTTGTTGCTTCTAGAACTGATGTTGTCTATGGAGCAACTTTTAAAGTCCTTTCTATATTGATTCTCTCATTGAGTTTGGAAGCATTATAGCAGTACCTCCAAGGATCCTCCTTTGGCCAATTAAATTCCATCTTGATCCATAGAAAGTAAAATCTCGTATGGTGGTCCTTGCAAATAATGTGGGGATCATAGAGATTAAATTCCTTAGTGCCGAATTCAAATTTCACTATCTCCTCAGCCTCAGCATTTGTGACTTTCAAGTTCTTTATCTCGTATAATCTTATCTACAAAGGAAGGGTGGGCCATGGTGCTTTCTTCTTCCTGTGTAGTGCTACTGACAATCTTGTAGCAAGATGTCATGATACTTCTTTCATGATCATTTTGTCAGTGGCATACCTTGGTAAGACATGCAGAGGCTTCTCTCTGCTAAACACTTTAATGAATATGCAACATCATGAGGCATACCAATTTGAAATGTCTAATATCGCCTCCATTGTTTCTCGAGACATGCAAGGTAGTTCTTGTTCAAATATAAGCTTGTATAATGGGATGATAAAGTGGTCAGTTAACTATGCCATTAATCCTCGACAACTGCATTCTAAAAGCAACTTGCAATAAATGTTCACGATAGTCTCTTGTGGTGTCAATGTCCAATTCATGCCAAGGAACTGTTGCTACGCACAAATTGCATCCAGTAAGTATGCAGACATATAGAACCTTGATCACTCATAATTCACCAACTGATCCAATAATAATGGCCACCCTTCAGGAAAGGTTTTTGTGCTCTTTTGACGATGGATTCTGCAAGCAAAGATAATCAAGAGTTGGTAAACCTTCTGAAAGGGAATTTTTCTTGTACACATGGGTGGGTGTCTTTCAAAATTTCGATGGCTCTTTCACCTAGTGTTTGACAATGTCTCTTGTGTTCACGTAGCTATGGGTGGCATAAAAGAGTGAGTCCATGAGATTTATTAGCTCGCGCTAGTGACACATATGCTAAAAGTATTATGCCCTAAAGGTGGCAAGCTTCTGACCGCTTGCACGGCTCAATGTCATAGTTATTCATCCATATGTGAGACAATCTAGCTAATGATTTCCGTACACGAGAAGATGAGATACCTGCATGCAAACTTGTATAGCCCTGACTGCCTGATGCTAAAATAAACATGTCAGTCCTCTAAATCTGCCTAAAATTCCTTTACAAAAGTGTCTTTAATCTGTTTCCATGTCAGTGTTGTTCCCTTTTCTATAAACAATTGAGTATCTGCATACAATGGTAAATCAACTGATGTTTGCTCAATTTCTTCCCCAGTATTGCTCTCAATGGTTTCCTTTGATGTGACTCTCTTAGATGCCATGGTAACAGTGACTACTAGAGAGGTGTCAACAATTGTTGTACCTGTGGGACAGAGAGGGCACTCATGGAAAGCAAATGTCAGTTTAAAGCAAAACAACTTACAAGGAAAGTTTAAGCAGCAAACCGAACACTATATGGGAAGGATTTCGCAATTTTTCTAACAGGGGGCATGAATGCCTATGGAACTATGCAATGTGCAGTCTCGGCTACTAAGGTGGAAGCTTGCTGGTTGAAATTGCACAATGCGCAGTTTAGCCTGAGCAAAGGCCTGGGAGACTGTGCATTGCGCAGTCTCAGTGGCCAAGCAAAGAGGTTGGCTCCTAGAATTGTGCAGCATGCAGTTGGAGCCAGCTTGAACTGCACATAACACAATTCCAGAGGCCAAGCTTGTGGCTTGAGCCTCCAAATTGTGTAGTTCCAACTGTGCAAAGTGAGATCTGACTAAGGGAAACCCATATTTTCCAAAGGGAAGTGTGAAAACAAGAAAATCTAAGAGTTAGTGCGAAGCATAGTTTAGATTCGAATAAGTTTAGATGAATGCATGTGAATCAAGTGCAACAATTAATCAAATGAGAGGAAAACAAAGTAAGTGAGGAGAGTCGCCGCAACGATGACCATTGGTGCAAAAAAAATAAAACTAATGTGACACTTGGGAAAGAGAATCTATAACTTTAAACAACACTTCTATAAGTTAAACCATGTTAACATTCTAACAACCATGAAGAGAAACAACACACACACAAGCCAAACGACAAAAAACGACAAAAAAAGCTACAAAAGACAACAAAAGCAAAACTCACCAAGAAAAGCAACAACGATCACGCCGAAGGCTCCTTGACCTCCTCAAGAATGATAGATCTCCAAGATCGAATGTGAAAATGATCTCTAGCAACGTCGATTAAATAGATTTTGACAAATTAGGGTTTATGACTCGCATGCCTAAAATCAAGGAAAAAGCGACACTTGGAGGAAGTTTCTAAAAATAGCGCAAGTGCCTCCTTCAGGATATTAAAATAGTTCCCTATATTTTAGGGATGATTTTTTTCTTCTTTTTTTTTTTCTTTTTCTAGGGAAACTTGCCATTACCACTAGCGGGAAAGACTGCGCAATTTTGGGGAACGGAGCAACTTTCCAAATCAGTGCACTACATAGTTTCTAAGCTTAGTGAGGGTTGCACAATTTCTATTCTCAGTGCTAGGATGCCTCCTCATGACTACACATTTTCTGAGCTCAAGGCTCACTAGCAGTCAAGACTATGCAATTCCCATCATCAAGGTTGGTTTCCCTCAAGGATTGCGCAGTTTCTAGGGGCAAGCCCAGAACTGTTGTGGGACCAAGTTAGGAGATCAACTTGTGAGTTAGAAAATCAACTAAGTAAGCAAACACGAGCCAAAATGAAAATATGAGTCTCAGTTGAAGCATGAATACTTGGATCAGTGCGAGATGAGCTACTATGGTTAAAAGGAAGGCTCCAAAATTGAAGCATGGGAAAATTTTTGGAGGGTGGTTGTAACCGCTACAACATTGGCGACACACTGGTATAACTCCAGCTCTCTGTGTGGACCTTGTCTCATGTAAAGTGAGTCTAAATCTTCCGGAAGTATTGCTCATTTATTTGATTCTCATAGCCTCTTCACTTAGCTTGAGTTAAAGATGTAGTCCCTACCATTCTCTTCATCGACAGCACAAAGTCAAACTAAGTTGTTTAGATTGGGTATGAGAGGTATACAGATGCACAAGTAAAATAGATTGTCAGATTTTTAGTTTCATCTCTGGTGTTACTCTGCTGCCAGTAGGCCTGGATAGTACTCCAATGGGGTCACTTCAAGAACACAAGCATTTCTCTACTACCAACCAGCCTGCACAATACCGCAACAGAGTTACTTGCTTCACCTCTCTGCGCACGAAGCCTTTCTCTTCTTTTGCCCTTTTTTCATTTATTTCATTTTAATTTGTTCAAAGCACTATGCATAGACACTTATTTATTTCATGAGGTGAAAGAGGGATCCCGACTTATTGAGAGATGAAGAAGTTGTCCCTTTAGAGAAGGCTATTTATATATACCGCTGACATACTTGTTAAGGTTTCCCCCTCTCCTTACTCTACTTGTCTTAGTTAACAAGGGTTAACCGAAAATAGAAAATCGATCAGAGTAGGCGGTACTAGTTAAAAGTGCAAGCATCGTGATTTCACCATGACTCTTTCCAAAAGGAATGTATTTTCCATCAGGGTATCATCGACCAGAATAAATGCAAGATTCACATAAAGAGAGGGAATAAACAGATAACCAACCATTGACAGAAGTACAAATTCCTCTTGAACTTCACCCTGCTTGTCTAAGAAGCCAAACATAGTTTCGTGCGAAAACTAACCTACAACTGTAAAAGAAATAAAACTAAAGGCAAGAAGCAGGGTAAAGGAAAAACAAAGTAAAGAAAATCAGAGAAACAAACAAGAAAAGAAAACAACTACTCCTACTCCTACCCTAAGTAGAGCATAAGCCAACTTACATGAAGTGATACTTCCAATGCAATCATCGACACACTGGCTAACCCATGTAGGCGAGAGAATGTATGTCAAGAAGGATATACAAGCAAACCAATAAACAAGAAAGATAAGACAATACAAACCAAAATGTTCGAAGCTTGAATGAATCTTCAGAACAGTAAAAACGAAAAGCACATCCAAGGCACTCTGTGGATGTACCATGGTGTTGTAACACATTGCGAGTCGAAGACAAGAAGGTACACACTTTCAAACTTGAAAAATGAGAAAACATGAAGAAAGAAGAAAATTTCTGTTTTGCAACAATGCTTGCTATGTATGAATCCTCCAATGATTGGGAAATAATATTGTGCAATATAGATGGAGGATGCGAATATGGCACAATAGATTGATTTTCAATGTGAACAACAAAGAGATAAGGATATTGGAAAGATTCAACACATTTCCGATCAGAAGTGGAACCGACCTCAGGGCTACGAGAACCTAACATAACCATTAGCTCGGGCTAAAGTGCCTCGACAGATCGGAGAGGTTCCAATTCATCAGAAGATGGATATTCAAATATCGGTGGTTTAGAAAGATCAATAGTTGAAGAATCAAAATCTTGATCAGATGAATGAACGAAAGGATCACGACAACCACGATTAGAAGGTTCAAGATCATGAATAAGGGCACCCTCATGATCTGACGAGTCATAAAGAGGGGATGATGGAAAACGAGAAATTTCACCCTCTATGTTCATAGAAAGGTAATATGAGAGATTGGGAGGATCAAGGAAGACAAATTTGTCCTCTCCGCATTCAAATGAAAAACTGGCATTCTACGTGTTCTACGAATGATCAAAAATGGAAATATCCAAAAAATGAATTTTCACAAGATTTAAATGGAATGGCAGGATCATGGAAAATTTCAAGATAAAGAAGAAGAAGTGCAGACAAAAGGAGGTCATCCTTATCTGTAGATTCTTGTTCAGACTCCCACACATACTCATCAAAAATGATATCGCAGGTTGGTTTTTCAACACCAAATCCATCAAGAACTTGATCCTCGTGAACATCACAAGAGAGATCTAAGATAGGTGAACACAACACACCAAAATCCAGAGGATCAGAGGGACCAAAGGATGGAGGACAAGGAGATAACACTTCATTGCAACCATCAGAGTCAAAGTATAACTCTGTGATGAAATTATGAGTAAGTGGGGTAGGAGGAGATGGTGGTAAATCTACAAGTGAATTCTCAACTTCTCCCACGTCGACCTGTAGAGCTAGAGTTTCTTGATGAGAAGGGGATAGAGGGTCACCTGGAACAACAACCTTGTCTACCTCAGATTTAGAATCGCTAACACTTAGGTATGTCAGGAGAGGTTCGAAAGATTCTAACTCATGTGGATTTTCATAAATGTGAACAAGATATTGAAATATTCCAGCCAAGAACTCCCAATAAACTTCATTTTCTGGAAATTCAAAGCAGCCATGAATAAAATTATTGTGAAAATCCTCAAGGGATTCGTCAGGTGTTTTTCGCAATTTTAAAATTTTCTTATTAAGGGCTTTACAATCATAGAGAACGAAAGTGTGAAATGATTCTACAACAAATTGTTTGAAAGAATGAATGGAGGTCACGGGCAATGTGTAACACTATTTCTTTACACGCCCTTCGAACGTGAGAGAAAACAACCCACATGCAACATCCTCAGACTGGATGTCATGCCTGTCGCTGAAACCAAGAAAAGAAGATGTGTACCTGAGCAAGGTTATTCCAGCCCCACCTTTGAACTTAAATTTGGACAAGTCATTTAAAATGCTCGCCAACACTTTCAAATTTGAAAAGTTAGAAAAACATTTTGGTGTTATGAATTGGTTAGAAGTCATCAAATGTGTGTAGAAATTCAAGGCAAAATTCAAGGGATCAGCTTGTCATCTGTCCCTCCTTCTAGCGCCAGCAATGTTGACAGTGTTGGACCTACTAACATTCATGGGGTCTCCCCGATATTCATGGGGTCTCCCCGATATGAAGTCCCAACTAGACCTCACACCATTTGTCATAGGAGTCCTAGTAGTGGGTGGTAATGTTATGCCTTGACCGAGTAAACACGTAGAGGGAAGTATGATAACTTTGGGTAAGAGAAAATGTGTGACCTTATGGAGATTCAAGTGTGATACATGAAGGTTCCAACACATGAAGGGAAAAGGAAGTGCACCCCTTGGAAGCTTGTAATAGTACACACCTTGAAAGGAATACACAAGCGAAATGACATCACAATCTAAGATGAGGAATAATCCACAAGTTAAAGTGATGATTTAATCCAACAACACACATTCAACAAGATTCATACAAATGCAAACAAAATAGTTCATAAGCATATGCATAACTTAAATAACATACATTTCCAATACAACAAGAATAGTCCTACTATATTAACAACATATGCATGAAAGCATGTTGGCTCTGATTTTATTATTATAAGTGAAAGTTCCATACATACATACACCATTAACAACCGCTAGTCCCAATAGTGGAACATTATAGTCAAGAAAGTTGCTCCTCCAAAGAAGTATACTCACTCTACACTATGAAGAAGCCAAGGCTCTTCACAATACTCCCAAGCTCTTTCTAAGCTAAGCCTAGCCAAAATATTGGCTCCTCAAAAGCCTATTACATGAGTTATGAGTTTCTATTTATAACAAGAGGGGGTGATAGTTCAACTCCCCTTTGACATTTCGACTACCCTCATGACTCTTCAACTTCTTTACAAAATGACACATTACATTACATGATGACTCTTGATATTCCAATATTAACACTTGGAATTTCACTTATAAAATAATTACAAATAATATTACATTTTCCACTCGTACCCATATGAAACAAAATATGGTAGAGACAACTTGATAGCCTAACAAGACATAGCACTATGATGCTAGATTTTGGGAGAATTCTAGCTCAACAACCTCCACTTGCTGCTTCTCGGTCACATATTGGTGCCAAGCTTGATACTGTGTGATGGTGTCCCAAAATTTCTTAATGGAGTCTTGATAGAAGTGGACTCTAGCCTCCATGGCATCTGGGTACACTCTCTTGGAACTTGTGTCCAACTCATTCTGAAGCATGAGTAGCATTGTTTTGAGTTTGACATGACCATCGATGAACTTTTTCATGTTGTGTGCGCTCAACTCCAAGTCTTCCCTTGTGGTCTCCTGTCTTAGCTGCTCCAAGTACTCTTCAACATTCTGCCAAACTTGGTTCTTGGGTCTAGCTTTGGTGAGGGAACTGATTTATGGAATTTTTGTGTGTTCTCACTAATACATCCAAACTATTGTAGAACCGCACATATGAGGCATGTGTGCTTCCAAAGAATGAGGCAAGATTCTTGTTGTTATGAATCAACATTCAAACCTTTTGTTTCTCTATCTCTACCTGTGGCTTCATTTTCTTCACTAAGTCCAACCGGGCCCCTTTGCACCGCATTGTCCACTCCTGTACATATGCGATGGAAGCATGTATTTTTTTGAGAGTTTTAACAAACTCTTTGCTCTGCTGTTAAAGGGCATTCAAATGGTAAAACAGATTTATGCATTGTGACAAACCCATCTTAGAGCTTCCACATGGTTTCTCCAAGTGTTCATAATTTAGCAAGTATCGATGCTCTCATCTCCCCCAATGTAGAAATTGTGTTCTGCACTGCCTCTAAGTGTTGTTCTTCCTCTTACCTTGCAGCTACAAGTTCTTTTCTAGTTGCTCATTCTCAGTCATCAAATACTAAACCTTTGATCTTGTTGCTCCCGCATAGGCTAAGCTAGCTTGAGCAATGGAAATTGGATGCTTCTTGGTATCCAACACTATCACCCTTTCTTTGATGAATGCAGGTGAAGTGTGATCATCCAGAAAGTGTTTCCTCCGCGCTTGTGAAATCCTCTTCTAGAACTCATCGAATGATAGATTGTACACATCCATGATCGTATCATCATCAAGGAGAACAACATATCCTTTCTCGGTTGGGGCTGGCTCTGCTGCTGGAGGTGGTGGAGACTGGGGGATGACCTGTGGTGCTCTTGGCATCAAGTCAAAATCTTCATGTCGCAGCTCTTGTTCCAAATCCATGTCTATCATTTTTATCAATTGCTCAATTTGTTGAGCAAGCTCCTGATCTTGCATTTGTTCACCTTCCTCCTCAGTTACTGGTTGTTCTGACTCTTCAACTTGTATCGACGTTGTTTCCTCTGTCATCACACCTTGCCTTTTTTCTTCTTCCTGATTTTTCTTCTCTTCTCGTTCTCTCCTCCTCAACTCCTGTTCTTCCTTCAACTTCTCTGTCTCTTGTAGCTTTAGTTCTACTTCCTGCAGCCTCTGCTTTTATCTCTTCCTCCATTCTTCTCTCTGCATCCTTTGCTTCCTCTTTGCTTCTACCGCAAAAGTTACCTTCGTGATAAGAGTATATGCTTTCATTTTGCAACTTTTATCTCCCTTTAGACTGTAAAAAATCTTCCTATTTCACTTGTCCTGCACGGGATTGCTGCCTTCTACTATTGTTGCTTCTGGAACTGCTGCTATTTGTGGAGTAGCCTTTAAAGTCCTCTCTATATTGACCGATTCATTGAGTCTGGAGGCATTATAATAGTACCTCCAAGGATCCTCCTCTGGCCAATGAAATTCCCCTGTGGTCCATGGAAAGTAAACTCTCCTACAATGGTCCTTGCAAATACTGTGGGGATCATTGAGATTAAAGTCCTTAATGTCGAATTATAATTTCACTATCTCCTTAGCCTCAACATCTACAACTTTCAAGTTATTTATCTTGTATAATCTGATCTGCAAAGGAAGAGTGGGCCATGGTGCTTTCTTCTTCCTGTGCAATGTTGTTAACAACCTTGTAGTGAGATGGTATGATACTTCTTGCATGATCAGTTTGTTAGTGGCATACCTCGGTAAGACATATGGATGATTCTCTCTGCCAAACACTCTGATGAAGGTGCCATTTGGTGAGGCATACTAATATGCAATGTCTAATATTGGCTCCATTGATTCTCGGGACATGCAAGGTGGATCTTGTTCAAATATAAGCTTTTATAGCGGGATGATAAAGTGGCCATTTAGTCGTGCCATTACTCCTTAATAAATGCATTCTGAAAGAAACTTGCAATATATGTTCATGATAGTCTCTCGTGGTGTCCATGTCTAGTTCATGCCAGGGAACTGTTGTTGCGCATAGATTGCATCCAGTAAGTATGCGTACATATAGAACCTTGCTTACTCATCCTCGGGCAGATTTTGAGCCTTTACTACATGGGCCTTCAATTGTTGAGCCAATAGATCCGACTAGTTGAATGGCCTACCATCATTCACCAACTGATCCAATAAGACTTCCCACCCTTTAGGAAAGGTTTATGTGCTCTCTTGACCATGGATTCTACAAGCAAAGATAATCAAGAGATGGTAAGACTTCCTGAGGGACTTTGTCTTGTACACATGGGTGGGTGTTTGTCGAAACTTCGATGGATATTTCACCCAGAGTTTGACAATATCTCTTGTGTTCAGGTAGCTGTGGGTGGCATAGAAGAGTGTGTCCATGAACTTTTCTAGCTCGGGCAATTGATACATCTGCTAAAAGTCTTCTGCCTTGAAGGTGGCAAGCTTCTGACTATTGGCACCGCTCAATGTCATAGTCTGTTCATCTGTATGTGAGAAAATCCAGATGATGATGTCTGCACATGGGAAGACGAGATACCTGCATGCAACCTTGTATAACCTTGACTGCCAGATGCTAAGAGAAACCTTCATGTCCTCTAAGTCTGTCTCAAAGTCCTTTGCAAACATGTCTTTAATATTTTCCATGTCAGTATTGTTCCCTTCTCTATAAATAGTTGAGTATCTGCATACACTGGTAAATCAACTAATGTCTACTTAACTACTTCCGCAGTACTTCTCTCGGTGGTTTCCTTTGATGAAAATCTCATAGATGCCATGGTAACAGTGACTGCTGGAGAGGTGCTCAACAACTATTGTACCTGTGGGATAGAGAGGGAACTCATGGCAAGAAAATGTCAGTTTAAAGAAAAACAACTTACAAGACAAGTTCAAGTAGCAAACCAAGCACTATATGGGAAGAATTGCGTAATTTTTTCTAATAGGGGGGACTGACTGCCTGTGGAAACTGTGCACTGTGTAGTCCCAACTGCCAAGGTGGAAACCTACTGTTGAAATTGCGTAATGCGTAGTTCAGCCTGGGCGAATGTCTAGGAGACTGCACATTGTGCAGTCTCAGTGACGAAGCTGAGAGGTTGGCTCCTGGAATTGCGAAGTGCATAGTTGGAGCTAGCTTGAACTATACACTACATAATTCCAAAGGCCAAGCTTGTGGCTTGAGCCTCCATATTGTCTAGTGCCAAATGTGCATAGTGAGATCCAGCTAAGGGAAACCCATATCTTCCCAAGGGAAGTGTGAAAATAAGAAAATCTAAAAGATAGTTGAAGTTGAGTGTAGATGAATACATGTGAATCAAGTGCAACGATTGATTAAACATGAGGGAAACAAGGTAAGTGAGAAGAATCATTGCAACGACAACCATTAGTGCAAAAACAAGAAAACGAATGCAACACTTGGGAAAGGAAATCTATAACTTTAAAAAACACTTCTACAAGTTAAAAAAGGTTAAAACACTAGCAGCCATGAATATAAACAAGTGAAACAACACTCTCACAAGCCAAATGACAAAATGTGACAGAAAAACGTCGAAAGACGACAAAAGAAAAACTCACCTAGAAAAACAATGGCAATCGCACCGAAGGCTCCTTGATCTCCTCGGGAATACTAGTTCTCCAATATCAAATGTGAAAATGAGCTCTAGCAGCATACATTAAATATATTTGGACAAATTAGGGATTATGAACCACACGTCTAAAATCAAGGAAAAAGTGACACTTGACGGAAGTTTCTAAAAATAGTGCAAGTGCCTCCTTTGGGATACTAAAATAGATCCCTATTTTGTAGGGATTTTTTTTTCTTTTTTCTATGGAGACTTTCCATGCACACTACTGGGAAAGAGTACGCAGTTCTGGGGAACTGAGCAACTTTCCGACTCAGTGCACTATGCAGTTTCTGAGATCAGTGAGGGTTGCACAATTTCTGGGCTCAATGCTAGGTTGCCTCCTCATGATTGCGCATTTTCTAAGCTCAAGGCTCACTGGTAGTCAGGACTATGTAATTCCCATCATCAAGGTTGGTTTCCCTCAAGGATTATGCAGTTTCTGGGGGCAAGCCCAAAACTGTTAGGAGATCATCTTGTGAGTTAGAAAATCAACTAAGTAAGCAAAACCAAGCCAAAATGAAAATATGAGTCTCAATCGAAGCACAAATACTTGGATCAGTGAGAGATGAGTTATTATGGTTAAAAGGAAGGCTCCAAAATCAAAGCATGGGAAAAATTTTGGAGGGTGGTTGTAGTCCCTACAACAAACCCTTAGAACATTTTGAGCTCCCAAGTGAGTCCTCCCCTAAAAATCTGACCTTTCGATATTTCTTTTTACAAAAGTTATAGTATTTCCATACTCTAGAATGCCACATGACCCTCCACGTTCCATCAATCGATGCCCTAACCCTAGCGCATATGCTCGACTACTTCCAAGTTAATGACACCACGTAACAAAGAAGTTCTCGGTCAACTAGTTGCTTCATCAACTGATGATCCATGGTACTTTTGATTCCTTGAGACATTCTTCCTTTCATGTTCACAGGGTTTCCAACCTCCGGGGTCTTTCTGTATCCTGGGTGACGTCAGGTTGGCGTCATCCACACTATGTGTCGACCTAGGAGAGGTCCACATGTCACCCTTATTTGGATCCTTTGGGTACCCCAAAACCCCTAAACTACTTGCCACATGTCCTTCAAGGCGTTATGTTGATGTCATCTCCATTCTGATGATGAGTCGCCACCTGTCCAGGTTATATTTCAGAAAGCCAAAGGGGGAGGATGCCATAATTCATGCTTAGAATCCATGACCATAACCTTTCTGTTCGGCCCTGCAACATAAGCCCCTGCATTCCCAACTGTCCCAAAATCCTCTTGTCAACATCTAAAGGTGGATTTTTAGGGGTACTTCGCACTATGGTACCAACCGTCTCTTTAAGTTGAGTCAAGGTCTGCTTCAAAAGACAATGGAGGGATCTTTTTTCATTTTTGAAAATCCTCTTATTCCTTTCTTTCCAAACATTCCAAATAATGAAGTTAGGCGTAAGAGCCCAAGCTGAGCCAAGAATTTCATTATCTGAATAATTACACCTCCACTTTGTTAGGGTGTTGATGATACACCCTCTAACCCTTGAACCCTTTAACTTGAAACCATTTAAGAAACCATTCACACAACACTCAGGGTTCCAACCTTTTGGGCTTCCAAGGTGGCCACCTCCGACAACTTCCTCATCTAACAGATTCAAGTGACAAAAGAAGTCTCTGTCATCATCTCTCGACAAAACCCCAGTGCCCTTGCTGTTAAGTCCCAGACTCTAATTTAAATTATCTTCTAGGTTTCAGGCTCTACGACCTTTCTGCCCCGTCATTATGACCAATCACGTGAGGGGAATATAGTTCAATCAATCGAAAGCCTCCCTCATTTAGGGTTTTGATCGTCCAAAGGAAAAGGTTAGCCAAACTTGTCCTATAAGTTCATGGCCTCACTCTATTGCTCTGCAGCAAGGGCTTCATCCCTATTCTTGCCATGACTCGATTAAAGGATCTCGACTTTGTGTCATGTAGTGTCCTAGATGAAGAGCTCTGCAACCTCCCTAGCTACAAGCTCTGCCACCACAGAGGCTTCTTCGAGCTAGTCTTTCCGACTATGGCTCTTTCTCAAGAATCTAGTAGACTCCCAGATGTGCTCCATGGTTTCATGATGATTCCCTTGGTTTCTTAAGGTGACCTATCACATTATCCCTCCTAAGCTTGAGTGATAGACTCTATAATGAGTTCTTGGCCCACGAAGCTTCCCTTCCCATGGGGAGGGAATGCCACCCAGGGTGACATAGGTGCTCTCGTGTGGTTTTCCTACCACGAGTTTGGCGCAGACTCCTGAGAGCTTCCTACCTCTCCTACCACATGCCAATGGCACATGACTCTACATCAAGCCTGCAAACATCTTCATGCGGTAAGCAGAGCCTTTAGGTGCATTGAAAACCACCCCAATATGCCAACAACGGGTATCCAGCTTGTTGAAAATGCAAGGCTAAAGGATAGTTAGGTAAATTTGGTGGCTCAATTGGTCCCAAGGAAAAACTCCCTTGACATTAATTGAGTTGCTTTCCATGCGACACTACAACTTGTAACTTGGCCAAAAAAGGCCGAAAAATGATGCACAAGTGAATACAAACCCTACTATGCAGAGGGTCTTCCATGTAATCTTCATATTAATAAGAAGGGTCTTACAACCCATTATTCTTTCTCAAGTTTACTTCGAGTTCTCATGGATTAGTCGTGACATGAAACTAGTTCCATCTCCTTCTTGATAAGTTATTTATGTGTTGCTTCTCACACTATTAAACATGTATGTAGATCTATACTTAGGGCAATTTTGTGACTTAATATTTATTACCATGTAGTTTGTCATGCATCTTATGCATCAGACGTTATGTGTCTACCATTAGCAATCATTACCCACATTTTTTCTTTCAACTTTCACACACATGTATCTATATTTTCCACACACGCACACACACACTCATAGACACATAAATGTCAATAACATATTCCCATAGAGATGTAGCTCATATGCAAGCATACTCAACACAATGAAGTTCTGAAATCTAAAACCATTATCTACAACACATTGACATGATTCAATATAATATAAAATCCATGAACAAATAATTATATTTTAACTTGTAGGTCAACTGAGTCTGGGACAAGGAATCTCCGCCCAACCATAGATAGTTGCATCCACACTTGAAACCGTCACTCCCGAGCCAAATTCTAGAGTCTAGGGGGTTTGCTTACTTCAAGGACTAGCACACCACCTGCCACTGATTCAGGGACTTTATAGTACTCCCTTCCTCGATCCCAGTAGTTGAAAACTTCTTATTGAGTTGATACCGGGAGTCCAGAGGCACCCAACCTCACCCCCGAGTGCACATGCAATGATTCACCTCCTTCCGGGGAGTCTAGAATCCATTATACCATCCAGAAAGTAACAAAATCCTTCATTATGGTCTTCCTCTGCTTCTACTTTAGGATGGTCTCTTCCCAAGATGTTACAAGGCTCGAGAGTCTTTTATCTCAACCCATAGCCTCCAGGGGACCCAAGCTATTACAACGATCCAGAGATTCCATCCCAACCCACACCCTCCAAGGACCCAAGTTGTTACAGGATTCCAGAGAACCCTGTCTCATCCCACAACCTCCATAGACCCAAGTTGTTATAGGGATCCAGGGATCCTATCTCAACCCATAGCCTCCAGGGATCCTAAGCTGTTACAGGGCTCCAGAGACTAGCAACTCAACCCACAACCTCCAGGGATCAAGAACTAATCCCCTTCTCTTATCTTCTCTTCAACACTATGTGCTGGAACCTCTTGCTAAGTCTTTCCTTGATACCCTTCCTCATCCATCTCTGTATATATTCCCCTCATCTCAATGTGTCTCCATGTGGTTCTCCCTTGTCTCTTCCCTTTCGAAATATCCCCCTTGGATTCTGTGTCTCTAGCTTTTCTTGGTCTCTCCCTCGACCATAATTATTGTTGTGTCCTTGCTAGCCTGTAGTGCACAATCCTCCATAAAATCCCTATCCTTTTCTTTTCTTATGGTTATCTTTCAAACAACATGGGCCTGCATACTTCCTATTGTAGCTCATTTAATTTCAAGAGCTACTTCTCAATTCAGGCACCAACCAATCTTTAATGGATTTCTTGCATTTTAGGTTTCTCATTTGCATAAGAAACCATAACGTCCCAAGAAAATGACCTCCTCCCCAACTCTAGAATCCATGCCCCTTGACTCGGTCCCCTTCTCCTTGATTTCCAATATTGCAAAATATTTACAGTGCATTTATAATGTATCTCATATGAGAACTTTTGGGTGGGGCTATCACACGAAGCAATATGAGAAGATATTCAAGATCATTCAACAAATATAGGAGGACCCCAATGTAATAAAAACATTTATGTGGAAGGATGGTTTGTTGTGGTATCAAGATCACTTATACTTATTGTTGAAGCCTCAGATTTCTGCTACTCCAACATGGGGGATAACCACCCAGTCCAGACCTTAAAGACAACTCCTTTTCCGTTTGAAGTGGTGGCTTCAACTGGGGATGATGGGACCAGTTTCCTAGTGTGGGTTTTAAAATGAGAGTGGGTGGTTTTCAAGCGATTGCAGTAAGGATAATGATAACTAAATGGCCTATTCTATCATGCAAATCTATAACTAACTTAATCTAATATAAACCCAGGTATTCTGTGTGATATGCGATCTAAAAATATATCTATTTGACATGTGATAATAAATATCAATCACGCATTAAACAGAGGTGATAACGTGTAAAGATAATTTCTTTGACTAAATAGTTAGTCAAAGAAATGTATAAACTATATCGCATATATCTGATGATTATATATGAAAATAAACAATTTCAGCTAGGCATCATACAGTAGTGCAATTAACGCATAACAGAAAGAACATATCTCATATACAATTCATGAAAATGAAGTGTTATCACTAATTAAACAAAAATAGAACTAATCATACAAGATAGAAGTACCATATGTGTGAAGTTCTTCTCATTTGACTAATGACATAGATCAACTCCTTTCTTCAGATCAAATTATCTTCCAAGTATACAATAGTGCATCAACAAAGGAAAGTAGTTTGATATTTAAAAGAAACGACCATGTTCCATAATTTCATCAAGGCATTCACAAACTTACAGAAGTGAATTCTTTGCAAATGTTTTTTATAAAATTCTGGACTCTTCTCTAAATGCATGAGAAGGGTATAAATACTATTCTAACTAATGTTAAAAAATATATTATACAAAAACTTGAGGAGGTTTCAAACAACCTTCCTCCTAACTAGTCAACTAACTCTAAAAATAAAAGTGACTTGTTGTCTGCCAACTTCTCTTTTAAATCACATATATCGGCCATCGGTTTGACTTGAGGAGGTGCCCCAAACTGTGTTCTGACCTGTCATGCGAAAATAACATCTATGAGAGGTGGCATCATCTGCTGAGTTGAATGGAGTGAGTAGTTGAGGGTCATGATTTGGTTGTGTGGCTTGGCAAGGTATTTCCAACACGCCTCCCAATCAGTCTTTGTTAACTTTGCGATTGCTTCCCTTTGGATTTTCGCTCTTTCCTTCCAGAATTTATGCAAGTCATTTAAGTCTGGCAGTATTTTCGAGTTGCCTTCTTTCACCAAGTTGGTGGCATGCAAAGTGTGGTTTACTGCTTTTACTATGTTCTTTGACACCCCTGCTGCTCTTGCCACTACTAATTCAGCTTGCTTGATCTGCGCATCCTAATCCGTGAATAGAATGTCCTTATGTGTCTCCTCAATCTCAGGAAGATTAGCTCTCTTTCCTTCCTCTGTTTCTTGCCATTCGATGAATTCTGAGATTCTTGTATTTAGATTAGTAAATTCAGTTCCTTGGTCAATCGCCTTATCTGTTAACCGGTCACTGGTGATCAGATAAGGAGCGATATGTTACATCCTTTGGAAAAATTTCTCTTATTGTTTTCATAGAAGGGAATTTAGCTCTAGTGCCTCTTTTATAAATTCATCGATAGTAGGGACATCTTCATATTTTTTCATGGCCTCTTGCAATTCTTGAACTTGCATGCTCTTCGTAGAAATGTCTTCTTCATGGCTTATCTTTAACACTTCCGTATTCTGCTACAATTCAGTGATTTGTTCAGCAACTTGTTGGTTCACATTTGCTTTTTCGATTTGCAGTTGTTGCTCGAGCTACACTGTCTTCTCTTCATTCTCCCTTAACAAAATAGATAGCTTCATAGCTTTATCCATAATGGCAGTTGCATATGCCCCTGTAAACTGCAACAATCTGGTCAAATTTTTAGCTGGATTGGAAGGAATATCCTTCTAAACTATGTCCATCGGCTCATTCCCAGGTGGGATCTTGGGTGTCTCGACCCTCCTTCTTTTCCTCTGTCTCCTTACTACAGCCTTGTGAAGTGGGCTATAGAACACATCTAAAGGAGGAATTTCAGTCACCTTTAGGAAAATTTGTGATGTGGGCAAAGCAGGAATGATTTATTTCTGCTGTGAAGTTATCCCTTGCTCATCCATTGGCTCAGACTGTAATTTTCTAGGTATGCATAGGAGTGTGATATTCCACGGTTTCCTCTACATATGTGGTCTTAGGAGTGTCTTGTAGTTTTTTATTGAATCGATCCCACTCCTACTCCAAAAGTCTGCTGCTTTTGACCTCAAAACCGATATCTTTAGTAGGGTCAGTTATAACTTGCTTTTCGGCTGACCTCCTGCTGGATTCTGCTATATTCAAGGTGTCTTGGGATTTCCCTATATCCAGTGCTTTCCTTATGTCCACCTGAGACTCTATACGAGAATTTGGTCCCTCGTTATTGATGGTCACACTGGGTGTAGGTTTGTCCTCAGTTTTTAACAAATGCAACACAATTATTTCGAGCCTTTTGATTATGAATTCCTGAAAGCTTTCAAAATCTTCACGACTCAGATTTTCCCTTGCCCACTTGAACATTTGTTTGAATGATTCGGCTGACTGCAAAAGGTCCTCAGAATAATTAGCCTCATGGTTAAAGAGCTTAATCTTCACAGCGGTAGTAATATTATGCGCTATTTTGTCTGGATCAAATTGTTTTTTTAGCAAAGTATGGAGCCTGAGGCTCTTTAGGCTTACTGATTCCGTGGTTTCATGGTTAAAATTTGCTAACGAAAAGGAACCACACCGAATGGGAAAACATGACCACAATGACTTTTTGTTATCTTTTAGGCTCTTGGTTAAGCATTTTCCCATAGTCTGGTGGGTTATTTATCTTACTAATAGTTTATCAGAGACATACAAAGGGAGGACATGTGGGTCCATTGTACTACCAAAAACCCTGATGTATGTAAACCATTCTTCAACAAAATACTTTCCTACTACGAGAAGGTCTGTAGCGGCTTCTTTGGAAAACCTGGGGGCTTTCTTGTTAAAAATCAATTGATGCAATGGAAAAATAACAACATGGCATATTTTATAAAAATGGGGTATATAATGGGATTCCCAAATCTGTTTATGGCTGAGATAGATAGGGTAGGGGTCCCACAAGGTCCATTTCCAACCCATGATTGGAAATTTAGTGCAGAAACAGATAGCATCCATGATGTATGCATTGAAATAAAATGGAGGAAGGTTCTCTATGGAGGAGGATCTCTTTTGACGATACTCGGAGATGGTAGTGGCTAGGTTATCAGATAGGATAGTGGCCCAATTCATTATGTGGGAATTGACACAGGAATCAATTAACGAGATCCATTCTATGGAAAACTTAGCATTATTAGGTAATTCATATAGCCTACATAACATATCAGCTGCATAGTTGTAGGGGTTTGCTAAGGAGGCTACATGATACATACCCGTTTTATCAAATTTGAACTTGTTTTCCAATACCCTCCAGCCTTGGATTATCTTGAAAGGTTCTTCATTTTTCTTTGCAAAGTTGGCCAAGTATGACTTGTCATATATGTCCTAAGGGTTAGGTATATGGTACATTTGCTTTAGGTCTTTAGCTTTGAATGACCCCATGAGCTCCATCCTCGAGTTCCTGAATTGCCTGTCTTCAATAGTGAGATTTTCCACCACCCACCTAATCATATCAGTATATGGGAGTATTTTCGCTCTCGCTCCTATTCTATGAAGGAAGGAACAAGCAACATCTTTGAATTGGACTCCCGAAGGTTTTATTGAGTCAGTCGTTGCCTTTATGACAATAATTTTGGGACGCTCATCCTCAAGCCTGTTGTATATGACTTCCCATGCTATCGCTCCCCCATTGGCGTTGCAAATTGTATCAGAGAATATAGGCAACATTTCTGATAGCTCAAACGCTGTAATGCTCTGTTTTTCTACTTTTTCATCACCTTTCGCAATGACATGTCTTTTGAATATTGCCTGAAACATAAGAGATATATCAACACATACGATATAGGGCAATTAAGGCTGAAAGCTCTCTGAAATGACTTTGAATTGTGGGAAGATTTCGAATGAGATATTCAGCATTAACTAGCCATAACTTGAAACATCATTACCTCTCCTCGGCCTGCTAAATATTAATTACCCTATCAAACCATTCATTATTATATTAAACCACAGTAACTTCCCACGCTTCGTGCTTTATTCGTGTGTCACAACTTTTAAACGTTGTAATATAGCATTATCGGGAGATAATGAGAAAATCGTAATATCGCATTTCACAAATTGTTAAAGGATGACACAATGGCATGCAATATTTATTTGCGACTCTATGAAGTGTGATCATGTGTTCTCAAGGCGTTCTGATCAGAATATCGCAGCGAGGGGGTTTCATCGCATATCGCAATTCGGGATTTACTTAAAGATGTTTATAATTATCGCATAGAAAAATGCAAAATGAAATTTGCGATAAAGATCCTAAGCTTGGGTTGTTTTCTAAGGTTTTCAAGGCAATTTCTTAGAGTAAGGATTTATTTTTCAAGACTAAATTTTTTAAAAAGGGTCCCCATTTATATGTCAAATGTCAACTATTATTCGTATAAATGGGGGGGTTGTTATATAGTACAACAATTGGCGATTCACTTGGGAGAACCAACTATATCTGATTGATGTTTTGAAATTTCTAAAAACTTTCAAAATAAGAAAAGTTATAGGGATAATAATTACATGAGTTATAAACTAAACCATATTCCTCTGAAATCATAATCACTTACTTGGTCTATCTATTCAAATACTTTACTCTTGTAGTGATAAAAATATAAATGTTTGCATCAGTCAATTCTAAGATTTTAAAGAGATATAGCAAGTGTCTTCTACATATTAGTTTTTTGGTTTTCTCTTTTATCACAGATAGAGCCTCTACTTCCAGCAGGGGTTCATAGCCTCGATAGGGTTACCTTTTAACCAACAATGATTCATTGTCCCATCCAAAGCAATTTTCAAGATTCAAAATGAAATTCATTTGCTTTTTCTTTTTCCTTTGGACCTTGCTTTTATTTTCTATGTAATTTTATTTTGAAACTTAAAAGACATTATCTAGGCTTGGTAACCCAATAATGACAATGCCATTCACCAGTTGTAACTAAATTGAACAAGCTGGCTCTTTATGAGACCCCTTATCCTTTGATCGGTTAGATAATTGGCTATTACCCTGTTTTGATATGCAATTTTGGTAATATCAATTTAATTATTCCCCTATGATCATGGTAAACAAGCTCGTGATGAGACTTATTATCTTGTAAGTTCTGTATATTTTAGAATTACACTGTGAAAAAGGAAAATTTTATCTGATGGGGTGAATCACTGACCCTTTTAAAGAGTTTTGGGGAGTTTTGAGATACTCATCTGTAGAAAGTCCTTACTAGGTTAAAGTTTCTTTTCTTTGACTGATAACAAGACATCTATACTTTATAAAGATAAGAGCTTGTTCATTGAACAAATTTTTTTAGCAAGGTCAAGTTTTTTCAAAGAAATAAGGTTCATTTCAATACTCAAATGCTCTAATTATTTCTTTAACTTTTCCTACTTATAGAAGCGAAAAATCAAAATATTATTAGAGATTTTATTTTGAGAATCCAAAAGTAAATACTACATTAACGTTTATTTTCCTAAGAATCTTAAAGACAATATGATACAAAAATAGAAGAGGTTGTCTTCTAGGAAAAATTTTTGTTTTTGTTTTTGTTTTGTTTTTTTAGTTTTTTAGTTTTTTAGTTTTTTTTGTTTTTTGTTTTTGTTTTTGTTTTTTTTAATCAGAATTTGCCTATTAACGTGCAAAGAATCCACTTTACCTGACAAGTCTTGTAAAAGAAATGTTGATTGACCAATTTTTTCAATGATTTGGAATGGTCCAAGGATAGTATTTTTAACTTGGTATGCTTACCTTTTTCCTCATGCTCTTTGTCCCATTTCAAAACCAGATCCTACTTCAAAGGTTTTATGACTAGTAGAGGTTGTATCAAAAGAGGCTTTGACTAACTGTTGATGATGGGAATGGGTGGCTTTAGCCTTTTCTCTTTCTTCTTCAAGTTTAAGGATCTGAAATTGTCTTGCCTGAAGAGAAGAGGAAGGATTTTCATTGATAAACTGCACTAGGGCGAGAGACGGGATTGCTATGTTTGTGGGGAGAACTGCTTCTTTTCCATAAACTAAAGAAAAAGGAGATGGAACAATTGAGGCCTTTTGTGTTACTCTATCTGCCCAAAGAGCAAATGTCAATGTTCTGTGCCAATTCCTATGATTTTGGTCTATAGTCCTCTTGATGATTCTTATAAGGTTTTTGTTTGTCAATTTGGCTAATCCATTACCTTGTGGATAATAGTTGGCTGAATACTTCAATTTGAAACCTCTTTTCAAAGCAAATCTTACCATAGTATTTCCAGAAAAATAAGATGCATTATCAAACATTAAAGCTATGGGTAAGCCAAACCTAGTGATTATGTATTGATCAATAAAATATGTAATACTTTTTGTATTAGCTACCTTTAGTGGGATATCCTCTACCCATTTCATGAAATAATCACTAGCTATAAGGATGTACTTGTGTTGCTTGGAAGAGTTAGGAACAATCTCACCAATTATATCTAATCCCGATTGTTCAAATGGTTGTTGGATATTAACTGGCTGCAAAGGAAATGCTAGTTTCTTTTCTCTTCCAACTGCAATTTGACAAGTTTTTCATTTTCTTGCATAGCCATGCACATCTTTGAACAGTGTTGGCCAATAATAATCCGCACGTAGGATTTTATGAGTTGTGGTGTTTCCTCCGAAATGACCTCCAACTAGTCCATCATGTAACTCATGCATAGCCCTTTCCACTTCAGGTTTATCAAGGCATCTTAATAACACTGAATCATAATTTTTTCTAAATAATAAATCATCATCCAATTGATACTGATTTGATTTCAACCTTAAAGCACGTTTTTTTTTGTAATTGAGATGCATAGGAGCATATCCATTCTTCAAATAAAACTTCAAATCAATATACTGTGATGGTTGTAGGAATTTACAGGGTAAGTTCCTCAGACAGAACACCAAAAGGACACCGCTCACAACCAGATCGCAGATCAATACACCAGTATTTTGACGTGGTTAAAACCCTCAAAGAGGGAAACAGTCCACGGCCTGAGCCAACGCTGCCACTTCAGGCAATTTATTAATAAAAGAATGAAAATTTACATATGTTTCTCTCATGCACGGATTACCCTACAAATGACCCTCCATGCGCTTTAAATAGAATTCATGGACCAATCGGGTGTCAAGCCACGGATCAAGTGTCGGTAATACCAAGGAGAGAATGAACCGTCAGATCACTACATATCGTGACCATCGGATTGTAAGTTACAAAATGTACAACGGTAAAGAAACACACTTTACCTAACTCTATACCTAACTCTACACTAGACCAAGTTGTACTTAACTATTTCCTATGTGTCGGAATATCCTAACATCCCCCCTTAAGAACAACTTGGGATAGGATTGAAGGATTTACAAATATGACACAATAGGAGAAGGAAGGAGGCACTAGAGCCTATCCCCCCTTAGTGACAACTTCCTGAACTCCAACCATAAATCGAAGTTTAGTGAACTTCGCCTCTGTGAGAGCCTTTGTGAAGATGTCTGCAACTTGATCATCTGTTGAACAATATTGCACTTCAAGAACATGGTCGTGAATGAGCTTTCTGATGAAGTGCATGTGTAGTTCAATGTGTTTGCTGCGCTGATGTTGAACTGGATCTTTGCATAGCTGAATGGCACTTTGATTATCACACCAAAGTGTAGTCGGATGCTGCTGCTGAAAGCCAAACTCTGACAGGATCTGACGAAGCCACAAGGCTTCCTTACTAGCTTCTACGACACCACGATACTCTGCTTCTGCTGATGAAAGAGAAATGGCAGCTTGTTTCTTACAAGCCCATGTAATAGGTCCTGAACCAAGAGTGAACACATAACCGGCAGTAGACTTCCGATCATCAGGGTCACCAGCCCAATCGGAATCAGTGAAACCAACCAATAGAGGAGCTGCTTCGGCACTGTAATGAATCCCAAACTGAACTGTACCTCGAACATAACGAAGTATTCTTTTAGCTACTTTCCAATGACTTTCACGGGGGTTTTGCATGAACCGAGCAACAAGGCCAACAGCAAAGGAAAGGTCAGGACGAGTATGGGTTAGATACAAAAGTTTTCCTACAAGTTGACGGTATAAGGTAGCATCAACTTCAGGAGAATTACAAGTGACTGAAAGTTTGACTCCAGACTGAAAGGGAGAAGGGGCTGGCTTACAGTCTTCCATGTGAAAATGACGTAGAATATCACAAGCATACTTGGACTGGGAAAGGGAAATACCCTCCTTGGATTGCAAGACTTGAAGACCGAGAAAATAGTGTAAGCGTCCTAAGTCTGTCATTTCAAATTTCCTTTTAAGGCTAGACTTCACATGGTTTATAAGGTTGGGATCACTACCAGTAAGGATAAGATCATCAACATAAAGAACAAGGATGATAAGAGAGGTGCCCACTTTCTTGGTGTAGACAGTATTGTCAGAATGACACCTATAAAAGCCAGATTCTAAAAGAAAGCTATCCATTTTGGCATACCAAGCCCGAGGAGCTTGCTTGAGACCATAAAGGGATTTCTTAAGTCGACATGCAAGGCTGGAGTCTGTTTGTATGAAGCTAATGGGTTGTTCCATATAGATTTCTTCATGCAAGTCTCCATGCAAGAAGGCAGATTTAACATCCATCTGATGGACTTCCCATTTGAAAGAGGCAGCAAGGGAAAGAACAAGGCAGATAGAGTTCATTTTGGCAACAGGGGAGAAGGTTTCAGTGTAGTCAATGCCTTCAACCTGTGAAAAGCCCTTAGCAACAAGACAAGCTTTATGTTTATAAACTTTGCCATCTGGTCCATACTTGGTTCTATAAACCCATTTGCATCTAACAAGTTTTCGTCCCTTTGGTAGAGGAACAAGATCCCATGTATCATTTGCCAATAATGAATGATATTCTTCATTCATAACTGCTTCCCAATCTGGATGGCCTGAAGCTTCTGCAAAGGTGTCAGGATCATAATTTACTGGAGCTTGAGCCAGTAAAGAAGAGGCTCTCTCGAACTGAGAACGTGTGCGTCGCTGATCTGTAGGATCACCGACAAGATCACCTGCTGCATCTCGAGTAGAACGAACCCATTTTGGAAGCTCAGGATCTGAAGGAGGATCCTGAGATGGTGGGGGAGGATTGTCATCCTCACTTTCATCATCTGAAGAAGAAATGTGTTCAAAAGTAGAAGAGATAGGGAGAGGTGGCACAACCGCCGGACTAGGCTCGCAGGCCGATATATTTTCATCAAATTTTACATCTCTTCTAATGATAACATTTTTGGACTTAAATGGAATAAGTCTATAGCCTTTGACATCTTCAGAATATCCAACAAAAGTACATTTTTCACTCTTAGGTTCTAAAGCTTTATGCTTTTCATCTGGAATATGGGCCCACGCTTCACTTCCAAAAACACGAAAGTGACTTACATCTGGTTTGATTGAGCTCCATGCTTCTTCTGGAGTGATATTCTTTAAAGCCTTAGTAGGAGTGCGATTTATTATGTAATTTGCACAGTTAATTGCTTCTGCCCAAAAACTAAGACCAAGTCCTTTAGATTGTAGCATACAATTAACCATTTCCTTTAAGGTGCGATTCTTCCTTTCAGCTACACCATTTTGTTGTGGAGTATATGGAACAGTATGTTGCATTTGAATTCCATTCTTAGTGCAATAGTTGATGAATGTATTTTTAACATATTCTCCGCCATTATCAGATCTTAACTTAAGAATTTGATGTCCAGATTGTTTTTAAACAAAGGCCTTGAAGGCCAAAAAAGTGTTAAATACTTCACTCTTAAGTTTCAAGAAGTATACCCAAGTGCGCCTGGAGAAATCATCAATGAAAGTTAAGAAATACTTGCAGCCAAAGAATGACACAACTGGAAGTGGACCACATAAATCACTATGCACAAGCTGTAAAGGGGCTGAGGCGTGCCAAGAGGCACGTTTTTCAAAACTGTCCCGATGATGTTTTCCGAGTACACATTTGGAACAAAGACCATCTCTGCAAGATACCATAGGAAGATCTGTCACCATATTTTCTTTACATAGATGCTGAAGGGAGCGATAGTTTAAGTGACCAAATCGCTCATGCCAAAGTTTGCTCACTTCGTCGTTATGAGCAACAAATACTGAGGGAAGATTTGATGACCCAAAGTTGTGAAACTTATACAACCTTGTAGAATCATCAGCAATGCCAGTAGCCAAAATCTGTTTAGGATCTCTTAAGTCCTTGATTACAACATCATGAGGTGAAAATTCAACGATTTTACCTTCACCTGAATGAGTTATCTGATATACAGATAGAAGGTTGCAGGATAAGGTTGGAACACATAATACATCATTAAACTGACCATTGTCTAGATGAACAGTTCCAGTCCCTACAACATTAAGAGATCTATCATCACCAACATATATATTTTTGGTGTTACAATCATTTAAAGAAGAAAACATGGCTTTGTTTTTGGCCATGTGATAAGAAGCTCCAGAATCAATGAGCCACTCATGAGAATGAGAAGAAGAAGATACATTTAATGCATAGCCAGACCGAGATGCTTGACAACCACATGCAGAAAGTGTCATTCCTGAAGATGAAGTTGAAGTTGAAGATTGCCCCAAATGGATGTTATGCTTCTTCATTGCTGCTTCCAAGGCTTCCATCTTCTTAAAGCATTTTGATTCTAAGTGGCCATCTCGATTACAAAAATTGCAATGTCTATCAGTCTTCTTCCCTTTGTTTTTATTTGTCTTATCATTTTGTTGAAATGATTTTTCATTTTGGGGTTGAAATTGCTTAGGACCCTTGTTTGGTTTAGGACCATTCTTTTTAGGATATGACTTCTTAGGATTCTTTGAATTTGGTTGCTGCTGGGCGGCTAACGCTTTCTTGGAAGAGTTTCCAAGATTAAGAAGACCAAGGTGTAAGAGTTTTTCTTGTTCTCTTATTAAAGAATCACAAAAAGAGTCAAAGGAAGGGGGCTTGTAGTCTGTTCCTTGAGAAATGAAGGCTTCTCTTGTAGAATGGAAGGTGGAAACAAACACAGAGTAGGCTGGTCCCAACTTTGTAAGAATGGAATAGATAAGGTTACTATCTTCTTTCTTAACTTTAACACCTTCCAAAAGATATCTAAGGGTCTTGAACTTGGACAAGAAATCTTCAATGCAAGAAAAATTATTAGGGTCCAATGTAAGCAACTCATTTTCAAGTTGATGGGCTCTAATTTCATTTTTAATCCCAAAAACTTTATTGATTTGTTTCATTGCTTCATCAGGAGTATCAATTTCTGTAATATGGAATCTAAGATCTGGAGAAATAGACATCCCTATCAATCCACGTGCTTGATCTTGCCTATTTTCCCATTTAGTAGCTTTATCTTCATCCTTTGGTTTCTTTTCTTGGCCTGAGGCTATTCTGTAGAGACCTTTACTTCTAAGTAAATCCTCAATGTAAGCCAACCATTGGAAGTAGTTGGCGCTGTCAAGGGTAACTTGGTATTGACTTTCCATTTCAACGGAAACTGAAGCTAAAGATGCTGAAAATAAGTGTTCCAATGGATAGATCTCGAAAAATTAGGCCGGTTTAAAAAAACGGCTTTGAAAACGGCTTCCGAATGAAGAAGTTATGGCCTTTTGAAAAAAAGTTGTTGAAGTTGCCGACGAAGTGCGGGAATGTGCGGAAATGAAAAAGTCCGCCCCCACAAAATGGAGACTTGAACCCAAGACCTCTACTCTCTTAAAATAGCTTTGAACCAATTGATCTATACAAAAAATTTGAGAGAGAGAGAGAGAGAGAGAGAGAGAGGGGGGGGGGGGTGCTTTGGGTTGCGTGCTTGCTTTGAGAAAGCTCTTTTTCCCTACAAAACAAAAAACACAAAACCCAACACGGACATGCAAAGAAAACGAACCTTACGGCTCGAAGTTAGCTTTACCCAAAAAACTAAATATTTTCAAAAATGAACCTTGCGGCTCAAAGTTAGCTTTAGCCGAAAAACTAAATATTTTTCTCAATGTTTCTGATTTTCCGAGATCACACTAAGGCGCAGGGAAAAGAGCATACGCATGAGAAAAATCCTTCCTTTCTGTTTCTGATTTGCCCAGATCGCACAGAGTCGCAGGGCAAAGAGCATACGCAGAAATGAAAGGTATAGATCCGGTAATAAAAAAGCTAAATAAACCGAAACCGAAATAAACAGAGAGAAAATAACAGTAAACTGCAAATAAACACTGTATACCTCCAGATCTTAAAAATGATGCAGCTAGGGCTACCGGAAACCTTTTCGCGTGAAACGAAAGGGGTTCCTCACTGGAACAGATGCTCCCAACACAACAGAGCAGTCCTCTCGGCCTGAAAGCAGTCAGAAACAACAGATCTAGAAAACGACAGTCGGATGCAGTTCTACCGGCTTCAGATTTGGATCACCAACGGACGCGGCCCTCAAATAGCTCTGATACCATGTAGGAATTTACAGGGTAAGTTCCTCAGACAGAACACCAAAAGGACACTGCTCACAACCAGATCGCAGATCAATACACCAGTATTTTGACGTGGTTAAAACCCTCAAAGAGGGAAACAGTCCATGGCCTGAGCCAACGCGGCCACTTCAGGCAATTTATTAATAAAAGAATGAAAATTTACATATGTTTCTCTCATGCACGGATTACCCTACAAATGACCCTCCATGCGCTTTAAATAGAATTCATGGACCAATCGGGTGTCAAGCCACGGATCAAGTGTCGGTAATACCGAGGAGAGAATGAACCGTTGGATCACTACATATCGTGACCGTCGGATTGTAAGTTACAAAATGTACAACGGTAAAGAAACACACTTTACCTAACTCTATACCTAACTCTACACTAGACCAAGTTGTACTTAACTATTTCCTATGTGTCGGAATATCCTAACAATGGTGCATCGCTGAGGCTTACCTCTGATATTTTCACTTCATTACCTTGGTATTCTTCTGTTGATAAGTGGGAAGCTCGAGTTAGCATCCTGCAAAAACCTTGGCCTCTAACAATTTTAGCTGGCCGGATTTCTACATCGTATTCTTGAAGTGCAGTGACCCAATTGGCTCTTTTCTCCCCCAATTCTCTTTGAATCAATAGTTGCCTTACTACAGGATAAGGAACTATTATTTTTGTATGAATTTTGAGGAGAAAAGGTCTAAAATGTTTCAAGGTTTTAAAAACAACAAAATCTTGTTTCTTAACAACTGAGTAATTTAACTCAACACCCTATAAATTTGAACTGAAAAAAGAGATATGTGCTTATATGTTTTGATCGTTTAGCTGTGTTAAAACTGCTGCATATGATGTATCAGATGAAAAAGTGTACAACACAAAAGGTTTGAGAAAGTCTGGAGTGGTTAAAGAAGGAGCATTGATGATGGCCTTTTTGATTAACTCAAATGACTCTTTTTCATTTTTACCCCATTTGAAGATTTCATTTTTTCTTATCATTGATTGAAGGGGTAAAACAATCTGTGAGAAATCTGGAACAAATCTTTTTACAAAATTGATTTGTCCCAGGAATGATTGCATGGTCTCTTTTTTATGTGGGAGAGGAATCTTTTCAATTTATTGGATTCTATCAAGATCAATATAAATTCCTTTCTTGGACATTATAAACCCGAGAAGCTTGCCTTCTGCTAAAGCAAAGTATGAATTTTTGGGATTCAAATAAATGCCATATTTGTTGCACCTTTAAAAGATATGCTTTAGGTCATTCAAATGATTTTTTCTATTTCTAGAGTAGACTGTGATGTCATCTAGGTAAATAAAAATTAATTTATTAATTAGACCTTTAAAAGCAATATCCATGGCGCGTTGGAATGTAGCACCTACATTGATAAGTCCAAAAGGCATCTTCTGATAAGCATATGTTCCCCACTTGGTCCTGAATGTCATCTTTAACCTGTCATCTGGATGTACAAGGATCTGATTGTATCCTGAAAATCCATCTAGAAAAGACATTAACTCAGAACCTGCAACTAATTGCAATATTTTCTCCATGGTAGGAAAAGGAAAGTTATCCTTTTGACAAGCTCTATTCAGGTTTCTAAAATCAATACAAATCCTAATATCACCATTCTTTTTCCTTACAGGAACCATATTTGATACCCATTTTGAGTGTCTAACAGGAAAGATTATCTTTGCTTTTAAAAGTTTGTTCAACTCAGATTTGATTTGACTTTCAAGGTTTGGATGAATCTTTCTCAACTTCTGTTGAACTGGTTTCTCATTAGAAGTCATTGATATAGTATGTTGAATTACAGAGGAATCATCAGTCTTAAGATCTGAATAATCCCAAGCAAAGATACTTTTATATGTTTTCAACAACTTGATGAATGATATCCCTTCTTCAAATGAAAAACCAAGACCTAGGTTGAAATTTTGAGGTTTTTCATTTGTCCCTAGGTTTACTACTTCAAATCTCAGAGTAGAACTCTGAGTCTTGGAGTTGATAATCTTCTTAAATCGGTATTTCAAATCATAGAGATCTTCCATTTTGACTACAGATTTCGGAATTGGGTTTTGATCTTGTTTATGGTTGATTTGAAAGTCATGCTTATGTTCATCTATGATTTGTTCCTCATAAGATCCTTCAAATGTAAGGAAATCGATTATATCAGCATCATTATTAAGCACTCTCCAATTTGTTACATTATCAGGAATGGATGGTCTGAAAACTAACTCTATGGAAAATCTATCTGGACTAAATTCTTCTAAAGGTATAGGCCTAGACGCTACATTGGCAAATAAGTCAGCACTTGCATTTTGTAATATGGGGACTGAAGAAATGTTAAACGCAGTGAAATAATAAGTAAGATTCTGGGCTAAAGATTGATAATGTTTGAGATGCCCAAACACGCAATGGATTGTGTTTCTTACCTATTTAATAACTATTTCCGAGTCTCCATATACTTGCAAATACTTGACATTAAGGCCAATGGCTTTGTACAACCCTTGAATCAAAGCTTCATATTTTGTGGTATTGTTAGTGCATTGAAATTCAAGCCTACATACTAGCATGGTTTCTCTCCTTGCAGGCTGATTAAGGTGCATCCTTCACCTGCACCATCTTCAGACTTGAAACCATCAAAATCAAGAGTCCAAAATAGTGATTTATTTACAACTTTATCAACTACATCTAGACACTTGGAAGAATCTATTTGTGAAAAATTTTCTATCTGAGATATTACAACATTATTTGGAAAGGGAGATTTTTGAGCATTAAAGGATCCCAAGAGTCACTCAACCGAGTAGTTTGCAATAATGTTATTGGTGAAGGCTACAGGTTCATTGCTTCCCTTGAGATCAGTGACTGTGTACTTCATGAATTTTTCACAGTCTACTCTGATTTGGTTAGGTTTACTGTTGTGTGGCAACCACATGTGAGACCTGTTAGCGCTTGAATTTGGCCTCAGGCTGAAAAAGACAAAATCCAAGGCAACATCAAACCACTTAGCCTCGTAGCTAGCCCTACGGGGACAGGAGAGGGCTCTCTCCGGGTCTATCTCGGCAAAAGGTTTTCAAAGGGCTGAGATGACCAATAAAGAACACTGATTTTAGGCTAGTAAACTGATAGGGAAAGTTTGATTTTAAATTTTTAGAGTTTTGCTGGAAAACTAAGCACAACAATTTTGGGTGCGGGAATGAGGCACAGTTTTTGCAGAGCTCTTTTTGGGGCAAGGTAGGAGATTGTCTTGATGCCTTTAAAGTAATTGAATGGATAGGAATGACCGATGAGGAGCTAAAGAGAGCAAGAAACCTTCGAGAGTTCTCCTTAGACAGATGAAAACATAGATATTAAGCAAACTTAAAGGCAGAGCATAGAAACCATGAATTCTACCTTAACACTCATTTACTTAATTTGAAAAAAAGAGGAGTAGGAAAATGATACACATAACAAACTTACAAGTACATGAGAAACACACCATCAACACAAATCACCACAGGAATCCCAAATAGTGCTGCAAAACCTTGGTCTTTCCTTTGCCAAAATTGCAGAGATACAAAGAGTAATACAGTCTAAGCTTATCCCTCAAGAGTCCAACCATGAAAATGACTAAGAAAATACATAATATAGGCAAGCTAACACATTTCCTTGCCTCTAGGGGTCGAGCTCACCATCCTAGGAGCTGTTTCAACCAATTCTAAACTGAGCACTACAATCTAGGCAATCAAAACAACTTGCCTCTATAAGCTAGGAAACCAATTCATTCATTAATTTTTTGCCATTTTATGAATGAATATTCTAGAATAGGTAAAAAAGTGTCATTTCAACATGAAATTACATCAATTACATCAAAGAGGATGAAAAATCCCACCAAAAAGTCAAAACTAGTCAATGCTGCGTTTTCCTGAGCTGAAGGTGCAAAACTGGCAAATTTTCCCAACGCGTAGCGCGCCTTTCAGGCCACTTTTGAGGCACTTCCCGACATCCAAATGAGGCACAAGTGGGATTTTTGGAAAGGTCTAGATGTCTACTCTCTAGCCCAAGTGGAATTTCTCAATTTGGTGGCCATTTTCCCCTCCAAAATTGCAATCTCCCAAGACTGCTTCCTGTGTGTCCAAAAAGTGGCAGAAGGTCATTTTTTGCTTGTTTTTTGACCTTTTGGAGGCTCAAATCTCCATGAAACTTCTTGGCAGTGGCTGAGCAAGTGCATTTTGTCATGAAAAATCCAAAAATGCTGAGTTTTCATGAAATGGACCTCCCCAACTTAAGGGTAGCGCGCGGCATGCTACGCGTTGAGGGCAAAAACCTGTTTTTGGCACAAAAAATTCAAAATTGACCAAAATTGCTCCAAATTTCCTGAATTTTGAGCTGGAGGTGTATCATTGAGCACCATGCTCCCTCAAGGTGGCCTCAGCCAAAATCTGAAGCGGATCGGGCCTTTTCCTCCGTTTTAGTGCCTTGGCCAAGCGTGCTTTGAGTACCTTCATTTTTGCTTTGCACACATGCATGCGGGCCCAATAATGGTTCTTCATGTGGTGGAGCATGTCTTTGTCCCTGTTTGCCTTGGCTATCAACCTCTCTAAATGAGTGTTCACCTGAATGAGCATAGAGCTTTTCTCCTTAGGTGTCAAATCACCGGGTCTCTTGCGAGCCAAGTTCCGGTCTTCTCAGATCCTCCGCAACTCATCAAGAGTGTGTTCATCCTCTAATTGCTTGTTGCGCTGCTCTAAGTATGTGATTGTCCAATTTGCCATTTCCAACTTTTGCTGCAACAAGTCATTTTCAGCCCTTAGTTGCTGGATGATCTCCTTTGGCTCTAAGCTAGGAGAACTGATATCAAGGTCAACAATATCTATGCATGGATCACCTGATGGCCCCTCATCAATCTTGGGCTGCTTGCCTCTCTCTTGTACTTGTGCTGCTGTCGAAAGCGAGGCCCCTTCCACCTGATGTGGAGATAACACTCGCTGTGCTGATGAAGAAGGCGAGACCCCTTCCACCTGATGTGGAGATAATACTCGCTGTGCAGATGCAAATAAGGCCCTGTGGCCTCTCTGATATGTAGCATACGGTGGAGTGCTGACATGCTCTGGCTCAGGAATGTCAAACTGATGTGAAGGCCCTCCCTCATCATGGACAATCTCGGGAGGTGGCTGTGGCACCATGAAAAAGTCGCGAGAAATGAAATCCTCCCAAGCAATACCCTGCTGTGCCAACTGATGCATCACTATGATCTCGATCAGTGCATAATGATATATACTTTTGAGCTGCTGTGCGGGGTTCTTCCTTTGCACTACGGGCACCATCTTCTCTATATTTCGGCACATGAAAAATGGAATGTTCATCATTCGTACCTGGGTGAAATGCATCAACAAACGGATATGGTACGAATATAAACGTGAAAATCTGCCCTCACAAGTGAAATAACGCATAATGAGCCTCATCAAGGGTGCATACTCATCCCTTAGGAATCTGAAAGGAAAAATAGCAGTAAGGTGCCTCATGCATCCGGGTTTGATGTATGGTTGATAATGAAATTTGTCTAGCAGCTTGCGCTTGGTCCATTCTTCCCCAACATTTGGTATCCCGGTGGCTTGAGCAACAATTTCAGGTGATAGGGTGAAGTCCACTCCTGCAAGGTTCACATGGCCATTGTGCAAATGTAGGACAAACAAGCGGACCAATTCTCTATGGTGTTGAATTTGTGAGATCCTCTCACAATATCCAAAGCATGATTGATACTGAAAACATGACATTGCAAGTGGACAGGCTTGCAATTGAGCCAAAGAAGTGGGCTCTTCCCTGACATGTCGACCACCCTTACCACCCTTGTGATGCCTCCTTGGCACTTCTACCTCTGGTGTTGAATCACTGTCATAACTCTGCTCATAATTTGATTCGGTTTCTGACATGGTTTTGAAGGCAAGATGGCTGAAATGTATTGCTGACTTTGCACCCAATCAATTGTTGTTTGACTTTTTCAAATGCTGCAATGGACTTGAGAGAAAAATCGATTTGATGGCTTGCTGGCAATTTGTTGAGCAGAAAACCCAACGCGTAGCACGCCCTGCCCAACGCGTAGCGCCCCTCTGACGCGTAGCGCACGTGCAAAATAACACTGAGAACAGCTCCTTGACGCATAGCGCGCCCCTCCTGACGCGTAGCGCGCCTCTGAAACTGCTCACTTTGCTCAAGAACTCCTAAAATCGCCTTTGCAAGGTTTCACTTAGCTTTTGAGAGGAAAATGAGTTGCTAATGAAGAGTGATGTGCTTTTATAGGCTTCCTTTTGATTTTTACTTGCCCAAAACCCACTTTGTAATGTTTTGAGTGTTGACACTTTTTGAATTAATTGGCTCTGATTTTTGGTTTCTTTTCTTTGAAAAATTGGTTGAAATGATGATTTCTTCTGAAAATTTTTCCAGGGATCACTTCTAGGATGCTTTGGCAAAGGAGACCAAGGCTGCACTTCGACATTTGAAGAATTTGAGATTTTGAGAATTTTTACAAAAATGAGATAATGACCTTTGTTTTCAAAAACAAAGTTTTTGAGAACAAGGTGAAAATTTAGCTGTACAATGATGAGAATTTTTTGAAATAATGTTTAATGAAGGACATCCCTCTGGCCTGTTGGTCCTTTATGACCTCTCAAGACAAAAATGGACTCAACCCTAGACCTAAGACCTTAAAACTTAAAGCAAGATGAATGACCCTTTGAGGATTTTATTTACTTGAACAAACCTGAACCAGCAGTGCCAAACAAGAGGGGAATAAAGACACACACTCCCTCCACCAGGATTATGGCATGCCTAACGGAATGCAACATGATCACATTGATGGGACACCTAATCATGAAATGCAAAGAGCTTTGATCTCTGGTAGAGGGTTACTAGACCGACTCTAACAAGACCAATCAGTTGCAAAGTATCCATGCAACTTTTCAGACCAATCCCTATTTAGAATTAAACCATAAAATTTAGGGATATCAGCCACTAGAATATCGATTATCTACGAAACTTTGGATTAGAGGAAATCTTGATTGAAACTCATGCTATCTCTCCAAGTACCTCTACTTTAGTTCTGTCCAATTGAACTATGTGTACAACATATTTTTGAGGTGTAATATTCAATTTTGTGCACACAGTTCTTGGCATAATATTCAAAGAGGCTCCTGAATCAACAAGGAAATTATGTACATTTCTGTTGAAAATATCATAAGTAAGAAGAAATGGAGGTGCATGAGAGATAGACCTATCACCTATCAAAACTAAATCTGAAGGATTTAATTTGTTTGAAGATGAAGGAGGTTTTCCCATATCATAAGCAACTTGAGTGCCCACGATGGATGGAAAAGGAGCTACAAGAACCGCTTTTAACTCTCTGAGTAGAATTTTTTTTTTTGTTTGAGTTTAGTGAGCTCATGTAATGAAATATTTTCTCTTGTCTTTTTCATATCTTCGACTATGTTATATTCTATTGTATTCGAGATTACTAATGTTTTGGAAGTAGTTGGAGGATCTAGTGGAATAAAATCAGTTTGAGTAGTCTTAGATTTCTTACTTACAGGAGTAGCAGTTTTCTGTTTCTGAATTGTTGTAGACATATCAGGAGAGTTCTTGTAGTTATTGGCATAGCGTATGCTTCTTCTTCAGTTGGAAGAATAAAGTCCCACATTTCGTTTAACTTGACTTATTCTTCAGTTTCAGCTTCTTCTTCAGTTGGCGAGTCTTCTTCTGTTTTTGGATCAGACTCAGCATTAGAAATAGTATTTGGTGGCTGAGATGTAGAAGAAGGATTTCTTTTAAATGATAAAAAAGGTTTCTTGGGAACAGATGATTCCGCAACCTGTTTCTTGATTTCGACCATTTCATTGGACGTGGTCTTCAACACTTTTTGAAGGCCTTCAAGGTTGAAAGGGTCCTTTGGAGTTTTCTTTTTTGAATCATCCTTGAATGTTACTTTCTTTGATTTCCTTTTGTTTGTCTGTGACCTCTTTTCTAAAGCAATGATTCTTCTTTCTACAGACAGAGCTTCCTTCATGTTTTCTACAAGGGTAGCCTTATTGGCTCTATCTACAAAAATTGCGATATTAGAAGGGAGGGAGGATATGTACCATTCTATTTGTACATCCACTGCAAGTTTTGAGGCAGTTGGGATTTTGTTTAGTAACTTGTTAAATCTGGAGTTGAAGTCTTTGATCCTTTCATCTGAATTTGCTTTTAAGTTGGAAAGATCATTGATTAAGGATGCTATAGTCCTGTCATCACCAAATTTTGCAAGAAATACTTCTTGAAAAGTATCCCAGTCTCTTATTGAGCTTGCTGGAAGGGAAAATACCAAGATCCAGCAGATGATTGGAAAGTATCAGGAAACAGTCTAATTACGACATCTTCATGTGCAACTCCATTAAGATTCATGGCTAGCATAAAGTTATTTAGATGTTCTTCAGCAGGAATACCATCATCAGGATTGTACTTAGGTAACCATTTTTCTGGGTTCGCTGGGAGAGCATTTGGATTTGTTGGCATTATGACACAGGCTTGGCACTATGGCACAGGTATTGTCCTTGATGGCAACACACTCGGAAAATCACTCAGTTGGCAGTTCAGGATCACAGGCTCTCAGAACAAAGGAAAAGAAGGTATACACAGGTTCTCATTGATCAAGCCGCGTATACACATAGTTTCACAGACCAAAAGGCACGTATGCGTATACACGCACTTTCATGCACAGAAAAGCGCATACATTTGGGAAAACTTGGTTTTTTGTCCTTGGTATTCAGACCTATGGTTTTGGACCATGGTATCTCGTCCGAAGTTTTGAACCCAGGTATTGGTTCTAAATGGTTTTTGGACCATGGTATTGAGTAAGGCCTAAGACTATAAAAGGGGAAGGAGATCATTAGGAAAATACACTTAAGGATTGAATATCTTATGAAGAAAAAGATATAGAATACTGGTCATTGGGTTATGGTGCATAGTTGGATTTGAATCAAGGAGGAACCTGAGCGCTAGGAGAAGGATAAGTTCTATTGATGGGTCAAGATCTTAAGGCTTGAAGAGAAGTATCTTTATGTGATTTTAATATGTTATATTTGGTGCATGACTTGATCTATAAATCTGATAATCTAGGTATAACTGATGTGTGAATAGTTGAAAAGGATAAATTATCTTTTATAGATCTGTACGCAGGTTCAACACAGCAAAGGCGCGTATACGCGCTGGTTCGGTAATTGAAAAAAGCGTATACACAGGTTTGCCTTAATATAACAGTGTATGCATGCACGTTTTACATATTGAAGTAGCGTACATCTCTTAAAATATGTTTTAGCTACTTATGTTCACTGCTACAGTGTTCTGGGTTCAGGATTGGTTTCTGGTTACTATTATTGTATTCTAGTTACAACATTCAGAAAAGTGACTGTTTGATTCAGTTTTGGTGGGTACATAGGAGATTGGTTGATGCAGGTATATTTGAAGTTTGATTGATGGATCCAGTCTGAAAATTTATGAAACGTGGTCCCTGGAAGAAGAAAGAAGGTTGTAGCCTTCTGTAGGTCAGCACCTACGTACTAATACATCAGCTAGTGTAAAAGCTAAGGGGGTTGTAGCTCCCTTCCAGGAGAAGCTGGAGAATGAGAGAAGGTTGTAGCCTTCTGCAAGTAGAAGCCTGCGTACTAGTATAAGACTGCACCAGTACAAAAACATTGTAAAAAGAAGTTTCTAATTAAAAGAAGATAGAGACGAATTGCAGCAGGTGGTTTTCACTCACATTGGATTTCCACCTTATATCTTGTGTTCTTGTGTGTGACTGTCTGCTCTATTTCATTGTTCCTAGTTACTATTTATATGGTTCTGATGCACAAATTAATGATCAACATCTGAAGAATAAATTAAATTATAAGTCTGCAGGTTATACGTTAGTTTCCTTAACTGCAGTTGTGTATATACGCAGTTTTCACTAACTGAAGTAGCGTATACAAATTTAATTATGAAATGAAAAATAATTGACTTGATAATACTGATTCACCCCCCCCTCTCAGTATTATTTCCAACAATTGGTATCAGAGCAGGTCCTTTAGAAGAAGCTTGATCGCTTGAAGGAAGATCTATCATCATGAGCAACTACGAAAAAGAGGCATCTATCAGGCCACCAATTTTTTATGGGAGCAACTTCATCTACTGGAAGGTAAGAATCACAACCTATCTTCAATCTCTTGGAACAGAAGTTTGGGATATCGTAGAAGGAGGATACACATTTCCAGCAACAACTCCTACAGATACAGTAGGTAAAAAGCAGTATGAAACAAATGCAAAGGCTGTCAATACTCTACTGGGGAGTCTATCACAATCAGAATTCGTCAAGGTTATGCAGCTCAAAACCACCAAAGAAATATGGGACAAGATCATTCTAAGCTATGAAGGAGACGATCAGGTAAAACGTGCAAAATTGCAATCTCTCAAAATTCAATATGAAACTCTCAAAATACACAATGATGAAAGTGTAGCTAATTATTTCCTACATATAGATGAAATTGTTAACCGCATGAAAAATCTGGGTGAAGAGATAAAAGAAGTCACTTTAGTTGAAAAGGTTCTAAGATCCTTGTCTTCTAAGTTTGAATCAAAAGTTTATGCCATAGAAGAAAAGTAGAATCTTCAAAGTATTACTATGTCACAACTGCATGGAATCCTAACCGCTTTCGAAATGAGAAAAAGGGGGTCCATCAGACATGAGAGAAGCCGCATTCAAAGCTTCACAAAAAGGAGAATACAATGAGTCAGAACATACGTCAGAAGGAGAGGAAGAATCAAATTTTGTTAGGAACCTTCAACGGGGCTCTGGAAGATTCAGAGGTAAGTTACCTTTCAAATGCTTTGCTTGTGGAAGAGTCGGTCACTATGTAGCCAAATTTCCTCATAAAGATAAGCTTGATAAAGGTAAGGAACCAGTTAAATGGAATAAAAAACAGAGTGTAAGTAAGAAGAATTATTATACACATGAAGACAACGATGGACTTTCAAATAGTGATGAAGATGAACATGGTAATGATTATAGACTTTTGATGGCTTTTGAAGATGATGATTTCTTGGATGCTATAGATGAAGATGATCTCTATGAAGAAATTTCTAAACTTAAAATTTGTTTAGAAGAAAAGAGTATGATTATAGATACTCTGACATTCCAACTTGCTGAAAGGGAAAAACACAATGAAAAGTTAGAATGTGAAATTGTGGGACTTAGAAAAGATATTGAGAAAACAAAAGCTCTTAATCTTAGATTTGATAAAGGATTTGAAACTTTAGATGAGATCATCAAAGTGCAGCATTCTCCTCTAATAAAGATAGGTCTTGGATATATTGAAGAATCTTCTTGATCACAGAAGCCATCCACCTCCAAAAGTTATCTTGATGTAGCAAGGAGAAGTGAACAGGTTGACAACGGCAAAAAAGATATAAAGCGGATCACCAGGTAAATCGGGGTCAATCTACTTCAAGGATGAACAGAAGCTACAACCAACTACAGGTAAATCATTCCCAATTTGCTTCAAGAATGAATGTCAATGGAAACTACAATCACATGGTTAGTAGATTTGATAATCGTAGGAATTTCTTTAATGGACAATGTTTTTCATGTCATAACTTTGGACACAAAGCTGCTCAATGTGTTGCCTACAAGACCATCATGACTAGAGAAACACAAAATCAAAGGAGTATGACTGGGATCATGAAGAGGACCTACAATAATTTTTCTGCTCTTGAAAATGAAATAGAATGCTCTATTTGTAACAACTTCGGTCATGAAGATTCTGAATGTAGGAGTAAGTTTCGGCAAACATCTCAGAAGGAGCAAGCGTCATCGAGCCCAAAACATGGAGAAGAAAGAACCACAAACAGAAAGATGTGGAATAGCCTTATATGCTGAAGTTCAGGAAAATCAGTGGTACATCGACAGTGGATGCTCAAAACATATGACATGTGATAAAGAAAAACTTCAATCATATAGGCCTTAGAAAAGGAAAAGAAGGTCTCATTTGGAGATGACACCCTTGCACTGATAAAAGTTAAAGGCTCTGTTCTTTCAAAAGAAAAGGTCAAAGCTGGAAATGTTATGTATGTTGATGGCTTAAAGCATAATCTATTGAGTGTTAGTCAAATGTGTGATCAAGGAAATGAGGTAGTATTTCGATCAAATGGATGTATTGTTCGTGAGCTTGATATAGGAGAAACAGTGATCAAAGGCATAAGAACTCCAAATAATTTATACATACTAAGGGTAGGATAGAAACAATGCTATCTAACCAAAAATGATGAACACTAGCTATGGCATAGAAAATTGGGGCATCTGAGCTTCCCTCAGATAAGGAAAGCATGAAAATATCAGGATGTTCGCGATCTTCCTGACATCATAATTCCAGACAATACAATATGCAAATCATGTCAGTTTGGTGAGCAAACAGAACACATTTCCCTGAGAAGGAAGGATCAGTTAGTAGGCCGCTTGAACTTGTCCATACTAATTTATGTGGTCCATCAAGGAAAATGTCACCTCAAGGAGAAGAATATTTTATATTGTTCATTGACGAATTTTCCAAGATGTGTTGGATAGAACTTCTGAAGCATAAAGACGAAGCTTTTGAAAAGTTCAAAGCTTTCAAAGCCTTGGTTGAAAATGAATCAGATCGCAAAATCAAATGTCTCAAGTCTGATCGAGGAGGGGAATTTACCTCGAATGAATTTTTCAACTTTTGTGAAGAACATGGAATAAGAAGGGAATTTTCTATTGCAAGGACTCCTCAGCAAAATGGAGTGGTAGAAAGGATGAACAGAACGGTTCAACAAATGGCTCGTGCTATGCTTGATGAGTCTGGAACTCCTGCAACCTTCTAAGGTGAAGCTGCATTTGTCGCTGTTACTATTCTCAACAAAACAATTGTCCAGGTAAACAACACGCAAACTCCTCATGAACTTTGGTATGGTAAGAATCCCACTGTAAAATACTTCAAAGTTTTTGGAAGAAAATGTTACATCAAAAGGACTGATGAAAAGCTTGGCAAGTTTGAACCTAGAGCAGATGAAGTCATTCTCCTTGGTTACTCTTCCAGAAGTAAAGGATATAAGTGTTACAATAAAAGACTTGGTAAAATTGTTGAAAGTATTGATGTGGTGATTGATGAAGTAGGCAACAATCCAAAATAGATAAAAACTGAAGATTTTGAAGATGATGAGGACTATCCTTCGACATCAAATCAGAATAATGATGAAGAAGAAACCTATGAGGCACCAAAAGAACAGATAAGGGTAGAAGAAAAGACTCCATCCAAGTACGTCCATAAGAACCATCCAGAGACTCAAATTTTTGGGCAGAAAGAGGCAGGTGTACAAACTAGAAGAAATATTACAGAAGCTTCAAGTTATCTAGCATTGCTCTCCTCCGTTGAACCACGAAATTTTAGTGAAGCATGCAAAGATGAGTGCTGGGTCAAAGCCATGAATGAAGAACTTGAGCAGATTGAAAAGAATAACACTTGGGAGTTGGTTCCTAGACCAAATGATAAAAATGTCATAGGGACAAAATGGATATTCAAAAACAAGCTGAATGAAAATGGAGATGTTATTAGAAACAAGGCCAGACTTGTTTGTAAAGGGTATGCTCAACAAGAAGGTATAGACTTCGAAGAAACTTTTACACCAGTTGCCAGACTTGAAGCCATAAGAATGTTCCTTGCTCTTTCTAGTTTTCAGAAGTTCAAAGTATATCAAATGGATGTGAAATCTGCCTTTCTAAATGGAGACTTAGAAGAAGAAGTGTATATTGAGCAACCAGATGGATTTATCCTTGGAAATGATCCAAAACTTTTATGCAAACTCAAAAAGGCTCTCTATGGTACTAAACAAGCTCCAAGAGCTTGGTATCATCGTCTGGACAAATACCTTCATCAACAAGGTTTTTCAAAAGGATCAGCAGATAACAATCTATATATAAAAATTGACAATGACAAATTGCTAATACTTGTTGTGTATGTTGATGATATCATCTTTGGTAGCAATGAAGAAGACATGAGTCAAAAATTTTCCTTGGTGATGCAAAAAGAATTTGAAATGCCCTGCTTGGTGAGCTCACATACTTTCTTGGTTTGCAAGTCCAACAAAACAAAGACGGTATCTTTCTATCACAAACCAAGTACCTCAAGCAGATCTTGAAGAAATATGGCATGGAAGAGTCGAAACCAGTATGTACCCCTATGGTAACAGGATGCAGCCTTAGCGCAAATGATGAATCAGGAGTAGTACATCAACCAACCTATAGATCCATGATTGGTAGTCTGCTCTATCTAACAGGTACCCGACCAGACATCATGCATGCAGTTGGAATAGTCGGAAGATTTCAGGCAAATCCAAAGGAAACTCATCTTCAGGCAGTTAAAAGAATTTTCAAATATCTTCAAGGAACTCAAAACTATGGCTTATGGTATCCTAGAGATACTGATCTCACACTTCATTCATATACAGATGCAGATTGGGCAGGAAGCGTGGAAGACAGAAAAAGCACTAGTGGTGATGCATTCTTTATGGGATCCAGATTAGTGTCTTGGTTCAGCAAGAATCAAAGTTCAATTGCTTTATCTACAGTTGAAGCAGAATATGTGGTTGCTGCATCTTGCTGCACACAACTCCTTTGGATGATGCAAAAATTGAAAGACATTCAAATCACTTGTACTCCACCTATATCCATTCTATGTGATAATACAAGTGCAATCAGCATCTCAAAGAATCTTGTCATGCATTCCAAGACCAAGCACATACCTATCAAATATCATTTTCTTCGGGAACAAGTGCTTGAACAAAAAGTCAAATTGGAATATGTTCCCTCCAAGAAACAGGTTTTGATATATTCACCAAACCACTACCCAGGGAGACATTTGAATACCTCAGAGAGAAGCTGGAAGTAGTTGATGCATCATCTTGTTGTTGACACTTTTCTGTTTCAGAGAAAAGTGGGTGTACGCGAGTTTCATGAAGAGTATCTGCGTACATACGCAGGTTTCAGTGGACACAGTCACGTATATGTTGGTTTGAAGAAAAACAGTGGACCAGACTCAGGATGAAAAGAGTCTGTTGTGGGTCTGATCATCTGGCACAGGTTCAGGGGGAGCATATACTTCTAATAGTGCATTGTTGGCATTACCTTAGAAGATCTTGGTACAATTTCACAGTTGCTTCTGATTCAGGTGGAACAGGTGCAGAGAGAGATCATGGTTGCTGGTCTGGATGGTGATTGACAGATGCTGCTGATGATAGTTGCTGATATTTGGTCTCTATGTCATGTATTTCCTTTAGTATCAAGGTCATGAGACGACCTATTTTGTTTCCCCACTATGCCTGAGATGGATGTTTGTATAAGCCTTTGGTGATAGGAAGGTCATTTATGATGTATAGGGTCATGTTCTTTCTTGTAGAACATATTTTTGCAAACCTTGCCTACAGTTAGGGGGAGCATAGACAGCACAATAGAGTAGATACTTCAGCATGTACTCAGGGGAAGCATAACCCTTTTCCCTTGATGACAAAGGGGGAGAATGAATTTAAGTAACTTGGGGTTGCCTTCAAGTCCACAGGGGGAGATTATTGGCATTATGACACAGGCTTGGCACTATGGCACAGGTATTGTCCTTGATGGCAACACACTCGACAAATCACTCAGTTGACAGTTCAGGATCACAGGCTCTCAGAATAAAGGAAAAGAAGGTATACGTAGGTTCCCATTGATCAAGCCACGTATACACGCAATTTCACAGACCAAGGCGCGTATGCGTATACACGCACTTTCATGCACAGAAAAGCGTGTACATTTTGGAAAACTTGGTTTTTGGTCCTTGGTATTCGGACCTATGGTTTTGGACCATGGTATCTTGTCCGAAGTGTTGAACCTAGGTATTTGGACCCAAGTATTGGTTCTAAATGGTTTTTGGACCATGGTATTGAGTAAGGCCTAAGACTATAAAAGGGGAAGGAGATCATTAGGAAAATACACTTAAGGATTGAATATCTTATGAAGAACAAGATCTAGAATACTGGTCATTGGGTTATGGTGCATAGCTGGATCTGAATCAAGGAGGAACCTGAGCGCTAGGAGAAGGATAAGTTCTATTGATGGGTCAAGATCTTAAGGCTTGAAGAGAAGTATCTTTATGTGATTTTGATCTGTTATATTTGGCGCATGACTTGATCTATAAATCTGATAATCTAGGTATAACTGATGTCTGAATAGTTGAAAAGGATAAATTATCTTTTATAGATCTGTACGCAGGTTCAGCATAGCAAAGGCGCGTATACACGCTGGTTCGGTAATTGAAAATAGCGTATACGCAGGTTTGCCTTAATATAATAGCGTATGCACACAGGTTTTACATATTGAAGTAGCGTACGTCTCTTAAAATATGTTTTAGCTACTTTTGTTCACTGCTGTAGTGTTCTGGGTTCAGGATTGGTTTCTGGTTACTGTTATTGTATTCTGGTTACAGCATTAAGAAAAGTGACTGTTTGATTCATTTTTGGAGGATATAGAGGAGATTGGTTGATGCAGGTATATTTGAAGTTTTATTGATGGATCTAGTCTGAAAATTTATGAAACGTGGTCCCTAGAAGAAGAGAGAAGGTTGTAGCCTTCTGTAGGTCAGCACCTACGTACTAGTACATCAGCTAGTACAAAAGCTAAGGGGGTTGTAGCTCCCTTCCAGGAGAAGCTGGAGAATGAGAGAAGGTTGTAGCCTTCTGCAGGTAGAAGCCTGCGTACTAGTATAATACTGCGCTAATACAAAAACATTGTAAAAAGAAGTTTCTAATTAAAAGAAGATAGAGACAAATTGCAGCAGGTGGTTTTCACCCACATTGGGTTTCCACCTTATATCTTGTGTTCTTGTGTGTGACTGTCTGCTCTATTTTACTGTTCATGTTTACTATTTATATGGTTATGATGCACAAATTAATGATCAACATCTGAAGAATAAATTAAATTATAAGTCTGCAGGTTATACGCTAGTTTCCTTAACTGTAGTTGCGTATATACACAGTTTTCACTAATTGAAGTAGCGTATACAAATCTGATTTTGAAATGAAAAATAATCGACTTGATAATACTGATTCCCTCCCCCCCCCCCCCCCACAATATTATTTCCAATAGGATTAGCAACTAGAACAGCACCAAGATTTATCCAAGGTTCAGCAGGCTGATTGGCCATAACTTGAGTCGGAGACTGGGGAAGATGGGAAGGCCAGTCCAAAAGTAGGTATAGATGGCGAAGAACTTACTACTGGTTTAGTACTGCTAATAGCAATACTAATTGAAGAAGTGGATTGTTGAGAAGAGGTGGATTGAGTAGAAGTGAATGGATGGAAAGGTGAAGTGATCTCGCTGGTATCTGATTCAGATCTTGATGTGATAACTTTCTTACATTGTGAAGGAATGGGAAACTCAAAAGGAGTTACTCCAAGCCTTTCACTTTGTAATCTAGTTAATACACCAGTTTCTCGTAATAAGGAAGTGACACTTTCTTCAGAAGCTTTGGGCCTCTCTAGTTTCTCGGCAGAAATGGATATCTGTTCCAATTTCTGTATCAAAGAGTGAACTTCGGGAGACTCGGGAGTGTAATCTGAAGGAGGTGGTTGTCTTAATACTTTAGGAGATGAGGGAGATGTTTCTACAACTTCATATTTCTGATCCGGAGATTTTGAACGAGATCTAGAAGGTGTAGAAGTTGTGGAGGGGTTTTGACTCTTATGAATGTTTTTCGATTGATCTTTAGGTTTATATGCCATTCATAGTCAAATGGCCCTCCTTCTAGCGCCAAAATGTTGAAACCTCATATTTCTGCTACTCCAACATGGGGGATAACCACCCGGTCTAGACCTTAAAGACATCTCATTTTCTGTTTGAAGTGGTGGCTCTGACTGGGGATGATGGGACCAGTTTCCCAGTGTGGGTTTTAAAATGAGAGTGGGTGGTTTTCAAGAGATTGCAGTAAGGATAGTGATAACTAATTGGCATATTCCATCATGCAATCTCTAACTAACTTAATCTAATATAAACCCAGGTATTCTGTGTGATATGAAATCCAAAAAGATATCTATTTGACATGTGATAATATAGATCAATCACGCATTAAACAGAGGTGATAACATGTAAAGATAACTTCTTTGACTAAATAGTTATTCAAGAAATGTATAAACTATATCGCATATATCTTATGATTATATATGAAAATAAACAATTTCAGCTAGGCATCATATAGTACTGCAATTAACGCGTAACAGAAAGAACATATCTCATATACAATTCATGAAAATGAAGTGTTATCACTAATTAAACAAAAACAGAACTAATCATACAAGATAGAAGTACCATATGTGTGAAGTTATGATCATTTTACTAATGACATAGATCAGCTCCTTTCTTCAGATCAAATTATCATCCAAGAATACAATAGTGCATCAATAAAGGAAAGTAGTCTGATATTTAAATGAAACGACCGTGTTCCATAATTTCATCAAGGCATTCACAAACTTATAGAAGTGCATTCTTTGCAAATGTTTTTGATAAAATTATGGACCCTTCTCTAAATGCATGAGAAGGGTATAAATACTATTCTAACTAATGTTCAAAACTAGATTATACAAAAATTTGAGGAGGTTTCCAACAACCTTCCTCCTAACTAGTCAACTAACTCTAAAAATAAAAGTGACTTAATGAGGAGAGGTTATAATGATGACTGGATGTCTGCTAGCTTCTTTTTGGAATCGCATATATTGGCCATCAGTTTGACTTGAGGAGGTGCCCCAAACTGTGTTCTGACCTGTCCTGCGAAAATAACATCTGTGAGAGATGGCATCATCCGCTAAGTTTAATGGAGTGAGAAATTGAGGGTCATGATTTGGCTATGTGGCTTGACAAGGTATTGCCAATATGCCTCCGAGTCAGTCTTTGCTAACTTTGTGATTTCTTCCCTTTGGATTTCTTCTTTTTCCTTCCAGCTTTTATGCAAGTCATTTAAGTCTAGCAGTATTTTTGGGTTGCCTTATTTCACCAGGTTGGTGGCATGCAAAGTGTGGTTTACTGCTTTTACTATGTTCTTTGACACCCTTGCTACTCTTGCCACTGCTAATTTAGCCTGCTTGATCTGCACATCCCAATACGTGAATAGAATGTCCTTATGTGTCTCCTCAATCTCAGGAAGATTAGCTCTCCTTCCTTCCTTTGTTTCTTTTCATTTGATGAATTCTGAGATCCTTGTATTTAGATCAGTAAATTCAGTTCTTTGGTCAATCACTGGTGATCAGATAAGGAGTGATATGTGACATCCTTTGGCAAAATTGCTCTTACTGTTTTGATAAAAGGGAATTTAGCTCTAGTGCCTCTTTGATAAATTCATCAACAGTAGGGACATCTTCATATTTTTCCATGGCCTCTTGCAATTCTTGAATTTGCATGCTCTTCGCAAAAATGTCTACTTCATGGTTTATCTTTAACACTTCCATATTCTGCTGCAATTGAGCGATTTGTTCAGTAGCTTGCTGGTTCACATTCGCTTTTTTGATTTGCAGTTGTTGCTCAAGTTGCGCTATCTTCTCTTCATTCTCCCTTAACAAAATAGATATCTTTGTAGCTTTATCCATAGTGGCAGTTGCATATGCCCCTGTAAACTGCGACAGTCTGGTCAAATTTTCAGTTGGATTGGAAGGAATATCCTTCTAGACTATGTCCATCGGCTCATTCCTAGGTGGGATCTCGGGTGTCTCTACCCTCCTTCTTTTCCTCTGTCTCCTTACTACAACCTTGTGAAGTGGGTTGTAGAACACATCTAAAGGAGGAATTTTAGTCACCTTTAGGACAATTTCTAATGTGGGAAAAGAAGGAATGATTTCTATCTGCTGCGAACTTATCCCTTGCTCATCCATCAGCTCAGACTCTGTACTTTTTTGGGTATGCAGAGGAGTGTGATATTCCGTGATTTCCTATGCATCTGTTGTCTTAGGAGTGTCTTGTATCTTTTATTGAATTGGTTCCACTCCTGTTCCAAACTACTGCTATTGATCTTAGAATTGATATCTTTAGTTGGGTCACTTATAACTTGCTTTTCGGCTGACCTCCTGCTGGATTTCGTTGTATTCTCAGTGTCTTGGGCTTTCCCTGTATCCAGTGCTTTCCCTGTGTCCACTTGAGACTCTATGCGAGAATTTGGTCCCTCACTGTTGATGGTCACACTAGGTGTAGGTTTGTCCTTGATTTTTAACAAATGCAACGGACTTATTTTGAGCCTTTTGTTTTTGAATTCCTGAAAGCTTTCAAAATATTCAGGATTCATATTTTCCCTTGCCCACTCGAATGCTTGTTTGAATGATTCAAATGATTGTAAAAGGTCCTCATAATTGTTAGCCTCATGATTAAAGGGCTTAATATTCACTGCAGTAGTAATATTATGTGCTATTTTGTCTCGATCAAATTGTCTTTTTGGAAAAGTATGGAGCATGAGGCTCTCTAGGCTTACTGATTCGTTAGTTTCATGGTTGCTAATGAAAAGGGACCACACCGAATGGGAAAAGAAGGCCACAATGACTTTTTGTTATCTTTTAGGGTCTTGGTCAAGCCTTTTCCCACATTTTGGTGGGCTATAGCTCTTGCTAATAGTTTATCAGAGACATACAAAGGGAGGACATGCAGGTCCGTTGTACTACCAAAAACCATGATGTATGTAAGCCATTATTCAACAAAATACTTGCCTACTACGAGAAGGTCTGTAGCTGATTCTTTGGAAAACCTGGGGGCTTTCTTATTAAAAATCAATTGATGCAATGGCAAAATAACAGCATGGCATATTTTATAAAAATGGGGTATATAATGGGATTCCCAAATCTGTTTATGGCTGAAATGGATAGGGTAGGGGTCCTGCAAGGTCCATTTCCAACCCATGATTGGAAATTTAGTGCAAAAACAGATAGCATCCATGATGTATGCACTAAAATAAAATGGAGGAAGGTTCTCTATGGAGGAGGATCTCCTCTGATGATACTCAGAGATGACAGTGGCTAGGTTATCAAATAGGATAGTGGCCCAATTCATTATGTGGGAATTGACACATGCAACAATTAACGCGATCCATTCTATGGAAAACTTAGCATTATTAGGTAATCCGTATTGCCTACATAACATAGCAGCAGCATAGTTGTAGGGGTTTGCTAAGGAGGCTACAGGATACATACCATTTTATCAAATTTGAACTTGTTTTCTAGTACCCTCAGCCCTATATTATCTTGAAAGGTTCTTCATTTTTCTTTGCAAAGTTTGCCAAGTATGACTTGCCATATATGTCCTGAGGGTTAGGTATATGGTACATTTGCTTTAGGTCTTCAGCTTTGAATGACCCCATGAGCTCCATCCTCGAGTTCCTGAATTGCCTCTCTTCAACAGTGAGATATTCCACCATCCACCTAATCATATCGGTATATGGGAGTATTTTCGCTCTCGCTCCTATTCTGTGAAGGAAGGAACAAGCAGCATCTTTGAATTGGACTCCCAAAGGTTTTATTGAGTTAGTTGTTGCCTTTATGACAGTAATTTTTGGATGCTCATCCTCAAGCTTGTTGTATATGACTTCCCATGTTGTTGCTCCCCCATCGGTGCTGCAAACTGTATCATAGAATATAGGCGACATTTCTGATAGCTCAAACTCTATAATGCTCTGCTTTTTTCTGCTTTTGCATCACCTTTCACAATGACATGTCTTTTGAAGCTTGCCTGAAATGGAAGAGATATATCAGCATAGACGATATAGGGAAATTAAGGCTGAAAGCTCTCTGAAATGACTTTGAATCGTGGGAAGATTTCGAATGAGATATTTAGCGTTAACTAGCCATAACTTGAAACATCATTACCTCTCCTCGGGCTGCTAAATATTAATTACCCTGTCAAACCATTCATTATTATATTAAAAGAGAGTAACTTCCCACGCTTCGTGCTTTATTCACACATTGTTTAAACGTTGTAATATAGCGTTGCCTGAAGATAATGCGAAATGCGATTGCGAAAATCATAATATCGCATTTCGCAAATCGTTAAAGGATGACACAATGGCATGCATTATTTATTTGCGACTCTGCGAAGTGTGATCGCGTGTTCTCAAGGCGTTCTGATCGGAATATCGCAGCGAGGGGCTTTCATCACATACCATAATTCGGGATTTACTTAAAGATGTTTATAATTATCACATAGAAAAATGAGAAATGTGATTTGCGATAAAGATCCTAAGCTTGGGTTGTTTTCTAAGGGTTTCAAGGCAATTTCTTAAAGTTAGGATTTATTTTTCAAAGACTAAAAATTTTAAAAAGGGTCCCCATTTATATGTCAAATATCAACTATTATTCGTATAAATGGGGGGTTGTTACATAGTACAACACTTATGTAATAATTCTCAACTCAAATAGAAGGTCCTTTTGGAATTACACACTTCTCCTATAGGAGAACATATAATGTTCTTAAAAATAATACCAAAGGATCAAGAAATATTTTTTTGGGAAAGCATTAAAGAAATTGTACAAAATTTTGTGGTTGAATGTGTGGTCTACCAATAGAATAATGGAGATACAATCAAAACCCCAAGGCTCCTACAACCATTAGCCATAACAAACCAACATTGGGAATATATTCAATGGATTTTATTACAATTTTACCCAAATATGAAGGATAGTTAATATTTTAGTAAAAGATCAATTGACAAATTATGCGCATTTTTTCTCTCTTTGTCATCCTTTTAAAGTATTTATAGTGGCATAAGAATTCATCGAAATAGTGAAAACATTGCATGAAATCCTGAAGGTTATTGTAAGTGACAAAGATCCAATTTTCACTAGAAATTTGTGGATTATATTATTTTCTTGTTTAGGTACTAAATTGGCTCGTAACTCATCTTACCATCCTCAATCTAATGGGAAAATTGATATTGTGAATAAGTGTTTAGAAGGATATGTTCATTGCTTTTCATATGATAAATAGACATAAAGGGTCAAGCAATTTCCCTGGTGGTATAACACATCCTTCCATACTTCATCAAAAATGTCCCCATTTATGGAACTCTATGGATATCATCCTCAATCCATCCCATCACCCATGAAAGGGGCTATAAAGGATCAAGTAGTGGAGGACCACATAGATACCAACAAGCAGTTCTAAAAATATTGAAATAAAATTTGGTTATAGGGAAAAATAGGATGAAACAATAAGCAAATCATTCTAGTGAAAGAGAGTGCGGGATTGGGTATTTTTGAGATTACAACCATATAAGTAGATGTTACTTAGGAAACAAAAGAAGGAAAATAAATTAGCATTGAGGCATTATGGTACCCATAAGGTGTTGCATAGACTTGGAAGTATGCCTAACAAATTGGAGTTTCCTCCACCTTCATGTGTAAATCTAGTATTCCATGTTTCTTTCTTAAAGAAGGTAACCAATGATCCAATCCCAATCTAGAATATTTAGGAATATATTGATAAAGAAGGGAAAATCATACTATAACTAGAAACAATCCTAGAAATAAGGATTAAGGACTTGAGAAATCAAGCAAAAATTGAGTACTTTATCAAATGGAAGAACCTACTAGCGGAAGAGGCAGCATGGGAAGATGAGTTAGTCATGCAGAACACATGTAGTTATTCAAGTGTTGGGGAAAACATTTATTTGAAAGGGAGGGCATGTTAAGCCCACATATTAATCCTAAAACCACTTATTAAGCCTTATATATCAAGCTATCACATTTATATTGTTATACAGGCTAAAACCTTTTGTTTTACCCTTTGTGTGTGTGTGTGTGTGTGTGTGTGTGTGTATAAGACACACACACTAAGGAGACCTAGTCCTCAGATCATCATATCTTGTCTTGCTTGTGTTCATTGACTTCTTATTATTTTTGAGGTGCATAGATCATGACAATATCATTTTCGTGAGTGTTTTCTTTATCTACTATTCTTGATTCACATTTAAATTATTTATGTTGACATCAAATAAAGAACATATGACATATTTGTTGAAAATAGCAATAAGAAAATCCTAATTTAATTTTTCCTTTGAATTAAATTGTAATTCTAATTCTCATAGCAACTTGTAATAGTTAACTAAGTTAATTTGACTTAGTTGACTTAGTTAATTCGAGTTGGGAGTCTATCTAGAGTCATGTAGAGTGGTTCTTAAATTTTAGGGGCCCAGGTTGAGTTCTTTTGAGTTGTAATTATTTAATTCAGTTTAACTAAGTTAAATTCAGTTAAACTAGTTCCAACTGATGGAGGAATTAGTGGGAGATCTAGTAGTGGGGTGTAACCAACACTTCTCAACCAGTAAACTGAAGATTCACTCATAATTAACTCATGCATGTCAGATAAGAGAAAGACCCAGTTGAGATTAGAGTTCAGGGACAATGTACTATCAGTTGTATAATCATCTGAATTGTACAGGTGGTGCATGCAATCAGAGGAAGGCCTATGATGAATTGCATAGTTATGCATGAGGATTTTCCCAATTAAATATGGGCCAATTCCCTAGGAAATTGTGCAAGGAAATATGAGTTTGGAAGACAATATATTTGGCTAAGTATTGGCTAGAGCTTGTTTGTGAAGCAATGAGATAGATATAGATAGTGTAGAGTTGTCTCAGTCTTGAGAAAAGCATTGAAATCTTCTCATATTTTCTAATTAATGCAATATATAGATAGCAGGGGTTTTTAGCTATGGCTTTTCCCCAAAAAATTATTGTGTTGTGTGTGATTGGATTCTTTCTCTTTTATGCTTCGTGATTTCATCGATCGTTTATTGTTTTTGCTAATGAGTAGAGTAGATTCAAGTCAATTGTTTTAGAATATTACAATCTACAGTTTGAATCTACAAGGAATTTCTACATGGTACTAGAGATGAAATCACTATAGAAGAGGAGAATACGAGTTTTTCTTTTGCAGGAGAAATCGAATTTGCAGTATCATACTTCAGATTTAGCAAGATGTCATTCTACGGATTGAGACTCGAATATGCCCTTGAGGGTAATTCAAACTATATTGCTTGGAAGGACAGGATGGAGGCAGTGTTGGAAGATAACGGGCTTAAGGAATTCATAGACAAAGATATTCCTAAGCCAACTGATGCTCATGATCTGGCAGAGTGGAGAAAGTGTCTAGAAAAGGTGAGAAGAATTATCCTAGAAGGAGTTGTGTTTCTCTTTCTTGAGCAAAGCATTGTAATCTTATCATATTTTTTTATCAATGCGATATATAGATAGCAGGGGTTTTTAGCTGTGGCTTTTCCCAAAAAAATATTGTGTTATGTGTGATTGAATTCTTTCTCTTTTATGCTACGCGATTTCATTGATCGTTTATTGTTTCCACTGATGAGTAGAGTAGATTCAAGTCAATTGTTTTAGCATATTAAAATCTGCAGTTTGAATCTACAAGGAATTTCTACAATATTGATATCTTACATTATATATAGTGCCTTAATGCATTAATCAATAATGAACATTTTTTATTTTCAATTTCTTTATTGTAATGCATTTTTGGTGCATATATAATAATCGGTGAATCCATGAAGCTTAGTCCCACATTTTGGAAAGTTAGGCACATAAAATGACCTATGTGGACCCTTAATTGTTCATACCAAAAATAACTATTTATATAAAAAATACCTTAACTAATGGTTTCTAATGCTTATAATTTGGGTGTTTTAAAACCCAAGTCTAAATCTAGAAGTAAGGCTTGAAAGTCAAGAGTCTTTCCTAATTTCTAATGGTTTTCAAGAAGTTATACATCCAAGAGGTGAAATCTCTTAATCTCTTCCCTAGAAAGTGGTAGACTTATTGACTCATCATTGAATCCTCTATCCAATGACATATAATTTTTCATTTTTGATTCCACACTTTAATTTTAATTATTTCTTTCTAAAACGTATAATTTTTTTTTTCCTCTCTAGTAGTGAAGAACCTCAAATAAAAATAAGTATATTAAGAACTACACAACCAAAAATATAAGAAAAGCATGTGTGTTTTCATGGATGCTTCTCTTCAAATTTTTCATTTTACTAAAAGGAGGAAAAAGTTATTAGAAATAGAGAGGTGTATAAAAAAATATTATAATTTTAGTTTGTTTTCATATTATACAAAAAGTTGGATACACTAATGTTTATAAAATGCATTTTTAACCAGGGTTATTATTGCATAGCAACATAGTCCTTGCCTCTTTGTCATTATTCGAGAACAATTCATTTCTATAATCGTTTTTGCAATCTGTCTACCCCTTTTAGTATCTATTGATATGTTGACACAATTAAGGCGATGTAGGATGCTCCATTTCTACAATCGTTTCCACAATATGTCATTATCCCACCTCCGCACACTTCATGTGGATATTAAGATTTGCATTTTATCTCTACCCACTCCCAGAGTTAATAAATTGTGCAAAGTGTGGAAGTGCAGATTCATACATTGTGTGAAGCCCAGAAATTCCTATTAAGCAAATACATAGTAATATTATACATCAATTTCTTCTGCATCTATGCACTTGCGCATGTCTTCACTCTATATAATGAAAATTTCCTGCCCATAATGAAATCTTCCTTTGCACAATCAAAGTTTCTTTTGCATATCTGCACTCCACACAATGAAATATTTCTCTGTACCTATGCATTTGACACAGTGAAAGCTAAACTCTAAGATATGTGGTTTCCCTGAAGTTTTGAAGATATAGAGAAATTATCCAAAGCAAGTGCATACCCAAAAATTCATATTAAGCAACTGGATTAAATGGAGGCAAGTGAAACATTCAGTAATAATATATATAGGTTTCTTTCACACCTTGACATTCTCACATCTCCGTACAATGAGATATTCCTCTACACAATGAAATCTTACTCCACATATCCACATTCCACACAATTAAATCTTTCGCGTTTCTTCAACATTTAAATAATCCACTAGGAAAAAGCACACAATGGGTGTAAAAAATCTAAATCTCTAAAGTTGTAAAGAAAATTGTTATTTTTACAACCATTCTAAAAGAAATCAAAAATACAAGCAAGCAATGATATGGAATGCAAACCACTACACTTTTGAAGAGCATTTCCAATGCACTCTTCATACTTAATCTCAAAAGTAGTTGTGACATCTAAATCTACCAAATATTATATAGTTGAATATTACAACAGGTGATCATGTTGTAGCCATATAAATTCTCCAAGAGCATTAACAAAATTATAGTTCCAACTTCATGTAATGCAAAGCATAGGATGACAATTTGAATAATCGACAATATTAAGATTTTCATATTAATGTGTGAAGTGTGAAGGTGCAAATGGATACATTGTGCGAAGCCTAAAAATTCATATAAAGAAAATATTGAGCAATATTATATATCAATTTTCTTCCACACCTCTGCACTCGCACATGTTTGCACTTTGCACAATGAAAAATTTGTGCCCACAATGAAATCTTCCTCTACACACTGAAAGCTAAACTATGAGATACGTGGTTTCCCCAAAGTGTTGAAGATATATAGAAACTATCCAAAGCAAGTGCATACCCAAAAATTCATATTAAGCAGCTAGATTAAATGGAGGAAAGTGAAACATTCAACAACATTATATATCAGATTCCTCCACACCTCTACATTCATCCATCTACACACTCCAACCAATAAAAGATTCATCCGCACGATGAAATATTCCTCCACACAATGAAAGCTTTCTTCACATCTCCACATTCACGCATATCCACACTCCGGACAATGAAATTTTCCTCTGCACCTGTGCACTAGGCATAGTGCAAGCTTCCTTTACACCTCGAAACCTCCAGAATCCATATAATGCAAGATAAACTATGAGATATGTGGTTGTCTCGAAGTACTAGAGATATAGAGAAATTCCTGAAGGCAAGTGCATACTCAGAAAGTCAAATTAAGCAGTTATATTAAATAGAGGCAAGTGAAACATTCAACAATATTATATATTGGTTTCTTTTGCACCTTCACAATCATGCATCTCCACAAATCAGAAATGAAAGATTTCTATATATTCATGCATCTTCACACTCCAGACAATGAAATCTTATTCCATATGTCCAAACTATGCATAATGAAAGCTTCCTCTGCACCTCTACACTCTATATCATGAAAGCTTCATCTGCATCTCCGCAATCTACATATTTGTGAGCGTTGTTTCCTTTAAGCATATGTTTTTAATAAACATATCCAAGAAGCTTGAATAATTAAACACTAGTAAACATGAAAACAAATGTTCCAAGATTTAAGAACACCTACAATATGCAAAAGTAAAGACCATGATTGTTTGACTATTAGTTGTTTTTCGAATTCACAATTTCTCGAAAAAATAAAGATTAAAACATATAAATTCTTTCAAACTTTATCAAACAAACATAATATAGACACGAAGTAAACACTAAACAATATTATATACCAAGTAACTGCATATCGGAAACAAAAAAGTTATTACATCAATTTCACTCTGAGGTATGAAAGAAGCTTTCATTGTACAAAGTGAGGAGGTGTGAGAGTGTAAAAGTGCGCAAGAAGCATAATGAAAGATTTCTCCGCACCTCCGCACTTCGAGGAAATATATTTTGTATTACTTATGAAATATATTTTATAGAATCTTAACCAAAGTTATAAAACAAATATGTAAATATCGACATGGAATATAAACTATGGATCTTTTTCAATAGATGTGTAGGGCTTAGTTTATCATATTTCTATGTAAGTGGTATTTTAACCATGAATAACTCGCAAGAACATGTATAAGTCTACTATGAACTATACTCTAGTTGTCCCACTGCAACAATTACTAGATCAAGTTATTGATCCAACTTTAATATCATTTACTATATTTGTCGGTCACTCAACTAGAGAACTTGCAATAATTGTCAGAGGTGAAAATTCAATATATATCTATATATATATATATATATATATATATATATATATATATATATATATATATATATAGATATATATATATATATATATATAGATAGATATATTTCTTGTTGGAAACCAAAAATTTCATAACGAGACCACGGATCATGTTCGTCCATAGAAGAAGTATTTTATAGAAAGGAAATGCTTTATTTGTTGTGAAGTAGAGGAAATTCTCTTCTTGGAGAATACATTCTTATGTGATACTAGTGGAAATACACTGAATATAATGTTTCTAAAAGTTATAGTCGAAATATTGTTAAGCTAGAGTGTTTCAGTTGACATTGTTAAGGAAGTGTGGAGGAAGATTTCATTGTGCGGAATGCAGAGGAATCACAATGCAAATGGACCATCTAGATTGTTGAAAAGCGATTATGATATTGAATCATGGGTAATATTTGCAGAGAGCTAGATAGGCCTAGGATTGAATGTCTTGATGTAATAATATATGCAAGAAAACCGACCTACTTTTTTAAATCAAAAACCTGAGTTTGAATATATGAATTTCAAGGTTTGCCAGAGTACAAATTAACTTGCCAATAGGAATGTGGATGCACAACATTTCGAATCATCATGTATGGTGGAGAAGCTTTGATTTTATGGAGGGTGGGAGTGTGGAGGAAGCACAATTAAAGCATCCTATGCACTTCCATACTCCGCACAATGAAATTAACTCAATAGTAAACATACAACTTCTTTCAAACATTTTAAAAAATTGAAACACATAACATATTTATCATGTTAGCGTTGTATTCTTGAGAGATGTACGTCTGAGATCCATAGCTATTGTCAAATGTTCATTTTCATTTTAATCAATAACATAATATTAGATGTAATATAAAATATCAAAGCATATCTTTGAAAATTTATACAAAACAATTATCACAGAATCAAAACAAACTCAAAATTGGAATACAATAATTAGTCTTTGTGCTTGAGAAGTCTTGAATAGTAAGCAACATAGTCACAGTAACAAGAATTGTATGTAAATTCAAACGTTAATCATCATAGCTATAATTTAGATATATACAAGATCATATTTAAAACATTAAGTTGAGATTCTTCACAAAATTGATGAACAGAGTTAGAACTGGAACAAAGTAACCAAAATCGAAAATCTTGATACCTAATTGCAAAAGTAAATGCATTTGTCCCAATGGCGACTAGGATTGGGCTCCTATGAACCGTAATATGAAAAAGGAATCTACAAGGAAAAACAAGAAATTGTATACTTGGGTCTTGAATTAGCTTAGTTCATGATAACACAACCAACAAAGCTTAATAATTAAATACCAGTAAACAAAAAAAATAATGTTTAAGGATTTAAGAACACTCATAGTATGTGAAAGCATAAATCATGATTGTATGTATGTCTGTCATCTATTGGATTCATGGTTTCTCGAAGAAATTTCTCCACCATATTTTTAATCAAATATTTGATCGTAGGGACTATAATCTCCATTTTGACATTTGCATTGAATATATACTTCTCAATTTTCCTAGCCTCTTCTTGAAATTGTGTAGCAAAGACAAACTTCTGTTCATTGATACTAACAAAAGTAATTAGCCATTTTCTAATTTCTTATGTATTAAATTCACATATCATCAAAATCCATTGCCTTCGACTATTGTAGCTTGTCTAAATCAACCATGAGCATGTCTCTCGAAATTAATTCAAAATTTTGTATAATGTATAGGAAGTTTAAGTCTTGAAAAATATTTACCACCTTGAGAAAAGAATGACCTCTTATAATGCTTATGCTTTCATATTCAGAAATGATGTTCTCTAGTGTCTTGATTCTCTCAGACCATCCAAATTCCACTTGCTTCATTCGATTAACATATGGAAGTCCTTTGTTTTCTTTCTCTAGTCCAGAGATTAATTGAAGACTTTAACTAAAAGTAAGTAACTCATTGTCAACAAGTTTCCTGTCTAGCTTAAGATTAATTTTAACCAAATCAACAAATGACTTAATTTCTTGTGCTAAATGTAGTAAATTGAAAGGTTCTTTCCATGCATGATTAATAGTTTCCAATATTTGGCATATGTTATTGATGATATATGATTTCACTACATTAAGGATATTGACGACTTTATTAGATCTATGTGGTGTAGCATGGGGTAGAAATTTGCAATGGTGGTGCTCGTATTGATAATGTAGTCATTAACAAAGGACCTGAATTTAGAGTGTCTTCTAGCTCTTTTATTCTTATTTTCGGTCTCAGGTTTTCTACTTCTTGTTAGCCAATAGATTGTGCAAGTGCCTCACCAGTAGATGATACAATATCATGAGCCTCTTGGCTCCAATTCTAGGCACATCAATATCCATTTATTCTTGATCAATAACCTTTTTATTATAAACCTTTACTTTTTAAATTTTCATTTTTTTACTACCCTTGTCATAATTTGCATTTTGCAATGTGACAGGGCATTGATTGAAAGTAGTGACTTCTTCTACAATTTGTTCTATTTTTTCTAATTTTTTTATAAACAAGAACTAACCCAATCAAATGGGACAATGTTGTTAACTTCCACATCTATAGATTGTTCAAAGCTTTCCCTTTTGGGGGGGCTTTTCGATTTGGCTTATTGAACCTTATGCGCTATGTCTGGAGTGAATCTATGAGGAGTCTCTTTGTCATCTCTGCCACCTGATAGCTCACCATGAACTAGTTTTCCAACCACAGTAGCCTTTCTCTTCCTTGACTAGAGGATGAAGTTGCACCAGTAAAGGGTGAAAAAGCTAGAGATTCCTATGTAGGATTCACGCCTCTTTGCTTGTATTTTTCTTTTGTGTTAACGTAGTTTCTTCAACAAAATTTTTTAGTATCCATTACCAATTCTTGATTATTGATTGGAGCACTCTAAGTCTCATCACTTTCCTCTATAAACCTTGTAAACATGTTTTTGTAATTAACGGTACCTAGGTGTATGGTAAATAACCCTCTAGATCAAAGCCTCGATAGGCTTCAACTTCTCTTAAGTTCAAAGTATTTAAAGACTTCACAATATTTGCAACGTAAGCCACGTTCTTCATAATGAATTGTTGAACAAAAAATAGCAAAGAAATAAATTGTCTTTTCTTTTTGTTTTCAAATATAACTAGCCAGTTATGGTATTTCTTACAGACTTTGGCAACAAAACACCTATCTATAACAAATTTTGGATGTAGTAGTGGCTTATCTTTAAATACATAAATTCGAATAACTGTATTATTTTCTCTTTCTTCATGCATTCATTTTCCCCATTAGAAAACTTTGGCTTGCTTATATATTTTAAGTGGTTGTTGTCCACCTGTCATGTAAATGACCTGCTTTAAAACGACATCTTGGATTATACAAAGATTTAAAGAAAATTTATGCTTCCACATTATGGGATACAAGAATTGCATTGGTTCTTTGTTGGGACTCAATTTAGGTTTATAAGATAAGTCATCAACATGGAAAACTTTAGGGTCTAGTATTCGCAAGTGGGATACTTTTCCATGATTTTTCCAAAAAACGGATTTGCCAATTTCATCTAAAAATGATTCGCCCATATTTTATAGTATAAAATTATTTTACCCTAAGAATTGTCAAAATTATATGGACTCTACCAATAAAATAATTAGAAATTTAGGTATTAAAAAAAAAAAAAAAAACGTTTTATATTTTTCATATTAGACACTAGTGAGATTTGCCAAGATTTATACACTTTAAAATAAATTTCCATCCTTAAAATTTTCTGTGGTCGTCAAAGATATGGCTCAAGATGAGAATTATTATCAGGCCCATGTCATCATAAAGAATCTATTATTGTTGGACAATTTGACTAACTAAAAAGCTAATTCATTGGAAATTAGATTAGCCCAGTAAAATATACAATAATTTTTGTATGTGAGATAAAGAAGATAGAGAATGGATTTTGGGACATTCATCTCGGCCCATCAGGTAGGAAAAGACCCAACAGAAATACCTAAATCACTGTTTGAACAAAGAAATATCTAGGAGAGAAAGATTAGATGGAACCTACGAAGTTGGGGAAATGAATTCTCGAATAATGTTAACCCTTCCTACTTTTGACTTAAGGAAACTACTTGCTTCAAACAATTTTAAGCACTTATTTAATACTAGCATAATTGTTCTTGTGATTGAATTATACTTATTTAAACACAAATAATTTTTTTTTTTTAAATCAAAGACTTCTAAAACACATGTTGCATTCACCAATTCACTACTCCAAATATCATTGTTATTCTTATCTTCCATTGGCATGTTCACATACTTCTTATATGTAGTCATCCACTAGAAGTTCCCATGGATATGAGAAAGTGAATTAATCATATTAGTGAAAATAGATTATTTCGTTCCTCTGCTAGCCATTTCCACTTCACAATTAGAAATACTCTCTCAATCAATAACGTTATGAATTTTGTTTAATTATAGATTTCTTGGTATGCTATATAATCACCAATTGTTACTATTTGGCATGTGAAATATGTTAGAAATGAAACTCTCAATAAATAGCAATTGAAAATACCAAAGGCAACATTTATGGGAAGTAGTGGAAATAAATCTCTAAATTCCAAAACCATCTTGTCATTTACTTTGCACTTTGCTACTACTTTAATATAATTGATATATGCGTACTAAGTGACAAAAATATATGAACTAACATAAATATGAATTCTTTGTGATCATGACAATTAGTGTAAAGGCTATCAATAATAACTCTAAGTTAAAAGGCGTGCAATGACAACCACAAAGAAATATTGTGCAGAGATGCATTCAGCTAGCTTTACTACAGAATGACTTGATGGTTGAGCTGGTATCCATGACTATGTTGATTTTGGAAACTAAGGGGGTTCCAAGTCCCTTACATAAGCAAGAGGGTGGGGGGGTGAACAAATATGCAGAGGAAAGTTTTATATATTAAGTTAACAACAAAGTGCTACTATTTTGTTGTGTGGAGAAATTATGTGTGGGGGAGCTTATTAAAGAGCGGGGACTATATCAAGTCAAGATTTCTTCCTCCACACTCAACATAATGTACATTTTAAGATTTTAATAAATTACTTTGCACATCAGATAGGAACCAATGCCAGAACCTTCATTACCAACATACTATCTCAGTCTTTAACAAGCTTGTTTAGAACAACTGATAGTTAGCCTCAATTACAAATGATTCCAACATTGTCAAGTGTTCGAGGTTTTCCTTTCCCTGCTCTGGCATCTAGATATTATTTTTTCTTCATTTACAATTCTTTTTATTTAAAATTTGATGAGATGATTGTTTTGTTTCTTTAGGACAAGTATTCGATTCCCGTGTACTGGAATTCGCTTTTAGTCTTTAATATCTTATGCTTTATGCTTTACTGATCTTGATTGATTTCTTAGATTGCTTATGATTTCCTCTATTGGCATCCATTTATGTTTTGTTTCTTTGTATTTTGTTATATTCATCATATATTCATGATCAATTCTTATTAAATCTTTTCTCTTGCACAAAAGTGGCTCAAAGTGTCTAAAAATTGGATTTTCATCATGGAACAATATGTCGTAACTTTCTTCGCATAAATTTGAATTAAATGCATATAAATTGTCATTCTTGTCGTTGACCAAAGTCTTATCAGAATTTTTAGGCAATTCGATAACTAATGTATACAAAATATGCCCCCCTATATTCCTCGTTTTTCCACAATTATAGACATTGAAGTTGATTTTGTCATCCTTTCCAAATAAACATTTGGGTTATTTATTGCATGCATCTCTATCAATGCATCTATGTTCAAGTCATGTTGATAAGATAATACTACTTTAGTGTTCCCTCCATCTAAATAATTTCTGAAATGTTCTATCGTTCCTTCTCATAATTCTATTGATGTGTATTTGAAATACAACATAATTCACATAACATCAAATAGGAAATCTCCTATAGCATATGCAAAATTGTTTAAATGAAATAGATTATGTTGGCTTATAATTGCATCCATATGCTCTCTTTTTATAACAAACAAATTCTTCTCCATTGATTCCTGAGTAATCAAACTTCAAGCATGTTCTAATGTCACTATGAGTTATCACTCAATGATAAATACAAAACAAAGAACATTCAGGGGAAAAAACAACATGATATAGATATACACGATAAATATATAACATAACATAGAATATACACATTAATAACATATGCATAGATCCACATTGATGATGCAAATTTACTTGAAAATAGTGGTAAAAGTTAAAACCCTTATGTTATATTGTTTTAATATGGTTACACTTGCATCACTCAAACTTCTCACAGGGTAAATGAATTAAAAATTACCACAATTACTCATCTTCCCTATAAACCTACATTACTTAACTCAACCTTTGGTCTTCACATAATTGACAACTAGATTTGGAAGTTAATTGTAACAAATTAAGCCATGGATTTGGTCAACCCTGCTTACTCATACGTATACTATGGAAACACTATAAGGACTCATATTTGGAACAAAGGAACCATAATGCACCTAATAAATATATTGTAGAATCTGTCCTTGTCTTTGAAAACAACTTCTATGTACATTTCTTACGTTAACAACCAAAGTGCACAACACTTATCACATCACTGCTTACTGCTCATTTTGATAACTAGGAAAACGACAACTTAGTAGAGCACGTAACAAAGAAATTTGGATAAAACCATTCGTAACAAGCCCCTTCGAGAACTAATCAAATATGCATTGGCAACGTGCATGACAAAAAAATCATGATGAACACCTGGCTAATGCAACTACAGACACATAACTTTTTTAAATTTCATTAGCTTCTTTACGCTAATTTGGATTTATGTTCATCCATAAATATAGTTGGATGCTATAAAAATCATGCATATAGTTGTTGATACATTGTGTAAAGGGCGGAGTTTCAAAGGAATAAAGCTTCATAAAACTTGGATTTCTTTGAGCATTTGTGAATTGAACACTTATTTTCCAATATTAAATGAAGTGTGTTTTTAATCCTTATGAGAAACAAGTGTTCTATGGGAGAACGGGTGTGCGGAATAAGAAACAAAATCTTTCTTCTAGAATGTTTTGCACTTGCACATGCATTCTCCCTTCGCATAATTCTTCCACGCACTTCCCTTTTGCACAATACTATATTTGAGAATCATATTGTTTCCAATTTTTAAACGATCAAAGCCATTAAAGCTTAGTTATTTTCACTATAAAGTTCGTAACATATTATATGTATTAATCTTTTAAAGTTAAGCAGAGTGTGGAGGTACAAATCAAGCTTTCATTGTGCTTCTTTTGCACCTCTACACAATTACACCTTCGCACACGAAGTCACCGAACATAGTTTTGAGAACTGGACATCGGACCACCCGCAAAGAAATTTCACCAGAAATATTTTGCAACATGATATCAAATAAAATGAGCCCACGTCAACATAGTAGTGTGCATAATTTATCGCCCACCCTTATTTCAAAATAACTATGCGGGTGAAAATTTATGCAAAGATACAAACATTGCGAATGAAAGTTTCAAGTTATTTGCTTTGCATGACCGTTCTCCTGCACAACACTTCTTCCTCACATGCATTAAAAAGAAACTTCAATTAATTTTGGATAATAAGCAATTAATTCACAAAAATCACACTTAGTATTCAGGAAGCTCAAGTAAAATGAGCTCACACATACACAGTAGTGGGGGCTGTTAATCACCCACCCTGATTTTGCATCTAATATACATGTAACCCAAACCTTTCATGCCCCAAACTTTTGTAGTTCCTTTTACTATAAAGTTCAAAATATGTCATATGTTTATGTTGTTTAAAGTTATGCATAGTGTGGAACTGTGGATTGTTCTTCTTTCGTACCTGCACACAACCACACCTACACACTTAGAGTTGCCGAACATAGTTTTGATAATCAAACATCATACCACTTGCAAAGAAATTTCGCCAAAGTCTTTTGCATCCTGATATCACGTGCCCATGTCGACATAGTAGTTTGCACAACTAATAGAACTACGTTGGGGGGAGTTTATGCAAAGGTATGAACATTACAGATGAAAGTTTCTATTGTCTACTCCACACACCTATTCTCCTAGATAACACTTCTTACTCACACACATTAAAAAGAGACTTCATTTAATATTAGATAATAAGTACTTAATTCACAAATGTGAAATCACACTTAGTATTTGAGAAGCTCAAATAAAATGAGCCCATGTAGCCACAGTAGGGGGTAGTTAATCGTCCACCCTTAAAATTTCCATGCCCCAATATTTAATAAGCCAAAAATGCTAATTATTAATTGATTAATATGTAGTGTTCTAAAAAGGGAGGTATGCAGAAATGTATGCATAGGTACGAAATATTGTGTAAGAAAGTTTCTATTCCCTACATCGCACAATCGTTCTTCTACACAACACTTCTTTTTCACACACATTAAAAATAAACTTCACTTAATATTGCATAATAAGTATTTCATTCATAAATGTATGCAGAGGTGCAAAAAATTGAGAAGGAAAGCACCATTGTTTGTCTCTTGCTAAACATTGATTTCCGTGTAGGGGCTTATCTTCCATCCTTTAGGGACTATGTATACCTCATAGGGAAAGTCTCCGACAACCTTGCAAAACTCTCCTTAAGAAGAACATTGCAGTCTTAGCATTTCCTGAATAGTTCTCCATGAGTACTTCATCCTTTGAAAGTATTGCCACTCTAGAGGTTTCCCCTCCTCCTTCGAGCCTGCTATATCTAGTTACTTTGCATATATCAAACAAAATGGGGAAGTGATTAAAGTTAAGAAATTACATATTCTCACATATTATCATACAATCCCTGTGCAAGTACGAGGGCACTTCTCCACACTTCCTTACCTCTGCACATACCCCCTCTCCCATATATCCTTCATTTTGCATAGATTCTTGGCTCCATGCACTTGTTCTCCCACACAACTAAATCTATCAAAGTTTAAAATCAAAAAGAAGTTTAAAATGAAATAAGAAGGAAACACATTAGAGCTCCCAGTGATAGTGTCAGCATTAATGTCAGTGTCTGAGCACTCACAGATGAAACACCCTCGCCCACTTTCGTTTATGTAAAGGACGTGATGAGAGCACTATGTCAGTGTTAATGTCAAAGCACTCATTGATGGAATGACCACTCACAAAATTAGCCTTTTTTATTTTAAAATGATTTTTCAGGCACTGAAAAATACCGAAAATAAATCACCCTCCACCAAGGGAATTATGTCACATAAAAACTCACTTAGCCAATGGAAAATTAAAAAATTATTTTTGAATTTATGGGAAAACAAAAATATTCATCTTTCTCCTGAAACTTTGGTTAAAATTGCAAAATCTTGAAAAAATAATTGAGAGTCAACAGGCTTTAACCATGAAGAAAGTGCTATAGTCCCTAGTGAGATAAAAACTAAAAATAGACAACGCAATTCCCTATGAACGGTTTTTTATTGTATCCTAAATTTTACAACTTTATATAAGTTTAAAAATCTATCCAAGTTTTAAAAAAGGACACATTTTAATAGGTTCACCTTAAATTGGGTTTTGTTTTCCAATTCTTGATGTATTTACCCAATTATATATGCAACATTACAAATTTGAGTTTGTTTACTCATTACAATGCAATTATAATAATAATTTTGCATTTAAGAACTCATCACTTTAATCTTAATCAAACACATGCTATATAAACCATATAAATACATATTACATGAATGATTCAAAACTAACCACAAATTTACTCCATATAAAATTTCAACTCTGTTACAACTTTATGTGCAATGATATTACATCAAAACTCTTAGGGCTATTGAGGACTAATGAAATCCAAGGACATGTTTGCTCATAAAAGCCAGAAATATTTATGAAATGTACAAAAATCCTTCTAATTCTTGATATATTTACCCATTATATATGCAACATTACAAATTTGAGTTTGTTTACTCATTACAATGCAATTATAATTATAATTTTGCATTTAAGAACTCATCACTTTAATCTTAATCAAACACATGTTATATAAACCATATAAATACATGTTACATGAATGATTCAAAACTAACCACAAATTTACTCCATAGAAAATTTCAACTCTGTTACAACTTTATGTGCAATGATATTACATCAAAACTCTTAGGGCTATTGAGGACTAATGAAATCCAATGACATGTTTGCTCATAAAAGAAAGAAATATTTATGAAATGTACAAAAATCCTTTTAGATGGGTGCTACAATACATACATGTTCAGTGATTTAAATGTGAATAATTTGAATATATATGGAAAGGATTCAAATTATTTTAATATAAATATATTATTTATTATATATTTTGAAAACAAAAAATTATATATATATTAATGGTATAAAAATTACATTTTGTAGACATATATAGTATGTATGTATATGGAAACATAAAGTACATGACAAAGCTAAAATAGGACCAAAGCCAACGGAAATGTTCTTTTAATGACTAAGAACCATAAATAATATTTATGAAACAACAACAAAAGAGAAAAAGGTTATGACTAATAACTAGTGCTAGTTTTTTCTTTTTCCTTTTTTTGCACTTCTTGCCAACCATCAGGATTTGGTTTGGCAAGAATCAAGGCCAATTCACATCCCACTTGGGGGTCTTATTTGTCAAAATATGAGCTCGTAGAGACATTTTTTTTTTGTGACCCCAATTCCACCCAATGTCGGAGGGTCCTATGGATCCATTCCATTTTGATTTATGGTCATTGTCCCTGTCTAAACCATATCTTCCACTTTCATCCATCAAAGAAATTTTGAGGTAAAAAATGGGTCTCAAAAAAAAATGTGCAACCAAAATATACTTTATAAGAACCAATAGGATTTAAGATGATGATGTCAACCATGGGGGATGACTCACCATTTCTGGATTAAAAAAAATAAAAAATATACTTTTGTTAACTTATTTCCTATGATTTTACTTAAATTTCAATCAGGAGAATTCATTAGATGCAAAATTTAACTCTTCATCCAAGGAGTACCCATGTTCCATACTTCTGATGAACCTTTCTATACGAAAAATGAGAAATACATGAAAAACATGACGACAATCATGTTTTTTCATGTATTTCTCATTTTTCATGTAGCAGGGTCCATCAAAAGTATGCAACATTGGTACTCCTTGGATGAGGAATTAAATTTTGCATCCAATGAGTGCGCCTACTCGAAATTTGAGTAAAACTGTAGGGACATCAATTGAAAATACAAGTTGAAAATACAAGTTGAAAAAATAGTTTTTTTTATTTTTCCCTCTAAAATTTGATGATCTAATATAATTTTTTTCCACTATTATCATTATAATATTCCTTAGGAGGCCTATTTTAGACTTCAAAATTTCTCTAATGATGTCTCTCTGTTGGGCCAAATCATTCATTTCTTCTTTTTTCAAGTTGGCTTTACTTGTTATCTTCTTCTTCATCCTCAGAAGGATGTTGTTCTAAGAATTGTCATTCTTTTGGTTTCTTCTTAGGAGTCTTATTTTCTTGTGGATCGTTAGGGGAGTTTTGAGGTCTAAAATGGGCCTCCTAAGGAAATTACAAAATAATAGTGGAAATAATAAAATAATATTAGATTACATCATCAAATTTTAGAGGGGAAAAAGAAAAAACTATTTTTTCAACTCGTATTTTCAACTTATCTCCCTACGGGTTTACTCAACTTTTGAGTGGAAACACTCGTTGGATGCATAATTTGATTCCTCATCCAAGGAGTACCTATGTTGCATATTTTTGATGGACCTTGCTACATGAAAATGAGAAATACATGAAAAACGTGATTACAATCACGTTTTTTCATGTATTTCTCATTTTTTTGTGTAGAAAGGTCCATCGAAAGTATGCAACATGGGTACTCCTTGGATGACGAATTAAATTTTGCATCCAACAAGTTCTCCCACTCGAAATTTGAGTAAAACCTTAGGGAGATAAGTTGAACAAGTAGTTTTATTATTTTATTATTTTTTAATCTTTTTACCTTTTTACTTCAAAAATGGTGAATCACCCCCCATGGTTGACATCATCATCTTGAATCCTGTTGGTTCTTATAAAGTTTATTTTGTTTGTACATTTTTCTTAGGAGGCCCATTTTAGACCTCAAAATTCCCCTAATGATGGTTTCTGCAGATGTCTTATTTGAAAACATATATGACATCAAAATGTTGTATTCTCCTAATCTAGAAATTGTGTCCAATGGAATTTGTTGTGTTTCAAAATTATATGATCTCGGAGCGTGTTGCTAAGATCAATCTCCACACATATTCTTGCATATGTAAAGATACCATTTTTTTTCATTCCAGATCTGTTTTTTTGTATTTTCCAAAAGTGTTTCCAATGTCTTGAAGGACTTTATATGATGCCAAAATGGGGGGCGGGGGAGGGGCGTTGGGACACTCACCCATATCAACATGGTAGAAACCACCATAGTCTTGGCATCAAACTCAGGAAACCATGGGGTGATGAATAACCTATCTCTACCCCAGAACCAATGCCATTCATTTAAAGCATAATCTAGGTCCTTCTATTGTTCAAATTGGATTATGAAAAAACCCTTTGAGAAAAATTATATGTCACAGTTTGGAGTTCATAATGAGAAAATCCATTAAATTAAAGCTTAGATTTTTGGCTAGAAGCCATTAACTCTACAAATAACTACTTTAGATTGAAGAACATGGAAAAGAGAAGAAACCCAAGGGAGCTTTACCTCCATATATGGAGCTTTCTCCAATTGTTCTACAATATATGGGCTTGGAAAAATTTGATTTTGATTTGCTGGAGTGAAGTTCTTCCATTGTGTTGAAAATCTTGAAAATCTCCCTTGAACCGCACCTTTGAAAGTGATAGTGGTTCCATTTGATGACCTGGCACTAAGAGCACCCCAAATAATCTAGAGTTCGTTATTATATTGGTTTCCTTGAGCAAGGAGAGGTCATGGAGGAATTTCCCTTCATATTGTAGGCACAGGAATTTTTTGGGAATACCCCATTTTTGTGAAATAGACTCTTTAAGGGATCAAATGACAATAGATTTAGCCCCAATGTTCCTTATAAACATACATGAAAATTGGCTTCCTTCTCTTGCTCTACTTAGTGAGAGGGAGGAGCATCCTTTAATTATTATGTCAAAGAAAACAAATCACCTGCTTACAAAAATAGTGGATAGGGGAGACACACCCCCATTTCCTATGCAAACCCCAAAGCCTCGTAGGCAAAAAATGTAGAAACCTCCCCTAGAGTCAAACTGCAAATGGAAGGTAAGATGGTGGGTGGGGGAATAGAAGATGGGGTACCTGACTTACAATTTCCACCAACCCTGGTTGAAACAAGAGGAACTCTTCCAATGCCACCATCAATGCTCCTAGAGGAATTTTTTAGGCTTGTAGTAGTCCACAATAGAGATATTACAAAAGAAACATTTACAGGGCGAGAGCCCTTCTGAAATCATCTTGCGCCCGTCTTCTAGCTTATACGATGGGGAGATGGGAAATGTCATGCATGAAGGCACAAAATGTTGGAGATGAATCACAAGGAAATAAATAATCCACACGAAAATAGGAGTCTGAATACTTGTTTCCACTCCATGGCTCGATTGTAGAGAGGCCAAGCAAGCCCTAGCTTGCATTGGTAAGAAAGAAAAAAGAAGAGGACGCAAGAACCCTAGATAGCATTGCTTCCCACACTCTGTTCGATATATATATATATATATATATATATATATATATATGGTAAGAAAGAGAAAAGAAGAGGACGCAAGAACCCTATATGCCATCACTTCCCACACTATGTTCGATATATATATACAAATTTTATTTAAAATAACATTAAAATATTTTATTTATAGTTAATATTTTTTTGTCTAGTTCACGGACATCGAAGATTGATGGCTGCTACATCCACAAAAGCTATCTAGGTAGTGTTACCCACCACTTTGTGGGTAATATCCCTGGGAAAATTTTTTCTCCATGATGAGCCTCAATAGACAGCCACGAGCCCCTTGTAGCCTCCTGCTAGCTCGTTGTGCCATTGCTCTCGCACCTGAGCCAACCATGTGGTCCCTCACCCACCTGTATTAATCGTATGTTTGAAGGTGGGCCTCCTGAATCTGAAGGTATGTCTTGTCATTTGGTTATTGATTATTGGGTTTACTTATCATGGATATTTTTAAGTGTGGATTGATGGCGGGCTTTGGCGGAAAGGGTGGGCTTATTTTGTGCTCTTGTCCCCTTGATCTCTTTTGGTTGTTACCCTTGGATCTTAATCCCGTGGGATCTCCCTTATTGACCATTTGGTTCTAGTGTGGTACTACTTGGGAAACCTCGACTTTGGGTGCGTGGTCCCACTCCTTTACCCACATATATTACTCCCTTTCCAATCACTATACTCCATTCATCATTTCCCATTTGGGTCCACATTTCCATTATGGGTCCACAAAGGGCTAGCCTCCCTGTCCCCTTGCCCCCACCTCGGGTTAGGCCTGGAATGATGCCCCAAAGGTTGAAGCAATTAAAAGAAAAAGAAAAAATTATAATTGGCCACATTTAACAGGAAATTGTACCATAAAATGAAAAATATGGTCAAGAAAAAATAATTGGCACATGGGAAAATTCCAATGCATGAGATCTACCCCAATCCATGGGTATCACCCTGGTTCTATAGGCCCTAGATGATCCTCCTTTATCATTGTGGAACCCATGATTGTCCCAACCCCTGGAGAGAAATGAACCGCCCTACCTAAAAGGGGTAATCATTGCTATATCTTATACATCATGCTCTTGTCCTTTGAGCCCCGAGCAGTTAATTAAAGAAAATCCATAAAAGGCAAAAGACATATAAAGAAGGGTGGAAAAATTAAGTTTGGGGCACCTCATGTACCATGATTTCTCCCCCCTACACACTACATACCCAAGTGTGGGCTTCTCCCTTATCTAGCTACCCCTATGCCCCAATATGTGGCCCAAGATTTCCCCTCTCATTCCCTATTCCATTCCACTTATTTATCACTTGCAACCCCCATTAGAGGGATGTACCTTGGACATACTATCCCCTTTAAGGGCTAAAACAACCTAATAAGGTACTTGGTTAACCCCTTTTGGAGCTTGGAGAAACTAGCACATACCAAAGCCCACTGCAGAAGGGCATGCCATTATGAAGTGCCCACTTTGTTATCCATGATTTGTGAACTATTTTACCCAATTATTTTAATGACTAGTTGTACTAGAAGCCTAAGGGACGCATTGGATCTTATGCAGGATTACATGTGGTTTCCATTTGGGTTTGGTCTCCCTATACGGGATCCTAAACCCCAGAGGTCTATATTGGCACATATAGGGTGTGCATAGAGAGCCAACGGCTTCCACAGCAACAGAAAACACTCCATGGATCTTCATCGATGCTTAGAGACTACTAGAGATCCACTTTTGGGACAATGGTGATATGCTTGGTACATTATGCCCAGCGGGCCCCCCACAAGAGCCCCACACTCTTGGCGGGTGTCCCAGGACTTGTACGATATCACAGAAACATTCATTCCACCACTCAGATCCTTGCAGAGGATCTATAGGCATCTCTTATTCATATGGAGACCCATGGGGTCATTTATGTGCCCTCAAACCCACTAGGAGCACCATGGTCTATTACTTCGAGAACAAGGGGCCACCCCCTTTTCCATCATATTCCGAGGAATTTATTCCTTAGTATGGCACTTCAGGACATTATTAGGCCTTTGGAGGGCCCCATGACATGTACATATTATTATTTGGCCACCTGTGAGCTTACTTTTCCACTTGTGAGCTAGTTTGTTGCGCTTGTCACCAATAGGGGTTTTATTTGCACATTAGTTTATCATTAAGGGTTAATGTAGGCCCATAGGCTAATTTGAAATCCTTAGGAGGCTATATATTGATGTTGGATACATTCATTTGGATCATCACTTGATTTGGGATCTCTCTAATCATAGAGAACTTCACATTTTTTCCTTGGAGGATATTTTTTGGAGATGGATGAATTTTGACGTATGGATTTGGGCTATTTATCTTGTCTTGGAGCTTTGTCTTGTAAATGAAATGCTGGTTGAATATACTCTATAACGTTGTAAGTAAATTTGATGTTATTTTTCTTGTTGCCGCATACTGCTAAAATTATGGCTAGTTGTTACATGATTGAAATGTGGAATTGAGCATGTTTTAACTAATTTAATGTATGGGCCAATGTTATATGAATGAAATGTCCTAGAGATTATTTGTCTCGATAAGCTTGCATCGTTTTCTTTAAAGTATAAATGCTTGAAGTTCATTTTTCTTTTCATTCTCTCAAAATTGGATGAAGCTAACTTTCTGGGCCTCCTTGATCAAGAAACCAAGTTCTTACTCGTCATCATCCTTGAATCCATATCCCCAAGTGAATTAGGCACTGATACCTAAAATGGGTGGTCATCCCCTTTACATTTTTCCCCTTTTATCACTTTTTCCCAGGTCTGGCCCTCAAAGGTCACCTATGGCATCAATTTCTCAGGAATTGACCCAAGGAAAAACTTTGATCTCCTATAAGCTATTGCATTGGTGGGTTCCTCCAAATTCGAGGCAATTCTAATGGTGGCATCTCTGGGAATCCCAAGCCCTAGCTCTAGGATCAAATTTTTCCTAAGCATCCCCAAGATTAGACCTCAACAAGATCAATTCAATATTTTGAAGTAAATATTCTTGTTTGGTCCTTTCCTTTCACATTTTCCAAGATAGGAACATCATTGGTTGCTATATTCCATCCCTGAACCTAGACTGGGTCTACTTGGCCCCGTGTGGTCTCACTTCTCAATAAATATTATTTATCAAGTACCATTTGGGAATCCAAGTTTCCCAAGGATTATAGGGATTGATAATCTCATCCATAAGCCTATTCCTTCTCCCTAAACCCTCAAAATACTCACCCCTTACCCCTGGAGGACTAAGTCCCTTGCTTAAAGAGAAACCAAGTTCCATTCTTCACTCCATCCTTGGGAAAGGCTTTCTAGGGTCACTTTGATGTATATTTTACAAGTGATCCCTACACTACAGAGACTCCTCCCATTGGTGAAAGTCTGTAAAGAGCAAGGAGACTTAACTTTGGTGACAGTGGGCTAAGCCTCCACCGTTGCACTTAACCTAGTAGTTTCCCTCTTAGGAACCCATTTTTGGTCTTCTGCTAGTTTGTATGGTAACAGGTAGATCCACCCAAAGTGTTCCCATTGGCTCATTAGTAGAGCTTAACCCCAAGAGCGCCGAGGAGAATTGACCTCGCGACCTCCTATTAGCAAAGTGCTTTAATGACATAAACTCAACCAATTGAGGTAACCCTCGGGGCTAAGTGCTTTAACGACGAGAACTGGACCAACTAAGCTAACCCTTCAAGGATTTATTTATAATTAATATTAAAATAATTTATTATTATAATTATTTTAATAATATTTTTTATTCAAAATTATATTAAAATATTTTATTTATAATTAATATTAAAACAATTTCAATGACGATGACGATGATTAATGTCCACTAAGACCAATTTGATCTATTGAACCTTAAGAAAGTAAGACATTAGTTGAGATCTTAAATATTTTGTTCCCGTGATTGAAAATAAGGGAGAGAAGTGTTCCTAGATCACCATAGTTTTGTTGACTTAAAAAGTCAAGAAGGTTGGTAGTGTGGCAAATATTTTGAAAATTAGAATGGATGCGAGTAAGAGTCGGGTAGTCTAAGAGAAAGTCCTTTTCATATTTAACCCTCTTAGTATCGCAAAGGTGACAAACCCTTTCGTCCAAAGGTGTTTTTAGAATTGACCAACGTTCGGTTTCACTTTAAAGCTAATGAGAATTAGTTCTTATCTTCGCAATGTTCATTTTCTTCTTAACATTGGTCAAGACAAAGAGATAATTCTGGTTATCAAGATTGGAGTTGATCACCTCTTTATAATACCTTAGCTTCATTTTGCATTCTAGCTCCTTATCATCCCACATTTTATCCTTAAATTTAGAAGAATAATAGTTTTAGTATTATCCTTATTCTCCAAAATAATCTCCTTCTTCATCTACCAATAATTTAGCCAAAACTAAATATTCATATATGAATATTTAAAAATTATTTTATTTTATTTTTTATAAACAAAACACTTCTATATTATGCAACACACTATATGGTCCAACACACTATATTAAATATTAATAATGAGAAACAAACAAATTTTATAATATGTAAATGAGAAACAAACAAATTTTATAATATGTAAATCATACACATTATTATTTTTTTTAGTTCCAAATGTCATTAGACATACTGTGGGGAAAATGATAAAATGAATGACTAGTCATTAAGGACATAATAATGATCAGATAGGCCGATTGAAGCATCAGTTTCCTAGTTTGTAATAAACGAAGGGAAACCAATTTTTTTAAACTATATGAGAAAGTTAGTTTAGCTTCACTCTGAATTGAGTATTTTTTTCTTCCGATGAAGGGAAGGAGTCCATCAAAATGTGACCAAACTTTCAATTTCTTTTGTTATATGATTTTTAAAGGAATTAGCTTTTTTTCACATACCAACCAAAATGATATATTTTTATTTTTTTATTTTTTTAATATATTGATAAAATCTTTTACTTATAAAAAAAACATTCTGCTTTAAATTTTAGATATTTTATATTATTGTATTTAAATAAAATTAATTTAAAAAAAATATTAAATATTATTTAATAATAATAATTTTATTGTTTTTTAATTTTAAAATATTATATTATATTATATAAAAATATTAATTTAAATTTCGATGGCATAACATAAAAAGATCCATTCGTATTATTCAATTTCAGTTATTCCCATCAATATATATATTTTCTTCGTAATGTATTTTCATAATAATTATATATATAAATAAATAATTAAATTATTTTTAATATACAATTTCATTTTTTTCACTTGAATGTATTCTAATTTATTAGGTATTTCTTCAAGCATAACTTTATGAAAAAATCTTAACAAGGAAAATGATGAACTATATATATTCTTTAGTTGTATTTAATATAAAATAATGTAATTTTTGAAATCATTAAAATTAAATTCTTTTTATTTTTATTAAATTATTTTTATATTTAAATATGATTTTTAATTTTGATTTAATTTTTTTTTAAATTATCTTCAATTTATAAGAATAATTATTATTATCATTATAATAATTATTATTATTACTGTAAAAATAAACTTTTTAAAATTTAAAAATATATGTATTTTTTAAAATATTAATATTATATTATTTTTAATTATAATAATTATCTTGAATTCCATAAAGTTAAAGGTTTTTTTTGGGAGTATTTACCACTCTCACTAATTTATTTATTTTTAATATTTTTAATGATAAATAAAAATGAAGTGATGGAATGATAAATAAAAATGTTTTAAAAATGGTTAGTAATGGAATTTTATATATATATATATATATATAATTAAAATATTATAATTTAATTTTAATTTTTTTATCTCTAATTATAATATCAATATGTTTAACCATATTTTAGTCAAACGATATGGGTTTATTTTCAAAAATAAAATTAGCATGTGGTTTGAAAGCCATGGTAAGAGAGCTAAAGGGAAAGTTAGATTTAGGAGACATCACTCAACAATTGACTATCTTGTCATTCTTAGGATCATTGCCAAAAAATCTTACATTAGTAAAACTGATCTCTTCTATTATTTTGTTAACTTTATAAAACCTTTCGACACAGATCCTTGGGATAAGCTATGGAAAAGACTCGAAGAGATGATGATTCCTCTCGAGTTGAGGGTTGTTGTTATTCTGCTTTATGAGAATGTTGTCGCCAATCTTAAGATCATTGAGGATTGGTCTAAAGAAATTAAATGCAATATTGACGTTAAGAAAGGGTGTCTCCTTCCCCTACCCTTTTTGTCATTTACACCGATAAGCTAGAAGAAAGTTTGGAAGTTGTGAGATGCATTGACCCCAAGCTTGCTAACATGGTCATTACTCTTCTCCATTATGCTGACAATATCGTTCTTTTAGCTAAAAGCCATGATGATCTCAAAAAGAAACATAATATCCTCCATGATTACTGCTCCAAGATGGGTATGATTGTTAATACTAACAAGACTAAAGCCATGATAATTAAATCCAAAAAGATCAGCCATGATAATTTTATCTATGATAACAATTACTTGGAAAAGGTTTCTCCATACAAATATTTAGGTATTGGCATTCATCATTAGCTCAACTGGAATTATAGAGTTGAGAAAAGGAATATCGGAGGTTGAACAACTTATTATGAGCTTGAAAAGAGGTGTAAGTTGACTAATCTTTGGATTTGGAGTAAAAATAAATTCTTCTTTGAGACTCCTGTCACCCTTGTTATTTTATATGGTTGTGAGGTTTAGGATTGTAGTATATCTAGAGAATTGTGTAGGAAGATCGAACTAATCCAAAAGCAATTTATAACCTACAACCTTAGGATTAAAGGAAATACTCCCTATTTGATCATCTTGATTGAAGCTAGTGTTTCCCCCATCGGAAGCATGACTATGTTTAGGTATTTGATGTATAAGAAGATGCTTTATAACATGGAAGCTAAGAGGTTCCCCAAAATTGCTTCTAACTCTAGCCAAAACCCCCACCTCTGGCTCAAGCAGGGATGACACAACGATGCCCAATCTTGGCTCAACTATTGAGGGTAAAGGAGGTGATCATTTTGGAGAAGGATAATATCAAAGATATTATTACTTCCAAATTTAAGGATAAGTTGTGGGATGATAAGGAGTTAGAGGGGAAAAGAAAGCTAAGGTATTATAAGGAGGTGAGAAACCCCACCCTTGCTATCCAAAAGTATTTTTCTTTTTTAACTAGTGCTAAGAAGAAAATGAACATTGTGAAGATAAGAACTAATTCTCACGAGCTTCGAAGTGAAACTAGACACTGGTCTATTCCCAAAACACCTTGGGATGAAAATACATGCCACCTTTACGATACTAAGTGGGTTGAAGATGAAAAACACTTTCTCTAGGATTGTTCAGCTCTTACTCACATCCTTTTTCATTTCCAGAACAATTTCCACACTACCAACCTTCTTGAATTGTAAAGTGCACAAAACTATACTAATCTAGTAATGCTTATTTCCCTTCTTTTTGACCATAGAAATAAAATATTAATAAGTTTCAATTAATCTCTTATCTTAAAGTCACATAAATTACATCTCTTATTTTAAGATAAATAAACCACATTAATCTTAATAAGCATTAATCATCATATTTATTTAATATTTTTAAGAAATTAGATAATAATTATTAAATTTTTATTTTTTTTTTAATTTAAATTTATAAATTATAATATTTTATCCCATTTTTAACCTATTATTTAAATAAATAATTTAATTAATTAATCAATTATTAAAAATAATAATTAATTTTAAATTATTAAAATTTTATAATATTTAGATACATATTCATAAAAATAATATAAAATATTTTAAATATTTATACGTAAAATCATATCTGTATAACACAAACACATTAAGAAAACACACTAAAATCTCATACATAAGATACCGCTTCATCATAACATGACATTCTCCCGATAAAATCTCAATATATCAGATGTAAATATTAACATTATTGAAAACAGTTTATATATATATAATTTTGTTGCAAAAACATTAATATTATTGAAAATCTATAAAAAAAAAAATTAATTGTTTGTTTTATTGAAATAAATTAGAATTAAAATTTAAAATTATATTAAAAGGTTATTTATATTACACAAATATTTGAATATCAAAGTTGATGAAGATGTATATATATTTTTTTGGTTTTAAAGTTGTGAATTTTTAGGAAGAAGCACATATTCTTAATTATTATTAAATTTAATAAAATGAAAATAATTTATTATTATTAATTTTTAATAAATTTTATTATATATTGAATTATATATTTATTTTTATTATAATATGAGGATTGTAATTAGAGCTACAATTTGTTTGGGTCTTGGGTATTTTTATTAATAATCAAGCCAAATATTTTGCCCTATGGAAAAGGGTTAGAACTAGTTATCAAAAAACAAATTCGTCATTGACGGTGTTTGGGGATTCAATGACTATCATTAAACAAGTGGAGAAACTAAGAGAAAAACATAGCCCCCAACCCCTCCATACTTCAAATGATATCTTTGCAATTGAGGCACTCTGAGGTAATTGAGTTCTATCATGTTAAATGACATCTGAATTCAACAACGAATGTGTTGGCCAACAAGGGAGCAAACATGAATCAAAGCAAGTTGGATCATGAACAAAGTTTAATAATTTGTAAACCTTTGTTGTGACAAGGGACATAAATCTTTAGGTAAGTCATATTGAGCACACTATCATTAATGGTAGCAGGAGATCTCACATTATAAAATCCCATTTTATTCTCATTTATCGATGTCATTGATCTATCTTATTAATGAGCGATCAAAGTGGTAGCTCACAATTAAAGACAACAGTGGAATGGAGTACCCTCGATATAATAACATCTATTCGGGGTTAATACATGGCATCACTAAACCAAGCAATTGTCAATTCCTCTTGAGACTATGAATGGAGATTGCAGGGTGCCAAACCCAATACTCTAAATGGGCTTGCACACATGCACTATGTCGAATTAATGGAAAAAATTATGATTGATATCATGGAATTATTCAAGGAGGAATGTTTTGATGGCAACATGAATGAAGCAGGAAAATATCTAATCGCCATCGAATGGCAACCTTGAAAAACGAGATTTGGAAATCAAGGTTGGTCTGTCTATAAAAGGTTTATTGTTTCATTCCAATTGCATATCTCAGGAGAAATTGACTAAAACAAGGGTCCTTTAAGCTTGATTTCAAATCTCGGGATGGGCAAGCGAATGGAAATAAATATATACTAGACTTATCTTGCCCCAGGGAAGGGGAAAACGAATAGAAAACTAGAACACTTAATGGATACTATGGAGTACATATTGACTCTACTAACTCACCGAAGTGAATTGGAGGCATAGGAAAAAGAGGCGCATTTGGCACTCTTAGATAAAAAAACGTGAGTTGTTACAAAAGAAGTTTGAGAAGCTTCAGGCAATATTGGAAGCAGAAGTGGCTACATTGGATATAAAAATGAAAAGGTTGGAAGAAGACGACACCAAAGGAGCAACAAGATCTCAGGGAGGGACGGACTACAACAACAATGTGCCAGAACATGAGCAGCAAGGCACAATTGAGTAGGCATATCTGGAGTAGGGCAAAGCAACAACATCAGTCAAGGCAACATATGCAACTAGTATGTCTCTTTTAGACTATATATTATGTTTTTTTTATTAATGTACTGCAAATACTTTTTGTTTCTAAGGGTTTTTAGAAAGCATAATATAAAATCATAAAATACAACAAATATCAATATAAAATTATAGTTAATAGAAAGCACAGGTATATGAAAGATATTTTGTGAATATGTAAAACTTATGAAACATCAGATATAGTTGATCTATCTAAATATTCTGGCTTTGAAACTAAATTAAACTTTTAATACAAATATTTACTTATTTCATTAATTTATCGTCCCTACATAGACCAGTTCTATCAGTTGGCTGATAGGCCCTAATTTTTTGTTGTATATAGCAATGATATTTTCAGTACTTGGTTTTATACTTTGAATATATCTTTTTTATGAACACTTTCAGTACCTTGCGTGGTAAATTATGTACAGACTTATATTTTTTTATGGCCTTAGCTAGCTTACTGCACATGCCATACAAACATCTACTACACAGTCTTATATTTTTGATGGCCACGGCCAAACATACTGCATATGCCATGAAGGCATCTACTACATGTAATTTTTCTATATTAATAGAAAATTGCGATTTTCCCTTGAAAAACTACCTATTTCATTAAATAAATCTAATTACAAAGTAAAACATGCATATGCCATGAAGGCATCTACTACATGTAATTTTTCTATATTAATAAAAAATTGCCATTTTTCCCTTGAAAAACTACCCATTTCATTAAATAAATCTAATTACAAAGTAAAACAATCCTCTTTTTAACACTCCAACAATAAACCTCAATATTATTTCAAAAAATATAAAGACCCTGAAAAACAAATATTTATAAAACGAATACATAATGACAGTTTCACCAATACACACTTACTTTATAAATAGACTGATCAAGCATAACTTCTAAATTAAAGCAGAACGAATTAAAAGAGAAACTATTGCACAAGGCTCCTAACCACGTTTTAGTAATACTAAAGCAGGCACACACATTAGATAGATATGTACTGAGACCGGATATCTAAACCAAATATGTACTCACACGCATTTAAATTACTAGCGAAGTTTAGGGTTAAACATATAGTTTGTAACAACGATTATATCAAATTCGCTGTACATATTCATAATTTCATATAACCTCCTGTGTCGCACGATATACATATATAAGCTGCAAATTTTTTTCAAAAACATGTACGTCGAATATAACTTTTCAGAGAAATCGAACTAATAAACTGCAAACCTACAAGGCTATTTGACAAAGAGTCGAAGTCCCTCTTATCTTTAGCATAAGAATCTCTGCAAAACTGGAGTCACAGTTTTCCACTCATATCTGGATTCCAATTAGGGTGACTTGACATCAACAATTGTCTGGGCCAAGGTTTAGTCCTTATTGTTGCTTGAGCTTCCAGAATCTGCATCTGTAACACGAAGCCATGAATGTTCAAGAGTTAGTGATATTTAATGAACAGCGAAAGTTAAGATAAAAGCCTGATCTGCATTGTACTGAAACGCATGAGAAGTGAGATGAGAAGCTGCTTACTACCTTCTCCTGAGGTCTCCATCGTACATTCTGCTGCTGCTGGCTGCTGATTCTTCTCCTTCTCTTTCTCTGATATGCATAACTGAGAATCAGCATATCAAATATCCAATAAAAATTGATCGTTATATTTAATAAAAATTGACATTATACGGTGAGGAGAAATATTAAACACTATATATGGAGTAAATCAATCATAGGTTTACTGCATTTCATTAGTATTTTTTGAATATGATTTTTTTTTCATAATTGGTTTACAACTTTATTGTATTATTATCTTATTTTTATTTCTGGAATATTATTGTATTCTCATCCTAAAAACCATACGTAAAAACAGTGAATCAATCATTTACTTACGACACTATGCTTAATATTTTCCTTGGCTAAGTTACTTATATAGTTTCCTAAGTTACTTATATAGTTTCCTGTGACCAGAAGCTAATTCATACAGTTACCTATATAATTACCTGTGACCAGAAGCTAATTCATATTGAATACAGTATAGTATGGACAAATTTTTGTTCAACATACCTCGGGTTGATGCATTAAACTTTTCAGTCTTCTTCTGCCATGATGGTGAATGTGAAAGTGACGTTCCTTCTTCCACAACCCCAAAGGATTTCAACCACATTTCAGTCATTTGGCAGAGACACTTGGGGCATTTTCTTAACAAGTTTCCATCACAGACCAAACAGAAAGGGTGGAATGTGTGCCCGCACGGTGCTACGATGATATCCAATATCTCTCTGTCAAAGGCCAGACTGCATACAGGACATGGAGAAACATTTATTGTTATTTGGGTACCATGGGTTTCAGCGCCCTTTGTATCCAATATAGGATGAGAGACTGGTCGAGGGTATAGTGAACACCCTCTAAGCTTCATCTTTGTAGAAACTCTAACACTTCCCAATTTCTGCTTATGTTTCTCTTGAATTGCTAATGCACTTTGCAACTCGGCAATGGCAGAATTTACTTCAATTATCTGGCTTTCTAATTTCTCCAAATCAGTGGCCTTTCCCTCCATGTTTCTCTTGCAGGCCTCTTCAATCATCTCATTCTCTTCAAGTCTTTTCTGATAAGCTTCGTATTCCAAACGAGCTTTCATAATGCATTCGGATATTGCAGTTTTCTCCATGATCAACAACCCATTTAGGTTTTCCTCATCTTCAGTAATACCAGATTGCCAGAAATTAACAAAAAATTGTCCAACTAACTTATCTGTGCATACATTTCCTCGCTGTCTAACTGCAGCCTTGATCTGTTCAATATGGGCCCTGCAGAAATCTACGTCCTCAGATGCCCTTTTTCTCAAATACGACTGTGATGACAGAATTTCTTTCACATTCTGGAGGCTCTTCTCATACCTAGATTTCAACTTCTTATGCATTTCAACCTTAGAGTTAAGCTCTCGAATCACAACCCTAATTTGCTCGAAATATGCTTTGGTTCTCCTGGTACGCATCTCTCTTCTCTTCTGATTGAAATCCTCCATGCCAGACTGTCTCTTCTGATAGGCTTCTTTCAAACCAGACTTTCTGAACTTGTTGGCAATTCTCAAACTGCTTCTTGTTTTCTTATAGCTTGTGGTCATGGATGGGCCTTTCAAGGGGTTTGTTGATCCAGAAATTATCGTGATGTCCTCGTCTAAGTTCATCATTTGGCCTTCCATTGACATCGTGCTGGTAGTGTTTCAGCCAACACCAGTACTGATAGCACTGCAATATGCTCAATACCACAACTAACGAGATATATCTTACCTTCAAGAAATAAAGGGGTATAGATAGGATATAATATATAGCAAAACAGAAGGACCAACGATTGCAGGTTCGAGGTGGGTGATCACTACCTGAACTTAACTACCATATTTTTAAAATAATTGACATCTGATCAAAATACCACAGAACAAGAGTATGATCAAGTGGCTGAACTATTAATGATTTTGGTTCCATGAACTTATAATCATTGTGGAGCCGTATCTAAAACTTTTCAAGAATACATGGAGCTATCATGAAAAAGGCATTCATTTTCAATATTATATAGAGTTATTTATTATGAAAATGTCATTCATCTGTGCTTGAAAATATTCTAAATATTATTGAAGGGTGAGGGAAGCACATTTGAAATATTACATAGTACCTTCCAGATAGTGGGTATTACAAGACTACATTCTGTCATTATGTCTGCAATGTATTTAGCTTCTCGATTCCCGGAGTATTTTAACATTGGTAACATGCATAGTACAAATGTTCCTGGAGGTTTATGATTGTATCAGGGAGTTGGATTTCAAACAAAATCTAGTGTAGGTACGAAAAATGTAGTTGAAGAGGAATTTAGATTAAATCCGGTAGCAGTAATGCCATTTGTGATCTGGCAGCCTTAGATTATAATTTTGTCTTATAAAGTAACTTTGAAGTAATTTGCATTTTACTAGACCAGTAAGAGGATCAAAAAGCCCTTCGAAAGACTCCCCTGCCACCTTTAGTGAAATGTTTCACAATTTTACATTTAACAAACCTGTTGCCCTTCTTTTATTTCCAATCTCCTCACCAAAGTCAAGGCATCTATAAGAATAGCTTGATAGGAGTGAATCAAGTATGATATCTTTGGTTCCGTCCAGAATGATTTTATCATCAACGTTCATTCCAAACTTGTCATCAAACCTGTTGCCCTTCTTTTATTTCCAATCTCCTCACCAAAGTTAACGCATCTATAAGAAAAGCTTGATAGGAGTGAATCAAGTATGATATCTTTGGTTCTGTCCAGAATGATTTTATCATCAATGTTCATCCCAAACTTGCAATTTAACTCTAAGTATCTACTGCTTCAAAAGACCTATATAAATCCCATAACTTTTTGGTAAAAAGAAAAACACTTTAAATTGCCATATAAATCCCATTATAACTTTTTGGTAAAAAGAAAAAGACAACAATTATATAATCATATAATCTTAGTCAAGGTATTTTTGACTTCCACTATGTGAAATGGCAACTAAATGAAACGGTCACTAAAATAGATATTTTTTTTAAAAAGCAAAAAAAACAATTATAAATTCTTAGTCAAAGTCTTTTTTGGCTTCCATTATATAAAATGATTATTAAAAGAGATACAATTTCTGGTTTATTTTTTAATATCTGTGTCAGGAAATGTTTTATATCTTATTTTTAAGATATTTGGGTTATAAGCAATTTTTTTATTTTCATCTTTGGAATAGTGATGGAAAATTTAATCTCTTGTCTTGAGTTGTTATCTATATTGATAAGGTTTCTCTAAGTTATATGTTGAATATTGGAATACTTAACAATTTTTTTTTCATTTTCAAAATTTAAATTACCAATTTCACACAAATATATTGGACTTATTTAGAATTCTCATATTTTATAATTATCTCAAATTACAATATATTATAGTTAGATTTGTGAAATATTTAGTTGTAGGGCCTTGGTGTAAAAAGAAACTTTATAATATCTATATTAATTTTTTCATATGATTTCATTAAGGAAAATTAAAATGAGGAATAGTGTATAAGGGTATAAGAGAATTTTAGGAAAAAAATTACAATGTGAAGAGGTTTAATGAATTTTTTTTCAAAATTTTCTCAATTTTTTAAATAAAAACCTACTAAATATGTTTAAGATAATATTTGAAAGAAAATAGAATACAAATAAATTTGAAAATGTGGTATGGATAGAGCTAGGACAACTCCTCTTCAAGCCATCCAAGAGTTGGAATATGGATTTTTCACCCATTTGATATTGGAGCTTGAACCATCAAAAACATTTACAAATAGTTCATGGTATTTTTTTGAGATTTTCCTCTTCTTACTCTTCTTAAAAGATGATGATTTAATCATCAATAAAGTGAAGAATGAAAGTGACCATCGACTAGTCACCCCATTTCAAATTTAGAAAATTAAATGAATTTGATAATTCATTATATCACCTTATTATATAAATGATATAATGCAAGGCTTAAATATCCATGAAACATACGGCTTGATAGTTGTATGATAACCCCCCAAATGGATTTGAATAGGTCAAATCCTTCTAAATTTTTTGATCAATTAATGGAAAGGTAAGGAAAATATTTCATGAAAAGTATTTCAAAAATATTAATAAGGAAGGAGAAAAATCCCAAAGCTAAGATAGAAGGGTATTCCACTTGATCATGAGATTTTTCAAAGCCAATTTTAATGAAAATACATATAATCTTAAAGTCTAACCCTATTCCATGTTCTTCTAGATAACAATAACATTATCCAAGGTAAATCATACCCAAATAAAACTTATAATAACATTCATGAAAAAAATTGGTAAGATGTGACCAATACAGAGAAATAAGGCCTTAGCCAATATTTATATGAAACATCCCACAATGTCATATGGACTTTCTAATTAGTGATGATATCATTGATGTGTGATTGATGCAATCTCCTTAGAATTATTTTTTAGTAGTCTTTTATATACTTGAAAGAGGTATATCCTTATAAAGTCTCATGTTTCTTTCCATGCATTAATGGGAATACATCCAATACGACAACCTTGTCATTATCTCATTATGAGACGATGTATGTTCACACATCCTTGTATGATCCTCAAAATGGAGATGTGAGGCTATGTTTATGCACTTTGCATGGACAACTCATATTCCTCTTTACATTTTGAGGGCTAAAACATTTTCCTTTATTGAATGACAAATTTATTTTCATTATGTTATTGGTTTGTACATAGCCAACTAAAGTTTTGAGAGAAATATTCCTTCTTGGTAGCTAGGGCTATTTTAAGAAATTTTTAGTTGTCATATCACCTATCTTTAACCATCTATTCAACATTTAAAAAATTTCCTATAGTTCTACAATCGTACTTTACTTTTAAGAAAACTTTAAAATTAGATGCCCAAGTTTGTTTCAATTCATCATTGGAACTTGTAGAAGCTAATAACCATATTTTATCTCCTACCTATCATACTTCTAACAATTTTATGGATAAAAGGAATCTAATGCCATAACCCTATAGGAATGCCACAATCATTAATATGGCACGCTTTGATTATGTAATTAACCTTTTGTCTCCCTCAAGTGTAGAAAATAAGTTATAGATTCATTTAATAAATGTGATATAACTAGGGTTTTGGAGACATGAAATCATCTAAATGAAATAGGGCTGGTGTAATATCATTATCTTATCTCCTTATGATACAAATATTTGAATATGCTTGTGGTCCAATAGGGTATACTCCTATATAAATTAGAAATACACTACCATTTTATTAGTACTTTCCAAAGTAGGTACTATAGTAACTAGTAAGGTTATAAATTAATTTAATGTATAAATTATATCCTAAGTATTTTAAATAAATTAATTTATAAATTATATCCTAAGTATTTTAAATATATTTATTATGTGAATCCCAACCCCCCCTGCCAAAAAAAAAAAAACATTTTCTATTTTTATAATTTGGAATATTGGATTTCATTTTGGAAAAAAATCATATTGATATAACATTAATCCCATAGCTTATGCAAATTAATTTTAAATCTACTTTTCTAGAGCTAAAAAATAGTTTATATAAGAAAAATGTATAAATGGCTAGTTTGGAGGGTGACTCTTCAGTCTTTGTACTTTACTCAAGATAGAGATATGACCCTGCAATCAATGTCTCCTTAACGTGACACTGTAGTTAATTCCTCCATGAGGTTGTAGGCTTGGGATCCTACTATGTGGAATGGATTTGATGTCTCCTTGACATGACACTATAGTCAAATCCTCCTTGAGGTTGTAGGATTAGGACCCTACTATGTGGAAATGCATTTGATGCCTCCTTGAGGATGCAAGTTTAGGACCCTACTATGTAGTAGAGCAATCATGCCACCTCCTCTTGTGGCAACTTACATGCTACTCCCCTTGTGAAAATATTAACACATTTGAGCAATGAGTCATCCATGCATACATCTAGTTAGAATAAGGATGAACCTGTTATTGACCTCTTCCAAAATCATACCTAGAGGGAAGAATTCCTTCATTGAAACCACTCTTGAAGTGGATATCTGAAAAAAATTCTTCACCACAATAATTTCTCAACTCGAAATCTGGGTGGGTGTAAGATATTGATGGTCTTTCATGACACATTAGTGGCAATGTAAACCTAGAAAAACAAACATATGTTAACTTGAATTAGAGGTACTTACACAATGAATTTGAAGAAGATGTAAAAACATGGAATGTAGGCAAATGAATTACCTCTCTAAATATATAATTTTTATTATAGAAATTGTGCCTAACTATGTGCATTTTGAGTTTTCTTAATACTCATACCTTATTTTTCATGCAAAATATAATTTAAATATGTTTTCTTAGCTAAACCCTTGAGTATTTGAATGATGAAATCTTGCTACAAAAGTTTATAGATTTGTAGACAACATATTGTTATTGTTGTTGTGCACATCTATTTTTTCAAAATATATAATCTTAACTTTATATTTTTTTCGAGATTATAAAATTCATTATATTCTTGAAATTACAAAGACACTCCATAGGTACAACCTAAAAGGGTATTAATATTATCAAACAATCCTTTTTTAGATTGTAACTCTCAGTGTCGTCTAGTGCTCCATATATATTCTTTTTCAAATGGTTAAGTCCAAAAAACATTATAGTGATCAATGAGGGATGCATTTTAAGTTTTTAATATATGTCAAGAAAGAAATGTATTTAAAATAGGAAGCACTATTAATTTTTTGTTTAATTATATATTTAGAATCTACACATGACCCTATATGTGTCTATATTTTTGCATGGACAATGGATTTGTCTATCCTATAGAAAATAACATCAAGAATAGAGAGATACATACATTTTTTTCAAAAAAATAAAGTCATCTATTTGTAGCTTAAACCACGAGGTTTGTAATTTTGAACATATATACAAAGAAACCAACCCATCATGCATGTAAGCTCCCTGTAGGGTAAAAAATTAAATTCAAAAAAAAAATGTGTGCACATTCCTAGCACTAAAAATGCACACATGTTTCTAGCAGTAAAAGCATATGTGCATCCCTATTGTTAGGAATGCACATACACACATATTCTTTCCATTGAGAATATACAAGTGTTCTTATAGCTAGTAACTTTAACACATGTGAAATAGTTGAGGTGGGGCAAGGGAGGAGGGGGGGGAGGAGGGGAAAATGCAACCTAGAACTTTTTGCTTGAATTAAAGATTGAAGATAAACACTTAATTACACGCATTAAGAGCTCCAAAGAATAATATAAATTTACATCATTGTGCTACATATCATGTTTTTCTAAGTGAAAACTAAAAACGTACACTCAAATATATAAATATTTTAGTCATTCAATGAGAGTAGTAGTTTTCACACAATTTTAGAATGTGTTTAATAAACCTAAAAGAAATGAGCTAAATGTACAAGTTTCATGATATCCATATAACCTTTAATATACCTAGCCCCACTTCATTCACAACAACAAATAGTAGTAATACGATTTCATAGTAGATAATTCTTTCTCATTAGCTAAGAATTTCCCATACATCCAATAATGGAATGATGTTATGTAGAAGGAAATATAGAACTTGAATTCTATTGTAGAAAATAAAATTGATTACTAGTTGGATGGAACACTCCTCTTTTGTTGTTTGCGGTTGGTAATGTAGTGAATTCCATTATTTATCTAGCATGGATTTCCGTAATGGTTGCAAAACACAAGCATAGCATGGGATCACTTAAGTAAGCTACAACTGAAATGAGAAACATGTTGAATCATTTCGGAAATGTATATTGGAATCACTACACTTGTGAGAAACATGTTAATTGACAATATAATTAAAAATAGATGGGCTTGATAATATTTTCACCATTGCAACATGTTTGTGACGATCAAATTTAACTTCCCTACCATGGGCATCATGGGCATGTGCATAGAAATGACATAGAACTTATAAACACATGGTATAGAATGAATATGCCAACTAATTCATAATGAGTTAAATGTTATCCACCTTGCATATTGGCTTAGTAGCAAAGAAGAGGGTGGTATAATCGCACATGAATGTATAAAATAATTATACAATAACAAATAAATACAAATTAAAAGTTATTACAACTTCATAACTTTTGTGGTTGGGTTTGAAGAAAGAGATTATGAAGTGGAGGAAACCTTGGAATAAATGGAGTGGTAACACCCTTGAGGGAGTTGTGCTGGTGAGTTCCTAGAGAAGAAATTGTATAGGTAGGGTATTTTTATTAGTTGGGGATTTAAATAGACAAGGATTCTACAAGGTGATGAAATGTAATGTTTATAACCAATTGATTATGTTATTTTGAGTTGAATTTCTTTACACCTAAAATGTTTTATTGTTGTTAATTTATTTTGTGTATAATATTTGTATTAATACTTTACATATCTCATGGATTTTACCCTATTTAATAAATTTACATATATATGGATTTTACCCTAGTTAATAATTTTACATATATATGTAAAAATTCTAGCCATACATCATAACCATTCATAAAAATAACAAGGCATGTCTCATAAAATGGCTCAAGCTTAAATCTATGAAGTTAAACCCCACTTATGAGATACAAAGTACTAGTTGTACAACAATTTCAATAGAAATTAAAATGAACAATGCCAACTACTTACCCAAGAGGAAGATTTGTTTGAATAATTACATTGTGAGTGTTTTTGAGCTAACTCGGCAATGTTGTATCAGAGGAAATATTGTGTAATGAAGCTTGGAATTTTTTCTTGAATTAAATATTAAAGACATCAAATTTCATGATGGTGAGAGTAGCTCTTAATTATAGGAATTGAGAGCTCCAAAGTGTAATATGAGGTCACAACATTGTGCTTTAAGAATGCAATGTTGTTATATATTTATTTTCTCCATGTACATTTTCATTGAATAATGGTCACACTCACAGGAAAAGTAGTTAAACACTTTACTACCACTCATGTATTGTACTTGAGCCTATAATCGCAAATTCAAATTCAAATTCAATAAAGCTACAAGAAAGAGACCAAAATAATTAGGTAGTCAAGAAGGTGTTCAACTTGTTAGAAATGCATTTGACCTCAAGGTATTTTTGTATACTTTATAGTACACTAAGAATACCACTCATGACAAAAATTATTTACAATATCAACGTTACTACAAAGAATATGAGAAAGAGTCAAAGAGATTGAAATCAAAGATCACACTTTTGACATGGATGTCCATTTCATGAAAAGAAGCAAAGTAGGCAAGTCACCCTTTGACCACCTATAAGAATAATATATCTATGCAATACACTTATTTCATAGATTTAGTCACTTCAAAAAGTCTCACTAAATCCTTCGAGACTAATAAGTTATTATTCCTCTATTCTAGATAAGGAAGAGTGTTATCTACAACCTTACCATAGATAAAACTCATAGTCATTATCAAAGTACATCATCCATAGTATAGAATAAGAATATATTGATATCTCATTTCATTTATTCTATTTTCTTTTACAATCAACTATCTTTAATCAAATCTATTCATAATATATCATGCAATTTACATATATTGGTAATATAATATACATTTTAAAATATGTTTAGAATTAAATATTAATATAAAAATATTTGATTTACAAAATTTTAATATACATCAATTAAATCTATATCAAAAATATATTATTTATTTAAATATAAAATTTATTATCTATGTTTAAACATTACTCCACAATGAAGTTAAATTATATATATATATATATATATATATATAAATATTAAATATTAAATTTTCCACCGCATAGAAAATGATTTTGCTTGGAAATCCCCAAAGCCAATAGACTAATTTTATGATGGGTCTGATTTCTTTGATTGAATTTAGTTTCAACTTCTAAACATATATGCTCGAGTATGGCATGTGTGTTTGAAAATTATTCCAAAATGAAGTTTTTATGAGGGACATATCATATCAAATGAGATATTTAAATTTTCAACCACATAGAAAATGATTTTGCATGGAAATTCCCAAAATCAATAGACCGATAATAACTTCATAATGGGTTTGATTTCTTTAATTGACATTAGTTTCAACTTTCAAATATATCTGCTCAAGCATGGCATATGTGTTTGATTGTTAGCTTGTAATCATTTAAATGTCCAAACATATAATCCTAGGTAAAGTTTATAGGCATGCCTCTTCTAAATAATATTTTTAATAAATTCGAAATGAATTTTTCACATTTATTTGTATTTGGATTATAAATAAAATAAATATCCATCTGTTGATATTATAAAATAGTGCAAGATCAATTTGTTCGTCAAAACGGTCAAGAGATTTATTGTTTAAGGTGTGTGTTTATGAGTACTTTTAACACTTTGAAGAGGTGCCACAAATATATCTTAATTTAGACCATATATGCATCCTTTATAATAGAGGAGCGATGATGTTGCCATCTATTATTAGTCCCTGCCATCTGGCAATGGCCAGGGACTATAGTAATCGAAAACCACGATGTTAATATTAATTGAGTTGTCTATGAGTTGTTTGTTACCATCAGTTCGTGGATTATAATGAAAGTTTTTAGATACATAGTGATTTACTATCTTATTTGGCATCTTCTAGAGGTGGGGAGGCAAAAACTTAGGTTATATATATTTATGTTTTTCTTATCATTGATAGATCAGCTATAGATTAGCTTATTGCTAGCATTAATGCTAGGCATTTAATGCTTGGGATTGGGATGTTCACTGATATCAAATTTTGTGGAGACAAACATTGTCTTATTTTAGACACAAAGGTGGTCCGTTTGGCCTACATGAAGATGCAGATGAGCGTGGCGAGAGGAAGATGCACATGGCAAGAGGAGAGGAGGGTTGCATGAAGATGCATGTGGCCAGAGGAGAGTTTATTTGCAACATCTATGGGTACCGAAACTGCTACCATTACCTTTCTCTGCAACATTTCTCTGCAACAGCTATGGATACGGAATTCAAATGTCTCTGACACAACTATGGATACCGAATTGATGTGCAACAACTATGGATACTGAATTGCTATGGATACCAAATTGCTATGGATACCAAATTCAAATGTAAGGATAAGGATAATTACCTTTCTTTGTGGCTTCTGTAGCATACTACAGTCACACCAGCAGCATAGGTGGTTGACCGAAATGATGACCTGGCAAACTTGCAGAAGCACAGATGCACCCAAAGGCTCAGTTCGGTTGGTATGTATCCGAAGGTAAGCTTCCTGTTGTCTGCCCTTTCCTCTTCTTCATTCTTATTATGTGCTTCTAATATGGGTTGTCCTTACTGCTGCCCTTTCCTCTTCTTCATTCTTATTATGTGCTTCTGATATGGGTTGTCCTTGCTCAGCAGTAGGAGTGGTAAAGAAACCCTCTCGAAGATGAGATACAGTGGACAGAGTCGGCTGTGTTTCTGCGGTGAGATACAATGAACAAGGTGAGATAAAACTGGAATGGTTACTAGCTATGGATACAAAAGCAAGGCGGTGGAAGCTAGCCTCACCTCTTCGAAGAAGTTACTGCCGGTGGTGGATCTGGCTTCGAATGTCATTGGCATTGCTCTTTCTGGTATCGAACTCCACTGCAACCAATCTGTTATTCGAATCCCCATTCGTGGTAGAGTTGACACCAATCTGTTATTTGAATCCCCATTCATAGTAGAGTTGAACAGTCCCAAGTACTGCCCATAACTATTCTCAGGGAAATCATTTTTCTCATTTGTTACAATGAAAGCCAGGCCATCGCCACCGTTTCCACTCTTGTTTTGTTTATCTTGACATGCTTCTGCTCCAACTTTAGCTGACTCTGAAGACAGTATTCCAACAAGAGGTTTAGAAACAGTTCAAATGACAAACCCTCTGATGCGAGTAATAGCAGGAGCTGACTCGACTGAGCTACTCAACTGTGGATGTTGCGCTATTAGGCTAAAACCAATGGGACCATCATCTTAGTCTTACCCCTGTCTCTTTCTTCCATCGGATTGCAACCAACACTAGTTGTATCACAAGTATGCCTTCCAAAGCACTTCTTTACAGATCTAAAATGGTTTGGAAAGCACTTCTTTACAGATCTAAAATGGTTTGGAATGGCTTGCAAGAAATTTCCCAAAAGAAGAGTTTGTGTTACAATAGTGAGAAAACAATTCATGCAGGGCTTCTCTTCATCAACCAAAGGGCTCTCATCTTGGGAAATGTCAATATCTGTTTGCGAAAAATCATTCTGATTCGATTTTGTTTTTGGAGACTTACCATTTTCTTCTCCTTCCGATGGACTTTCCATTTTGGCATCAAAAAATTTAATACTATATCTCTTGTTGCCCCTCAAATGACGGATTTGAGCACCCATGGTGATAAAGAGCCTTTCATCGCATACACAGAAGAGAGAAAATGCTCTAAAAGGGAGCTCGAATTTCTAGTGTTCGGTGGGAGTCACTGACCGCCATGTCTAAACGTAAAACCAACCTCAATCCCATGCCAGAAACCAGCCCTAAAAGCTTGTTAATCAAAATAGAGATGCCATTGAAAATTCAGGCACACTCTTACCTTAACACAACCTACTTGACCTTTTCGAACTGAAGCTCTTACTCTCAATTAACCATAAACCATTCACCCAAATTCAATCTGTAGAACCCAAAACTCAAAAAAACACCAATCTACTTCCCGCGCAATGCCCCAAAATCTATCTTGGCTTTGAACAACTCCAACTCCTGTCTGCAAGTATCATTGAAGAAAGGGAACTTGTATGCATGTTCATTTTTGTCTCTTCGTCTATCCATTGCCTCTATTTTCCCATTTGTTTCGTCTCTTCGTCTATCCATTGCCTCCATTTTCCCATTTGTTTCGTCTCTTCGTCTATCCATTGCCTTTATTTTCCCATTTGTTCCCATCTTGTTGGGAAAGGGATCATAATACCAGTCACATTGTCATGTGCTTCTGCATGTGTCATTGTGGGCATGTGTCGTGTGCTTCTGCGTGTGTCAATATGTCCTTCATTTTGTTAGAATTATGGCATTTGCAATTAAAAGCGAGATGACTAATTAACTTGTGACTATAGAGCTTGATTACAGCTTGTTGGTGTTCCTCTAGAGCATCCGGGTCCACAATAGGCTTAATCGAGACTTTTTTATTCTCTTGTATAGTATTTATATTGTTTCCAATTCGTGGTAATGGAGCAAATAGATTGAGATGACCGTCCACATACAGTTTAAGTGAGATGCCCAAAAAAAGGCATTAAGCTTAAATGCCAATAAGTAAGTTGTCCATGTAGCTGAGGTAATGGACGTAAGGAGAGCAGGCTAAAAAAGTATGCACCTACATGCTTGATTCCTTACATTGAACTTACTTACCATATATGCCTTAGTTTACCAGTATCAGATAACGATTGTTGTATGACCACTATATGGGAATAGAAGCAAGCAGGTATTTAGTGTATTCAATCTCTATGAATAGACTGTATACAGTGTGGAGTAAGCACGTATTCAGTGTATTCAATCTCTGTGAATAGGTTAACTCTCACATAGCCTTGTGTAAACACTTGAGATTACGGGACTAGTGATGATATACCAGCACTATTTAACAACACTACAAGCACTATGAACTTGAGACACTTCCTAAATTTTCTAACAAAATACCCAAGGTAGGGACTAGCTGCCATGCAGCTTCCCTTGTTAACTTTTACATTCATCATAGGAGTTTTAATTGATCATTTTTTATATACTACCACCCAACATCTACTTTGATGCCTATATATGGATGGGAATTTGCCATTGTAGAGTCTATATGACGACTACAACTAGATGCATTGCTTTTCACCATGCTATCAAGTAAATGCCTATATATGGAGGGTGATCTGCCATAGTAGAGTCTATATGATGACTACGACTAGATGCATTGCTTTTCACCATGCTATCAGAGTTTGAGTTCAACGTAGAATTATATGTATTAAAAAAATGTCCAATTTTCTAAGCATCAACAAAACCCATCCCTATAGTCCTTGTATCGAACCTCATATTGATCTTGTCTAAAATATAAATGTTTTTTTCTAAGTTAACACAGCTCTATGAAGCCTGCCTTTCCTTATCTTATAAGGACCTTTATAAAAATCATATGAAATATTACCACTGAGTGATGATGATATTTATCAAGATCATAGATTTCCAAACTTTCATGGAATACCAATTATCTCCCTACCGCATTTACAAAAATAGCATTTCCTCTTTTCTTTCTATTGTTTAACTTGGATATTAATGTCATCAAATAAGGATCACCTTGGTAGTTTATCAACCTTGTTTAACTTGGATATTAATGTCATTAAATAAGGATCACCTTGGTAGTTTATCAACCATGTACATTATAGCAACACCCTTTCATTTGTATTATTAGAATTATAATCATTGGCTAAGTCAAGAATTTACTCATTCGATTTAATTAAGAAAGTGTTTGAAAAGGTATTTCATTATGGTTTGTTACTTAGTTATAATCTAATTTGGAAGATATTAAGATTTTACTTCTTTTTATTTCCTTTAGTATAACTAAAAACAATAAATAACATATAAAATCATTTTAAGAAAACAAAAACCAATTTATTTATTTATTTAAATAATAGTATATAATTGGAGAGGATAAAGATTTATTCAAAAATTATTGTTTTGATATTATTATGTTATAAGAAACCTTTGGAAATGGAGAAATTGTGATGACCTCTTTGTGTAAATTGTTGTCGGGATGGTCTTTTGTGTCCTCTGATGCCAAGGGTAGATCTGGAGGCCTTGCTTTAGGGTTCAAAGATTGTAACATAAATATCCTTAACTCCTGGGGCTCGGAGCTGGTGTTGGGGGCAGAGATTTACTCTTCTGAACTATGCATGAACCTGTCCTTCCTCAACATCTATGGACTGTGCCATGACAAGGTTTCTTTTTGGAACTCTGTGTTCTCAAAATCATTTATGAAGATTCCCAATCTGGTGGTGGGAGGGGACTTCAATTTTTCTTTGGGCATGACGAAGACCTGGGGGCCATTAGCCCAAGTTGATCCCCTAGTAGATTACTTCTTGAAAAAATTGATGTTGGGAAAACTTATTGATGTAAATATGATAAAATCTTGTCCAACATGGAGGAATAGGCAATCAGGTGAAGCTAGGGTGTCCAAGAGATTGGACCGGTTCTTGATGATGGAAGACCTTGTAAACCAAATTTCCTCCTTCAGACAATGGGTTGGAACAGGAGGGGATTCTGATCATTTTCCTATACTTCTTGAATTGAAAGGGAACAACAGGAAGCTTGGATCCCCTTTAAAATTTAACCCAATATGGCTCAAAGATCAAAGTTATAATGAATTGGTTAAAGCCACCAGGAGACCCATGAGCTCTGATCAGGGTTAGTCTTTGGTGCAGCAAAACTACATCTTTTCAAAATTCTGTGTGGACCTGTGAGTTATGGGCCCATGTATACATCTTTAATGAAGTGAAGTTGCACCCATTACACAAATTCTGAAATTAAACAATTAAACCCATGTTTAATTAAATTATCAGACCCGACCTCTTGTGCGGATCCCAAATTAATTAAACTCTAGTTCAAACCTTATCACATCTGTTTTCTAAATTAACCAGCATGCATATTTCGAAGCGATATCCGTCGGATCTCGTCCCTTCTTAACAAACGGCTTTGATCGATCCGAAATTTAACTGGATTGAATCACAATCCATAAAATATCACGTCTGAAATCAGGATTAAACTGTGTGCATGTTCTGATGCGATTATCATCAGATCTGACCCCTTCAAACAGACGGTCACGATTAACTGAGCTATTAACTTAGTTCTATAATTTATTGCATCTGGTTTTGGAATTAACCTCTGCGATTATTGGCACGCGATAACTGTTAGATTTGTTGGATCTGTCCGATCGAACGATTCACAACGAGTCGGGAAACTGCATTTTGCACTTCCACTATGTTTAGACTGTCATTGTTATCCCTTTGTAGCTTAATCAATAAACAATCTACTTCTACTCACTGTTAATCGATGCCGAAACTCAAGAGATCACCCAATACAATTAAGGGTTCACAATAGACTTGCGGTCCAATTCTAAGGAAAAATATGGTGCAGGAAGGTTTTAGTCTTCCACAGTTAATTGCCCAGAGTATTCCAATACTTCAAGCTCATTATACCAAAGAAAACTGAGCTTTCAACTTGTAAATCAATTAACTTCAATTATTTCGAAGGGAGAATAAAACCATCTGGGGTTTGACCATCCATGCGCATAAATTAGAGAGGTATAGAAAGATACCAAATTTTACATTCAATCCTTCAATAATTCAGAAATCTACATAAACACACATACAGGATTTTCTTGACAAACTCTGCCAAATTTTAATTTATAATAACACAAGAAACTTACACAACTCGCAGGCCTGATATGCAATCAAACGGCCTTCATCATATCTCTCTTACACACACCTCTACTCTCTAACCTCTAGCTCCCCTCTAACCTCTAGCTCTCTCTAACCTTTAATTATTCAAAAGATCACAATTTATACAAATATGGATTCATGAACCAATTTAGTTCAGATCCAACAATCTCTCACTTTCTCCTAAAGTATTTCTTCAGCTCCACTCTTTTCTCAAACAAAATCCCAAATTAATCATTTAAATCCCTCAAATCCTCACTCTTCCTAGGATTACTCAACTGTCTCTAAGATCTCTACATTCACGACATATTCTCCATAAATAAATTTACAATTAAAATTTCCTCAAACTCAACTAAACTTAGGAAAATAAATAAAATGATTAAGGGAACCCACTCCCTTTAGTAAATGTGAAATAAGACTCATGGGTCTTATAAGCTTTGACAGATGCTCCTGCATCAGACTCCCTGAGTTGAAATAATTCATGGACTCTTGTTCATGAGTCACCCAACTGCTCTTGTTGCAAACTTCGTCAGATTTCATCTTCCAACTGGCTGTCTGACCTCTTTCAATTGTAGGTGCATTTACTGCCTTCTCTCTTTCTCCTAGATGCCAAACCTTACTTTGTAACTTGCCATCTCTTTCATCATGCTGTTGCTCCATTTTTTCTGCCACTGTTGCTTTAGTCCTTCCAGGTTTCCAAATCTTATGTTGTTGTTGTCCTCTCTCTTTGCTGATGCAGATTTCTTTTGTTAATTTCTCTTCTTTGCTGGTTCTCTTCTTGACTGACTTCTTCATCCACAATTTCTCGATTTTCTCTTTACACTTTGCAACCTTTCTCAAACACATGGACCTTAGTTGAACTCCATTGTCAACTAACTACTGTTCATTCTCTTTTGCCATAGAAACTATGAAATTTCTATCCAATTTTACTTCATCTCTTTCATTTACAACCTATTGGTTGCACTTTACAACTTCCCCTTCATTGCTATGAAAGACAATCATTTCATCTATATCATCAGGTTCACTTAATAACTTTTCCAGCAAATTAAATCTTCCTTCATATTCAATAAGCATGTCATTTACATATGGCTCCTCTTTCCTGTATAAAACAGAATTTCCATCACAATTGTCAGATTTAAAATTACTATGCTTTCCATTGTCTATAGATAATTTTGTCATCAAGTCTTTATGTTGATTTTCTACAAAATTTATGAAACTGTCAGCAAATTTGATTTCAGCACTTTCCTCTACATTACATAGTGTTCCTTGTTCTGATACAAGACTATCATTCAATAATTCAATAGCTAGAATTTCTTGGAGCATATCATTATGAAGTATCCTTTCATCTTCTGTACTTATACCATTGCAACAAAATGATGTTGTTTCATCTTCATATATAACAGAAACAAAACTTTGTTTTTCTAAAGCTTCTTCATGGTTTACAAACTCAATAAAATAATCAATTTCAAAATCACATATTTCTTGAACTTCTGTATCTGTCAACATCATCATACATTCTTTCACATTTTCCATAATAATTCTATCTTGATTCTCTACTGAAGATGCTTCATTCTGGTTACAAACTCTCATTTGCTTGTCTTCAGCTTCTTGAATTATGAAAAATTCCCTGCCAATGTCATTATTCTCAAAGTTATTAAATACATGCTCAAAATACTTTTCTAATCCAGCTATTTCTTCCAGTAATCTCACTTCTTCATCAACATGCATAAGCACATTGTCCAATTGTCGTTCATTACCTGTCAAACCTGAAAACATACACAACATATCAGTTTCAAAATTAAAAGGCTCTTCATTTGAAGCCGTAGTGATCATATCTTCATGCTTCTCTAAACTATTATAATAGTTCACTAAGTTATTGAGAAATTCTTCCTCAACATCTCTGATTTCTTTTTCATCAAATAATACTTCTTGGACTACAGCTTCTTGACTATGCTTGGAAACTTCATCATAGGTTTGTAGAATACCTTTCTTCTCTACACAATTCTCTCCATCACTCAGTTTATCCAAGTAAGACAATAATGTCTTTCTCTCTTCTATGATAAGACTTTGATCCTTCAAAGTTTTCCTTGACTTAAATTTTTTAGTTGAGTTCTGTTTGTCAGCTTCTCTTCTGTTCACTTCACAAATATGCAATGCATTTATTTCCTTTTCTCTATCCATTTTCCATTGGGTTTCTGTCCATGTTAATATTCCTTCAAACATGATCCAATAAGTTTTTAATAAGAGAAGACACAACCATTCACTTATACCTTTTAATTTTCTCCACCAATTGAAGTCTTGAAATTCTTTATGAATCTCCTTTTGTGTTTTTCTTGTCTCTGCCTCTTTCACTTTTTCATGCACAGGCTCAAATTCATTAGGTTTCATACCTGCAAATTTACATTCACACAAATAATTAATTCCAAAAATATGAGACTCTCTTGTCTGTGAAGATGCTACCAGTACCTTTCTCTTATGTTGATCTGTATAAATCATCTCTTCATCACTATCTCCTTCTCCAAGGAGAGGTCCTTTCTCTGGTTCACAAATGGATCCTATTCTTTCATTCTCAACTATTCAGAGTATTAATTTCTCAGCAAATAATTCCCTGACAAGCCACTTAACTCTTTTTCCCACATAAAATCCTTGTTTCCATTCTTCTCTGATTCCTTTTTGTATCAGCTTCTTCAAATGACTGAGTTTTGTCTTTATCTCAGCCACCTCTATGTCAATTTCTTCCTTACTCATTCTTTTGAGTCCAACTATTTTGGCACTCTTTTCTCTCTGTCTGTGACTTTCCTCTATACCCCTGTTATGACTAACAATAGTCAAATTCATTTTTTCCCTTGGTGAACTTTCCTTGTTTATTGGTGAGACGCAACTAGCCCTTCTCTCTTCTGTAACAAGTCTGCTAGTTGTTATCCGTACCAAATCATCCTTTGGGTATCCTTTCTTTTCCAAGTTCTCTACACTAGAACCATTTCTTCTCCTTGAGAACTCTAGCTTAGCTTCCAAAATGTTGGTTGCTACATCTTCAATTGATCAGTTCTCTTTACCTTCAGTAATTTCATTTTACTGTTGGGTACTGCCACCTTTTATTCATCTGAGAGTTCTCCTTTCTTCATCTTCTTTAACATAGCTCATGTGCTACGATGTTGCTATAGCTCATTCTATCTTTCAACAATTTCACTACTTCCCTTGGCCTACATAATCTTACCTCAAGATTCATCAAATATCCTTCCAAACCTGCCAATTTTCTTCAAAGATATCTTAAAACTAATTCCCATCTTACTTTTCATAATGAACACTTCAGCTTTTAAGATCCATTAAGATTCTATCTGAACTTCAACAATATTTATAAAATTCATGACAGACACTACAAATTTCTTCTGACAATGTTTTTGTAAGAAAATCTTGTCTTGCTTCTACAAATTTCAAATTTCAATCCTTGTAGTGGCTCTTCTTTCAGATCTATCGAATCCAATCTTCAGTCTAATTGTTCCTTCAACCATCAATATCATTGTCTTTAACAATACTTAAACAATCTTCATTCATTCTTCAATTTTCCACAAAATTCTTCAAATCATTTAAATGACTTCAGTGCCACAACAAACCACTCTTCTATTTGACTTTAAATTCAAAACCAATAATTCAATCAACTTACATTTAAACATTACTAAGCACTGACTTCAAATATGGAAATTTCAACTGCCTATAAGGAAAACATCTTCTCCTCTGAAATTTCACTCCCTTGTTGTTCTTCAGACATTCAAAACAAGTCTCTGTAAAAATCATCAAAATAAATATTCTTACCAGACCTTCACCAGAGGATTCATTGTTTCCCCATTCTGATCTCAGTATCCTTTGTGCTCTGATTTTGCTTTAATTGTTCTAACATGCTGGTATCTCAAATGTCTTTCTGATCATTCCAAAGACTTTTTCGGCTCTGATACCACTTTGATGCAACAAAACTGCATCTTTTCAAAATTTCGTGTGGACCTGTGAGTTATGGGCCCACGTATACATCTTTAATGAAGTGAAGTTGCACCTGTTACACAAATTCCGAAATTAAACAATTAAACCCCTGTTTAATTAAACTATCAGACCCGACCTCTTGCGCGGATCCCAAATTAATTAAACTCCAGTTCAAACCTTATCACGTCTGTTTTCTAAATTAACCAGCACGCATCTTCCGGAGCGATATCCGTCAGATCTCGTCCCTTCTTAACGAACGGATTTGATCGATCCGGAACTCAACTGGATTAAATCACAATCCATAAAATATCGCGTCTGAAATCGGGATTAAACTGTGTGCATGTTCCGATGCGATTACCGTCAAATCTGACCCCTTCAAACAGATGGTCATGATTAACTGAGCTATTAACTCAGTTCTATAATTTATCGCGTCCAGTTTTGGAATTAACCTCTGCGCTTATTGGCACGCGATAACCGTTAGATATGTTGGATCTGTACGGTCGGACGATTCACAACAATGTCGTGTTCTCCGTCAGGAAACTGCGTTCTGCACTTCTGCTATGTTTAGACTATCATTATTATCCCTTTATAGCTTAATCAATAAACAGTCTACTTCTACTCACTGTTAACCGATGTCGGAACTCAAAAGATCACCCGATACAATTAAAGGTTCACAATAGACTTATGGTCCAATTCTAAGGAAAAATATGGTGCAGGAAGGTTTTAGTCTTCCATAGTTAATTTCCCATAGTATTCCAATACTTCAAGCTCATTATACCAAAGAAAACTGAACTTTCAACTTGTAAATCAATTAACTTCAATTATTTTGAAGGGAGAATAAAACCATCTGGGGTTTGACCATCCGTGTGCATAAATTAGAGAGGTATAGAAAGATACCAAATTTTACATTCAATCCTTCAATAATTCAGAAATCTACATAAACACACATACAGGCTTTTCTTGACAAACTCTGCCAAATTTTAATTTATAATCACACAAGAAACTTACACAATTCACAGGCCTGATATGCAATCAAATGGTCTTCATCATATCCCTCTTACACACACCTCTACTCTCTAACCTCTAGCTTCCCTCTAACCTCTAGTTCTCTCTAACCTTTAATTATTCAAAAGATCACAATTTATACAAATACAGATTCATGAACCAATTTAGTTCAGATCCAGCAATCTCTCACTTTCTCCTAAAGTATTTCTTCAGCTCCACTCTTTTCTCAAACAAAATGCCAAATTAATCATTTAAATCTCTCAAATCGCCACTCTTCCTAGGATTACTCAACTGTCTCTAAGATCTCTACATTCACGACATATTCTCCATAAATAAATTTACAATTAAAATTTCCTCAAACTCAACTAAACTTAGGAAAATAAATAAAATGATTAAGGGAACCCACTCCCTTTAGTAAATGTGAAATAAGACTCATGGGTATTATAAGCTTTGTCGGATGCTCCTGCATCAGTCTTTAGCTCAACCCTTTATGGAAAATCTCAAAGGATGAAGTAGATAACAATCTGTTGGGAAAAGGAAAAAAGAGATAGGGAGGAAGTTGAGCTAAAACAAATAAAGGAGTCTTTGGTTTTCTTGGAGAGACTAGAGGGGGATGGTTATGAGACTGATGAGAAAAAGGAAAGAATAAAACAGTTGGAACTTTAAAAAAGAAAGATCTTGAACGACATATAAGAGAAGTGGAGGCTTAAAAGTATAGCTATTTGGCTAGCAGATGGGGGTGATTTTTTTAATTCTTTTTTTATAATTATGCAAAATAAAGGAAGAAAATTAACACCATTTGGGAAATGCATCAGGCAAATGGAGGAACAGTTAAATCGTTCGACGATATTGCATCCTTGGGGAAAGATCATTTTAAAGGGCTATTCAAAGCCCCAGAGGAAGCAACAATTGTTGAAGTTATCTAGGTGGCCCAGTTGTTCCCTAGATATACAGAAGAGGAGGAAAATGAAATGCTCATGAGCCCTGTCACAAAAGGAGAAGTTGAGGGAGTTCTAAAAATAATGCAGAAGGATAAGAGTCAAGGTCTGGATGGGTGGACGGTTGAATTCTTTCAACATTTATTTGAGCTTGTAGGGGACAAGCTGACTAGGGTGGTGGAGGAATCCAAAATCAGAGGATATGTTTACGAGCCTTTCAATTCAACCTTCTTAGCTCTTATCCCTAAAATTGATGACCTAAAAAACTTCGAGGATTTCAGACCCATATCTCTCTACAATTGTCTCTATAAAATCATAGCAAAAATCATTGTTATTCGTCTGAAACCAATTCTCTCAAAGAATATTTCAAGAGAACAATTTGGGTTTCTAGATGGCAGACAAATTCATGAGGCCACTGGGGTTGCTCAGTGTGAAAATTTGGATGACCCAAATTTCTACTTCAACAACTAATTAAGTATCTTCTATTTGTTAAATTATTGAACATATTATTTACTGCATCCTATAGAAAATTCCGAAACTACTACACTTCAACCTTCACTAATTAAATTAAATGTGGAAACAAGAAATTGAGCAAGAAAGAAATACACAATACATGACACCGTTATTTTTGAACAAATGTCCCTGGAAAAACCCAATGTAGGAAAATCGGTGCAGCAGCCGAAGGTTTGTATTATTAAGTGTTAGTTCTTTTTAATACAATATTTGGATGCCTTACTAGCTATCCAATACAAAGAATCTGACTAATAGAGAGATGAGTGAGATATACCCCACACTATCACTGGCGATCCAGTATTGATCCAGCCATTGAATGACTAGCTCCTAGCTACCTCTGCGCAGTTTATGCACAATCATTGCACTCCTCTGCATCATAGCTTCTGGGAACTGCGTCTTTCCTTCATCTGATCGATTTTCCTCTGGTACTTCGACTTTCTTCCCTCCCGGTCTCACACCTTGACTTCTGGCTCTAAAACTCGACTTCTCTAGCAAATTCGGATCTCCTTTCAAGCTCAACACTACCTTAGCATGGCCCTATGTTGCCCAGTGTGGCCTCTATGCTGCCTCTTCTGGATATCTCTCTGCCTCCTTTGTGATGTATTCCTGGATCAGGGAATCTTCCTTCAGAAACTATCAATGCCCCTCACTGTAAGAAAGCACTTAGATCTCTTCTCTAGCAAATGTTGTGTTGCCCTTGCTGAGAAATTCGATCTCTTGATCTCTCTCCGATGAGTTTTCCAAATGCCCATCGAAGTCCTTCTTATAATCCTACAGTTGACTAGTCAATGAACCATATTAGATTCTAATCAATGGCTTAGATCATTTGGACTTGATCTTCGTATTCTTCTAGAATTTTCACCCTAAATTTGATTAATACCCTTTAGTTATTTTAATTTCCTAAGTTTAGACTTAGTCACCCATTAGAAATAATTAATCATTTTAATAAAATTGTCTCTGGGTGGAATTTCCCAAAACTTTTTTTGGGTATTGTGGAATACATGTGTCGTGGCCTCCCTGTAAATTTTGAGGCTTAGATAATGTTCGATGCTACTAGAAATCAACACTCCCTCTTAGCGAGGAATGTGCTCTAGCAATGGACCCTGTTGAAGCATCACTTCGACTCTATAACATCTCTCTCTACGTTGTTGATTTCTGACATCACTGCCCATCAACTACTGTGAAAATGTTTCATATGTATTGTTGTTGACCTTGCAACTACCAACACTGCATCTATACTACAACCCTCATAAGCTTTGCATATGTGTTGTTGCTGGCATTTCCACTTCCAATATTGCATCTACACTATAACCTTCTCCAATTGTTGCTACTACTGCATCAACAACGAAAAAGCATCCAAAATTGCTAAACAGGTGTTCAACATGATGCATCTATTGTTGGAGTTCTGACTATTGCTATTTTCTGTGTTGACCCCCTGAAGCCTTTGTGTTGTTGCTGACTCTGCATTGCTGCCAACTCTGATCTACGTTGCTCAGTCTTTGGCGCTCCTAGCCACTAAAACTATCACTCTGCCACTCCTATGTATCAATTGATCCTGGTCCATCCTTCTACTTCTGATATGGGTTCCCATAGCACGGTATTGATCCAAGAGGTGGACTACTCATAGTTCTTACCCATCTGTAATTCTTCCAAACTACAGTACTAGATCACCCCACCTCTCCCTTAGAGGTATCTAGGTAATCATGACAAACTCCTCCTCCTCTATCTTTCTGGATGCAGCCTTCGAGTCATGCTTCTCGTCTTTGTCCTTCTTCTTAAGAGGGCACTGTGTAGCGTAGTGACCAAATTCACCACACTGGAATCACTTGATCTTCGAGACATCCTTCTTCTTTCTTCATTTCTCATGTTGCCCTTAGATGCAAGGGTTGCATTCTCTTCCTCCTCCTTGGGCTTCATCACACTGTTATTGCTTCTATCAATTTTTCACTTGAATAAGTCTCTCCTCATCTCTTCCTGCTGAAGAGCGACCCACATCCCTTCCCAATCTAGAAATCTCTCTATGCCCAGGATGCTCTAGACAAACACTTTCCATTATTCTGAGATTGAATTCAAGGCCAGCCTCACCGTCTTGGTAGGCTGAGGTGTTGACCCCATAGCTACCAATGAGTCTCAGATTTCCTGAAGCTTTGTTAGGAATGGATCAATGCGTTCCCCCTTCTACATCTACGTGGATCTCATCTTCTACTCCAAGTATGTCTTCCGCTGCTTGAAAGATCCTTTGTATATCGTAGCCAATGATTCCCACATCTGCCAGGCAGTATCCTTGCCGACAATGTGACACACTATGTGATCTTTCACTCCATCGAGGATCAGTCGCTTGGCCTTTACCATCTCACCCTTGTACTTCTTGAGCAGATCTAAATTTGTGGATACAACTACCACACTTTCAACATAGGTTTTGAGATCGTGATCATCCAAAAGGCATGAGATTCTTGCCTTCCAGATCACATAGTTGGATGCACCCTATAACTGATCTTGATCTCTTATCCCACTAGATGCCATCTCTGCCAACAAAATGTCGAACTACCTCCTCTCTCCTCTACGCAGCACTAGGCTAGCCTATGCTCTCCTTGCTAGATTTAGTATATATGCTCCTCTCTACTGCTTCTTATCAATAGAGAAATAAAATTCCCTGGCGTTATCGGGAAAAATGGTGTCTATGCAGAGCTGCTAGTCCCACTAAGGTTGGTAGCTACCTTAGAAACAAACAAACTAAAAACTACTTTCGTTTTCCTTTATGAGAAATAGATGAGAGAAGAATAAGGAGACCAACCTCTGTCTTGCGCTTGGTTCCTTGCTCGATTCCTCTCTCTTCTGATAGGTCTTTGCCACTCGCTTCCTTGTCTTCCCAGCTTCAAATAGTACCTGTAGAATCAAAGTAGCATAACACTATCCAAGAACATTGATCTATTATCATAAACAATATAGGACCAGATGTATATTGACCACACAAATGCATAAATCATCAATCATACAAGAATGTGGAGGAAAACTTGAATAGCTTTATTGATAATCAAGAAAGAGCAAAGAGGATTACAACCAATTGTTCTGACCCAGCATCATCCTCTCAGCAAGAAAGCCTTTCTTGATCCAAATGGAAAATGGCATCAACCCATGGTACTCATCCACCCATATTATTCATCGACCCATGGTATTGTAAATGGCATCCACCCATGGTATTGTAAGTGACATGCACCCATGGTAAGTGCCCATGGTATTGTGACATCCACCCATGGTATTCATTCCCCCAAGATCTGAAAACTTGAATTGCCAGAAGAAAAAGAGGAAGAGGAGAATGCCCAATAAACAAAACCACAAAGAAACTTTTTATTAAAACCGATAATAACTGTAAAGGCTACATTGTGGCGAACAATCTGTCCTTTTACAAAATGTGACTTGTTACTTATAGTATTTTTCAGTTACAATACCATGGGTCAATTCCATGGGTGAATGAATACCATGGGCGGATTTCACAATACCATGGGCCAATTCCATGGGTGAATGAATACCATGGGTGGATGTCACAATACCATGGGCACTTACCATGGGTGGATGTCACTTACAATACCATGGGTGGATGCCATTTACAATACCATGGGTAAATTCCATGGGTCGATGAATAATATGGGTGGATGAATAATATGGGTGGATGAGTACCATGGTTTGATGCCATTTTCCATTCGGATCATTTCTTCACCTCATGAAAAGCTTAGATCACCCAACACTATGATATTGCACCAAGAAACCAACAACACTTCCTTACAAGATACAAAATTCCAGCCTCTGGATCTTTGGGATGAGGGATCCATATATAGATGTTTGCAAGGGGAATGAGTTAGCTTTTGAGATTTGATTAGTGACTTCTCTCTGATAGTTCTTGATTCCACTTGGAGATTGATGATCTCTTACTCATCCCTGGTCGAATGCAGAGAGGCAAGTGTCACAGGAGAAGTTTCTAGAAGATTCCATGCTTCTCCACCTTGCGGATTGACCCTGCCATTTGTCCACTCTCGCCCATCGCACCCCATAGAAGGGTTTTTCAACATGCATTGCACCTACTGTGTGTATTTAGGTGGGATGCAACGCACTTTGACTATGGAGCGGGTGAAATGGTCCAGTTTTGACCAGTTCTGAGTAGTTTTTCATGGAGAACTTCTGGGAGATGTTGTAATCAGTTGACCTTGTTCTTTTAGGGGTTGGAACAAAACCTTTAGGGACTTAGGAGCCCTTGGTTTATGGACATTTATGCTTGGGGTTGTAGTGCCCAAAAATATCTATAACAGTTTCCCCCTAAAGCATGAGGTCGTTAATCTTTTGATGTCAGGTGAAATTCTTTATCATGAGGATCCGAAGTTTTTTCAAGCTGGAAGGCGACCTGTAATAAGATACAATACAATACATTATCTTCATAATATTTTCATGATCTAGCTGAGGCGGGCATTCCCATGCTCAGCTTTATAAATTCATTTTCATGTACATAGGACAAACAATCGTCTGAGTGTAGACTGATGATTCTGGTAGAGCCATCATCCCTTAGATTGGATGATTATCTGTGCAGCAATGATGTACATTTGATGTCTTTATTTTCCTGAATATATATCGCAGCCTGGATGGATGAAACTAGATCCGGGGTCTTCAATATCGTTCGATCTTCACTCAAAGTACAAGTCGATCCACGTGAGAGATGTTCTGGAGTCGAACATGGAAAGACATTTCCTGATTACCAGCCAATGATGTAAGTTGTTAACATGCGCAAGAGGAATCATCGATAATGGTGATGACCCTCAAGGTACTGCAGTACAATTCACGTGGTGTGAATAAGTAACTTGGCGTCGAACACCACGCAAAATCTTTCGATCGAAGGCCATTGATGTAAACCTGTCGCCGGAAGTGAGAAACTTGCCATTGAGGCATGTAAGCTTCAAAGTACTGAAAGGGTTGTTCCTAGATCGACTTCTTGGATAATGAGCTGATGTCGACAAGAAGCGATCCATCATAGGAGGGCCTTAGCGAATCCCACATCAATGACATGGAACGGAGCAAATGATTTTAATGGAGGTGAAAACAATTTGGTGATATAAGGTTTAGGGTGGCGGTCATGAAAGAATGGAGCGAAAATGTATTATAGTGGGTGAGACACATGTGAATTCTCTGAGCGACTTCTCTTGAACATATCGGCGACACTGACATGATGGATTGGTAGCATTAACCCCAAATGTGGATGGTGTGATGGAACCATGGTGATGTGACCAGTGAATGGAACAACCCAACCCGACTTGGATGCGGAGTGAAAGTGTCATGTTCAAGAGCGACTTGCTACCAACAAAGTTTCTTCAAGTTTTCTTCCCAATTTTTCCCCAGTCACGAGTACCTCTTTATTTTTGTCAAGCTTGAGGAGGATAACTTATGCTTGTTCTATAATTTTCCCTTTGGGCAAACCCATCGCTATGTTTTAACGAGCCTAGCGATAGTGAAACTCGTTCTTGTCTGTTATGGACAAGTTTGTCGCTATTAGGTTTTAACGAGTTTAACGACAAAGATAACTCGGTTCTTTTCAATTTTAGAGAGTCTGAAAAGGGACATAAAGGAAACTCCAAAAATCCTTTTTTGTCATCTAATCCCTTAAGTCCGAAAAAGTATAAAATAATACAAAAGGGATGAATTTTTGGTAATTTTAACGAGCCGAACAAATAAGCGCTCGATATTTTTGTGTAATAATCCCTCAGGTCCAAAAAGATTAAAATCTAAAGGAGGGATAGCACTTCCAGTCACTTTAACGAGCTGGAGAGGCCAATGGCTCGGCAATCTTTTCATATTTTATGAGTCAGTTGAAAAGAGCTTAAAGGAGACTCGTTTTTGAGGAACGAGTGATAGACGCGGGTAGCAGCTGATTCCAGGTAAGGTTTGGAATTTTCCAATCACGGAAATGTTACAAGGATGGCTAACAAGATCACTCTTCGCAGCTGTTCCTCAAAAGGGGTAAACAATCAGGTGGAGGTGAATGATCGGCCAATAGAGAGTGGAGGTGACGATGAGAACACGACCAAGGCTTCAAAGGCTGAAGTAATACATTCACGATGGTTATTTACCAGAAGTTGGTTCGTTTTTTAATGAGCTTAAATGCTGGGGGAAACACTTGCTCATTGCTTATGTTTATTTTTTAACGAGCTTGAATTCCGCGTTAAAACTGCTTGATCCAGTCGTATAATAAGGATGTCTCATCTAAGATGCCATTTTTCAGAAGCTTGCACCTTACAAAGCTTTGCTCCGCATCCTTTCTTTATGCAAGTTAGGAAACAACCAATCCTACGAGTTTAAAGGGTTAGAGGACCTATAAATTTAAAAAATAAATGGTCGCTCTTCGCTTGCATGCCAAAAGGTTTGCATGCCCCCAAGTATAGCGAAAAATTTCTAGGTTACCAAAGATTGTTCCATCCGTGTCACAGACAAAACACTTCCTCGGCGATGTCTACCGAAATAGACAAAGGTGAGTGGCGCAGACGCCTCCACTCACATAACTTTGACGAGGGAATCTTATTCCAGCCTAATCCCATTTTCCTAAATGGACGGGTGTGTCAGACTAGTCATATATCCTCCGCGGAAACCTACACTATACCCAAGGTTTTCCTGCCGAAGCAGACCAGGGTGCATGCCCCCTGGGTTTCAGTCATGTCCTCCGAATCACTCGCGCTCATCAGGAGGACGGACTGGGGATTGATGAGACATTCCTTGTGTTTAAAGACCATTCAGGGATGGTATATGACTATTTGTTATGTGTAAACTGGGAAATGAACGCTGGTCTACGAGCTTGACCACTCTTCCTTCGTGCGGAAAACACATTACTCTAAAGAGTGAGGAGATGATGGCTCCCATGCAATAAATATAGTCTCGTCCAAGGAGTGGATTATAATCCAGGGGTCCTTGGACTACCATTACGTTCATGTGAACGGTTTTCCTTCTCAATGTTATCGGCACGTCAGGAAGGATCCCTAATGGTCGACTGGTTCCTTTGTCAAAGCCTATTAGATTTCTCATCTCAGGCAAAAGCGATGGCAAACCAAGCACTTTCCAAGTAGTTGAGGAAAGGATACTCACAGAAGCCCCTTCATCTATGATGGTACCGGCCATGACCATTCTATATATTTGAGCAATGATTCGAAATGGTACACGAGCCGGTAAATGGGGTCTGCCTAGTAGATTCCAGTCAAAGGAAACAATCAGGTTGCTTGGGGGTGGGACCGAATAGACGGACGGATACGACTCTGACGAACTTCCTTCCTGCGATAAAGGAATGGGTAGACTGCCCCCATGTTCATCGGAGTCTGTGCTTATGAAGAGAATATGAACGGTGTTGTTCTTGTTCTCTTCAGTGACTGTATCATCTGAAGATTGATCCTCTGAAGGCACGACCGGGTCAACTGCCGCCTCGACCTTTTGACTTTCGTCTGGTATGGATTTAGATGGCTTATCTTCAATGATAGACGCTTCGGTTGACCACAAGGGCGTGTCAGCCGGATTTTCAACTAGTGAGGGACTCGGCAAGAGTTTCTTATATCCAGGAGGAAGCAGCAACGGTGAAACCGGACGGTCATCCAAAACTCTTTTAGCTTCGTCTAAGAAGGGACAACGGTGGACGGCGTGATCGCCTTCACACAATTTACAAGGAAATTTATATTTTCCTTTTTGTCCAAGGGCTTCACTTTCACTAGTTGACGGTGTATGCTCAACATGATCGTCAGAGGTTGATGACACTGGATTATGCAAACGAGGAGACCAGTCCCTTAAGATCCGAGGGATGCAAGGACTGTTACACAGTAATTTGTCACCATTGGTCACCGTCCCTGTTACCCCTGTTTCCGTACGTTGGAGGACGCATTCCGGGACCTGTGAACAGTAACATAACCTAAAAACACTTGCATTATGTTCCCCTGAGTATGTACTTCATGTTCCCTGAAGACACCTTCTGCAAAATATCCCTGAAAAGTTCCCTTTTCCCATTAGCGCGGGTCCACAATGTCTTACCCGCGCCAATCACTGAGATCCTCAAAAGAGGGTGCGACCATTGGCTCTCTGTCTCAGAACAACACCCGTGCTAACCAAGTTTGGTAATGATTTTTGACAAACGCGCACCCAGATGTTTTTTCCCTTCAGATCACGAAGTCTTTTGAGGATAAAGTTTATCTGATAGAGGTCGAGAGTCATCATCTATCCTTGACATCTATCTACAGAGGCTTTTCGGAGATAATGCCAATCCACAATGGGTGTCCTGATGCATTGTATCTTCCTCCCTTCTCCATCTATAAAAGTCTGTACTCATGCATTAGACAAGCTAGTTTCTGAGTAATGCTAGTTGTGATTATGCTTGTCTTGAGTGATAGTGAGAGTCTTGAAGCATAGGGAGGTTATGCTGCCGAAAGTCTGAGAGAGAGAAGGTCTATTGCAAGACATACATAGCTGCTCGCCCAGCCAGAGGAGAGGTTCAACGTCAGAACCTTGGTTGTATCTTTCTCTGTTGATTATTCATTAATAAACGACTACTGTTATGGTTCCAATCTCATTGTTCATCATGATAATGTTTGATTTATTTCCTTTCTGACTGAAATATAGTTGTATTTTAGTGGATTTTATGCTTGTATTCGCTTCGTTCTTTGCATGTGCAGGTATCCATACGCGGGATCGCAAGGATTGTGACCTGCCGGAGCAAGGGAACGGGAGTATCAACTCTTCTTCGACATTAGCGTTGGACTCCAGGTTGGTTCTCGTAATCCACTTTTAGTATGCAACTAGGAACTTGCATGGTAGCGTGAATTGATTGTTGCTAGACCCATTTTGGGCTAGTGGGATCGCCTCTGTCCGCAGAGGGGATTTACCTCTCCAACAATTTGGCGACTCCGCTGGGGAGGAGCTATTTGTTGTTTGATTCATAAACCTTGGACGGAGTCTGAAGCACGGCCAGGTAGCCTTTGAAACGCTATTGCTTTGCATTAGCGGAGTAGATCAACGCCACTTCAGTCGATCTCCGGTTTGGTTTATGAACCGAACGGCTTGGAGTTTGTCTTGTATGTTAGTTTTCTCTTGCTTGCTTGCATAAATGAGCTTTTTGGGTCAGCTTTAAAGTTGTTTCTTGCTGTTAGATCTGTCTGAGTACTGTTGACCAGACCCTGGGCTGCTTTGTTTATTTTTTGGGCCAGCAAACTGTGTTGGCACGTTATTTTCCCTGATAGTCGCACCAGTTGGCGCATGTTGCATAACAGCAACTCGCGCCAATTCCTTAATAGCGCAAGTTTCAGGCTGACAGTCGCGTCAGTCCTGTGAATTTTGCCAGTCTGTTTGTTGGAAGCTCTTTAAACTCAAATTTTTGTCTTTTTATATCCTTTGCAGCCTCTGGAAGTGTGTTGGACCTCTGTTTGACTGGGTTTTACCTTTATCCTTCAGTTGTTTGCTTATTTCTATCGATTTTGTATCTTATCCCTAGAGTACCTAGTGGCTTTGCATGTCGAGCCTTCTGTGGGAAGTTTTGGTTCTTTGATTGTCCAGTCGACTCTTTGGTTATTTTCCGCACCTATCTAGTGGTTGTTAAAGCTTGTTATTCTGTGCTTCGAGCAATTCACCTCTAGCTTGTTTGGATTTTGCTTGACTTCATTTGAACTTAGATCACATGGTTCATTGAAAGTCTTTGCGCTTTTCCTTGTTTTGACAGTTCATCTTGGTGTTTCAGAGTTGGTTCTATTTGCATTGAGTGAATTTTGTTTGTTCATGCTTGTTAATATCTCTTGAGATTTGTTTAAATGCATTATGCCATTTTAAAAGAGGAAAAAACAAAAGATCTTTTTGCATTATATTAGTTAGCATTTAATGTTATTTGTTGCTTTTAAAAAGAAAAGAAAAGAAAAAGTTTCATTTCTTGTTATTAGCTGCATTAGGATCTTTGTTGATTGTTTATTGTTCATTTTGTTTGTTTGAAAATTTCAACTCTCCTGTAGTTAGAATTCATTGAACGAAATGATATAATTTTGGCATATAGTTTGCATTTAGGAAGTTTTGAGAGATCACATACGGTAGGACCAAAAAACTGAAACTTAATTGAAGATCAACTGTAAAATAAACCGAATGAATCTAACAACGCAACGGAACCTAACGCACATATTCTAGAGGTCTAGGCTAGAGACATGTTCCGGCGTCGTTAAACCTAGTCACTATTGTTTCACACTACGGTTGGGTGATTCCTCCTCTTGTGACTCGATAGTGGTCTAGCACGGACTGAGCTCCCATGTACCGTCGCGTATAAAAGGGAGACCCCACTAGGTTATCATCCTTTATCCATAGGAAGCCGAGTCTGCCGCCTTACAAGCCGTAATGCACTGAACACAGCATTCGGGAAGATTGACTGCAGTACGGGAAGTCCTTGGTTTTCATCTGATTGCCAAGGTGTATAAGCAGTTTTACGGATTGTTTGGTAAACCCTTTGCCTAGAGTCTCCAGAGTAGTCACTTTTGATCCTTTTCAGACTCCTTAAAAGAAAAGGTGCCAGTGAGCGTCTTGTCACTTCGTGCTCATTAAACATTCGAAGGAGACTAGAGTCATCTTTTTGTCCTTTTCTCGACTCTTAAAACATGAAAAGGTCAAGTTGTGTCTTTGCGTCCTAAAATTTATTCGGCCTCGATAACATTTACCCGATTAGACTTTGTTTGCGTTAGTTTGAGTAGGGATTTTGTCTCAGTAGATTCCCTAGGTTTTGTGAAGTTTCATCCTGGCGGAATTACCAATTTCGTCTTCCGAGATATCGATTATGAGTGCAACTCTTTCTCTGGTTCCAAGTATACAACCAATTAGTTCTCGTGCCCCCGGCGACGAGACTTACGAGTTTCATTGGAACCCTGTTTGGGAACCTTCTGAGGACAGTGTCCCTTTTTGGGACTATACTTCTCCTCGTGTTTCAGTCCCACCTTCTTCCTCTGACATGGAAGACTTGTCCCCTACTACGACTGACGAGTCCGTTGCGACGAGCGGTGAAATTCCCACCGCAACGGACCCTACACCTATCAGTAGTACTCCTACTACTGGCGACCTACCACCAGGGTATAAAGCATTAAGGGATACTATGCCCTCTGGAACTCCTTTCACAGGTTCTATTTGGTCACCACTCACTTTTCCCACCACGGAGCCTTTTACTCCGCAAAGTCGCAGTGCGTCTGTTACCTCAATCACAACCGCTCCAACGGTATGTGCAGCCTCTTCGACTCCTATTTTTAGTCGTCCTTCGGCTTCTTTATTCGGAGTCTTTGATCCTACGTCAAATGTCCCAACAGAGGGGCCATACGATCAGTATTTGCCGTCTCAACCGATTGTTGAGGTATCAGTTCCATTGTCAATTAACTGGGGTTCCACCTCTTTTCATGGTGGCCAAGTGTCGTCTGCGCAATCTCCCAGACAACCTCCTCAAGACCAACAAGGGCAGTCCTTCCATGGAAACCCTTTTGCTTCTGGTGGTCCGTTTTTCTCTTCTTATGTTCAACCTTCTGGTAACTCAGGTCAATCTTCTGTTCAACAAGTCCAACCTGGTATCCAGCAAGGTTATCCTACTGGAAAAATTGGTCAATCATCTGTTAACCCAAACCAACCCAATGTCCAGTATGGTCCAATATCTGGACAAGCTGTTCAACCACATGGTCAGCCCACCGTCCAGTATAGTCAACCTTCTGGGCAAGTCGGTCAGCCTCAAATCCAATCAGGCCAACCAACTGCCCAGCCCACTCAGCCATCTGGTTCGTTGGGACAACCTTCGGTTGGGCAACAACAACTCCTTTCCCAACAGGTACAACCTTCTGGGCAGGGAGGTCAACCTCAATATCAACAAGGTTATCCTTCCGGCCAGATAGCCCAACCTACAGGACATCCTTCTGGCACTGCTCAACCTGGTTTTTTTCCCCAGGCTGGACCCCAGACCCCATCCGGTTTTCAAATGCAAGCTGGAGTTCAATCTCAACAGACCTATCAAACTCAGCTTGTTTCTCAAACTCAGTTTGGATTCCAGCCACCTTATGGTCACCAGCAACCTCAAGGGCAACCGTTGTTTGCCCCATATCAAAATTACCAACAACTGTAGACGAATCCTTATCAGACTTATCCGCAACCATATGGTGCTTCTGCAGGACCATTTGGTAATCCATGGAATGCTGGGGGGCAGAACCCAAGTCCCTATGGACAAAACCCTATGGGGCCAAATCTGTCCAGACCAAGCCCTTCGGGGCAACCGCCAGCTGGTTGGAACTCTGGTGCTCCATCCCAACAGCAGCCCCAGATGTCCTTTAATCCTCAATTACCTTTCTTAGCAACTTTAGAATTACCGGATGTGTCTAAATTGACCAATGATCCTATTCTTCATAACCCATATTGGCCTCCGGTTCCAACGAAAATTCCCGGTGACTGTCCAAAATTTGATGGTAAAGCTAATGAAGATCCACAAGCCCATGTCATGACTTATCACCTTTGGTGCTCATCCAATTCATGGCTTGACGATTCAATTCGACTTCACCTTTTTCAGCGGACTCTCACTGGCTCTGCAGCTAAGTGGTATATTGAGCTCAATCGCGGATCCTTTCAGGATTTTAACTCCTTGGCTATGGCATTTCTCACGCATTTTCAGTTACCCATTCGATATGAAACGGGTACACACCTCCTCACATCCTTAAGACAAACGACGGCTACGCATATCTCTGATCATATCCATGAATGGAGACGGCGTAGACGTATGATTAAATTTTGGATTCCCGACCAGCTTCTTACCGATTGGTTTACGACTTCGTTCGTTCCTCCAATAGCTCGGGACATTGCCATGGGGGCGTGTGTCACTGAAGAGAAAGCTATCGCGCGCGCTCAGTACCTTGACTTGGTTTACTCTCAGTCAGGTACATTGTATGATTATCTGCCTGATGCCCCAAGACCAGGAACATCTAAAGCCCCGCCAACACCAACTGTTGACGGTATTATTGGTTCGGTTAGTTCATCCTCAAAAAAGAATCCCGCGAACCCTGGGAAGCAAAAATCGACTGCTTTGAATGAAAAACCTTCCCAGGTAGCACCCATTTCGAATGTTACTTCCGAGGTTAATGCCGTCCAATCCACCACGGTAGACAAAGCCTCGAAAGGAAAGAAGAAAGGGAAAGCGAAAAATAAACCAAATCCACCTAAACAGGAAGCCCCTAAACCTCCGCCCGAGGATGGTGCTAAACGTAAACCCAAGTATCCTTGTCTTATCTGCGATGAGGATCACTATACCAAGGACTGCCCGAGGCGGTCTGAAGTTAGTCATTTGTTGAAAGGCGCCCCCGGGACTCCTGCGGTGCTTAAAGAACCCTTTCCCTCACAACAAACTCAAAAAAATCAGATGGTGGTTGACCCTTCTCAGCCTCCCTCTTCCTTCGATTCTCAAGTGTTTATGGCCGGAACGATACCTGTTAATATCAGTACTCGAACAAAAGATTATCCGCCATCTGCCGGGAAGGAGCCTGAGATCCCCTCTAGTGCTCCACTGTTCAGTTTGGGTCCGCTCCACATTGAGAGACCTACTACTGAGACGCCTCTTCGACCCCCTCCAAAAGGAGTACTCCGGAAATCTTCTTACAACCCAAATGCTCGTGCTGCACAACACTACAATATCGTTGAGGACTTAGCACAGACTCCGTCGGCTATGTCCACTTTGGAAGTTCTCCAGAGCTGCCCTTCTCAGAGGAAGTCCTTGCTATCCGCTATTGGTGGCATAGACCCGGCCGATTCGAATTTAATTACTTTTGACTTAGAACGCCATACGCAGAGACTTCCTCCCCAAATTGCTTTCCTTATACAGGTTATCATTGATTCCAAAACAATTCATCGAACAATCATTGATGAAGGTGCTTCTACTTGCATCATGTCTGTTGCCTGTTGGAAAGCCATCGGATCCCCGACGCTGAGCCAGTCTCCCACAACCTTGGAAGCCTTTGATGGAAGAGCATCCCGTCCTTATGGTATACTCCAACTTTTGCCCATCACTTTGGAAGGGAAGACGGTCGAAATGGAAGTTGAAGTCGTTGACGCTACTCTTACCTACAACCTCCTTCTCGGACATAGCTGGATCTACGCGATGAAAGCTGTTGCTTCATCTCTGTTTCGTATCATCCAATTCCCTCATCAAGGGAAGATTGTTACCGTAGACCAGCTATCTTTCTTCGCTTCCTCTTCTGAAGGTAACATCCCTTTTGTGGAGCATACCTCGCAATTATCTGAGAGTCTGGGAGCCAGACTTTTCAAAGATCCGGCTCTTATGGGTGTTTTTCCTTTCCCACCTCCTAATGTCGCCTCTGTTAATATGATTACTACTTGTTCTGATCCGTGGATCATTCCTCCCACCGACCAAGTAGATTCTTGGGGCGACCAGATGCCATTGAGTCCTGCTGAACTCAACTATGTTGAAATTATTGCTGCATCGACTCCTTCTTCTGAACTTGCTCCTTCGAGCACGATTCTCCATTCATTTGATCAATCCTCATTGCTTGTAGATAAAACTTCTTCGGATCCTTTACAAGAAACATTCTCTTTCGATGAAGCCATTATTGAGACTATGTCTCTCGAGGAACTTCCTTGGCATGATTCTCACCATCGTTCCTCGTTTCTCCCTGTCCCTCAGGATATTCTCACTTGCCTTCAGTGGTTTGCTCCTTGCCTCCCATTACAAACACCTATTCAGATTTATCAGGTGTCTTCTGAAGGGAATATGGCAAACATTACGCAAACCCAGCCCATCGACATCTCTGTGAAACCAGGGATTGTCGAGCATCTTCACATTGGAGTCACTTGTACTCCAGAGGAGATTCAACTGTATTCTAATCTTTTTCGCGAATTTCGTGATGTCTTCGCGTGGTCCTATGAAGAAATGCCCGGCATTGATCCTAGTATAGTGGTGCATAAGATAATCACCTACCCAGGTGCTAAGCCTGTTCGCCAACGTTTACGCCCTGTACACCCCCGAAAGGCTGCAGCGATTAAGGCCGAGGTAGAGAAGCTTCTTAAAGCCGGTTTTATTTATCCTATTCCGCTCACAGATTGGGTTTCAAATATCGTCCCTGTGACTAAAAAACAGGGTACAATCCGTTTTTGTGTCGATTATCGTGATATAAATCGGGCCTGTCCTAAAGATAATTTTCCCACACCATTCATTGATCAAATTATTGACGAGTGTGCCGGACGTGAAATGTATTCTTTTATGGACGGTTTTTCTGGCTATAACCAGATCAATATTGCTCCCACTGATCAACACAAAACTGCCTTTATCTGTCCATGGGGCACTTTTGCCTATAAGAAGCTCCCTTTTGGTCTTAAAAATTCCGGTGCTACCTTCCAGCGTGCAATTTCTTATGCGTTCCATGACATTCGACACATTGTACAGCCTTACCTAGATGATCTCCCTGCTCATTCAGCCAAACGTCATGACCACCCTAAGCACTTTCGCGAAATCTTTCTTCGCTGTCGATACTACCAAATTAGGCTTAATCCTCACAAATGTGTCTTCTGCGTTGAATCTGGCCGACTTCTCGGATTTGTTGTTTCCCGAGAGGGCATCCATTTGGATCCCCTTAAAGTCGAGGCTATAGTGAATCTTCCTCCCCCTGCTTCTTTACAGCAATTGCAAAGCTTGCAGGGTAAAGCAAATTTTTTAGGTCGTTTCGTTCAAAACTATGCTGAGGTGGCCAAAGGTTTTACACGATTACTAAAGCACGATGTCCCTTTTCATTGGGATACCACTGCTCAGGAATCTTTTGAGCGTCTCAAGGGCCTCCTTGTTTCTGCTCCATTGCTCCATCCTCCGAATTATTATCGCGACTACACTCTGTATTTGGCCGCCGCCGACACCACCATCGGCATGGTTCTTGTCCAAACTGACGACGATTACATTGAGCATGTTATCTATTGTCTCAGCCGCAACCTTTTAGATACGGAAACTCGATATGCTTACGTCGAGAAGTTGGCTTTGGCCGTGGTTTGTGCTGTCCAACGTTTCCGTCATTATATTCTGCTGCGTACTACCACTGTGATTTCTGACTGCAACCCCATGTCATATATATTATCACGCCAGTTGCTGGGGGGCAAGTACTCAAAGTGGATTGTTATCCTCCAAGAGTTTGACTTGGAATTTACCACTGCCAAGTCCAAGAAATCCCTTGTGTTTGCTGAGTGAATTTGCTCTTTGCCATCTTCTTCTAGATCAAATTCCTCTCACATAGAGGATCAAATTCCGGATGAGACCTTATTCCTCATTAGCACCCTCGATCCATGGTACGGAGATATCATTATATATCTGCAAACGTCCTCCTTTCGCCCGGGCGTGTCCAAAGACGCTCGGCGAAGGATTCGTCATCAATCTCAACCATACCGTATCATTGGCGATACATTATATCGTCTCGGCGCCGACTCTGTTCTCCGCCGTTGTCTTACTCTCGAGGAGGCTGAGCGGGTCTTGAATGACTGCCACTCCGGTGCCTGTGGCGGTCATATGTCCGGATATGCTACTGCCCAAAAAATCCTCCGCGCTGGCTACTTTTGGCCCTCTATCTTCAAGGATTGCATCCTTGTCGTCCGCTCTTGTCATGAGTGCCAGATATACCAGCGGAAAATACGAGCGCCTCCTGCTCCATTGCACCTTGTTGTTTTCGTCGGCCCTTTTGCAAAATGGGGCATTGATTATATGACCTGTAACCCTTGCTCGGCCGGGGGGCATGGGTTTATTATCGTTGTTGTCGATTACTTTACTAAATGGGCCGAGGCGATGCCTACATTAACTGAAGACGGTCACACAGCGGCGCAATTTTTATTTAATCATGTTATTTCACGATTCGACGTCCCTCAAGCCATCGTCACGGATCACGGGAAGCATTTCCATAATCATATGATGTCGGAATTAACAACCCAGCTAGGCTTGCAACACGATAGTTCAACTCCATACTACCCTCAGTCCAATGGCCAAGTTGAAGCTATCAATAAGATTTTGGTTACAATGCTTCAACGTATCGTTGGCATGCATAAGTCTAACTGGCATTTGATGTTGTTCCCTGCCTTGTGGGCCTACCGAACCTTTGTGAAGGACGCCACTGGTTTCACTCCATTTCAACTAGTTTATGGACTAGAGGCTACCCTTCCAATTGAATGTGAAATCCCTTCATTAAAATTAGTTGTCGAGCTACTTCCCAACACCACTCCGTTAGAAGAACGCCTTCTTTACTTAGAACGGCTAGATGAGACTCGTTGCATGGCCTCTTTGGCCATCGAAACACAAAAGAAGCGAGTCAAGACTCACTTCGATCAGACCATACGTCCACGTTCTTTTGTTGAGGGAGACTTAGTCCTGCTCTATGATCAGGCAAAAGATAAGCTAGGAGCAGGAAAGCTCGAGTCTATGTGGCTAGGACCTTACATTGTCAAGAAAGTTCTGCAGAAAGGGGCCTACGAGCTGATTGATTATGAAGGGAACCCTCTTGGGAAGCCCCGAAATGGGCTTTATTTGAAAAAGTACTATGTGTGATGCTGGTACATTTTATTTTGTACATACATGTACTTTAGCAACTGTGTTGTGTGTGTGTGTGTGTCAGTTTCAAAGGCGTAACTGCCACTTATTGTGTTTTTGCTTCTTGTGCAGATGTCTGATGCACCCTATGTTGGTTTCGCTGATGGTGCCTGCCGCAGTACTCGCAATTTGTCCTCTGCGGCGTGGGTGATCTACGATCCTCATGGCGAGCTGATAGATTGTCAGGGTGTGTGTTTGGGTCGTACTACTAACAATGTCGCCGAATACTGTGCTGTAATCGAGCTACTTGCTGAAGCAATTAATCTCGGCATTCGTGCATTGGTAGTGAACCTGGACTCTCAACTTGTCGTCCACCAGCTCAACGGGCAATATTCCGTCAGAGACCATCGCATTCTAAGGTTGTATTTACGTGTGAGATTGTTAGAAAGGAACTTTGATTTTATCACATATCAACATATTCCACGAAAATTAAACACATTATCTGATGCATTGGCTAATCATGTATTAGATAGACATTTGCGTAATTTGTAACCAAAACAGTATACAAGAAAGCACATGAAAACACAATAATAAACCATAGGCATATGTATATATATACGTGTGTGTCATAATGTTTGTGCCAGGCACATTACATAATCCAAAAAATAATACATGTCCAAAACTCATACGGCCGCTGACAACATGTCTCTCAAAAACATGCAAAAATGAAACCTAGGCGTCTAAGCATGGTGATGCTCATGATAGCATGACACCGCTCGCACCAAACGTCTTAACAGACGATGGACGCGAGTAGATACTCCCACCGTGTGCCTCTGATACGCTCTGGGCACGTCTGCCAATCTGCCATAATCTGGAATCCCTCGAGTAAGTGCCTCAAGGTTCTGTACTAGATCATCATCCGCATCACCCTCTACCTGAGGGTCGGCTGCAGGTTGTGCCCTCCGTGCGATGTGAGACAAGTCAGCTGGTCGCTCTGCACCAACATCTGCATACATATATATATTTGTTGTCAGAGACTGGCATGTATTACAAAAAAACTTAAATACATAAAAACATCAAAAACACAAAGAGTTCTTACCTAGCTCCTCGCCCCAGTCTTCTCCCGCAGGCAATGGGAGATCTGGATCTCCAATAAAATCTGTGCTCGCATAGGGCCAGTCCTCTATGACGATCATCTGGTGACAGAGCCAAATGAAGAACTCGGGCCTCCAGGCCATCTGCTGGCCCCCTCCTCCTCTGGGCATGAGTTCTGCCCATCGAGTCAACCTCGGCTCCCGTGGCACCGGATCTGCCACTATACCGCCCTGAATTCGGAATATCGGCAGTCGCTCCAGGAAGAAAGATACTATGATAGATCCGTATCCGAACTGTTTGTTGCCACGCTTACATTTGGTAAGCTGCCTCTTGATATTTGTCGTCACTGCCGTGGCCCAATCAAACAGTGTAGGTTGGAGACACTCGGTGGCCAGCAGCAAATGATTCTTGCTGGCCTCGTGGGGCGCCTGTACCCCAGCCGTCCGTGTGATAGTGAATAATATCACTCGTAGCACCAGGTCGGGAACCGTGATAATATCTACTTTGGCACTGTTTGATCCAAACCGTGCCCCAGGACAAACTCGTTCCATCACCTCTCCCATCTTCTCCCCGGAAGGCCTACTACCAGTCAAGATGGGCCGTGCACCTCTCCGCGATAGTCCAGTGATGAAGTAGACATCGGAAACATCTAACTCCAATGTCTGGTCTTTCAGGCGGAATACCTAATCCTCTGTATCCCAAGCATCCACGATAAATCGCAGCAACTCAGGTTGTGCACGTAAATATGAGGTGAGGAAGAATTTCTTCAAGCCACAGTCTCTCAAAGCATCCATGCATGCATCATCCTCCATTGCCATGGCATCTATGGCATCATGCTCTCTTTCTCTCCATTCTACAGCCATTCTGACGAATCCCTGCAACCATAAAGCCGAAATTTTCATCATTAGATCACTGGTGAGACCGAAATTGAAAGAAATTTGCAAAAACAACGGCTAAATTCATGGCAAATTTAGGTCGCGCCCCCTTTGGGCAGAAAATCCCATTGGCGTGATCCCGTGCGGGAAACTCGCGCCAATGGCGCAACCCTAAGAATTTGCAATTCCTCTGGCAGGGGACTAATCTATGGATGAAAAACTGAAAAAATGGAATGAAAATGAAGCTAAGGATGAGGCCTCTTACCTGCTTTAGACGGCGGCTCGAATGCTCTCCTGGATTGATCGCAATCAGCAGTTGAAGTTTGCACCCAAAACCCTCCAATGGTAAACTCACAAGGTAAAAAGTGAAAAGTAAATTTATTTTTTACCATTTCACTATTTATAGCATTTTTTTACCTAAAAATACATTAAAAATGATATTTTTTGAGTATTTTTGGAATGTATTTATGTCGAAGTGGGTTTTACGCTGTTTTTTGTATGATGACAGGGGTTGGTGCAACTCAAGCAACGAAACGAGCTCCTTTTCCTACTTTTTCAAGCTCGGTAAAACATGTGAAAAGGTTACTTTAAGGTCTGCTTTTAGCTCTTTTCTGACCGTTTAAAGAGGAAAAGATTGCCGAGTTACTCCTCTTGACTCGTTAAACGTTAATAAGGGGCGGTCGTTTTAAGTTCTTTTTGCCGACCATTAAAACAAAAAAAGATTACCGGGTTTTTGTCGTTTCAGGCTCGTTAATGGTTACGAAACGACGTGGTTTTGATCGCTTTTTTACTTTTTCAGGTCGAAATCACTATTTATGAAAAATACTCCTCGATCGTAATGATCGGGCGGTTCTTTCGAGCATTGTTTTATACTTTTTCGGGCTCGAGAGACACAACTTTACGAAAAAGGACACCCCTGGAGTTTCCTTTTCTGCTGTCTTTTCAAACTCTCTAAACATGAAAAGACGTCGAGTTCTTCCTTTTTCAGACTCGTTAAAACCTGATGATATTGGAGTTTGTCGAAATGACACATCACAAGCACATGTTATCCCCGTCAAGCTTGTTAAAAATAATTGGGGTACTCGCCAGAAATGGCGGGGGGAAAAAAGGAACCATAATTACCGTCGTGTCGGCAGTATGTCGCTCTTGAACATGGCACTTCTCTGCTTTCGTGTCTGGGTGGGGATATCTCATCTCATTTTTTCACTTGCCTCCGTGGATTTGGGTAATCCTGTTTGACCTCTCATCTGCTCATTGCCTCGTCACCATGACCTCTGATACATTGATGTCAAATACTGCCAATTCCACTGTCGTGCCGCCGATATGTTCAAGAGAATTTGACCTCTGCAAAGAAACAACCTCCCTCTGATAGCTCGCACAATCTTGATTCACAACATTATCTCTCTGTCTCGTGTCGATGATGTGGGAAACATTATGGCCCACCTTCGATCAAGGTCACTTCCTGTCGACTTCAGCTCATTATCCAGGAAGTTGATCTAGAGACTCCCTTCCGGTGCCTTGGAGCCTGCATGCCTCAATGGCAGGTTCTTCGTGTTCGACGTGAGTTTTTCATCATTGGCCTCCAATTGAATGATTCTACGGGTGTTCGACGTCAGATCACTAATTCGCACGCTGTAGATTGTACCTGTAGTACCTTGAGGGCCATTGTCATTATTGGTGGTACCTCTCGCATCTGTTAACAGTTTCCAATATTGACTGGTAATCAGACGATGTTCATGCATGTTCGACTTCAGCTCATATATTCGCATGCTTGAACTTGTACTTTTGTTCGGGTCGAGATGGAGCGCAAGACCCTGGATTGTGTCTGTTGTAATCCGGGCGTGATTCTTGATACATGACTCGTTCACTGGATGGTTGCGACCATACCTGAGTCGATTCATTGATCCTAACCAGATGGCTGCGTCCATACTATGGATCTAGATTATCATGTACTCTCTTATGGATGGCTGCGACCATACCACATATATCATGTATTTGAGCTATCAGTTGTATCTCTCAATGCAGATTCTCGGCGGCAGCTACATGTGTTCTTGTAAAGCATTTCACCCCTCTCTCTCTCTCGAGCCTCATACTTTTGGGGGCATCTGTTACACAGTAATTTGTCACCATTGGTCATCGTCCCTATTACCCCTGTTTTCGTACGTTGGAGGACGCATTCCGGGACCTGTGAACAGTGACATAACCTAAAAGCACTCGCATTATGTTCCCCTGAGTATGTACTTCATGTTCCCTGAAGACACCTTCTGCAAAATATCCCTGAAAAGTGCCCTTTTCCCATTAGCGCGGGTCCACAATGTCTTACCCGCGCCAATCACTGAGATCCTCAAAAGAGGGTGCGACCATTGGCGCTCTGTCTTAGAACAACACCCGCGCCAACCAAGTTTGGTAATGATTTTTGACAAACGCGCGCCCAGATGTTTTTTCCCTTCAGATCACGAAGTCTTTTGAGGATAAAGTTTATCTGATAGAGGTCGAGAGTCATCATCTATCCTTGACATCTATCTACAGAGGCTTTTCGGAGATAATGCCAATCCACAATGGGTGTCCTGATGCATTGTATCTTCCTCCCTTCTCCATCTATAAAAGTTTGTCCTCATGCATTAGACAAGCTAGTTTCTGAGTAATGCTAGTTGTGATTATGCTTGTCTTGAGTGATAGTGAGAGTCTTGAAGCATAGGGAGGTTATGCTGCTGGAAGTCTGAGAGAGAGAAGGTCTATTGCAAGACATACATAGCTGCTCGCCCAGCCAGAGGAGAGGTTCAACGTCAGAACCTTGGTTGTATCTTTCTCTGTTGATTATTCATTAATAAACGACTACTGTTATGGTTCCAATCTCATTGTTCATCATGATAATGTTTGATTTATTTCCTTTCTGACTGAAATATAGTTATATTTTAGTGGATTTTATGCTTGTATTCGCTTCGTTCTTTGCATGTGCAGGTATCCATACGCGGGGATCACAAGGATTGTGACCTGCCGGAGCAAGGGAACGGGAGTATCAACTCTTCTTCGACATTAGCATTGGACTCCAGGTTGGTTCTCGTAATCCACTTTCATTATGCAACTAGGAACTTGCATGGTAGCGTGAATTGATTGTTGCTAGACCCATTTTGGGCTAGTGGGATCGCCTCTGTCCGCAGAGGGGATTTACCTCTCCAACAAGGACAATCTCGATGATAGTGGTCTCCTTTGCAAATGACACATGGCGATTTAGGCCTGGTCGGTGCATTGTGTGGATTTTCGCTAGACGATGCTTGGTTTCCCCTTTTCGCCTTTGGCTGCTTCTTCTTCTTCTCTTTCTTCTTCTTCTTAGTTACTTGATTTTGGGCTTTACCAGCTTCATCAAGCGAAGAGGAAGGAGGAGATGAAGAATTGGATGAAGTAGAGGGTTGGGGGGTAACTCTGATATCGTTTAGTTGCTGACTTGATTGTTCAGGAATCACGGTGTTCTGAACGACAGAAGTTGAGAAGAGCCATACGGGCAAACTGATTTTCAATCCTGGAAGAGACAATGTGGCCATATGGGATGCACCAACATCTCCCCAATAGAAGGGACTAGGATTTCCTCCAAGGGGAACTCCTTGGTTGGTGGACTCCATTTTTCTCAACTTAAGATCAACGTAGGAAAGGTGATGATTATTCCGTTTAAAATAAATTTTAGACGCTTTGACACAACTTGTTTTTTCAATTTTTAAGAGTCGAGAAAAAACAAAAGATGACTCTAGTCGCCTTTGATTTTTAATGAGCCTGAAGTGGCAAGTGCTCAGATGGACCTTTTCTGTTAAGGAGTCTGAAAAGGAACGAAAGGGACTACTCTGGAAATCTAGACAGAGGGATTACCAAACCAATCGCAAAACTGCAGAATACTTTTTACGGTACGGCAGTCAATCTTCCCGAATGCTATGTTCAGTGCATTGCGATCGATAGGGCGGCAGACACGGCTTCCTATGGATAAAGGATAAAGCCTATTGTGGTCTCCCAAAATATACTCGACGGTACGTGGGAGCACAAGTCCGTACTGGCACTTATCGTCTCAAAGTGGAGGAATCACCCAACCAACAGTGAAAACAACAGTTACCAGGCTTTATGACGCCGGAATACGTCTCTAGCCTAGACTTCTAGATGTTGTGCGTTAGGTTCCAAAGAGTTTTTAGATTCATTAAATTTATTTTATGGTTGATCTTGCTTAAGAAATTTTCCTTTCAAGTTCACCGCGTGATGTAGATGTACAATTCCTAAAATGCAATCTAAGATGATAAACAGTCGTTTAATCTTCTTTTTGCAATGAAAATCCTAGCTACTAAGGAAAGAGAGATGGCGTTCTTTCAACAAAGAGCAGAGAGCACACACTATATGCACTGTCCTAAATCAAACCAACAAACAGTCTAAATGCAAATGCACATGCATGTATTTTTTTTCAGCCTTCTTAATGTGTGAATGATAAAAAGAAAGCTAAGTGCAAATCTGAATTATTTTTCAAAGCGACAATCACTAACAAGCTCCTTTTCAAAACAAAATGAGGACAATGACGACACTTTGTTATTTTGAATTGAAAACTTGCTTTCGACACTTGAAAAACTACTAATTCAAATCAAATAAAAGAGTAACAGTGCAATCGACTATCAAGAACAATCAGATTCTCTTCTATGACTGAAAACGACACTTTCAAATCAAGAAATGACAGTACAATTATGCTACTTCTTTGTAAAGGAGAACTGAAAATGACTCAAAAATACATAAAAACATTTAGAGTTCTTTGCACAATGGAGGCGGAATAACAACAAGGAAAGGGGTTTCAAACAGAGGTGTACTGACTACAGGCAGCAAAACTCCTAAATAGAGCTGAAAAGAGTGAACACAGAAACCAAAATTTAGGAACAAGGCCTTGTCTGATCAACGCACCTGTAACACAGTGAAACTGAAATGTAATGCACCTACTACACTCAGGAAGTGCGATGCATTTGAAGTTCACAGAACAGACAGTGCACTGGACCAGGGACGAGACTTTGACTGGGTTCTGGGTCACAGTTTGCAGTTCAGTTCAGGGATTTAGGCCGAGCAAGTAGTAATCAGTAAATCAATCACAGGGGTAGATCTAAGGAGGTTACTAGAGCCACCACGAGGGCAATTAGAGAGCTTGTAAATCAATCATTTAATTCATAAACAAAACCCGGAGATAGACTGAAGCAGCATTGATCTACTTTGCACTTGCATAGCAAATGCAGTTCGAAGGCTAGCTGGCTTGACTTCAGGCTCCGTTTGTAAGTTTATAAAGTAAACAAATGTAGATAAACAAACAATCTATTCGTTCCCCAGCAGAGTCGCCATTTTGTTATCGGGAAAACTAGTGTCTATGCAGAGCTGCTAGTCCCACTAATGCTGGTAGCTACCTTAGAAACAAACAAACTAAAAACTACTTTCGTTTTCCTTTATGAGAAATAGATGAGAGAAGAATAAGGAGACCAACCTCTGTCTTGCGCTCGGTTCCTTGCTCGATTCCTCTCTCTTCTGATAGGTCTTTTCCACTCGCTTCCTTGTCTTCCCAGCTTCAAAGAGTACTTGTAGAATCAAAGTAGCATAACACTATCCAAGAACATAGATCTATTATCATAAACAATATAGGACCATATGTATATTGACCACACAAATGCATAAATCATCAATCATACAAGAATGTGGAGGAAAACTTGAATAGCTTTATTGATAATCAAGAAAGAGAAAAGAGGATTACAACCAATTGTTCTGACCCAACATCATCCTCTCAGCAAGAAAACCTTTCTTCACCTCATGAAAAGCTTAGATCACCCAACACTATGATATTGCACCAAGAAACCAACAACACTTCCTTACAAGATACAAAATTCCAGCCTCTGGATCTCTGGGATGAGGGATCCATATATAGATGTTTGCAAGGGGAATGAGTTAGCTTTTGAGATTTGATTAGTGTCTTCTCTCCGATAGTTCTTGATTCCACTTGGAGATTGATGATCTCTTACTCATCCCTGGTCGAATGCAGAGAGGCAAGTGTCATAGGAGAAGTTTCTGGAAGATTCCATGCTTCTCCACCTTGCGGATTGACCCTACCATTTGTCCACTCTCGCCCATCACACCCCATAGAAGGATTTTTCAACATGAATCGCACCTACTATGTGTATTCAGGTGGGATGCAACGCACTTTGACTATGGAGCAGGTGAAATGGTCCAATTTTGACCAGTTCTGAGTAGTTTTTCATGGAGAACTTCTGGGAGATGCTGTAATCAGTTGACCTTGTTCTTTTAGGGGTTGGAACAACACATTTAGGGACTTAGGAGCCCTTGGTTTATGGACATTTATGCTTGGGGTTGTAGTGCCCAAAAATGTCTATAACACCTGGCTATGAATTCTCTGAGGAAGAAATTCCCTCAACAGTGTCTCATTATTCCTTCTAACACATTTCTTCCCTAGCAACTGCTGCAGAAAGTTGCATCTCACCAGAAAAATTCTATGCATTGATGCTTATGCGTTGCTCCCTCTAACACTGGAAAACTTCGATATGGAATTCTTTCTCTCTATCGACTCACTCAGAGAGAGATTATCCCACAAAACTTTTTCCCTCCTAGCTTGGACTTCAGAATCCCTCTGGGGATTCAATTTGCTGCCTACGCAGCACTTTGAATCCCCCCTTCTCTTCAGCATTGGGCTCTTCAGGCTCTTCTCTCTTGCTTCACCTGTGCTCGAATACCATGTGAAAATTTGGAGGACCCAAATTTCTACTGCAACAACTAATTAAGTATCTTATATTTGTTAAATTACTGAACAAATTATTTACTGCATCCTACAACAAATATTGAAACTAATACACTACAGCCTTCACCAATTAAATTAAATGTGGAAATAATAAACTGAGCAAGAAAGAAATACACAACACATGACACTATTATTTTTGGACAAATATCCCCGGAAAAACCCAATGCGAGAAAACTATTGCAGCAGCTAAGGGTTTGTATTATTAAGCAATAGTTTTCTGAATACAATCTTTGGATGTCTTACTTGATATCCAATATAGAGAATCTGACTGATAGAGAGATGAGTGAGATATACCTCACACTATCACTAGGGATCCAGTATTGATCCGACCACTAATTGACTAACCCCAAGCTGCCTCTACGCAGTTTTTGCATAATCACTATGCTCCTTTGCATCACATCTTCTTAGAACTGTGTCTTTCCTTCAGTTGATCAATTTTCGTTCGGAACTTCAACTTTCTGCCCTCTTGGTCTCACACCCCAACTTTTGGCTCTAAAACTTGATTTCTCCAACAAATTCGGATCTCCTACCTCAGTGTGGCCCTACGTTGCCCAATGTGGCCTTTGTGTTGCCTATTCTGGATCTCTCTCTACCTCTTTTGTGATGTATTCCCGGATTAGGAAATCTTCCTCCGGAAACTATCCCTGCCCCTCACTACAAGAAATCACTTCGATCTCTTCTCTAGCAACTGTTGCATTGCCCTCTTTGAGAAATTTGATCTCTTTATCTATCTCCGATGTGTTTTCCAAATGCCCATCGAAGTCCTTCTTATAATCCTAAAGTTAATTAATCAACGACCCAGATTAGATTCTAATCAATGGCTCAGATCATTTGGACTCAATCTCCATATTCTTTAGAAGTTTCACCCTCAGTTTGATTAATACCCTTTAATTATTTTAATTTCTTAAGTTTAGACTTAGGCACCCATTAAAAATAATTCATTATTTTAATAAAATTGTCTCCAAGTGGAATTTCCCAAAATGATTTTTGTATATTGTGGAATACATGTGTCCTAGCCTCCCTGCAAATTTTGAGGCTTAGAGAACATCCTATGCTACCATAAATAAACACTAAAGAGGCCATGCCTACAATCAAAAGTGGCCAAAAAAGGGGCTTATTATTAAAATTGATCTCTCGAAGTCCTATGAGAGAATAAGATGGTTATACCTTCATCTTTTGTTAACTCGTCTAGGCTTCGAAATAGACTTCATCAGATGGGTCATGGGATGTATAAATAATGTCAGTTTTGTTGTCCTTATCAATGGAGCAGCCTCCCCCTTTTCTCATAGCCAGAGAGGGCTCAGACAGGGCTGCCCTCTCTCCCCGCTTTTGTTTTTACTTGCTGCTGAAGGGCTTAGTCAGTTGATTTTAGTGGCCAAGCATCATGGAGAGCTTAAAAGAATCAAAGTGGCTACCAATATGTTGATTACCCATCTTTTGTTCATTGATGACATCCTTCTTTTCAGTGATGGTTCTAAAGATGACATTCAGAAGCTGAAACTTTCCCTTGATCTCTTCCTTAAAGAAACATGGATGTGTATCAATGAGCAGAAATCCTCAATTGTTCATGCAGGGTTCTCGGTGGTTGAAATCAACAGAGTTTTGATGACTCTCCCTTTTGAATCAAAGCCTATGATGGACAACTTCAAGTATTTGGGATTCCATATTAAACCTAACAACTATAGAAAACATGATTGGAATTGGTTGTTGACCAAAATTTGAAAAGTGTATTAAACATTGGAGTTTCAAGTGGCTCTCGAGGGTTGGAAAACTGGTGCTGATCAAATCAGTTTTAATTTCCATACATGTCTATTGGATTGTGCTCACTTGCGTCCTTAAAGGAATACTCTCTCAGATCAGGAAGTTGTGTGGCCACTTTCTATGGGTTGGATCAAAGAGGGAAGTTGTCCTTCCATGGGTAGCATGGGACAAAATAGCTCTCCCAAAATCTTGGGGGGGCTGGGGTATCAAGGACCTCCCTATTTTTGCATCTTCTCTGGCAACAAAATCAGGGTGGCGCATGTTAACAATGGAAAATCTTTGGACAACTGTGGTAAAAAGGAAATACATAGACCCTGAACCCATAGATGAATGGATGCACAAGATTAACAAGAATCCTTTATTTGACAGCAATATGGAAGGTTACTGTGGACTCTTTTTGAATTATTGAAGCTGGACTAGCATGGCACATAGGGAATGGTGGAAATATCAGGGTAGGCATTGACCTGTGGGTGGGATGCAGTGAAGTTTTTTCTATGCCAAGAGATATCACTGAATTCCTCAACAACCGAGGTATCATATATCTCAATTAGATTGCGGATGAGGAATCTTCATCTCTATGGCACCAGGGCTAGAAATCAGTTGAAGATCTCCATATTCAACCTCAATGGGAAGGAATTTGGTAGAACTATATTAAAGACTTGCAAAGATCAAATGTCAAATTAAGGGATCAAACTGATGCTCTCCAATGGGTTCATGCACCCTCTAGCCAATATGCTCCAAAACATGGTTACAAATACTAGATGGATCGGTGGCTTTAGGGGAGGCAGGATTGGTGGTGGAAACCACTTTGGAAACTGAAATTCCCAGCAAAGGCAAGGTTTTTCTTTTGGTTTCTGCTCAATAATAAAGTACCCACATGGGACAACCTTCAGAAAAGGAACAAGAGCGGGCCAAGATGGTGTATATTATGCAAAAACTCAGAAGAATCTACTTGCCATGTTTTCTTAACCTGTCCTTTTATTATTAACATTTGGAGACTACCTTGATAATCCTAGGGATAAGGAAGGTTTGGCATGGGCTATCTATCTTGGAAGCTTGGAAAAACTGGTGGAATTCTTCTCTGGATGAAAATTTGAGAAAAATCCCTCCTATAATCACTTGGGGGATTTGGTTGGCAAGGAACAAAGGCATCTTCCGGGACACCTCCTCGACTCCTTCCTTAATAGCAGCTAAGTGTGCTTCAATTTACTCTTTACTCCCTACCCCATCTACTATTAAGCCATCTTGGATCATCAAAGAGGAACATATAAACCCTCTCATTCCTTAGGCATATTATGATGGTGCATCAGATGCACATAACAGATGTGGGGCGAGGTTGGTATTACATTTAAATGATCAAAAATCTCAAAAATCTTCAGTTGGCCTTGGTGTGGGATCTAACAATTTTACAGAATTACAATCTTTGAAACTTTTATTATGCTGGATTCAGGAAATAGGGATTGATTCAATGCAAATCTTCGGTGACTCCTTAAATGTTGTTAATTGGTTTAATGAAGATCAGAGATGTCAAAATCACATTTTGATTCCACTTATTGAAGAAATTTTACATATTAAAATGAGTTTTGATAACATATCTTCTTTCCACATATACAGGGAGAGGAATACAAAGTAGATCTCCTTTCTAAAGAGGGTCTGCAACAGGATCTGGACTCATGGAGAATAACTGAGACAAAAGATGGGAGGCTTCATGTGTTGGATCAGCCACCTTATATTAGATGATCTTTGTTTTTTTCTCTCTTATCACAGGTGTCTGGCTGCTTCAATCTAATTTATTTACTTGATGTAGATCTATTAGATGGACAGGGTTTTTTGCTTGATATCACTGAACTTAATTTTTGGGGATTTTTTGGACATAATGGATATTGTATGTATAAATAGTTAATCACTGTGGGTTGTTTTCTTTGATAAATGGGGAGGCTCATCTATGGTTTTTTGGTATTTTTTGGTCATGATTTCTGAGTAACACAATTCCTCTGGTTTTGTTGTTTATTACTCAGTGTTGAGTTGTGTTTTTTCTCTATGTAAAACAACAGTTTTCAGGAATTCTTTAAGAATATAAAGCTATAACTTTTTATTAACTTAATAAAAATTTCTATTTTTCTCCAGGGAAAAAAATTAAAATAAATAAATTGGTAGAGAGGTTTAAATTTATCAAACTATATGTTTTATACATAAGTTAATATGCCTTATATAATACATGAAGAAACTATAATTAAGTGTTGGTGGTGATGATTTCCATCTCCTCTTCATTATTTACAAGAATATTTAAGCAATTGTAAGAGTTCAAAATTTTAGGGTCTTTCAACGTTACAATCCATTGATCCAAAGTAATGTTTTTATGCCTTTTCATTAGGCTATCAACCACATCTTTAATTGATGGGAAGGCTAAAGGAGTTGGAGAGGATGCTCATTAGATAACTCTTTCAAGGAGGATGCACAGGTTTTATGAATCACAACTTTATCTAGAGCTAGGTTCAATGGATTATTTGAGTAGAAAACCAGGCTATAGGAGGCTTATTAGGAGGGGCCTTCATATAATTTGGTTCACTTTTCTAATTATTCTTGTAAACTGCTTGTATCAACCCTTCATCACTATAATTATTATCATAGGAGCCACTTGAACTTGTTTTTAGCATATATTAGGAGTTACATGGGGGTTAGGCTAATCCATTAGAGGGAATTCATAAATTTTATAGTCTAGGTTTTAAAAATAGATACATGGTTTTTGTAGGTTAATATATCTAGTTGAAAAATTCATAATCACAAATAATGATAAAAATTTTGAAATCTTTGGACAAAATTGCTAAAATGGACATTGTTAAGCCTTAGACAAGCCCTATGTTAACCCTAAAATCCCTTATTAAGCCATATATATTGGGTTATTACATTTATATTGTTATATTTTTATGTTGGCTAGAACCTTTCATTATACCCTTTGTCCCCTATATATATGCCAAGGAGACTTAGTCTTAGAATCATCAAATATTGTCTTATACGTTGTATTTATTGTAGAAGGAGATTAAATCTCCCTCAAAGTGAATTGTAATTATTGGTTATTTATAATTTTTGAGACACATGGTTCATACCATTTGGTGTCATAGCACACAAATATAGGGTTTTACTACTTCAAATAAGTGATCTTGGTCTGATACATTTTAGATCAATAAGTTTTGAGAAATTTGAGGAATATCAAAGTAAATCTGGCCAAAATTTTAGATTATTTTTCTTGATATTTTGGGAGATACAAACTACGAAGATAGGATTTGTGAATTGGCCTAAAATTAGTTTCAAACAAGTGATCTTGAAATTTTCACTATAACCTTTTTTCTAGGACACTTCATACTATGAAAATTTTAAGATATTGAGGAGAGATATGAGGTACAATTGGTAAAAATTTTGGCTTCTAATTCTCTACAACTTTGGATACATAAAGGTTTCTGCATAGTCCTGAAATCAATTTCAAATGAATGATTTTGGAATTTGTGCTATAACCTTCTTTGAAAGAAGTTTCGAACTACAAAAATTTCAAGGTTATGAGAACACATATTGAGGTGCCTTAGGTAAAAATTTCAAAATCATATTTAAGAAATTGGAGACATAACACACTATACAAGTTTTTTCTTGGGAAGAGGCCAAAAATCAATTTGTTTTGGAATAATTACCATAACTTTCACTTGGCACATCAAATTTCGATTAGACCTATTGAATTGCATAGAAGGGAGACCTAACTTTAGGTTCAGAAGGACTCAAATTTTAGAGATATAGCAGGACAAAGATCAACTTGAAGTTGTACACATAACACTCATCAAAAACATCAAACACCTAGATTTTTCATTTAAAGATATAATATTTTAATTGACTTATAGGTTGTTTCCTTCTTGATGTGTAATAATGCACTAGTTTTCTTCTCCAAGTGAGACGAGGGAGTTTTAGTCACAATATTATATGGCTTTCTTCTCCTTCATTGTTGAAGTTCTTTGAGCTTCCCGTGTAATGACATTCACTTTTAGCTACATTTGTGTGCTAATAAGAGGTTTCAAATGGGATACCAAGTGGGGATATGGATTTTATTAGTATGTCACTAAGGATGGGTAATAATTCCTTGACCATGGTTAGGTAGGAAACCTAGTATTTGGTATTAAAGGAATGTTCTAGGCTACAACACCATAAAAAAACCTAAATTCATCAAAATTACCTGACTAATGGATTTTTGGCATCAGTTTGGAGATGTGGGTACCATTAGGAGGTTTGAAGAACTAAGGATGGGTCTTAACAATTTGGCCAAGGTCGTGGGAGGAAACACAAGCCATAGGATCTAAAGGTCAAAGCTTCTAGGGCCATTAATAGCATTGAACCACTACACAAGGTCTCCTCCCTAAGGTATTTTTAGCTTCAAAGAAGAGATATGAGAAATATTAGGATATTTTGAGCATCAACGATTGGTCCAAGATCCTTAAGCATGGCCAAAGGAAGAAACTTCAATTTCATGTCCTAAAGGAAGCTTCTAGGAATGGAGGCGCATGAATGATGCCTCAAATCACTACTGCAAACATCTTGAGGGGAAATTGTATTCTAAAAGCACACAATTTTTTTCTAGATCTCCGTAGTCCTAAATGTGCTTGCATTTTCTAGATCTATATATCATTTTTGCAATTTGAAGTTCTCATATAATTCCTTGGACATGACGTAGGTTTCTATAACACAATCATACTTTTAAGACAACACAAATCTATATATCATAGTGTATGGTTGCTTTACAATTAGATTCTGATCTAACAAACATATGATCCAAACTACATAAACCAAGCTAATTTCATTGTTTATCATTTGGAAGATGTTATTAACACATTGTAGATATTCATCTTTGATGAAACTGCATGAGATTGCATGGGTTGATAAATAAGATTCCAGGGATATATTTTTATATGAAATTATTATTTATTTGATTTTTTTTTATATTTCTCTTGAAACATATATCATACTTGAAAATATGCCAATTTTTTTAATTATAAACTTTTAATGCCTCAACCATTTTAGCGAAGAATTATATATTCACTACTACACACATTATATCAAAAGAGAAAAAAAATCCTTTATCTCAATGTATTCAAAAGATACACTAACAATAACCCATGGGCATAAAGCAAATAATGACTGGGTGCTCTATTATGGCACTATGTGATGTGAAGGTCATCGATTCAATACTCTATGGGAAAAAATCCAGCCATGCTACGAGTTGGTGTGGCATGGGTTGATAAATAAGATTCTAGGTATATATTTTTATATGGAAATATTATTTATTTCATTTTTTTTAATATTTCTCTTGAAACATATATCATACTTGAAAATATGCCAAATTTTTTTATTATAAACTTTTATTGCCTCAACCATTTTAGCGAAGAATTATATACTCACTACTACACACATTATATCAAAAAGAGAAAAAAAAAATCCTTTATCTCAACATATTCAAAAGACACACTAACAGAAACCCATGGGACATAAAGCAAATAATGATTAGGTGCTCTGTTATGGCACTATGTGATGTGAAGGTCATCAATTCAAAACTCTATAGGAAAAAATTAGCCATGCTAAGAGTTGGTGTGGCCCATGCCAGCTATGATCATCAGGTGATTTTGACGGCTTAAATGCCCCTTGGTCGTAACTACTCAAACCATAGATTAAGCATGCTAGTCATATAAAGACTCACATAACCTAAAAAAAAAACAAACAAATGATACACTAATAATATAGTAATTTCAATAAATATATACTAAAAAGAACTTCGTTCATGAATATCGGGCAAAATACGTGCAGGGTTTCTTAGAGGTGCTGAGTCTAACCCTAATGGAGGATCACAGAGGAGGGAGCTCCACTCCCTCCTACAAAGAAGTAGTGGCCAACAGAGGCAAGTCACATCTGGGTAATGTTAGAGGGTCAGTGGAGGCAGAAAGCAGAAATAATGAAAAGGAAACACATGGGGCTAAGTCCAAGGAGAATAGCAGCACAAAGGACAAGGAGGAAGAAGACAAGAACCAAGGAACAAGGGAAAAAAAACAAAAGGGATCTTGCAGACCCAAAATGAATATCAATCCAAGAGTAGTATTAAATAATCCTGCACTACAAGAGCACAGGGAACATATGGAGACTTACGCCATAATATGCAAATTCATGGGATTATGGCCCACTGAAAAGGCTCTATAGACATGGATCAAGTATCACTAGAAACCTAAAGGCAGCATCGATCTGCATCTTGGGTCAAAGGGATTCTTCACCGTGGTGTTTACAAACACCAAAGATAAAGACAAAATATTCAAAGGAGGACCCTATTTTTTTACAACAGCTGGTCTCTATATGCGGCCTTGGGTGATGAACTTTGTTCCAGAGCGGGAGACTTTCACTTCAGTACCTGTCTGGGTAAGGCTCTATTCTCTACCTTTGGATTATTGGCAAAATGAATCACTAGCAGCCATTGGCAACAAACTAGGTCGTTTTGTCAAAGCCTCGGAAGCCACCAGAAGGGGTAAATATACTTCCTATGCAAGGATTTGTGTGGAGATGGATCTTTTAGGAGCTCTTCCGGACGAAGTTATCTTGGAAGTTTTAGATGAGGAATGGGTGCAAACGGTGGACTATGAGCATATTCCGTTTAGATGTCGTAAATGCCATGAACATGGACACTTGATTAGAGACTGTCCTCTCAGCAAAGCAGAAAACACAAGCAAACAGAATACAAAGCAGGATACTAAAAGCTTTCAGAAAGTGGTAAGCAGGGAAAAAGGTGGTAAAAAAGACACAAAGTAGCAACATAATGAGGGGCAAAAGGCCAGTCAGAATAAGTTCCAAGCTCTGGATGAGATTGAAGAGACACCCAATGAGGACCAATCTATGGAGGAAGACCGTAACGAAAAGGAGAAGGAAGAAAACTTCAATCCAACACAAAATACTAATAATAAGGAAGAAACCATGATGAAGGAAACGGAGCTAGAAATGGATCAAGAAATGACCCAAAGTGAAATAGATCTGGAGGATCATGAACTGCAGGAAATTCTAGATAAAGAAAACCTAGATCTGGAAGGATTTCTGAAGCAGGGAACCACGAGGGGAATAGATTCATTACCTCAAGAAGAATGCAATAGAATACAGCAGTTGTTTTTGTGGAAAACTCAGGAAAGGGGGACAGATAAAGGAAAAATCATTGACATGTAGGAGGGCAGAGGTGTGAAAACAATGAAATCAACTCCAGGATTAGCTACCAAAAATGCAGGAAAGAAAAGGGGCAGAAAAAAGCAGAAGGAGCTTTTGATGGAGTGTGGAAAACTGATGATAGACTCGGGTAAGATGAAAGACCTAACCAGTTATTCCTTTACAAATCTTTAATTATGAAGTTTACATCTTGGAATATAAGAGGTCTAGGTAGTAAAAGAAAGCAATGAATGCTCAGTTTTAGAATGAAACAAGATATGCCAGATATGATCTTCATCCAGGAAATGAAGTGTTCCATTCAGAAAATAAAATTAATCCATAGCAAATGGCTCAATAGATTTGAGTTTTTAGAAGTTAAAGCAGAGAACACAGCTGGGGGCATTCTCACTCTCTGGAACCCCCAAAAAATCAGTGTAATAGATGCAGAGGCATCCAGAAATTACTTATCAGTAGTCATTCAACCAGTAGGGGTTTTTGAAACCTTCCTAGTCACTAATGTTTATGGTCCGCAAAGAATAGATGATAAACCTAGATTGTTAGAATCCCTCATTGATCTAAGGAACAGACAGGCTAGTATTCCTTGGATCATGGGAGGAGATTTTAATATGATCAAATCTCTTTTGGAAAAGAAAGGAGGAACGATAGCGCTAAACAAAGACTCATTAGCATTCCAATCATTCACAGATAATATGAAATTAGTTGACTCAGAATCGGACAATGGCCTTTTTACTTGGAACAAGAAGAGAGGAGGGGAAGCACAGGTGGCCTCTAGGTTAGACAGGTTCATGATATCAGAGGAGCTTATGCTTACAAATAAAGAAATTACAGCAAGAATTCTGCCCTTTGGAGGTTTAGATCACTGGCCAATTCAATTTGAAATCAAGGGTTTGGATGCTCCCAGAAACAGACCCTTCAGATTCGAGAATATCTAGCTCTCCCACCTGGATTTCTCGAATAATATCAAAAATTGGTGGAATGAGGACTTGCAACTTCAAGGATCAAAAAAGTTCCTCCTTCATAAAAGACTAAAGCACATTAAGTTTAGACTCAAAGAATGGAATAAGAAGGATTTCAGTAACATTTTTGTGGACAAAAAATCAGTGGAAACCAAAATTCAAGAACTCAACCAGGCACTGATCAAAGATGGCTTTTACAAAGACAAAAATGAGCAGGCTGATAAACTTCATCTTGAATGGGAGAACCTATGCAAACAAGAGGAAATATTTTGGAGGCAAAAGTCCAAAGTGCAATGGCTCAAAGAAGGAGAGCGTAATACAAGATTTTTCCATAGATCTACTATGGCCAACAAAGCATTCAACAGAATCTCGGTGCTAAAGGATAGGTATGGGGAGTTTCAGAATACACATAAGGACATCGAAGTTGTGCTTGTTCAGCACTTCTGAAACATATCTTGGGAAAACAACACAGATAGGGAGCAATCCATTAAGGAAATTACAAGATATATCCCTAAGTTGGTGTCCAGAGAAGACAATATTAACCTTAACAGACCAATAATAGAAGAGGAGGTTAGCGAGATCCTTAAAGAAATGAAGAATGGCAAAGCTCCTGGCCCGGATGGATTTCATGTGGATTTCTTCAAAGCTTGTTGGGACATAGTCAAACAGGATATTTTGGATGTTGTAGAGGATTCCAGGGGTAGTAAAACTATCCTGAAAGCCCTCAACACCTCCTTCATTTCCCTGATACCCAAACAGGACTCAGCTCAAATAGCAGATAAGTATAGACCCATAGCTTTATGCAATGTAGTATACAAGATAATATCCAAGGTAGTGGCTAACAAACTCAAACCTCTCCTTCCTTTTTTAGTGTCGGAGGAACAATCAGGTTATGTGGAGGGTAGACAAATTTTGAACAACATTATTCAAGCCCATGAAGTGGTTCACTCTCTCACTAGCAAAAAGCAGGCTGGGATGATTATGCAACTGGACATTGCTAAAGCTTATGACAAGGTAAATTGGGTTTACATCAAGAGGGTACTCATGGCCTTTGGGTTCGATCACAATTGGGTCAGATGGGTTATGGCTCTGGTGACTACTTCCAGCCTTTCAATCTTGGTTAATGGCTCTCCCTCAGAGCTCTTCAATCCTTCTAGAGGACTAAGGCAGGGAGACCCGCTCTCTCCCTTTCTCTTCATCCTCATGATGGAAGGACTTGGGAGATCTATCAAGCACACCAAAGCCATGGGCAAAATCAAGGGTCTTCAAGTAATTGAGGATGGCCAGACACTAATGCACCAATAATTTGTAGATGATACTACGTTGCAAGGAATCCCCACAGTCAAAGAAGCTTTTGCCTACAATCAAATCCTTAATGTTTTTGCTTTGGCAACAGGTATGGAGGTCAATCTTTCAAAATCAAACTTTTTTTTCTTAAATACTAATATTGCTATTCAAAGAAATATCTCAAGAATCCTTGGCTTCCAAAGAGACTCCCTCCCCTCAAAGTATTTGGGAGTACCTCTCATAGCTAAACCAATGCTCAAAAGTATCTGGGAACCTGTGCTAAATAAGTTGCAGGATAAAGTTAAAAAATGGACCTTCAAAGCCTTGAACTTGGCTGGCAGGCTGGTTTTGAAAAAGGCAGTTTTACAATCCATTCCAGTTTTCATGTTATCAGCCCTCCCAGCTCCCAAAGGTGTTTTAGAGCAATTCAGGAATATTCAAAGAGATTTCCTGTGGGGTAAGGAGGAGACAAAGAAGAAATGGGCCCTGGTTTCCTGGGAAAAAATCTGCAAACCCAAGAGCCATGGGGGTCTTGGCTTAGATGATCAAGAGATTCTTAGTAAAGTACTAGGAGCCAAGCTTTGGTGGTGATGGGTACAAGAGCCAAAAGCCCATTGGGCAAGGATCTGGAAAGAAAAATATGCCAGCTCTTGGCACGCTAATGATCTCATAAGAATGTCAGGAAACATAAAGGGCTCTTATATATGGAACAGGGCCTGGGATAATAGAAACATAGTGCAACAAAACAGTTTCTGGGAAATCAGAGCAGGTGATCTAGCACTCTTTTGGGAGGAAAAATGGCAACAAGAACCTATGTTGTTAAAAGAGAACTTTTTAAGTCTCAAACAGGAAACAGATTCCCAAGGGTTAAACAAAGTAAAGGATTTCTGGGATATTTCTCATCTACAGGGAAAGTGGAGAAGCTGGAGGAGCATTGACTGCAGAGATGACAACCCCATAAAAATAGAAGCAGAGGCACTAAGAAGCGTACTAAAACAAAGGATGATCTTGGTTACAGAGGGGCAGGATCAATTGAGATGGGGTAACAACAATAAAGGAACCTTTAATCTAAAGGAAGCTAAGGGTATTCTCATTGGGCTTGATTCCAGCGTTCCAAGCAAAACCTGGCAACACCTTTGGAATCACCAAGGGTGGATGAAGATCAAGATTTTCATGTGGCTGGTACATCATAAGAAAATCTTGACTTGGGACAACATTAGAAAAAGGGGTGTTGTGGGTCCTTCCAGATGCCAGCTTTGTGAAGAGCAGGAAGAAACAATGGAGCACATTCTCAACTGCTGCCCTTTCACCACCTGGCTATGGGATTCTTTTTCCAATATTTTCAAACAGACAGACAGGGACATAGGAAGTATCACTAACACCCTAAATAAGTGGAGAAAGATCTTTTCGGAGAATGAATCACTTAATTTGGCCTGGGCCTTCACACCAGGATTCATTATCTGGAATGTGTGGAAAGAAAGGAATAAAAGAATTTTTAAGAATGAAAAGTCCAACCCTCAGTGGCTATATGAATTAATTTTGAATCAGATCAAGGAGACAGTCAGCACCACAGTTCGCAACATACCAAAGAATCCTCCCTCAAAGATGGAGCTGAGAACTCTCAAGCTTCTGGGATTGCAAGAGATTATTCCCCAAGGACTAGAAAAGAAGGACATAGCTATGAATGCAGAGAAGGATTTCTGGCAACCTCCTCCGAAAAGATATCTTAAATTCAATATTGATGGTGCCTCAAAAGGCAATCCCGGAACAGCTGGTTTTGGAGGAGTTTTAAGAGATGAAGCGGGTAGGATCATCTTAATCTTCCACAACCATTTGGGAAAGGCCACCAATAATATGGCAGAATTAATGGCTCTGGAGCAATGTCTAGAGATCCTGATTCAAAATCATAGTTCAAATGTCATTATAGAAGCGGATTCGGAAATAACCATCAACTTTGTAAAAATAACTAGCTATGGTACTAAACCAGAGAAAGTCTCTAATCATTGGAGACTAATTCAGGTTTATCAAAGAATTCAAGTACACCTTTAGGGACTTCTTACTATTAGTTTCAATCATGTGCGTCGAAATGCTAATAAGCTAGCAAACATTCTGGCCAATCAAGGTGTAGACAAGGCTGATGGCGGGTTGGAGAAGAAGTGGCAGGAAATGCCCCAGAGCCGATTAAAGGTTCTCTGCGATGAACAAGCTACAGAGGACAGAGAAGTGGTTCGATATCGAGGGAGGGTGTCGAGCACGAATGGAGTTTTCCCAGCCAATGTTTCATAGGCCTCTTGGGTAGGCAGCTTTTCCCCCAAAGAATGATATCAGGGTTACCCTGGTTTTAGGAAGGATCCAAGATGGAGCATTTACTCTTTCAGGGCAGTCTCGGATACAGGGTACATAGTAAGATAGGGATGGGTGGGAGGTTCATTTCTCCAGTCACCGGAATGGTCACCCTTGCCATTTTCGGGTGGAAACCGTGCCTCGACTGGTTTTTTGGTGATCGCGTGCAGCTTGTATGGTAAGCGGTTTTATTTTTTTGGCAGCGATTCCAGTGAGGCTTCAACACGTGGCAAAGGATTGTTGTGAAAACCACCCTCCATCGTGTACTAAAGATCGGTCGTGTTGGAGGGAGCGATACAGTTCTTGGTCGTTGGATCCAGGCGCCCGGATCAACGGTTGGGATGGAGCAAGTTGCTTTGTGGGGCCAGAAGGGTTTAATCACCCTTTGGCGCGGTTTTTGAGGTGGGGGATAACCGTAGTAAACACATGAGTTGGTTTCCCACGGGTTGGGTTAAGCCTGGAGTTGGGTGCGGGGTTTTTTATTTTGGAAAAGGATTGTTTGTTAGAAGTGCTTGTTAATGATCGGCTTGATGTATATTATGTAAATTTATTTTAAATTAATGAAATAGAAGGTTTGGCTCTTGCTACAGCAAAATAAAAATCAATAAATAAATAAACAAATATATATATATATATATATATATATATAATTAAGAAAATTCAATTTAGAATTCTACATTTCAATTTAGAATTTGAAAAAATAATTTAATTTTTTATACTAAATTTTTATATTGTATTTAGATTCATTATGAAAGTAAGGTAAATTGTTCTTTGAAATGAAAAGGTACATGATTTTTCAAATTTCCATTACCTTTAATGTGTCATGAGACCATGACCATTAGCTTGAAACCTTGGCTTGAAATTGAAATATTTGTTGTCACTAAGATAGTGAATATGTACATTCTAAAACCATATTTCCTACATTTTAAATTCAAAATGATTAATTCTATATGAGATGTTGACGCTTTTTATATAAATGTAGTAAATACACACCCAAAATAAAAAGAAAAGAAGGAACAATATAGTAAGGAAAAATCAACTTCCTAATTAAAAAGCTGAAATGATACTATTGATATGAAATATAGCATAAAAAAGGGAAAGCCTATAGATTTTTTTTTTTGAGAAAATAAAATATGTAATGAACCCAATCTCTCTACAAAATAGATCTTCCTAAAAACAAATATGGGAACAAAATATCTCTTCCAAAAGATGATATCCACTTTATATTACAACTAAACACTTCATTGCTCAAGATGCGTGGCTTGTGAGATATGAATTTTGTTGAAATTGTAAGCATGTGATTATTTGAGATGCAAAATGGTATGGAATTGTAACAAAGGAGGTTATATTGATAAAAATATTAAATTGTGTCTTCAGATATATTCACAATGTCTTTTGTGTTCTTAAAGTAAATTGGGAGTGCTTATTTATGTGCGTGAAATTATAAATGTTGGATTGAGAGTGGAATTTGATGCATTTGGAGGAAACCTCAAGAATAATTAGATTTAAGAGAATTAAAGGAAGGTAATTGATATACTATGTGTAGATGTTCTTGAAGTGGTAAAGAATATTTCTAATTATATTAATGATGTTATCTCGCAGCATATACTTTGTATGCTTGGTGTGATATCAATGGATAATATGAGGAAAGAGAAGTCAATTAAAATTTGGAGATGAGAATGATTATTCATTTAGAATGTCTAAAGGATGTGTCTTTAGGTAACAACATCAATTTCATTTCTCATGACATACAGTTGAGAAATTCTTAGAGATAGCTCACACATATATCTTAGATTGGTAATAACTTCATCTCATTATGGAATAAGATATTGTAAACATCCATTAATGAATTCTCAACATAAAATTTATTTAATTTATGAAGTAAATTAGAGCTAACAAAGTATGTTAAACATGGGATTCCCACATGAACCTGTAAAATGGAATGTGTGTTCATGCGATATCAAATAATATCTCCCAAATCCTTTTGTTGAACACCCCAACCCCCCAATACATCTTTAAAATGAGTAAAACCCCTACTTTTACTAAATATCACATATTTTTACCAAATACCCCTTTTTATATCCCCCAATATCTATAACAACACTCCACCCTGAACCCGACCTGACATCCCTCCCTCAATACCTATAATATATTAACTATATTTTTCACAATTTGAAAACCCCATTTATGAATGAACATGATAAGATATTGTTCAACAAGGTGAACCACACATGATGTTAAATTGTTTCAAGCCTTAGAAAGAAAGAAAAAAGGGGAATTTGCTAAAAAGGCTAAGGAGTGGCAATTGTTTCTTGAATGAGGAATTTTGTGAACAATGGTGTATCATACTAGAATTGGTGATGCACTATACTCCACAATTTGTGGAGTAGAGGAAATGAAGAGTGGTTCATTAAGGGTGTGTGCAAGTTGCATGTTGAATAATGTTGCATTATCAAATAGTTTCTAGGTGGATTTGATCACCGTAGCAATGTATGTTTAACTTCAATTACCCACAACAACAATGAAGTCAAAATAATTCCTAGGTAGTTGTGGTATCATTGGTGTGGGAAGAAGCCAAGTATTCAATTTTGGAAGTGTTCAACTCTCTTGCAATTTCCACATTTTTTTATGAGAAACGAAATATTTTGGATGATGAAAGTGTAAAAAAAATCTTCATTATTTATGATGGTGACATTGTAAATTTGTAGGTTTTATGAACCAGTGAAGAAGAACGTTGTTAGAAGTAGGGATGTGACCTTTGATGAAAATGCAACTTTGTAGAGCAAAATGGGAGATATAAGCTACATGGAATATGTTGCAAAGAAACAAGTCTATATTTTGATTCAACTTTGATATTACTATTGATTAGTCATTTGCAAAAATAAACATAGATGTTAAGATCAAAGTTCTACATAAATTTTAGGTGGGAAATTTTTTTGATTGTGAAATGATTAAGTAGTTGAGTAGTCACTAAACAACTTGATGATGATAAGATGGAGAAAATTATTCCTCAATCATCTATATTCACATGATCAGTGAGGGATCAAAGGCTACCAAACAAGTTCTAATATTACATTATAATGTAAAGTGGGGAATCGAAACACATATTTGTAGGAAAAACATCATAAGATTACATAAAGCATTGGTTGAAGCATATAGTGAATTGAAAGTTAGAAAGAAAAGATATTCTGGGATGCAATATATACACTATTTTGTACAATTTTAATTTAAAAAGAAAGTTGTAAATACACATTAATAGAGTTTATATAGTAAATAGATCTAAGTGCAAGGAGCTAGAGCACATACATTTGGATTTGGCTATCTAAATTAATTAGAGTTTGAAGTTATATATATATATATATATATATATATATATTAATTATAATTTTTTCCACTTATATTATAAAAGTTTAATACATTTATTTCATATTATTTAATAACACATTTATCATATTATACATTTTTTCACTTTATCATAATCATTTTATTTTTATATTCATAAAACAAATCATTATGTCTTATTTTATATGTTTTTATTGATAAATTTTACAAAGTGTTGCAACCAATTATTTTCAATTGTCTAATTGGAAGATAATTCATGATTTTGACAGCTTTTATTCATGACCAAGTATTGCAGTAAATTCCAATCATTGAATTGTAAATGGATACATAGACATTTGAAGATAATTTTTTATTTTTTATTTTTTTTAAAGGTAAATGTGTAAGGGGATTTACTCATAAGGTGTAAATCAATTAGTTTGTGTGATGTTCTTTCATCAACATTGGGAGCTAGCTAATCTAGTTAGAAACAATAAATAAATAAACATTAAATCTCACAATTAACATAATACTTCATAACACAATAACCACCCATTAAACTGCTCATGGAATAAAAATGTGTATTCCTGTCATAAAATAAAATTATAATTTAAAAAAAAAAAAATCTCTTTACTTATTAGAATAATTTTTAATTTATTATTATATAAATACATATTTATAAGTGAAACATAAATTCCCTAAAAAACAAAAATTACAAATTCAAATCAAATAAAAACACACTTTTGATAATTAATATTTATATGATATTTAAATTTCATATAATTATTATTTTGAAATTTAATATTTATATGATATTTAAATTTATATAATTAAATCTATATAACTATTAATTTAATCTTTGTTTATCCTTAAGCTTCTCAAATGAAATAGATTGAATAAAATCTACATATATGATGATATAAAACCTGTGAATGAATATCTAATTTCTAAATAATAAGAATGCAAAAACATTAAGATTGAGTTTTTTCTTGGAGATAAGATTAATGAAGATTTGCCTGCAAACAATCAACGTTACAGGTATTGTAAAGTGTCATTGTCATGATCTCGTGCGTTGAAACGAAACTACTTTGGCCGCTTGACTCCACCAGTTGGACACGCAATTTATAAGAAATTTATGTTGTTTCATTTATATATTCATATTATTATAATAATAAAATAAATGTAAATAGAATTTTTTTTAATCATAATTTTATTTTATGATAAGAATAAAAATCTCCAAAAATGTATAATATGCGGCAGTTTAATTAATGGTCGTTGTGTTATGAAGTATTATGTAAATTGTGAGATTTAAGATTTATTTTTTATTATTTATTTATTTATTTATTGGAACTAGGTTAAACTAGCTTTCAATATTGATAAAAGAACGATGTGTCCATGAGTGGAATGCCAGACAAGATAGTTAAGTATTTTTTTTGTAATCATTCTACCAGTGTGATGCCCCTTGGGATGGTATTCTTCTTCTTCTTTTCAAACTAGGTTGAATCAGGCTTACTTATATATTAGAAGTAGGCTGATTCAACCCTAATGTTGGATGAAAAAACAATCAACCCACCAATGGGATGCCCCCAATACTCTTTGGGATAGTTTAATTTCCACAAAGGTGTTTCCCATCGTCAACCCCTCCCCATAAAATTTGAACCAATGGCCAAGTGGAAACTAAACCCACACAAACCAATTTATTTACACCTCATGAATAAATTCCTTTATATATTAACCCTAAAAAGATTTCCAAAATTATAAATTATCTTCAAATGTCTGCCTATCTCATTTACAATTCAATGATTGGGAAAATTTTATTGCACTGCTTAGTAAATTTTTTCAATGATTTATTTTATTAGAATATAAAAATAGAAGGATAAAATTTTAAAAATTGTATAACATGAAATATTTATTGTTAAATAATATTTTATAAATGTGAAATAAATTTTAGTTTTTTTTAATTTATATATAAAGAAAAAAATAATATTTACAACTTATATAAATAATAATTTTGTATTTATATAATGGTAAAAGAAAGTACAATTTACTTTCCATATAAGTAAAAGGAGTTATTAAAAAAAATGCACAAATCTTATCAGATGAATAAAATCTTTCAAAATCATGAATTATCTCTAGTGTATGGGCATCCTATTTCTTTTTTCTTTTTTCTTTTTCCCTGAGAAAAAATTGTAATTCATTAAGATAAACAAAATTACATGTTGTTTGTGCATTGCACAGTCAGAGATGTGGTCCTATAAAGTTATGTTGCCAAAAAAATCATGTTCATGTTGCAAATATACATTAACAATTTTGTTTCAAAGAGTGCATCAAAGTATCCTTCCCATGAATTGTTGTCCAAAAACCAGTCATGTATGAAATATAATACATATGTACTATTGTTCGAGGCAAATATATGAAAACCATAAAGCTGGTAATAAATAAGAAAATTGTTTATTTTTTATGCCTTCATTATCAATGAAAGAGCGATGGAAATATTCGGTTGTGACCCCTTTCATCTGCTCGAAGTACCCGACTTAGAGGGTTGGTCTGATGCATGGTTCATTTTCCTATAGATGTGTTTGCAAGAAATCATATTAAAATGATGTTTAAGATGGTGAACCACAAGAATGAGACATAGAGTGTAAATATGAGAGCGTTACACCTCATTGAACCAATTAATAGCAAACATGGAATCACCAAATATTTGAATAGAGAGGATCCACTTTTCAATGGCAAACTAGAGGAGAAGCTTTAGACTCAACAACTATGCATAATTGTTAGATCCTCTTCAACTCCACTATGGAGCTTGAAAGAATGGCTCTCATGCACATATAATACTCACCTCCCCCACAAGAACGATCTACAGAGGCAACACCATCAAAATATGCCCAGGGAAGGGAGCTATCAAACTGCTTAGCCACAACATTACCGAGGGGTGAGATGTTTCTTCCGCATGGAGAAGATCAAAGTCAGCCAAAACTTTTATTGCCACTAGATCAGGGTTGGAGCATTTTTCCTTGAAGATAGCTCAATTATGCGCATTTCATAGGCCCCAACATACCAAGGGAGGCAGATTTCTGAATTTCTTTGGGTTGATTATGTCCCACCATTCCTTCCAAACTTCCCTAAAAGATACCCCAACCTAGATTAGGATACTACCCAGTTTATCTATAATATGGCTCTAAACAGCCTTAGAGAAAGGGCACTCTAGGAAGAGATTATCTATGGCTTCTCACGGGGGACTCACTCAGTGAACCTTTGACATATCACATGCATTCGTGGCATATTAAACGATACCCTTAATTTGACTACATATTGGGAAATCCATCTAAAAATCACATTATTTAACCCACTACCAATATGAACCCAATACAACTTCCCAATTTAAAAAATCCCTACTTTCAATAGATATTGTAGGTATCCATTTTTTCATTATCATTTTTTATACCCCTTTATATTTTTTTCATTAACTTTAAGCTCCATTTTTTATATTTGCCAATATAAAAACTCTTTACCCCCTATATATACCCCAATATATTATGTCATTTTTTCTTCATTATATATCCCCCAATATGAACCCACGTGGTATGATATTGCTCCCCTAGTGAAACCCCCGTGTGGCTTCTGTTCTTTTTTTGCATAGGGCACACCATCTGGGGTCATGCATATTTTGATGTTGAAGAAGGTCCCAGGTGGGAATTTTACTTTCCATTATGCACCACATAAAAAGATGAGTTTTCGGGGGACTTTTTAGTTTCCAATTTTTCTCCACCACCAGATCTCCATCGAGAGCTATCTGTAACTTGAGATAAGAACATAGCCTTCTTTTGGCCCATATATTTCCCATAGAGAGTGAATCCATCTAAGTGTATCTTGGTCTTCATCTTTGATTCTAACATGGGTTGTGTTAAGTGGCCAACACCCAACCCTGAGACTAGGTCGAAAATCTATCTGTAAAAAATCACCTCACCTTAACCCTTGTGAAGTGTCCACTTACTAATCCAAGTTCCCTAGTGTAGTTAGAAAAATAGGGTATATATATATATTCTTTCTGAGTCCTCAAAACTCAATATAAGTGCTACTGTGAAAATGAGACATTCGAGGTAGCCCCTGCATGGCCCACCTTACCTTGTCTTATCGCTACAAAAACATTAATACCATATTGTCATGTATAATATATTCATATACAATATGGACATAATTCCAAACACATATATATTCCCTCCCACACACATATATATAGTTTGCGTGATGCTAAACTATTATTGTCACCATGTCCCAATCGAAGAGAGAGGTCTATGGACTATGGAAACTGGACAAAGAAAACTTGAGGTCACTAAACCATTTTTTCTTCATTGTAATACAAGTATCATTTTGGGTGCGTAAATCGTTTTACTCACCATTAATTAAGTACAATATAATAATACCCACCGTTAATTCACACTATTAAATACTCACTGTTAAATACAATATAAGGAGGGAGATCTTAAATGAAGAGACATTTTATGAGTTCTAAGAATTATATTCTAAAAATTATATTCTATATTCGATGGTCCACGATACTGCCATGAACTAAATCTTCTATCCCCAGGTGGCCCTAAACACATTCTCCAACTGACCGACCATGTTGCCTTCCCGTTCTCGGTCAGCAGAAATGGATCTTTTTCGAGCCAGCAATTATTCCCTAACGAATTTGCCCACCGCATAGACTACTCCCTAAAAAAATACATTTACGATAAACTTGAATAATGATAATAATTATTAATTTAATTTGTATGTCTTTAAATTTCTAACACAAAATAAATTAAATACAATCCACACAAATACGATTACATATAAAAAAAATAAAAATAAAAACCTGTGACCGTATTTCTAAATAATACATAAATGGTGCAAAAACATTCAGTTGACTCTTTTGTTTTTTTTTTTTTTTGAGTTTTCACGATTCCCATCAACCTTACAGGTATTGTAAACGCTGAGACTTCCGCGATTTGGACACGCAATTCAAACCACATTTACAAGAGAACAAGCAAACAAAGAATAAACTTAGAAAAAAAGGGCTGAAAGTGGCAGCTGTGGCAGCTGGCAGTTTTCTATCCATACGATCCCTGGTCTGGTAAGAGGTTTCACTGGTTTACCCACTTCCTGCAGTCATACACAGAGCAGAAGGCCTGCAAGCAAGTGACCACCAACAGTATCACTGCAGCTACTAGAGACAGGATTTTCCACGACCTGTATATGTGTTCCTTCACAAACTTGATCACCACAACTTTCCACTTTCCATTATAATATGTATTAATATCCTCTATAACCTTGTCTAGAAATTCAACTTTTGTGAGATGAACGCACCTACCCATGCTGTTCCACAGGCTCGCAACCTCTCCGTCGCTCTGGAAATGGTCGGAAATTATTCCGCTCTCTCTCAACCTTCTCACATCTTCTTCGCTGTCGATCATCCCGTTCAACAACATGGTGTATCGTGTGAAAACCGTGGCACCGGAGGCCAGGGAAGCTTCGAAAGCCACCATATTTCTCAGGATTACCTCTGTGTTGCGGTCCAATTTTATTTTGGGGAGGTAAAGCGTGGCAGTCTTCTGATCAAATTGTATTGTGGTGAGGTCGCCATCGGTAGGAACCAATTTAACTCCCGCAGAGTATAAATCGCCCACGGACGGAATGGACAGTTCGTCTCGGGTGGGCGGTAAGATCTTAACGGCGGATTCTCTTCCCTCTCCCTCCTTCTCCTCGGATTTGACACGAAGTGACAGAATTCTTTTAAACGCAATCCAAACAGGTAGGTTCAGCGATCGCCGCTGCAACTCCCTGAGAAATCGAATGGGGCGAAAGTTTAAAGAGGATATCGCCATCCATAGCAAATTGAAGGGTTCTGTAACGATTGACATGTCTGCTGTATCGGGTGACTCGTGTTCTTCCTGGTCATTTGGATCTGGATTTTGATTGCTGGAAATGCTAGGAACGATAGTGTAGTACAGCACCTCCAGTATATGCCCTCTCTCGTTTCTACTGAGCTTCGAATCCTGGGGCAACTTGAAGGTAAAAGGCGATAATTCTTGGCAAACAAGCCTCAGCAGGTTTTCCAGCCTCTCCTCTGCGTTGGCTCTAGAATCCAACTGCAACTCCAAAAGCTTTTGCAATAGAAAGAGCGGCAACTGATTTTCGAGCATCATGACATCTCTGAGAACAGAGTTGTAGGCAGCGCTGGTTCCACTCGGATCTAAGATTCGCCCCAGAGGCCTGACGTCCGCGTCTGAGCATTTGTCGACGTTTCTGACATAAAACTGTAAACATTCCAGAAGGAAGGCGGCATCCAGAGCCAAGAGCCATGCCAAGGTTTCATCCTTATATTCGATGAATTTGTGATAGCAGCTCCGAATTTGCCAGTCGAGCTTCTGAAACTCCTCCACAACTACGGCCTCAAACTTGCCGAGTCCATTTATTCTTTTCTGAAATCGGCGAACAATTGTCAGTTTGTAGCGCTCCATATCATAGAGCTCCGATTTGCAGTGGTGATAGGGACCGATGGAAACGGATTGAGGAATGAACGCTTCCGGCTTCTGTACCAATAATTCTCTCGGCACACTGAACATTGACGCACACAGCTCCTCTGGTTCTTCTTGTGATACATCGAGACTTTCCTTAATTTGAAGAAGCCAACCATTCTCATCGATCTTCGTTTGTACGGCGTTGGTGTTAGATTCCATATTCAAGGGGCGAAGGTTGGTGAGAAGGATATTCCAGAGAGAAAAAGAAAAGAGTGAGCTCTGAAATGTACGCGAGACCGTAAATGAGCCCGCAGCCTTGTATGAAGCTATTGCCGATTGCCTGAATATTCGAGGCATTTGCAACCGGTTTAACCACAGGCGTCATGGATGGAATGGAAGAGATAGCTTCCACCACAAAACATCCATACACTTTGGATAATTTGTTTGAATAATTTGTATATTTGAATAATTCACTTTGGATAACGTGTTTGAATAATTTGTACATTTGAATAATTTGTATAATGTAAGATTCTAATATTAATTATTATTTTTATTATTATTATCTAATTTTAATGTTAGGCAGTTTGAATATTTTGTATAATTCGCATAAGATAAGATTTGAAGATTAATTGGGAAGTGGGTTTGGGTCAATGTTAAATAATATTGGGGCATTTTAAAGCGAAGAATAGCCACTATAAAATGGGAGCAAAAAATGAAGAAACGGTCTAAAAAGAGTAGCAAAAAATGAAGAAATGGTCTAAAAAGAAAAGTACTCGAACCTTTTGCAAAAAGCACTCAAACAAGTCTCCTCTACAAGCAGGTGGCAACAAGAAGTCCAAAGGAAAAGTCATTAATGATTCTGCCTTATATAGTCCCACATCCACACCTCTCACTTGGTCATGTGATCTTTATGTGAAAGAATTGTTAAATGCAAAACAAAGGTTGGAGGTTTTAGAAGCTAAAGGGCAAGAAGGAGATCATAAAATTCATAAAGTTTTAAAAGAACAAGTGGCATGAAGGCGGATGTGCAAAACATAAAGAAATAAAGAAATCTGTAGTGGAAAGTACAAAAGAAGGTGGTGAATGTGAAATCATCCCAAGATAAAGGGAAAATGATTTCCCAAATAAACAACCATGAAGAGAATGCAAGAGAAGAAACGAAAGAAGATTCCACCAAAGTTTCCAAAACTTGAGCTCAAGTTATTAGCAATTTTCCTAATAAGGAACAAATATTCAGGTTGACAACATGCAAGATAGTGAAGGCAAGGAAAGACAAAATAGGGTAGTAAACATAATTATTAAAGGGGTGAAAGACTATGGGAAAAATGAATGTACTCTTGACCTTACAAGAGACTTCTTGAAAGACAAGTTGTTATGACAAGGACAAATATGCCAAGCATGGAAGGTGGGTAAGTTTAACGAGGAGAGAGCTAGGCCCATAAAAGTCATTATGCCTAGCTTGCATGATAAATATATCATTCTAAGCAAGAAACATCTCTTGAGGGGTTCTTGTTTTTTCCTAGAAGAAGATTTAACTGTAAAACAATAGGAGGAAAGAAGGGAGGAAATTTTAAAGGTTAGAGCAGCAAGAGATGAAGGAAAGAGAGCATGGATTTATAAAGGCAAAATTGTGATAGCACGATTTGGACCTCCTTCCAGAACAGAACATCAATATGGTAATAAAGAAGAGGCAACAAACTCTTTAACAGAAAATCAGAAAGCAAGGGCAATATGGGAAAGCAGGGACAAACACTCAAATGTGAGTCTTGCATGTCAAAATAAATAGCAATCAAGTCATACCCAGGTTTCCTTAAGATTAGTTTGTTGGAACTGCAGAGGTTACCCATCGAGACGAGGACCTGGGTTAGGGCCTATTGCGGAAGATAGAAACATAATTTGCCTCATAGAAACACATGATCATGAAGGGTGCAAGACACCTCTGTTTGAAGGATACTGGACGATGGAAGTGTGGAACAAGGCAGCAGGGAATGGCAAAGGGCACGGGGGTATCATGGTTTTAGTAAGGGAGAAAGAAGGTCGTCTCATTCAGTTAGAAAAAGAAGACTCAAATAAGCAATTCATTTGGTTTAAAATATCAGAAAATGGAAACCACATCAGAATTGCAGCATGTTATTTTGCGCCGTAGGTTTCAAAAATATATAAAGGTAGAGGGCTTGACCACAAAGATCCATTTGCAGTCTTAAAAGCAGATATTGAAACATATTCACAGCTAGGTGAAGTCCTTATAGTGGGTGATTTCAATGCTAGGACTGCAATTGAGTAAGCTAGCATTATTTGTTGTAAAGATGATTGTGACCCTATTTGGCTTACAGAAGAAAGTAATCATCAGTGGGAAAGAATTTCAGAGGACAAGGGCTGCAATCTCTTTGGTGAACAATTGCTTACTCTATGTGGGGCCTTTGATTTAGTCATTTGTAATGGCTTGACTAGATGGGCAAAGTCCACTAATTTCACTTGTAATACTTACACTGGAGCAAGTGTGGTAGATTATATAATTTTCTCGCATGGTTTGTGTGAGAAAATGGAAGAAGTTTTGATTGGAGATCAGCTGTGGGACTTGAAATCAGATCACAAGCCAATTTATTTATGTTTCTCTTGGATTGGAAAGAAACAATTACAGTCAAAAATTCAGCATGTCCAACAAAATCTCCCACAGAGCAGAATTCTTTTGACCCAAAAAAATTGTAATACCTTCAAAATGACGCTAGAGAGGCTCTTCAAGAAGGAGAAAATTATAATTCACAACCTTCATAGTCATGAATTAACACATTTAATTCAATGTGCACTTGCAAAGTACAAAAGAGAAAAAATTAAGAAGTCTGAAACAAATTTCTTTCTGGTTAATGCTTGGCTTGACGAGGAATGCAAAAAGGCAAGGAGAATGTAGAAAGAGTCAAACAAGGATAACATAAAGCTCAAAGCTTATAAACAGTTATTAAGCAAGAAAAAGGTCGATTTCATGGTTTCAAGGAGGGAAGAACTAATCTTCCTTGGGAAAAATAATCCCAAACTATTTTGGAAGGAGCTCCAACCGAAAAAGATACAAATTGGAAATAATATTACAGCTTCTAAATGGTTTGACTATGCAAGACAACTCTATGAGCAAGTTCCCAAGGTTGACCCTCCCCCCTTGGTCAACACTGATACTGAGCTCTTCACAGTACAATAGGTAGAGATGGGTATCAAGAAGTTGGGTGTTGGAAAAGCAAAATACTTAGTTGAACTCCAAGCAGAATATCTAAAGTGGGGCTCAAAGATTCTTGCACCTCACATTACAAAAATCTTCAACAACATCATACAACAAGGGCTCCCCACAGATTGGACAACTAGTGTGGAAATAACTCTTTTCAAGAGCGATGACGTCAATAATCCCTCCAATTATAGGACCATCATGATAAACCCTTTGTTTGCAAAGCTATTTAGAAGCATGCTATAAAACAAAATTAGCAAGTGGGCAGAAGAAAGAGATAAGCATGCTAAAGGGCAGGCAAGTTTTAGACCTAAACATTCCACAGTTGATCATTGTATAACTTTAAGGCACATCATTGAAAAAGTTTGGGAGAAAAAGGAAGAAGTCTTTTGTTGCTTTGTTGATTTCAGAAAAGTGTTTGACTCGATTCCTAGGGATAAGCTTTGGCACAGAATGGAGGAACTTGGGGTTCCTAAACATTTGAGAGCAGTTGTGCATAGGCTATATGAAGAGGTGAAAGTCAAAATTAGAACTTTAGCAGGCATTTCTAAAAGTTTTAGAAGCAACATCGGGGTCAAGCAAAGTTGCCCACTATCTCCTACCATTTTTAGTTTACATATCGACAAGCTTGAGGAGTGTTAAATTCGCAAGGGGGGTGATGGTATCTATTTGTGCAATTTTGTTATAAGGATTCTTTTGTATGCAGATGACCTTATTCTAATTTCTATTTTGGCTCTTGGTTTGCAAGAGCACTTACTATCCCTTGAGCATTTTTGTAGAAGTGTGGGGATGCAAGTCAATATCAGCGAAACGAAAGTAGTGGTCTTCTCTAAGAAAAGAAAACATAACCAGAATAATTTCTACTTTGAAGGCAACATTCTGGAAGAAGTTGCGGATTACAAATACCTCGGAATTGACTTCAACAAAAATCTAAGCTAGAATGGTTGTAGAAAGAAAATAACTTTGGGAGGTTGGAAAGCATTTTATGCTTTTCAAAATAGTTGTAGAGAGACGGAGTTATGGGACTGGAAAACCACTCAAACTCTTTTTGGGCTTCTAGTGATTCCTATGATTCTCTATGGTTGTGAACTGTAGGCTAGCAATATATCCGACATGCAAGGAGACAAATTGAGAAAATTCAAAAGCGTTTGATTACAAACAAATTTAAGATTAAAAGTGCAGTTCCTTATGCTATCTTGTTAAGTAAAAGAGGGACTATTCCTATTGAAGCAATTGTTATGGTAACAGTCATAAGTTATTTAAAAAAAATTGAGCAAATGGAAGAGGGTAGATGGCCTATGGTTGTCTTTAATGATAGAGTGTGCAAGAGCAAAAAAACTTGGATGCAGCAAAATAACAAATGGTTTAGTAAATGGGGTATTTGCTTGAACGCGTGTCCCATAAATAGAAAAGAGGTAAAAGCTTTTGTTATGGAAAAGTTCCACAAATGTACTTGGGATAAGGAGATAGGAAGAAAGAAAAATTACTATATTGAATTGTTTAATCCCACTCATAGTTATCAACCAAAAGCATACATAGAGGCCAATATCTCTTGGAAAGCCAAAATTCTTATTGTTCAGTTAAGGACTAATTCTCATCAACTCCGTTGTGAAACAGGGCATTGGAAAAGGCCAAAGGAAGTGTGGGAGGAAAGAGTATGCATTTTTTGTTTTTCCAGAAAAGTGGAAACAGAAAAAACATTTCATTTTAGAATGTGAGGCCTTCAAAGACAACAGGGAAAGTTATGCAGATATGCTAGCAGCTAGCTCTTGGGATAATCTATCTAGCGAGGGGTTTGTCGAGACGCTGGGAGGCTGGGAGCATTTATTTTAAAGCTTCACAGAAAAAGGGCCGAATACATCAAGCAGATGAAGAAGTAATATGTCCCATAGGCTATCTTTAGCCTCGTGGATGTTAAAATAATTTCTTTCTTCTTTCTTCTTCTTATTATTATTTAATTTTAAGTTTATAACCAAGTCAGATATCAAATTGGTGTATAAGACCCCTTGTCTGTGGAACAAGGGACCTATTTTTACCGTGCAGTGACTTGAAGAACCCAACTATTCTCATGGATTGAATGAAAGAGACCAACTTCCACCACAAAACATCACCACACTTTGAATAATTTGTATAGGTAAGATTTGAAGATTAATAATAATTTGTGTATTTTATATTAAAATATAGTTTAAAAATAATTGGTTGATTCTCAAAATATAAGTTGTGTATCTTATATTAAAATATAATTTAAAAAATAATGGATTGATTCTCAAATTAATTTGGCTAATCAATTAGAAAAAAAATGATTTTAATTAATGAGTAATTTGTCAACTAACTAATTCTCTAAATATGGAGGGACTCAATCCTTTTCTTTTATATAGTAAATATTGATGGGAACTCAATCATTTTTATAGTAAATATCTCTATCTATATGAATGCATATTTGGGATTATTTTGAATTTATAAATTATGAATAGCAATTTACTGTAACTCTATAACGTTTTATAGAATATATATTTATGTAATTTATTTTTTGTAATTCTAGTAATATTTTATATAAATAAAATTCAGTTATACACATTTAGAAAACTATATACATCATAATAATTTCACATTACCAAACTTTTAAAAATTAAATAAATTATAATTTTATTTTAAATAATTATAATTATAATTTATAATTCTTTTTACCAAAATTAAACAAAATTGTTGGGCATTGGATAATCCAATGCTCCCCGTGTGTTTAGTGACATGGACTAACCACCTCTCGAGGATCCGTTAACTCTGGCGATGCATCCGTTTACTAACACCTGCGGGTTTTGGTGTAATGGCAATCGTGATCCCAACACATGGTATTAGAGCCAGCTCCCAAGATAGTTGTAACTCCCTTCTGCCTTCTGTCCACTGCCCCTGTGCGCTCTATCTGCCATAAGTCTGAATCCTCTGACCTGTCAGCCTCAAACCTGAAAAACATCTGAATCACTACATGCCTTGAAGTCATGTTGTTGCATTGGTGCCTCCACGCAGGAGCGAACTATGTTGGTCGTGCATCTTGAACGCTGGTATGTTGGTCGAGTCGTTGCTCTTGCATCTTGAACGCTACTCCGTTGAAGAACCATCCGTTGAAGAACCAGAACAAAACCAGAACCATTGTTGGGATCTACGTGCGTGAATCAGGTTCCATTGCTGTGTATCAACGTTGTGTATTAGCACTGTGTATTTTCAAGCTGGTCTCATATTAACGCTGTGTATTAATGCTGCTATCATTGTATGTGTTGAACTCTTGATACGTTGACAGTCTGGCCCTTTTGATTCGGTGAAAGCAGCTCTGCCCGAAGTCTGTTAAAACAGGGTTGAGAATTATTCGATGTTTCGCCCTTTTCTTCGTTGCCGTGGGCGATAACCCTGTGGAGTTTTCTTCGAAACTCCTCATCAGATTCAGTTCCACGGCTGCTCTATACCCTGGCTTACATTTAAGGCAGTTTCTGTCTACTATGATCGATGGATGTGCTGTAACTTTCTTTTCATGCGTGGAGATGTGGTGACTTGTCACTCGCATTTTTTTCTTAAACTGACAGCGACTTACAAAAGGCCGTGCAAGTTGAGCACTCACAAGCTGTGGAGTTGATGGTTGATATTAATGATAAATAGTTACTTATATATAAACAATGTTTGTTTGATTCTTTGATGCACAGTTTTGGAGGGGATCGTGGACTCCTCGGTGTTGGCGTTTAAACACCCCTTTTTCCCTTGTGATCGGTTGGATTGTTTTTTTTCCAAAGTTGTACGATTCCAACCTACACCTACTTTAGTTTTGGTCGAGGATAAATTCATACCAGTATAAATGGTATATAATGCAAAAACCTTTTGGTGGACGCAGTGCTTTATGTTGTTGAGGGTATTTTTTTTGGACTTAGTATATTGCCATATTCTATACTTTAACGTTGTGCAGATGAATGTTAATTGACATTTGAGTTTGTTGTCGAGTCACATTAGAACTATATTTTTTTTTCCATTAAGAGTAAAAGTTTTGCCGCAAAAGTTTTTTTGCTACAGTATGCATTCAATCATATTCATGGTGGGAATAGTTCTCACTGGCAAGGAGAACTATCCTAAATGGTCCCGGATGATAAAACACACCCTCATTTTCAATGAGTTGTGGAAAGGAGTGTGTGTTGGAGACGAAGACAATGAACCAGTACAGCCTACCTCAGACAAAGAGCTCGTCATTTGGGAAAACAAGAACAGCAAAGCTTATGCATTAATCACAGCATCTGTAAATGAAGAGGTGAGTCGCCATATTTCGTCATATTCAACTGCCTTTGAAGCTTTACAAAAGCTGAAAGAACTCTATGACTCACATTCTGCACTTGAAGTTGTTCAACTCATGATTAAACTCTTCACTCTTGAACTACAAAATAATGATCCTCTTGCTCTTGCATCTGAAGTAAAGTCTATAATGCATGATATCAAATCCACTAAGGTTGAATTGGATATTCCTCTTATCGCTTTTCTCAAGGCACTTTATCCTACTTACTCCAATTATCTTGAGTCATTGCAAGCAAATGGAAATCTCAAAGATATAACCTTTGACTCTCTTGTGAAAAAGTTTGTTGAAAGAGAGAAAGATTTTGGAAAGAAGACAGCCCTGAATCTTCTGAAGAGGTTGTGTGCCTTGCTCATAAAGAAAAGCATCTTGCTCAAGATTCTACAAGAGGAAGAGGTGGTCGAAGAGGAAGAGGAAGATATTTCAGAGGCAGGGGGGGCAGACATTCTCAAGGAGAAAAGGCAAATTTGCACTGCATTCGCTGCAAAAGAAATGGATCACATGATGCCTCTACATGCAAGCTACCATGGGACAAAATTGAACAGAAAAGAAACCAACAAAAAGGTAAAACTGATGATACAGACAAAGGTAAAGCACCTGAATCCGCTCACTATGTTGTGGCACAATGTAATATTGGAGTAAATGAAGATTTATTTAATGCTTCACTTGCTTCTTGGAAATGATTGGTTGCTTGATTTAGGAGCAGCCTGCCACATGACTCATAGAAAGGATTTTTTTGAAGATTTCACTGACAATGTTGATGGAGCAGTATACTTTGCAGACCAATCAAAAATCAAGCCATTAGGGCTTGGCACAATCAGGCTTAAACTGTTTGGTCTTCCAGACTTTCTTCTGCATCATGTTCTATATCTTCCACAGCTCAAGAGAAACTTGATGTCCTTGGTCCACATCCGCCAGCAAGGTCACTCCATTCATATGTTTGATGGCAAGCTTGAGGTAAGAAAAGCATCTGATCACTCACTTGTCATGAGGGGAATAGAAGAAGAAAGGCTTCTCAAGCTGCAAGGAACCTCTGCTCATGCACAACATTTCTCATACAATTCTCATCATGAAGAAGGTACACTTCCATCAAGTTTATTATGGCATGCTAGATTTGGACATTTGAACTATGACAGTCTCCGCTTATTGAAGAAAAATGGTGTTGCTAGTTTGCCTACAATTCCTAGGAAACTTAAGCAATGTGATGCTTGCATTCTAGGAAAGCATAACAAACAGTCTTTTCATGATTCACATTCAAGAGCACATAAAAAACTTGAAGTCATTCATTCAAATTTATGTGGTCCAATGCATGTTCCTTCTGCAAATGGAAATAAATATATCATGACATTTATTGATGACTACACCAAAATGTGTTGGGTTTATTTATTGAATAAAAAATCTGATGCTTTTCAAACATTCAAGAATTTTCATAAATGGATTGAAAATGATGCACAATCTCATATTGGGTCTATTCGCACTGATAATGGAAAATAATACACATCAAATGAATTTGAAAACTATCTTCGCCAACATGGGATTAAACATCAAACAACTGTGCCTTATAATCCCCAACGGAATGGTGTAACTGAAAGAATGAATAGGACAATCTTAAATATGGTACGATCCATGCTCTTCTTCAAAAATGTAAAGATAATGTTTTGGGCTGATGTTGTTCTATGTGTTGCATATATAAAGAATAGATGTCCATCTAATGCTATAAGAAACAAGACTCCGTATGAAATGTGGTATGGACATGTTCTTTCGGTAAAGCATCTCAGGGTCTTTGGTTCCACCTGTTATGCCTTGATACCAAAGGTACATAGAAACAAACTTGGTGCTAAAAGTCGTAAGTGTATCTTTCTGGGATATTCAAACACCTCCAAAGCATACCGTCTCTATGATGAAGTAAATAAAAAGTTTGTTCTATCTAGAGATGTAATTTTTCTTGAATCATCCAAAACTGACAATGTTGTTGAGCGGCAACTTGATTGCTTGGATAGATTCGCAAAAGCAAAATCATTTCAAGAATTTGATAATCAGATTCCACATCTTGAAGGGGGGATTCCTATATTAGATCAACATGTGGAATCTTCTTCTGAAGAACACTCTCCCCCGCATGAAAATCCAACAACGGATGATGCTTTAAGTGATGTGATTGATAGAATTGGGAGACTCAATCTTGATTTAGTCCCAACTCAATCAACAGAGCAGCCTGGACCATCTGAGAAAGGTCCCCCAAAGTGGCTGACAAAGACACTTGAAAGTGTTCATCCTGATGAAGTTGGAAAGATAGGAACCAGAAATTCAAACCGGCAAAATGGAGGTGATGTAGATGACTCTAATTCACCTGTTGATATGGATGTTTCTTATGATTGTGAATTGAACTTGTCTACAGATTTTGAACCAACTTCCTTCAAAGAAGTTGCTTCTCATGATGAATGGAAAGAAGCGATGCAAAAGGAGTATGATGCCCTCATAAAGAACGGCACTTGGAAGCTAGTTGATCCTCCATTAGGAACCAAACCAATTGGCTGCAAGTGGGTCTACAAGAACAAGTATAAAGCTGATGGCTCACTTGACAAGCACAAAGCTAGGCTTGTGGCAAAAGGTTTTGCACAAAAGGAAGGGGTCGATTATGAGGAGACTTTTTCCCCCATAGCAAATGGGCTACCATCCGGACACTCTTTGCACTAGCAACTCAAAACGGTTGGAAAGTCCATCAAATGGATGTAAAAACTACTTTCTTGAATAGAGATCTAAAAGAGAATGTTTTTATGTCCTAGCCTGAAGGATTTGCTGTGAAAGGACATGAACATAAAGTATGCAAACTTGTGAAGTCCTTGTATGGCCTCAAATAAGCACTGCGAGCCTGGTATGAAAAACTAACTGAGCATCTTCTGAAACTCAATTTCAAACATTTTGATCTTGATGATGCAACGTTATTTGTAAGAAAGTTGGCAAAATCGTTGTATATCTTGTGGTATATGTAGATGATCTTTTGATGAAAGGGAACAATGAAAGCTACATTGCATCCATAAAGAAGGAATTGGGGAAAAGTTTTGAAATGACTGATTTGGGCTATGTTCATTACTATCTTGGCATTGAAGTAACCCAACATCGAAAGTCCATATTTCTTTTTCAAAAGAAATACATTGGAGATCTATTGAACAAGTTTGGCATGACAGAGTGCAATCCTCTTACTACTCCAATGGAACAAAACTTAAAGCTCACATCTATTGAAGGAAAAGAATTTGAGGATGCAACAAAGTATAGACAGCTTGTAGGAAGTCTCAACTACCTAACTACTACTAGACCAGACATTTCATTTGCTATTGGAATCCTCTCCAGGTTTATGCAAAAGCCTTGTGAGGGACATTGGTCTGCTGCAAAAAGAGTTCTAAGGTACTTGAAGGGAACTCAAGACTTTGGAATCAAGTATACACAGGTGGACGACTTCAGCTTGATTGGATACTCTGATTCAGACTTCGATGGAGACAAAGAAACTGGGGTATCAACTTCAGGATATGCTATGAGTCTTGGATCAAGAGCTGTCTCCTGGAGATCACGCAAACAATCAGTTCCAGCAGATTCCACAACAGAAGCAGAATACGTGGCAGCAGCTAAAGCAACAAAAGAAATTGTGTGGCTCAGGAAAATTCTTGAAGATTTGCAGGTAAAACAAGTACAATCAACTCCACTCATGATTGACAATACCTCTGCAATAAAGTTGGCCAAGAACCCAAAGTTCCATGATCGAACGAAGCACATCAATACTAAATATCATATGATTCGACATCATGTTGAGGCCAAAACAATCCATCTCCGTCATTGTTCCACAAATGAGCAAATTGCAGACATCTTCACCAAAGCGCTTGGAAGAGAAAAGCTTGAACGATTCAGAATGATGCTTGGACTCACCAACATCCCTTCAGATTAAGGGGGGGAATGTTGACACCTAATCCTTGTGATTGGGTGAATTTATGTAAATAGATAAATAGGAAATATGAACAGTCATCGGGAGACGAACTGAACAATCTCTCCCTCATGTATATAATGAAGACCTACCTGATGGAATAAAATAGTCGAATCATTTTTGCCTTATGGAGTTACTGCCTGGCCTGACAAAAATTATAATTCTAAACCTTAAATAAATTATAGTTTTATTTTAAATAATTATAATTATTTTTAAGTGAGTTAAACAAAATTAAACTTTGAGTGTTGTTTTCGATGGTTTTATTGACAAAATTTTCAAAGCGTTTTAAATAATTATAATTATAAATTATAATTCTTTTTACTTGAGTTAAACAAAATTAAACATGAGTGTTGTTTTCGATGGTTTTATTGACAAAATTTTCAAAGCGTTGCAGCAATTTTTTTCCCAACCATCGAATTGTAAATGGGGTGCAGAGACATCATTCGAAGATTATTAAGGATTTTGGAATTTTTTTCTTATAACAAAAATTGTATTTTTTTTAAATAATTTTCTGGTATTTATAAAATAATTTAAAATTTGGCAATTTATTAGATGAATAAGTGATTATTTTATAATAATTTTTTGTGATTTCTTTATAATATTTTTTTCATAATTTAAATTTAATTGGTAGAGATTTAATTTTCATGGAATATGTTTAAATATTTAATTTTGAATTCCAAGTTTTTAACTTGCAGCTATTATTGAAGTATTTTGGCGGGCTTTATTTGGAGAAGGCTTATGGAGGGAGATTAATATAGCAAAATATCATAAAAGAAAGCCTCTCGTAGACTAGATTAGAACGGAAGAGATTGGGAAAAGGAAAGGATCATACCTCTAGTTGAGCTTCCAAAAGGTAAAACACGGGTTCCTACAGAAGATAAAATTGTCATTTGGTAGAGGCAATATGATTATCATTGGGCGAGACAGTATTATGGGTGTTTCTAATCCCGCCCGGCATTGTAAAGGCACTTTTGTGTCATTACAACAGAGAGGTATTTTCTTCTTGGATCAAGTGATTAGCAGGTGGAAGGGAATACATCTGATATGGAAAGAGGTTGTGCAAATCAGATTACTTGGACACACTGTGCTGGAGTGGAACAACTACATTGATGTTCTCAGAAGGGTTGGACACACTACACTGGAGTGGAACAACTACATCAATGTTCTCAAAAGCGCTGGATTGTGCGGGAATGCGATAGGAGGCTCACTCATATGGGCTGGGATACTTAAAAAAGTTATTGTGGTGGTGGCTGACAACTACAGGTACATCATGAACTCCACACGTAACTCATGTGCGCCACCATGGTTTCTTTCTATTTGGCGATGGAATGCCCCTTTGAGGATAATTCTATTTATCTCGATGGTGTGGCAAAAACATGGTATTTATACGCCGAAGCTTGGATACATCAGACTTATGGAACCATATAAACCGCCCATTATACAGCCCGTATGGAAGGTTTTATGGAAACTTAAGTCCCCTCCACGTACTCGCTTACTCATGTGGAATGTATTATTTGACAAGGTACCGACGGGTACTAACCTCATGAAGCGTTCCTTCCATGGTCCATTTCGATGCCACTTTTGTAAACGGGAGGAGGAAAGCACCTGTCATTTATTTCTGAATTGCAGCACTGCGTCACTTCTCTGGCAGGGGATCATATCACAGTTACCACAACTGAAGACTTGGCATGGAAACAGTATAATGGAGGCATGGGAGAATTGGAACCAGGAGCATTCCGGAAAAGCTATTAATATTCCTCTTCTAGCATGTTGGGCAATTTGGATTGCCCGGAATCAGCTGATATTTAACCTACGAGAGCCTCACTGGCCATCAATAATACAACATACCATTGCAGATTATAATTTGATTCCTGAGGAGAACAATCCGGGACCTGCACGCATCCTTAAACCCCTGGACATAGACAAAACTAAACCATGGGCTTTTTTTGATGGATCTGCTCAGGAAGCAGGTTGTGGGGGAGGGGCGGTATTATATATTAATGACACACACTGTTTCAAGATTCAAATCCCCCTAGGCAGAGGAACAAATAACTATTCAGAACTATGCACTGCTAAACATCTCATTCATTTTGCCATTCAAAAGCATTGTAGACATTTACAGCTTTTTGGAGATTCAAAAATTGTATGCAATTGGTTGACTGGTGCATCGCATTGTCATGCATATTCATTGAGGCATATTTTAGATGAGGCAAAGCGTCTGACTGAATCCTTTGAATCTTTTGCATGTCGACACATCTACAGGGAGCAGAATACCATTGCAGATCAGCTCTCCAAAGAGGCAGCGCAAAGACATGGAGATCATTGGCTGATACAGGAGGAAATCGAAGGGTCTTTTTACCAGCATTATCATCGACCCTTCGATGAACAGATGGGAATTGGGCAATGAGTGCCCAAGTATAATCTATTTTCAGTTTTGCCTACTCGATGGATATTCACTATGTCTAGTTTTTTTGTATAGCAAAAATTTTGATGAACAGTATATATATGGCTCTCTGCGCAGAGCTTAGTCTTATATTATGGACTTTGACAGTAGATAGATTATATAGAATGCTCCCTGCGAGGAGATATTATGCATAAGTTTTGTGTATACAGCATTACAGTCTGATCATATTGGGCAAGATGCCAACATCCGAATGCCTCGGCATATACAAAATGTAATTTCTTAACTCTTAATAGAAATTACGACTTTTTCCCAGGGAAAAAAAAAAAAACATTAAAAAAAAATAACAAAAAAAAAAATAAAAATTCAAAACGATTAAAATAAATTATAAATATTAAAAAATAAATTCAAAACACACACACACACACACACATATATATATATATATATATATATATTTAAAAAATATTTAAATTAAAACAATTAAAAAATAACATAAAAATTAAAATTAAAAACAATACAATTAAAAGAAAAGAAAAAAAAAAAAACAGTCAAACCTCCCACGCCCTCGCCCCTCCCTCAGTCAAACCTCTCCCCCCTCACCCTTCCTCCCCCGCCTCGACCACTACACTCCCCTCTCCCATTTGCCCCCCTCCTCCCCCCATTCCCCTGCCTCTGCCCCCCCAACCCTCGTCCCGTACCTTGCCACACTCTCCCTCACCACCATCCCCTCCCTACCCTCAGCCCTCCCCTCTCTCCGGAATCGGCCTGCAGTCTCATGGCCGCTGGCTAGGGGCCCGGGTGGGGAAGGGAGCACGAGGTGCAGGGGTCAGGGGAGGGGGAAGACTGAGGGTGGGGAGGGACGGAGAGGGGAGAGGGGAGGTGTCGGGGGGAGTGGGGGGCAGAGGTAGGGGAGAGGGGTGGGGGGCAGGGGAGGAAGGAAGAGGGGAGAGGTGAGAGGCTGTAATTTTTTTTAATTGTTTTTTTTTAAATGTTTTTTAAGTGTTTTTCTTTATTATGTTTTTTTTTAATTATATTGTTTTTTTTATAGTTTTTTTAATTGTATTGTTTCTTTTTTAATTGTTTTTTTTATGTTTTTATTTTTTTCATGTTTTTTTTTTAATTTAATTTTTTTTTTAATTTCTTTTGATTTTTTTTTTATGTTATTTTTTAATTTTTATAATATAACTTTTTTTAAATTTTTAAACTTAAATATTTATTATTTTAATTTTAATTTTTATATAATTTAAATTTTATAATATAATTTTTTTTATTTTTTAAATTTAAATATTTTTATTTTTTTTTTAATTCTAATTTTAATTTTATTATTTTTAATTTTTTTGAAATTTTTTTATTTATATTTATATTTTTTATTTTATTTTATTTTTTAGTAATTATTTAACATTTTTTTAAATGATGTTTTTTTCTTTTTATTTTTTATTTTTAACTTAAAAATGGTTTTTTTTTCATTTTTATTTATTTTTTCTTGGATTATATATATTTTTTCAATTTCTTGTTTTTTTTATATTTTTTTTTATTTAAATTTTTCATTTTTACAAATTAATTCTATTTTTTTTTTACACTTTTATGGTGTTTTTGTTTTTGTTTTTTTATTTTTATTTTTTTTATATATTTTATGAAATTTAATTTATTTTTTGTCACGAATTGTCCCCTTGCCACCCCTGGCCGGTTGGGCCTTGGGGTGGCCAGGGAAATTTAATTTTTCTTTTAAGTTTTTAATTTTTGTTAATGTTGTATTTAATTTTTCCTAAATTTTGTTTTAAAGTTTTAATTATTTTATTTTTTTATTTAGTTTTTATTTTTATATTTGTTTAACAAAAACAGTTGAATTTTATTTATAAAAAAGAGGTTGGGCATGCCAAACACCTCGAATACAGACAAATGCGAGACTTCTGGCTCAATAGAGTCCTCCTAATCTGACTTTTGTATCTGAGATTAGCTGCTGAATTTGACGCACTTGGCAGGCTGAGTGATGCTTGCTTTGTTGTTGTCGACTTAGTGTCCTGTCTTTCTTTCCTCTTTTCCTTGCTACTTTGGTACTTTCCTGGATTAGTTAAAACCCACAAAAACTATGTTCCACGGCCAAATTACAAACCTGCAAATATTAAAATGAATTTATTTAAAGCCTGACTTTTCCACCATACCCGGCCCCACTTCAGGGTTAACCCCCACCATGTTCAAAACGCGATAGTTATCAGATCTTCCCCACCCAGATCTGATGCATATCTCGTCAAATGCTTTCCGATCCTTATCTCCTCAGGAGCACGTGATATGGGTGGTTTTGTATTGCCACACGTCGACCCTTAAGTGGCATCATGTCCGTTTCATAAAAAACTGCCAAGCAGCCGAGAGCGGTCCGATGAAACCCGCTTACCGCTCCGAGCGAAATAATTCCCCTCCATTTGCAGTGCACGGTGACCATCAAATTGACCCCGCCCAGATCCGACGCTTATCGCGTCCCTTGCTGTCCGAGCTTTAACCTGAACCATCTCCGTACCCGACCCCACGACGGGGATAAGACCCCGCCATGAAAAGCGCGTGACGACCGTCAGATCTTCCCCCGCTCTGATCCAACATTGATTGCGTCCAATTGTTGTTCGACCTTTATTTCCACAGGAGCACGCAAAATGGGAGGTTTTGTCCTGCCACACATCAGGTCGAGAGGTACATCGCGTCTGATTCATGGAATACTACCCAGCAGCCCAAAGCAGTGCAAAAAAAACTGCTTACCACTCCCCGCATCTTTAACCCCCCACCTTTTCCAACTTGCGATGGTCGTCAGATCATCCCCCGCCCTGAGCCTACGCATCTCGTCCATCGAGGCCTTCTTTTGTATGAGATCCAATCTGCGCCCTGTTTTACTCTTTCTTGACAGTGAAAGTCTATTTGTGCTAGCCTTTGTACTGCGGGAATCTATCCTTGAGCGACTCTACTTGCCTGTTAAGGAATTGGGTGCCTTTTAGCTTCATCCTCATTGTTCACCAGAATACCTTGAGCTAGAAGGCATCCTTTGTTAGCCATTATATTAGCTTCCTTGTTCTGAGCTCGCAGGACATGGTAGAATGAGCAGGATGCGAAGTTTTGAGTCATCTTTCTTATTCTTTCTAGGGTCTTGTTTAGAGTAGAGCTATTGAGTTGGTCGCCCTTATTAAGGGTTTTGATCAGGATCTTAGAGTCTCTGAAGATTTGAAGGTTTTCCCCTATGTTCCTTTGAGCCAGCTGACACGCTTTGAGTAGACCTAGGATCTCGGCCTGGTTGTTGGTGCTCTTTCCTAGACCCCAACTGCAGTTGTCCTATTTTTGTCCATTTGTGGAGTAAATTATTCCTCCTACCCCTGAAATCCTCGGGTTTCGTTTGGAGGCTCCATCGAAGAAGATCGTGACTTTTCCTTATTTTTCCCACCATTTTTTAAAGTTCGCTCAGAGATCCGAAGACGCCACTCTAGATTATGACTAGGCAAGTAGATATTCTTCTTGATGCTTGACTGTCTCAGGGAATCACCTAGCCAGCTGAGCTCTTTAGGGAGTACGAAGTTGTCTGACTTATGAGGTCTATTTTCAAAAGTTTCCACTAGCAAGGCTTTGGCCTTGGCAATTACTGTGTTGGTGGATTGAAGTCTGTTGTTGAAGATGGCTTCATTCCTATCCAACCAGATTCCCCAAAAGATATATTTTGGGATTGCATCCCAGATTTTAGTCCAATTTGAGTTGTTGTTCAAAGAGTGTGGATATCGATATTTCTAGGATGTGAAAAGACTATCCACTGAACACTAATGATGGATTTGGGCATTGAGCCCCATGATTGCTTGCAACAAGACCTCTTGAGAAAAAGGGCAGTCAATGAACAAGGGATCGATCGTTTCCTGATCCTTGCAGCATAAAGGGCATCTGTGAGGACCTACTATACCTCTTTTCTCTAAGTTTTCCCCAGTGAGGGTCCTTTTGTGCATGAGAGTCCAGCAGAAGAAGTTGATTTTTGGGAGTCCAAATGGGTCCCAAATATGCTGCCAAAGCTTTGTAGTATGGATCTGATGTTGTTGTTCTTGGAGAGCTGCAAAACCCAGCCGAGCTGAGTAAGATCCGGTCTTCCCCCAGCCCCACTTGTCCCTCGAATGCAGGTGCACAGGAGCCAGACCAGTGAGTTTTTTAATAATTGGTGGAGCTGAGGGAGCATCCAATCAGGGGGGCGATGTAGGTCCCAGTTATTCCAGTTCCCTGCTGAATCCCATGTGCAAATGTCAGCAAGTTTGTGGATGCCTTTTAGGCTGAGCCAATTACTCAAGTTTGTTATATCTGGTGCAAGGCTTAGGGGTTGGAGACCCATGATCTTGTCCTCCCACAGTCTAATTCTTTTCCCATTTCCTGGAATTCTGTAGAGCTGTTCTTTGAAGAAATTCCAGCCTTGGCTGCACAACTTCCATAGCGTGGTTCCTTTGTGGGAAGCTCCTTCTTCCATATTCTTTATTGAGAGTGTGTGCAAATATTTTTTAATTAGAACTTGACTTAAAAGGTGTCTTTGGTTTGAGAATATTTTCCAAAGGATCTTCCATCCCATTGCTAGATTGGCTAACATAGGATCTCTTACCTGAAGTCCACCTTCAGGTATTGTCCTTTTCACTATGTCTTAGCTTATTATATGGATTTTTTTTTGGTTCCCCTTTCCTCCTTGCCATAGAAAATTTTGAATCAGCTTTGCTAACTAATCGATGATCATTTTTAGTGCTAGAAGGAAAGAGGCCTGGTAGATAGGAAGGGATGAGAGGACTGACTTGACCAGAGTGAGCTTCCCAGCTGTGGTAAGCCACTGTCTGCCCCAAGCAGTCATTTTTGCCTTGATTTTGCTGATAATTTCCATCCAATGAGGGGCCTTAGTAGTGCCCAAGGTTAAAGGCAGGCCAAGATACTTGAATTTTTCCCAAGATACATATCCGATGAAGCCTAGGGCTTGGGAAATCCTGAGAATAGATTGCTGGTCTACAGCCCAGCCGTACACTGCACTTTTCCTATTATTGACCATAGCTCTGGAGACTCTGCAGAAACTTTGGATTACTCCGCTGAAGGCTCTTGTTATTTTAATAGAGGCTCCACCCAAAAGGATAGAGTCGTCTGCGAACAAGGCATGGTTGATAGGGGTTGTTCCGGGTATCACCCTGATGCTAGGAAGAGTCCCTTTGAGCTTCTCATCAGAGAGATTTCGGCTTAGAGATTCTGCCATTAGAATGTATAGGAAGGGGGACAGAGGGAAGCCTTGCCTGATTCCCCTAGTAGCTTTGAAGTAGTTTGCAGGTCTACCATTTACTAGAGGGGCTATCTAGGGTTCTCCAATGCATGCTTTAATCAAATTTACAAATTCAGAACTGAAACCAAATGCAGAAAGAACTTGGAGAAGGAAGGAATGTCTTACTCTATCAAAGGCGTTTGCCATATCGAGTTTGATAAGCATACCTTGCTCTTTGCATTGGTGGTTGGAATGGATGATTTCCTGCACCAGTATCACATTGTCCAGGATATGCCTTCCTTTGACAAACCCTCCTTGATTGGGAGAGATGAGTTTGTCCAGCAGAGGTTTTATTCTATTAGCAAGTAGCTTGGTGAGAATTTTGTAGGACGCATTGCAAAGCGAGATTGGTCTGAATCTGTCGAAAGTCTCCAGGTTGGCTTCTTTGGGAATTAGGGCTAGGAAGGTGGAGTTTGTGCTTCCTCCCACTTTGGATTTTCAAAGGAATCCTTTGATCATTCGGTACAAGTCAAACTTGATGGTATCCCAGCAGAGTCTATAAAAGTGTATTGAGAATCCATCAGGTCCTGGGGCTTTGTCTGGTTCCATCTTCCATATGACATTGTTGATTTCTTCTTCAGTGAATGGCTTTAGGAGAGTTGCATTGTCCTCCTCGTTAACCATCCTTGGAACGTGCTTGAGGAAGTCTTGAGCTTCCTCATTATCCTCCACTCCTTCTTCTTTGAACAACAGCTGAAAATGAGAGGTTTCTGCCTCTTTTATCAGAGTTGTGCCTTTAAGAACAATCCCATCTGGCGAGGTGATTTCAGCAATGTGGTTTCTAGAGAGACGAGTACGAATTTTCTTGTGGAAGAAGGTTGTATTCTTGTCTCCAAACACAAGCCAGAGATTGCGTGACTTGAGCCTCAAATATTCTTCCTCTTCTCTAAATGTCTGAAGGGTGCTAATTTGGTGTTCTTGCTCCCTATGAATTTCTTCTCTAGTTATGTCTTGAGTCTCCAGGCCCATTTGGAGATCCAGCAGCTACTTTGTGCTCTGTTTTCTTTGGGTAGTGGGAGAGACTGTGGGATTTTTTATCCATTGCTTCAGGGCTATTTTGGTGGCTTTTATCTTTTGCTCCCAAACATAGCTGGGTGATCCTTGAACATGAATGGACCATGCCTTATTCACTGTATCCAAAAACCCTTCCCTGTTTTCCCATAGTGGGCTGAACCAGAAGGGGATTGGTCCCAGGTTTTCTTCTTCTTCCATCAAAAGGAGGATGGGTTTATGGTCTGAGTTCCATTTTGGTAGAATTTTTGTGGAAATGATCATCTTCTCGGAGAGGAAGGAACTCTGAAGAAGGAATATGTCTAGCCTCACTGAGATATGCTCCTCCCCTATTATGTTATTTGTCCAGATGTATAGCCCTTTTTTTGGCTTGAAGTCCATTAAATCCCAATGTTGAATCAGGTTTTCCACTAAGGGGAGGAAGCGATCCCTGTTGTTGGTTCCTCCTCTTTTTTCCTTTGGGTCTAGGATAGATTGTAGTCTCCGACAGTGATTATATTATTGAGGGAGTAAGCTTCCAAAAAATCAGTCGATGTTTGCTAGTATTGTTCCTTTTCTACATAGAGATTAAAGAGAGCAATGTTTATCTTACTTGGTAGGTGTCAAAGTTCAAGGTAAACCCAGTGCTGCATCTGAAAGGAGCTCTTGAGCTGGAATTTGTCAGCCTGCCAGAGGGTGGCTAACCCACTACATGTACCTCTAGCACTTACCGCTTTTCCAGATTTTGTTTTCCATTGTGCTTTACTGAGTTCCAGAAGGGCTTCTTCTTCTATTTTAGTCCCTTGGAGCATGAGGATCTTGGGAAGTTCTAACTTTAATAGGCTCTTGACTACTTCAGATTTTGATGGGTTCCCCAGTCCTCTGCAATTCCAAGAGACTAATTGTATTATTTACTGGTAGGGGTTGGGGCAGTACCTCCCTCAAGAGGCCTAGTTCTAGTATTTCTACCGATAGACATTTCTATAGTGGCCTGACTACCTTGCATTTTTTGTCTCTCTGCTTCTTCTTCTCTGGCCTCTCTATGAGATTTCCTCCCCACTCTTTTCAAGGGCCTCTCAAATGTTTCATCTTCCGAGGATCTCAATATCTCAAGGGACTTATTTCTTGTCATATCTACATAGGTAGGGGAGCTAGAGGCACCTTTTGGGGTTTGGACTGGTTCCTCTTGCCTATTGCTTTCTTCCATGTTGTTTGCATGCTTTTCAATCTCTTTATTTGCTGGATCTTGGAGTTCTTCTTGTGTGTTGAGTATATCAAAGGGGTTGGTTTATTTGTCTGCTATTGGAGGGACTTCCTTCTGCTTGGGGTTCTGGAGGAGAAACCCTCCCAGTGGAGACGACTTTCCCTTTGTTCCTATTGCTCTGCTTAGTTGGTCCTGATTTCTGAACTTGAGTCCATTGTTCTCCCTTCTCTTTCTCAACTACATCCTCTGATTTCTTTTTACAATGCTTGGCAAAGTGCCCGTAGCCATGGCAGTGTCTGCATTTAAATGGAATTTGCTCGTAATCTAGCACTTGTATGTGTGACCAATCAACCACCGTGAGTTTAATGGCTTCAGGGAGACCTTCCTCTAGGTCTACTTCTACACAAATTCTAGCACAAGAATACTGGTCTCTTCTTTCTGCTTGGTCGATGTATTTGCCTAGCTTTTTGCCTATGGTTTCCAAGGATTTAGGGTTCCAGCAGTGAAGAGGAAGGTGGGGCAATCTCACCCAGACCGGAACGGCCGAGGGCACATCCTGGGTCGGGTCAAAGTCTGGAGTCCATTGATTCAGATATAGTCCCTGAGGCCCCATGAAATACGGGCCATTTCTGAATATTAGGTTTTTGTCTTCTACTGCTTCGAATACAAAAACAAAGAAGCCTTTGCCGACAAAATGGATTTTTATTCCTTCTTTGACTAGTGAACGCCAATTCCTTTGAACCCAGGCTTCTACCGCTTTTGGCGAGGGCCATAAGCCTGTGAACTAACCGATAAGTCCTCTTTCTGCTAGGTTTAAATCCGCTTTGCAGGGCTCTTCAGTGGGCAAAGCAACTGTGGGGATAGTTGCCATTTTTTTTACGAATTTTTGTTGGTTTTCAGATGTTGGCCTTTTATTGCAAGCTGCAACCAGATCCCGGAATGCAACTATCTCTAGTGGCCAGGGAGTTTCCTTTTCTCGGCCCCCTCCTGGGGCCATGGCTCTTGAAGCTTCGATCAGTCTCAAGGTTGGTTGTGTCTTTGCGCACTCCCCTGGCTTCCTTCTACTGGTCAAGGGCAACACCAGGCTCCCGCTAACTGGTTCCTGTCGTGAAGGTTGCTCCAGGCTCCAACTCTACTCCGCTTCCATTTATTTGGTTTTTATTTTATTTTACTCTTTTTTTTTCTTTTTCTTTTTTCTTTTGTTTTTTAAATTTTACATGGCATGGTTATTTTTTTTACATCTTATAGTTGTTTTTACCCTCTTTTTTTTTTTTTTTTGAATTTGAATTTTTATATTTGTATTTTTTTGTTTTTTTTTTTAATTGTTTTTTTTTCAATATTTGAATTTTTGTTTTCTCATATATATATATATATATATATATATATATATATATATATATATATTGTAGAGTTTGTGTCGATGCTTGTCTAACAACCTGATCCCATTATGTGCAATTTGATAGTTGATTTTAAATTTTTCGTTATAATGAATCGAGTCTGCCCCACAATGTGTTAATTTCATGGTTGGTCTTTAAGTTTTCATTACAATGGGTTGAGCTCACCTACACTGCGTGTCAATTTGATAGTTGATTTTTAATTTTTTTGCAATGTATCAAGTTGTCTTAAGCTAAGATTTCAAAATCGCTATACATTTAGCATTTAAAAAAAAATTACTCTTGGTATAATAACTCTTTCATTCAGGTGTTCATTTTTAAAGCTTTTTTAGTCATAAAATTTTTCCATAATGTCATGCTTGAAATATTTTGAAAATTTAAGATTGTTTTGTAGTCATAATCTTTGGTTTTAATTCCATGGTTGAAAAATTGTAAAGATTTTAATGTTTTTCTAAATCGTTATATTTTATCATTAATGTTATGGTTGAAAACAGTTATAAATGTTTTTCTTAGCACCATGCTTGAAAATTGTTGGAATTTCAAGGTTTTTCAAAGAAGAGATATTTTAAATTTAATGTCATGCTTAAAAATCATTGGAATTTTAAGGCTTTTCAAGGACGTGATATTTTATCGTTAATGTCATGCTTGAAAATCATTGGAAATTTAAAGTTTTTCAGAGTCACGATATTTTATTTTTAACATCATTATTAAAAAATGTTGAAAATGTACCCTGAAAAAAAAAAGATGTTATTCTGGCATCAACACTTTTCGATTTCAAGGTGTTTTTTGCACCAAACAAAATGACTTTTATTGTTTTTATTGTTATTTTTAAAAATATTGAAAATTTACTCTGAAAAAAATAAAATTAAAAAAAAAAAAAAAAAAAAAAAATTTAAAACTTATAATTTAAAAAATATATATATATAAATATAAATAAATAAAAATAAAAATAAAATAAAAATAAATTAAAAAATAAAAAAATAAAAAATAAAAAAAATAAAAAATAAAAATAAAAATAAATAAATAAAAAATAAAAAATAAAAATAAAATAAAAAAAATAAAAATAAAAATAAAAATAGAAATAAAATAAAAAAATTAATATATATATATATATATATATATATATATATATATATATATATATATATATATATAATAAATTAATTAAAAATAAAAATTAAAAATTAAATTAAATTAAATTAAAAAACAAATTAATTAATTAAAAATTAAAAAAAATAATTAATTAATGAATTAATGAATTAAAAATAAAATAAAATAAAATAAAAAATAAAAATAAAATAAAATAAAATAAAAATAATAATAAATAAAATAAAATATAAATAAATAAATTAAAATTAAAAATTAAAAAATAAAAAATAAATAAAATAAAATAAATAAATAGAAAAAAAAATAATAAATAAATAAATAAATAATATGTATATGTATATACATATACATATACATATATTTGGTGATGTAGAATCAACACTTTTTATTTTTGGGTTGTTTTTTCATGTTTTTTTGGGATTTTTGGGCTCGGGTACCCATTTTTGAAGTAATAGTTCCCGTTTGATCAGTAACTATGTTGTTTCTCTTTTGTAATATCACTCTTCAAATATGGGCGCAAATTCTCTCATACTGCAAGATCACTTTCAGGAATTTACTTCTATTGAACAATGTTTATGGTGGGTAACGTCCATTGATGGTTTACATCAATACATCCCACTATTTGTATTTTAGGAAACCTGGAAGGTGCAACATCATTACATATTGAATGGGTTACAGATAAATGTTATCCAGATATGCTCCAAAATCCTTTCATGGCTGGAGATACTAGAACCTCGCCTGTCGAAGGATCTGTCTACTCGGTACATGCCTCCTCAAACATTTTTGCCTGTAGGTTTTTTTTATGATGCGGCTCAGCGGAGAGTTTTTAGATTCGGAGTTTGGCTTCGAATTAGTGAAAACTCACATTATAAGTTACACTAGCATGGTGGGATGGGTACAAATTCCAGGGTAGAAACAGTGGCACTGTGGGGACTTCTCTCATTTGCCAAGGAGAAAACTGTGCAGCATATCCATGTCTACAGAGACTTGAAAACTCTTATAGATGACATTTTGTATTCAACGGATTTTGATCCACTAGATCTCCAAGGATGGCGAGACCACATCAATGCACTTATTCAAGGTTTCTAGAATTTCGACATTCAACATGTTTACAGGGAATCAAATAGGATTGTTGATTCTCTATCTAAAGTTGGTTTATCTAATGTTGAAGGCTCCATATTTTATAGTTTCTATATTGATGGCGAAGTTCAGGAAGAAGGTCTCACTGCTATCCCATAGCGACACCTGAGTCTGGAAACATTTTGACCCTTTTTCTATAAACATGTTGGGTGAAAATTCTCCTCTCCAAATATATATTAGATAGAACATCTTGATGTAATTCTATGTAGAGATGATTTTTGTTACTGTGATATTGTTGTCAGCGTATTAACCTAGTAAAGTGATCATCCATAAAAGAGATATTATCAATTTGATGATAGAAGTATGATTATATTTTCATGATCAAATCAAAATGTACTCGCATTTTATTATCTTATATAACTAGTCAATTTTTTTAGTATGAAAAAGAAAAATTAATAATAATTATAGTAATAATCACACATCAAGAGTTAAAATTTATGATTATGCACTTTTAACTCATCCATTTCAAATTAATTAATTAAAAAAAAAGGTAATATCAAAACATGTTATATTAGGCATGTGGTATTGATAAGCTATGATATTGACCTATCATATTATTGAAATAGCTATTTACCAATTAAATTTTTTCATGGTAAAGTGGGGATGAATCTCCAAGGTTAAAAATTGTGTTACATGTTTTTTAAATGCATAATATATTTAACAAATATATTAATTCTTTTTTATAATTAATAATAATAATAATAATAATATTTTAAAATAAAGATATAATTTAGTTAACTTTCTATGATTTTTTTTTAATTTATATAATGTGAGATTGAGATGTATCATGAAATAAGATTGATACTTATTGATATTTATCAATCATTTAATTTATATAGTTATGATAAATATTATATAAATATGAATTTATAACTATTTTAATATTTATTTAATTTATAAATTCAAATTTAATATATATATATATATAGAGAGAGAGAGATATATTAGTAATAATTATTATTATTAATTTAATTTCTATTTATTTGTAAATTTCTAAAATAAAATAAAATAAATAGAATCCACATAAATACGATGACATAGAAAACTATGAGTGTATTCCTAAATAATACATAAATAGTGAAAAAGCATTCAGTTGAGATTTTTTGGGAGTGAATGAATGATATTTTTATCATCCACGAGACTAAATATAATTTGTGGGACCACAAGCCTCCCTGTTTTTTTCCTTTTGCAATTCAATCATTTTCTTATTCAAGTTGATGATGAGCTAGCCCAACCTTCTAATAGTCCCCTCGCTAAAAAGACAATGCCAAGGGAACGATGCTAACATTTTGCCATAATTGTCCCTGATGTCTCTAAAAGCATCGCATTCCGAAATGAAATGTTTTTTTCGATTCTACTGCCAAGAAATGCAACAATATACACTCGTTCTTCCCAAGCTTCTTTAGGTCATTTCCACCATCCCATTCACACCAAAGTTGATGTAAGTTAGTTCTTAATTGAGCAATAAGAATATTTGCTCTCCAAAAAATGCTAGCTCCAATGTACTCTTTCTGTCGGAGATCACAAGTGGGGTTGAATTCCTTAACTTAGTACTTCTTCTTTCTACCCAACTATTTTCCCCATATATACTTATGGAACTTTTTCATAACAAAATTATTTAACTCCTTGCTATTTGTGGGACATGCATTGAGGTAGATATTCAATTCTTGCATCCATTTGTTGTTTTGTCTCATCCATGTTTTCTTTCTTTCACTCACGCCTTCATTGAAAATAACTTTAGGCCATTACCTACTCCAATTTGCTCAATTCTTTTTGGATATCTTATGAGACACACCATAACAATTGCTTCGATGGGATTGCTCCTATTTCACTCGACATTATCTCACAAGGAACCAAACTTTTTATTTTGAACTTGCTCATGATTAATTGTTTTTGGATTTTCTCAATTTGTTTCCATTTTGAGGCAGGGGTGCTACTAGCCCACAATTCACACCCATATAACATCACTGGAAAAACTAGGAGTCCAAAAATCACTTAAATTGTTTTCCAATGCCATAACTTCGCCTCTCTACATTTGTTTTGAAGAGCATATAATGCTTTCCATCCTCCCAAAATTCTCTTCTTTCTGTAGTCCTCCCAATTAAGCTTGTTGTTGAAATCAATCCTTAGGTGATTATACTCCTTTACTTCTTCAAGAATGTTTCCTTCAAAGAAAAACATATGTTGGCTCTGCTTCCTTTTATTAGAAAAAATCATTATTTTGGTCTTGTTGGTATTGACATGCATCCCCACTACTCTACAAAAATGCTCAAGGGAATATATGTGCATTTGCAATCCATGTGTCGACCTAGAAATCATCGGTGTGCACAAAACACAGTCACGCACTAACGTCGGTGCGCTTTCAACTATAACTACATCGCTATTGGTGCGCACATAAGTATGACACACCATTGTTCGTTCAAAAATTTAACTTTTGATAACGGTGCAACACACTTGTGCACTGATGTGCATGTATAAACTTTTTGCACCGGTACAGAACGTTCAGGTTATCGAACACATTGAAATACAACTATATTTTTAAATATTATTTATGCAATGTCTTTGGTAAATATAAACGCACGGGGTGTGACACACCAACTTACAATCTATTGTATATTTCCTAGTGTGTTTTCATTTACAAAACACACAGCAACAATTTCGATGTGTTATGTCCATGCACCGACATGCGATGCACCCTGTAAATTTACATGAAATGTCGCACCCAGTGCGAGCCAAACATATTGAGCACACCGCACAGTGAAAAAAAATCAAAAATAGGGGAAAAATTAACCTAATTTGCAATTCTAATCTGTTAAAAAGATAAATTACAAGGAAACATAGACATTACTTAGGAATTTGGTCGTCGGGAGGCATTGTGGACATGTAATGGAGAAAAACAAATTTTAACACCATTTGAAAAAATTGGAAACTATAACAATGAGCATGGTACAAAAAGATGGTGAGCAAGAGAAGCACCAATGTCAGGGCGCTTACATGTGGAAAGAGTGGCATCGGTGCTTAAGAGCTCTCTTCTACTGTAGATGGTAAAAATGAAAATTACGGTCAGGAGTGTTTTTTTATTTAACCCTCCTTCAGTGTGTTTAGCTAATTGCACCGAGGCAGGTTATCCAAAAGCATCGCGCCTTTTTTTTTACTAAAAAATATCACGATGCGTTTCACGATACACCCTGGGACATTTATATACATGTATTGCACCAGTGTTGTGATTTTACTATAGCATTTCTCTATTTTTTAAAATTAAAAAATTCTTAGTAATGCTCTTTAGAAGAAGCCTTGGGGCATTTTAGTATATTTACTGCATCAGAGTGTCGTTGAAAAACAACACGGCATTTTTCTAAAATTCAAAACTACAGCAGTGCTCCTTAGCAGTATGCAACTGGTCATTTTTCTACATGAAGGGAATTAATGTTAACTACTGTTAAAGCACCAGTGTGTTGTGTTATTTAGTACACTGTGTTTTTTTTATTTTATATATTTAAAAAAAAATAAAAAAAATTCCATGGTGCACCATGTTATTTGAAGCACCGGTGCTTGTATGTTTAGTAAAGCACGAGTGTGTTTGTATATTTTATACACACCATAAAAAAAACATCCGCTAAAACATTCACCCTCCCACCTTTGCTAGTGGCTTCTGTTACAAACAAATTTTTTGGATATTTTTATAGGGGTTTCCACAAAAACCTCTGCCAAAAGGTCTTTTCCTTGTAGTGATGCGATGGATCCGGAAGATGAAATTTGAATAGAGAATAGTGAAATAAAAATCACAAACCACAAATTAACACAAGATAGAACCTAAGAAACCCTTTAAGAAGAAAACCTAACTAGAAGGTGAGTCTACTTTACTCTCTTTCTCTAAATGGAAAAATGGATGCAAGTACAAAGAAGTGAGGCATGTGGCATGTGAGCTACTACAATGCATAAATCCTCCTTGTTTTTTCTCTCCCTATCAAATCACAGCTAATCTACTCATTTATAGAGCGAAATGCACTCAAATAGAATGGAACCTCTTTTCCTCATAGTGTCCCAATTATAACACATATCGATAGTCAACTAGTAGTTAAGTTTGACTCCTCCACTTAAATGGAGTTACAATATGGATTCATCTAGAGTCTTATTTGTCATGATCACATGGCTAGACCATTTTCCATGTATAATTAAGGCTGACGTGGCATCCTCTTGAATTATGGTGGTTAAAATAAGAAGGTCAACTTCCCAATGACATAACATTTTCATACAGACTCTGAATGAGGCGATTCTTATGCTATTGGAATGGTATCTATATATATAATAACCCTAAAATCTACACACTTAAGTAGCAAAGCTTTACCCCAAAAAATATCATTTGATTCCTAGAACTACTTCTGAAAGGTTTCATACCCTATTTTTCCAAATTGGGACCCATCGGTAAAAATTGTTTTGTGAGCTTATTCCTTCATTTTTTCCACTATGAAAGCATCAATATGGATGAAAAATATTATAATGATCCAATCTGGATCAAGAGGTATGGCTTGTGAAATATGAGTTTCTTGAAAATGTAAAGGATGTGATCATTTAAGATGGAAAAGGGCATGGAATTATAGGAAAGGATATTATATTAATAACAATATCATATGGTGTCTTCAAAGAGATTCACAATATCTCACATGTTCTTAAAGTAATTACGAAGTACTTATTAGTTATGAGTCAAATTATAGATTTTCGGTTGACAATGGAATTTGATGCATTCGGAGGAAACCTTAATAATAACCATGTGAAGGTGGTTTCAAGAGAAATGAAGGGAGGTAATTAGTATAGACTATGTGTAGATGCTATTGAAGTGGTAATGAATCTTTCTAATTATATTAATGATGTTATTTGACATCATAGGCTTAGTATTCTTGGTGTGAAATCAATGGATACCATGAGGAGATATAAACTAGTTAAAGTTTGGAGGTGAGAATGGTTTTTTCACTTAGCATGTCTAAAGGATGTGTCTTTAGGTAACAACATAAATTTCCTTTCTCATGGCCATACAATTGAGAAATTTTTAGAGATAGTTGACACAAAAATATTGGATTGGTGAAAACTCTAACTGATTACGAAATAAAATATTTTTAAACATTCATTAATGAATTCTCAACATAAAACCTATCTAATTCTTGAAGTAAATTAGAGGTAGAGATTATGTTAAACATGTGATCCAAACTTAGTGAACCCGTGAAACAACATGTGTGTTTATTGAATATCAAAGAATATCTCCCAAGATATTTTTTTTGAAACCCCCACCATCCAATACATATTTCAAATAATTAAAACCCCTATTTTTATTAGATATCCGACGTGTTTACCAAACATCATTTTTATATCCCACATTATCTATAACAACACCCCCCATGCCATATTCCCCCCTTAATACATACAATATAAAAACTCAATTTATGAATGAACTTGATAAGGTATTGGTCAATATAATGATGTTAAATTGTTTGAATCCTAAGAAAAAAAGAAGATATTAGTAATTTTCTAAAAAGGCTAAGGTGTGGCAATGATGGAAACTATGTCTCAAATGCATTTGAGGAATCTTGTGAAGAATGGGGCATCATATTAGAGTTGGTGATGCACTATACTCCACAATATAATGGAGTAGAGAAAATGAAGAGTAGGTCATGTAGAGAAAATTAAGAGTAAGTCATCAAGAGCGTGTGTGCAAGTTTTATGTTGAATAATTTTGCATTATCAAATAATTTATGGGTGAATGTGATCACTATAGCAATATATATTCAATATTAATTACCCACGACAACAATGAAGTCAAAAAAATTCCTATGAAGTTGATGTGGGAAAAACCGAAGCATTCAAGTTTTATGTTGAATAATGTTGCATTATCAAATAATTTATGGGTGAATGTGATCATTATAGCAATATATGTTCAATATTAATTACCCATGACAACAATGAAGTCAAAAAAATTCCTATGAAGTTGATGTGGGAAAAAACCAAGCATTCAAGTTGTATGTTGAATAATGTTGCATTATCAAATAATTTAAATAATTTATGGGTGAATGTGATCCCTGTAGCAATATATATTATATATTCAATATTAATTACCCATGACAACAATGAAGCCAAAAAAATTCCTATGAAGTTGGTGTGGGAAAAAACCAAGCATTTGACTTTGGGAGTGTTCAAATCTCTTACACATTCCACATTTCCCTATGAGAAGTGATATACGAAAAAAGCATCTTGATTATTTATGATTGGGATATTGTAAATTTGTAGGTTTTATTATCCGGGAAAAAGAACCTTATTAGAAATAGGGATGCAGTATGATGAAAATGCAAGAAAATGCAACATTGTAATGAAAAATAGGAAATATAAGCTACATGGAACATGTTACAAAAGAATAAGTGTATATGTTTGATTTCAATCTTATATTATTACTGATAAATTTTTGGAAAGAGTTAAAATATAGTATGGATATGGATATCAAAATTGTACATAAATTCTAGGTAGGAAAATCTTCTGATTATAGAGTTATTAAGTAGTTGAGTAGTCACATCCTAAACCACTTGATGAGGTGGAGAAAAATATTCCTCAACAATCATATTTGTAAACTCAATTAGGGATTAAAGGCTACCACAAATGTCCTTATATTATATTTGTGGGAAAAACATCGGACGATAACATAAAGCATTGGTTGAAGAACATAATGGATTGAAAGTTACGTTGGGAAGATGTTTTGAGATTCAATTTGCATGCCATTTTGTACACTTTTTTTTATTAAGAGAGTGTTGTAAATACACATCAATAAATTTTATATGGTGACTAGATCCAGCTATAAAGATATAATTGGAATTTCAAATATTTTTTTATGTTTACGATTGATTGATTGATTAATATATATATATATATATATATTTATTTATTTTGTAAATATAAAAAATATCGAATATATTTAAAAATTGATAAAATTACCCCAATTATTCGTATATATGTGGGGATATAAAAATACAAAGTATTTTATTTTTACTTATATAAATTATAAATATTACCATTCCTTCCATTTATATTATAAAAATTTAATATATGTATTTCACATTATTTAATAATATATTTTTCATATTATATTTTTTTTCAACTTTATCTTTATAATTTTTTTTTTATATTCACTAATAATAATTTATATTATTATAGCCCACAGGGCTTTGGATTGACAGTGAATGGGTGTATTATTAAGGCACTCCTTGCGATAGGTCACTGGTTCAAATTCCCCGTGGGTGCTTACCTACCAAAAAAAAAAAAAAATATATATATATATATATATATATATATATATATTATGTCTTATTTTTATATAATAATTTATATTTTTTGTATTCAAGCTTCTGTGATCCATAATGAATTAAACAAAGTCTTTCGGTAGAAATCACATGAGAGAATATTTTTGGCCAACGCGTTTCGAACCAACAAGTGTGGTTCATCATCAGGACAAAGATGAAGAGGCAAGCCATGGCAAAGGCTTAAATAGAGAGCAATGTAGAGACATAATTTCAAGTAACGACTATATTTGAACAATAATGTTTAAATTATAATATTAATTTATTAATTTATTAATATATTAAAAACAAATATTATTAAGTAATGGCTATATTAAACCACTAGTTTTTGAAAAAATATATTTAAATAATGATATTATTTCATTAATTTATTAAAAATATTAATAGGTAACAACTATATTAAACGGCTAGTTTTTGAAAAATGATATTTAAATTAATTTATTAAAACCAAATATTACTAGTTCTTGAAAAATAATATTTAAATATTGATATTAGTTTATTAATTTATTAAAATATTAATATGTAACAGTTATCTTTCATGTGATTTCTACCGAAAGACTTTGTTTAATAATTTATATTATTATGTCTTATTTTACGCGTAGTCTAACGAGGTGGAGGAGTTGCCCGGAAATTTATGGAAATTCCGGTCATATTTAGAGAAAATCGGCAAGGATTTTTGTAAATCCAAGTTATAGTTGTTAAACTTCAAAATTTTAGGTGTCCTAGACGTTTTTGATGGTGTTGAATCCATTTCCACCATCAAAAACACAATTCAAACACTGCCTCTACAAGATTTTTTGAAATATTTTTGCCCAGATTCCGACCACTTTTGGCCGTCCCGGCAATTCCTCTGCATACTTAGACAACTCCTTATTTTTATATCCGCCAACAGGAAGTTATATTGTTTTTGCTTTTAGGTTAAAGAGTTTTGATTTCAATTAGTTCTGAAATTTTTAAACACATTTTATTAAATTTATTAAATTTTTGAAAAAATAAATATTAAACTGAATTATTTGAAAATTAAAAAAACATTTTTTAATTTTTTAAAATATAAATTACCTAGTTTTACATTAAATGGCAATTTTTATGAAGATTTAAATTAGGTTTGTAAGAAAAAAAAATAATAAATAAATAAAACATTATACCTAAATGCCATAGCTCATTATTAATATCTTTGTACTAGGTATACTTACATGTCATGTCATATCCCTTCAACAAAAGAAATAATCTCGAAAATAAAAATAAATAAATAATTAAATTTACACATGCATATTTAAATTATGGATTCGAAATATTTAGTACTTATTTGTGTGTTGATACACATGTCACACCCTTATGGAGGACCATACATCGAAACTTATGTTATCATACGTGATTTGATTAGCACATAATTAATTGTTATAATGGTACAAGGCATAATGAGTTCCTAATTAATGGTCCTGGCTACCCACGAGTTGCCGGGAGCAGGGCTCTGGATCCTTCATTGTGCTATCCAGTTGTTGACCTTGCCTCGAAAGCAGCATCCCTTCATCAACGGTTCGTTGTTACAGAGCCTGATCCAACGACGATGGGGTTACTTCATGCTTTTTGTTTGGTCGATGGTTGGTTATCCGTCATTTATTTTACCTCTACTATCGTTTTCCTAGCTCCGAACTCTGGCTTCAGGGCGTGTACAGGTAACCTCGCTCCTCGACTTCCCATTGCATTGCACTGTTACTCAAGAGTTCTATGTTATATTTATGATTTCATATGTCTTACCTGCCAAACTTGCAAGGAGGGTTTTTAAGTTCTATTTTCCAGAGGTGTTGTTTCAAGGTCTCAACCACCACTCTAGGTACAGGGCTTTCCTATTACTACACTCTTGCATACATTTCTATGTTTTGCATTTGTGAATATGTTAATAAGTTCATGGGTTTTGCCAGGTTCCACGGAAGGCTTCAACCTGCATGCAATGGGTGTTCGAGGGAGAGGCTCCCTTCCGGAAACTGGATCCAGGGTTGTAGACCAGACCTTCCTCCGGCCTTCGGGTAATGTGAACATTGTGCTCGATACTACTACTAGTTCCTGGTCTATGGCATCTAGTTGTATTGAGCTATGAGAGTTAAGGAATTTCTTATTGAAAGATGTTATCCATATTGAATAGGATTTTGGGTCGAATCTCCTTGGTCTTAGGCCTTTCTCGTCGGTTCTCTCGATTTTGGATATATAATCTTTAGACTAGATTTTTGTATAATGTTATGGACATAACTTTATTCTTGTGGATTTATGAACTATTATGAGGGTTCTTACCTCGGATTTTGTAGTGCTTGACTGTAAGAACGTTTTCGTTAATATCAAGAGCCCTGTTTTTTAAGTTTCTATGTTGGAAATGGTTGATGCTTTTCTGGGTTTTACCTCAGAACGATAATATTATGCTCAGTACAGATTTGATGACTATTATGCATTTTTACTCTGGAAGTATAAGTAGTTTTCTTCTTTGTCATTTCCTTTTGAAAAGCAGGTTTCAATTTCCTTCTTGTTTTGTCTGTCTATAGTGTGCCATGTTCTTTGATTTATTGGTCACAAGGAGGAACCTATACCCCGAAAACTCAGAATTTTGCTTTACGGCGACTATATGTATGCAGGGTTTAGGGTTTCCAGTTTTATTTCTTTCCAAGTTTACATATTTAATTTAGGATTGATACATGCTCGTCGAGTTCTTTAAATTTCTTTCTGGTTTAATTAGTTAACTATCAAGGTCAACCTTTGGGTTCTGTCTGTCCCAATGCTTATTAACAGCAAGGGTCTGGCTTGAAGTCCCTAATTAGTTTCTTCATCAATGATTGATAACAATTGATAATAATTTTCTTCGAATAATCTTTCGAGTTTGTAGTTTTTCTCTGGGCCGAGGAGTCTTTCAAAGAGTGGCAAATAATTCCTACAGTTATTTGTTTTATTGATTTCTTGATGGTTTATTTATAGTAACCCTAGTGAAAAGAGTTCTTCTCGAGAAACTTTGTTCCCTCTATTGAGCAGAATGTGTAAGACATCTTCCAGGTTATAAATTTCCTGGATGATCTTCTAGCTTCTAATTTTATTGGTTTATTTAATTCTTTCTATCGCCATGCCCTTTTAGTTCAGATTACACCTTAAACGCTTCTAATTCAAGCATGTGCTAGAGTTCAACTATTTATTAGCATGGATACTATTGTTTTAATTATATTTATTTACCAGCATACATATTCCATTCCTGTATACCTTTCCATAAATAACTTAACACATCTCTGGTTCAAGCACTCAATCATTCGACAACATGCATAATCTATTCCAGAATATCGTTGATCTATAGCATGAATACTCTTGTTTTTCAAGAACGCATTTAACCTATAGGAAGAGATATATAGTTATCTGGCTTTAGAAGTTAATCACTATTGATTTATTGAACCAGAACAATCATTTGTTACCGAATTTTCCTCCCAACCTTGAGACTCGCTTCCAGACTTGAGTCTCCCCCTGAGCTGTTTCTCTCATCCAGTAGGACTAGCAGTCCTTGTCACAGCTATCTGGTCTTAACTAGACGTAGCTTATCAATTATGTCTGGCATATTAGCATAGAAAATTTTTCCTTTTCTCTTTCTCACTCTCCTCCCTTATCTCAGGCACCTCTACCCTCTTGATCTTTCTTGAGAATTAATCTCCTAAGAGGTAGTTAGGGATAGGTAACCACCTACCCTAACTACCTAGCATGTGAGAGTTTCAAGTTTGTCATAAAACATTTTCTTCACGCACAATTAATCAAAACAATAAATATTTAAACTTAAATAGTAATATCCAGTTTGTTTTACTGCAGTAATTAAATATTTACAATTGTTGGGGTCATCACATCTCCCCCCGCAAGATTAAACATCGTCCCGATGTTTCTCTGCTACAAAAAGATCTGGACAAGCTTCCCTCATAACTTGTCCATCCTCCCAGGTAGCCTCCTTTGGTCCAAATTGTTGCCATTGCACTTTAACTTGGGTGATAACTCGTTTCCGTAGCATTACTTCTCTCTGATCGAGTATAACCATAGGTTCAACCGATAACTCGCCTTCTGGTTCGACCTACACACAAGAAAAATTTAGTCAATTATTTTCCTTTAGCAACTTTATCTTGGTAGATTTATTAAAATTTAAATTACCTAAATATCTTTCCAATTGATATATGTTTAGGATCATATATATACTTTTTTAACACAGAGACATGGAAAACATTGTTCACACATATGTGGCTGGGCAAGGTGAGCTGGTATGCCACCAGTCTAATTCAAGCCAAAATCTGCAAAAGGACCACAGAATCGGCTTGCTAATTTGGCACATCCACTCCACTATAATGTACTCTTCTTAGCTCATACATGCACATAAACATGATCTCCAATTTGAAATTCCCGGAAACTCCTCTTTCGATCAACAAAGTTCTTTTGTCGGTCTTGTGCGGCCTTTAAATTGGAACGTACTTTTTTAACCATCTCCTCCATTTATTTTAACATGTCTGGTCCTAACATCAATTTATCCTCTGGCCCTCCCCAACTTGAAGGTGTCCTGCACTTGCGTCCATACAATACTTCAAATAGACTCATTTGTAGCGATGTATGGTAACCGTTGTTATAAGCAAACTCTACCAAATGTATGTAATCCTCCCATTTGGATGGTTGCTACATTACATAAGTTCGCAGCATGTCTTCCACTACCTGATTTACTCGCTCAGTTTGTCCATTCGTTTGAGGGTGGTAAGCAGTGCTGAAATGCAGTTGTGTGCCTAAACCTTCAAATAAAGCTTTCCAGAAAGCTAATGTAAATTTTACATCACGATCGGAAATTATGACTTTCGGTAATCCATGTAATCTAAAAATGGTTTGCATGAATATGTTAGCAATTTGTACAACCTTGTAGGTTGAATGTACCGGTATGAAGTGAGCAGACTTGCTCAACTTATCCATTACCACCATTATTGAATCATTCTGCTTTTTAGACTTAGGTAGTCCTGTAATAAAATCGATGGAAATGGTTTCCCACTTCCATTTCGGAATAGGCAATAGATGCAGCAATCCGGCTGGGTGTCAGTGTTCCACTTTCACTTGCTGACATTCCAGACAGCGAGCCAAATACTCAGCCACTTCCTTCTTCATACCAGGCCAAAAATATTCCTTTCTAAGTGTGGTAATTAGCTTCTGGTATCCGAGGTGGCCTGCATACGAAATTCTATGATATTCATCTAAAATTAAGTCTTTAATATTTTTCTGGTTAGGTACATACATTCTCCCTTTATAAATCAGCATACCTTCATGATTTATCTCATATCCCAATTGTTGTTCATTGTTGTTTGAAATTTTAGCTTGCTGCCATAAAAATTGGTATTCTGGATCAAGTTTGGTTGCCTCTTTGATCAACTCATTAAAGGTAGTTCGCATCTCACTGAAAGAGACCTCGTAAATACAATGTACCTTCTGACTTAAGGCATCCGCGACCCGGTTCTCCTTACCTTTCAAGTGCTTGATTTCAAAATCAAATCCACTTAGAAAAGTCAACCCAACGAGCTTGCCTAACATTCAGAGTGGGCTGCTTAAAATAGTTAGTTAAACTATGATGATCAGTCATTAAGAGAAATTTCTTACCCATCAGGTAATGTCGCCACATATTTAATGCATAAATGATTGTTGTTAGCTCTAAGTCATAGGCTGAATATTTTTGCTCGTGCTCCTTAAGCTTCCTAAACTCATAAGTAATCACCCTTCCCTCCTTCATTAGCACGCCACCAACACCTTCCTTGCTGGAATTTGTACAAACCACATAGTATTTATTTGGGTCTGCAATGCTTAAAATAGGCACGGTGGTAAGTAAATGCTTAAGCTGATCAAAACTCTTTTGACACTCCATAGTCCACTTAAAAGTTTTTCCTTTCTTCTGCAGGGAGGTAATGGGGTATGCTACCCTGGAAAATCCTTCAACAAATCGCCTGTAGTATCTGGCTAGACCCATGAATGATCTTATATCTGCCACGTCCTTTGGGACTGGCCACTCCATTATAGTTTTTATCTTTTCCGGGTCCACAACAATTCCATCCTTGGTAATGATATGTCCTAGATACTGGATCTGTTCTTTAAAGGAATCGTATTTGTTGTATTTAACATACAGTTGATGTTCCCTTAGAGTTTGTAAAACTATTCTGAGATGTTCTTTATGTTCTGTTATATTCCGAGAGTAAATTAATATATCATCGATAAAAATCAACACAAATTTATCCAAATACTGATGGAATATATTGTTCATGAGACACATGAAGGTTGCGGGAGCATTAGTTAGCCCGAAGGGCAACACAATGAACTCGTAATGTCCATAACGAGTTTTAAAGGTTGTTTTAGCTATATCTTCCTCCTTAATTCTGATCTGATGGTAACCCAAATGAAGGTCGATCTTTGAAAACACGGTTGCACCCCTCACCTGATCAAACAGCTCATCTATACGAGGTAAAGGGTATTTATTTTTGATGGTCAGTTTATTTAATTGGCGGTAATCCATGCACATTCGCAGGGTTCCATCCTTCTTTTTAACGAAAAGCACCGAGGCTCCCCAAGGTGATACACTTGGGCGGATGTACTTTTTATCAAGTAGTTCTTGTAACTGCATTTTTAATTCTATCAACTCCGGTATACTCATGCGATAAGGAGCTCAGGATACTAGAGCAACTCCCGGAATCAACTCAATGGTGAAGTCTATATCTCTTTTTGGAGGAAGTCCCAGAATTTCCTCAGGAAACATGTCCAGAAAATTCTGTATTACAGGTATATTTTCTAAAGAAACAGATTTTTCTTTTGAATTAGCATATCCTACCTGTATCGCATAAATTTGACATCCTTTTCTGATACACTTTGCCAACTGAGATGTTGTTACTGGTCTTAATTTTAGAGGTCTTAATATGCCTTGAATTTCCTGCCTCTTTCCCTCTTCATCCATATAGCTAATAGCTTTGGTTTTACAGTTAATGAGGGACCAATGCTTTTCCAACCAATCCATGCCTATTAGAATATCATATGATCCTAGGGCAATACATTCAGGTCTGCCACAAGAGACTGACCTGCTATTTTTAAGGGGCAGTTGTTGACCTTGGCCAACACCCTTCTCTTTGCCCCCATGGCTAACTGTACTAACCAAGGACTTTAAACTTAACAGCTTGCAAACCACATTGTTCTACTATATTAGGGCTAATATAACTCAAAGTAGCTCCTAGATCAATTAAAATAGATATAGTTTGGTCGAAGATTTTACCTTCAAATTCTATTACGGTCGGTTGGTACTCTGCTTGGTGGTCTTCAAGGGCAGCATTGATTTTTGGAATGCTTCTCGCGACTTCTCCTACTGATGATGCTTCTTGAATCTGTGCAATCTAATCAGTTCCCTTGCAATTGGGACAATTTTGACGTAATGTGGTCCTCCACATCCCCAGCACTGTATTGGGGTCTTGCTGTTATTTCTACTACAGTTATACCCGACTTCTCATTATTTTTGGACTCATTTGGAAGTCTAAGTATGGATTGATTTATATTCATATTTCTATTTACTTACCCTTTATGGGGTCCCTTGTTGATTAGGACTTTATTTCCCTTGCTGCCGGAAGGAAACTTAATTCCCTTTTTATCAGCCCATCTTTTCCCCAAGTCTCCATTTTGCTTGTTTTGTTGATAGCATATCCGACCTTTTCGTTTAACTTCATCTATGGCCTTTGGGTTATCGAACTCAAGACGTTCTTTCATGAACAGCGATAAACTGCTGATAAATCGATGCACCTTCGCCTTTTCCTCCCGTATGTAAGGAACATATCGAAGCAAAGACATAAATTTTGTAATGAACTCACCCTTAGAAAACTGACCCAATTGAAGATCGTGAAACTCCTTTTCCTTTTCGTCATAAAATCTTTCAGTTAAGTATTTTTCCTTAAAATATCTTTGAAATTTTTCCCAAGTTATGCTCTGCTCATTCACTCCACGCACAGTCTTTACTTCTTCCCACTACACAGTGGCCTTTCCTTGCATCTAGAAGATGGCCAAGCGAGCCTTTAATTTATTGTCATATTCATATAGATGAAAGTACTTATTCATATTAATAAGCTAGGCTTCAACTGTCTCTTCCTGTTCACCATCAAAGAGGGGCAGTTTTATTTTCCGAAATTCTCCTTGCAGTTCTGTCTTTTGTCTTTTCTGTGTTTTGTGTTCTGATGCATTATCAGGTTTCTCTTCTTGAATTTTTTCACCACCTTCCGTTCCTAAATACTCGGTTCGAAATTCTTGTCCACCAGTCATGTTCTCGTGCTCTGGACTAGGAATTGGTTGTTGTTGATTCTGTCTATCAGACAGACTCTTCATAAACTTTTCCTGCGCCTGCATCAACCTTTCATTATCTACCTATAACCAGGCCATCTCATCCTTTAGTTCTTGCACAGTTACCAAGATTGCAGTGTTGGTATTGCATGGTTCTTCCCCCATATGTACCCATTCTTCAAGATTGGATTCTTGAAAATATGTCGGTCCTATTCCTGTCACAGATCTATGAGGTGTAATTCCAATCCTCCTCATGCTGGCTTCTTTTCTTTCTTTCTCTCTCTCTGTAAATCACAAACATTGTTAATCATCTATTTCCAGAGGTCTCAGCTTTGTATCCTGAGCGCTATGATACCACTTGTCATGTCCCTTGAAAAAAAGAAGTAGCCTCGATAAAAAAATAAATAAATAAATAAATTTAAAAAAAAAAAAAAAAAATTACACATGCATATTTAAATTATGGATTCGAAATATTTATTACATATTTGTGTGTTGATACACATGTCGCACCCTTATGGAGGACCATACATCAAAACTTATGTTATCATACACGATTTGATTAGCACATAATTAAATGTTATAATGGTACAAGTTGTAATGAGTTCCTAATTAATGGTCCTAGCTACCCGCAAGTTGGCGGGAGCAGGGCTCTGGATCCTTCATTGTGTTATTGAGTTGTTGACTCCGCCTCGAAAGAAACATCCCTTCATCGACGATTCGCTGATATGGAGCCTGATCCAACGGAAATGGGGGTTACTTCATGCTTTTGGTATGGTCGAGGGTTGGTTCTTTGTCATTTGTTTTACCTCTACTATCGTTTTCCCAGCTCCGAACTCTGGCTCTAGGGCATGTACAAGTAACCTCGCTGCTCAGCATCCCATTTCATTGCACTGTTACCCAGGAGTTCTTTGTTATAATTATGCTTTCATATGCCTTACCTGCGAGAATTGCAAGAAGGGTTTTTAAGTTCTATTTTCTAGAGGCGTTGTTTCAAGGTCTCAAACCCCAATCCAGGTACAGGGCTTTTCTGTTATTACACTCTTGCATACATTTCTATGTTTTGCGTTTATGAATATGTTAATAAGTTCATGGGTTTTTCCAGGTTCCGCAGAAGGCTTCAAACTACATGCAATGGGTGTTCGAGGGTGAGGCTTGTTGAAAATGGCAACAAGAAATGCTAAAAATAGAAGTGCTAAAAATAGCACTGCTAAAATTATCAATTTGGGTACCAGTGTTGAATTGGGAAACAGGGAATGAAAAATGGAAGTGCTAAAAATAACATTATATTTTAGCAGTTCAGGATGGATTCCTATTTTAGTCAGTCCCTGGACTAAAAATAGGAAGTAAAATTCAAATTTGAACTTAACAATTGTTTGAAAATAAATTAATTAATTCTCCATGAGTTAATTAGTTGTGAAAAATCAAACATGAAGACTATGTGAGGACATGCAACAGTTTCTCTATTAATTGAGGAATTTATCCATCAGTTAATGAGATAAGGATGAGTTATATATTGAGTAGTAATTAGTTGGCTCAGTTAACTGAGTCAAGTCCAGTTATATTTGATTTAAACAGTTTGTTTAAATTAAGCAAGTTCAGTTAGTTAATGCATGCCTGCATATAACTGTTGTTCTTCAGATAACTGAATATTCTCTCATGAATAACTCATGCATGTTAGTTCAGACAGAGACCCAGTTGAGATCAAAGAAGGGACAGTGTACTATCAGTTGGATGAATTTTTTCCTATAAAGGAAGCTCATCCATGGAGAAGGATTTATCTCCTTCAGGACTGCACAGTTGGATCAGAGGTTGGTGAGTGTGTGAAGAGGCAAATTCACACATGTGATTGCACTGGACCCTAATCAGAATTGTGCAAAGAAATAGGAGGCTTGGAGGGCAGACCAAAGGTTAGATAGAGGCCTTTGACCGTCTATGAGCAGTAGAGGTATTGCAGAGAGAGCAGGATAGCTTTTGAGCTGATTCTTTTTGTAATACTAGTTATATTTCCACTTGTATGATAATACAGAGTTGTGGTTTTAGGCTAAGGATTTCCCCGGGTAAATTCTTCTATGTTATGTGTGATTGATTCCTTCTTATCAGTTATATGTGTTCTTATTGATGTTGCTCATGTTCGATTAAGCTTCCGCTAAATTGTTTGTAGAAGTAGATCAAGTGTTTTTCTTTAGTACATTGCATTACCAGGGGATCTACAGTGGGAAAATCGACATGGCATCGGAGCATAGGTGATCAAGGAAGAAAAATATACAAGAAGGGAGAAGTTGAAGTTTGTGATTCCTGAGTATAGAAATTGAGTTCTTATCACATCTCTATTTCACCTATGGCATTCTATGGTTTGAGACTCGAATATGCCCTTAATGGCAGTTCGAATTATATAGCCTGGAAGGATCGCATAGAAGCAGTACTAGAGGATAACAGTCTAAAGGAATTCATTGATTAAGAAGTCCCCAAGCTGATTGGTGCTGCTGAGTTGGCTGAATGGAAGAAACGTGTGGCTAGAGCAAGGAGAATCCTTTTGGAGGGAGTTCGAGATCACATAGTCTCGAGTCTCCATGTGAAGGAGACACCATTTTCAATGTGGAAAACATTGAAAGATCTATATCAGAATAACAGTGATCAGAGGAAGTTGGCACTGAAAGACAAGCTTCGGAAGATCAAGTGTGAAAAGGGCGACACGATCTCTATGTATTTGAACAAGCTCACCACATGCAGGGATGAGCTTGGAAGTGTAGGGATCATAACAGCTGATGATGACATGGTGAGTCTTGCACTCCTCGGTCTTCCTAAGAGCTGGCATAGCTACCAAGACTCGGTTAATGGAAGAGAGAAACTGCCAAATTGGGAACGAATTTGGTCAGATTTGATGCAGGAGGAGATAAAAAGAAGCACCAAAGATGGTTCTTCATCCATGGAGGATGAAGAAAACTATGCCTTAGCAAGTAAGGTGAAGAAGGGGAAGGAGAAGGTTTCTCTTTCCGAATCCAGTTCTTCCCATGGTGGGAAGAAGTTTGACAAATCAAAAGTGTGATGCTTTCGTTGTCATGAGGTGGGCCATTTTGTTGCAAATTGTCCACAGAGGAAATCCAAGAAGGGATCTGGGGAAGGATCTAAAGGTGAGGCACTTGCTTCACAGTTCGAGTTGGATTTCGCACTCTTCACATGCATGGTTTCATCCATGGTAGGAAGTGGTTGGTTTCTTGATAGTGGAGCTTCTTTCCACATGACCGGCAACAAGAGTTTGTTTAGTACTTTGGACGAGAAAGATCTCCAAATACTCATAGCAATGGGTAATGACGAAAAGTACAATGTCTCAGGTGTAGACACGGTTATTTTTTAGAGGGAGCATGGAGCTCGCCTTACCTTGACTGATGTCAAGTATGTATCAGGACTGAAGAGAAACTTGGTGTGGATTGCGATGCTGGAAGACAGAGGCTATGATGTAGTCTTCAGTAAGGGAAAGGTTTTCCTTAGACACATCATCACTAGACAGGTGAAGCAAATCGGTTCACGGGTCAAGAACCTATATGCTCTTGAGGTTCAAGATGCATGCAAAGCCTTGAGCAGCAAGGCAACTGATGGAGACTTGGTGGTTGAGAGGGAGAGTATATTACCTCTCAACATGCAGCGCCAGAAGAAGTCTCAGACAATTGTGGAGGAGCCATGATTGGTGCAGCAGCTTCAGGAGGTTGTGGAGCAACCACAATAGGGGAAGCTGAGAGGAGATCGAGTAGAGACATCTACTCATGCAGAGACCTCCAGTAGGGGGAAACTTCGAGCCAGGTGGGCAGAGGGATCACATGCAGCCATACCTCCAGGTAGGAGGTGGGGCGATGTGGAGTGATCGTCCCAAGGAGGAGGGGCAGGATCCTTGAGGTACCCAACTTCTTTGATTCGACTTTGCTACAGGAGCCCCGATGAGGAGTAGCAGGACTGACTGATTGGGTAGAGACAAATGCAGATGGAGTGGCAGAGAGAGCTACAATGCAGGAGTCCCAGGACTGTGTAGAGCTAGTAGGCTGCAGAAATGAGAGAGGCACATGAGTGTTGCACCAGTGCAGGATGGCATAGAGAGGTGTGCAATGGTGCGAGATGCATGGAGTGTTGCAGTAGCTCAGAGGTCAGAGAGGGAGCACTTGTCAGTAGCAGGTAGAGCTTCAGCATTAGAGTATGTTTCTAGCCCAACAAAGAGGTCAATTGGGAGTTTTTTTTTTTGTTTCGAGAGTTGCTGGAGCAACCACACTTGGTAGATGTGTTGCATGCAGAACATTCCAGAGGTACAGGATCGGGTTCGTGTTGAAGCCTTTCTTGTTGAGAGGGAGTGTTGAAAATGGCAACAAGAAATGCTAAAAATAGCAGTTTGGGTACCAGTGCTGGATTAGGCAATAGGGAATGAAAAATGGAAGTGCTAAAAATAACATTCTATTTTTAGCAGTTTAGGATGGATTCCTATTTTAGTCAATCCCTGGACTAAAAATAGGAAGTAAAATTCGAATTTGAACTTAACAGCTGTTTGAAAATAAATTAATTAATTCTCCATGAGTTAATTAGTTGTGAAAAAGAAAACATGAAGTCTATGTGAGGACATGCAACAGTTTCTCTATTAATTGAGGAATTTATCCATCAGTTAAAGAGATAAGGATGAGTTCTATATTGAGTAGTAATTAGTTGGCTCAGTTAATTGAGTCGAATCCAGTTATATTTGATTTAAACAGTTTGTTTAAATTAAGTAAGTTCAGTTAGTTAATGCATGCTTGCATATAACTGTTGTTCTTCAGATAACTGAATATTCTCTCATGAATAACTCATGCATGTCAGTTCAGACAGAGACCTAGTTGAGATCAAAGAAGGGATAGTGTACTATCAGTTGGTTGAATTTTTTCCTATAAAGGAAGCTCATCCATGGAGAAGGATTTATCTCCTTCAGGACTGCGCAGTTGGATCAGAGGTTGGTGAGTGTGTGAAGAGGCAAATTCACACATGTGATTGCATTGGACCCCAATCAGAATTGTGCAAAGAAATAGGAGGCTTGGAGGGCAGAACAGAGGTTAGATAGAGGCCTTTGACAGTCTATGAGCAGCAGAGGTATTGCAGAGAGAGCAGGATAGCTTTTGAGTTGATTTTTTTTGTAATACTAGTTATATTTCCACTTGTATGATAATACAGATTTGGGGTTTTAGGCTGAGGCTTTCCCCGGGTAAATTCTTCTGTGTTATGTGCGATTGATTCCTTCTTATCAGTTATATGTGTTCTTATTGATGTTTCTCATGTTCGATTAAGCTTCCACTAAATTGTTTGTAGAAGTAGATCAAGTGTTTTGCTTTAGTACATTGCATGACCAGGTGATCTACAGTGGGAAAATCTACAAGGCTCCCTTCCGAAAACTGGCTCCAAGGTTGCAGACCAGACCTTCCTCCAGCCTTCGAGTAATGTGAACATTGTGTTTGATACTACTTCTGGTTCCTGGTCTATGGCATCTAGTTGTACTGAGCTATGAGAGTTAAGGAATTTCTTATTGAAATTTGTTATCCATATTGAATAGGATTTTGGGTCGAATCTCCTTAGTCTTAGGCCTTTCTCACCGGTTCTCTCGATTTTGGATATATAATCTTTAGACTGGATTTTTTGTGTAATGTTATACACAGAAATCTATTCTTCTGGATTTATGAACTATTACGAGGGTTCTTAACTCGAATTTTGTAGTGCTTGACTATAAGAACGTTTTCATTAATATCAAGAGCTCCGTTTTTTAAGTTTCTATGTTGGAAATGGCCGATGCTTTTCTGGGTTTTACCTCAGAACTATAATATTATGCTCAATACGATTTTGATGACTATTATGCGTTTTTACTCTAGAAGTATAAGTAGTTTTCTTCTCTGTCATTTCCTTTTGAAAAACAGGTTTCAATTTCCTTCTTGTTATGTCCGTCTGTAGTGTGCCATGTTCTTTGATTTATTGGTCACAGGGAGGAACCCGTACCCCGCAAACTCAGAATGTTACTTTACGGCGACTATCTGTGTGCAGGGTTTAGGGTATCCAGTTTGATTTATTTCCAAGTTTGGCTATTACCTATTTAATTTAGGACTGATACATGCTCGTCGAGTTCTTTAAATTGCTTTCTGGTTTAATTAGTTAATTGCCAGGGTCAGCCTCCGGGTTCTGTTTGTCCCAATGCTTGTTAACAGCAAGGGTCCCTTGAAGTCCCTAATTATTTTATTCATCAATGATTGATGATAATTGATAATAATTTGCTTCGAATAATCTTTCGAGTTTGTAGTTTTTCTCTGGGTCGAGGAGTCTTTCTACCATTGGCGAATAATTCCTACAATTATTTATTTTCTTGATTCCTTGAGGGTTTACTTACAGTAACCCTAGTGAAAAGAGTTCTTCTCGAGAAACTATGTTCCCTCTATTGAGCAGAACGTGTAAGACATCTTCCAGGTTATAAATTTCTTGGACGAGCTTCTCGCTTCTAATTTTATTGGTTTATTTAATTCTTTCTATCGGCATGCGCTTTCGGTTCAGATTACACCTTAAACGCTTCTAATTCAAGCATTTGCTAGAGTTCAACTATTTATTAGCATGAATACTACTGTTTTAATTATATTTATTTACCAACATACATATTCCATTCATGTATATCTTTCCATCAATAACTTAACACATCTCTAGTTCAAGCACTCAATCATTCGACAACATGCATAATTAATTCCAGAATATCGTTGATCTATAGCATGAATACTCCTATTTTTCAAGAATGCATTTAACCTATAGGAAGAGATATATACTTATCTGGCTTTAGAAGTTAATCAATGTTGATTTATTGAACCAGAACAATCATTTGTTACCGAATTTTCCTCCCAACCTTGAGACTCACTTCCGGGCCTGAGTCTCCCCTCGAGCTGTTGCTCACATGCAATAGGACTAGCACTCCTTGTCACAACTATCTGGTCTTAACCTAACATAGCTTATCAATTATGTCTGACATATCAGCACAGAAAATTTTTTCCTTTTCTCTTTCTCACTCTCCTCCCTTATCTCAGGTACCTCTACTCTCTTGATTTTTCATGAGAATAAATCTCCTAGGAGGTAGTTAGGGATAGGTAACCGTCTACCCTAAGTACATGGCATGTGAGAGTTTCAAGTTTGTCATAAAAACATTTGCTTCATGTACAATTAATCAAAATAATAAATATTTAAGTAATCAAAATAATAAATATTTAAACTTAAATAGTAATATCCAATTTATTTCACTGCATTAATTAAATATTTACAATTTATCGGATCATCACATGTCATAACTCACATTGATATCTCCGTATTGGAGAGAACATGACTTGTGTGAACATATTGTCCAATCGCGAGGAGCTCTGTGTTTTTAAATTGACCACAAATAAAGTACATAATATAATATTTTCCTTTCTTATAAAATTAAATCTATTCCAAGATCTTGAGCATCGGTTATCGAAAGCCATAGTTTGGGGATATATATATAAATGAAGGGTGTGGCTTGTGTGGATATATAAGAAGTGATTTTCACAATGGACAATTATCTTGGTTTCGTTAAACTATGCATTTGTCTCAAAGCCCACAAAAACACTATGTGGACCCTATCTTCAAATATCCACATGTACGAAGAAAAAAAAAGTCATTATGAAGTGAAATAACTTTTTTTACATTATGCTCCTTTTTCGAGGTTGTGTTTCCATTGGCATAATTTTTAGCTCATACTCGAGTATTAAGGTTTGTTAAAAGTCAAGTGATATGCATGAGTGACATCCGCATAATAACAAAGTTGTTGGCAGTAGAATTTAAATAAAAACTAAACAATGCTTCAAAGTCAATGATCGAGTGATTTAGATACATTGACTTATGAACCTCGATCTTAATAATGAATTAATTACACTTTTGCATAGGGATTCAAATTTAAATGTTTTCACTATTGTGCCTCAAGTGTAGGTGGCTTCAGGATGCTCAGTGTTGGCTCAATCTTTGGGGATTAAGGAGGAGATCATCATAGAAAGCAAGGACAGTATCAAAGATATTATTACCTCTAGTTTTAAGGACAATATGTGGGATGCTAAAGAGTTGGAGGGTAAAGGGAAGCTAAGTTACTATAAGGAGGTGACCAACCCCACCCTTGATAATGAGAATTATCTCTCTATGTTGACTAGCACTAAGAATAAAATCAACATTGCTAGGATTAAAACTAACTCTCATGAGCTTCGGAGAGAGACTGTGCGGTGGTCTACTCCCAAGACTCCCTGGGATGATAGAATTTGTCAGATTTGTGATATTAAGAAGGTGGAAGATGAAAAGCACTTCATTTTAGAGTGCTCGGCTCTTTCCCACATCCGCTCTTAATTCCCTATCATCAGCCACCCCTCCAATCTTCTTGACTTATTAAGCCAACCCAACTATAGCGATCTTGGAACGTTTCTTTCCCTGCTCCTTGATCACAGAAACAAGATTTTGAAGAATGACAATTAGACTCTCTTTTCTTGAGGTCCGATAGACCACATTGGTCACATTGGTCTCAGTCGACGTTAATCATCAACATCATCATTATTCTTTAAAAGTGATATATAAATGTATATGATTTTTTTAATAAAATTTTAACTTTTACAAAGTTTGCATATTATGATATTATCAAGATGTTTTTCTTTTTTTTCAATTTTAAAAAATATCTATATCTATTTCATTAATATTTGTAGAGAAATTTATTTATATGAATGTGATAATCTTTTAAATTAATAAAAATGTGAAATATGTTTTTCAGAGAATATCACCCCTCAATTAATAATTAAATTGAACTTTTATTAATTTACTAAAATATAATATTAATTTATTGATATCAATATAAACTTATATTATATAATAACAATTTATTGTTTTTTTTTTATATTTTTAAAATAATAATATTAATGTTAAGAAAATGTATATAGCAATAATTTAGTTTAATTCATTCAAATTTTATTTTATTTTTATTTTTTTTAATGTTATAAATTATTTTTTACATAAAAGACATGTACTAAGTAGCAACGCTGCATATTATGTGTTTATGTTTTTATTGGTAAAATTTAAAAAGTATTGCCACCATTTTTGTCAATTGTAAATGAATGCGAAGATAATTCATGATTTTGAAAGCTTTTATTCATGTGATAAGACTGTGCATATTTTTTTATAACTCTTTTTACTTATTAGGTGTAAAATTTATTTATTTATTTATTTATTTACCTTATATATAAATATTATACTATTTTATATAAATTATGAAAAAAATTAAAATATTTATTTCAAAATTATAAAATATTATCTAAATATACATATTACATAATTTTTAAAATTTATCTTTTTATTTTTATACGCAGTGATAAAATAAATCATCTAAATGTTGTTTTTTGGAAGTTTTTATTTTTGTGATAAGTTTGAGAAAAAAAAATTACTTATTATTAGTTAATCATATAAATTAAATAATTAGTAAATATCTACAAATATCAATCTATAATAAATATTTAGTAAAATGGTGGTTTACTCTCAAGATTTCCTGGGACGATAGAATCTGTCATATTTGCGATACTAAGAAGACGGAAGATGAAAAATACTTCCTTTTAGACTATAAGGCTCTTACTCACATCCGCTCTCATTTCCCTAACATCTGCCAACTTCCAATCTTCTTGACTTATTAAGTCAGCCCAACTATAGTGATCTTGGAGTCGTTCTTTCCCTTCTTTTTTATCATAGAAACAAGATTTTGAAGAATCATAATTATATTCTTTTTCTTTTCTTGAGGTCCGATAGACCACATTGATCTTTGTGGACATTAATCATCATCATCATCATATTACTAAAATTTAAAAATAAAATAAAAATTAAGTAAATTATAACTTTATTTTAAATTAATATTAAGATTGATTATAAAATCCCTGATCGGGGTGCAAGTGGGAAAATATCGGTAATGTCACTGTATGATGGACACTCTCGGGATCCCAAGGCGATCCCTCGCCACCCTCCACATGCTCGTGTCACATGGAACAGTGGCATAACGTATGGATGCATTCAATGTAATTAACGAAGGTGGAAAGGTTTCTTTAACGCGACATGCTCCCGACCTTTTAGGTGTCCAATCTGGTAAGCCCTCTATTTGTGTATGGGTTTGGCATAAGTTTGGAGTTGAGAAACCCTGCAACTTGTGGTGGAATTCTGTGGAGGTATCTCACGGGGCTCTGGTTCATTCACAGTGGGTTCAAGTCATTGGTCTCGAGTATGTGCTCAGTCTTATATCTTATTTCTCTATCATGACTCGTTCTTCCTATCTCAGGGATTCATGGGAGAAGGGATATGCATTGTACAAAATGATCTGGGAGATGTATTCTATGGAAACGGCTATGGTGGTATCTGAATTGCTTGAAGGTTGTCTTGTTTTATATACGCTTGTGTTTGTGCTCTATGGAGTTTTATTGGCTCGTATGGGAATTCTATTGATTAGGCCGATGGGCTGCTCATGGTACCTCTGTTAGTTTTTGGTAGAATCGGACATGCTCTAGCCTTGAAAATTGGTGGAGAGGCTAAGGCACATGAGTTCTGAAGAACCCAGGAACCGTTTGGTGAAATTCCACCTAGATTGTATTTTATTAAAATAATTAATATTTTTAATGGAGTTCCTAAGTCTAAACTTAGAGAAATTAAAATATTAATGTGTATTACTCAAAATATGGGTGAGAATGATCTAGAAGGCTGATCAAGTCATGTTTTAATTTTAGTCGTTGATTAGAGACTTAATCTCTGTTTTTGAAGACTCGATAGGAAAAATATAAAATGGAGGCTTGGGGTTCATTTGGAAACACACACACACACACAGATTGAGGAAATCGATTTTATGGGGTGAGAAGTTCTCAGGAGGAAAATAGATTGGGTAGATCTCGCAGCTGAGGGGCAGAGAGAATCCGAGAGAAGGACTTTCCAGAAAATACAGAACAGAGAGGCGGAGAGAGATTGCAGAGAGGCAGCGCAATAGTTGGGAGAGTTGACATTGAAAAGTTGTTTTTCATGCAGAATCCAGATATGTCAAAACTGTTGGGAACTGCTGAGAACTACCAAAACTGTCGGGAATTGTCAGGAACTATCGAAACAGTTGGGAGAGTTGACGCAGAGGCAGCGCAGTAGTCGGGAGAGTTGACACGGAAAATTTGTCTGTCACGCAAAATCTAGAACTGTCAGAACTACCGGAAATTGCCGAAACTATCGGGAACTGCCAAGAGAGCTGACGCAAAGGGGAGAGAAGGTGATGCAGAGCATACGCAGAGCCAACATAGAAATAGTCAGGGTTAGTCAGTCTTGTGCAAAATCAGTCGGAATTCTGTCGGGTGAAGTGAGGTAAAACTCACTCAGATTTTCTTCTAGTGTTTTTTTCCTAAAGGATTGCTAGATGAGCATCCTAGATATGTACACATATTTCTCCTGCATAATAATAAACCCTCAGAGTTGTTGCATCAGTTTTCCCACATTGGGTTTTCCTGGGGACTATTGTGTCCAACAATAAGTGTGTCCAATGTATCTTGTTCTTTGCTCTAGTTTATGTTTCATGAGATCAAATATTTAATTAGTGTAGGCTGCAGAAGTAATTTTCTTCAGTATTTAGAAGAATAACTTGGTTAATGTATATTAAAAATCAAGTAGGTGAAGTAGATTCAGATTTGTTGTAGTAGGGGTTTCTTTGAGTCTGGGGTTCTAAATAACCCAGACACTGTTTGGTGAAATTCCACCCTTATTGTATTATATTAAACTGATTAATATTTTTAATGGAGTTCCTAAATCTAAACTTAGGGAAATTAAAATATTAAGGGGAATTAATCAAAATATGGGTGAAATAATCTAGAAGGTGGATCAAGTAATGTTTTAATTTTAGCCGTTGATTAAAGACTTAATCTCGGTCATTGAAGACTCAACAAGAAAAGTATAAAATGGAAGCTTGGGGTTCATTTGGAAACACACACACAGATTGAGGAAATCGATTTTCTGAGGTGAGAAGTTCTCAGGAGGAAAATCGATTAAGGAGATCTTGCAGCTGAGGGGCAGAGAGAATCCAAGAGAAGGACTTTCTAGAAAATACAGAACAGAGAGGCAGAGAGAGCTTGCAGAGAGGTAGCACAATATCCAAGAGAGTTGACGCAGAAACGTTGCCTATCACGCAGAGTCCAGAACTGTCATAACTGCAGGGAACAGCCGAAATTGTCGAAACTACCTGGAACTGCTGAAACTGCCTGGGAACTTTCGGAACTGCCTAGAACTACCAGAACTGCCTAGAACTGTCGGAACTGTCGCAACAGTTGGGAGAGCTAACGCAGAGGCAACGCAATAGCCGGGAGACCTGACACAGAAACGCTGCTTGTCACACAGAATCCAAAATTGTCGGAACTATCGGGAACTGCTGGAATAGCTGGGAGATATGACGCAGAGGGCAGAGAAGGTGATGCAGGGTAGACGCAGAGCCAGCATAAAAATAGTCGGGGCTAGCCAGTCTTATGCCAGATCAGCCAGAATTCTGTCGGGTGAAGTGAGGTAAAACTCACTCAGATTTTTCGTCAGTATTTTCTCTGTAAAGGATTGCTAGATGAGCATCCTAGTTATGTATTCAGATATTTCTCATGCATAATAATAAACCCTCAGAGTTGTTGCACCGGTTTTCCCGCATTGGCTTTTTCTGGGGACTATTGTGTCAAAAAATAAGTGTGTCCTATGTATCTTGTTCTTTTCTCTAGTTGTTGTTTCATGAGATCAAATATTTAATTAGTGTAGGTTGCAGAAGTAATTTGCTTCAGTATTCAAAATAATAACTTGGTTAATGTATATTAAAAATCAAGTAGGTAAAGTAGATTCAGATTTGCTGCAGTAGGGTTCCTTCAAGTCTATGAATTTTCACTCTCTCTGGTTCGTTCACTGATGTCCCAACCTTGGTTTTCCTCTGGCATTTTGTGGCTACGACCCTGATGTCCCTAGGTCTCCGCAAAAAAAATGGTTTGGTTTTTAATTTTGCCCTTAGTTGTTCTGATTATTGGTGGACTTATGGTTCTCAACATCAGGGCCTCTACTTTTTAAGGCTCCGGGACTGAAATTGGGGCCACTGTTGGGTTTTGAATGGGTTGTGGTTCTAACAATTGATTACCTTGACAAGTCCTCTCAAGTGCCATCCATGGCAGCACTCTACTTCTGAGTTTTGGATCGTTCTGGGTCGGCATTTTGGGTGTCAATTTGTGGGTTTTGTTTTGTTTTGTCTCTGTCACAAGCCCAATATCATGGCCTACGTTGCTTACGGAAGAGGCCGGACCACCCGTGGTTCTCATGGGGTCGGAAAAAAGGCTAGAACGGCCACAGCCTCCAACACTCCCAGCACATCCACTGGTCAATCTCGTGGATGGAAATCCACCTCCAGGATCATTGATGAAGTAGCTACAACGTATCATGTGGCTTCAGCCCTGGTTCGTCATCTCGTCGCTAAATGGGAAGCATAGTTAAATGAGATAGCGGGACTGCTAGACCTTGACTTAGATTATTAGCAGACCTTGGTGCTTGACTCGGGGTATTCTCAGGGTTGTGTTTCTGAGTATAATCAGATTGTTCACTTGTATTGGTTGCTGAAGAGCCTCTTGGTAAATCCCTTGAACACATTCCTTCAGGCTTGGTCATGATTGCTCAGGCTTTCCCATATTATAATAAAGATTTTTCAGCAAATCAAATTTCAGTTCCAACAGCAAAACGGTTGCCTCAGCCGCATCGAGAGGCATATCCCATGCATTCCGCAATCTGAACTTCCCAGGTCAAGTGCAAAGGATCCGGCTTCTGTTGACTCAACAGATGACAAGTAGTTTGGTGTATCACCTCTATTCTACTTATTAGTATATGCAACAATTTTTATCTTTTCAGTATGTTTACAAATATCTAGATGTTACAATCAAACATTTTTAGCATGGATGGATAGACTTATTCTATTTTGTTTTTAGATGGCTTATCATGCCGTTAGGTGGCCAACAGACACGGGTTTCCCTCCGGGCAGGTTGAGGACACCTAACCATTCAGCATATAGATGTAACCTGCATATTTTAGAATGATAATGAAAATAAAGTTTCTACCAAACTCACAAAAAAAATATCCATTATAAAAAGAATTAATATAAATATTAAACATATATAAATGCAAAAAAAATATGTAATAAGATTTTTATCTATCTAGATTTACTCTCATTTTATTATAGAGATTTTTAATTAGTAAATAAGTTTTGTTACAATATGATGGGTCAATACATCACTTATCAATATCAGAAAAACAATAAATCACTTTATATGGCACTTGTTCATATAACATTTTTTTAATTAATCAATTTAATTAAAATAGAAAAAATGACATAACTATTTTAAAATAAATCTTAATCTTTGATCTATATATACATTTAAAAATATTCATGAAAAATAAATTCTTATCACCCCCATTATTAATAATTAAACTAAAATTATAAAAACTTCATTTAAAAATATTCATGAAAAATAAATTCTTATCACCCGCATTATTAATAATTAAACTAAAATTATAAAAACTTTATTCGAAATAAAACATGATAAATATTATATAAATTTATAAAAAAATTCCAATTATTATTATATAAATTTAAATATATAAATAAAACATAAACTTTCTCCATCAAAATACACTTTCATAAACTTTAACATAATATTTAATGTTTATATAATATTAATTTAATTGGTATTTATCCTTGGGCTTCTAAAACGAAATAGACTAAATACAATCCACATATATGATGATATAAACAGTGATTGAATTTCTAAATAATAAGAGTGCAAAAACATTAAGATTGAACTTTTCCTTGAGAACACATTAATGAGATATGCTAGTTTTAACGATTTGCCTGCAAACAATCAACCTTACAGGTATGGTAAAGTGTCATTGTCAGGATCTCATGCGTTGAAACGAAACAACATTGTATGGTCGATTCCACAAGTTGGACACGCAATTGAAACCACAGTGTTGCAAGTGGACAGAAATCTTGGAAAGAGTGCTGCAAGTGGTAGCTGTCCATTATCTGTTCGAATTAGGAGGTTTCACTGGTTTACCCATTTCCTGCAGTCATACACGGCAACCAATAAATCCCATGCTATAGGGCCTTTATTAGTCTTTAAGAGTACTTTTTTCTCTGCAGGGTCAGTGTGAAGTACACCTCTGCATCTGCGGATCATTATGCATGGGGACTCCCGTCTCTTCTGTTTGTCGGCAAAAAAATAACGCGACCAAATTATTTCCGGTGACTGCTCCATGACCATACAATACCCACGAGAACGCGGCTCATGGCCATAGCATACATGATACTGCCCATAAATACCAGGGTATACAATACAATATACGCATTAATGACAGGCTAATTTGAAATTTGATTTTGAATTTATTTACCCGCTCATTCGATGTTCGAATTTGAATTTATCTACCCGCTCAACCGATGTTCTTAGCAGCTACTGCAAGGAGAACATGTTGTTTATAATCTACACAGAAAGTTTCTTCGGCATCTGCGTGTCTTTTTAAAGCACTCGGCACTCTGGTTTCTCAAATTTACGATAATAGCGGTTATGAATTCTAACGTTGTTCATGAGAAGGTGTTGAAGCTTCTGTGTGGAATCCAACGAATTCTAAGGCAGATAGCCAGACCGTCTATTGGTTGCCCAGGCGGATAGCGAGACCGTCTCGCCAGTGGAATCGATCTCGGGTCTGAGTCTTTTGATGTTGGAAGGCGTGTTGACTATCGTGATGGCGAATCCGGTTCGTTTGGCAAGCAGCGTTGCGAGCTCCAGGAAGGGGATTATGTGGCCTTGAGCCATGAACGGGAATATCACCAAATGGTGCTTCAACTCTTTGTTCGTGCTTCTGGTCAAATTCTCAGCGGGGGAAGGCGTGGCAAAGTCCATTGCAGATAGGAGATAGAGGAAGGAAAATAGAATCCGTCGGCTGTGCAGGCAGGTGGGAGAGCTTGCAGCTCCTGCTCAATTATTAAAATCCACAAACGCGACGGAGTGCCAGGAAAGAAATCATAGTTGAGCGAAACGGTAAGGTCGTCACCAGAGTTTGTGGTTGGGCAAATAACAGGTACCACACAGAGAGTAACAGCTCTCTCATCAACGCGGGCGGCAGAAGGCGTTTATTCAGTCGGTGGCCCCTCAGAGTTTCGTCGTCTCCTAGTATTGGATCTTGAGCCTGTAATCTGACGTTACACATTATTTTCTTTCTATTACACTTCAAACTTCTGGCTCTCACTTGAACTTATCCAGCAATAACCGGCATTTCAAGTTTGGTAAATTTTTAAGTCTTTTGGTGGACTAAAGCTTTTCTTCTCCGCTAATTTATGGGGATTATCATAATAATGCATTCATTCATGGTCCAGATTAACTTCCTTTATTATTCTTAACACTTATTTTATTTAATATAAAATAATAAATATGGAAGGTCATTTCTAGTAGAAAACTCTAACTTTCTTTATCATTCTTAACCATTTTTAATTATATAAAATATAAAAGTGTGGAAGCTCAATTGTAATAGAAGACGTTCTCTATGTTTATTGTTCCGAAGTCTTTTTAATATATATATATATATATATATATTTTTGTATTCATATTATTGTTATTTGTATTTTTAAGTTATTATTTTAATTTATAATAAAAAATTGCAATAACCTTAGGTGTCTTCTAATGGTTTTAATTCACATCACTAACTTTTTTTTATATCTAAATTATACAATTAAACTTTGTTTAAATTAATTTTTTATAAAGTTTGATTAAAAATTTACCATGTCATTTGTTAATTGACACTTATGAGGATTAACGAGAATGAGAAGACTACAAAACGTTACACATACACTTGTCATGGTAGTGGAAATGTGTATTTTGGAATAAGTTGTCGTGGTAGTGAAAATCTGTATTTTGGAATAAGATGATTATCAGTTTCAAAACATTGATAACCCGTGTCCAATTCCAAATAACAGAGGTCAGTTTCATTAGGGTGTCCATCAATTTCACCCCTTCATTATGTTTTATCTACTAGAGCTTATCTCAAACCCCAATCAATCAAAATCCAAATTCTCTTTGCTATTAAACAGCAGGGTATTTTTTCCATGTGAGAAATTTGAAAATATGAACACTCACTTTTGTAGAGTAAAAAAGATTATATGAAACCCGAATTAAAATATCATCAACCTATGATGATGAAAGCCTTTAATTTTTTCCCTAGATATTGCAAATGTCAATTTGAATAAAGTAAAGATACATATGCGATGCGATGTAAAATGTTCTAATAAAAGTAAAATAACTTTAGAATTTTTCTGCAATAAAGATGTACATATTGTGAAAAGTAATTTGAATCAATGAAAAATATAAAAACATGAATATAATCAATGAATATGAATATAAACAACTAACATGAATGGAGTTGTCTATAATGCGACTTTTTGAGATTCCGGTGACGGAATCCGGCGGAAGAAATTGAGATGAAATCATGATTTGTTGCAGTTAAAATTGTTTTTTAATTGCATATTCGGATTCAGCACCCTGAAAAACCCCTGGGAGGCTTTCATTGTGCAGAAACTAGTTATCAAACTTGGATTTCACTAAATTACTGCCGGATTTTCACCGGAAAAAATCGCCAGAGAGGCTTTCAAAAAGTCGCGTTAAAGACTACGGCAACATGAATATAATCAATAAATAGATATTGATGAATAAAAAAATATATATCATTAGTAAAATTTATTTTATTCATAAGTATTATGATACAAGCAGATTAATCCTTTTAATTTGTAAATTAAATACAAAATAGATATTTAAATATGAATTATAGCCCAAAACATAATATTAAAAAAACGGTAAAAAAGATCTAACACACTTTAAAAAAGATTAATATCTAAAATTAATATCTAATAAAAAAAAATTAGATTAGCTTTTACAATTATACGTTATATATATATATATATATATATATAAAATAACAAGTTCATTATTTAAATAGTTTTGAGCTTTTTTAGTCATTTTAAGACTAATACTAAGATGTTTTTTTTTTCACTATTGTTAGTTTTTAAAGCATCCAGAGCCCATCTAAAAAATTGTGCAGGTTATTAAGTAGAAATCAATTCCTCAGCTTCATTTTAATTTTATGTTATTAAATATTAAAATTATATATATATATATATATATATATATATATATGGGTTTTATAATTTTCAATGATTTAGATGCTATATTATTTAGGTTTATTTAGGTTTTTCCCTTATGTGTTTTTTATAAATTTAAGTTTTTATATTTTTATAATATTAATTTTTTATAATTTCATTTTATTTATGTTAATCTTAGGTTTTAACAAATATTAAAAAAAACGCTTTAGGTTTTAATACATATTATATAAAACAAAATATTATTAAAAATATGTTTATAATATAATTTATAAATAGTTTATTTTATATTTTTTATATTAATTTATAAATAATTTACAATTAGTATTTTATAATTTTATAATATTCATTATCATAAATAATAATATTTAAAACATTATTAGTAACAATATTATTAATAAAAATATTAATAATATCTTTAATACAATATTAATTATGTTTAAAAATAATCATGGTTTCTTGCAGAAGAATCAAATCTGGTTGGAGTCTATGAATGAGGCCTTTCAATGAGCGAGATTTATGCTCAGCCCCCAGTCCCTTAATATTGAAGGATAGAATAATCATCAAGGGGAACGAGAAACGGGCTCGTCCGCTCTAAGGACCCGAGAGTGTGAAGATGATGGGACGGAACCGTTCAAAGGTGTGTTCGAGTATAGACAAGACGACAACTTCTTAAATTTAACAGATTTCTTCTTCTGGGATTGTGATGGAGCAACCATAGGGGTTGAAGAAGATGAATTAGCCAAAGGAAATCAGGACAATGGTTCTAGAATGACAGAATCAGAGAATGACAGTGCCTCCAACTCTCAGTCCGGGGAAATAGGGGATGCGGGAGAAGAAGATATGAACTGGAGATTCAGAGCAGGAGGAATGGATGACCCAGGAAGAGGAGAAACCAAAGGGGATGTATGTTGAACCAGATTAGGATCTGAACTGGATAAGGGGATAGTGTCACCATTAGAACCATCAGAGTTAACAGTCGAATTCAAAAGTGGAGATGTAGGAGAGGGTACATATACAAAATTGTAACCAGGAGAGGATAGAATAGGAGAAGAGGATGTGTAAAAAATCACCATAAGGTTATCAACAGGTGTCTCGGCCCCACCTCCTCCCTCTAGGACCATGACTCGAGGAAGAGACCCTTCAGCAACCCCAAAAACATAGATTTCTAGTTCTTGCATCAGCTTTGGAGTTTGTTATCTTGATTCAGTACTTGGTTCATTTCATTGTCATCTTTTTCCATTACTCTAGTTCTACAATACGATCTCACTCATGTTCTCATTTCCTTCAGCACTTTCTTCATGCATCATGTGGGCAATTGATTCATGCTTTTCTAGTTTATGAAAATGTATCTTGTTGTATAGTTCTTGGAAGACACACATGTTTTAAGCACTGCAGGTACTTCAGGAGGAGGTCTAGACTTCATCACCAACATCCATCTCCCACCTCATCCACCTCAACCATCTCTTGTTCCACCATCACCCTCACTAGTTTTTTGTCCTTTTTTATTGAAATTTCCCTAAACACATTGAGTGAATCTAGCCATCTCTTCTCTTGGATATTGACTCATGAGTGTTCCTAGACCTTCTAACACCCTATCTCGTTCATCACACACCCTTTCCAAGCTTCCCAACACCTCCAACACCTCACAATTAGCTCTTAGTTGTATCCTGTAGGTTTCCTGTAATTCCTATAGGATCATCCTGTAGGTTTCTAGTACATCTTGTAGGTTTTCCTGAACCGACATGTTTTGAGGCCGAATTGATGGGGAACCTCTAGGAAGTCACAAAAGCCTCCTAGGACCCTTCCACACCATCCAACCACAACCTAAACCTTCTAGCCATCCTCAACCACCTCCCATCCACCTGTCACATCCACAAGAACAATTAAATTGCATGCTTGATTTTACCAAAGAAAACCAAAAAAAGTGAAAACAGATTTAGTTTGGTTTTCTTACTTACACATTAGTATGGTTTGATGCTCTTTACTTCTGTAACTTAGATAGCAGCATTAGGTTAGTGTTGATTTAGCAATTCTGCTTAACATAGATGTTTAAATGGTTAATTAGGATATGGTGTGATTTAGAATTACATGTTGTTTTCCTCATTACTGCAATAGAGTAGCTCCCTTAGAATAAATTTGCTCTTATTCCATCAAAGAATCAAGCTTCTTCTCACTCTATAGAAGTCTGGCATGGAACCCTTGGGGTCTCTCGCCAGATGAACAGTGACAACAGGCAGGACCTTCACTTTTACTTGTGCATATGGCACTGTCACCTCCAAGTTTGTACGAACCCTGGTTTGATAAGTAAAGCTGGTAGCCCAGGAGTTGTAGCATCCTTCCTGCAATACTGACGCTCATCAAGCAGCAACATTCTTCCACTCCTTACTCCCAAACTTCTTAGGCTTCAATTCTGGATGCAATGACCAGTAGTGTGCCTCATCGTGTCCTTCCTTCTTACAATGAGTGCATGAAGGTTTATCTTTATTCACAGTGTTTGTTTTCTTCTCCTTCCATTTAAGTTTCTTCTTGCCTTTATTCTTGCTTTCAATAGGTTTGGATGATTTCCCAACATCTTGGGTTACATTTTTATCTCTAGCTTTTAGATGAGTTGCTTGAACCGATACATCATTTAAGCTAGTTGGATTAAACATAAGTATGGTATGCCTCAAATAACTATAAAGACCACCTATGTATTTCAACAATGTCTCTGGTGATTCCAATGATATGCCTAATGTTAAAGCTTTCTTACGGAATTCCTGAGTATAACTTTGAACACTTTGACCTTTTAATTGACGTAGTGTTTGCCAACTCATCATTGCTTGTTGCATATAAGCCAAAGGATAAAATTGATTTTTAATAGCAGAAACAAATTCATTCCAAGTTGAAATGATTTTACCATGCTTTTGGAGATCTTCTTATGTCTTGCCTTCCCACCATACAAGTGCGGTTCCTCCAAGTCGAAGACTAGCAAGTTGGATCTTCTTCTTTTCTGAAACAACTTTTTTCACCTTGCAATACACTTCAATTTGTCTTATCCAATTATCAAGATTTTCAGCGTTAAGTTCTCCATCATAAATTGGCAAATCAAATTTTACATCTAATTTAATCAAAGAGGATTTTTTCTTTTTCTTCTTAGAAGGACTAGATTCATGAGAAGAAGAGGATGATGATGACGATGATGGTGAGGATGGAGGAGATGGTGGAGGAAGCATTCCTCCCTTTCCCTTATCTTCTTGATCTTTAGGTGATGAAGTGCCTTCAGATTTATTCTTCTTAAACTCGCGATACATCTCTTCCACCATTGCACGTATCGTCATGAAACTATCCAAGAATTGAGATTATGATCCAAGTGGAGTTTCTTCTGCCATCCTTCTTTGTGAAAAGACCCTTCCAATCTCTGGATTTGCCTCAACAAGCTCACCTTCACCTCGTCCAAACCTCAACCTAGTAAGCATTCGAATCTTCACACAAATTTGTCAAACCTTAAAAACCTTGTTGCTCTTACACCACTTGATCCGTTAATTAAAAAGGTATTATAGACTATTGGGTTGTGTTATTCTTTCCATGACTAGCCCACGTAGTGAACCGGGGGGTTAGAGGGTGGGCAGAGCCCCCCTCTACAGGGTCTGGGGCAGCGCCCCATGATTTTTTTTTTTTGACCCTATATTAGGTTGGGCGGACCTACCTATGGTTTTGTGCATGATTTTTGGTCCATATTTTTGGACGCGATGGTTTTTGGTCCATGGTATTGGATGCTTCGACATTTATAAATATGTATTGTAACATTGAAAGGAACATAATGAAGAATCAAGCTGGTAGTCCCGGTTTTGGGATCCAGGGGAAAAATCTCTGTGTATATGTCTTTTATGTGTTATGCTCTCGCATTGTTTATTTTCTATGTTTTAGAATTCGTATGTAGGTAATTTCTATATGGGGTTAAAACCTACATATACTATGTGTGAATTTGCTTATGTTACTTAGTGCAACGGATCGAAAATATTGCAAATAACATAAACACGTAAGCAATTTTAAAACACATCAACACAGCCAAATTTAATAAAGGAGTTCACCAGACTTTCTGGCTACGTCTCCTGGTCCCTTAGCTTCCAGTGCTAACCTCTTTATTTTGTCTTCAAAATGTCGTTACGGGTATGAGCTCGAAAACAAAGTCTCAAATGAGAAAATGGACCTCGCCACTGCATTCAACTTGAAATTTCGAGTCAAACGAGTATAAAATCGACCATATTTGGCCACTGTGACCTCCAAACCCCCTGGGATGGTCCAAAACCACCTTTGTCCCTGCAAAACCACCCTCTGTTTGGCAAAAACCACCTTGGCCTATGCAAAACCACCTCAGACTACGCACTAGTGGTATGGCGGGTTCAACACCTGCACTGTTTATTAAAAAATTAGTTCGACTTTGTTTCAAGCCCGAATTGTTGACATGATGGTTAGCAGAGGTGTGTTAAAGTGTTGCATATATATATATAATTTTGGAAGGTCGAGGGTTCGAAACCCCCGCCCGACCATTCCGCCATTGGATACGTTATACATTGGATATGCGATATATTACTCCGTTGTTCCGTTGGTTATACATGGTTTATATGGTATTAATATACCATATATGGTTGATATTTTCGGTGAATGTGGGATATATGCGATAACATTAAATCAAAGGTTCGATGGTCGTGGGGTTGACCCCGACTGTCCGACCTTTTTCCAACACCCTTATTCGATACACAATAAATGTAAACTCATCACTTCCGTTACCAAGGCCTGTGATAGCCCAACCGATGAGCTAATTCCAGTGAAGTCGTTGCCACTCTAGGAGGTCAGGGGTTCGATCCTCCCTGGTCCCCAAAATTTTGGAAATGAGGCCAAATTGGGCAAAATCTGGGCTGCCACGCATCAGCACTGGATTGGCCCATATGAACCAATCACAATTTGCCACGTCACCTCCTCTGCTGACATCATCCAGGACCCGTGGCTCATTCCCGGGTTGACACGTGTCCCTGTTGGCTCATTCCCACGTTGACACGTGTCCCTACTGACGTAGGCATTAACTTCGTTGACCGTTGACCGTTGACCTTTTACTTTTGACTTTTTTGCCCTAATTCTCCGTAAACTTTGACTGGCTCTAACTTCTCCATTTGGACTCGGATTTACGCACCGTTGGAATCGTATTGATGAGAACTTCCACTTGATCCCACTTTCATCTGCATTTAAAGACTTTGATATGGAGGAAAAACTAGATCCATTTTGGATCAATATTGGTGGCCACCCACCTATTCCACTTGGACCCCCACCATTATTTCTTTCAGTTTTTCAGTGTCCTTATTTGTAGCACAATTTACTATTTTTGGCAGTTTTTCGGGTCCTGAACTTCCGGAGCCGCTTTGAGGCCCTAAACGATGTTTTTTTGGAAAACTGGGACCAACATCGATCATAGGTTGATGTTGGTCATTCAAAAGTTGTATTCCTAGGATAGATCTTTCTAACGAGGTATTATGTGCGTCAAACGGAGATCGTATGCCAAAGGTATGACCCCGGGAAGTTGATGTACCAATTTACCCAGTCGGGGCCCATAGTTTGGTGCTTCATTTGCTATGGTTAGGTTTTTGGTTGTTTAAGGTTTTCCATTGTTTCTCAATAATAAATAGGCCTTTGAGCCTCATTTTAACACAGTTCAGAGGCATGTAGTCGCCACATCTCTTCTCAAAGATAAGCTACCATCGCTCGAGCATGTCTTATTTCCATTTGGTTTGTAAGCATATTTCAGTATTTGATATTAATGAAATGAAGTGTTATTTCTACTGCATCTTTGTATTTATGGTTATATTTGTAATTTTTGCATTCCTGTTTAAATTTGGATCAATGGTATCATAACGGTCTACACTTTCTCTGTTTTTTTCTTTCCATGTCCCCAACGAGGTCGAGATATAAGGAGTTAGGGCTCGATCTGGTTGAACCTTTGCAAGATCAACCTCGCAAACCCCAATGGCCGCCCATGGGGGAATAAAAGAAAGACGAGGGGGCAGAAGATCCTATCAAAATATTGCTTGAGGAGGCCCTCGAGAAACAAAGGAACGTGATGATGGATAACTTTGCCTAGATCCTTCAACGGTTGCCCACCGGTGGCGTATCCACATCCAGCAGCCACTCTGGAGGCTCCACTCCTTTTAAGGTACAAGTAAACTTTGGAATTCCCATATTTGAGGGTCAAATAGATGCAGACATCATAGATAAATGGTTAAATATGCTAGAAGGATATTTTTCTGTTCATGATTTTTCCAGCCGAAAAAAGATTACTTTTTTTCTTCTCAAAGTCGCCCCCCACGTCAAGGACTGGTGGGAAACCTACAGTGAGAAGTGGATGAAAGTAAGACCTCACTTTTTTCACTCGCACCCACTTGGAATTCGTTTTGGGATGCCATCAAGGAGGAGTACTACCCTGTCAGGAGCTATGAGGATATATACAAAAAGTGGATAACGTTGCGGCAGGGAAGGGACCAAGATGTGCCAGGTTTTACCAATGTTTTTCATACCCTTCGTACGAAGTTTGGTATCAAGGATTCTGAGAAACATTTGGTACTCAAGTACCACGACTTCCTACATAGGTACATCCAGAATGATATGGAGTTCCTAGACATCTCCTCGCTCGACACAACGTACCGATATGCCGTCAATATCGAGCAGAAGTTTAAATAGAAGAAGCGAGACTTTGGATCTGCGAATCCGAAGCAAGAGAAAGGTGCCCCCAAACCGCAGAACAAAGGACAAAGCCAAGGTGGGGTGGCCTAGGACAACCCTCCAAAGCCACAAGCAAAGAACAACACTGTGAAGCTGAAGAAGGACACAGGAAAATTGTGCGAGTTCCATAAGAGCTCCAATCACAACACAAGCGAGTGTCGGGCCAAGCAGTCACTGGTGGCCGAGCTGAAGGCTTCAGAATCAGTTGCATGTTCCGACTCTGAGTCAGAACGTGACAAGGGGAATGAGAAAGGGAAGCAGATTATCGATGCAGAGCCCAACACCGTCGTTGCCACCATGAAGATCCAAAAGGAGGAACCCGAAGATCCAGAGGAGGAGGAACGCCTCTTCCACTCCCAGATGTGGGTAAAGGATTCCTCGTTATAGTTCATTGTCGACAATGGGAGCCAAAAGAACCTCATTTTGGTAGAGGTCGTGAGGCAGCTGGGCTTACAGACCATAGTACTCCCACAACCATACACCATCGGGTGGCTTCACTAAGGACGGGATCTTCGCGTGATCTAGCAGTGTCGCCTTCCATACAACATCAAACCCTTCACGGATGAGGTATTATGTGACATTGCTCCCCTTGATGTTTGTGATGTATTATTAGACCAACCATACTTGTGGAAGTGACATGCTATGTATGAGTCAAGGCCTTGCGCTGTTATTGTTACTTTGGGAAATAAGTTTTACAGGATACCGGAGGTAGCACCACCTACCACCATCTCTTTAGTTACTGTAAAACAATGCAGTAAGCTCATTTCCAAAACCGAGAAATTTGTTTTCCTAATGATACGTCCTTAGGGAAAGAAGAAGACAGTGGCCACGACCTCCAGAAAATGCCCCTCCGCACGACAACAACAGATGGACAAGGTCATGGAAGAGTACGAGGACATCTTCACCTCCCCTATAAGGATGCCTCTGCACTGTCACGTCAAGCACTCCATCGATCTGACCCCAGGTGCGTCGTTGCCCAATGGACCAATCTATCGATGATCCGTTATGGAGAATGATGAAATCACGAGGCAGATTCAGGAGCTACTGCAAAAAGGTCACATTCGACCGAGTTCATCACCCTGTGGGAGCCCGATCATTTTGGTACAGAAGAAGGATGGGACTTGGAGACTATGTATTAGCTATCGAGCGCTGAACAAGATATTTGTACGAAATAGGTACCCGATCCCATGGATTGATGACCTTCTGGACCAACTCAAGGGGGAAAAATATTTCAACAAGATTGACTTGAAGTCTGGATATCACTAGGTACTAATCGAACCCTCTGATGTGTGGAAAACTGCCTTCAAAGCCAACGAGGGCCTTTTCGAATGGTTGGTTATGCCTTTTAGGTTGACGAATGCTCCTCCAACCTTCATGAGGCTGATGGATGACATCTTGCGGTCATTCACCAACTCCTTTATAGTGGTATACTTGGATGACATCCTGATCTTCAGTCGGAGTTGGGAAGAGCACTTACACCACATTCGACAGGTTCTCCAAACACTACGGCAACACAAGCTGTTTGCCAATTTGGAGAAATGTACTTTTGGCATGACCCAGGTTCAGTATTTGGGATACATTATTTATGAACGAGGGGTGCATGTGGATCTAGCCAAGATCCAAGTCATTCGTGATTGGCCAGCCCCAACCACTCTGACATAGCTCCGCAACTTTCTGTGTCTTGCCAATTTCTACCGCAGGTTCATGTTGGGATTCTCTCATATCACTTGGCCCTTGAGTCAAGTCACCAAGGGAGGAACGAAACCAAAATTCTTTTGGTCTGAATCTCAATAAAAGGCATTCACAGACTTGAAACATCGCCTCTTCTCTGCACCAGTGCTCACTTTACTAGACTTGCAACAACCATTTTAAATCGCGACAGATGCCTTTGACTATGCTATTGGGGTAGTCGTTACTCAACGAGGGCATCCAGTGGCATATCACAGTGAGACACTTTCAGTCATAGTCTAGAAGTATCCCACTTATGAGAAACAGGTGTATTCCATTGTGCAAGCCTGCCGACAATGGAAGCATTACATTTTGGGGAAGGAAAATATCATCCACACAGACCAGCGACCCCTGCAATTCATACAAACGCAAGGGAAGTTGCAGAATGATCGTCATTTGAAGTGGTCCCCATACCTGCAACAGTTCCATTTGAATATCAATTATAAGAAGGGCAACACCAATAATATTGCAGACTGGCTCAATCGACCACCGATCATGGCATTAACCAACGTGCTCGACTCTTGTGGGCATGAGACTTCTGATTGGCCACTTCTCTACAAAAGCGACACAAAATTCGGCCACACATACCAGATGCTCTTGAAGGGTCAACAAATTCCATATTTTCACCTCCAAGATGCCCTATTATGCCACCTGGGACACCTTTATGTTCCTTCAAGCGAGCGAGCCAAGCTGATTTGGGAAGCGCACTATAGTCAGGCCGTTGGGCATTTCGGGGTTGAGAAAACGGTAGCAGTATTTCAAAAGTATTTCTATTGGCCGAATCTTCGATAGGATGTCAGGAAGTACATCAGATCTTGCACTGCCTCCTCCATTTCCAAACCGACCATCAAGAAGCAAGGCCTCTATACTTTGCTGCCTACTACAAGTCGACCTTGGGAATCCATCTCCATGGATTACATGTTGGTCCTTCCTTCTACTAAGCATGGCAATGACTGTGTTTTTGTGGTCGTCGACAGATTCTCGAAGATGACCACTATGGCGACCTGTAAGAAGAATATCACAGCAGAAGCCACTACTAAACTCTTCTTTGAACGAGTATGGGTACACTTTGGATCCCATAGTCTATCATCTCAGATCGGGACAATAGGTTCCTTAGTACATTTTGGTCCAGTCCCTGGTCGATGGTGGACACCAAGCTCACTAAGTCCACAACTTTCCATCCCCAAACTGGTGACCAGACAAAGGTCTTCAACATGATGATCGTACACATTATGTGCATGTACAACTCAAAGCATCCACGCACATGGGATGAGAGCCTCCCCTATGTCCAGCACAGCTATAACCGGGCTCTCCATAGTTCGACTGGCCACAACCCTTTTTAGGTGGGCTTCGAATTCCAGCCACTATGTCCCATTGATGCGGCCATACCATTTGCAGCTACTTAGGTAGATTCGGCTCATGTCCAGTCGGAAGCCGATAAGGCAAACAACTTCATTGAGCACATCCAACATATTTGCTAGCAGGTCCATGACATTCTGGAGAAATCAAATACCATGTACAAGTAGCGACATGATCAACATCGGGTTCCGTACAAGTTTTTGGTGGGCGACAAAGTCTGGTTGCATTTGCAGAAGGATGGCCTTATTTATGTTTTTTTCAAAAGATATTATTTGTTTATCATAATAACTATTATAAAAATATAAATTATTTATAAACTATTTTAAAAGTTTATTAATAATATTATAAATCTAAGGCATTAATATTATAAATTTTTGGGATTAATATTATATGTCTAAGGGATTAACATTATAAATGTAAAGGATCAAATCTTTGGGTTTTCATATTAATCGCTTAGGTTTATAGTATTAATCTCTTAGTTTTATAATATTAATCAAATAAAAAATGCGTTTTACTAATATTTAATATTTATAATATTAGATATCTATATCTATATATATATATACAAACTACTAATATAATTAATATTAGTGTTACAATTTAAATATTATTAATGATTTTAATGTTATTATGTTAATAATATTAAATATTAGTAATTTTAAAAAAATAGTATTGTATTAAATATGTTTAAAACATGTATTAACCAAAAATTAAAACATGATTAAAGCGATTAAACATGAGTATAAATTAAAATTGTATTAAATATGATTAAAACATATATTAAACATGATTAGAACATGTTCAAAATTAATATTCTATACATGATTATTTTTAAATATAATTAATATTGTATTAAAGATATTATTAATATTTTTTATTAATAATATTATTACTAATAATGTTTTAAATATTATTATTTATGATAATGAATATTATAAAATTATGAAATACTAATTGTAAATTATTTATAAATTAATATAAAAAATATAAAATAAACTATTTATAAATTATATTATAAACATATTTTTAATAATATTTTGTTTTATATAATATGTATTAAAACCTAAAGCGTTTTTTTTAATATTTGTTAAAACCTAAGATTAACTTAAATAAAATGAAATTATAAAAAACTAATATTATAAAAATATAAAAACTTAAATTTATAAAAAACAGGTAAGGGAAAAACCTAAATAATATAGGATCTAAATCATTGAAAATTATAAAACCTATATATAGATATATATATATTATTTTAATATTTAATAAGGAATTGATTTCTACTTAATAACCTGCACAATTTTTTTAGACGGACTCTAGATGCTTTAAAAACTAACAATAGTGAAAAAAGAAAAACATCTTAGTATTAGTCTTAAAATGACTAAGAAAGCTCAACACTATTTAAATAATGAACTTGTTATTATATATATATATATATATATATATATATATATATATAAAACATAGAATTGTAAAAGCTAATCTAATTTTTTTTATTAGATATTAATTTTTTTTTAAAGTGTGTTAGATTTTTTTTACAGTTTTTTTAATATTATGTTTTGGGCTATAATTTATATTTAAATATCTATTTTGTATTTAATTTACAAATTAAAAGGATTAATTTGCTTGTATCATAATACTCATGAATAAAATAAATTTTACTAATGATATATTTTTTTTATTAGTCAATATCTATTTATTGATTATATTCATGTTAGTTGTTTATATTCATATTCATTGATTATATTCATGTTTTTATATTTTTCATTGATTCAAATTACTTTTCACAATATGTACATCTTTATTGCAGAAAAATTCTAAAGTTATTTTACTTTTATTAGAACATTTTATATCGCATTGTATATGTATCTTTACTTTATGCAAATTGACATTTGCAATATCTAGGGAAAAAATTAAAGGTTTTCATCATCATAGGTTGATGATATTTTAATTCAGGGTTTCATATAATCTTTTTTACTCTACAAAAGTGAGTGTTCATATTTTCAAATTTCTCACATGGAAAAAATACCTTGCTGTTTAATAGCAAAGAGAATTTGGATTTTGATTGATTGGGGTTTGAGCTAAGCTCTAGTAGATAAAACATAATGAAGGGGTGAAATTGATGGACACGCTAATGAAACTGACCTCTGTTATTTGGAATTGGACACGGGTTATCAATGTTTTGAAACTGATAATCATCTTATTCCAAAATACACATTTTCACTACCACGACAACTTATTCCAAAATACACATTTCCACTACCATGACAAGTGTATGTGTAACGTTTTGTAGTCTTCTCATTCTCGTTAATCCTCATAAGTGTCAATTAACAAATGGCATGGTAAATTTTTAATCAAACTTTATAAAAAATTAATTTAAACAAAGTTTAATCATATAATTTAGATATAAAAAAAATTGGTGATGTGAATTAAAACCATTAGAAGACACCTAAAGTTATTGCAATTTTTTATTATAAATTAAAATAATAACTTAAAATTACAAATAACAATAATATAAATACATATATATATATATATATATATATATTAAAAAGAGTTTAGAACAATAAACATAGAGAACGTCTTCTATTACAATTGAGCTTCCACACTTTTATATTTTGTATAATTAAAAATGGTTAAGAATGATAAAGAAAGTTAGAGTTTTCTACTAGAAATGACCTTCCATATTTATTATTTTATATTAAATAAAATAAGTGTTAAGAATAATAAAGAAAGTTAATCTGGACCATGAATGAATGCATTATTATGATAATCCCCATAAATTAGCGGAGAAGAAAAGCTTTAGTCCACCAAAAGACTTAAAAATTTACCAAACTTGAAATGTCGGTTATTGCTGGATAATTTCAAGTGAGAGCCAGAAGTTTGAAGTGTAATAGAAAGAAAATAATGTGTAACGTAAGACTACAGGCTCAAGATCCAATACTAGGAGACGACGAAACTCTGAGGGGCCACCGACTGAATAAACGCCTTCTGCCGCCCGCGTTGATGAGAGAGCTGTTACTCTCTGTGTGGTACCTGTTATTTGCCCAACCACAAACTCTGGTGACGACCTTACCGTTTCGCTCAACTATGATTTCTTTCCTGGCACTCCGTCGCGTTTGTGGATTTTAATAATTGAGCAGGAGCTGCAAGCTCTCCCACCTGCCTGCACAGCCGACGGATTCTATTTTCCTTCCTCTATCTCCTACCTGCAATGGACTTTGCCACGCCTTCCCCTGCTGAGAATTTGACCAGAAGCACGAACAGAGAGTTGAAGCACCATTTGGTGATGTTCCCGTTCATGGCTCAAGGCCACATAATCCCCTTCCTGGAGCTCGCAACGCTGCTTGCCAAACGAACCGGATTCGCCATCACGATAGTCAACACGCCTTTCAACATCAAAAGACTCAGACCCGAGATCGATTCCACTGGCGAGACGGTCTGGCTATCCGCCTGGGCAACCAATAGACGGTCTGGCTATCCGCCTTAGAATTCGTTGGAGTCCACACAGAAGCTTCAACACCTTCTCATGAACAGCGTTAGAATTCATAACCGCTATTATCGTAAAAATGAGAAACCAGAGTGCCGAGTGCTTTAAAAAGACACGCAGATGCCGAAGAAACTTTCTGTGTAGATTATAAACAACATGTTCTCCTTGCAGTAGCTGCTAAGAACATCGGTTGAGCGGGTAGATAAATTCAAATTCGAACATCGAATGAGCGGGTAAATAAATTCAAAATCAAATTTCAAATTAACCTGTCATTAATGCGAATATTGTATTGTATACCTTGGTATTTATGGGCAGTATCATGTATGCTATAGCCATGAGCCGTGTTCTCGTGGGTATTGTATGGTCATGGAGCAGTCACCGGAAATAATTTGGTCGCGTTATTTTTTTGCCAACAAACAAAAAAACGGAAGTCCACATGCATAATATTCCACAGATGCAGAGGTGTACTTCAAACTGACCCTGCAGAGAAAACAATACTCTTAAAGACTAATAAAAGCCCTATAGCATGGGATTTATTGGTTGCCGTCATACACAGAGCAGAAGGCCTGCAAGCAAGTGACTACCAACAGTATCACTGCAAGCAAGTGACTACCAACAGCTGTTAGAAATTCTTCAATTTCAACAATGATTCTTCTATATGCGGAATAACTTAAAAGAATCATTAAATCTTTATGCCCAGGGATACGAGTTACCTCCAGCCATTGGTGATGTATTGATGCAGGCCACAGTCCACAAGCTTCTTCTTCAGCACTCCAGCTTCTGTCCAAGCAAAAGGAAAAGAACACAAAATTCTGAAGGCACTTCCGAGCTCTGCTATCTCAGCTAGATGGTGTAGAACTGAAGGGGGTTGAGATAGGAGCTTGGGGACCAAACAGATGAACATATAGCTAAGCTTCCATCAAGCTTCTAAATGCTATGTGTTAGAAAAACCACAAATCAAGGGAGAGATGAGATCAAAGTAATGGACCACTTTAGTAGCTCCCAATTATTAATTTAGTAATTGCAGTTGATTTTCTTAACTTAAGGAAACTACTGCAGTTGGTTTCCATAAGTTAAGAAAAGCTGCAACTCCATAAATCAAGGTAGCTTTTGTGTTAAATTAATGGAGCTTAACATTCTCCCACTTGGTCCATACTTCCAAACTTAATGTCTCAACTTAAAAACCATTGATAATCTGTATTAAGTAATAGATACATGAATCATGGCGATAAGTCCTCTAATGACGAGTATTACCTTCCATGTATTACTATGCATTTATTCTTATTATAATTTATGTGGCAACAATTTCTTAATGAATAAACCCTATGTTTATTCTTGGTCCTTCTTAAATGAATTTTCTCAAATCAACTTAAGGTGCACATAATATGAGAAAAAACATCACAATAATTAAGAATTTCATTAACATTGTCCATACAATGAAAAAACTGCATAATGGAACCAAGTCCCATATTCAATACATGATCCTTGAAATTAACTGTGGCATGCCCTTAATCAAAGGATCATTGATCATTAACTCAGTGCTAACGTGCTCAATGACCACTTTATTTTCTTTAACGCGTTCCCTTATAGCTAAAAACTTAATGTCGATGTGTTTATTTCGACTCCCACTTTTTTAGCCATAAAACCAGCAGCTGAATTATCACAATATATTCTCAATGGCTTAGATATAGAATCCATAATTCTAAGCCCAGAAATGAAATTCTTAAGCCATACACCATGTAAAGCAGCCTCAAACAGGATATACATAAGCATGTAGTCTTTGGTCCCTTGAAGGTACCTCATTACTTTCTTTGCAGCTCTCCAGTGGTCTAAACCTGGATCACTCTGACATCGTCCCAACATTCCTACATTAGGCTTCCGACAGCAGAAGCATATGGAATGTTCTTCATTTGTTCCATTTCTAAGTCGTTCTTCGGGCATTGGTTCAAATTGAACCTATCACCCTTCACAATGGGAGCTACACTTGGTGAACAATCCTTCATCTGAAATATCTCAAAAATTTTATTAATATAGGTTTCCTGGGACAGACCCAAGATGCCTCGAAATCTGTCTCTATGGATCTTAATGCCAATGACATAAGATGCCTCACCTATATCCTTCATATCAAAAAATTTAGAGAGGAATTGTTTCACCTCATGTAGAAAACCCTTATCATTGGTTGCTAGCAAAAGGTCATCCACATATAAAACAAGAAAACAAATTTTACTCCCACTAACCTTCAGGTATATACATTGATCCATAATGTTTTCTACAAAACCAAAAGAAGAAATTACATTATGGAATTTCAAATACCATTGGGAGGATGCTTGTTTTAAACCATACAATGACTTCTTGAGCTTGCAAACCAATTGCTCACCATGACTAGAGGGGAATCAATGAAGATGTGTTATTCATGAAGAAGTGTTATCAATCATTATCTTTTAGTGCCAGTGTGAACATGCATTGAATCATATGTGACATTGTTTTGCAGCAAAGACCATTAGACAAAATACCATTCCCAACATAATCAGATTTATAGAATAGACTGAAAGATTTTTTTCTGAAAATTTTAAGGAATATCCAAAAGGTACAAGCCTTGAAACTGAGATCAAGTTTCTAGAAAAACTTGGAACATAACAGGTCTTTTCTAACTCCAAAACAAAGCCACTACTTAAAGTTAAATAACATGTTCCTATAGCTTCCACATGCGAGCCCATCTTGTTTCCTGATAAGATGCTTTGCTCACTTCCCACTGGCTTCCTTTGGTTTTGCAAACCTTTGCAAGGAATTCGAAATGTGAATTGTTGATCCAGAATCAATTCACCATGTGTTAATATTAACATTAACCATATCAGATTCACAACAAACAAACGAGATTACTTCCTCAAGTTCGGGAATGTCAGAACGAATTTCAGAGAAATTTGCAGGTTGTACTACTGCATCAAAATAAAGAATCACATGCTTATGTTGAGGCTTAATAAACTTTCATGTTTTACCAATGTAAAACATGCTAAAAAGAATTGAATCAAATGACATGAAAATTGCCTGTGGGCTAAATTTTCAATTCAAACAGATTCAATAAAACTTTATGAACTTTCACGTTTTACCAATGTAAAACATGCTAAAAAGAATTGAATCAAATGACATGAAAATTGCCTGTGGGCTAAATTTTCAATTCAAGCAGATTCAATAAAACTTTTATGAACTTTCATGTTTTACCAATGTAAAACATGCTAAAAAAGAATTGAATCAAATGACATAAAAATTGCCTGTGGGCTAAATTTTTAATTCAAACAGATTCAATAAAACTTTATGAACTTTCATGTTTTACCAATGTAAAATATGCTAAAAAGAATTGAATCAAATGACATGAAAATTGCCTGTGGGCTAAATTTTCAATTCAAACAGATTCAATAAAACTTTATGAACTTTCATGTTTTACCAATGTAAAACATGCTAAAAAGAATTGAATCAAATGACATGAAAATTGCCTGTGGGCTAAATTTTCAATTCAAACAGATTCAATAAAACTTTATGAACTTTCATGTTTTACCAATGTAAAACATGCTAAAAAGAATTGAATCAAATGACATGAAAATTGCCTGTGGGCTAAATTTTCAATTCAAACAGATTCAATAAAACTTTATGAACTTTCATGTTTTACCAATGTAAAACATGCTAAAAAGAATTGAATCAAATGACATGAAAATTGCTTGTGGGCTAAATTTTCAATTCAAACAGATTCAATAAAACTTTATGAACTTTCATGTTTTACCAATGTAAAACATGCTAAAAAGAATTGAATCAAATGACATGAAAATTGCCTGTGGGCTAAATTTTCAATTCAAGCAGATTCAATAAAACTTTATGATAAAACTTATTAATTCATAACTCCTGTGGGTAGGTTATGAAATTTTATCCTAATTAATCACATAAATATAATAAAAATTCCTGTGGGATAAAATTTATTATATTCAGTGTAATTAATTACAATTTAATGTCTAAATAATCTTTATGTGATCTTGCCAATCAATATATAATTTTATTTAATTAAAGATGTTGTGGCTATTCTCTAATTAATTAAAATCATATGGATCACTAGACATTATTTTGTTGCATAAACAAAACTTAACCAGAGAGAAAAATAATGTTTACTGAAAGGAGTAAGTCAAAATGACATTTTAATAAACTCCATAAAACTGTAATAATTCTCCAGCAAAATCAAAAGCAGTCAGCATTACCGAAAATGACTACAAATTGATTGTTCAATTTATAAACTAAACCCGGAGTTTATAAAACAACATAATAGACCAGCAAACAAGCTATTTTGCTCACAAGATAAATGGAATTAAAATCAAATTTACATTCCTTAGTCTAACTGTCCCATAATTTATTTAAGACTGATTCTTAAATTAATTACAAAATGGGCTCTAAAAAGTTATAAATTATTTCTTTAAATAATTTGCAAAAACTGCAAGTTTGAAATAATTTGAAACAAAAGACTAAACCATTTCAAATATTGAAATATTGAAATATTTAAGAATGCATAAACTATTTCCTTTAACATGACTTTTATCAAAAAGAATAGACTTCACAAACATTTCATGTTCATGCCCGAAACCTTGGTAAGAGCCTTTATGTCATGAATATTCTTGAATGAATCAAGTCATATGTTGACCTTTCCATTTACTTTAAATATACATTTATAAAATCATCTAAAGTTATATAACCAAAATATATAACCAAAGTTATAACCAAAATATATATAACCAAACGAGACAAACCATACAATATGGTATATCATCAAAAGTAATGCCATGTGTTATAAAACGACTTTTTAACAATAATCCAACATAAAAGGTCGTAATCCAACTACCACATGACAATTTACCAGGTTCCCATTCTCGGATATAATATAAAAATATTATGCAGCAGAAATATTCTAATAAATTTTGATGAACGCAGTAAATAAAACAATAGTGAAGGCTGCTAGGCCACATGGATCTACGTCCAACTATTGTCCTTATTATAACCTAGTCGCCAGGTCGCATCAAAGTTTTGAGAAATAGAATAATCTTGAACTTGAAAAACTGACTGACTTATGTGCTTCTTTAAATTATAAAACAACTTTCCATTGCCTATGTTATCATGAAATGAAAGCCATAAATAAACGCAAGACAAAAGGGTTTCATAATTAATTTCGGTCACAAAATGCCCTATTTTTTGTCAGCGCGGATCTGAAAGCACATTTCGATTTTGTATATTCCCAAACCCCTACAAAAAGAGCGCAAGGATTACTCTTGTATATACACTTTATATTACGATTAAGTTCCTGAATTATAAAGATATGAAATCGTAATTATACTTAAGCTCAAGCTTAAGATCCTGAATTATAAAGATATAAAATACGTAATTATACTTTAATTATACGTAATATCTTTATATAAAATCGTAATTACAAGTATAGTAATTATACTTAAGCTCAAGCTTAAGATCCTGAATTATAAAGATATAAAATACGTAATTATACTTTAATTATACGTAATATCTTTATATAAAATCGTAATTACAAGTATATCTTTGAAACCATCATAATAAAAAAAATGGTTTTTCCATCTTATGAAAAGAAGATTATCTTTCCATCTTGTTTATCGGATTTATGTATTTTATTCAACTCAATGAGATTCAATCTTTCCAAAATTGTCTATAATCCTTTGTATTCATTTGTAAAGATGGAAAGGCAGCAATGTAAGCAAAATATACCTTGACATTCAGCGTGAAAGTGCTTAGCGTTACAGGTCAATGAATCATCTTATCGGTGAAAATGGGCTTGAAGAGAATGAATCCACCAATTCGAATAACAGCTTCAAACAGAGATGCCCAGTGATAAATAAAATCCATATGGAAAGGAAGCATCCAAATTATCAGTAGGGGCCTAGATGCCGTGTAATCTTCCAAAATGGTGGCCACTGTATGGTGATATGTGATTAACTGAGGAAGTATTGAGAATTAGATATTAGGGTGGGGCTTTTGCCTTCCACGTGGGTAAGTGCAACCCGCACATCTACGTGTAGCGAAATTTGTCCGTTCCCGACCATTATTTCTATAATCGATCTAAACGATCCTGGGCTCCAGCCATTGAACGTAAAATTTTGGCTTGTTTTGTTTTCAATTTGATGTAGGTTCAAGGATTTAAGCATTTTCGAAAAAAAAATGCCTAAATTATAAAAACAACCAGATAGGAATACTGTTTATCACTTAACAATGGAGTTGAAAAGAATAAAAGAGCCCACTGTGAAGGTCTTTACGGAATTTCAGAGACACTGAGTAACTGTGACCGGAAAAAAAAAATTGTGAAACGTTTAGCACGATAGCAAATTTGTTTGACAGAGTCGTTTTATGGTCATGAAAGATTAAAATGTTTTCTTTTTGCCCATCACATGCAAAGACATTTGTTCTCGGGGTTTTTCCATGCAAAACACGGGTTTCTAAATAGCACAAAGCCGGAACCCCAAAAATAAGAATTCGTTTCTTGGCCAACACACAGCAAGGCAGAGGTAAAAGGGCTCTGATACCAACTGTTAGAAATTCTTCAATTTCAACAATGATTCTTCTATATGCGGAATAACTTAAAAGAATCATTAAATCTTAATGCCCAGGGATACGAGTTACCTCCAGCCATTGGTGATGTATTGATGCAGGCCACAGTCCACAAGCTTCTTCTTCAGCACTCCAGCTTCTGTCCAAGCAAAAGGAAAAGAACACAAAATTCTGAAGGCACTTCCGAGCTCTGCTATCTCAGCTAGATGGTGTAGAACTGAAGGGGGTTGAGATAGGAGCTTGGGGACCAAACAGATGAACATATAGCTAAGCTTCCATCAAGCTTCTAAATGCTATGTGTTAGAAAAACCACAAATCAAGGCAGAGATGAGATCAAAGTAATGGACCACTTTAGTAGCTCCCAATTATTAATTTAGTAATTGCAGTTGATTTTCTTAACTTAAGGAAACTACTGCAGTTGGTTTCCATAAGTTAAGAAAAGCTGCAACTCCATAAATCAAGGTAACTTTTGTGTTAAATTAATGGAGCTTAACAACAGTACCACTGCAGCTACGAGAGACAGGATTTTCCATGACCTGTATATGTGTTCCTTTACAAACTTGATCACCACAACTTTCCACTTTCCATTATAATATGTATTAATATCCTCTATAACCTTGTCTAGAAATTCAACTTTTGTGAGATGAACGCACCTACCCATGCTATTCCAAAGGCTCACGACCTCTCCGTCACTCTGGAAATGGTTGGAAATGATTCCGCTCTCTCTCAACCATCTCACATCTTCTTCGCTGTCGATCATCCCTTTCAACAACATGGTGTATCGTGTGAAAACCGTGGTACCGGAGGCCATGGAAGCTTCAAAAGCCACTAGATTTCTCAGGATTACCTCTGTGTTGCTGTCCAGTTTTATTTTGGGGAGGTAAAGCGTGGCAGTCTTCTGATCAAATTGTATTGTGGTGAGGTCTCCATTGGTAGGAACCAATTTAACTCCCGTAGAGTATAAATCGCCCACGGCCGGAATGGCCAGTTCGTCTCGGGTGGGCGGTATGATCTTAGCGGCGGATTCTCTTCCCTCTCCCTTTTTCTCCTCGGATTTGACACGAAGTGACAGAATTCTTTTAAACGCAATCCGAACAGGAAGGTTCAGCGATCGCCGCTGCAACTGCCTGAGAAATCGAATGGGGCGAAAGTTTAAAGAGGAGATCGCCTTCCATAGCAAATTGAAGGGTTCTGTAACGATTGACATGCCTGCTGTGTCAGGTGACTCGTGTTCTTCCTGGTCATTTGGATCTGGATTTTGATTGCTGGAAACGCTCGGGACGATAGTGTAGTACAGCACCTCCAGTATATGCCCTCTCTCGTTTCTACTGAGCTTCGAATCCTGGGGCAACTTGAAGGTGAAAGGCGATAATTCTTGGCAAACAAGCCTCAGCAGGTTTTCAAGCCTCTCCTCTGCCTTGGCTCTAGAATCCAACTGCAACTCCAAAAGCTTTTGCAATAGAAAGAGCGGCAACTGATTTTCGAGCATCATGACATCTCTGAGAACAGAGTTGTGGGCAGCGCTGGTTCCACTCGGATCTAAGATCCGCCCCAGAGGCCTGACGTCCGCGTCTGAGCATTTGTCGACGTTTCTGACATAAAACTGTAAACATTCAAGAAGGAAGGCGGCGTCCAGAGCCATGAGCCATGCCAAGGTCTCATCCTTATAGTCGATGAATTTGTGATAGCAGCTTCGGATTTGCCAGTCGAGCTTCTGAAACTCCTCCACAACTACGGCCTCAAACTTGCGTCCGTTGATTCTTTTCTGAAATTGACGAACAATTGTCAGTTTGTAGCGCTCCAGGTCATAGAGTTCCGATTTCCAGTGGTGATAGGGACCGATGGAAACGGTTTGAGGAGTGAACGCTTCGGGCTTCAGTGCCAATAATTCTCTCGGCACACTGAACATTGACGCACACAGCTCCTCTGGTTCTTCTTGTGATACATCGAGACTTTCCTTAATTTGAAAAACCCAACCAGTCTCATCGATCTTCATTTGTACGGCGTTGGTGTTAGATTCCATATTCAAGGGGCTAAGGTTGGAGAGAAGGATCCAGATCGAAATAATATTAAAACAACAATAAATGTGCCAGGACGCAGCTTTATATGAAGCTATTGCGGATTTCCTGAATATTCCAGGGATCCGCAATCGATTTAAGCTCAGGGCCATTTCTTATCATGATGTATTTATCACAGGCGTCAAAATATCCTATAAAGATTAATAAAAGGCTGTATAGTTAGGGTTCTATGAGACTTAATTACTGAATTTTTGAAAGGTATTAGCTAACCACTATAAATAATGGTCGAGTAATTCTTGTACTTCAATATTTTTGGTAAAATAATAATTATAAATAATGGTGGAGTAATTTTTATATTTTCTATTTTATGTAATTTTTAATATTTTTTTAGTAAAATATTAAGAGTAATTTGAGCTTGTATTGTTAAAAGTTAAAATAAAAATTGTAAAAATTATTTATATAAAAATTAATATTCTTATAAACCATTACCAAAAACATTTTCTTATAAGTTAAAAATTATTTATATAAAAATTAATATTCTTATAAACCATTACCAAAAACATTTTCTTATAAGTTAGTTATAAATTAGTTTTGTTGACTAAAATATAATTTTATTATTATAATATATTATAAATTAGTTTTATTAACTAAAACATAATTTTATTATTATAATATATTGAAAATGAATAGTGAAAAATTAAAAACTATATCAATGACAACGTCATCTCTACCATTCAACGATGACATACAATCTTTACCTGAAAACCCTCTAAATCAATGACAACATCATCTCTACCATTCAACGGTGACATGCAATCTTTACGTTAAAACCCTCCCAGAAAGGAATGGATCTTTACGTTAAAACCCCTGCGCCTAAACGATGCCCCAACCTTATTTTTCCTGGTTGGACGCAGATGGCAACGGAGGGTTCTACACTGTACGGTCCAGTTCGTCTTGGTTGTGCGCTACGGATTCTGGGGTAGCCCCCTCACTTCCAGCGGTTCTGAGTTGGAAGCTTCCAGTTATGAAACTGTAGTTCCGTCTCTAGTTTACTGTAGCAACTACGTACTGTATATATTTTGGTTTAACCTTATTTATGACTCTGCTGAAGGCATATGTTGGATATCCGGCTCATTTGGTATTGTTTGGACCGATATAGCCTTGCGGCTGTTAAAATCAATTCAACTCTTTGTTTATTACTATTGTTATTTACATGTATCCATTTTAACTTAAAGATTTGAATGAATAGGGAAGTGCGTGCACTACCCAAATTTTGTGTTTTTTAATTCTCTGTTCTGAAATGTGCTCACAATGAATAGAGAAGTTGCACACTACCTGTTGAGATTGCAACAAGATGATGGAGCTTAGTGAAAAGAGTCGCCTTCACTAAGTGGGCCCGCAGGCTATTTTTGGCGCAAGTCTATTTTTAGACTATGTCTATTTTTAGACATATGGATCATGTCTATGTTTATGGATGATTGATCAAGTTGGGAAAATAGATGGACTTCTATTTTTGATGAAAGTGTGAGTGATCAAGTCTATTTTTAGACTGGCTGTCAAAAATAGAAAAGTCAAATATTATTATCTCACAATAATATTTGGACTATAAACTTAATCTTATTCTCTTGGAGCACTTCAGTTTGAGCTACGGAAGTGGCACATGCAGCTGTCAGAAGGAAATTCGTTTTTCTTATGAGTCAGTTGAGTTGTTGCATGCATGACTTCAGTTAGAACTCAAGTGAGTTGAGTTTAGTGGACTGGAGGTACAGTTGATGGAGTTGTGTTCAGTTTAACTTAGTTAAACTGGTTGTAGTTAGTCTAACTGCAGATAGACTAATGATGAGTTGTTAAACTAATTATTAACTCATAATACAACTAAAGAATACATCAGTTAACTCAGTTGCATGTCAGTGCATGTTCAGTTCAACAGGGACAGGTGGTAGAGAATCAGATTGCTATCAGTTGTGACTATAGTTGTGCACCAGATCTTGCACAATCAAATGATTGAGTATGCCAATGAGTTTGCTCACGTATTTGGCCCGCATTTTAGCCTTTGCTCACGTCCACAAAGAGTGAGTGACTATTTTGCAGGTGAAAATCGAGTTTGGGAAGCAATTCTCATCAGTTCTTGAGCAGGTATTGAGCAGTGGAGGCAGGCAAGCAGTGGAAGAGATTTGGAGATCAGATCTGAGCTGTATTGTGTGTAACAGAGATGGAGATACTTGTGAGAAGTATTATGCTGTGTAATGTTACATGACTCAATCATTAATATACAGATAGTGTGGGGTTTTTAGCGAGATGCTTTCCCCGTGATACATACTGTGTTAATGTGTGAATGCTCTTGATGTTTTATTGTTATTGATGCTGCTATATTCTTGATCAACGTAGAGGAGCTTATGTATTGTGTATGTTTTCCGCATTAGTACATGATCAGGATAATCTCCATTGAATATGTGTTAAATTATTCAAAATTTCTACATGGTATCAGAGCTAGATAATTGTAGAAAAAGTTTCTACATGGTATCGGAGCAGCTTGATTTGTAGAAGAGATTTTTACAGGATATCAAGCGAGGGTTGATCGGAAGCAGTTGAGTTGGTTGCTGGTGGAATTCGAATTTGCAGCAGTGTTTTCTTGGTGACAACGCAGCAATGTCTTTCAACGGATTGCGATTGGAGTATGCTCTTGAGGGCAGCTCAAACTATATTGCATGGAAGGACAGGATGGAGGCAGTATTGGATGATAACGGGCTGAAGGAATTCATAGATACGGATATCCCAAAGCCTACTGATGCTACTCAAGCTGATGCTTGGCAAAAGAAGATCGCAAAATGTCGAAGAATTCTGTTGGAGGGCGTGAAGGATCACATTGTGTCCAGCCTCCATGGAAAGGCTACTCCATATTTGATGTGGAAATCATTAATAGAATTATTCCAAAGCAAGAGCGATCAGAGGAAGCTGGCACTCAAAGATAAACTCAGAAACATCAAATGCGAGAAGGGAGACAGTATTCCCAAGTATCTCACGAAGTTCACTCAGTGTCGAGATGAGCTGGGAAGTGTGGGGGTTACTGTCGATGATGAGGACTTGGTGAGCTTGGCTCTCCTTGGTCTTCCGAAGAGTTGGCATTCCTATCAGGACTCTGTCAATGGTCGGGAGAAGTTGCCAGGATGGGAAAGACTATGGTCAGATCTTGTGCAGGAGGAGATCAGGCGGAGTACCAGGGACGGATCTTCGTCAAAGGGGGCTGATGAAGAGAATTGTGCTTTGGCTGCCAAAGCAAAGAAAGGGAAGAGCAAGAAAGCTTCTCAGTCTGGTGCGAAAGGCAAGAAGCAGGATATGTCCAAGGTGAAGTGTTTTCACTGTCACCAGCATGGACACTATGCCACAAATTGTCCGCAGAAGAAGAAGAACAAGCAAGCTGCTGGATCTGCAGGGGGAGAGGCTTTAGCTTCTCTGTTTGAGCTTGATTTTTCATTGATCGCATGCTTGGTTTCAAGTGTGATGGGATCAGTGTGGTTCCTGGACAGTGGTGCGTCTTTTCACATGACGGGAGATAGAGATTTGTTCTCTGATCTGGAGGACAAAGATCTTGGAGTGCACATCGAGATGGGCGATGATGGTAGATACAGTGCGACCGGTATCGGTACCATTTCCTTTGAGAGGGAGTCTGGTAAACCCTTTGTATTGAAGGAAGTCATGCATGTTCCAGGATTGAAGAAGAATCTCATCTCAGTGGCGATGTTAGAAGACAAGGGGTATGATGTTGTTTTCAGCGAGGGAAAGGCCTTCCTGCGCAGCAAGACAACTGGTGAGACCCGGAAGATAGGGGTTCGAGTGAGGAACCTTTATCAGTTGCATGTAGATGGATGCGCAGCAATGGCAGGCAAGGCAGAAGGATTGGTGAGCCGGGATGATGGCGAGTTGTGGCACAGGAGATTGGGTCACCTTCACCATGGAGCCTTGAAGATACTGCAGCAGATCACTACAGGGCTTCCTAAAGGCACACTTGCGCAGTCAGATCAATGCAAGGGGTGTACTTTGGGGAAGTTTGTGAAAGCCACCTTTCACGAGAAGGATAGTCGCGCCACGACGATCCTTGAGAGAATTCACACAGACGTGTGTGGACCTTTCTCAGTTGCTTCGACAGCAAAACACAGGTATTATGTGATTTTTGTTGATGATTTCTCTCGTAAGTGCTGGATCTTCTTCATGCAGAAGAAGAGCGAGACATATTCAAAGTTCTGTGAATTCAAAGCACTGGTCGAGAAGGAGTCGGGGAAGAAGGTGAAGGCTCTTAGGAGCGATAATGGTGGTGAATACATCTCGGACGAGTTCAAGGATTTCTGCAAGGCAGAAGGGATTCGTAGAGAGCTCATAGCTCCCCATAACCCACAGCAGAACGGGGTAGCTGAGCGGAAGAACAGAACGATTGTGGGTGCTGCACGGGCAATGTTGCATGATCAGGGCCTACCCCTTCACTTGTGGGCGGAAGCATGCAATACAGCAGTTTATGTGCAGAACCGTTGTCCTCATAGGATACTTGGCATGAGTACACCCGAGGAGGCTTATTCTGGTAAGAAGCCTGATCTTTCTCATTTGAGGATTTTTGGTGCTAACGTTTACATGCATGTGACGAAGGATGCCAGAAAGAAGTTGGAGCCGACTGCAGAGGTTGGGATATTTGTGGGGTACACTGATACGCCCCACAACTATCGTGTGTATTTGCCAGACAGTGGTAAAACTGTTGTGCGACGGGATATAAAATTTCAGGAGGAGAAAGCCATGAAGTGTTCGCTTGAGAGGGAGCTACACTTGCATGCAGATGAGGAGCTATTAGTTCCTAAGGATGAGCTTCAGGACGTGGATCAGCCACAGGACGAGGTTCATGGAGTGGAAGAGACCACTCATGCAGCGCCAACCATCAGAGGGCGAAAGCGCTTGACAGAAGCTGAGCGACTGGCTCAAGATGCAGAGAAAGTTGTAGGACCACCTACAGCCCAACGCAGGCAGAGACAGTCACCTGATCGGTACACTGGATACATGGCTCTTATGAGCAAGTGTGTTGTGACTGAGCCATCCTCTTTCGAGGAAGCTGTGGAGGATCCCGCATGGGTAGACGCCATGGTGGAAGAGTATGATTCTATTGTCAGAAACAGTGCATGGGAGATTGTTCCTAGACCGGAAGGGAAATCAGTGGTAGGTTCGAGATGGATCTACAAAGTTAAGCAGGCAGCTGACGGGAGTGTGGAGAAGTACAAGGCAAGATTTGTTGCCCGAGGCTTTTCACAGATTGAGGGGATCGATTATGAGGAGACCTTTGCACCTGTCGCAAGGTATTCTTCCATACGGACGATTCTTGCTCTCTCAGCGCAGATGGGATGGCACATTCATCAGATGGATGTGAAGACTGTGTTCCTCAACGGAGTCATTGAGGAGGAGGTGTACATTGAGCAACCCGAAGGCTTTGAAGTCTTCAGCAGCGAGTCGCATGTGTGCAGGCTCAAGAGAGCGCTGTATGGGTTGAAGCAAGCACCACGTGCTTGGTACACACGGATAGACAGCTATTTCACAGGACTTGGATTCTCCAAGAGCGAGGCGGATCCGAACCTATACCAGATTGTGGTGGAGGGTAAGTTTCTTATCATTGTACTGTATGTTGATGATTTGATTCTAACGGGTGATGAGCTGTTGATACTGTCATGCAAGAAGGATCTTGCTACAGAGTTTGAGATGAAGGATTTGGGCCTCCTTCACTATTTCCTAGGATTGGAAATATGGCAGCGCAGTGGTGGACTGTTTGTTTCTCAGGGCAAGTATGCTCGGGAGATACTGGAGAAGTTCAACATGCATGGCTGCAAGCCTGTTGATACTCCTCTTCCTGGAGGTTGGAGGAAGGAGGATGCCACTTCGGGAGAAGAAGTGGATGCCACTGTTTATCGACAGTTGGTGGGGTCGCTGATGTATTTGGTCAATACACGACCTGATATATGCTATGCAGTTAACCTAGCTTTCACAAGCTATGGTTAAGCCTACCAAGCTCTTCTGGAAGGCGGGCAAGCATGTATTGCGCTACTTGAGAGGCACATCGGGATATGGTTTGTGGTACAGACAGGAGGATGAGGTGAAGCTATGTGGCTTCACGGATGCAGATTGGGCAGGGAGCCCAACAGACAAAAAGAGCACATCAGGAGGGGTCTTCAGTATCGGATCGACAGCAGTTTCTTGGTACAGCAGGAAGCAGAGATCTGTGGCACTCAGTTCAGCGGAGGCCGAGTATATGGCAGCAAGTTTGGCTGCATGCGAGGCTATATGGATGAGGAAGATCCTGGTTGGTTTGTTCGGTTCTCATTTGGATCCTACTGTGATTTACTGTGATAACCAGAGTTGCATTAAACTCTCGGCTAATCCTGTATTTCATGATAGATCTAAACATATTGACATCAGGTACCATCATATCAGAGATTGTGTGCAGCGGAGGATCATGTTACTTTCGTACATTCCAACGGAGGATCAGGATGCTGATATTCTGACGAAGGCTCTCACCAGGAGCAAATTCGAGTACCACCGAGGCAGGATAGGGGTTGCTGATAATCCATATCTTGTCGAGAGGGAGTGTTGAGATTGCAACAAGATGATGGAGCTTAGTGAAAAGAGTCGCCTTCACTAAGTGGGCCCGCAGGCTATTTTTGGCGCAAGTCTATTTTTAGACATATGGATCATGTCTATGTTTATGGATGATTGATCAAGTTGGGAAAATAGATGGACTTCTATTTTTGATGAAAGTGTGAGTGATCACAGTGTGAGTGATCAAGTCTATTTTTAGACTGGCTGTCAAAAATAGAAAAGTCAAATATTATTATCTCACAATAATATTTGGACTATAAACTTAATCTTATTCTCTTGGAGCACTTCAGTTTGAGCTACGGAAGTGGCACATGCAGCTGTCAGAAGGAAATTCGTTTTTCTTATGAGTCAATTGAGTTGTTGCATGCATGACTTCAGTTAGAACTCAAGTGAGTTGAGTTTAGTGGACTGGAGGTACAGTTGATGGAGTTGTGTTCAGTTTAACTTAGTTAAACTGGTTGTAGTTAGTCTAACTGCAGATAGACTAATGATGAGTTGTTAAACTAATTATTAACTCATAATACAACTAAAGAATACATCAGTTAACTCAGTTGCATGTCAGTGCATGTTCAGTTCAACAGGGACAGGTGGTAGAGAATCAGATTGCTATCAGTTGTGACTATAGTTGTGCACCAGATCTTGCACAATCAAAGGATTGAGTATGCCAATGAGTTTGCTCACGTATTTGGCCCGCATTTTAGCCTTTGCTCACGTCCACAAAGAGTGAGTGACTATTTTGCAGGTGAAAATCGAGTTTGGGAAGCAATTCTCATCAGTTCTTGAGCAGGTATTGAGCAGTGGAGGCAGGCAAGCAGTGGAAGAGATTTGGAGATCAGATCTGAGCTGTATTGTGTGTAACAGAGGTGGAGATACTTGTGAGAAGTATTATGCTGTGTAATGTTACATGACTCAATCATTAATATACAGATAGTGTGGGGTTTTTAGCGAGATGCTTTCCCCGTGATACATACTGTGTTAATGTGTGAATGCTCTTGATGTTTTATTGTTATTGATGCTGCTATATTCTTGATCAACGTAGAGGAGCTTATGTATTGTGTATGTTTTCCGCATTAGTACATGATCAGGATAATCTCCATTGAATATGTGTTAAATTATTCAAAATTTCTACACTACCCAGGTTTTGTAATTGTAATCTTTTATTCTGTAAATATGCTTACTGTCTTCCGGCGTTATGTAAAGCTTTGTTTACAATCGGAATTATTTCCTAGCAAGTCTTTGTGAGATACCTGCGAATGTTGCGCCTGCATCTCATTACCATAGATGTTTGGCCGTTCGATCTTGGGTTCTCTATATGTAAGAGATTAATTAGTTCTGAATGTTATATCCTCAAGTCGAGTTGCTATTTAGTCTTTAATGTGGCAATGTTTGGACTTTACTCCGTGGCTCGCTGTGTATATACACGTTTTCCTGTGAATCGTTTGACATGTATATGTTTCACTGAACATCATTTAATGTTTACTACAGCGCTTGTTGCATGTCTCACTATTTCCTTCAAAAGCTGGTATTTTTTGTATATGCATTTACGCTGTTACAGGAATCAGTCCATGGAATCCGATCTAGGACTATTCGTTTTTCTTCTTATCTAGCTTATCTAAAGATATCTCGTAAGCTTGTTTTCTGCTTAAGTACTGTTTGTTTTCAAAGTGCAAACGATTCTCAGGTAACCACCCCTCAATCAGGTAGTTGTCTTGCGCAATGAAAACCTCCGGACTCATCCACACCGCAGGGTCAACCCGGGTTCGAAGGTTACGTTTTAATTAATCCTCTTCTTGACTTCTTTATACTCTGAACTCCGTGTAATACCTGAAGAGGTTCCATTCGAGTTTTAAAGATTATGGGTAAGGTTTGTAACGTTACTCCTCTCCATTATCCTAATGATGATAGTTTCTGTGGATAATGACAAAACCCTATAGCTTAAAGTAAACTACCCACGAGACAGGGCTTACAACCCCCTGGTTCACAGTCGGGGTTTAACCATGTTTCTGTTCCTCTGCATGTGCTAGCAGTTAAGGTAATACCCCTACAGCCGGGTTCTGTTCCGTTCTTCCATTTCCTGTTCTGGGTCAAGTACCCCAGTTTATTGATTCTAAATCATAGCCATTACAATTCTATTTATGCAACAGTAATAACGTTTGCTTCTTCCAAGAAAACTTTGTTTATATTTACAACACAGTTACTACAGATGCATTAAGGTTCAGTTTACTTACCTGGTCACTGTCGATATTGTAACTCCTTAGCAAGTCACCTGCAGATTTCTGTGCATAGCTTGTTTTCCACCCAACCGTGAGACTTGTCCTCCGGGACCAGAGTCTCCCCCCAAGCTCTCCTTGCCGGATCACAATCCTCAGCAAGACAGCACTTTGTGCTCGACTATCTGGTCCTTACCAGACTTAGTCCCTTCGAGTTTTTTTTCTCTTTTTTTCTTCTTTTTTCTCTGCCTGTCTCTACAGCCCAGAGTTTTGTCAAAACCTCCCCTTTTCCCTGGAGGCCCTTCCAGTTAGGGAAGGTAGTTATTTCCAGTTTTACTAACTAACTTTCTTTTCCAGTTCCCTTCCGGGAGCTGCCAATACTTTCATGAGTATTTTCTTTTAAACATTTTAGTGCACATGAAAAATTAAAAGAATACTCTTAACGAAAAAGAAGTCTTTCAATGTCATTCTAATTCAGTCTTTTACCGAAGTAAACTTAAATAATTACATTTTCCCGGGGTCATCACATCTCCCCCTCCTGAGATTGGACATCGTCCCGATGTCTAGTGTTCCCAAACAGCTCCGGATAAGCTTTCCTAAAAAGCTCTTCATCTTCCCAAGTGGCCTCATCAGGCCCATAGTGCTGCCACTGCACTTTAATTTGGGTAATAACCCGTTTCCGCAGCTGCACTTCTCTCCGGTCGAGAATGCTCAGCGGCTCGACCAGGACCTCTCCTTCCGGTTCGACCTGCAACCATCAACAGTATCAGTCATTTGTCTCCGGATACATTTCAATTAGTTCAATTGAAATCAACTCTTACCCGTATATCTTGCCACTTGATCACATGCTTAGGGTCATAAATATACTTTTTGAGCATGGAAACATGAAAGACATTGTGAATTCTAATGTGGCTTGGTAGAGCAAGCTGGTAGGCTACTGGCCCAACTCTTGCCAAGACCTGAAAAGGTCCAAAATAACGAGGTGCAAGTTTAGCACAACTGCTCCATTGCAGGGTGCTCTTCCTGGCTTGTATTCTTACATAGACATGGTCGCCCACCTGATACTCCTTGAACCTTCTTTTCCGATCTGCAAAATTCTTTTGCCGATCTTGAGCGGCCTTTAAATTAGCCCGCACCCTTTTGACCATGTCTTCCATCTCCTTGAGCATTTCTGGACCCAACCTTAATTTGTCCTCCGGGCCACTCCAGCTTGAGGGCGTACGACATTTTCGTCCGTACAAGACTTCAAATGGAGACATTTGGATCGATGTGTGATATCCATTGTTGTAGGCGAATTCCACCAAGTGTAAGTAGTCTTCCCAGTGTGTTGGTTTTTGCATTACACATGCTCTCAGCATGTCCTCCACAATCTGATTTACTCGCTCCGTCTGTCCATCAGTCTGGGGATGGTAAGCTGTGCTAAAATTCAGCTGTGTTCCCAGTTCTGCAAATAGTGCTTTCCAAAAGGCGGATGTAAACTTTAAATCCCGGTCTTATATTATAGTCTTCGGAAGCCCATGCAGTTTGAACACGTTCTGCATAAAAATGTGTGCAATCTGCACTGCCCTGTAGGTAGATTGCACTGGTATAAAGTGTGCTGCCTTACTCAGCTTGTCTACTACTACCATAATAGAATCATTGTTCCTCTTTGTTCTAGGCAGCCTAGTTATGCAATCCATAGATATAATTTCCCACTTCCATTCTGGAATTGGCAGGGGTTGCAATAATCCTGTCGGATGCTGGTGCTCTGCCTTGATTTGCTGACACTCCAAACATCGCGCTAAATATTCAGCCACATGCTTTTTCATTCCCAGCCAGTAGTATTCCCCACGAAGTGCAGTAAGCATCTTCTGGTATCCGGGATGTCCTGCGTAGTGACTGGTATGGAATTCATTCAAAATTAGATTTTTAAGGCTATTGTCGTTTGGTACAAACAATCTCTTTTTATAAAACAGCATTCCATCCTTGCTTACTTCATACCCCTGCTGACTTTCCTTGTTGGAAAGGGACATTTGCTGCTTCATTTGCTGATATTCGACATCTTGGTTTGCTGTTGCTTTTATCATTTCCTGCAAGGAATTATTCCATTTACTGAGTGTAACTTCATATAAACATTGTACCTTTCGACTCAGGGCATCAGCTACTCGGTTCTCCCTTCCTTTCAGATGTTTAATGTCGAAATCAAATCCACTTAAGAAATCTGCCCAACGGGCTTGCCTTGCATTCAGGGTGGGCTGACTGAAGTAGTTTGTCAAGCTGTGATGGTCTGTTAACAACAGAAATTTTCTACCCAGAAGATAGTGCCGCCACATTTTAAGTGCATGTATGACGGCTGCCAACTCCAAGTCGTAGGCAGAATACTTCTGCTCATGTTCCTTCAGCTTTCTCGACTCGTAGGCGATCACTTTCCCTTCTTGCATTAACACTCCTCCCATGCCTTCTCGACTAGCGTCGGTACATACCACATAATCCTTATTAGGATCAGCTATACTCAAGACGGGAGCAGAAGTGAGCAAATGCTTAAGTCGTTCAAAACTTTGCTGACATTCCGAATTCCATTTGAATGTCCTCCCTTTCTTTTGCAAGGATGTGATAGGATATGCCACCCTTGAGAAGCCTTCCACGAATCTTCTATAATACCCAGCCAATCCCATGAAAGACCTGATATCCGCCACATCTTTAGGCACGGGCCAATCCATTATGGTTTTTATTTTCTCAGGATCCACTGCAATCCCTTCCTTTGTAATCACATGGCCTAAATACTGAATCTCCTCTTTATAGAAATCGCACTTGCTGAGTTTAGCATACAACTGATGCTCTCGAAGAGTTTGCAGCACCATCCGGAGGTGCTCCTCGTGCTCCTCCTTGGAACGAGAATAAATCAAAATATCATCAATGAATATTAGTACAAATTTGTCCAAAAATTGATGGAACACACTGTTCATTAAGCACATGAAAGTGGCGGGTGCATTTGTCAATCCGAAAGGTAGCACTACAAATTCGTAGTGTCCATACCGGGTTCTGAAAGCTGTTTTAGCAATATCCTCTTCTTTAATTCTGATTTGATGGTAACCAGATCGCAGATCAATCTTAGAAAACATTGTCGCCCCCTTGACTTGATCAAAAATCTCATCGATCCGAGGCAAGGGGTATTTGTTTTTAATTGTGAGCTTGTTCAGCTGTCGGTAATCGATACACATTCGGAGGGTTCCGTCTTTCTTCCTAACAAATAGCACCGGAGCTCCCCATGGAGATACACTGGGACAGATATAATTTTTATCCAGCAATTCTTGTAACTGCATTTTCAACTCAGTCAACTCAGGTACACTCATTCTATAAGGTGTTCGCGAAACTGGGGCAGCTCTTGGTATTAGTTCAATGGTGAAGTCAATATCCCTTTTTGGGGGTAATCCAGGGATTTCCTCCAAAAACACGTCCGCGAATTCTTTTATTACCGGAAGGTGGTCCAGCGCGGTCGTTTTATCCTTGTTTTCTGCATAACCCACCTGAATGGCATACACCTGGCATCTTTTCCGGATGCATTTCGCTAGATGGGATGCAGTGATTGGTCGGACCTGCACCGGTCGTTTAATTCCCTGCATTTCCTGTTCCTTTCCAGAATCATCTTTGTATCGAATGATCTTTGTTTTGCAGTTCACTAATGCCCAATGCTTTTCTAGCCAATCCATCTCGATTAGGACGTCATAGGATCCAAGTGGAAGCATATTCAGATCTGCTACCACTGGCTGACCTGCTATTACTATAGGGCAGTTTTTGATTTTCGCCATTACTCGTCTTTTAGTCCCTGTAGCTAGCTGTACCAGCCAAGGGTTTCTGAATTTTTCAGGTTGTAATTTACACTGTTCAACTATCTTTGGACTAATATAACTTAAAGTAGCTCCTGGATCAATTAGAACAGTGATAGAAAAGTCTAGAATTTTACCTTCAAATTCTACCATGGTGGGCTGGTATTCTGCCTGGCGATCGTCCAAGGCTACGTTGATCCTTGGCACACTTCATCCCACATCGCCAACGGTTGATGCCTCATGGATCTGGGATATCTGATCAGTTCCCTTCCGTTGCGGACAGTTCTTGACGTAGTGCGGTCCGCCACAACCCCAACACTGCACGGGGGGTCTGGTTATTCCCTCGCTGTCCAACTTGATGGACTGTTCGCCCGTTCTGGTTTCACTGATGGTCTTGGGTCTGAACGAACCTCTCGGTGCTGCTCTACTGTTCTGCCCTTTACCGCTTCCTTTAACTCCACTGCCCCGGCCTCCTTTACTGTTTCCAGCAACTTTACTATTCTTTTTCTCACTCCATTTTCTGTTGGAACTGTCCCCTTTCTGTTTGCTCTGCTGATAGCAGATTCTGGCCTTGCGAATAGCTTCATCCATGGTTCTAGGATTGTCAAATTCAATCCTTTCTCTCATATACATGGGTAAACTGCTAACAAACCTTTGCACCTTGGATTTTTCTTCTTTAAGGTAGGGTACATAACGGAGCAGGGACGTAAAACGATTAATAAACTCATCCATAGTCTGCTGTCCCAATCGCAGGTCGTGGAATTCTTTCGCCTTTTCATCATAAAAGCGTTCTGTCAAGTATCTCTCTTTGAAGTATTTCTGGAATTTTTCCCACGTTATGGTTCGTTCGCTTACCCCTTTGACAATTTTAACCTCCTCCCACCACAGGGTTGCTTTTCCTTGCAACTGAAAGATAGCCAATCGTGCCTTCAAGTTATGGTCATACTCATACAGCTGGAAATATTTGTTCATATTGATTAGCCATGCTTCAGCCGCTTCCTCTTGTTCCCCATCATAGTGTGGGGGTTTAATTTTTCGGAATTCTCCCTGTAATTCCACCCTTTGACGCTTTGAGGTCTGCTGTTCCGATGCATTATCGGATTGATCCTCTCCTTCTTCCGAATTTCCGGGTTCTGCTTGGTAATGTTGCTCCTCCGTCATTCTCTGTTGTTCTGCACTGGGGTTGACTAGTGGCGGGTTCTGTTTGTCAGACAAACTCTTTAAAATCCTTTCTTGCTCCATCGTCAATCATGCATTATCCTCCCGCAACCGAGCCATTTCATTCTTCAGTTCCTGGACTGTTTCTAGTATGGCCAAATTCGTGCTGCGTGTCTCCTCACCCAGCTGTACCCACAATTCTGGGTTGTCTCTAGGATTTGTTGCAGGCCCCTGATCTGCTGCGGGTCTGTGCGGTGTGCTACTAATTCTCTGCATGCTGACTATTACTATTTAGTGCCTTCTGTTGCCCTCTTTTCTCCTTTGTCTAGTCTGGTCTGGTCTGGTCTAAAATCAGGAAACATTTACACTGTGAGTTTCCGGGCACAATTTTGTTACTCAAAGAAAGGAAAGAAAAAAAAATATTAATACTATGATGACCGTCTCAATTTTCACATGTTAATCACATCCCAGAGGCCACAGTATGGGCATCCTGGGCTCTGATACCAATTTGTCACGTACCTCACCCTCATATTAAAATGTATAAATAAAAAAAAATTATGAGGCTACAACCTCAGCAGCTTTATAGTGCTCAGATTAACTTACCATCGGATTAACTTACCTTTGCTTTGGATATGTTTATTATTTATGATGTTTAAACCCTATGTCACCCCTCTACCCTTGTGAATTATACCACACTTAATCCAGCGCTGTGGCTTCGGGCGTATCGAGGCAACTCTGCTTGATACCTTTGTTGGCACCACCTGCAACGGACATGTGGCTATGATATTAAATTCCGCCGGCCCGTTCACGTGAATGGCACGGCTCAAGGTGGAAAGTTCCCGCTTCCTGTTTGGGTGTTACCGCCTTAATCAACGGCGTGGATACTCTGGGTAAATCGGAGGGTGGAGGCACCTCCACGACTCCACTTCTGGCATCGGCTATATACTTCAGCTTATCCCGAAACTTCGAGGGTTTTTCGGCATTCAACTCCATTTCGCCACAGTGGGTGAGACTGTTCCGCGCCGAGGAAATGTCTGCCATCTCCGCCCGCGCGCGTCCTCACCGCCGAGCTTCTGTTTCTGAGCTTATATTCTTCAAGCTAGCTTCTGGTAAGTGTTGCAGCCAGTTTATCATTTTCTCGTTTTACCTTGGTTTATCTTCTAAGGAGTCGGACTAATGATTTCTTCAATCTCCTTGTTGCTTGTTGCAGACATCCGCTTCTGGTGTTAATACGACAGGGTGGTCTTCCTCCAGGCGATAGATTGCTGGGGTTACCACAGGTACCGCATCTTCAGCTCTTTGATATACTGTGTTTCTAATTTCTGGGTGAATGTACTGCTCATTTATCCTACCGTCCGTCGGCAGAGGGTTACCCCCTGCGCCTAAACGATGCCCCAACCTTATTTTTCATGGTTGGACGCAGATGGCGACGGAGGGTTCTACACTGTCCGGTCCAGTTCGTCTTGGTTGTGTGCTACGGATTCTGGGGTAGCCCCCTCACTTCCAGCGGTTCTGAGTTGGAAGCTTCTAGTTATGAAACTGTAGTTCCGTCTCTAGTTTACTGTAGCAACTACGTACTGTATATATTTTGGTTTAACCTTATTTATGACTCTGCTGAAGGCATATGTTGGATATCCGGCTCATTTGGTATTGTTTGGACCGATATAGCCTTGCGGCTGTTAAAATCAATTCAACTCTTTGTTTATTACTATTGTTATTTACATGTATCCATTTTAACTTAAAGATTTGAATGAATAGGGAAGTGCGTGCACTACCCAGACTTTGTATTTTTATTCTCTGTTCTGAAATGTGCTTACAATGAATAGAGAAGTTCGCACACTACCCAGGTTTTGTAATTGTAATCTTTTATTCTGTAAATATGCTTACTGTCTTCCGGCGTTATGTAAAGCTTTGTTTACAATCGGAATTATTTCCTAGCAAGTCTTTGTGAGATACCTGCGAATGTTGCGCCTGCATCTCATTACCATAGATGTTTGGCCGTTCGATCTTGGGTTCTCTATATGTAAGAGATTAATTAGTTCTGAATGTTATATCCTCAAGTCGAGTTGCTATTTAGTCTTTAACGTGGCAATGTTTGGACTTTACTCCGCGGCTCGCTGTGTATATATACGTTTTCCTGTGAATCGTTTGACATGTATATGTTTCACTGAACATCATTTAATGTTTACTACAGCGCTTGTTGCATGTCTCACTATTTCCTTCAAAAGCTGGTATTTTTTGTATATGCATTTACGCTGTTACAGGAATCAGTCCATGGAATCCGATCTAGGACTATTCGTTTTTCTTCTTATCTAGCTTATCTAAAGATATCTCGTAAGCTTGTTTTCTGCTTAAGTACTGTTTGTTTTCAAAGTGCAAACGATTCTCAGGTAACCACCCCTCAATCAGGTAGTTGTCTTGCGCAATGAAAACCTCCGGACTCATCCACACCGCAGGGTCAACCCGGGTTCGAAGGTTACGTTTTAATTTATTCTCTTCTTGACTTCTTTATACTCTGAACTCTGCGTAATACCTGAAGAGGTTCCATTCGAGTTTTAAAGATTATGGGTAAGGTTTGTAACGTTACTCCTCTCCATTATCCTAGTGATGATAGTTTCTGGGGATAATGACAAAACCCTTATAACTTAGGGTAAACTACCCACGAGACAGGGCTTTCAACCCCCTGATTCACAATCAGGGTTTAACCATGTCTCCGTTCTTCTGCATGCGCTAGCAGTTAAAGTAATACCCCTACAACCGGGTTCTGTTCCGTTCTTCCATTTCCTGTTCTGGGTCAAGTACCCCAGTTTATTGATTCTAAATCATAGCCATTACAATTCTATTTATGCAACAGTAATAACGTTTGCTTCTTCCAAGAAAACTCTGTTTATATTTACAACACAGTTACTACAGATGCATTAAGGTTCAGTTTACTTACCTGGTCACTGTCGATATTGTAACTCCTTAGCAAGTCACCTGCAGATTTCTGTGCATAGCTTGTTTTCCACCCAACCGTGAGACTTGTCCTCCGGAACCAGAGTCTCCCCCCAAGCTCTCCTTGTCGGATCACAATCCTCAACAAGACAGCACTTTGTGCTCGACTATCTGGTCCTTACCAGACTTAGTCCCTTCGAGTTTTTTTTTCTCTTTTTTTCTTCTTTTTTCTCTGCCTGTCTCTACTGCCCAGAGTTTTGTCAAAACCTCCCCTTTTCCCTGGAGGCCCTTCCAGTTAGGGAAGGTAGTTATTTCCAGTTTTACTAACTAACTTTCTTTTCCAGTTCCCTTCTGGGAGCTGCCAATACTTTCATGAGTATTTTCTTTTAAACATTTTAGTGCACATGAAAAATTAAAAGAATACTCTTAATGAAAAAGAAGTCTTTCAATGTCATTCTAATTCAGTCTTTTACCGAAGTAAACTTAAATAATTACATTTTCCCGGGGTCATCACAATTTTCCACACTGTGAATGGGGAAATGGTTTGATTTTCCGAAAAAATTCCACACAGTGCATAAACAAGATTCGCTATGGTACGTCCAGTAATTTCCTTCTGCGGGGAACAGACGTAGGAAAGATACACACGCTGGAATTTATATAATAGTTAATTTGATGGTAGGACTTATGAAATTAATGAAAATTTATAAGGCATTTAGATTGTGAAGAGTTTATCGGTCAAATTTATAATTACAATGATTTTAGTGAATTTTTAGAGTTTTGATGTTTGGAATCTATTTACATTAGTCTTAGCCTCGTCTATTTCTAAATAAATTAGATAAGAAAATAAATAAATAAAACTTTCCAAAAAAGTACTCATATTTTAAAATATTTAAAATACAATTTTATTTTAGAAATATTATTTGATAAACTACATTAAATATAAAATACAACTTTATTTTAGAAAGCATGATTTAACTAGAGCTACATAGTAACTAGTACAGCTTAGCTTAAATATAGCTTAATTAAACTAAAAAATAATAAAGACAAAATTTATAGCAAAAATAAAACAACTAATAAAATGTTGTATTGTTGATTAATAAAAATTTAGACATATGGTTAACTAATATTGTTTATATTAATACACACACACACACATATATATATGCCATTTTAATTTGGAAATATGGAGAAAAAACTATAATTCATGAAAATGGATATAATAGGAATAGGGAAATATATATATATATATATATATATATATATATACAAAAAAAACAAAAAATTAATAACTAAAAGAAATGGGAATTACTAAATAGCCCATAATAAAACCTCAACCATTCACCTTATAAATAAATAAATTTAAATAATAATAATAATAATAACAAAAAATAAATTTAAATAATAATAATAAAATAACAAAAAATGAATTTGCAATGTTAAACTATGGATAAACCGTATAATGTTTTGGTAAAAAACAAACTAATACATAATCAAAGTAAACCTAAATAATAATGACACTTTTAATGAAAAAAATACATTAATATAAAATATATTTTTATATTAATTTTGATCGATTGTTGGGCGCTCGGTGAGGGAGCAACGCACGGTAGGACGGAAAAACCAGGGTTTTGGATTGTTACAGAGGCATTCTCCATGGAAGGACGCAAAGGAGGGAGCTCCACTCCCTCCTACAAGCAGGCTGTGGCTAGCAGGGCAAAAAACCAATGGAAAATGATAAAGAGCCTTCAGAAGGAAGGGTAAGAAACAATGAAGAAGAACAGGAGGGAACCAACTCAAGGAAGCATAATGATGCAAAGGAAAATGAGGAAGAAGACAAGGAGAAAGGAACAAAAGACAAAGCACACATGGGACCATGCAAACCCAAAGCGGCGATAACTCCCAGGGTCATTTTTAATGAGCCAACGTTGCAGGCGCATAGGGATCACATGCAAACTTATGCAATCATTTGTAAATTCATGGGTCTATGGCCCACTGAAAAAGCCTTACAAATGTGGATTAAATACCACTGGAAACCAAAAGGCAGCATTGACCTACATCTTGGGTCTAAGGGTTTGTATTTGCAAATATTGAAGATAAGGATAGAGTGTTTGAAGGAGGGCCCTACTTTTATGCTGCAGCAAGCCTCTATATGCGACCCTGGATTATGAATTTTGTTCCGGAACGTGAAACTTTTACATCGGTACCAGTTTGGGTAAGACTCTATTCTTTACCTCTTGATTACTGGTAAACGAAATCTCTAGCCACCATAGGAAATAAGTTAGGTTGATTTGTCAAAGTTTTTGAAGCCATTAGAAGGGGAAAGTATACTTCCTTTGCTAGAATATGTGTGGAAATGGATCTCTCTAGAGCTCTGCCGAACGAGGTTATTTTGGAGGTTTTTGATGAAGAATGGATACAAATAGTAGATTATGAACATATCCCATTCAGATTATGAATATATCTAGTTGACAAATTCATAATCTCAAATAATGATAAACTCTTTGAAATCTTTGGACAAAATTGCCAAAATGGACATTGTTAAGCCTTAGACAAGCCCTATGCTAACCCTAAAATCCTTTATTAAGCCATATATATTGGGTTATTACATTTATATTGTTATATTTTTGTGTTGGCTAGAACCTTTCATTGTACCCTTCGTCTCCTATATATATGCCAGGGAGACTTAGTCTTAGAATCATCAAATATTGTCTTACACATTGTATTTATTATAGAAGGAGATTAAATCTCCCTCAAAGTGAATTGTAATTATTGGTTCTTTATCATTTTTAAGGCACATGGTTCATACCATTTGGTGTCATAGCATACAAATATATGGTTTTACTACTTCAAACAAGTGATCTTGGAGCTTTCACTATAATTTCTTTTCTGAGACATTTTAGATCATCAAATTTTGATAAATTTGAGGAGGAATATCAAAGTAAATCTGGCCAAAATTTTAGATTATTTTTCTTGATATTTTGGGAGATACAACCTATGAAGATAGGATTTGTGAATTGGCCTAAAATCAGTTTCTAACAAGCAATATTGAAATTTTCACTATAACCTTTTTTCTAGGACACTTCAAACTATGAAATTTTTAAGATATTGAGGAGAGATATGAGGTATAATTGGTAAAAAAATTGGCTTCTAGTTCTCTACAAATTTGGATACATACCTTATCGAATTTAGGGTTTATGCGTAGTCCAGAAATCAATTTCAAATGAATGATTTTGGAATTTGTGCTATAACCTTCTTCAAAAGAAGTTTCGAACTACAAAAATTTCTAGGTTATTAGAACACATATTAAGGTACCTTAGGTAAAAATTTCAAAATCATATTTAAGAAATTGGAGACATAGCACACTATACAAGTTTTTTTCTTGGGAAGAGGCTAAAAATCAATTTTTTTGGGAATAATTACCATAACTTTCACTTGGCACATCAAATTTCGATTAGACCTATTGAATTGCATAGAAGGCAGACCAAAATTTTAGATTCATAAGGACGCAAATTTTAGAGATATAGCAGGACAGAGATCAACTCAGATTTGTACACATAACACTCATCAAAAACATCAAACACCTAGATTTTTCATTTAAAGATATAAGATTTTAATTGACTTATAGGTTGTTTCCTTCCTGGTGTGTAATAATGCACTAGTTTTCTTCTCCAAGTGGGACGAGGGAGTTTTAGTCACAATATTATATGGCTTTCTTCTCCTTCATTGTTGAAGTTATTTGAGCTTCCCGTTTAATGAAATTCACTTTTAGCTACATGTGTGTGCTAATAAGAGGTTTCGAATATGATACTAAGTGGGGATATGGATTTTATTAGTATATTTTGAGCACTAAGGATGGGTAATAATTCCTTGACCATGGTTAGGTAGGAAACCTAGGATTTGGCATTAAAGGAATGTTCTCTGCTAAAACACCATAAAAAAACCTAAATTCATCAAAATTACCTCATTAATGGATTTTTGGCATTGGTTTGGAGATGTGGGTACCATTAGGAGGTTTGAAGAATTAAGGGTGGGTCTTAAGGATTTGGCCAAGGTGATGGGAGGAAACACACGTCGTAGGATCTAAAGGTCAAATCTTCTAGGGCCATTAATAGTATTGAATCACTACACAAGGTCTCCTCCCTAAGGTATTTTTAGCATCAAAGAAGAGATATGAGAAATATTAGGAGATTTTGAGCATCAAGGATGGGTCCAAGATCCTTGAGCATGGCCAAAGGAAGAAACTTCAATTTCATGTCCTAAAGGAAGCTTCTAGGGATGGAGGTGCATGAATGAGGCCTCAAATCACTACTACAAACATCTTGAGGGGAAATTTTATTCTAAAAACACACAATTTTTTTCTAGATCTCCGTATCCCTAAATATGCTTGCATTTTCTAGATCTATAGATCATTTTTGCAATTTGAAGTTCTCATATAATTCCTTGGACATGAATTAGGTTAGAATAACATGATCATACTTTTAAGACAACACAAATCTATATATCATAGTGTATGGTTTCGTTACACTTAGATTTTGATCTAACAAACATATGATCCAAAATACATAAACCAAGCTAATTTCATTGTTTATGATCTTGAAGATTTTTTTAAACACATTGTAGATATTCATCTTTGATGAGACTGTATGAGATTGCATGGGTTGATAAATAAGATTCCAGGTATATATTTTTATATGGAAATATTATTTTTTTCATTTTTTTAAATATTTCCGTTGAAACATATATCAAAATTATGTCAATTTTTTTTATTATAAACTTTTAATGCATGAACCATTTTAGCAAAAAATTATATACTCACTACTACACACATTATATCAAAAAGAGAAAAAAACCCTTTATCTCAGCGTATTCAAAATATACACTAATAGTAACCCACGGGGCATAAAGAAAATAATGACTGGGTGCTCTGTTATTGCACCATGTGATGTGAGGGTCACCGATTCGAAACTTTGTGGGAAAAAATCCAGCCATGCTAAGAGTTGGTGTGGCCCAGACCAGTTATGATCCTCGGGTAATTTTAACAGCTTAAGTGCCCCTTGGTCATAACTACTCAAACCATAGAACTAATCATCTAAGAACTCACATAACCTAAAAAAACAAAAAAACAAATGATACACTAATAATATAATAATATAATAATATATATATATATATATGAAAACTCAATTTAAAATTCTACATTTCCATTTAGAATTTGAAAAAGTAATTTAATTTTTTATATTACATTTCTTTTTATTCTACTTAAATTCATTACGGAAGTAAGTCAAATTGTTCTTTGAAATGAAATTATACATGATTTTTCAAATTTCCATTACCTCTAATGTGTCATGAGACCATAACCATTAGCTTGAAACCTTGCCTTGAAATTGAAATATTGTTGTCACTTAAATAGTGAATATGTGCATTCTAAATCCCATATTTCCTATGAGATGTTGACACTTTTTATATAAATGTAGTAAATACACACCCAAAATAAAAAGAAAAGAAGGAAGGAACAACATAGTAAGAAAAAATCAATTTCCCAATTAAAAAGAGATAAAAACAAGGTGAAATGATACTATTAATATGAAATATGACATACAAAACGGGAAAGCCTATAACTTTTTTTCGAGGTGAAATGATACTATTGATATGAAATATGACATACAAAACGGGAAAGCCTAAAATATGTAATGAACCTAATCTCTCTACAAAATAGATCTTCCTAAAAACAAATATAAGAACAAAATATCTCTTCTAAAAAATGGTATCCACATTATATTACATCTAAACACTTACATTGCTCCAGATGTGTGGCTTCTCAGATATGAATTTTGTTGAAATTGTAAGCATGTGATTATTTGAGATGCAAAATGGTATGGAATTGTAAGAAAGGAGATTATATTGATAAAAATATTACATTTTATCTTCAGATATATTCACAATGTTTTGCATGTTCTTAAACTAAATAGGGAGTGCTTATTATATGTGGGTGAAATTATGAATGTTGGATTGAGAGTGGAATTTGATGCATTTGGAGGAAACCTCAAGAATAATTATGTGAAGTTGGATTCAAGAGCATTAAAGGAAGGTAACTTATATATTATGTGTAGATGTTCTTTAAGTGGCAAAGAATCTTTCTAATTATATTAATGATGTTATCTTGCATCATATACTTTGTATTCTTGGTGTGATATCAATAGATAATATGAGGAAAGATAAGTTAATTAAAATTTGGAGATGAGAATGATTATTTCATATAGCATGTCTAAAGGATGTGTCTTTAAGTAACAACATCAATTTCCTTTCTCACGACCATACAATTGAGAAATTCTTAGAGATAACTCACACATATACCTTAGATTGGTAATAACTTCACCTCATTATGGAATAAGATATTTGTAAACATCCATTAATGAATTCTCAACATAAAATTTATTTAATTTATGAAGCAAGTTAGAGCTAATAGAGTATGTTAAACATGGGATTCCCACTCGAGGAACCTATAAAATGGCATGTTTGTTCATGGTATATCAAAGAATATCTCCCAAATCCTTTTGTTGAACACCCCAACCCCCGAATATATCTTTAAAATGAGTACAACCACTATTTTTACTAAATATCACATATTTTTACCAAATACCTTTTTATATCCCCCAATATCTATGACAACACCCCACCCTAAACCCCACATCCGTCGCACAATACCTATAATATATTAACTATATTTTTCACAATTTGAAAACTCCATTTATGAATGAACATGATAAGATATTGTTCAACAAGGTGAACCACACATGATGTTAAATTGTTTCAAGCCTTAAAAGAAAAAAAAATGGGAATTTGCTAAAAAAGCTAAGGAGTGGCAATTGTTTCTTGAATGAGGAATTTTGTGAACAATGGTGTATCATACTAGAATTGGTGATGCACTATACTCCACAATATAATGGAGTAGAGGAAATGAAGAGTGGGTCATTAAGGGTGTGTGCAAGTTTCATGTTGAATAATGTTGCATTATCAAATAATTTCTAGGTGGATGTGATCACCGTAGCAATGTATGTCTAACTTGAATTACCCACAACAACAATGAAGTCAAAATAATTCCTATGAAGTTGTGGTACCATTGGTGTGGGAAGAAGCCAAGTATTCAATTTTGGAAGTGTTCAACTGTTATGAAACCAGCTCAAGAAAAGATAGAAAAGATAGATCAACGCCTTAGAATTCAGCCTCTTCGAGGGGGCAACCTCCTTTACATTACATAAATGAACAATTCTTGGATGATACAAATGACAAAACCTCCTTTCTATATATAGGAGTCTAAGGAGTCACAATATAATCCAGACGACCTAACAATAATAATATAAAGCCACAAAAATAACAATAGAGGGATTCTATGGGGCACAGAAATAACAATATGGGGGTAATAGGGGCACAACAATATAAATAAGGGGTATAACTACAATAGTAATGGGGTAATCACTAGTATTATAGGGACCCAACATGCCCCTCTCCTTCAAAAAAGTGTTGTCCTCAACGCTTGAGTAGTTCTGGATACTTCTGCATAAAATTCTCATCCTCCCATGTGGAATCTTCAGCGGATAAGTTCTTCCACTTGATAAGATACTCTGAAATTGATCGATTTCGTAGCTGTCGAGTTCTTGTTTCTGTGACTGCTTCCGGTTCCAATATAATTTTTCCTTCCTCATCAAGTTCTGGCAATATTGTTTGAATTGGGAGCTTGTCACCTATAACCTTCTTTAAACATGAAACATGGAAAACTGGGTGCAATCGAGAAGCTGCAGGAAGCTCCAATTTGTATGCCATAGTACCAATCTTTTGCAACACCTTGTACGGACCATAATACTTTGGTGATAATTTATTATCCTTCTTAGCTTGCTTTAGGGACATTTGCTTATATGGTTGTAGCCGTAGGAATACCCAATCACCTACATCAAAACTTCTTTCATTGCGATGTTGATCTGCCTGTTGTTTCATTCTATTTTGTGCCAACACGAGGTTATCCTTTAAGAGTTGGAGGACTTGTTGTTGATGTTCGATGTGATGTTCCACTGCCTGAACCTTAGAATTTTCTCTTAAATATGATGTGATGGATGGTGGTTGATACCCATAAAGTGCCATAAATGGGGTCATTTTTGTTGCTGTATGGAAGGAAGTGTTATACCACCATTCAGCCAGAGGCAACCATTTGACCCATTGTGTCTGTTTATCAGATACAAAGCAACGAAGATATCCTTCCAAACATTTGTTTACTATCTCAGTTTGCCCATCAGATTGAGGATGATAAGATGAGCTATGAGCTAACTGAGTACCAAGACAAGAAAATAATTCTGTCCAAAAATTTCCAGTGAAAATGGGATCTCTGTCACTTACAATAATCTTTGGGTTTCCATGTAGCTTTTGAACTGTTTCCATAAATGCAGTAGAAACTGTACTGGCTTTAAATGGATGTGATAATGCACAAAAGTGTGCATACTTGGTAAGTCTGTCAACTACCACCATGATGACACTCTTTCCCTCAGACTTGGGTAAACCTGTGATAAAATCCATTGAAACCTCCTCCCAACGTTGGCTTGGAATGGATAAAGGTTGTAATAGACCCCGTGTCTTAATTGTTTCAACTTTATTTTGCTGGCAAACCAAACATTCCGCCACAAACTTTTGAATATCTGATTTAAGGCCATCCCAAAAAAATTCCTTCTTAACCCTGTGGTAAGTTTTTAAAAATCCTGAGTGCCCTCCTAAGGGAGAAGTGTGCAATTCCATAAGAATCTTTTGTTTTAGCTGGGAATTCTTACAGAGGTATAAGTGATCTTTGTACCATAACGAATCATTTTTCCAGCTAAATGTATCAGAAGTACTGGAATCTTGTTGTAGCTTTCGAATAAGTGCCCACACTTCTTCGTCATTCTTCCATTCCTCCCTTGCTTCGTTTATCCAATCTGGTTGGATAATAGAAATGGCACACAACAATGCTTCCACATCCTCATCCTTTCTTGAGAGTGCATCTGCCACCACATTTTGCTTCCCTTTTTTGTAGATGATTTCAAAGTCATAACCCAACATCTTTGTGACCCACTTTTGTTGCTCTTCAGAGGATAATCTTTGTTCTAAAAAGTATTTAAGGCTATCATGATCCGTTTTTACCTTGAAGTGTCTTCCCATTAGGTAGGGTCGCCATTTCTTAAGTGCATGGAGTATTGCCAACATTTCCTTCTCATAAATAGCTTTGCTTAAAAACTTTCCCTTGATTGGACGACTTTCAAAAGCAATGGGTCTTTCATCTTGCATTAGAACAGCACCAATTCCATTTCCTGAAGCATCACATTCCACAATAAAGGTTTTTGTGAAGTCCGGTGTAGCTAAGACCGGTGCTTGGCACATTGCCTCTTTAAGATGTTCAAAGGCCTTTGTTGCTTCGGAGTCCATGAAAATGAATCTTTCTTCAATAATGTTGTTAGAGGTGCTGCTATTCTCCCATAATTCTTAACAAACTTGCGATAATACCCTGTCAACCCAAGAAATCCTCGCAGATGCTTTATGGATGTGGGGATTTTCCATTCCTTAATGGCTTTAATTTTGCTAGGGTCTACCTTAACTCCTTCATGAGATACAATATGACCCAAATATTCCACCTCCTGGACTCCAAAGAAACATTTGGATCTTTTTGCATATAATTGTTTCTCCTCCAATAGTTGTAGCACCCTGTCAACATGTTCAACATGATCCTTCCAAGACTTGCTGTAGATTAGTATATCATCAAAAAATACTAACACAAATTTTCTAAGGAATGGTTTGAAAATTGAATTCATCAAACCTTGAAATGTTGAAGGTGCATTGGTAAGGCCAAAAGGCATGACCAAAAATTCATAATGACCCTCATGAGTTCTAAATGTCGTTTTTGGAATGTCTTCAATCTTCATTCTGATTTGATGATATCCCGAACGAAGATCCAACTTGGTGAAGTAAATTGATCCATGCAATTCATCCAGTAATTCATCAATAACAGGAATGGGGAACTTATCTTTAATAGTGAGCTTGTTGAGCTCCCTATAATCTGGACACATGCGCCATGATCCATCCTTCTTGTGCACCAATACTACTGGAGCTGAGAAAGAACTTTGACTCGGTTGAATTATACCAGCCTCTAGCATTTCTGCAACCATACGTTCAATTTCACTTTTTTGGACATAGGGATATCTGTACGGCCTGATGTTTGGAGGAACACTTCCTGGAATCAGATGAATAGCATGATCATGATCACGCATAGGTGGGAGACCCTTGGGAGTCTCAAATACCTTGGAATGATTGTCCAAGACTTTTTGGAGATCTGGAGAAATAGATGATTCCAATGTGGAAACATCTAGCGAGCATAATTGTGCAATTACACCTCTTTGCTCCTTTTTTAGAAGCTTTGTCATACCATGAGAGCTGATTATCTTTCCTGGTTTCCCTGCAATACCCCTTTCAACTTCCTCTCCTTCCGCAGAAAATTTGATGAAAAGTTCTTGAAAATTAAAAGCTATTGTACCCAAGGATTGTAGCCATTGGACTCCTAGTACAACATCCGCACCTCCCATTGGAATGGAAAGCATTGGGCTAGTCAATACATATTCTCCCATGGATAGCTTGATATTATGGCACTTTCCAGAGCAATTTATTGTTCCTCCATTTGCAATCATCACTTGACACTCTGGTGCTGGATATAGGAAGCAATTCAATTCTTTTGCTACCCTACAATGAATAAAATTGTGGGTGCTTCCTGAATCAATCAACACTATTACCTTTTTCTTCTTGATTTGTCCTTCTATCTTGATGGTTTGAGGAGTGGTAATTCCCGCCAATGCATTACAAGATATGGTCGGATTTATTTGTTCTTCATCTAGGCTTTGTTCCTGGAGTATATCTTCTTCTTTTGACCTTTCTTGCTCCTTTTCTTCTTCCTCTTCACAATCTATGTAGAATAATTTCTTCTCAGCACACTTATGACCTTTAGTGTATTTGCTATCACAACTGTAACAAAGCCCTTTTGCTCTTTTTTCTTCCAATTGTTGTGGTGTCAACCTTATAGGTTGTGGAAGACTAGGGGCAACAACACTTCCGTCTTTATAGTTGTGAGTGGTATGCTTCCTGGTTGCAATAATTTTGCTTTCCATTTTTCTTGCTAACCTGAATGCCTTCTCTAATGAATCAGGTTCCCAAAGGCGAACATCATGTTGGATATTATCCTTTAAAGACCCTATGAACACATCAATCCTATGCTCCTCTGGAATATCTTTTACCCTTATGTTCAATTTTTGGAACTCCTCAATGTGCTCCATTACTGAACCCTTTTGTTTGAGACTTATCAATTGGCTAAAAAAAGTGTTGCTTTTTGTATCTTCATAATGTGCTATCAATTCTTCCGTAAAAATTGCCCAAGTGATAAATTGTTTACGAGAGCAAAGCCATTGATACCATACAAACTGATTTGGTTCCAAATATACAGTTGCCATACGTACCTTTTGTGCGTTTTGCACATTATTGAGATCGAAGAATTGCTCCATCTGTAATATCCATGTGGCGGGATCCTTGCCATCAAACTTCCTCATATCGATTTTTGGAATATGGTGATTCTTCGATCCAACATTAGCATCTATGGTATCATGATTAACATTTCTTTTGTTTTCATCATGAGTTTCCTTTACTACCTTTTCACCATTAGTGACCCTTTCTTGTAGCAACTTCTTCAATTCTTCCATGTTTGTCTTCATATCTATCTTCAAATCTGCCATGTCTCTCTTCAAGTCTGTCTTCGAATCATCCATATTAGCTTCCATGCCCTTTATCTTAGATTCCACGCCATTTATCTTAGATTCCACGCCACTTATCTTAGCTTCTGTTAGCTTTTGTGAGCGTGACATTTGTTGCACTTGTTCTTGTAATTTTGATATATCATGTAGCATTTCTTCCTCTTCTTCATGGGTCATGCTAGAGCTTTCAGGTTCCTTACTAGGTGTTTGCATTTTCTTTCCTCGGGGCATCAGTTACCGATAATAATGCTTTACTATGCCCTTTGAATTCCGTTAAACCAAGCTTACACAAAAATTAAAAAAAAAACTACACACCTTTTTTCACTTTATAGAAGCCTGATATTGAATCTGATGTATCTCTGTAATTTCGGATCATCCAGTTCTGAAATTGCTACCTGTAGTAGCCTTCTGCGTCCTCTTTCCAATGCCACAAGTCTGAGCCAAATTGGATTCTCCAAGGAAGAGTTATGTGAAATCTCCCACAGTGACTTGCTTTTAGACTGGTTCAGTAGAGCGAACTTGTACGACGTGCCACGAGTCACTGTTTCAACCTTTGATTCTGAAACACACACACAAGAAACTACAGTCCGTCCTCTTTCTGTACCTTTTTACGAAATTTCAATCCGATCCTCAGAGAGAGAATTATGACGATTTTCCCCAGATCACCTGTTTTGAATGTAATTCAGGAGTCTGCAAAAAGGTCAACTTCCTCAGATCATATCTCCGAAAATATCGCGCGAAAAGCTCTGAAATTCGGACCCAAGGTTCAGCGCCAATTCTTCTCAAATGGGTTTTTTTTGCGACTTCTGAAATGTCACAGAAAAAAAGTTATAGCGAAAATGCCATGATGACCCTAGAATTCCAAAGCTCTGATACCAAATGTTATGAAACCAGCTCAAGAAAAGATAGAAAAGATAGATCAACGCCTTAGAATTCAGCCTCTTCGAGGGGGCAACCTCCTTTACATTACATAAATGAACAATTCTTGGATGATACAAATGACAAAACCTCCTTTCTATATATAGGAGTCTAAGGAGTCACAATATAATCGAGCCGACCTAACAATAATAATATAAAGCCACAAAAATAACAATAGAGGGATTCTATGGGGCACAGAAATAACAATATGGGGGTAATAGGGGCACAACAATATAAATAAGGGGTATAACTACAATAGTAATGGGGTAATCACTAGTATTATAGGGACCCAACATTACTCCACAATATAATGGAGTAGAGGAAATGAAGAGTGGGTCATTAAGGGTGTGTGCAAGTTGCATGTTGAATAATGTTGCATTATCAAATAATTTCTAGGTGGATGTGATCACCGTAGCAATGTATGTCTAACTTGAATTACCCACAACAACAATGAAGTCAAAATAATTCCTATGAAGTTGTGGTACCATTGGTGTGGGAAGAAGCCAAGTATTCAATTTTGGAAGTGTTCAACTCTCTTGCACTTTCCACATTTTTTTTATGAGAAACGAAATATTTTGGATGATGAAAGTGTAAAAATCATCTTCATTATTTATGATGGTGACATTGTAAATTTGTAGGTTTTATGAACCAGTGAATAAGAACGTTGTTAGAAGTAGGGATGTGACCTTTGATGAAAATGCAACTTTGTAGAGAAAAATGGGAGATATAAGCTACATGGAATATGTTGCAAAGAAACAAGTCTATATTTTGATTTCAACTTTGATATTACTATTGATTAGTCATTTGTAAAAATAAACATAGATGTTGAGATCAAAGTTATGCATAAATTTTAGGTGGGAAATTTTTTTGATTGTGAAATGATTAAGTAGTTGAGTAGTCACGTCCTAAACAACTTGATGATGATAAGATGGAGAAAATTATTCCTCAATCATGTATATTCACAAGATCAATAGGGGATCAAAGGCTACCAAACAGGGTCTAATATTACATTATAATGTAAAGTGGGGAATCAAAACATATATTTGTAGAAAAAATCATAAGATTACATAAAACATTGGTTGAAGCAAATAGTGAATTGAAAGTTATGAAGAGAGGGTATTCTCAGATGCAATATATGCAATATTTTGTACAATTTTAATTTAAAAAGAAAGTTGTAAATACACATTAATAGAGTTTATATGTTAAATAGATCTAAGTGCAAGGAGCTAGAGCACATACATTTGGATTTGGCTATCTAAATTAATTGGAGTTTGAAGTTTATATATATATATATATATATATATATATATATATAAAGTATTGTAATTTTTTCTACTTATATTATAAAATTTTAATACATTTATTTCATATTATTTAATAACACATTTATCATATTATACATTTTTAAACTTTGTCATAATCATTTTATTTTTATATTCATAAAACAAATCATTATGTCTTATTTTATATGTTTTTATTGATAAAATTTACAAAGTGTTGCAACCAATCATTTTCAATTATCTAATTGGAAAATAATTCATGATTTTGACAGCTTTTATTCATGTCGTAAGTTTTGTGCATTTTTACCAAGTATCGCAGTAAATTCCAATCATTAAATTGTAAATGGGATACATAGACATTTGAAGATAATTTTGAATTTTATATTTTTTTTAAAGGTAAATGTGTAAGGGGATTTACCCATGAGGTGTAAATCAATTAGTTTGTGTGATGTTCTTTCATCAACATTGGAAGCTAGCTAACCTAGTTAGAAACAAAAAATAAATAAACATTAAATTTCACAATTGACATAATATTTCATAACACAATGACCACCCAATAAACTGCCCATGGAATAAAAATCTGTATTCCTGTCATAAAATAAAATTATAATTTTTAAAAAAAAATTCTTTACTTATTAGAATAATTTTTAATTTATTATTATATAAATATGAATTTATAAGTGAAACATATATTTCCCAAAAACAAAATTGCAAATTCAAATCAAATAAAAGCACACTTTCATACATTTTGATAATTAATATTTATATGATGTCTAAATATTATATAATTATTATTTTGATATTTAATATTTATATGATATTTAAATTTTATATAATTATTAATTTAAATTTTGTTTATCCTTAAACTTCTAAAATGAAATAGATTGAATAAAATCTACATATATGATGATATAAAACCTGTGAATGAATATCTAATTTCTAAATAATAAGAGTGCAAAAACATTAAGATTTTGGAGATAAGATTAATGAAGATTTCCCTGCAAACAATCAACGTTACAGGTATTGTAAAGTGTCATTGTCATGATCTCGTGCGTTGAAACGAAACTACTTTGGCCGCTTGACCCCACCAGTTGGACACGCAATTCAAACCACATCACGAGAGCAGCCAAACAAGAAGTTTCGTCTCAACGCACCAGATCATGACAATGACGCTTTACGATACCTGTAATGTTGATTGTTTGTACGCAAATCGTCAAAACTAGCGGAGCTCAATAATCTCATCTCCGAGAAGAAGCTCAATCCTAAAATTTTCGCACTCTTTGTTATATAATTATTAATTTAATTTTTATTTATACTATATATAGGATAGATATCAAAATTAAATTAATATTTATATAAATATTACATATCATTTTTATTTGATTGTATTTTAATTTGTAATTTTTGAAGAAATTTATGTTAGATATTATTTTTTGGGATTCCACTGTGTTAAGAAAGTCATTCATTTATGACCAGTTCCATGAAAGGTAGTCGTAATTGACTAATTTCTCATGGTTTTTTTATATGGGATGGTGACCTTCCCAGAAGTCCTGGTTACGGTGCAAACCCCGGAAGTGATGATTGACCTTATGTGATTCATTTCACTAGTTTCAATCCCACTTCTTCCCCCCTGTGAGCATCACCAGATGCAATGAGTGCTAAGTGGACTTTCAAAAACCATGAGAAATTAGTCAGTTATGACTACCTCTCATGGAAATGGTAATAGATGAATGACTTTCTTAACCCAATTGAATCCCAAAAAACAATATGTAATATAATGCATTGTGAAAGACTCTCAATACCTAAATATATAAGAAATTTATGCTGTTTCATTTATATATTCATATTGATATAATAATATAATAATAAAATAAATGTAAATAGAATTTTTTTTTAATGATAATTTTATTTTATGATAAGAATAAAAATCTCCAAAAATATATAATATGGGGCAGTTTAATTAATGGTCATTGTGTTATGAAGTATTATGTAAATTGTGAGATTTAAGATTTATTTTTTATTATTTATTTATTTATTTATTGGAACTAGGTTAAACTAGCTTTCAATATTGATAAAAGAACGATGTGCCCATGAGTGGAATGCCAGACAAGATAGTTAAGTATTTTTTTTGTATTTTTTTTGTAATCATTCTACCAGGTGTGATGCCCCTTGGGGTGGTATTCTTCTTCTTCTTCTTATTCTTTTCAAACTAGGTTGAATCAGGCTTACTTATATATTAGAAGTAGGCTAATTCAACCCTAATGCTGGATGAAAAAACAATCAACCCACCAATGAGATGCCCCGAATACTCTTTGGGATAGTTTAATTTCCACGAAGGTGTCTCCCATCGTCAACCCCTCCCCATGAAATTTGAACCAATGGCCTAGTGGAAACTAAACCCACACAAACCAATTTATTTACACCTTATGAATAAATTCCTTTATATATTTACCCTAAAGCTGGTAATAAATAAGAAAACCATAAAGCTGGTAATAAATAAGAAAATTGTTTATTTTTTATGCCTTCATTATCAATGAAAGAGTGATGGAAATATTCGGTTGTGACCCCTTTCATCTGCTCGAAGTACCCGACTTAGAGGGTTGGTCTGATGAATGGTTCATTTTCCTATAGATGTGTTTGCAAGAAATCATATTAAAATGATGTTTAAGATGGTGAACCACAAGAATGAGACATAGAGTGTAAATATGAGAGCGTTACACCTCGTTGAACCAATTAATAGCAAACATGGAATCACCAAATATTTGAATAGAGAGGATCCACTTTTCAATGGCAAACTAGAGGAGAAGCTTTAGACTCAACAACTCTGCATAATTGTTAGATCCTCTTCAAGTCCACTATGGAGCTTGAAAGAATGGCTCTCATGCACATATAATACTCACCTCCCCCACAAGAACCATCTACAGAGGCAACACCATCAAAATATGCCCAGAGAAGGGAGCTATCAAACTGCTTAGCCACAACATTACCGAGGGGCAAGATGTTTCTTCTGCATGGAGAAGATCAAAGTCAGCCAAAACTTTTGCTGCCACTAGATCAGGGTTGGAGCATTTGCCCTTGAAGATAGCTCAATTGCGCGCATTTCATAGGCCCCAACATATCAAGGGAGGCAGATTTTTGAATTTCTTTAGGTTGATTATGTCCCACCATTCCTTCCAAACTTCCCTAAAGGATACCCCAACCTAGATCAGGATACTGCCCAGTTTATCTATAATATGGCTCCAAACAGCCTTAGGGAAAGGGCACTCTAGAAAGAGATTATCTATGGCTTCTCACGGGGGATTCACTCAGTGAACCTCTGACATATCACATGCATTCGTGGCATATTAAACAATACCCTTAATTTGACTACATATTGGGAAATCCCTCTAAAAATCACATTATTTAACCCACTACCAATATGAACCCAAAACAACTTCCCAATTTAAAAATTCCCTACTTTCAATAGATATTGTAGGTATCCATTTTTTCATTAACATTTTTTATACCACTTTATATTTTTTTCATTAACTTTAAGCTCCATTTTTTATATTTGCCAATATAAAAACTCTTTACCCCCTATATATACCCCAATATATTATGTCATTTTTTCTTCATTATATATCCCCCAATATGAACCCATGTGGTATGATATTGCTCCCCTAGTGAAGCCCCCGTGTAGATTCTGTTCTTTTTTTGCATAGGTCACACCATTTGGGTCATGCATATTTTGATGTTGAAGAAGGTCCCAGGTGGGAATTTTACTTTCCATTATGCGCCACATAAAAAGATGAGTTTTCGGGGGACTTTTTAGTTTCAAATTTTTCTCCACCACCAAATCTCCATCAAGAGCTATCTATAACTTGAGATAAGAACATAGCCTTCTTTTGGCCCATATATTCCCCATAGAGAGTGAATCCATCTAAGTGTATCTTGGTCCTCATCTTTGATTCTAACATGGGTTGTGTTAAGTGGCCAACACCCAGCCTTGAGACTAGGTCGAAAATCTATCTGTAAAAAATCACCTCACCTTAACCCTCGTGAAGTATCCACTTACTAATCCAAGTTCCCTAATGTAGTTAGAGAAATAGGGTATATATATATATTCTTTCTGCATCCTCAAAACTCAATATAAGTACTATTATGAAAATGAGGCATTCGAAGTAACACATACATGACGAACACATACATGACCCCAATGGTATCACATAACTTAATACCACCTTACCTTGTGGTATGGCTACAAAGGCATGAATCCCATATTGTCACGTATAATATATTCATATACAATATGTACATAATTCCAAACACATATATATTCCCTCCCATATATAGTGTTTGCGTGATGCTAAACTATATTATTGTCACCATGTCCCAATCGAAGAGAGAGGTCTATGGACTATGGAAACTGGACAAAGAAAACTTGAGGTCACTAAACAATTTTTTCTTCATTGTAATACAAGTACCATTTTGGGTGCGTAAATCGTTTTACTCGCCATTAATTAAGTACAATATAATAATACCCACCATTAATTCACACTATTAAATACTCACTGTTAAATACAATATAAGGAGGGAGATCTTAAATGAAGAGACATTTTATGAGTTCTAAGAATCGATGGAGCCATCCATATGAATTCTAAAAATTATATTCTATATCCGATGGTCCACGATACTGCCATGAACTAAATCTTCTATCCCCAGGTGGCCCTAAACACATTCTCCAACTGACCGACCATGTTGCCTTCCCGTTCTCGGTCATCAGAAATGGATCTTTTTCGAGCCAGCAATTATTCCCTAACGAATTTGCCCGCCGCATAGACTACTCCCTAAAAAAATACATTTCCCATAAACTTGAATAATGATAATAATTATTAATTTAATTTGTACGTCTTTAAATTTCTAACCCAAAATAAATTAAATACAATCCACACAAATACGATTACATATAAAAAAAATAAAAATAAAAACCTGTGATCGTATTTCTAAATAATACATAAATAGTGCAAAAACATTCAGTTGACTCTTTTGTTTTTTTTTTGGGGAGTTTTCAGGATTCCCATCAACCTTACAGGTATTGTAAACGCTGAGACTTCCGCGATTTGGACACGCAATTCAAGCCACATTTACAAGAGAACAAGCAAACAAAGAATAAACTTAGAAAAAAAAAGGGCTGAAAGTGGCAGCTGTGGCAGCTGGCAGTTTTCTATCCATACGATCCCTGGTCTGGTAAGAGGTTTCACTGGTTTACCCACTTCTTGCAGTCATACACAGAGCAGAAGGCCTGCAAGCAAGTGACCACCAACAGTATCACTGCAGCTACTAGAGACAGGATTTTCCACGACGTGTATATGTGTTCCTTCACAAACTTGATCACCACAACTTTCCACTTTCCATTATAATATGTATTAATATCCTCTATAACCTTGTCTAGAAATTCAACTTTTGTGAGATGAACGCACCTACCCATGCTGTTCCACAGGCTCGCAACCTCTCCGTCGCTCTGGAAATGGTTGGAAATTATTCCGCTCTCTCTCAACCTTCTCACATCTTCTTCCCTGTCGATCATCCCGTTCAACAACATGGTGTATCGTGTGAAAACCGTGGCACCAGAGGCCAGGGAAGCTTCGAAAGCCACCAGATTTCTCAGGATTACCTCTGTGTTGCGGTCCAATTTTATTTTGGGGAGGTAAAGCGTGGCAGTCTTCTGGTCCAATTTTATTTTGGGGAGGTAAAGCGTGGCAGTCTTCTGATCAAATTGTATTGTGGTGAGGTCGCCATCGGTAGGAACCAATTTAACTCCCGCAGAGTATAAATCGCCCACGGACGGAATGGACAGTTCGTCTGGGGTGGGCGGTAAGATCTTAACGGCGGATTCTCTTCCCTCTCCCTCCTTCTCCTCGGATTTGACACGAAGTGACAGAATTCTGTTAAACGCAATCCGAACAGGTAGGTTCAGCGATCGCCGCTGCAACTCCCTGAGAAATCGAATGGGGCGAAAGTTTAAAGAGGAGATCGCCATCCATAGCAAATTGAAGGGTTCTGTAACGATTGACATGTCTGCTGTATCGGGTGACTCGTGTTCTTCCTGGTCATTTGGATCTGGATTTTGATTGCTGGAAATGCTAGGAACGATAGTGTAGTACAGCACCTCCAGTATATGCCCTCTCTCGTTTCTACTGAGCTTCGAATCCTGGGGCAACTTGAAGGTAAAAGGCGATAATTCTTGGCAAACAAGCCTCAGCAGGTTTTCCAGCCTCTCCTCTGCGTTGGCTCTAGAATCCAACTGCAACTCCAAAAGCTTTTGCAATAGAAAGAGCGGCAACTGATTTTCGAGCATCATGACATCTCTGAGAACAGAGTTGTAGGCAGCGCTGGTTCCACTCGGATCTAAGATTCGCCCCAGAGGCCTGACGTCCGCGTCTGAGCATTTGTCGACGTTTCTGACATAAAACTGTAAACATTCCAGAAGGAAGGCGGTATCCAGAGCCAAGAGCCATGCCAAGGTCTCATCCTTATAGTCGATGAATTTGTGATAGCAGCTCCGGATTTGCCAGTCGAGCTTCTGAAACTCCTCCACAACTACGGCCTCAAACTTGCCGAGTCCGTTGATTCTTTTCTGAAATCGGCGAACAATTGTCAGTTTGTAGCGCTCCATATCATAGAGCTCCGATTTCCAGTGGTGATAAGGACCTATGGAAACGGATTGAGGAATGAAGGCTTCCGGCTTCTGTACCAATAATTCTCTCGGCACACTGAACATTGACGCACACAGCTCCTCTGGTTCTTCTTGTGATACATCGAGACTTTCCTTAATTTGAAGAAGCCAACCATTCTCATCGATCTTCGTTTGTACGGCGTTGATGTTAGATTCCATATTCAAGGGGCGAAGGTTGGTGAGAAGGATATTCCAGAGAGAAAAAGAAAAGAGTGAGCTCTGAAATGTACGCGAGACCGTAAATGAGCCCGCAGCCTTGTATGAAGCTATTGCCGATTCCCTGAATATTCGAGGCATTTGCAACCGGTTTAAGCACAGGCGTCATTGATGGAATGAAAGAGACAGCTTCCACCACAAAAGACAGCTTCCACCACAAAACATCCATACACTTTGGATAATTTGTATATTTGAATAATTCACTTTGGATAATGTGTTTGAATAATTTGTATATTTGAATAATTGGTATAAGGTAAGATTCTAAAATTAATTATTATTTTTATTATTATTATCTAATTTTAATGTTAGGTAATTTGAATATTTTGTATAATTTGCATAAGATAAGATTTGAAGATTAATTGGGAAGTGGGTTTGGGTCAATGTTAAATAATATTGGGGCATTTTAAAGTGAAGAATAGCCACTATAAAATGGGAGCAAAAAATGAAGAAACGGTCTAAAAAGAGTAGCAAAAAATGAAGAAATGGTCTAAAAAGAAAAGTACTCAAGCCTTTCACAAAAAGCACTCAAACAAGTCTCCTCTATAAGCAAGTGGCAACAAGAAGTCCAAAGGAAAAGTCATTGATGATTCTGCCTTATATAGTCCCACATCCACACCTCTCACTTGGTCATGTGATTTTTATGTGAAAGAATTGTTAAATGCAAAACAAAGGTTGGAGGTTTTAGAAGCTAAAGGGCAAGAAGGAGATCATAAAATTCATATAATAACAGGAGAACAAGGCTTTAGCAAAAAGCAATAAAGTTTTAAAAGAACAAGTGGCATGAAGGCAGATGTGCAAAACATAAAGAAAAAAGAAATCTATAGTGGAAAGTACAAAGGAAGGTGGTGAATGTGAAATCATCCCAAGATAAAGGGAAAATGATTTCCCAAATAAACAACTATGAAGAGAATGCAAGAGAAGAAACGAAAGGAAATTCCACCAAAGTTTTCAAAACTTGAGCTCAAGTTATTAGCAATTTTCCTAATAAGGAAGGAGAAACAAATATTCAGGTTGACAACATGCAAGATAGTGAAGGCAAGGAAAGACAAAATAGGGCAGTAAACATAATTATTAAAGGGGTGAAAGACTATGGGAAAAATGAATGTACTCTTGACCTTGCAAGAGACTTCTTGAAAGACAAGTTGCTATGACAAGGACAAATATGCCAAGCATGGAAGGTGGGTAAGTTTAACGGAGAGAGAGCTAGGCCCATAAAATTCATTATACCTAGCTTGCGTGATAAATATATCATTCTAAGCAAGAAACATCTCTTGAGGGGTTCTCGTTTTTTCCTAGAAGAAGATTTAGCTGTAAAACAATAGGAGGAAAGAAGGGAGGAAATTTTAAAGGTTAGAGCAGCAAGAGATGAAGGAAAAAGAGCATGGATTTATAAAGGCAAAGTTCTGATAGCGCGATTTGGACCTCCTTCCAGAACAGAGCAGCAATATGATAATAAAGAAGAGGCAACAAACTCTTCAACAGAAAATCAGAAAGCAAGGGCAATATGGGAAAGCAGGGACAAACACTCAAATGTGAGTCTTGCATGTCAAAATAAATAGCAATCAAGTTATACCCAGGTTTCCTTAAGATTATTTTGTTGGAACTGCAGAGGTTACCCATCAAGACGAGGACCTGGGTTAGGGCCTATTGCGGAAGATAGAAACATAATTTGCCTCATAGAAACACATGATCATAAAGGGTGCAAGACAACTCTATTTGAAGGATACTGGAAGATGGCAGTGTGGAACAAGGCAACAGGGAATGGCAAAGGGCACGGGGGTATCATGGTTTTAGTAAGGGAGAAAGAAGGTCGTCTCATTCAGTTAGAAAAAGAAGACTCAAATAAGCAATTCATTTGGTTTAAAATATGAGAAAATGGAAACCACATCAAAATTGCAGCATGTTATTTTGCGCCGTAGGTTTCAAAAATCTATGAAGGTAGAGGGCTTGACCACAAAGATCCATTTTCAGCCTTAAAAGCAGATATTGAAACATATTCACAGCTAGGTGAAGTCCTTATAGTGGGTGATTTCAATGCTAGGACTGCAATTGAGCAAGCTAGCATTATTTGTTGTAAAGATGATTGTGACCCTATTTGGCTTACAGAAGAAAGTAATCATCAGTGGGAAAGAATTTCAGAGGACAAGGGCTGCAATCTCTTTGGTGAACAATTGCTTACTCTATGTGGGGCCTTTGATTTAGTCATTTGTAATGGCTTGATTAGATGGGCAAAGTCCAGTAATTTCACTTGCAATACTTACACTGGAGCAAGTGTGGTAGATTATATAATTTGCTCGCATGGTTTGTGTGAGAAAATGGAAGAAGTTTTGATTGGAGATCAGCTGTGGGACTTGAAATCAGATCACAAGCCAATTTATTTATGTTTCTCTTGGAGTGGAAAGAAACAATTAGAGTAAAAAATTCAGCATGTCCAACAAAATCTCCCATAGAGCAGAATTCGTTTGACCCCAAAAAATTGTAATACCTTCAAAATGACGCTATAGAGGCTCTTCGAGAAGGAGAAAATTATAATTCACAGCCTTCATAGTCATGAATTAACACATTTAATTCAATGTGCACTTGCAAAGTACAAAAGAGCAAAAATTAAGAAGTCTGAAACAAATTTCTTTCTAGTTAATGCTTGGCTTGACGAGGAATGCAAAAAGGCAAGGAGAATGTGGAAAGAGTCAAACAAGGATAACATAAAGCTCAAAGCTTATAAACAGTTATTAAGCAAGAAAAAGGTCGATTTCATGGTTTCAAGGAGGGAAGAACTAATCTTCCTTGGGAAAAATAATCCCAAACTATTTTGGAAGGAGCTCCAATTGAAAAAGATACAAATTGGAAATAATATTACAGCTTCTAAATGGTTTGACTATGCAAGACAACTCTATGAGCAAGTTCCCAAGGTTGACCCTCCCCCCTTGGTCAACACTGATACTGAGCTCTTCACAGTACAAGAGGTAGAGATGGGTATCAAGAAGTTAGGTGTTGGAAAAGCAAAATACTTAGTTGAACTCCAAGCAGAATATCTAAAGTGGGGCTCAAAGATTCTTGCACCTCACATTACAAAAATCTTCAACAACATCATACAACAAGGGCTCCCCACAGATTGGACAACTAGTGTGGAAATAACTCTTTTCAAGAGCGATGACGTCAATAATCCCTCCAATTATAGGACCATCATGATAAACCCTTTGTTTGCAAAGCTATTTGGAAGCATGCTAGAAAACAAAATTAGCAAGTGGGCAGAAGAAAGAGATAATCATGCTAAAGGGCAGACAAGTTTTAGACCTAAACATTCCACAGTTGATCATTGTATAACTTTAAGGCACATCATTGAAAAAGTTTGGGAGAAAAAGGAATAAGTCTTTTGTTGCTTCGTTGATTTCAGAAAAGCGTTTGACTCGATTCCTAGGGATAAGCTTTGGCACAGAATGGAGGAACTTGGGGTTCCTAAACATTTGAGTGCAGCTGTGCATAGGCTGTATGAAGAGGTGAAAGTCAAAATTAGAACTTCAGCAGGCATTTCTAAAAGTTTTAGAAGCAACATCGGGGTCAAGCAAAGTTGCCCACTATCTCCTACCATTTTTGGTTTACATATCGACAAGCTTGAAGAGTGTTAAATTCGCAAGGGGGTGATGGTATCTATTTGTGCAATTTTGTTATAAGGATTCTTTTGTATGCAGATGACCTTATTCTAATTGCTATTTCGGCTCTTGGTTTGCAAGAGCACTTACTATCCCTTGAGCATTTTTGTAGAAGTGTGGGGATGCAAATCAATATCAGCAAAATGAAAGTAGTGGTCTTCTCTAAGAAAAGAAAACATAACCAGAATAATTTCTACTTTGAAGGCAACATTCTGGAAGAAGTTGCGGATTACAAATACCTCAGAATTGACTTCAACAAAAATCTAAGCTAGAATGGTTGTAGAAAGAAAATAACTTTGGGAGGTTGGAAAGCATTTTATGCTTTTCAAAATAGGTGTAGAGAGACAGAGTTATGGGACTGGAAAACCACTCAAACTCTTTTTGATCTTTTAGTGATTTCGATGATTCTCTATGGTTGTGAACTGTAGGCTAGCAATATATCCGACATGCAAGGAGACAAATTGAGAAAATTCAAAAGCGTTTGATTACAAACAAATTTAAGATTAAAAGTGCAGTTCCTTATGCTATCTTGTTAAGTAAAAGAGGGACTATTCCTATTGAAGCAATTGCTATGGTATGAGTCATAAGGTATTTGAAAAAAGTTGAGCAAATGGAAGAGGGTAGATGGCCTAAGGTTGTCTTTAATGATAGAGTGTGCAAGAGCAAAAAAACTTGGATGCAGCAAAATAACAAATGGTTTAGTAAGTGGGGTATTTGCTTGAACGCGTGTCCCATAAATAGCAAAGAGATAAAAGCTTTTGTTATGGAAAAGTTCCACAAATGTACTTGGGATAAGGAGATAGGAAGAAAGAAAAATTACTATATTGAATTGTTTAATCCCACTCATAGTTATCAACCAAAAGCATACATAGAGGCCAATATCTCTTGGAAAGCCAAAATTCTTATTGTTCAGTTAAGGACTAATTCTCATCAATTCCGTTGTGAATTAGGGCATTGGAAAAGGCCAAAGGAAGTGTGGGAGGAAAGAGTATGCATTTTTTGTTTTTCCAGAAAAGTGGAAACAGAAAAAACATTTCATTTTAGAATGTGAGGCCTTCAAAGACAACAGGGAAAGTTATGCAGATATGCTAGCAGCTAGCTCTTGGGATAATCTATCTAGCGAGGGGTTTGTCGAGAAGCTGGGAGGCTGGGAGCATTTATTTTAAAGCTTCACAGAAAAAGGGCCGAATACATCAAGCAGATGAAGAAGTAATATGTCCCATAGGCTATCTTTAGCCTCGTGGATGTTAAAATAATTTCTTTCTTCTTTCTTCTTTCTTCTTCTTATTATTATTTAATTTTAAGTTTATAACCAAGTCAGATATCAAATTGGTGTATAAGACCCCTTGTTTGTGGAACACCTATTTTTACCGTGCAGTGATTTGAAGAACCCAACTATTCTCATGGATTGAATGAAAGAGACCAACTTCCGCCACAAAACATCACCACACTTTGAATAATTTGTATAGGTAAGATTTGAAGATTAATAATAATTTGTGTATTTTATATTAAAATATAGTTTAAAAATAATTGGTTGATTCTCAAAATATAAGTTGTGTATCTTATATTAAAATATAGTTTAAAAAATAATGGATTGATTCTCAAATTAATTTGGCTAATCAATTAGAAAAAAAAAATGATTTTAATTAATGAGTAATTTGTCAACTAACTAATTCTCTAAATATGAAGGGACTCAATCCTTTTCTTTTATATAGTAAATATTGATGGGAACTCAATCATTTTTTATAGTAAATATCTCTATCTATATGAATGCGTATTTGGGATTATTTTGAATTTATAAATTATGAATAGCAATTTATTGTAACTCTATAACATTTTATAGAATATATATTTATGTAATTTATTTTTTGTAATTATAGTAATCTTTTATATAAATAAAATTCAATTATACACATTTAAAAAACTATATACATCATAATAATCTCACATTACCAAAATTTTAAAAATTAAATAAATTATAATTTTATTTTAAATAATTATAATTATAATTTATAATTCTTTTTACCAAAATTAAACAAAATTGTTGGGCATTGGATAATCCAGCGCTCCCCGTGTGTTTTGTGACATGGACTAACCACCTCTCGAGGATCCGTTAACTCTGGTGATGCATCTGTTTACTAACACCTGCGGGTTTTGGTGTAACGGCAATCGTGATCCCAACACATGGTATCAGAGCCAGCTCCCAAGATAGTTGTAACTCCCTTCTGCCTTCTGTCCACTGCCCCTGTGCGCTCTGTCTGCCATAAGTCTGAATCCTCTGACCTGTCAGCCTCAAACCTGAAAACCATCTAAATCACTGCATGCCTTGAAGCCGTGTTGTTGCATTGGTGCCTCCACGCAGGAGCGAACTATGTTGGTCGTGCATCTTGAACGCTGGTCTGTTGGTCGAGTCGTTGCTCTTGCATCTTGAACGCTACTCCATTGAAGAACCATCCGTTGAAGAACCAGAACAAAACCAGAACCATTGTTGGGATCTGCGTGCGTGAATCAGGTTCCATTGCTGTGTATCAACGTTGTGTATTAGCACTGTGTATTTTCACGCTGGTCTCATATTAACGCTGTGTATTAATGCTGCTATCATTGTATGCGTTGAACTCTTGATACGTTGACAGTCTGGCCCTTTTGATTCGGTGAAAGCAGCTCTGCCCGAAGTCTGTTAAAACAGGGTTGAGAATTATTCGATGTTTTGCCCTTATCTTCGTTGCCGTGGGCGATAACCCTGTGGAGTTTGCTTCGAAACTCCTCATCAGATTCAGTTCCACGGCTGCTCTATACCTTGGCTTACATTTAAGGCAGTTTCTGTCTACTATGATCGATGGATGCGTTGTAACTTTCTTTTCATGCGTAGAGATGTGGTGACTTGTCACTCATGTTTTTTTCTTAAACTGACAGCGACTTACAAAAGGTCGTGCAAGTTGAGCACTCACAAGATGTGGAGTCGATGGTTGATATTAATGATAAATAGTTACTTATATATATATAAAATGTTTGTTTGATTCTTTGATGCACAGTTTTGGAGGGGATCATGGACTCCTCGATGTTGGCGTTTAAACACCCCTTTTTCCCTTGTGATCAGTTGGATTGTTTTTTTTCCAAAGTTGTACGATTCCGACCTACACCTACTTCAGTTTTGGTCGAGGATAAATTTATACCAGTATAAATGGTATATAATGCAAAAGCCTTTTGGTGGACGCAGTGCTTTATGCTGTTGAGGGTATTTTTTTGGACTTAGTATATTGCCATATTCTATACTTTAACGTTGTGCAGATGAATGTGAATTGACATTTGAGTTTGTTGTCCAGTCACATCAGAACTATATTTTTTTTTCCATTAAGAGTAAAAGTTTTGCAACAGAAGCTTTTTTGCTACAGTATGCATTCAATCATATCCATGGTGGGAAGAGTTCTCACTGGCAAGGAGAACTATCCTGAATGGTCCCGGATGATAAAACACACCCTCATTTTCAATGAGTTGTGGAAAGGAGTGTGTGTCGGAGACGAAGACAATGAACTAGTACAGCCTACCTCAGACAAAGAGCTCATCATTTTGGAAAACGAGAATAGCAAAGCTTATGCATTAATCGCAGCATCTGTAGATGAAGAGGTGAGTCGCCATATTTCGTCATATTCAACTGCCTTTGAAGCTTTACAAAAGCTGAAAGAACTCTATGACCCACGTTCTACACTTGAAGTTGTTCAACTCATGATTAAACTCTTCACTCTTGAACTGCAAAATAATGATCCTCTTGCTCTTGCATCTGAAGTAAAGTCTATAATGCATGATATCAAATCCACTAAGGCTGAATTGGATATTCCTCTTATCGCTTTTCTCAAGGGACTTTATCCTACTTACTCCAATTATCTTGAGTCATTGCAAGCAAATGGAAATCTCAAAGATATAACCTTTGACTCTCTTGTGAAAAAGTTTGCTGAACGAGAGAAAGCTTTTGAAAAGAAGACAGCCACTGAATCTTCTGAAGAGGCTGTGTGCCTTGCTCATAAAGAAAAGCATCTTGCTCAAGATTCTACAAGAGGAAGAGGTGGTCGAAGAGGAAGAGGAAGATATTTCAGAGGCAAGGGGGGCAGACATTCTCAAGGAGAAAAGGCAGATTTGCATTGCATTCGCTGCAAAAGAAATGGATCGCATGATGCCTCTACATGCAAGCTACCATGGGAAAAAATTGAGCAGAAAAGAAACCAACAGAAAGGTAAAACTGATGATACAGACAAAGGTAAAGCACCTGAATCCGCTCACTATGTTGTGGTACAATGTAATATTGGAGTAAATGAAGATTTATTTAATGCTTCACTTGCTTCTTGGAAAAATGATTGGTTGCTTGATTTAGGAGAAGCCTTCCACATGACTCATAGAAAATATTTTTTTGAAGATTTCACTGACAATGTTGATGGAGCAGTATACTTTGCAGACCAATCAAAAATCAAGCCATCAGGGCTTGGCACAATCAGGCTTAAACTGCCTGGTCTTCCAGACTTTCTTCTGCATCATGTTCTATATCTTCCACAGCACAAGAGAAACTTGTTGTCATTGGTCCACATCTGCCAGCAAGGTCACTCCATTCATATGTTTGATGGCAAGCTTGAGGTAAGAAAAGCATCTGATCACTCGTCATGATGGGAATAGAAGAAGAAAGGCTTCTCAAGCTGCAAGGAACCTCTGCTCATGCACAACATTTCTCATACAATTCTCATCATGAAGAAGGTGCACTTCCATCAAGTTTATTATGGCATGCTAGATTTGGACATTTGAACTATGACAGTCTCCACTTATTGAAGAAAAATGGTGTTGCTGGTTTGCCTACAATTCCTAGGAAACTTAAGCAATGTGATGCTTGCATTCTAGGAAAGCATAGCAAACAGTCTTTTCATGATTCACATTCAAGAGCACATAGAAAACTTGAACTCATTCATTCAGATTTATGTGGTCCAATGCCTGTTCCTTCTGCAAATGGAAATAAATATATCATGACATTTATTGATGACTACACCAGAATGTGTTGGGTTTATTTATTGAAGAACAAATCTGATGCTTTTCAAACATTCAAGAATTTTCATAAATGGATTGAAAATGATGCACAATCTCATATTGGGTCTATTCGCACTGATAATGGAAAAGAATACACATCAAATGAATTTCAAAACTATCTTCGCCAACATGGGATTAAACATCAAACAACTGTGCCTTATAATCCCCAACAGAATGGTGTAACTGAAAGAATGAATAGGACAATCTTAAATATGGTACGATCCATATTGAAAACTATCTTCGCCAACATGGGATTAAACATCAAACAATTGTGCCTTATAATCCCCAACAGAATGGTGTAACTGAAAGAATGAATAGGACAATCTTAAATATGGTACGATCCATGCTCTTCTTCAAAAATGTAAAGATAATGTTTTGGGCTGATGCTGTTCTATGTGCTGCATACATAAAGAATAGATGTCCATCTAATACTATAAGAAACAAGACTCCATATGAAATGTGGTATGGACATGTTCCTTCGGTAAAGCATCTCAGGGTCTTTGGTTCCACCTGTTATGCCTTGATACCAAAGGTACATAGAAACAAACTTGGTGCTAGAAGTCGTAAGTGTATCTTTCTGGGATATTCAAACACCTCCAAAGCATACCGTCTCTATGATGAAGTAAATAAAAAGTTTGTTCTATCTAGAGATGTAATTTTTCTTGAATCATCCAAAACTGACAATGTTGTTGAGCGGCAACTTGATCGCTTGGATAGATTCGCAAAAGAAAAATCATTTCAAGAATTTGATAATCAGATTCCACATCTTGAAGGGGGGATTCCTATATTAGATCAACATGTGGAATCTTCTTCTGAAGAACACTCTCCCCCGCATGAAACTCCAACAACGAATGATGCTTTAAGTGATGTGATCGATAGAATTGGGAGACTCAATCTTGATTTAGTCCCAACTCAATCAACGGAGCAGCCTGGACCATCTGAGAAAGGTCCCCCAAAGTGGCTAACAAAGACACTTGAAAGTGTTCATCCTGATGAAGTTGGAAAGACAGGAACCAGAAATTCAAACCGGCAAAATGGAGGTGATGTAGATGACTCTAATTCACCTGTTGATATGGATGTTTTTTATGATTGTGAATTGAACTTGTCTACAGATTTTGAACCAACTTCCTTCAAATAAGTTGCTTCTCATGATGAATGGAAAGAAGCGATGCAAAAGGAGTATGATGCCCTCATAAAGAACGGCACTTGGAAGCTGGTTGATCCTCCATTAGGAACCAAACCAATTGGCTGCAAGTGGGTCTACAAGAACAAGTATAAAGCTGATGGCTCACTTGACAAGCACAAAGCTAGGCTTGTGGCAAAAGGTTTTGCAAAAAAGGAAGGGGTCGACTATGAGGAGACTTTTGCCCCCATAGCAAATGGGCTACCATCCGGACACTCTTTGCACTAGCAGTTCAAAACGGTTGGAAAGTCCATCAAATGGATGTAAAAACTACTTTCTTGAATAGAGATCTAAAAGAGAATGTTTTTATGTCCCAACCTGAAGGATTTGCTGTGAAAGGACATGAACATAAAGTATGCAAACTTGTGAAGTCCTTGTATGGCCTCAAACAAGCACCGCGAGCCTGGTATGAAAAACTAACTGAGCATCTTCTGAAACTCAATTTCAAACATTTTGATCTTGATGATGCAACGTTATTTGTCAAGAAAGTTGGCAAAACAATTGTATATCTTGTGGTATATGTAGACGATCTTTTGATGACAGGGAACAATGAAAGCTACATTGCATCCATAAAGAAGGAATTGGGGGAAGTTTTGAAATGACTGGTTTGGGCTATGTTCATTACTATCTTGGCGTTGAAGTAACCCAACATCAAAAGTCCATATTTCTTTCTCAAAAGAAATACATTGGAGATCTGTTGAATAGGTTTGGCATGACAGAGTGCAATCCTCTTACTGCTCCAATGGAACAAAACTTAAAGCTCACATCTATTGAAGGAAAAGAATTTGAGGATGCAACAAAGTATAGACAGCTTGTAGGAAGTCTCAACTACCTAACTACTACCAGACCATACATTTCATTCGTTGTTGGAATCCTCTCCAGGTTTATGCAAAAGCCTTGTGAGGGACATTGTTCTGCTGCAAAAAGAGTTCTAAGGTACTTTAAGGGAACTCAAGACTTTGGAATCAAGTATACACAGGTGGACGACTTCAGCTTGATTGGATACTCTGATTCAGACTTCGATGGAGACAAAGAAACTGGGGTATCATCTTCAGGATATGCTATGAGTCTTGGATCAGGAGCTGTCTCCTGGAGATCACGCAAACAATCAGTTCCAGCAGATTCCACAACGGAAGCAAAATACGTGGCAGCAGCTGAAGCAACAAAAGAAATTGTGTGGCTCGGGAAAATTCTTGAAGATTTGCAGGTAAAACAAGTACAATCAACTCCACTCATGATTGACAATACCTCTGCAATAAAGTTGGCCAAGAACCCAAAGTTCCATGATCGAACAAAGCACATCAATACTAAATATCATCTAATTCGACATCATGTTGAGGCCAAAACAATCCATCTCCGTCATTGTTCCACAAATGAGCAAATTGCAGACATCTTCACCAAAGCGCTTGGAAGAGAAAAGCTTGAACGATTCAGAATGATGCTTGGACTCACCAACATCCCTTCAGATTAAGGGGGGGAATGTTGACACCTAATCCTTGTGATTGGGTGAATTTATGTAAATAGATAAATAGGAAATATGAACAGTCATCGGGAGACGAACTGAACAGTCTCTCCCTCATGTATATAATGAAGACCTACTTGATGGAATAAAATAGTCGAATCATTTTTGCCTTATGGAGTTACTGCCTGGCATGACAAAAATTATAATTCTAAACCTTAAATAAATTATAGTTTTATTTTAAATAATTATAATTATTTTTAAGTGAGTTAAACAAAATTAAACTTTGAGTGTTATTTTTGATGGTTTTATTGACAAAATTTTCAAAGCGTTTTAAATAATTATAATTATAAATTATAATTCTTTTTACTTGAGTTAAACAAAATCAAACATGAGTGTTGTTTTCGATGGTTTTATTGACAAAATTTTCAAAGCGTTGCAGCAATTTTTTTCCCAACCATCGAATTGTAAATGGGGTGCAGAGACATCATTCGGAGATTATTAAGGATTTTGGAAATTTTTTCTTATAACAAAAATTGTATTTTTTTAAATAATTTTCTAGTATTTATAAAATAATTTAAAATTTGGCAATTTATTAGATGAATAAGTGATTATTTTATAATAATTTTTTGTGATTATTTTATAATATTTTTTTCATAATTTAAATTTAATTGGTAGAGATTTAATTTTCATGGAATATGTTTAAATATTTAATTTTGAATTCCAAGTTTTTAACTTGCAGCTATTATTGAAGTATTTTGGCAGGCTTTATTTGGAGAAGGCTTATGGAGGGAGATTAATATAGCAAAATATCATAAAAGAAAGCCTCTCGTAGACTGGATTAGAACGGGAGAGATTGGGAAAGGAAAGGATCATACCTCTAGTTGAGCTTCCAAAAGGTAAAACACGGGTTCCTGCAGAAGATAAAATTGTCATTTGGTAGAGGCAATATGATTATCATTGGGCGAGACAGTATTATGGGTGTTTCTAATCCCGCCCGGCTTTGTAAAGGCACTTTTGTGTCATTACAACAGAGGTATTTTCTTCTTGGATCAAGTGATTAGCAGGTGGAAGGGAATACATCTGATATGGAAAGAGGTTGTGCAGATCAGATTACTTGGACACACTGTGCTGGAGTGGAACAACTACATTGATGTTCTCAAAAGGGTTGGACACACTACGCTGGAGTGGAACAACTACATCAATGTTCTCAAAAGCGCTGGATTGTGCGGGAATGTGAGAGGAGGCTCACTCATATGGGCTGGGATACTCAAAAAAGGTATTGTGGTGGTGGCTGACAACTACAGGTACATCATGAACTCCACACATAACTAATGTGCGCCGCCATGGTTTCTTTCTATTTGGCGATGGAATGCCCCTTTGAGGATAATTCTATTTATCTCGATGGTGTGGCAAAATAGAATATTAATTTGGGACATTCTTTGCAAGTGGGGTTTTCATGGCCCTGGATGGTGCCCCCTGTGCGACGATGAAAATGAATCAGTCACACACCTATTTAACATAGTTACCAATCAAATGAGAAAATGACCTAGTACCCATTTTTTTGAGGTAGCAAAAAGTCACTTGATTTTGAAAAATGGTGATTTAGGATACACCTTCTTCTTCTTTTTTAGCATATTTTTGTTACTTTAAAAACTTTTATGTATCAAGTATGAACAATATTTTTAAATGTTAGTGATTTTTATGTTGATTTTGAAAAGTGTTGATGTAGCATTTAACACATTTTTTTAGAGGGCTTATTTTTGACACTTTAAATTTTTTATGTATAGTGTGTACATTTTTTTTTGTTAGTGATTTCCATCTTGATTTTGAAAAGCGATGATGAGCATCAATCATTTTTGTTTAAAGGGCTTAGTTTTTACACTTTAAATTTTCTAATGAACTAAGTGTGGATAATTTTTTTTAATTGTTGGTGATTTTCATGTTAGTAATAAAACATAAAAATAAAAAAAAAAAACATGACAAACACAAAAAAAAAAAAAAAAAAAAAAAAAAAAAAAAAAAAAAAAAAAAAAAAAACAAACAAACAAACTATAAAATGTAAAAAAAAAACATAAAACATGACAAAAATAAAAATAATAAAAACATGTTAGTAATAAAAAAAAAAAAAAAAATTATATATATATATATATAACAGAAAATATAAAAATTAAAAAACATGACCAAAAAAATACAAAAAACTAAAAAAAAAAAAAAAAAAAAAAAACCAGTCAAAATACAAAAACTGAATAAAAAAATTAACGAAAAAAACAATATATATATATATATATATATATATATATATATCAAAAAATGATTTTTTTTCAAAAAAAAATTATATAATTTAAAGAGAAACAAATTTAACCACCACCAAAAAAAACAAAAACAATCTAAAAACATTTTTTTTAGGTAAAAAAAAAAAACAAACAAACAATCAAACAAAAACAAAACAAAAAACAAAAACTTAAAATAATTACAAAAAATAATTAAAATAAAAAATATTTAATTTAAATAAACAAAATAAAAAATAAAATAAAACTTAAATTTAAAATTTATTTTTTAAATTAAATTTATAAAAATAAAGAAATAACATTAAAAAAAAAAAAAAAAAAAACATAGAAAATAAAAAAACAGTCAAACATCCCACGCCCTCGCCCCTCCCTCAGTGAAACCTCTCCTCCCTCACCCTTCCTCCCCCGCCTCGACCACTACACTCCCATCCACCCCCCCTCCGACCCCCCAACCCTCATCCCGTACCCTACCACACTCTCCCTCACCACCATCCCCTCTCCCGGAATCGGCCTGCAGTCTCTTGGCCGTTGGCTAGGGGCCTGGGTGGGGAGGGGAGGGCGAGGTGCAGGGGTTAGGGGAGGGGAGAAGACCGAGGGTGGGGAGGGACGGAGAGGGGAGAAGGGAGGTGTCGGGGGTAGTGGGGGGCAGAGGTAGGGGAGAGGGGCGGGGGGCAGGGGAGGAAGGAAGAGGGGAGAGGGGAGAGGCTGTAATTTTTTTTAATTGTTTTTTTAAAATGTTTTTTTTAAGTGTTTTTCTTTATTATGTTTTTTTTAATTATATTGTTTTTTTTATTGTTTTTTTTATGTTTTTTTTTAATTGTATGGTTTCTTTTTTGATTGTTTTTTTTTATGTTTTTATTTTTTTTTCATGTTTTTTTTTTTTTTAATTTTTTTTTTTTTTAATTTGTTTTGAATTTTTTTTATGTTATTTTTTAATTTTTATAATATAACTTTTTTTAAATTTTTAAACTTAAATATTTATTATTTTAATTTAAATTTTTTTATAATTTAAATTTTATAATATAATTTTTTTTATTTTTTAAATTTAAATATTTTTATTTATTTTTCTAATTTTAATTTTAATTTTTTTTTGAAATTTTTTATTTTATTTTATTTTTTAGTAATTATTTAACATTTTTTTAAATGATGTTTTTTTCTTTTTTCTTTTTATTTTTAACTTTAAAATGCTTTTTTTTCATTTTTTTTTATTTTTTCTTAGATTATATATATTTTTTCAATTTCTTGTTTTTTTTATTTTTTTTTTTATTTAAATTTTTCATTTTTACAAGTTAATTCTAATTTTTTTTACATTTTTATGGTTTTTTTTGTTTTTTTTTTGTTTTATTTTTTTTATATATTTTATGAAATTTAATTTATTTTTTGTCACGAATCGTCCCCTTGCCACCCCTGGCCGGTTGGGCCTTGGGGTGGCCAGGGAAATTTAATTTTTCTTTTAAGTTTTTAATTTTTGTTAATGTTGTATTTAATTTTTCATAAATTTTATTTTAAAGTTTTAATTATTTTATTTTTTTATTTAGTTTTTATTTTTATATTTGTTTAACAGAAACAGTTGAATTTTATTTATAAAAAAGAGGTTGGGCATGCCAAACACCTCAAATACAGACAAATGCGAGACTTCTGGCTCAATATAGTCCACTTAATCTGACTTTTGTATCTGAGATTAGCTACTGAATTTGACGCACTTGGCAGGCTGAGTGATGCTTGCTTTGTTGTTGTCGACTTAGTGTCCTGACTTTATTTCCTCTTTTCCTTGCTACTTTGGAACTTTCTTGGATTAGTTAAAACCCACTATGTTCCACAACCAAATTACAAACCTACAAATATTAAAATGAATTTATTTAAAGCCTGACTTTTCCACCATACCCGGCCCCACTTCAGGGTTAACCCCCACCATGTTCAAAACGCGATAGTTAGCAGATCTTCCCCACCCAGATCTGTTGCATATCGCGTCAAACGCTTTCCAATCCTTATCTCCTCAAGAGCACGCGATATGGGTGGTTTTGTATTGCCACACGTCGGCCCTTAAGTGGCATCATGTCCGTTTCATAAAACACTGCCAAGCAGCCGAGAGCGGTCCGACGAAACCTGCTTACCGCTCCCAGCGAAATAATTCCCCTCCATTTGCAGTGCACGGTGACCATCAAGTTGACCCCGCCCAATCCGACACTTATCGCGTCCCTTGCTGTCCGAGCTTTAACCTGAACCATCTCCATACCCGACCCCATGACTGGGATAAGACCCCGCCATGAAAAGCGCGTGATGACCGTCAGATCTTCCCCCGCTCTGATCCAACACTGATTGCGTCCAATTGTTGTTCGACCTTTATTTCCACAGGAGCACGCAAAATGGGCGGTTTTGTCCTGCCACACGTTAGGCCGAGAGGTACATCGCGTCTAATTCATGGAATACTACCAAGCGGCCAAAAGCGGTGCGAAAAAAAAAAAACTGCTTACCACTCCTTGCATCTTTAACCCCCCACCTTTTCCAACTCGCGATGGTCGTCAGATCATCCCCCGCCCTGAGCCTACGCATCTCATCCATCGAGGCCTTCTTTTGTATGAGATCCAATCTGCGCCCTGTTTTACTCTTTCTCGACAGTGAAAGTCTGTTTGTGCTAGCCTTTGTACTGCGGGAATCTGTCCTTGAGCGACTCTACTTGCCTATTAAGGAATTGGGTGCCTTTTAGCTTCATCCTCATTGTTCACCAGAATACCTTGAGCTAGAAGGCATCCTTTGTTAGCCATTATATCAGCTTCCTTGTTTTGAGCTCGCAGGACATGGTAGAATGAGCAGGATGCGAAGTTTTGAGTCATCTTTCTTATTCTTTCTAGGGTCTTGTTTAGAGTAGAGCTATTGAGTTGGTCACCCTTATTAAGGGTTTTGATCAGGATCTTAGAGTTCCTGAAGATTTGAAGGTTTTCCCCTATGTTCCTTTGAGCCAGCTGACATGCTTTGAGTAGACCTAGGATCTCGGCCTGGTTGTTGGTGCTCTTTCCTAGACCCCAACTGTAGTTGTCCTGTTTTTGTCCATTTTTGGAGTAAATTATTCCTCCTGCCCCTAAAATCCTCGGGTTTCGTTTGGAGGCTCCATCAAAGAAGATCATGACTTTTCCTTGTTTTTCCCACCATTTTTTAAAGTTCTCTCAGAGATCCGGAGACGCCATTCTAGATTATGACTAGGCAAGTAGATATTCTTCTTGATGCTTGCCTGTCTCAGGGAATCACCTAGCCAGCTGAGCTCTTTAGGGAGTACGAAGTTGTCTGACTTATGAGGTCTATTTTCAAAAGTTTCCAGTAGAAAGGCTTTGGCCTTGGCAATTACTGTGTTGGTGGATTGAAGTCTGTTGTTGAAGATGGCTTCATTCCTATCCAACCAGATTCCCCAACAGATATATTTTGGGATTGCATCCCAAATTTTAGTCCAATTTGAGTTGTTGTTCAAAGAGTGTGGATATCGATCTTTCCAGGATGTCAAAATACTATCCACTGAACACTAATGATGGATTTGGGCATTGAGCCCCATGATTGCTTGCAACCAGACCTCTTGAGAAAAGGGGCAGTCAATGAACAGGTGATCGATCGTTTCCTGATCCTTGTAGCATAAAGGGCATCTGTGAGGACCTACTATACCTCTTTTCTCTAAGTTTTCCCCGGTGAGGGTCCTTTTGTGCATGAGAGTCCAGCAGAAGAAGTTGATTTTTGGGAGTCCAAATGGGTCCCAAATATGCTACCAAAGCTTTGTAGTATGGATCTGATGTTATTGTTCTTGGAGAGCTGCAAAACCCAGTCGAGCTGAGTAAGATCCGGTCTTCCCCCAGCCCCACTTGTCCCTCGAATGCAGGTGCACAGGAGCTAGACCAGTGAGTTTTTTAATAATTGGTGGAGCTGAGGGAGCATCCAATCAGGGGGGGCGATGTAGGTCCCAGTTATTCTGGTTCCCTGCTGAATCCCATGTGCAAATGTCAGCAAGTTTGTGGATACCTTTTAGGCTGAGCCAATTATGCAAGTCTGTTATATCTGGTGCAAGGCTTAGGGGTTGGAGACCCATGATCTTGTCCTCCCACAGTCTAATTCTTTTCCAATTTCCTGGAATTCTATAGAGCTGTTCTTTGAAGAAATTCCAGCCTTGGCTGCACAACTTCCATAGCGTGGTTCCTTTGTGGGAAGCTCCTTCTTCCATATTCTTTATTGAGAGTGTGTGCAAATATTTTTTAATTAGAACTTGACTTACATGGTGTCTTTGGTTCGAGAATATTTTCCAAAGGATCTTCCCTCCCATTGCCAGATTGGCTAACATAGGATCTCTTACCTGAAGTCCACCTTCAGGTATTGTCCTTTTCACTATGTCCCAGCTTATTATATGGAATTTTTTTTGGTTCCCCTTTCCTCTTTGCCATAGAAAATTTTGAATCAGCTTTGCTAACTGATCGATGGTCATTTTTAGTGCTAGAAGGAAAGAGGCCTGGTAGATAGGAAGGGATGACAGGACTAACTTGACCAGAGTGAGCTTCCCAGCTGTGGTAAGCCACTGTCTGCCCCAAGCAGTCATTTTTGCCTTGATTTTGCTGATAATTCCCATCCAGTGAGGGGCCTTAGTAGTGCCTAAGGTTAAAGACAGGCCAAGATACTTGAATTTTTCCCAAGATACATATCCGATGAAGCCTAGGGCTTGGGAAATCCTGAGAATAGATCGTTGGTCTACAGCCCAGCCGTACATTACACTTTTCCTATTATTGACCATAGCTCCGGAGAATCTTCAGAAACTTTGGATTACTCCGCTGAAGGCTCTTGTTATTTTAATAGAGGCTCCACCCAAAAGGATAGAGTCATTTGCGAACAAGGCATGGTTGATAGGGGTTGTTCCGGGTATCACCCTGATGCTAGGAAGAGTCCCTTTGAGCTTCTCATCAGAGAGATTTCGGCTTAGAGATTCTGCCATCAGAATGTATAGGAAGGGGGACAGAGGGCAGCCTTGCCTGATTCCCCTAGTAGCTTTGAAGTAGTTTGCAGGTCTACCATTTACTAGAGGGGCTATCTAGGGTTCTCCAATGCATGCTTTAATCAAATTTACAAATTCAGAACTGAAACCAAATGCAGAAAGAACTTGGAGAAGGAAGGAATGTCTTACTCTATCAAAGGCATTCGCCATATCGAGTTTGATGAGCATACCTTGCTCTTTGCGTTGGTGGTTGGAATGGATGATTTCCTGCACCAGTATCACATTGTCCAGGATATGCCTTCCTTGGACAAACCCTCCTTGATTAGGAGAGATGAGTTTGTCCAGCAGAGGTTTTATTCTATTAGCAAGTAGCTTGGTGAGAATTTTGTAGGACGCGTTGCAAAGCGAGATTGGTCTGAATCTGTCGAAAGTCTCCAGGTTGGCTTCTTTGGGAATTAGGGCTAGGAAGGTGGAGTTTGTGCTTCCTCCCACTTTGGATTTTTGAAGGAATCCTTTGATCATTCGGTACAACTCAAACTTGATGGTATCCTAGCAGAGTCTATAAAAGTGTATTGAGAATCCATCAGGTCCTGGGGCTTTGTCTGGTTCCATCTTCCATATGACATTGTTGATTTCTTCTTCAGTGAATGGCTTTAGGAGAGTTGCATTGTCCTCCCCATTAACCATCCTTGGAACGTGATTGAGGAAGTCTTGAGCTTCCTCATTATCCTCCACTCCTTCTTTGAACAGCAGCTGAAAATGAGAGGTTTCTTCCTCCTTTATCGGAATTGTGCCTTTAAGAACAATCTCATCTGGTGAGGTGATTTCAGCAATGTGGTTTCTAGAGAGACGGGTACGAATTTTCTTGTGGAAGAAGGCTGTATTCTTGTCTCCAAACACAAGCCATAGATTGCGTGACTTGAGCCTCAAATATTCTTCCTCTTCTCTAAATGTCTGAAAGGTGCTGATTTGGTGTTCTTGCTCCCTATGAATTTCTTCTCTAGTTATGTCTTGAGTCTCCAGGCCCATTTGGAGATCCAGCATCTACTTTGTGCTCTGTTTTCTTTGGGCAGTGGGAGACACTATGGGATTTTTTATCCATTTCTTCAGGGCTATTTTGGTGGCTTTTATCTTTTGCTCCCAAACATAGCTGGGTGATCCTTGAACATGAATGGACCATGCCTTATTCACTGTATCCAAAGACCCTTCCCTGTTTTCCCATAGTGGGCTGAACCGGAAGGGGATTGGTCCCAGATTTTCTTCTTCTTCCATCAAAAGGAGGATGGGTTTATGGTCTGAGTTCCATTTTGGTAGAATTTTTGTGGAAATGATCATCTTCTCGGAGAGGAAGGAAATCTGAAGAAGGAATCTGTCTAGCCTCACTGAGATATGCTCCTCCCCTATTATGTTATTTGTCCAGATGTATAGCCCTTTTTTTGGCTTGAAGTCCATTAAATCCCAATGTTGAATCAGGTTTTCCACTAAGGGGAGGAAGCGATCCCTGTTGTTGGTTCCTCCTCTTTTTTCCTTTGGGTCTAGGATTATATTGTAGTCTCCGACAATGATTATATTATTGAGGGAGTAAGCTTCCAAAAAATCAGTCGAGGTTTACTAGTATTGTTCCTTTTCTACATAGAGTATAGGAACATAGAGATTAAAGAGCAATGTTTATCTTACTTGGTAGGTGCCAAAGTTCAAGGTAAACCTAGTGCTGCGTCTGAAAGGAGCTCTTGAGCTGGAATTTGTCAGCCTCCCAGAGGGTGGCTAACCCACTACATGTACCTCTAGCACATACCGCTTTTCCAGATTTTGTTTTCCATTTTGCTTTACTGAGTTCCAAAAGGGCTTCTCCTTCTATTTTAATCCCTTGGAGCATGAGGATCTTGGGAAGTTCTAACTTTAATAGGCTCTTGACTGCTTCAGATTTTAATGGGTTCCCCAGTCCTCTGCAATTCCAAGAGACTAATCGCATTATTTACTGGTAGGGGTTGGGGCAGTACCTCCCTCGTGAGGCCTAGTTCTAGTATTTCTATCGATAGACATTTCTATAGTGGCCTGACTACCTTGCATTTTTTGTCTCTCTGCTTCTTCTTCTCTGGCCTCTCTGTGATATTTCCTCCCCACTCTTTTCAAGGGCCTCTCAGATGTTTCATCTTCCGAGGATCCCGATATCTCAAGGGACTTCTTTCTTGTCATATCTACATAGGTAGGGAAGCTAGAGGCACCTTTTGGGGTTTGGACTGGTTCCTCTTGCCTATTGCTTTCTTCCATGTTGTTTGCATGCTTTTCAATCTCTTTATTTGCTGGATCTTGGAGTTCTTCTAGTGTGTTGAGTATATCAAAGGGGTTGGTTTATTTGTTTGCTATTGGAGGGACTTCCTTCTGCTTGGGGTTCTGGAGGAGTAACCCTCCCAGTGGAGACGACTTTCCCTCTGTTTCTATTGCTCTGCTTAGTGGGTCCTGATTTCTGAACATGAGTCCATTGTTTTCCCTTCTCTTTCTCAACTACATCCTCTGATTTCTTTTTACAATGCTTGGCAAAGTGCCCGTAGCCATGGCAATGTCTGCATTTAAATGGAAGTTGCTCGTAATCTAGCACTTGTATGTGTGACCAATTAACTACCGTGAGTTTAATGGCTTCAGGGAGACCTTCCTCCAGGTCTGCTTCTATACAAATTCTAGCACAAGAATACTGGTCTCTTCTTTTTGCTTGGTCGATGTATTTGCCTAGCTTGTTGCCTATGGTTTCCAAGGATTTAGGGTTCCAGCAGTGAAGAGGAAGGTGGGGCAATCTCACCCAGACCGGAACGGCCGAGGGCACATCCTGGGTCGGGTCAAAGTCTGGAGTCCATTGATTCAGATATAGTCCCTAAGGCCCCATGAAATATGGGCCATTTATGAATATTAGGTTTCTGCCTTCTACTGCTTCGAATACAAAAACAAAGAAGCCTTTGCCGACAAAATAGATTTTTATTCCTTCTTTGACCAATGAACGCCAATTCCTTTGAACCCATGCTTCTACTGCTTTTGGCGAGGGCCATAAGCCTGTGAACTAACCGATAAGTCCTCTTTCTGCTAGGTTTAAAGCCGCTTTGCAGGTCTCTTTAGTGGGCAAAGAAACTGTGTGGATAGTTGCCATTTTTTTACGAACTTTTGTTGGTTTGCAGATGTTGGCCTTTTATTGCAAGCTGCAACCAGATCCCGGAATGCAGCTATCTCTAGTGGCCAGGGAGTTTCCTTTTCTCGGCCCCCTCCTGGGGCCATGGCTCTGAAGCTTCGATCAGTCTTGAGGTTGGTTGTGTCTTTGTGCGCTCCCCTGGCTTCCTTCTACTGGTCAGGGGCAACACCAGGCTCCCGCTAACTGGTTCCTGTTGTGAAGGTTGCTCCAAGCTCCAACTCCGCTCCGCTTCCATTTATTTGGTTTTTATTTTATTTTACTCTTTTTTTTTTTTTTTTCTTTTGTTTTTTAAATTTTACATGGCATGGTTATTTTTTTACATTTTATAGTTGTTTTTACTATATATATATATATATATATATATATATATTTTGATTTTTTGTTTTCTTTTGTATTTTTTGTGGTTTTTTTATTGTTTTTTCTTTCAATATTCGAATTTTTGCATTTCTATATATTTTTTATATTTGTATTTTTTTGTTTTTTTTTTAATTGTTTTTTTTCAATATTTGAATTTTTGTTTTCTTATATATATATATATATATATATATATATATATATATATATATATATATATATATATATATATATTGTAGAGTCTGTGTCGAGGCTTGTCTAATAACCTGATCCCATTATGTGCAATTTGATAGTTGATTTTTAATCTTTTTGCAATGTATCAAGTTGTCTTAGGCTAAGATTTCAAAATCGCTATACATTTAGCATTTAAAAAAAATTACCCTTGGTATAATAACTCTTTCATTCAAGTGTTCATTTTTAAAGCTTTTTTAGTCATAAAATTTTTCCATAATGTCATGCTTGAAATATTTTGAAAATTTAAGATTGTTTTGTAGTCATAATCTTTGGTTTTAATTCCATGGTTGAAAAATTGTCAAGATTTTAATGTTTTTCTAAGTCGTTATATTTTATCAATAATGTTATGGTTGAAAACAATTATAAATATTTTTCTTAGCACCATGCTTGAAAATTGTTGGAATTTCAAGGTTTTTCAAAGAAGAGACATTTTAAATTTAATGTAATGCTTAAAAATCATTGGAATTTTAAGGCTTTTCAAAGACGTGATATTTTATCGTTAATGTCATGCTTGAAAATCATTGGAAATTTAAAGTTTTTCAGAGTCACGATATTTTATTTTTAACATCATTATTAAAAAATGTTGAAAATGTACCCTGAAAAAAAAGACGTTATTCTGGCATCAACACTTTTCGATTTCAAGGTGTTTTTTGCACCAAACAAAATGACTTTTATTGTTTCTATTGTTATTTTTTAAAAATATTGAAAATTTACTCTAAAAAATAAATAAATAAAAATAAAAATAAATAAATAAAATTTAAAATTTAAAATAAAAATTTAAAAAATAAATAAATAAAATTAAATATATATATATATATATATATATATATATATATATATATATATATATATATATATTTGGTGATGCAGAATCAACACTTTTTATTTTTGGGTTGTTTTTTCATGTTTTTTTGGGATTTTTGGGCTCGAGTACCCATTTTGAAGTAATAGTTCTCGTTTGATCGGTAACTATGTTGTTTCTCTTTTGTAATATCACTCTTCAAATATGGGCGCGAATTCTCTCATACTGCAAGATCACTTTCAGGAAATTCACTTCTATTGAACAATGTTTACGGTGGGTAACGTCCATTGATGGTTTACATCAATACATCCCACTGTTTGTATTTTAGGAAAACTGGAAGGTGCAACATCATTACATATTGAATGGGTTACAGATAAACGTTATCCAGATATGCTCCAAAATCCTTTCATGGCTGGAGATACTAGAACCTCACCTGTCGAAGGATCTGTCTACTTGGTACATGCCTCCTCAAACATTTTTGCCTGTAGGTTTTTTTTATGATGCGGCTCAATGGAGAGTTTGTGGATGTGGAGTTTGGCTTCGAATTAGTAAAAAATCACATTATAAGTTACACTGGCATGGTGGGATGGGTACAAATTTCAGGGTAGAAACAGTGGCACTGTGGGGACTTCTCTCATTTGCCAAGGAGAAAATTGTGCATCATATCCATGTCTACAGAGACTTGAAAACTCTTATAGATGACATTTTGGATTCAACGGATTTTGATCCACTAGATCTCCAAGGATGGCGAGACCACATCAATGCACTTATTCAAGGTTTCTAGAATTTCGACATTCAACACATTTACAGGGAATCAAATAGGATTGTTGATTCTCTATCTAAAGTTGGTTTATCTGATGTTGAAGGCTCCATATTTTATAGTTTCTATATTGATGGCGAAGTTTAGGAAGAAGGTCTCACTGCTATCCCATAGCGACACCTAACTCTGGAAACATTTTGACCCTTTTTCTATAAACATGTTGGGTGAAAATTCTCCTCTCCAAATATATATTAGGTAGAACATCTTGATGTAATTCTGTGTAGAGATGATTTTTGTTACTGTGATATTGTTGTCAGCATATTAACCTAGTAAAGTGATCATCCATAAAAGAGATATTATCAATTTGATGATAGAAGTATGATTATATTTTCATGATCAAATCAAAATGTACTCGCATTTTATTATGTTATATAACCAGTCAATTTTTTTAGTAGGAAATAATAATAATAATAATAATCACACATCAAGAGTTAAAATTTATGATTATGCACTTTTAACTCATTTATTTCAAATTAATTAATTAAAAAAAAGAAGGTAATATCAACACATGTTATATTAGACATGTGGTATTGATAAGCTATGATATTGGCCTATCATATTATTGCAATAGCTATTTACCAATTAAATTTTTTCATGGTAAAGTGGGGATGAATCTCCAAGGTTAAAAATTGTGTTACATGTTTTTTTAAATGCATAATATATTTAACAAATATATTAATTCTTTTTTATAATTAATAATAATAATAATAATATTTTAAAATAAAGATATAATTTAGTTAACTTTCTATGATTTTTTTTTTTAATTTATATAATGTGAGATTGAGATGTATCATGAAATAAGATTGATGCTTATTGATATTTATCAATTATTTAATTTATATAGTTATGATAAATATTATATAAATATGAATTTATAACTATTTTAATATTTATTTAATTTATAAATTCAAATTTAATATATATATATATATATATATATATATATATATATATATATATATTAGTAATAATTATTATTATTAATTTAATTTCTATTTATTTGTAAATTTCTAAAATAAAATAAAATAAATAGAATCCACATAAATACGATGACATAAAAAACTATGAGTGTATTCCTAAATAATACATAAATAGTGAAAAAACATTGAGTTGAGATTTTTTGGGAGTGAATGAATGATATTTTTATCATCCACGAGACTAAATATAATTTGTGGGACCACAAGCCTCCCTGTTTTTTTCCTTTTGCAATTCAATCCTTTTCTTATTCAAGTTGATGATGAGCTATCCCAACCTTCTAATAGTCCCCCCATTGAAAAGACAATGCCAAGGGAACGATGCTAACATTTTGCCATAATTGTCCCTGATGTCTCTGAAAGCATCGCATTCCGAAATGAAATGTTTTTTTTCGATTCTACTGCCAATAAATGCAATAGTATACACTCGTTCTTCCCAAGCTTCTTTAGGTCATTTCCACCATCCCATTTCACACCAAAGTTGATGTAAGTTAGTTCTTAAATGAGCAATAAGAATATTTGCTCTCCAAAAAATGCTAGCTCCAATGTACTCTTTTTGTCAGAGATCACAAGTGGGGTTGAATTCCTTAACTTAGTACTTCTTCTTTCTACCCGACTCTTTTCCCCATATATACTTATGGAACTTTTTCATAACAAAATTCTTTAACTCCTTGCTATTTGTGGGACATGCATTGAGGTAGATATTCCATTCTTGCATCCATTTATTGTTTTGTCTCATCCATGTTTTCTTTATTTCACTCACGCCTTCATTGAAAATAACTTTAGGCCATTACCTACTCCAATTTGCTCAATTCTTTTTGGATATCTTATGAGACACACCATAACAATTGCTTCGATGGGAGTTGCTCCTATTTCACTCGAGATTATCTCACAAGGAACCAAACTTTTTATTTTGAACTTGCTCATGATTAATTGTTTTTGGATTTTCTCAATTTGTTTCCATTTTGAGGCAGGGGTGCTACTAGCCCACAATTCACACCCATATAACATCACTGGAAAAACTAGGAGTCCAAAAATCACTTAAATTGTTTTCCAATGCGATAACTTCACCTCTCTACATCTGTTTTGAAGAGCATATAATGCTTTCCACCCTCCCAAAATTCTCTTCTTTCTGTAGTCCTCCCAATTAAGTTTGTTGTTGAAATCAATCCTTAGGTGATTATACTCCTTTACTTCTTCAAGAATGTTTCCTTCAAAGGAAAACATATGTTGGCTCTGCTTCCTTTTATTAGAAAAAATCATTATTTTGGTCTTGTTGGTATTGACATGCATTTGGTCTTGTTGGTATTGACATGCATCCCCACTACTCTACAAAAATGCTCAAGGAATATATGTGCATTTGCAATCCATGTATCGACCTAGAAATCATCGGTGTGCACAAAACACAGTCACGTACTAACGTCAGTGCGCTTTCAACTATAACTGCATCGCTATTGGTGTGCACATAAGTATGACAGACCATTGTTCGTTCACAAATTTAACTTTTGATAGCGGTGCAACACACTTGTGCACCGATGTGCATGTATAAACTTTTTGCACTGGTATAGAACGTTCAGGTTATCGAACACATTGAAATACAACTATATTTTTAAATATTATTTTTGCGATGTCTTTGGTAAATATAAACACACGGGGTGTGACACACCAACTTACAATCTATTGTATCTTTCCCAGTGCGTTTTCATTTACAAAACACACAGCAACAATTTCGATGTGTTATGTCCACGCACCGACATGCGATGCACCCTGTAAATTTACATGAAATGTCCCGCCCAGTGTGATCCAAACATATTGAGCACACCGCACAGTGAAAAAAAAAAAAAAAAATAGTGGCAAAATTAACCTAATTTGCAATTCTAATCTGCTAAAAAGATAAATTACAAGGAAACATAGACATTACCTAGGAATTTGGTCATCGGGAGGCATTGTGGACACAGAATGGAGAAAAACAAATTTTAACACCATTTGAAAAAATTGGAAACTATAACAATGAGCACAGTACAGAAAGATGGTGAGCAAGAGAAGCACCAATGTCAGGGCGCTTACATGTGGAAAGAGTGGCATTGGTGCTTAAGAGCTCTCCTCTACTGTAGATGGTAAAAATGAAAATTACGGTCAGAAGTGTTTTTTTATTTAACCCTCCTTCAGTGTGTTTAGCTAACTGCACCGAGGCAGGTTATCCAAAAGCATCGCGCCTTTTTTTATATTAAAAAATATCACGGTGCGTTTCACGATACATCCTGGGACATTTATATACATGTATTGCACCAGTGTTGTGATTTTACTATAGCATTTCTCTATTTTTTAAAATTAAAAAATTCTTAGTAGTGCTCTTTAGAAGAAGCCTTGGGGCATTTTAGTATATTCACTGCATCGGAGTGTCGTTGAAAAACAACACGGCATTTTTCTAAAATTCAAAACTACAGCAGTGCTCCTTAGCAGTATGCAACGGGTCATTTTTCTACATGAAGGGAATTAATGTTATCTATTGTTAAAGCACCAGTGCGTTGTGTTATTTAGTACACTGTGTTTTTTTTATTTTATATAATAAAAAAAAATTCCATGGTGCAGCATGTTATATGAAGCACCGGTGCTTGTATGTTTAGTAAAGCACGAGTGTGTTTGTATATTTTATACACACCATAAAAAAACATCCGCTAAAACATTCACCCTCCCACCTTTGCTAGTGGCTTCTGTTACAAACAAATTTTTGGGATATTTTTATAGGGGCTTCCACAAAAACCTCCACTAAAAGGTCTTTTCCTTGTAGTGATGTGATGGATCCGGAAGATGAAATTTGAATAGAGAATAGTGAAATAAAAATCACAAACCACAAATTAACACAAGATAGAACCTAAGAAACCCTTTTAGAAGAAAACCTAACTAGAAGGTGAGTCTACTTTACTCTCTTTCTCTAAATGGAAAAATGGATGCAAGTACAAAGAAGTGAGGCATGTGGCATGTGAGCTACTACAGTGCATAAATCCTCCTTGTTTTTTCTCTCCCTGTCCAATCACAGCTAATCTACTCATTTATAGAGCAAAATGCACTCAAATAGAATGGAACCTCTTTTCCTCATAGTGTCCCAATTATAACACATATCGATAGTCAACTAGTAGTTAAGTTTGACTCCTCCAACTCTTAACTGGAGTTACAATATGGATTCATCTAGAGTCTTCTTTGTCATGATCACATGGCTAGACCATTTTCCATGTATAATGGGGGCTGACGTGGCATCCTCTTGAATTATGGTGGTTAAAATAAGAAGGTCAACTTCCCAATGACATAACATTTTCATACAGACTCTGAATGAGGCGATTCTTATGCTATTGGAATGGTATCTATATGTATAATAACCCTAAAATCTACACACTTAAGTAGCAAAGCTTTACCCCAAAAAATATCATTTGATTCCTAGAACTACTTCTGAAAGGTTTCATACCCTATTTTTCCAAATTGGGACCCATCGGTAAAAATTGTTTTTTGAGCTTATTCCTTCATTTTTTCCACTATGAAAGCATCAATATGGATGAAAAATATTATAATGATCCAATCTGGATCAAGAGGAATGGCTTGTGAAATATGAGTTGCTTGAAAATGTAAAGGATGTGATCATTTAAGATGGAAAAGAGCATGGAATTATAAGAAAGGATATTATATTAATAACAATATCATATGGTGTCTTCAAAGAAATTCACAATATCTCACATGTTCTTAAAGTAATTACGAAGTACTTATTAGTTATGAGTCAAATTATAGATTTTCGATTGACAATGGAATTTGATGCATTCGGAGGAAACCTTAATAATAACCATGTGAAGGTGGTTTCAAGAGAAATGAAGGAAGGTAATTGGTATAGACTATGTGTAGATGCTATTGAAGTGGTAATGAATCTTTCTAATTATATTAATGATGTTATTTGACATCACAGGCTTAGTATTCTTGGTGTGAAATCAATGGATACCATGAGGAGATATAAATTAGTTAAAGTTTGGAGGTGAGAATGGTTTTTTCACTTAGCATGTCTAAAGGATGTGTCTTTAGGTAACAACATAAATTTCCTTTCTCATGGCCATACAATTGAGAAATTTTTAGAGATAGTTGACACAAAAATATTGGATTGGTGAAAACTCTAACTGATTGCGAAATAAAATATTTTTAAACATTCGTTAATGAATTCTCAACATAAAACCTATTTAATTCTTGAAGTAAAATAGAGGTAGAGATTATGTTAAACATGTGATCCAAACTTAGTGAACCCGTGAAACAACATGTGTGTTTATTGAATATCAAAGAATATCTCCCAAGACATTTTTTTTGAAACCCCCACCATCAAATACATATTTCAAATAAGTAAAACCCCTATTTTTATTAGATATCCGACGTGTTTACCAAACACCATTTTTATATCCCACATTATCTATAACAACACCCCCCATGCCATATTCCCCCCTTAATACATACAATATAAAAACTCAATTTATGAATGAACTTGATAAGGTATTGGTCAATATGATGATGTTAAATTGTTCGAATCCTAAGAAAAAAAGAAGATATTAGTAATTTTCTAAAAAGGCTAAGGTGTGGCAATGATGGAAACTATGTCTCAAATGCGTTTGAGGAATCTTGTGAAGAATGGGGCATCATATTAGAGTTGGTGATGCACTATACTCCACAATATAATGGAGTAGAGAAAATTAAGAGTAGGTCATCAAGAGCGTGTGTGCAAGTTTTATGTTGAATAATTTTGCATTATCAAATAATTTATGGGTGAATGTGATCACTATAGCAATATATGTTCAATATTAATTACCCACGACAACAATGAAGTCAAAAAAATTCCTATGAAGTTGATGTGGGAAAAACGGAAGCATTCAAGTTGTATGTTGAATAATGTTGCATTATCAAATAATTTATGGGTGAATGTGATCATTGTAACAATATATGTTCAATATTAATTACCCATGACAACAATGAAGTCAAAAAAAATCCTATGAAGTTGATGTGGGAAAAAACCAAGCATTCAAGTTGTATGTTGAATAATGTTGCATTATCAAATAATTTATGGGTGAATGTGATCACTGTAGCAATATATGTTCAATATTAATTACCCATGACAACAATGAAGTCAAAAAAATTCCTATGAAGTTGGTGTGGGAAAAAACCAAGCATTTGACTTTGGGAGTGTTCAAATCTCTTACACTTTCCACATTTCCCTATGAGAAGTGATATACGAAAAAAGCATCTTGATTATTTATGATTGTGATATTGTAAATTTGTAGGTTTTATTATCCGAGAAGAAGAACCTTATTAGAAATAGGGATGCAGTATGATGAAAATGCAAGAAAATGCAACATTGTAAAGAAAAATAGGAGATATAAGCTACATGGAACATGTTACAAAAGAACAAGTGTATATGTTTGATTTCAATCTTGATATTATTACTGATAAATTTTTTGAAAGAGTTAAAATATAGTATGGATATGGATATCAAAATTGTACATAAATTCTAGGTAGGAAAATCTTCTGATTATAGAGTTATTAAGTAGTTGAGTAGTCACATCCTAAACCACTTGATGAGGTGGAGAAAAATATTCCTCAACGATCATATTTGTAAAATCATTTAGGGATTAAAGGCTACCAAAAATGTCCTTATATTATATTTGTGGGAAAAACATCGTGTTATAGACATTTTTGTGCCTAACAGCATGAAGCATGAAATGTCAATAATCTAAGGGATCCAAAGTCCCTAAACATGTTGTTCCTACCCCTAGAGGAACAAGGTCAGCAAACCACAGCACTGAAAATCAGTTCTCTACCTGAAAACACTCAAAAACAAGCTATTTCTGGATCATGTCAGCTGCTCCACTGAGCATCTGCGCTGAATGTCAACTGCTCCACTCTGTACCTGCGCTGAATGTCAAAAGCAATGAAGGCTACCTGCGCTGGGCGAGATTGGCCAAGTGGCACAGTCATTCTGCAAGGTGTCAAATGCCCAGGAAGCTTCCAAAATGACACTTGGATCAGGGAATTCGCCTTGTGATGAGTAAGAGGATCTAGATCTCCAAGTGGAAGCAAGAAACTCCAAGTGGACTCAAGAACTGAAGTATAACTGAAGTGGGAGAGGACACTAGTCAGCTTCATGCCAGCCTCAAGCTGACTCACCCTTTCTCCAAATCTCCTATATATAGAGCTCTCTCATGAGGTCTAAGGGGGCCGGAATTTTGTGAATGTAAGGAAGTGCTGTTGGTTTGTGCATAGAACTATTGGGTGATTGCTTTGAAGGAGGTGAAGAGGAGATTTCTTTCTGCTAGGAGGTGTTGCTGGATTGGGCCTCTTATGGTTGTAACACTCTCAGAACTTTACTTCTTCCATTAATAAAGTATTTGAGGTTCTTCTATATGCATGTGTCTTTGTGGCGTATTGATGCTTGTATATTTGATTTATTCTAATTCTTGAATCAATTATGGATGTATGCTTCTTGTAGTTTCCTTTTCTTGTGCTTTTGCAGGATCTTTGTGTAGCTGGGCCAGTGAAAGAGCAAGGAGCTGGGAGCAAGCAGCAAAGAGGGAAGATTGGATCAACCATTAGCAGAAGACAACGGTTAGTGGATCCCTTTCTCCTCTCTCTTACATTTCATAAAGAAGTAACCTTGAATAGCTTTGTATTCAGTTGTTGCTGAGGTACTATCACCCTTAGAGTGGGATAGGGTCATTTCGTATTGGATACTTTTCCCAACAACAAATTGGCGACTCCACTGGGGAGCGTATCTTGTTGGTTGTTTGTGTTTTTGCTATTCATTTCATAAACAAAGGGGGTACCGAATCGAACTGTATTTGGATCCTTCAAATACAAAGTAGAGGGCAGCTACTCTAGCTCAGTTTCTGGGCAAGTTTATGATTTGAAGAGCTGATCCACAAAGACTCTAATAAGCTCTTAGTGATAGCTTTTCATCCTCCTTGTCATCCCTTAGTGTGTCCTTGACTAATAGCTTCTGATTTGAGCAAAAAATGTGAATTTTTGAGCAATCTGTGACCCGGAAACCAAGAGAAACGAAAGTTTCGTTCTTCATTGCAGGCTGTACAAAGGCTGTCTGCATTTCAGCGCAGTTCCCGAAGGGGCTACCTGCGCTAAAGGTCAAACAGACAGAGTCCCACCTGCGCTGGACCAGTCTTGCCTTGTGCTACTGGGGTTTCCTGTTGTTTCTTGCCCTGTTTTCACTCTTGTTTTTGCTGCCTGTTACCAGTCAATGTGCCTATCTGAAACTAACTTTCCTTGTCACTATTCCGCCTCGGTTGTATAAAGAAACTGTGTTTTTTCTTTGTGTATTTCTTGTATCATTTACAGTTTCCCATAACGAAAGTGAACTAGTCTTGTTGTGGCCTCTTAGATCTAGACCTGTGATAAAGTGTCGTTTTGATCTTAAGAGTTAGTTTGTTTGCTGTTCATAGCTGATTGAGTTTTGCTTTCGTCATATGGTTTGAATTCATATATTTCTGGTGTCGAAACAAGTAAATCTTAAGGTGTCTTTGGATTTTGGACAAGCTTGTTTGCTTTCACTTGAAATTGAATTCAAAGTTATACAACAGCTTTCTTTTTGTGTCGCACAAACATTAAGAAAGAGAAAAGAAATACTTGCATTGTGCATATGCATTATGACAGTTTGCATGTCAATTTAGGAAAAAGTGCATTAGTGTGTGCTCTATGATCTGTGTGAAAAGATGTTGTCTTTCTTTTCCCTCAGTAGTTAAGATTTTCAAAGTTGAAAGATTGAAAAGCTTGCTTATCATCTTACACTGCATTTAGGAGTGTTATCATACATCTCGTGGTGATCCATAAAGGCAAACTGCTAAACAAGATCAAACTTAAAATAAATTGAATTTACATAACAACGCATTGAAACATAATGCAAACACATAGCGGTCTAAGCTAGAGACGTGTTCCGGCGTCGTTAAACGTGATATCTTAGCGTTGAGTGGTTAGGTGATTCCTCCACGGTGAAGCGATAAGTATCAATACGGACTTGTGCTCCCACGTACCGTCGCGTATATATTGGGAGACCCCTATAGGAACAAAGCCTTTATCCAATAGGAAATCGTGTCGGCGCCCTACTGATCGCAATGCAGTGAACACAACATTCACGAAGATCGACCACTCGTACCGTAAAACGTATTCTATGGTTTTGCGAAAAGTTTGGCACACCCTCTGCCTAGAACTCCAGAGCAGTTTCTTTTGGCCTTTTTCAAACTCTATAACTGAAAAAGTCCATCCGAGCATTTGTCACTTCGGGCTCGTTAAAACATCGAAGGAGACTAGAGTCATCTTTAGCTTTTTCTCGACTCTTAAAAAGTGAAAAAGCAAGTTGTGTCTAAGCGTCGTTCTAAAATTTATTTTAAACGGAACATAATCACCTCCTATTCCTGCGTTGATCTTAGGTTGAGAACATGGAACGCCCTAACCAAGGAATTCCACATGATGGAAATCCTAGTCCATTCTCCTCTTGGGGAGAAGTTGGTGCGCCCCACATGGCCACATTGTCGCTTCCAGGACTGACAATTGGCCTGCCTATTTGGCTATTCTCAACTAATGTAGTTCATACCACCATGGTTCCTGAACAGTCGAGTCAACAGTTAGATCAGTCTAGAGCTGCCCACCAGCCTTCTACTTCTTATAACTCTTCCTCTAATCCTTCATCTTCGCAAGGTAGAGCCGGCAAAAGCCAAGCTCCCATGGAGAAGAAGGAGAAGAAGAAGAAGGAGCCTAAGGCGACTGGGGGCAAGCAAAAGACATCTGACAAAAATCCACACACAGCACAGACCGGGCCTAAATCGCCATGTGGCATATGTAGAGGAGACCACTTCCATAGAGATTGTCCCTGTATTCCCCAGATACTAAGGGACTGGTCCCCTCGTTTGCACAATTCGGGAGCGTCAACCTCTGATAGCCATGTTGATTGCTTACCGTCAACTAGCGAAAGTGAAGGTTCAAGACAAAGAGGGGGAGCAAGATCCCCCTGTAGACTGTGTGAAGGCGATCACGCCATCCACCGTTGTCCCTTCTTAGACGAAGCGAAGAGAGTTTTGGAAGATCGCCCGGTTTCACCGTTGGGACTTCCTCCTGGATACAAAAAACTCGTGCCAAGTCCTTCGTTGGTTGAAAATACAGCTGGCCCGCTCAAGTGGTCAGCTGAAGCGCCAGTCATTGAAAATGAACCTACTGAATCCAGACCAGACGAAAGTCTAAAGGTCGATACGGCAGTTGACTTGGTTCTTCCTTCAGAGGTTTCATCCTCAAATGACACCGTCACTGAAGATTCATCTTCAAATGACACCCTCACAGAAGAGAATAAGGATGACACCATCCAGATTCTTTTCATCAACACAGACTCTGATGAGCATCAGGGCAATGCGCCCATTCCTTTATCGCAGGAAGGAACATCGTCAAGGTCATATCCGGCCGTGTATTCGGTCCCACCACCAAGCAACCTGGTTGTATCCTTTGATTGGAACCAACTAGGTAGACCCCGGTTACCAGCCAGTATACCATTCAGAATCATAGTCCAAATCTACAGAATGGTAATGGCTGGAACTATCATTGATGAAGGGGCATCTGTGAGTATCCTTTCCTCTATTGCTTGGAAAGCACTGGGTTCCCCGGCGTTTTTGCCTGAGATGAGAAATCTCTCAGGTTTTGATAAAGGAACCAGTCGACCATTAGGGATCCTCCCCAATGTACCTGTTACATTGAAAGGGAAGATCGTTCAAATGAACGTGATGGTCGTTCAAGGACCCTTGGATTATAACCTACTCCTTGGACGAGACTATATATATTGCATGGGAGCTATAGTCTCCTCACTCTTTAGAGTAATGTGTTTTCCACACGAAGGAAGAATGGTCAAGCTCATAGACCAACTTTCATTTCCGGGATCACGCATCGCAAATAGTCAAATACCAACCCTCAATGGTCTATTCACCCAAGAAATGTCTCCACCCCCAGTCCTCCTTCCCGATGAGTGCGAGTGATTCGGAAAGATGGGACTGGAACCCAGGGGGCATGCATCCTGGTCTGCTTCGGGCAGAGGAAACCTTGGGTATAAAGTAGAATTTCCGCGAAGGAATATGACTAGTCCATACCCCGTCCGTGGAAGGAAGAGGGGTTGTTCTAGAACAGGATTCTTTTGATAAGGTTACTTGTTTGACAAAGAGTCATTCACCCTTGTCTATTTCGGTAGACATTGCCGAAGAAAGAGATTGATTTGCGGCAGCAAATAGAACCATCTTTGGGTAACTAGGAAGAGGCAAGCCTCACCCTTTAAAACAAATGTTTTATCGGATAAGTAGGGGCAGCCTTGAAATTGTACTTTATACCTGGGGGCATGCAAACCCTTTTTGAGTGCAAGCTAGGAGTGGTTATTTATCTATTTTTGGGATTAGCCGTTTCCGAACTTGCATAAAGAAAGGGTGAGAGGGAGCAAAGCTTAGTGAAGATGAAGCTCTATAAAAAATAGAGATCTCACAGGATACATTCTTATCTTATGACTGGTATTATCGAGCAGTTTTACCGCGGAATTTATGCTCGTTAAAAAATAGAAAAGCGAAGATCCGAGCAGTTTTAGCACATAGTTCATGCTCGTTAAAAAATAAACATAAGATCGAGCAGTTTTACCGTGGAATTTATGCTCGTTAAAAAATAGAAAAGCGTGAGCAAGAGTTTCCTCCAGAGTTCAAGCTCATTAAAAAATGAACCTATTCCGGTAAATAACCATTGTGATCGTAAATTTATTAGCCATAAAAAGCCTTGGTCGTGTTTGCACCCGCCACCTCCATTCCATTTGGCCAATCATTCACCTCCATATGATTGTTTACCCATTTTGAGGAACAGCTGCGAAGAGTGATTTCACTTAGCCATCCTTGTGACACTGCCGTGATTGGAAAATTCCAACCTGTACCTGGAATCTGCTGCTATCCCTGTTTATCACTCGTTCCTCAAAAGATGAGTCTTCTTTAAGCTCTTTTCATCTGACTCGTAAAATATGAAAAGTTTGCCGAGTTTTGGCCTTCCAGCTCGTTAAAAGGACCGGAAGAGCTATCCCTCCTCTAGATTTTAATCTTTTTGGACCTGAGGGATTATTGCACAAAAAGGTCGAGTGCTTGTTTTATTCGGCTCGTTAAAGTAATCGAAAACTCATCCCTTCTGTATTGTTTTATACTTTTTCGGACTTAAGGGATTAGATGACGAAAAAGGAATTTTGGAGTTAACTTTCTGTACCTTTTCAGACTCTCTAAAATTGAAAAGGACCGATTTTTCCTTGTCGTTAGACTCATTAAAATGATTAAATAGCGACAAACTTGTCTTTAGACGAGAACGAGTTTCCCTATCGCTAGGCTCGTTAAAACATAGCGATGGGCTTGCCCGAAGGGCAGGTTATAGAAAAAGCATATGTTATCCTCCTCAAGCTTGACAAAAATAAAGAGGTACTGGTCAGAAATGACTGGGGAAAAATTGGGAGAACCTCAAAGCTTTAATGGTAGCAAGTCGCTCTTGAACATGACACTTTGTCCTCCGTATCACATCGGGTTGGGTTGTTTCATTCACCGGTCTCATCACCATGGTCCTCGCCAAACCATCCACATTTGGGGTAATGCTACCGATCCATCACATCAGTGTCGTTATATGTTCAAGAGATGTTGTTCAGAAAGAGTCAACCGTGTCCCATCCACTGCCATACATTATCCTTCATCCACCCATGATCGCCACCCTGAATCATATTTCACAGATTGTTTTCACCTCCACTAAAATCATTAGCTCCGTTCCGTGTCACTGATGTGGGATTCATTAAGGCCCTCCTTTGACGGATCGCTTCTTGTCGACTTCAGCTCATTATCCAAGAAGTTGATCTAGGGACAACCCCCCCAGTACTTTGAAGCTTGCATGCCTCAATGGCAAGTTTCTCACTTCCGGCGACAGGTATACATCAATGACCTTCGACCAGAAGATTTTGCGTGGTGTTCGACGCCAAATCCTTTATTCACAGCACGTGAATTGTACTGCAGTACCTTGAGGGTCATTATCATTATCGGTGATTCCTCTCGCGCTTGTTAACGGTTTACATTATTGACCGGTAATCAAGCGATGTCTTTCCATGTTCGACTTCAGCGCAATTCTCACATGGATTGACTTGTACTTAGAGTGAAGATCGAACGAGTTTGAAGACCCCGGATCTAGTTTCATCCATCCGGGCTGTGATATATATTCAGGAAATATAAAGACATTTGATATGTACATCATTGCAGCAGATGATCATCCTACTCAAAGGATGATAATTTCAGCAGAGAATTATCAGTCTACCACCAGACGATCGTCTGTTCTATGTACCAAAATGAATTTATAAAGCTGAGCATGGGAATGCCCGCCTCGGCTAGATCATGAAAGCAGAATGAAAAATAATGTATTGTATTGTATTTCATTACAGGGCACCTCTCAGCGATTGAATGAACTTCGGATCCTCCTGATAAAGCATTTCACCCGATAAGCGACCTCATACTTTAGGGGGCAACTGTTATAGACATTTTTGTGCCTAACAGCATGAAGCATGAAATGTCAATAATCTAAGGGATCCAAATTCCCTAAACATGTTGTTCCTACCCCTAGAGGAACAAGGTCAGCAAACCACAGCACTGAAAATCAGTTCTCCACCTGAAAACACTCAAAAACAAGCTATTTCTGGATCATGTCAGCTGCTCCACTGAGCATCTGCGCTGAATGTCAACTGCTCCACTCTGTACCTGCGCTGAATGTCAAAAGCAATGAAGGCTACCTGCGCTGGGCGAGATTGGCCAAGTGGCACAGTCATTCTGCAAGGTGTCAAATGCCCAGGAAGCTTCCAAAATGACACTTGGATCAGGGAATTCGCCTTGTGATGAGTAAGAGGATCTAGATCTCCAAGTGGAAGCAAGAAACTCCAAGTGGACTCAAGACCTGAAGTATAACTGAAGTGGGAGAGGACACTAGTCAGCTTCATGCCAGCCTCAAGCTGACTCACCCTTTCTCCAAATCTCCTATATATAGAGCTCTCTCATGAGGTCTAAGGGGGCCGGAATTTTGTGAATGTAAGGAAGTGTTGTTGGTTTGTGCATAGAACTATTGGGTGATTGCTTTGAAGGAGGTGAAGAGGAGATTTCTTTCTGCTGGGAGGTGTTGCTGGATTGGGCCTCTTATGGTTGTAACACTCTCAGAACTTTACTTCTTCCATTAATAAATTATTTGAGGTTCTTCTATATGCATGTGTCTCTGTGGCGTATTGATGCTTGTATATTTGATTTATTCTAATCCTTGAATCAATTATGGATGTATGCTTCTTGTAGTTTCCTTTTCTTGTGCTTTTGCAGGATCTTTGTGTAGTTGGGCCAGTGAAAGAGCAAGGAGTTGGGAGCAAGCAGCAAAGAGGGAAGATTGGATCAACCATTAGCGGAAGACAACGGTTAGTGGATCCCTTTCTCCTCTCTCTTACATTTCATAAAGAAGTAATCTTGAATAGCTTTGTATTCAGTTGTTGCTGAGGTACTATCACCCTTAGAGTGGGATAGGGTCATTCCGTATTGGATACTTTTCCCAACAACACATCGAACGATAACATAAAGCATTGGTTGAAGAATATAATGGATTGAAAGTTGCGTTGGGAAGAAGTTTTGAGATTCAATTTGCATGCTATTTTGTACACCTTTTTATTAAGAGAGTGTTGTAAATACACACCAATAAATTTTATATAGTGAATAGATCCAACGATAAAGATCTCAAGCACATGTATTTGGGTTTGGTTTACAACATTAATTGGAATTTCAAATATTTTTTATATTTACGATCAATTAATTAATTATATATATATATATATATATATATATATATATATATTGTAAATATAAAAAATATTGAATATATTTAAAAATTGATAAAATTACCTTAATTATTCATATCTATGTGGGGATATAAAAATACAAAGTATTTTATTTTTATTTATATAAATTATAAATATTACGATTCCTTCCATTTATATTATAAAAATTTAATATATGTATTTCACATTATTTAATAATATATTTTTCATATTATAATTTTTTTTTTCAACTTTATTTTTATATTCACTAATAATAATTTATATTATTATAGCCTACAGGGCTTTGGATTGACAGTGAATGGGTGCACTATTAAGGCACTCCTTGCGATAGGTCACTGGTTCAAATCCCCAGTGGGTGCTTACCTACTAAAATATATATATATATATATATATATATATATATATATTATTATGTCTTATTTTTATATAATAATTTATATTTTTTGTATTCAAGCTTTTGTGATCCATAATGAATTAAACAAAATCTTTCGGTAGAAATCACATGAGAGAATTTTTTTGGCCAACACATTTCGAACCAACAAGTGTGGTTGATCATTAGGACAAGATGAAGAGGCAGACCATGGCAAAGGCTTAAATAGAGAGCAATTTAGAGACATAATTTCAAGTAACGACTATATTTGAACAATAATGTTTAAATTATAATATTAATTTATTAATATATTAAAAACAAATATTATTAAGTAACGGCTATATTAAACGACTAGTTTTTGAAAAAAAATATTTAAATAATGATATTATTTCATTAATTTATTAAAAATATTAATAGGTAACAACTATATTAAACGGCTAGTTTTTGAAAAATAATATTTAAATTAATTTATTAAAACCAAATATTACTAGTTCTTGAAAAATAATATTTAAATATTGATATTAGTTTATTAATTTGTTAAAATATTAATATGTAACGGCTATTTTTCATGTGATTTCTACCGAAAGACTTTGTTTAATAATTTATATTATTATGTCTTATTTTTACGCGTAGTCTAACGAGGCAGAGCAATTGCCCGGAAAGTTATGGAAATTCCGGTCATATTTAGAGAAAATCCAGCAAGGATTTGTGTAAATCCAAGTTATAGTTATTAAACTTCAAAATTTTAGGTGTCCTAGACATTTTTGATGGTGTTGAATCCATTTCCACCATCAAAAACACAATTCAAACACTACCTCTACAAGATTTTTTGAAATTTTTTTGCCCGGATTCCAACCACTTTTGGTCGTCTGGGCAATTCCTCCGCCTCCTTAGACAACTCCTTATTTTTATATCCGCCAAGATGCAAGTTATATTGTTTTTGCTTTTCGGTTAAAGAGTTTTGATTTCAATTAGTTCTGAAATTTTTAAACACATTTTATTAAATTTATTAAAATTTTGAAAAAATAAATATTAAACTGAATTATTTGAAAATTAAAAAAATATTTTTTAATTTTTTAAAATATAAATTACCTAGTTTTACATTAAATGGCAATTTTTATGAAGATTTAAATTAGATTTGTAAGAAAAATAAATAATAATAATAATAATAATAATAATAATAAATAAATAAAACATTATACCTAAATATCATAGCTCATTATTAATATCTTTGTACTATGTATACTTACACGTCATGTCATATCCCTTAAACAAAAGAAATAATCTCGAAAAAAAATAATTAAAAATAAAAAATAAAAAAAAAATTACACATGCATATTTAAATTATGGATTCGAAATATTTAGTACTTATTTGTGTGTTGATACACATGTCATACCCTTATGGAGGACCATACACGAAACTTATGTTATCATACATGATTTGATTAGCACAAAATTTAATTGTTATAATGGTACAAGGCATAATGAGTTCCTAACTAATGGTCCTAGCTACCTGCGAGTTGCCGGGAGCAGGGCTTTGGATCCTTCATTGTGCTATCCAGTTGTTGACTTTGCCTCGAAAGCAGCATCCCTTCATCGACGGTTCGTTGTTACAGAGCCTGATCCAACGACTATGGGGTTACTTCATGCTTTTTGTTTGGTCGATGGTTGGTTATCCGTCATTTATTTTACCTCTACTATTGTTTTCCCAGCTCCGAACTCTAGCTTCAGGGCGTGTACAGGTAACCTCGCTCCTCGACTTCCCATTGCATTGCACTGTTACTCAGGAGTTCTATGTTATATTTATGATTTCATATGTCTTACCTGCCAGACTTGTAAGGAGGGTTTTTAAGTTCTATTTTCCAGAGGCGTCGTTTCGAGGTCTCAACCACCACTCTAGGTACAGGGCTTTCCTATTACTACACTCTTGCATACATTTCTATGTTTTGCATTTGTGAATATGTTAATAAGTTCATGGGTTTTTCCAGGTTCCACGGAAGGCTTCAACCTGCATGCAATGGGTGTTCGAGGGCGACGCTCCCTTCCGGAAACTGGCTCCAGGGTTGCAGACCAGACCTTCCTCTGGCCTTCGGGTAATGTAAACATTGTGTTCGATACTACTGCTAGTTCCTGGTCTATGGCATCTAGTTGTATTGAGCTATGAGAGTTAAGGAATTTCTTATTGAAAGATGTTATCCATATTGAATAGGATTTTGGGTCGAATCTCCTTGGTCTTAGGCCTTTCTCGTCGGTTCTCTCGATTTTGGATATATAATCTTTAGACTGGATTTTTGTATAATGCTATGCACATAACTTTATTCTTGTGGATTTATGAACTATTATGAGGGTTCTTACCTCGGATTTTGTAGTGCTTGACTGTAAGAACGTTTTCGTTAATATCGAGCCCTGTTTTTTAAGTTTCTATGTTGGAAATGGTTGATGCTTTTCTGGGTTTTACCTCAGAACGATAATATTATGCTCAGTACAGATTTGATGACTATTATGCATTTTTACTCTGGAAGTATAAGTAGTTTTCTTCTCTGTCATTTCCTTTTGAAAATCAGGTTTCAATTTCCTTCTTGTTCTGTCTGTCTGTAGTGTGCCATGTTCTTTGATTTATTGGTCACAAGGAGGAACCTGTACCCCGAAAACTTAGAATGTTGCTTTACGGCGACTTTGTATGCAGGTTTTAGGGTTTCCAGTTTGATTTCTTTCCAAGTTTACATATTTAATTTAGGATTGATACATGCTCGTCAAGTTCTTTAAATTGATTTCTAGTTTAATTAGTTAACTATCAAGGTCGGCCTTCGGGTTCTGTCTGTCCCAATGCTTATTAATAGCAAGGGTCCGACTTGAAGTCCCTAATTAGTTTCTTCATCAATGATTGATAACAATTGATAATAATTTTCTTCGAATAATCTTTCGAGTTTGTAGTTTTTCTCTGGGCCGAGGAGTCTTTCGACCATTGGCGAATAATTCCTACAATTATTTGTTTTATTGATTTCTTGATGGTTTATTTACAGTAACCCTAGTGAAAAGAGTTCTTCTCGAGAAACTTTGTTCCCTCTATTGAGCAGAACGTGTAAGACATCTTCCAGGTTATAAATTTCCTGGATGATCTTCTAGCTTCTAATTTTATTGGTTTATCTAATTCTTTCTATCGCCATGCCCTTTTAGTTCAGATTACACCTTAAACGCTTCTAATTCAAGCATGTGCTAGAGTTCAACTATTTATTAGCATGAATACTATTGTTTTAATTATATTTATTTACGAGCATACATATTCCATTCCTGTATACCTTTCCATCAATAACTTAACACATCTCTGGTTCGAGCACTCAGTCATTCGACCACATGCATAATCTATTCCAGAATATCATTGATCTATAGCATGAATATTATTGTTTTTCAAGAACGCATTTAACCTACAGGAAGAGATATATACTTATCTGGCTTTAGAAGTAATCACTATTGATTTATTGAACCAGAACAATTATTTGTTACCGAATTTTCCTCCCAACCTTGAGACTCGCTTCCAGACTTGAGTCTCCCCCTAAGTTGTTTCTCTCATGCAGTAGGACTAGCAGTCCTTGTCACAGCTATCTGGTCTTAACTAGATGTAGCTTATCAATTATGTCTGGCATATCAGCAGAGAAAATTTTTCCTTTTCTCTTTCTCACTCTCCTCCCTTATCTCAGGCACCTCTACCCTCTTGATCTTTCTCGAAAATAAATCTCCTCGGAGGTAGTTAGGGATAGGTAACCACCTACCCTAACTACCTGGCATGTGAGAATTTCAAGTTTGTCATAAAAACATTTGCTTCACGCACAATTAATCAAAACAATAAATATTTAAACTTAAGTAGTAATATCCAGTTTGTTTTACTGCATTAATTAAATATTTACATTTGTTGGGGTCATCACATCTCCCCCCCAAGATTAAACATCGTCCCGATGTTTCTCTGCTGCAAAAAGATTTGGACAAGCTTCCCTCATAACTTGTTCATCCTCCCAGGTAACCTCCTCTGGTCCAAATTGTTGCCATTGCACTTTAACTTAGGTGATAACTCGTTTCTGCGGCATTATTTCTCTCCGATCGAGTATAACCATAGGTTCAACCGATAACTCACCTTCTGGTTCGACCTACACACAAGAAAAATTTAGTCAATTATTTTCCTTTAGCAACTTTATCTTGGCAGATTTATTAAAATTTAAATTACCTGAATATATTTCCAATTGATATATGTTTAGGATCATATAGATACTTTTTTAACACAGAGACATGGAAAACATTGTTCACACATATGTGGCTGGGCAAGGTGAGCTGGTAAGCCACCGGTCCAATTCAAGCCAAAATCTGGAAAGGACCACACAATCGGCTTGCTAATTTGGCACATCCACTCCACTGTAATGTACTCTTCTTAGCTCGTACACGCACATAAACATGATCTCCAATTTGAAATTCCCGGAAACTCCTCTTTCAATTAGAAATATTCTTTTGTCGGTCTTGTGTGGCCTTTAAATTGGCACGTACTTTTTTAACCATCTCCTCCATTTATTTTAATGTCTATTCCTAACATCAATTTATCCTCTGGCCCTTCCCAAATTGAAGGTGTCTTGCACTTGCATCCATACAATACTTCAAATAGACTCATTTGTAGCAATGTATGGTAACAGTTGTTATAAGCAAACTCTACCAAATGTATGTAATCCTCCCATTTGGATGGTTGCTACATTACATAAGTTCGCAGCATGTCTTCCACTACCTGATTTACTCGCTCGGTTTTTCCATCCGTTTGAGGGTGGTAAGCAGTGCTGAAATGCAGTTGTGTGCCTAAAATTTCAAATAAAGGTTTCCAGAAAGCTAATGTAAATTTTACATCACGATCGGAAATTATGACTTTCGGTAATCCATGTAATGTAAAAATGGTTACATGAATATGTTAGCAATTTGTACAGCCTTGTAGGTTGAATGTACCGGTATGAAGTGAGCAGACTTGCTCAACTCATCCATTACCACCATTATTGAATCATTCTGTTTTTTAGACTTAGGTAGTCCTGTAATAAAATCGATGGAAATGGTTCCCACTCCATTCCGGAATAGGCAATAGATGCAGCAATCCGGCTGAGCGTCGGTGTTCCAATTTCACTTGATGACATTCCAGACAGTGAGCCAAATACTCAGCTACTTCCTTCTTCATACCAGGCTAGAAATATTCCTTTCTAAGTGCGGTAATTAGCTTCTGGTATTCGAGGTGGCCTGCATATGAAATTCTATGATATTCATCTAAAATTAATTCTTTAATATTTTTCTAGTTAGATACATACATTCTCCTTTTATAAATTAGCGTACCTTCATGATTTATCTCATATCCCAATTGTTGTTCATTGTTGTTTGAAATTTTATCTTGCTGCCATAAAAATTGGTATTCTCGATCAAGTATGGTTGCCTCTTTGATCAACTCATTAAAGGTAGTTCGCATCTCACTGAAAGAGACCTCGTAAATACAATGTACCTTCTGACTTAAGGCATCCGCGATCCGGTTCTCCTTACCTTCCAAGTGCTTGATTTCAAAATCAAATCCACTTAGAAAAGTCAACCCAACGAGCTTGCCTAACATTCAGAGTGGACTTCTTAAAATAGTCAGTTAAACTATGATGATCAGTCATTAAGAGAAATTTCTTACCCGTCAGATAATGTCGCCACATATTTAATGCATAAATGATTGTTGTTAGCTCTAAGTCATAGGCTGAATATTTTTGCTCGTGCTCCTTAAGCTTCCTAGACTCATAAGTAATCACCCTTCCCTCCTTCATTAGCACGCCACCAACACCTTCCTTGCTGGAATTTGTAAAAACCACATAGTCTTTATTTGGGTCTGCAATGCTTAAAATAGGCGCGGTGGTAAGTAAATGCTTAAGCTGATCAAAACTCCTTTGACACTCCATAGTCCACTTAAAAGTTTTTCCTTTCTTCTGTAGGGAGGTAATGGGGTATGCTACCCTGGAAAATCCTTCAACAAATCACCTGTAGTATCTGGCTAGACCCATGAATGATCTTATATCCGCCACGTCCTTTGGGACTGGCCACTCCATTATAGTTTTTATCTTTTCCGGGTCCACCACAATTCCATCCTTGGTAATGATATGTCCTAGATATTGGATATGTTCTTTAAAGAAATCGCATTTGTTGTATTTAGCATACAGTTGATGTTCTCTTAGAGTTTTCAAAACTATCCTGAGATGTTCTTTATGTTCTTCTATATTCCGAGAGTAAATTAATATATCATCGATAAAAATCAACACAAATTTATCCAAATACTGATGGAATATATTGTTCATGAGACACATGAAGGTTGCGGGAGCATTAGTTAGCCCGAAGGGCAACACAACGAACTCGTAATGTCCATAACGAGTTTTAAAGGTTGTTTTAGCTATATCTTCCTCCTTAATTCTAATCTGATGGTAATCCAAACGAAGGTCGATCTTTGAAAACACAGTTGCACCCCTCACCTGATCAAATAGCTCATCTATACAAGGTAAAGGGTATTTCTTTTTGATGGTCAGTTTATTTAATTGGCGGTAATCCATGCACATTCGCAGGGTTCCATCCTTTTTAACGAAAAGCAGCGAGGCTCCCCAAGGTGATACACTTGGGCGGATGTACTTTTTATCAAGCAGTTCTTGTAACTGCATTTTTAATTCTATCAACTCCGGTATACTCATGCGATAAGGAGCTCGGGATACTGGAGCAACTCCCGGAATCAACTCAATGGTGAAGTCGATATCTATTTTTGGAGGAAGTCCCAGAATTTCCTCAAGAAACACGTCCGGAAAATTTTGTTTTACAGGTATATTTTCTAGAGAAACATATTTTTATTTTGAATTAGCATATCCTACCTGTATCGCATAAATTTGACATCCTTTTCTAATACACTTCGCCAACTGACAGGTTGTTACTGGTCTTAATTTTAAAGGTCTTAATATGCCTTGAATTTCATGCCTCTTTCCCTCTTCATCCATATAGCTAATAGCTTTGGTTTTAAATTTAAAGAGGGACCAATGCTTTTCCAACCAATCCATTCCTATTAGAATATCATATGATCCTAGGGCAATACATTCAGGTCTGCCACAAGAGACTGACTTGTTATTTTTAAGGGGCAGTTGTTGACCTTGGCCAACACCCTTCTCTTTGCCCCCATGGCTAATTGTACTAACCAAGGACTTTTAAACTTAACAGCTTGCAAACCACAGTGTTCTACTATCTTAGGGCTAATATAACTCAAAGTAGCTCCTAGATCAATTAAAATAGATATAGTTTGGTCGAAGATTTTACCTTCAAATTCTATCATGGTCAGTTGGTACTCTGCTTGGTGGTCTTCAAGGGCAGCATTGATTTTTGGAATGCTTCTCGCCACTTCTCCTACTATTTATGCTTCTTGAATCTGTGCAATCTAATAAGTTCCCTTGCAATTGGGACAATTTTGACGTAATGTGGTCCTCCACATCCCCAGCACTGTATTGGGGTCTTGCTGTTATTTCTACTTCAGTTCTACCCGATTTCTCGTTATTTGTGGACTCATTTGGAAGTCTAAGTATGGATTGATTTCTATTCATATTTCTATTTACTTACCCTTTATGGGGTCCCTTGTTGATTAGGACTTTATTTTCCTTATTGCCAGAAGGAAACTTAATTCCCTTTTTATCAGCCCATCTTTTCCCCAAGTCTCCATTTTGCTTGTTTTGTTGATAGCATATCCGACCTTTTCATTTAACTTTGTCCATGGCCTTTGGGTTATCGAACTCAAGACGTTCTTTCATGAACAACAGAAGACTGTTGATAAATCGTTGTACCTTCACCTTTTCTTCCCGTATGTAAGGAACATATCGAAGCAAGGACGTAAATTTTGTTATGAACTCATCCATAGAAAACTGACCCAATCGAAGATAGTGAAACTCCTTTTCCTTTTCGTCATAAAATATTTCAGTTAAGTATTTTTCCTTAAAATATCTTTGAAAATTTTCCCAAGTTATGCTCTGCTCATTCACTCCACGCACAGTCTTTACTTCTTCCCACCACATGGTGGCCTTTCCTTGTATCTAGAAGATGGCCAAGCGAGCCTTTAATTTATTGTCGTATTCATATAGATGAAAGTACTTATTCATATTAATAAGCCAGGCTTCAGCTGCCTCTTCCTGTTCACCATCAAAGAGGGGCGGTTTTATTTTCCGAAATTCTCCTTGCATTTCTATCTTTTGTCTTTTCTGCGTTTTGTGTTCTGATGCATTATTAGGTTTCTCTTCTTGAATTTTTTCACCACCTTCCGTTCCTAAATACTCGGTTCGAAATTCTTGTTCACCAGTCATGTTCTCGTGCTCTGGACTAGGAATTGGCTGTCATTGATTCGGTCTATCAGACAGACTCTTCATAAACTTTTCCTACTCCTGCATCAACCTTTCATTATCTACCCGTAACCAGGCCATCTCATCCTTTAGTTCTTGCACAGTTACCAAGAATGCAGTGTTGGTATTGTGTGGTTCTTCCCCCATATGTACCCATTCTTCAGGATTGGATTCTTGAAAATATGTCGGTCCTATTCCTGTCACAGATCTATGAGGTGTAATTCCAGTCCTCCTCATGTTGGCTGCTTTTCTTTCTTTCTCTTTCTCTGTAAATCACAAACATTGTTAATCATCTATTTCGAGAGGTCTCAACTTTGTATCCTGAGCGCTATGATACCACTTGTCATGTCCCTTGAACAAAAGAAATAACCTCGCAAAAAAAATAAAATAAAAAATTTAAATAAATAAATAAAAAAAATTAAAAAAATAAATAAATAAATTTACACATGCATATTTAAATTATGGATTCGAAATATTTATTACTTATTTGTGTGTTGATACACATGTCGCACCCTTATGGAGGACCATACATCGAAACTTATGTTATCATACGTGATTTTGATTAGCACATAATTAAATGTTATAATGGTACAAGGTGTAATGAGTTCCTAATTAATGGTCCTAGCTACCCGCAAGTTGGCGGGAGCAGGGCTCTGGATCCTTCATTGTGTTATTGAGTTGTTGACTCTGCCTCGAAAGCAGCATCCCTTCATCGACGGTTCGCTGATATGGAGCCCGATCCAACGGAAATGGGGGTTACTTCATGCTTTTGGTATGTTCGAGGGTTGGTTCTTTGTCATTTGTTTTACCTCTACTATCGTTTTCCCAGCTCCGAACTCTGGCTCTAGGGCGTGTACAGGTAACCTCGCTCCTCAGCTTCCCATTTCATTGCATTGTTACTCAGGAGTTCTTTGTTATAATTATGCTTTCATATGCCTTACCTGCCAAAATTGCAAGGAGGGTTTTTAAGTTCTATTTTCCAAAGGCGTTGTTTCAAGGTCTCAAACCCCAATCCAGGTACAGGGCTTTTCTGTTACTACACTCTTGCATACATTTCTATGTTTTGCGTTTATGAATATGTTAATAAGATCAGGGTTTTTCCAGGTTCCGCAGAAGGCTTCAACCTACATGCAATGGGTGTTCGAGGGCGAGGCTTGTTGAAAATGGCAACAAGAAATGCTAAAAATAGCACTGCTAAAAATATTAGTTTGGGTACCAGTGCTGGATTGGGCAACAGGGAATGAAAAATGGAAGTGCTAAAAATAGCATTCTATTTTTAGCAGTTCAGGATGGATTCCTATTTTAGTCAGTCCCTGGACTAAAAATAGGAAGTAAAATTCGAATTTGAACTTAACAGTTGTTTGAAAATAAATTAATTAATTCTCCATGAGTTAATTAGTTGTGAAAAATCAAACATGAAGTCTATGTGAGGACATGCAATAGTTTCTCTATTAATTGAGGAATTTATGCATCAGTTAATGAGATAAGAATGAGTTCTATATTGAGTAGTAATTAGTTGGCTCAGTTAACTGAGTCAAGTCCAGTTATATTTGATTTAAACAGTTTGTTTAAATTAAACAAGTTCAGTTAGTTAATGCATGCTTGCATATAACTGTTATTCTTCAGATAACTGAATATTCTCTCATGAATAACTCATGCATGTTAGTTCAGACAGAGACCCGATTGAGATCAAAGAAGGGACAATGTACTATCAGTTGGATGAATTTTTTCCTATAAAGGAAGCTCATCCATGGAGAAGGATTTATCTCCTTCAGGACTGCGCAGTTGGATCAGAGGTTGGTGAGTGTGTGAAGAGGCAAATTCACACATGTGATTGCAGTGGACCCTAATCAGAATTGTGCAAAGAAATAGGAGGCTTGGAGGGAAGACCAGAGGTTAGATAGAGGCCTTTGTCTATCTATGAGCAACAGAGGTATTGCAGAGAGACCAGGATAGCTTTTGAGCTGATTCTTTTTGTAATATTGGTTATATTTCCACTTGTATGATAATACAGAGTTGTGGTTTTAGGCTGAGGCTTTCCCCGAGTAAATTCTTCTGTGTTATGTGTGATTGATTCCTTCTTATCAATTATATGTGTTCTTATTGATGTTGCTCATGTTTGATTAATCTTCCGCTAAATTGTTTGTAGAAGTAGATCAAGTGTTTTTTCTTTAGTACATTGCATTACCAGGTGATCTACAGTGGGAAAATCTATATGGCATCGGAGCATAGGTGATCAAGGAAGAACAATATACAAGAAGGGAGAAGTTGAAGTTTGTGATTCCTAAGTATAGAAATCGAGTTCTTATCACATCTCTATTTCACCTATGGATTTTATGGTTTGAGACTCGAATATGCCCTTAATGGCAGTTCGAATTATATAGCCTGGAAGGATCGCATGGAAGAAGTACTAGAGGATAACAGTCTAAAGGACTTCATTGATTAAGAAGTCCCCAAGCTGATTGGTGCTGCTGAGTTGGCTGAATGAAAGAAATGTGTGGCTAGAGAAAGGAGAATCCTTCTGGAGGGAGTTCGAGATCACATAGTCTCGAGTCTCCATGTGAAGGAGACACCATTTTCAATGTGGAAAACATTGAAAGATCTATATCAGAATAGCAGTGATCAGAGGAAGTTGGCACTGAAAGACAAGCTTCGGAAGATCAAGTGTGAAAAGGGCGACACGATCTCTATGTATCTGAACAAGCTCACCACATGCAGGGATGAGCTTGGAAGTGTAGGGATCGTAACAGCTGATGATGACATGGTGAGTCTTGCACTCCTCGGTCTTCCTAAGAGCTGGAATAGCTACCAGGACTCGGTTAATGGAAGAGAGAAACTGCCAGATTGGGAACGACTTTGGTCAGATTTGATGCAGGAGGAGATAAGAAGAAGCACTAGAGATGGTTCTTCATCCATGGAGGATGAAGAAAACTATGCCTTAGCGAGTAAGGCGAAGAAGGGGAAGGAGAAGGTTTCTCTTTTCGAATCCAGTTCTTCCCATGGTGGGAAGAAGTTTGAAAAATCGAAAGTGTGATGCTTTCGTTGTCATGAGGTGGGCCATTTTGCTGCAAATTGTCCACAGAGGAAATCCAAGAAGGGATCCGGGGAAGGATATGAAGGTGAGGCACTTGCTTCAAAGTTCGAGTTGGATTTCGCACTCTTCGCATGCATGGTTTCATCCATGGTGGGAAGTGGTTGGTTTCTTGACAGTGGAGCTTCTTTCCACATGACCGACAACAAGAGTTTGTTCAGTACTTTGGAGGAGAAAGATCTCCAAATACTCATAGCAATGGGTAATGATGAAAAGTATAGTGTCTTAGGTGTAGGCACGGTTATTTTTTAGAGGGAGCATGGAGCTCGCCTTACCTTGACTGATGTTAAGTATGTATCAGGACTGAAGAGAAACTTGGCGTCGATTGCGATGCTGGAAGACAGAGGCTATGATGCAGTCTTCAGTAAGGGAAACGTTTTCCTTAGACACATCATCACTAGACAAGTGAAGCAAATCGGTTCACGGGTCAAGAACCTGTATGCTCTTGAGGTTCAAGATGCATGAAAAGCCTTGAGCAGCAAGGCAACTGATGGAGACTTGGTGGTTGAGAGGGAGAGTATATTACCTCTCAACATGCAGTGCCAGAAGAAGTCTCAGAAAATTGTGGAGGAGCCACGATTGGTGCAGTAGCTTCAGGAGGTTGTGGAGCAACCACAATAGGGGAAGCTGAGAGGAGATCGAGTAGAGACATATACTCATGTAGAGACCTCTAGTAGGGGGAAACTTCGAGCCAGGTGGGCAGAGGGATCACATGCAGCCATACCTCCAGGTAGGAGGTGGGACGATGCGGAGTGATCGTCCCAAGGAGGAGGGGCAGGATCCTTGAGGTACCCAACTTCTTTGATTCGACTTTGCTACAGGAGCTACAGGAGCCCCAATGAGGAGTAGCAGGACTGACTGATTGGGTAGAGACAGATGCGAATGGAGTGGCAGAGAGACTACAATGCAGGAGTCCCAGGACTGTGTAGAGCCAGTAGGCTGCAGCAATGCCAGAGGCACATGAGTGTTGCACCAGTGCAGGATGGCACAGAGAGGTGTGCAATGGTGCGAGATGCATGGAGTGTTGCAGCAACTCAGAGGTCAGAGAGGGAGCACTTGTCAGTAGCAAGTAGAGCTTCAGCATTAGAGTATGTTTCTAGCCCAACAAAGAGGTCAATTGGGAGTTTTTTTTTTTGTTCCGAGAGTTGTTGGAGAAACCACACTTGGTAGATGTGTTGCGTGCAGAACATTCCAGAGGTACAGGATCAAGTTCATGTTGAAGCCTTTCTTGTTGAGAGGGAGTGTTGAAAATGGAAACAAGAAATGTTAAAATAGAAGTGCTAAAAATAACACTGCTAAAAATAGCAGTTTGGGTACCAGTGTTGGATTAGACAACAGGGAATGAAAAATGGAAGTGCTAAAAATAACATTCTATTTTTAGCAATTCAGGATGGATTCCTATTTTAGTCAATCCCTGGACTAAAAATAGGAAGTAAAATTCGAATTTGAACTTAACAACTATTTGAAAATAAATTAATCAATTTTCCATGAGTTAATTAGTTGTGAAAAAGAAAACATGAAGTCTATGTGAGGACATGCAACAGTTTCTTTATTAATTGAGGAATTTATCCATTAGTTAAAGAGATAAGGATGAGTTCTATATTGAGTAGGAATTAGTTGGCTCAGTTAACTGAGTCGAATCCAGTTATATTTGATTTAAACAGTTTGTTTAAATTAAGTAAGTTCAGTTAGTTAATGCATGCTTGCATATAACTGTTGTTCTTCAGATAACTGAATATTCTCTCATGAATAACTCATGCATGTCAGTTCAGACAGAGACCTAGTTGAGATCAAAGAAGGGACAGTGTACTATCAGTTGGATGAATTTTTTCCTATAAAGGAAGCTCATCCATGGAGAAGGATTTATCTCCTTCAGGACTACGCAGTTGGATCAAAGGTTGGTGAGTGTGTGAAGAGGCAAATTCACACATGTGATTGCACTGGACCCCAATCAGAATTGCACAAAGAAATAGGAGGCTTGGAGGGCAGGCCAGAGATTAGATAGAGGCCTTTGACTATCTATGAGCAGCAGAGGTATTGCAGAGAGAGCAGGATGGCTTTTGAGTTGATTCTTTTTGTAATACTGGTTATATTTCCACTTGTAAGATAATACAGAGTTGGGGTTTTAGGCTGAGGCTTTCCCCGGGTAAATTATTTTGTGTTATGTGCGATTGATTCCTTCTTATCAGTTATATGTGTTGTTATTGATGTTGCTCACGTTCGATTAAGCTTCCACTAAATTGTTTGTAGAAGTAGATCAAGTGTTTTGCTTTAGTACATTGCATTACCAGGTGATCTACAGTGGGAAAATCACAAGGCTCCCTTCTGAAAATTGGCTCCAGGGTTGCAAACCAACCTTCCTCCGGCCTTCGGGTAATGTGAACATTGTGTATGATACTACTTCTGGCTCCTAGTCTATGGCATCTAGTTGTACTGAGCTATGAGAGTTAATGAATTTCTTACTGAAATTTGTTATCCATATTGAATAGGATTTTGGGTCGAATCTCCTTAGTCTTAGGCCTTTCTCACCGGTTCTCGATTTTGGATATATAATCTTTAGACTGGATTTTTTCTGTAATGTTATACACAGAAATTTATTCTTCTGGATTTATGAACTATTACGAGGGTTCTTACCTCGAATTTTGTAGTGCTTGACTATAAGAACGTTTTCATTAATATCAAGAGCTCCGTTTTTTAAGTTTCTATGTTGGAAATGGCCGATGCTTTTCTGGGTTTTACCTCAGAACTATAATATTATGCTCAATACGATTTTGATGACTATTATGCGTTTTTACTCTAGAAGTATAAGTAGTTTTCTTCTCTGTCATTTCCTTTTGAAAAGCAGGTTTCAATTTCCTTCTTGTTCTGTCCGTCTGTAGTGTGCCATGTTCTTTGATTTATTGGTCATAGGGAGGAACCCGAACCCCGCAAACTCGGAATGTTACTTTACGGCGACTATCTGTGTGCAGGGTTTAGGGTTTCCAGTTTGATTTATTTCCAAGTTTGGCTATTACCTATTTAATTTAGGACTGATACATGCTCGTCGAGTTCTTTAAATTGCTTTCTGGTTTAATTAGTTAACTGCCAGGGTCAGCCTCCGGTTTGTCCCAATGCTTGTTAACAGCAAGGGTCCCTTGAAGTCCCTAATTATTTTATTCATCAATGATTGATAATAATTGATAATAATTTGCTTCAAATAATCTTTCGAGTTTGTAGTTTTTCTCTGGGCCGAGGAGTCTTTCTACCATTGGCGAATAATTCCTACAATTATTTGTTTTCTTGATTCCTTGAGGGTTTACTTACAGTAACCCTAGTGAAAAGAGTTCTTCTCGAGAAACTATGTTCCCTTTATTGAGCAGAACGTGTAAGACATCTTCCAGGTTATAAATTTCTTGGACGAGCTTCTCGCTTCTAATTTTATTGGTTTATTTAATTCTTTCTATCGGCATGCGCTTTCGGTTCAGATTACACCTTAAACGCTTCTAATTCAAACAAGTGCTAGAGTTCAACTATTTATTAGCATGAATACTACTGTTTTAATTATATTTATTTACCAGCATACATATTCCATTCATGTATACCTTTCCATCAATAACTTAACACATCTCTAGTTCAAGCAGTCAATCATTCGACAACATGCATAATCAATTCCAGAATATCGTTGATCTATAGCATGAATACTCCTATTTTTCAAGAATGCATTTAACCTATAGGAAGAGATATATACTTATCTGGCTTTAGAAGTTAATCAATGTTGATTTATTGAACCAGAACAATCATTTGTTACCGAATTTTCCTCCCAACCTTGAGACTCACTTCCAAGCCTGAGTCTCCCCTCGAGCTGTTGCTCACATGCAGTAGGACTAGCACTCCTTGTCACAACTATCTGGTCTTAACCTAACGTAGCTTATCAATTATGTCTGACATATCAGCACAGAAAATTTTTCCCTTTTCTCTTTCTCACTCTCCTCCCTTATCTCAGGTACCTCTACTCTCTTGATCTTTCATGAGAATAAATCTCCTAGGAGGTAGTTAGGGATAGGTAACCGTCTACCCTAACTACATGGCATGTGAGAGTTTCAAGTTTGTCATAAAAACATTTGCTTCACATACAATTAATCAAAATAATAAATATTTAAACTTAAATAGTAATATCCAATTTATTTCACTGCATTAATTAAATATTTACAATTGATCGGGTCATCACATGTCATAACTCACATTGATATCTCCGTATTGGAGAGAACATGGGTTGTGTGAGCATATTGTCCAATCGCGAGTAGCTCTGTGTTTTCAAATTGACCACGAATAAAGTACATAATATAATATTTTCCTTTCTTATAAAATTATATCTATTCCAAGATCTTGAGCATCGCTTATCGAAAGCCATAGTTTGGGGATATATATATAAATGAAGGGTGTGGCTTGTCCAAAACCACAGTTCAAGGATATATAAGAAGTGATTTTCACAATTGACAATTATCTTTGGTTTCTTTCATACTTTTCTTATTCTTTTATTTTATGACTAGGCTGGGTTTATGTTAAACTATGCATTTGTCTCAAAGCCCACAAAAACACTGTGTGGACCCTATCTTCAAATATCCACATGTACGAAGAAAAAAAAGAAGGTCATTTATGAAGTGAAATAACTTTTTTTACATTATGCTCCTTTTTCGAGGTTGTGTTTCCATTGGCATAATTTTTAGCTCATACTCGAGTATTAAGGTTTGTTAAAAGTCAAGTGATGAGCATGAGTGACATCCGCATAATAACAAAGTTGTTGGTAGTAGAATTAAAATAAAAACTAAACAATGCTTCAAAGTCAATAATTGAGTGATTTAGATACATTAACTTACGAACCTCGATCTTAATAATGAATTAATTACACTTTTGAATAGGGATTTGAATTTAAATGTTTTCACTATTGTGCCTCAAGCGCAGGTGGCCTCAGGATGCTCAGTGTTGGCTCAATCTTTGGGGGATTAAGGAGGAGATCATCATAGAAAGCAAGGACAGTATCAAAGATATTATTACCTCCAGTTTTAAGGACAATATGTGGGATGCTAAGGAGTTGGAGGGTAAAGGGAAGCTAAGGTACTATAAGGAGGTGATCAACCCCACCCTTGATAATGAGAATTATTTCTCTATGTTGACTAGCACTAAGAATAAAATCAACATTGCTAGGATTAAAACTAACTCTCGTGAGCTTCGGAGAGACACTGTGCGGTGGTCTACTCCCAAGACTCCCTGGGATGATAGAATTTGTCATATTTGTGATACTAAGAAGGTGGAAGATGAAAAGCACTTCATTTTAGAGTGCTCGACTCTTGCCCACATCCGCTCTTAATTCCCTATCATCAGCCACCCCTCCAATCTTCTTGACTTATTAAGCCAACCCAACTATAGCGATCTTGGAACGTTTCTTTCTCTGCTCCTTGATCATAGAAACAAGATTTTGAAGAATGACAATTAGACTCTCTTTTCTTGAGGTCCAATAGACCACATTGGTCACATTGGTCTCAGTGGACGTTCATCATCAACATCATCATTATTCTTTAAAAGTGATATATAAATGTATATGATTCTTTTAATAAAGTTTTAACTTTTACAAAGTTTGCATATTATGATATTATCAAGATGTTTTTCTTTTTTTCAATTTAAAAAAATATCTATATCTATTTCATTAATATTTGTAGAAGAATTTATTTATGTGAATGTGATAATCTTTTAAATTAATAAAAATGTGAAATATGTTTTTCAGAGAATATCACCCCCTCAATTAATAATTAAATTGAACTTTTATTAATTTACTAAAATATAATATTAATTTATTTATATCAATATAAACATATATTATATAATAACAATTTATTGTTTTTTAATATTTTTACAATAATAATATTAATGTTAAGAAAATGTATATAGCAATAATTTAGTTTAATTCATTCAATAATTTATTTATTTTTATTTTATTTTTTTAATGTTATAAATTATTTTTAACATAGAAGACATGTACTAAGTAGCAACGCTGCATATTATATGTGTTTGTGTTTTTATTGGTAAAATTTAAAAAGTATTGCCACCATTTTTGTCCAAACATCAGAATGTAAAATAAATTTATTTATTTATTTATTTATTATAAAGATATATATTATGATTTACCTTAGATATAAATATTATACTATTTTATATAAATTATGAAAAAAATTAAAATATTTATTTCAAAATTATAAAATATAATCTAAATATACATATTACACAATTTTTAAAATTTATCTTTTTATTTTTATACGCAGTGATATAATAAATCATCTGAATGTTGTTTTTTGGAAGTTTTTATTTTTGTGATAAGTTTGAGAAAAAAAATTACTTATTATTAGTTAATCATATAAATTAAATAATTAGTAAATATCTACAAATATCAATCTATAATAAATATTAAGTAAAATGGTGGTTTACTCTCAAGATTTCCTGGGACGATAGAATCTGTCATATTTGCGATACTAAGAAGACGGAAGATGAAAAACACTTCATTTTAGACTGTAAGGCTCTTACTCACATCCGCTCTCATTTCCCTAACATCTGCCAACTTCCAATCTTCTTGACTTATTAAGTCAGCCCAACTATAGCGATCTTGGAGTCGTTCTTTCCCTTCTTTTTTATCATAGAAACAAGATTTTGAAGAATCATAATTATATTCTTTTTCTTTTCTTGAGGTCTGATAGACCACATTGATCTTTGTGGATGTTAATCATCATCATCATCATCATCATATTACTAAAATTTAAAAATAAAATAAAAATTAAGTAAATTATAACTTTATTTTAAATTACTATTAACATTGATTACAAAATCCCTAATCGGGGTGCAAGCGGGAAAATATTGGTAATATCACTGTATGATGGACATTCTCTGGATCCCAAGGTGATCCCTCGCCACCCTCCACATGCTCGTATCACATGGAGCGGTGGCAGAACGTATGGATGCATTCAATGTAATTAACGAAGGTGGCAAGGTTTCTTTAACGCGACATGCTCCCGACCTTTTAGGTGTTCAATCTGGTAAGTCCTCTATCTGTGTATGGGTTTGGCATAAGTTTGGAGTCGAGAAACCCTGCAACTTGTGGCAGAATTCTGTGGAGGTATCTCACGGGGCTCTGGTTCATTCACAGTGGGTTCAAGTCATTGGTCTCGAGTATGTGCTCAGTCTTATCACTTATTTCTCTATCATGACTCGTTCTTCCTATCTGAGGGTTTCATGGGAGAAGGGATATGCATTGTACAAAATGATTTGGGAGACGTATTCTATGGAAACAGCTATGGTGGTATCTGAATTGCTTGAAGGTTGTCTTGTTTTCTATACGCTTGTGTTTGTGCTCTATGGAGTTTTATTGGCTCGTATGGGAATTCTATTGATTAGGCTGATGGGCCGCTCATGGTACCTCTGTTAGTTTTTGGTAGAATCGGACATGCTCTAGCCTTGAAAATTGGTGGAGAGGCTAAGGCGCATGAGTTCTAAAGAACCCAGGAACTGTTTGGTGAAATTCCACCTAGATTGTATTTTATTAAAATAATTAATATTTTTAATGGAGTTCCTAAGTCTAAACTTAGAGAAATTAAAATATTAATGTGTATTAATCAAAATATGGGTGAGAATGATCTAGAAGGCGGATCAAGTCATGTTTTAATTTTAGTCGTTGATTAGAGACTTAATCTCTGTTTTTGAAGACTCAATAGGAAAAGTATAAAATGGAGGCTTGGGGTTCATTTGGAAACACATACACACACAGAGATTGAGGAAATCAATTTTCTGAGGTGAGAAGTTCTTAGGAGGAAAATCGATTGGGTAGATCTCGCAGCTGAGGGGCAGAGAGAATCCGAGAGAAGGACTTTCCGGAAAATATAGAACGGAGAGGCGGAGAGAGCTTGCAGAGAGGCAGCACAGTAGTTGGGAGAGTTGACGTTGAAAAGTTGTTTGTCATGCAGAATCCAGATATGTCAAAACTGTCAGGAACTGCCGAGAACTACCAAATTGTCGGGAACTGTCAGGAACTATCGGAACAGTTGGGAGAGCTGACGCAGAGGCAGCACAGTAGTCGGGAGAGTTGACACAGAAAATTTGTCTGTCACACAGAATCTAGAACTGTTGGAACTGTCGAAAATTGACGAAACTATCGGGAACTGCCAAGAGAGCTGACGCAAAGGGGAGAGAAGGTGATGCAGGGCAGACGCAGAGCCAATGCAGAAATAGTCAGGGTTAGTCAGTCTTATGCAGAATCAGTCGGAATTCTATCGCGTGAAGTGAGGTAAAACTCACTCAGATTTTCCGCTAGTGTTTTTTTCCTAAAGGATTGCTAGATGAGCATCATAGATATGTATTCAGATATTTCTCCTGCATAATAATAAACCCTCAGAGTTCTTGCATCGGTTTTCCCACATTGGGTTTTTATGGGGACTATTGTGTCCAACAATAAGTGTGTCCAATGTATCTTGTTCTTTGCTCTAGTTTTTGTTTCATGAGATCAAATATTTAATTAGTGTAGGCTGCAGAAGTAATTTGCTTCAATATTTAGAAGAATAACTTGGTTAATGTATATTAAAAATCAAGTAGGTGAAGTAGATTCAGATTTGTTGTAGTAGGGGTTTCTTTGAGTCTGGGGTTCTAAATAACCCAGACACTGTTTGGTGAAATTCCACCCTGATTGTATTATATTAAAATGATTAATATTTTTAATGGAGTTCCTAAATCTAAACTTAGGGAAATTAAAATATTAATGGGAATTAATCAAAATATGGGTGAAATAATCTAGAAGGCGGATCAAGTCATGTTTTAATTTTAGCTGTTGATTAAAGACTTAATCTCGGTCGTTGAAGACTCAACAAGAAAAGTATAAAATGGAAGCTTGGGGTTCATTTGGAAACACACACACACAGATTGAGGAAATCGATTTTCTGAGGTGAGAAATTCTCAAGAGGAAAATCGATTGGGGAGATCTTGTAGCTGAGGGGCAGAGAGAATCCAGGAGAAGGACTTTCTGGAAAATACAGAACAGAGAGACAGAGAGAGCTTGTAGAGAGGCAGCACAGTAGCCAGGAGAGTTGACGCAGAAACGTTGCCTATCACGCAGAATCCAGAACTGTTGAAACTGCAGTGAACAGCCAGAATTGCCGAAACTACCTAGAACTGCCGAAACTGCCTGGAACTGCTGAAACTGCCTGGGAACTTTCGGAACTGCTTGTAACTGCCTAGAACTGTCGGAACTGCCGCAACAGTTGGGAGAGCTAACACAGAGGAAACGCAGTAGCCGGGAGAGCTAACGCAAAAAAGTTGCTTGTCAGTTGTCACACAGAATCCAGAACTGTCGGAACTATCGGGAACTGCCGGAATAGCTGGGAGATATGACGCAGAGGGCAGAGAAGGTGATGTAGGGTAGATGCAGAGCCAGCACAAAAATAGTCGGGGTTAGCCAGTCTTGTGCCGGATCAGCCAAAATTCTGTCGGGTGAAGTGAGGTAAAACTCACTCAGATTTTTCGTCAGTGTTTTCTCTATAAAGGGTTGCTAGATGAGCATCCTAGTTATGTATTCAGATATTTCTCCTGCATAATAATAAACCCTCAGATTTGTTGCACCGGTTTTCCCGCATTGTGTTTTTCTGAGAACTATTGTGTCCAAAAATAAGTGTGTCCTATGTATCTTGTTCTTTGCTCTAGTTGTTGTTTCATGAGATCAAATATTTAATTGGTGTAGGTTGCAGAAGTAATTTGCTTCAGTATTCAAAATAATAACTTGGTTAATGTATATTAAAAATCAAGTAGGTGAAGTAGATTCAGATTTGCTGCAGTATGGTTCCTTCAAGTCTAGGAATTTTCACTCTCTCTGGTTCTTTCACTGATGTCCCAACCTTGGTTTTCCTCTAGCATTTTGTGGCTACGACCCTGATGTCCCTAGGTCTCCGCAAAAAAATGGTTTGGTTTTTAATTCTGCCCTCAGTTGTTCTGATTATTGGTGGACTTATGGTTCTCAGCATCAGGGCCTCTACTTTTTAAGGCTTTGGGACTGCAATTGGGGCCACTGTTGGGTTTTGAATGGGTTGTGGTTCTAAAAATTGATTACCTTGACAGGTCCTCTCAAGTGTCATCCATGGCAGCACTCTACTTCTGAGTTTTGGATCGTTCTGGGTCGGCATTTTGGGTGTCAATTTGTGGGTTTCGTTTTGTTTTGTCTATGTCACAAGCCCAATATCATGGCCTGCATTGCTTACGGAAGAGGCCAGACCACCCGTGGTTCTCATGGGGTCGGAAAGAAGGCCAGAACGGTCACAACCTCCAACACTCCCAGCACATCCACTGGTCAATCTCGTGGACGGAAATCCACCTCCAGGATCATTGATGAAGTAGCTACAATGTATCATGTGGGCTCAGCCCTGGCTCGTCATCTCGTCGCTAAATGGGAAGCATAGTTAAATGAGACAGCGGGACTGCTAGACCTCGACTTAGATTATTAGCAGACCTTGGTGCTTGACTCGAGGTATTCTCAGGATCGTGTTTCCGAGTATAATCAAACTATTCACTTGTATTGGTTGTTGAAGAGCCTCTTGGTAAATCCCTTGAACACATTCCTTCAGGCTTGGTCATGACTGCTAAGGCTTTCCCATACTATAATAAAGATTTTCAGCAAATCAAATTTCAGTTCCAACAGCAAAACGGTTGCCTCAGCCGCATGGAGAGGCATATCCCATGCATTCTGCAATCTGAACTTCCCAGGTCAAGTGCAAAGGATCTGGCTTCTGTTGACTCAGCAGATGGCAAGTAGTTTGGTGTATCACCTCTATTCTACTTATTAGTATATGCAACAATTTTTATCTTTTCAGTATGTTTACAAATATCTAGATGTTACAATCAAACATTTTTAGCATGGATGGATAGACTTATTCTATTTTGTTTTTAGATGGTTTATCATGCCGTTAGGTGGCCAACAGACGTGGGTTTCCCTCCGGGCAAGTTGAGGACACCTAACCATTCAGCATATGGATGTAACCTGCATATTTTAGAATGATAATGAAAATAAAGTTTCTACCAAACTCACAAAAAAAATATCCATTATAAAAAGAATTAATATAAATATTAAACATATATAAATGTAAAAAAAAATATGTAATAAGATTTTTATCTATCTAGATTTACTCTCATTTTATTATGGAGATTTCTAATTAGTAAATAAATTTTGTTACAATATGATGGGTCAATACATCACTTATCAATATCAGAAAAACAATAAATCACTTTATATGGCACTTGTTCATATAACATTTTTTTAATTAATCAATTTAATTAAAATAGAAAAAACGACATAACTATTTTAAAATAAATCTTAATCTTGGATCTAAATATACATTTAAAAATATTCATGAAAAATAAATTTTTATCACCCGCATTATTAATAATTAAATTAAAATTATAAAAACTTTATTCGAAATAAAACATACCGATAAAGATAAATATTATATAAATTTATAAAAAAATTCCAATTATTATTATATAAATTTAAATATATAAATAAAACATAAACTTTCACAATCAAAATACACTTTCATAAACTTTAACATAATATTTAATGTTTATATAATATTAATTTAATTTGTATTTATCCTTGGGCTTCTAAAACGAAATAGACTAAATACAATCCACATATATGATGATATAAACAGTGATTGAATTTCTAAATAATAAGAGTGCAAAAACATTAAGATTGAACTTTTTCTTGAGAACACATTAATGAGATAGGCTAGTTTTAACGATTTGCCTGCAAACAATCAACCTTACAGGTATTGTAAAGTGTCATTGTCACGATCTCGTGCGTTGAAACGAAACAACATTGTATGGTCGATTCCACAAGTTGGACACGCAATTGAAACCACAGTGTTGCAAGTGGAAAGAGATCTTGGAAAGAGTGCTGCAAGTGGCAGCTGTCCGTTATCTGTTCGGATTAGGAGGTTTCACTGGTTTACCCATTTCCTGCAGTCATAAACAGAGCAGAAGGCCTGCAAGCAAGTGACCACCAAGAGTATCACTGCAGCTACCAGAGACAGGATTTTCCACGACCTATATATATGTTCCTTTACAAACTTGATCACCACAACTTTCCACTTTCCATTATAATATGTATTAATATCCTCTATAACCTTGTCTAGAAATTCAACTTTTGTGAGATGAACGCACCTACCCATGCTGTCCACAGGCTCGCGACCTCTCCGTCGCTCTGGAAATGGTTGGAAATTATTCCGCTCTCTCTCAACCTTCTCACATCTTCTTCGCTGTCGATCATCCCGTTCAACAACATGGTGTATCGTGTGAAAACCGTGGCACCGGAGGCCAGGGAAGCTTCGAAAGCCAACAGATTTCTCAGGATTACCTCTGTGTTGCGGTCCAATTTTATTTTGGGGAGGTGAAGCGTGGCAGTCTTCTGATCAAATTGTATTATGGTGAGGTCGCCATCGGTAGGAACCAATTTAACTCCCGCAGAGTATAAATCGCCCACGGACGGAATGGACAGTTCGTCTCGGGTGGGCGGTAAGATCTTAATGGCGGATTCTCTTCCCTCTCCCTCCTTCTCCTCGGATTTGACACAAAGTGGCAGAATTCTGTTAAACGCAATCCGAACAGGTAGGTTCAGCGATCGCCGCTGCAACTCCCTGAGAAATCGAATGGGGCGAAAGTTTAAAGAGGAGATCGCCATCCATAGCAAATTGAAGGGTTCTGTAACGATTGACATGTCTGCTGTATCAGGCGACTCGTGTTCTTCCTGGTCATTTGGACCTGGATTTTGATTGCTGAAAATACTCGGGACGATAGTGTAGTACAACACCTCCAATACATGCCCTCTCTCGTTTCTACTGAGCTTCGAATTCTCGGGCAACTTGAAGGTGAAAGGCGATAATTCTTGGCAAACAAGCCTCAGCAGGTTTTCAAGCCTCTCCTCTGCCTTGGCTCTAAAATCCAACTGCAACTCCAAAAGCTTTTGCAATAGAAAGAGCGGCAACTGATTTTCGAGCATCATGACATCTCTGAGAACAGAGTTGTGGGCAGCGCTTGTTCCACTCGGATCTAAGATTCGCCCCAGAGGCCTGACGTCCGCGTCCGAGCATTTCTCGACGTTTCTGACATAAAACTGTAAACATTCAAGAAGGAAAGCGGCGTCCAGAGCCATGAGCCATGCCAAGGTCTCATCCTTATAGTCGATGAATTTGTGATAGCAGCTCTGGATTTTCCAGTCGAGCTTCTGAAACTCCTTCACAACTACGGCCTCAAACTTGCCGAGTCTTTTGATTCTTTCCTGAAGTCGGCGAACAATTTTCAGTTTGTAGTGCTCCAGGTCATAGAGCTCCGATTTCCAGTGGTGATAGGGACCGATGGAAACGGTTTGAGGAATGAACGCTTCGGGCTTCAGTGCCAATAATTCTCTCGGCACACTGAACATAGACGCACACAGCTCCTCTGGTTCTTGTGATACATCGAGACTCTCCTTAATTTGAAGAACCCAACCAGTCTCATCGATCTTCGTTTGTACGGCGTTGGTGTTAGATTCCATATTCAAGGGGCGAAGGTTGGAGAGAAGGATCCAGACCGAAATAATAATAACAAACAATAAATGTGCCAGGACGCAGCCTTATACGGAGCTATTGCGGATTTCCTGAATATTCCGTGGATCCGCAATCGATTTAAGCTCAGGGCCATTTCTTATCACGATGTATTTATCACAGGCCTCATCGATTGAATGAAAGAGACCCGCTTCTATTACAAAATATCCCATGAAGATTAATAACAAGGCTGCATAGTTAGGTTTGTATGAAACTTAGTTTAATTATTGAATTTTTGAAAGGTATTAACTAACCACTATAAATAATGGTTGAGTAATCCTTGTACTTCAATATTTTTGGTAAATTATAAATAATAGTGGAGTAATTTTTCTATTTAGTAAAATATTAAGAGTAATTTGAACCAGAAGTTATAATTGAACTTTTTAATCTTTAGAAATTGTAAAAATTATTTATACAAAAATTAATATTCTTATAAACTCTTACCAAAAACATCTTTTTATAGGTTAGTTTCGTTGACTAAAACCTAATTTTACTATAATATATGGAAAATTATATCGAAAACGACCAATGAAAAATTAAAAATAATACAATTATAACCATATCAATAACAACATCATCTCTACCATTCAACAATCTTTAGCTGAAAACCTTTTGAATCAATGACAACATCATCTCTACCATTCAATGATGACATGCAATCTTTATTATATAAGATATATAAAGGACAAAATATATTATATCATTTATAGCTTGTAAAATAGATCAGATCAAAAATTTGAACAATATCAATTCCAGAATAGTTCGTTGGCCAAAACATATACTCATAGTAGATGAATAGATAGCAAGATGTTTGTGAGGGAGACAAAAACCACCTAGATAGATAGAAAGATGACGAAAATGCAATCCAACATTATCGAGTGGAGCAAAAAGGATCATTTCAACCACCAAGGAGAATAACAGTGGCCTATGCAAAAAACCAAAATACAGTAAGCAGGAAAGACATACTTGGGAATTTGCAAATAAAATTTGAGGTTATGTACCAGGGAGAGAGAATTCATGAATGGAGAAAGTTTCCGCTCCAAAAATTACATCCATATTCCAGAAACCCTTTTGTGAAAGTAGACCTTTCTTGGATAATATATCAGCTTGGGAATTTTGTGCTCTGTAGATATGCTGAATTGAGTAGCCCTCCATCCGCCTCCATAGAGACATGTTCAATAATAATTTTGGAGTCTCCGCAAATCAAAAGGGACTGAATGTTTAAAAAATCGTTGATAGTAAGAAGTCTTGCGAGTGCCATAGCCTCTGCTTTATCATTGGTACCCTTTCCCCCATTCCAGAAAATTTGATATTGCAGGGCATTCTCCATAATAATATGGACCTCACATCCGCATATGTCATTTTGAGCAGCCCCGTCAAAATATGCTCTTAGGAAAACCATAAGTTATGGAGATCGTTTTGGTTGATTTGACTTAATACGCTGAGAAGCTTTCGCTCGGATAGTGTTGAAGAGGGAAATAATGTTATCAAATACAACCATAAAATTTTCCTTTATGTCCTGAAATATAATATTATACCTCCATTTCCATATAAACCAAAGAACTAGCAAAATGATTGGCCTCCATGATTCTTCCTGACAGCTCCACCAAACAAAAACTTCTTTTATAGAGGAATGAGATACATTTGAGAAACCAAAATATGTAGCAAGTTCACACCAGAGTTTCGGGGTTATAGGACATTGAAAAAACATGTGATAATTATTTTCATCAGTCGATCTGCATGCATAACAATACCCAGGCCCAGACCAATTCCTCTTTTGTAAATTATCCCATGACAGATTTTTATTATGGAATACCAACCATGAGAAAATGATGATTTTATAAGGACATCCAGATTTCCATAGAATTACTGGAAAGATGGAAAATGATTGAGCACTTTTTATACTTATAAGGTTTGAATAGATATCCTTTACTCTAACAGGCTCCAATGCACTTGTGCCCTTCCAAATAAGTACATCATCTTCCTTTGAACGACAAAAACTACTGTTTCTCAAACAGCGTTTGATATGTTCCCACTGCAGCGCCAAATCCCCTATCATCCCCATAGATGAGGCATCTTTCCAGGATGGGATGGGGCCCTGCCATGCTGCAATAACCTTATTCCATGTAAAGTACCCTTTCCTATAAAAGAAGTTCAAAAGCATCTGTGATATATTGATATCATCTCCCCCGCCCATGATCGGATCAAGCCCAATGAGAATCTTATTTCCTGTTTGAAAGCTCCAGACCAAGTTTTTTAGGAAGTAAGATTCGACCTTGCGAAAACTCATCCAGATAGCAGATCTAGATTCGACCTTGCGAAAACTCATCCAGATAGCAGATCCATAAGCAGTTCTTATCTTCCCCATCCTGAACCAATAAGATAAATCTTTGTTTGCCATATATTTTTTCTTTATAGTTTTGCTCCATGGTCCATCCCCGAAAATACCCCTCCAAAGAGACTTGCATAATAATGCCTTCCCAAATGTCCTCAGATCCAGTATGCCCCAACCTCCTAGCTTCTTTGGTAAGGAAATATCAGATAATTTTGATAAATGATATTTTCTTTTCTCTGAATTACCTCCCCATATAAAATTTGCAGTCATTTTGTTCATTTGATGAATAATGCTCGTAGGTATAAAGTATAGATGAGCCCAGTACATAGCTAATTGAACCAGGACCGATTGAGATAGAACAGCTCTACCTGCCATAGAGAGACATTTATATTCCCACCCAGATATCTTTTTATAAGATTTGTCCAGAATCCATTGCCAATCCGATTTAGAATATCCTTTTGCTTTTAATTAAAAACTTAAGTATTTCATACCTTCCTTTATGGGCCTTGCCTCAATCCCAAACAGAATAGATAGATATTCTATAAATTCCATATTAACATCACTATGATAAAAGGATGATTTTGATTCATTTATATGCAAACTTGTAGCTTTTTGAAATCAATCCAATATATCATGAAAACATTCCCAAGTAAGTTTGCATAGCATACCAAAAATCAGGATGTCATCCACAAATAAATTGTGGGAAATAAAAATATTCCTGCAGATCTTCAAAGGTTGACACCTATATTCCGAGACTGTCTTGTTAATGTGAAGGCTTAAGGTGTCCATATCTAAAATAAATAATAAAGGGGATAAAAAACAGCCCTGGCGCAGTCCTCTAGCAGCTAAGAAATAGGTGGAAGGCAAACCATTTATAATGATTGCATAATTTACATCTCCACCCAGACCATGATCCAATTTATCAATTGAGAATTTAAACCAATTTTTGCAACAACATCCAGAATATTCCTTCCTTTAAGAAAACCATGCTAGTCCTTAGTCAAAAATTTGGATAAAGTGTCTTTAATTCTTCCCGGGATGATTTTTGAAATAATTTTAAAGGTAATATTGCAGAGTGAAATAGGCTTGAAATCCTGGAAGGAGGATACTTCCAATTTTTTTGGAATGAGAGCTATAAGAGTAGAAGATATAAGTTGATGAATATTACCTGATATTCGAGATTCCTCGACCATCCTCAGCAAGTCATTTTTAATAAGGTCAAAGAAATGAATAAAAAATTCAATCATCCACCCATCCGGGCCCGAACTCTTGTCTTTTTTGAAGGATTTCATGACCCCCAAGAGTTCCTCCTCGATACTTCTTTAGAAGGCATCCATTTTGAACTTCATCAAACATTTGAGAATAAAAGTCAATACCTCAGAAAATGTCCTCAATTTTAATATCCCAAGATCTTTTATATTGATTTTCAAAATATTTTAGAGGGCCATTTGAGATTCCCCTCCCCATCATTTATCCTCCATATAGTGTTTTTATCACATAGTGTTTTTATCACATCTGGAATTTGCGTACTTGTAAAAAAATTTAGTGTTTCTATCGCCTTCTTTTAACCAAATAACCGGACTTTTCAGTGTCCATGAAGCTTCTTCCATATCTAGAATCTTCTATTTTTTTCATTTCTAATTATTTTATAATGCATCGCAAATATACTGAAAAAGTATGTGCAAACAAGACACCAGAGATCCTATCAAGTTCCATTTGGATGTCCCGAAGGGCCTTCCTATTGAGCCGCCTTTTCCTGTATTGCCACTCCTTAACAATCTTCGTGATGGATGAAAGTTTATCAATAAAAGACATAGTGAGAGAAACATGGTTTAGCATGAAAACCCTCCAAGAAAGGAATGGTGCCGTGCGAGATTCAGCCATACCAGTTACTAACAAATTTATGGATTGGTTATTTAGCCGTTTGCAACATTGTTAATACACAAATTAGTTTTTCTTTATTACATTAAATTTAATCGTTTGATATTAAATTTCATGATACTAAATTACTTTCATCTATTTTCTACTAGTGTTAATTTAATTTCTTATCTATTCTAGGAGAAAGAAGGAACTGGGTAATTGTTGTTTTCTCTTGTCCATGGTTGAAGTTACTCTCGGATTCTGAACTCATTTTGTGAAATTTAACTTATGGTTAAGTTATTCTTTGATTCCGAACTGACGCTGCAAGGAAGATGCAAAACTGCCCATCGTCACATTAAGATTTAATAAAATAAGTTTTAATTTTATTTTCATGACTGTGTGGTGGGTAATGTTCCCTGATTGAAGTCGCTGAGTGTGATCCATGGGGCTGGACGACCGTCAATTTTCCACAGGGTGGATAGAGAAATGATTTGATTTTTTTAGAAGTTTCCACCGGGTGCACGGGAAATGGTTTGATTTTCCCAAAATTTTCCACACGGTGAATGGGAAAAGGTTTGATTTTCCGAAAAAAATTGAGTCGGTGCATAAACAAGATTCGCTATGGTACGTCCAGTAATTTCCTTCCGCGGGGAACAGATGTAGGAAAGATGCACACGCCCAAATTTATATAATAGTTAATTTGACTGTAGAACTTATAAAACTAATTTAAATTTATGGGCATTTGTGAAGAGTTTATTGGTCGAATTTATTATTACAATGATTTGAGTGAATTTTTAGAGTTTTGATGTTTAGAATCTATTTACAATAATCTTAGATTCTTCTATTTGTAAATAAATATTACATTAAATTTAATAATTTAATATTAAATTTCATGATACTAAATTACTTTCATTGATTTTTGACTGTGTTAATTTAATTTCTTAATTTTTTTCAGATCAAAAAAACATAATTGTATTATATCTAACAATTTAATTTCTTAGTTTATTGTAAGAGAAAGATAGAACCCGGTAATTGTTGTTTTCTCTTGTCCATGGTTCAAGTTACTCTCGGATCCTGAACTCATTTTGTGAAATTTAACCTATGGTTATGTTATTCTTCGATTCCGAACTGAAGCTGCAAGGAAGATGCAGAACTGCCCATTGTCACATTAAAATTTAATAAAATAAGTTTTAATTTTATTTTCATGACTGTGTGGTGGGTAATGTTCCCTGATTGAAGTCGCTGACTGCGATCCGTGGGGCTGGACGACCTTTAATTTTCCACAGGGTGGATAGAGAAATGATTTGATTATTTTAAAGAAATAGGGTATATATATATATATTCTTTCTCAGTCATCAAAACTCAATATAGATGCTACTGTGAAAATGAGGCATTCGAGGTGGCACCTGCATGGCTACGGTGGTGCCACATAATTCCCCACACATATGTATTCCATCCAATATATATAATATAATTTTCTATATCCTATACAATTCTATTATTTATATATATGGGGTGATGCTAAAGTACATTATTGTCACCATGTCCCTTGTAGCCATCCTAATAGTTGTTCCTTTTCCGAAGGTTGCATTTCGCTACTTCCCACATTTGATTGTGTTAATAAGGCACATGTACCTTTTTTTCAAAAGAAAATAATAAGGCACATGTACATATGGCCGTGTCGTAAGACTTTTGTAATCGAAGAGAGAGGTCTATGGAAACTTGACAAAGAAAACTTGAGGTCACTAAACATTTTGTTTCTTCATTGTAATACAAGTATCATTTTGGGTGCGTAAATCGTTTTAATCGCCATTAATTAAGTACAATATAATAATACCCACCATGAATTCACACTATTAAATACTGACCATTAAATTCAGCGTCATTGGTGTTACTCACTATTAAATACAGTACAAGGAGGGAGATCTTAAATGAAGAGAGATTTTATATGAGTTCTAAGAATCGATGGAACCATCCATATGAATTCAAAAAATTATATTCTATATTCGATGTTCCACGATACTGCCATGAACTAAATCTTCCATTCCTTTTAATTACTTGGTATAAAATTGTATAATATACATAAATATACTATGTGTAAACATATAAGTCTGCCCCATTATGCATAGACTTGAGAAGACTTTTCTCACGATTTATCGTGATTATTTTGCATATGTTTGAATTTGAGATCAAATCTCATAGCTACCATTATAACACCAAGAGTATAACCAATCACCTTACAGGTATTGTACACGCTGAGACTTCCACGATTTGGACACGCAATTCAAATCATATTTACAAGAGAACAAGTAAACAACACCAAGAGCATAACCAACCACCTTACAAGTATTATACAAACTGAGACTTCCACAATTTAGACACACAATTCAAACCACATTTACCAGAGAACAAACAAACAAGAATAAACTTAGACAAAAAGGGCTGAAAGTGGCAGCTGGCAGTTTTCTATCCATACGATCCCTGGTCTGGTAAGAGGTTTTACTGGTTTACCCACTTCCTGCAGTCATACACAGAGCAGAAGGCCTGCAAGCAAGTGACCACCAACAGTATCACTGCAGCTACTAGAGACAGGATTTTCCACGACGTGTATATCTGTTCCTTCACAAACTTGATCACCACAACTTTCCACTTTCCATTATAATATGTATTAATATCCTCTATAACGTTGTCTAGAGATTCAACTTTTGTGAGATGAACGCACTTACCCATGCTGTTCCACAGGCTCGCAACCTCTCCGTCGCTCTGGAAATGGTTGGAAATTATTCCGCTCTCTCTCAACCTTCTCACATCTTCTTCCCTGTCGATCATCCCGTTCAACAACATGGTGTATCGTGTGAAAACCGTGGCACCGGAGGCCAGGGAAGCTTCGAAAGCCACCAGATTTCTCAGGATTACCTCTGTGTTGCGGTCCAATTTTATTTTGGGGAGGTAAAGCGTGGCAGTCTTCTGATCAAATTGTATTTGTATTGTGGCGAGGTCGCCATTGGTAGGAACCAATTTAACTCCCGCAGAGTACAAATCGCCCACGGACGGAATGGACAGTTCGTCTCGGGTGGGCGGTAAGATCTTAACGGCGGATTCTCTTCCCTCTCCCTCCTTCTCCTCGGATTTGACAGGAAGTGACAGAATTCTTTTAAACGCAATGAGGTTCGGCGATCGCCGCTGCAACTCCCTGACAAATCGAATGGGGCGAAAGTTTAAAGAGGAGATCGCCTTCCATAGCAAATTGAAGGATTCTGTAACGATTGACATGCCTGCTGTGTCAGGCGAATCGTGTTCTTCCTGGTCATTTGGACCTGGATTTTGATTGCTGAAAACACTCGAGACGATAGTGTAGTACAGCACCTCCAATACATGCCCTCTCTCGTTTCTACTGAGCTTCGAATCCTCGGGCAACTTGAAGGTGAAAGGCGATAATTCTTGGCAAACAAGCCTCAGCAGCTTTTCAAGCCTCTCCTCTGCGTCGGCTCTAGAAAACGACTGCAACTCCAAAAGCTTTTGCAATAGAAAGAGCGGCAACTGATTTTCGAGCATCATGACATCTCTAAGAACAGAGTTGTGGGCAGCGCTTGTTCCACTCGGATCTAAGATTCGCCCCAGAGGCCTGACGTCCGCGTCCGAGCATCTGTCGACGTTTCTGACATAAAACTGTAAACATTCAAGAAGGAAAGCGGCGTCCAGAGCCATGAGCCATGCCAAGGTTTCATCCTTATAGTCGATGAATTTGTGATAGCAGCTCCGGATTTGCCAGTCGAGCTTCTGAAACTCCTCCACAACTACGGCCTCAAACTTGCCGAGTCCGTTGATTCTATTCTGAAATCGGCGAACAATTGTCAGTTTGTAGCGCTCCATATCATAGAGCTCCGATTTCCAGTGGTGATAGGGACCGATGGAAACGGTTTGAGGAATGAACGCTTCGGGCTTCAGTGCCAATAATTCTCTCGGCACACTGAACATTGACGCACACAGCTCCTCTGGTTCTTCTTGTGATACATCGAGACTTTCCTTAATTTGAAGAACCCAATCAGTCTCATCGATCTTCGTTTGTACGGCGTTGGTTTTAGATTCCATATTCAAGGGGCGAAGGTTGGAGAGAAGATCCAGAGAGCGAAACAAAGCCCGGACGCAGCGTTATACGCAGCTATTGCGGATTTCCCGAATATTCCATGGATCCGCAATCGATTTAAGCTCAGGGCCATTTCTTATCACGATGTATTTATCACAGGCGTCATCGATTGAATGAAAGAGACCCGCTACTATTACAAAATATCCTATGAAGATTAATAACAAGGCTCCATAGTTAGGGTTCTATGAGACTTAGTTTAATTACTGAATTTTTGAAAGGTATTAACTAACCACTATAAATAATGGTGGAGTAATTCTTGTACTTCAATATTTTTGGTAAATTATAAATAATAGTGAAGTAATTTTTCTATTTTCTAGTTTATGTAATTTTTAATTTTTTTAGTAAAATATTGAGAGGAATTTGAACTAGAAGTTATAATTGAATTTTTTAGTCTTTAGAAATAGAAGTTATAATTGAATTTTTTAGTCTTTAGAAATTGTAAAAATTATTTATATAAAAGTTAATATTTTTATAAACTCTTACCAAAAACATCTCCTTAGTTTTGTTGACTAAAACTTAATTTTATTATAATATATCGGAAACAAACAATGAAAAAGTTAAAAATAATACAATTATAACCATATCAATGAAAACACCATCTCTACCATTCAACGGATCTTTACCCAAAAACACTCTGAATCAATGACAACATCATCTCTACCATTCAACGATGACATGCAATCTTTACCTGAAAACCCTCTAAATTAATGACAACATCATCTCTACTATTGAACGATGACATGCAATCTTTTTTCAGAGCGAAAAAAACTTGATAGTATTATATAAGATATATAAAGGACAAAATATATTACATCATGTAGTGTTTTAAATTAATGACAACATCATCTCTACTATTGAACGATGACATGCAATCTTTTTTCAGAGCAAAAAAAACTTGATAGTATTATATAAGATATATAAAGGACAAAATATATTACATCATGTAGTGTTTGTAAAATAGATCAGATCAAAAATTTAAACAATATCAATTCCAGAATAGTTGATTAGCCAAAATATACCCGTAGACGAATAGACAGCAGGATGCTTGTGAAGGAGACAAAAACCACCTAGATAGATAGAAAGATGGCGAAGGGTCTTCCTATTGAGCTGCCTTTTCCTGTATTGCCACTCCTTAACAATCTTCCTGATGGATGAAAGTTTATCTATAAAAGACATAGTGGGAGACATATGGTCAAGCGTGAAAACCCTCCAAGAAAGGAATGGTGCCGTGCGAGATTCAGCCATACCAGTTACTAACATTTTTATGGATTGGTTATTTAGCCGTTTGCAACATTGTGAATACACAAATTAGTATTTCTTTATTACATTAAATTTAATCGTTTGATATTAAATTTGATGATACTAAATTACTTTCATCGATTTTTGACTGGTGTTAATTTAATTTCTTATCTATTGTAAGAGAAAGAAGGAACCGGGTAATTGTTGTTTTCTCTTGTCCATGGTTCAAGTTACTCTCGGATTCTGAACTCATTTTGTGAAATTTAACCTCTGGTTAAGTTATTCTTGGATTCCGAGCTGAAGCTGCCAGGAAGATGCAAAACTGCCCATCGTCATAATAAGATTTAATAAAATAAGTTTTAATTTTATTTTCATGACCGTGTGGTGGGTAACGTTCCCTGATTGAAGTCGCTGAGTGCGATCCATGGGGCTGGACGACCTTTAATTTTCCACAGGGTGGATAGAGAAATGATTTGATTATTTTAGAAGTTTCCACCGGGTGACGGGAAATGGTTTGATTTTCCCAAAATTTTCCACACGGTGAATGGTGAAATGGTTTGATTTTCCCAAAAAATTTCCACACGGTGCATAAACAAGATTCGCTTCGCTATGGTACGTCCAGAAGTTCATAAAACCCAATCATTTTTCATCATTGCATTCCATCAACACTACAATATGTATGATGGTGGACATGATACTCAGCAAAAATCACATTTTCCTCAACCATTGCGGCATTCACCTAGACTTCAAGATAAATTAAGAGAGGTAAGTTATAGACTACATATCTTAGCTCATAATAACATTGACATATTTTGTTATGACTAGTTAATGCATTTTCTTTTCATATTCGTTACATGTTCACCATATTCTCATTATATCTATATAGATTTTGATATTTATTGATAGCTAGTCAATGAATTGTCTTTTCATATTCGTTAGATGGTGCGCATATTTTCATTATATCTATGTGGATGTTGATATTTATGATAATGTTTTAATTTCCACAGAAAACAAAAAAGATAAATGTTGATGCTATGGTGCGCATATTTTCATTATATCTATGTGGATGTTGATATTTATGATAATGTTTTAATTTCCACAGAAAACAAAAAAGATAAATGTTGATGCTATGGTTAAAAGGACCAAAATCACGCCAAAGGACTTGAAAGCACGTGGGTTCAAGTCAGGAAAACAATACATAGAGCATATATGCTCAACTACCATTCTCTCACTAAACCCACTAGGTTTGCTACTTTGAAGGCTAAACATTCCAACAAGTTTAAATGACTTAGGCTACAATAATATAACTTTAACCATTGTTTTGTCTATAAAGGGACTACAAGGACAGTTTCAATATATTAACTTTCTTTTATTAGATTGTTGATCACAGTTTTACTTCACAATAAAGTATAGCAACACAGAAAGCTTTTATCCGTTGTACATAAGTATTTTAAGATATTTTGATTATCAGTTGTACATAAGTATTTTAAGATATTCTGATTTTGTCTAGTTGAAGGCATCTGTTATGTTGAGTCATACCACAATATCAAAACCCCTCTGGGTGATGAAAACATTTTTTGAATAGAAAATGTTGAAGGAGACAGACCAGTAGAACACACTAGGCACAGAACAATGCTTCACAATATAAGTTATATCATCTTATGTATTTTTTTAGTAAGAGCTTTATCTTATTCTCTTAAATAAATGTTTAATAAAATAATAAAGAATCACTGGAATGAGGAATCCCTCCTTTACGGATCATTATGTTTGTGATTCTTTCTGTGTGCTGAAACGCTGGATTTATGATTTGTAATGCGACATGAATTTTTATTAGTCATATTGTATTTACAAAAATGGCAATTTTGTTGAAAGCGCTTGGATGATTTTGGTAGGGAGATATGTAGGTGTGAAATTTGTATTTTCTATATATAATGGAAACCATTTCCTTTTGGTAGTGCTTATTTCTTGGATAGTTTGGCTAGAGTTGAGCATGTTCAGTGGCAAAGCGAACATGACGCTTTTGTTACAGGAGTTGGTTTAGAAAGGACTTTATTGACATGGGTTTTAGTTGGGTTTCATCAATGTCTCTTACATGTAATCTCTGTATTCTTTAGTCTTTTCAATATATTATTTTTTCCAAATTTTTCCAAAAATTGTTTCCAGGTGCTAATTATGTCTAATTATATCTTTAAAGTACTAACATCATAAAGATTTTAAATATATTTGCATGATATTCCTCTGAAACACTGCCCCCACTAGGTACGTTTGCCCTTATCTGTCCAACTTTATCCCAGCTGCTATCACATCAATCCAAGAAATAGTGAATCCGTGACTTTAAAGGCGAAATATATACAAAGGAATAAAAACAGGATAATATATTCTTGAACGATTCAGTGCTCAGTCTCCTGGCATCATTATCTAAGCATAATTAACAAAATCTAATGTTATTATTATGACATTGAATGTTTGACTCTAGCGTAACGCAGGAAGAGCCATCACCACGACATATGGAGGGGAGTATTAAGTGATAAATACTAAGAGAATACATATCTCCCGCCGTCTGCTGAAGCAGGAGGAGGATTACCTGATGTCGCGCTGGTTATAAAATAGGCATCAAAGAACTCCCCGTTTTCTTTTAACAAACCCTGCGAAACTGCACACATTAACCATAATCACGATTTTAACCATTTACCGTACAACAGCATTACCTGCCCGTAAAAACTATATTCTGTAAACTACCATGATAATTCAAGGAAATTGGAGCAAATTATGGAGGAAATATTAATGTTATTATTAATTATTAATGCAGTAAACCGCTCCAAGACTTCATTATCTCCATATGTGACCGCATTTCTGAGCACCCATTTCAATTATCCCTCTGCACGTAGATAGTTTCTGATTATGTTAATAGGTGTGATAGGTCTTCATAATTTTAGTTTTAAAAAAGGAAAATAATAATGTTTGTAGATTTCAACTATATATCTGCTAATTTTTAGTGGTTTATTTTTGGTTTATTTTAGAATAAGTTTTTCCAGAATTTTCATTCTTTAAAAAAAAATTATGAATGTTATAGATGAAAATTATGAATGTTATAGATTTCAACTATATCATATGAATAGGGGTAATTTATTTCCACCTCAAATTTCTAGTGATTTATTTCAGAATAAGTCTTCTACAATTTAGATTTTAACTATATCTTTGTTTACCTTAATCTATATCTATTTATAGGAATAGGTGTGGTTTAATCTAGTTATATGAATAGGTGTGATTTATTTCTACTTTAAATTTGTAGTGTTTTATTTGGTTTATTTTAGAATACATCTTTCAAAATTTTTATTTTTAAAGAAAAAATATAAATACTTCATAAAAATGTTGTAGATTTCAATCTTATCTTTCTTTTTCTTTTTCTTTTTTCCCTTTTTTTTTTCGTAGTTGGTTTTAGTGCAATTTTTTGGATTTTCTAGTGTGAAATCCGATGGAAAAATCTGAGGTGAAATCTTGATTTGTGCTATTTAAACTAGTTTTTTCATTGTATATAGGGACTCAGCACCCTGGAAAACCCCTAGGGCACTTCGTTTGCACAAGATTACCCATCTAGCTTGTGATTTCAATAAATTCCTCCTAGATTTTAGAGACATTTGATTAGAAAACCCACCATAAAAGCTTCCAAAAAGTAGCACTAAAGACAACTCCTTTTTTTCTACCGAAAATAGACCCTTTTTTTTAGTTATTCAAGTAAAAATAATAATAAAAAAATACATACTATATCATTTATGTAGCTCAGTGATGCAACTGGTAAGGAAAAAACATATAGCTATCAAATGGAAAAAAACTTCTATACATATAATTTTTTGTTTTGTCAATAGGTGTGGTTTATTTCAGAGTAATCTTTGGTTATGTCAGTAGGTGTGATTTATTTCAGAGTAATTTCTAGTTATGTCAATAAGTATTATTCATCTCAGCGTTTCAAAATTTCCATATGAATAGTATAAATTTCATAATTTAAAAATATACTTTTTCTCATAAAAATTTCTATGGCCAGGTTTCTAAAAGTTTTTACCTCCCTTCTTTAAATCAAGGATTTCTAGAAAGTTGTTTTTTATCTCTTAAGGGTTTGTAGGAAGTTTTTTAGTGTCTTACCTCTAAGGGTTTCTAGGAAGATTTTCAGTTTCTTACCTCCAAAATTCCACGGGTTAGTTAAATCATTCCATTTCCATTGTTTAAAATATGTTTCAATTTCTAACCTCCATTATGATTTAAATTAAGGGTTTGTACAAAATTTTTCAATTTCTTACTTTCTAAATTTGGAATATTACTTACTCCCAATATTAAATGACATTGATATTTTAAAAGCTATATTACATGGGAACCACTCCTAAGAGTTGGGAAACCCATTCCAATGGTTCCCGGGTTCTGTGGAGCTTTGGAGCTTTGGTGTTGTATGGGAATGTTCCCTTTTTAGGGGGAGCTGCAATGGGAGCTTGGGAAAGCTCTGAGCTTTGGTGTTGTATGGGAATGTTCCGTGGAGCTTTGGAGCTTTGGTGTTGTATGGGAATGTTCCCTTTTTAGGGGGAGCTGCAATGGGAGCTTGGGAAAGCTCTGAGCTTTGGTGTTGTATGGGAATGTTCCCTTTTCAGGGGGAGCTGCAATGGGAGCTTGGGAAAGTTCTGAGCTTTGATGTTGTATGGAAACGTTCCCTTTTCAGGGGGGTTGCAATGGGAGCTTGGGAAAGTTTTGAGAGCTTTAAAGACTGTTTTTTTTAGTTCTCGCCTTCCTTGGGGTTGGGGAATACAAAACATGAGCCTAAGTTGAAAAGGTCAAAGACCCTTAACCCCCATATCCTTAATTGAGAAACTGGAGCAATCTCTTGATGGGTTAAGGAAGTGTGTGACACCTGGATGTAAGGGCGATAAAGAACTTTAATACAATCCAAACTCATGTATATTCGATTCTGTATATTATAATAATAACAATTATCTAAAGCATTTTGTGTATCTGTCATTTATTTACATATGCATTTTTCACCAATTTTAACAAAATTGAAATCAAATACTTTAGTTAAGATTAAGGTAAATTTGATAATTGTGAAAACTTAATTATTATTAAAATGTAAGTTTACAACAATTTCAATTTAGATTTAAATAATGTTTTGTTTCAAAATTTAATAGATAATTTATTCAAAAAAATATTAAATATTAATTTTAAAATGTTTTAATAAAATTAGTTTATTTATATTATATTTTTAATAAATAAATTTAGTTAAAAGTTTTACTAAATATATTTTTGTTAGTGCTTATTCATGTTAATATCAACTATGCTCTTTGGTACATATATGACATTTAAAATTAGCCTACATTTCTATTTTCTTTCTTTTTCTTTTAAAAAGTTCTTAATAGTGTCACCTTGGAATTCAAACCATGCTAACTCTAAGCATGTACACAGGTCACATCAATTAACAAAACTCACTATCATTTGAAGTGCATCAAATAGTCATATATGAAATGTGCATAAATTTACTATGCTCTCTGGTACATTAACACCTCGATGTAAGGGCGATAATGAACTTTAATACAATCCAAACTCATGTATATTCGATTTCGTATATTATAATAATAACAATTATCTAAAGCATTTTGTGTATCTGTCATTTGTTTATATATGCACTTTTCACCAATTTTAACAAAAATGAAATAAAATACTTTAGTTAAAATTAAGGTAAATTTGATAATTGTGAAAACTTAATTATTATTAAAATGTAAGTTTACAACAATTTCAATTTAGATTTAAATAATGTTTTGTTTCAAATTTAATAGATAATTTATTCAAAAAATATTAAATATTAATTTTAAAATGTTTTAATAAAATTAGTTTATTTATATTATATTTTTAATAAATAAATTTAGGTAAAAGTTTTACTAAATATATTTTTGTTAGTGCTTATTCATGTTAATATCAACTATGCTCTTTGGTACATTGACACCTAAATATATGAAATGTGCATAAATTTACTATGCTCTTTGGTACATTGACACCTCGATGTAAGGGCGATAATGAACTTTAATACAATCCAAACTCATGTATATTTGATTCCGTATATTATAATAATAACAATTAACTAAAGCATTTTGTGTATCTGTCATTTATTTACATATGCACTTTTCACCAATTTTAACAAAATTGAAATCAAATACTTTAGTTAAGATTAAGGTAAATTTGATAGTTGTGAAAACTTAATTATTATTAAAATGTAAGTTTACAACAATTTCAATTTAGATTTAAATAATGTTTTGTTTCAAATTTAATAGATAATTTATTCAAAAAATATTAAATATTAATTTTAAAATGTTTTAATAAGATTAGTTATTTATATTATATTTTTAATAAATAAATTTAGGTAAAAGTTTTACTAAATATATTTTTGTTAGTGCTTATTCATGTTAATATCAACAATTTTTTTTAATAAATTATTTTCAATGTGTTAAATAGAGTTATATTAATGTAGATTGTTCTTTGGTATGTTGTAAAGGTTTCAAAAAATTTGGCCAATGTTATATATGAAAGATACCATTATAGCCATGTATTACCCTCCTATGTGCACTAAGGTAGGTTAAGTTATTTTATAAAATAATATTTATTGTACCTTCAAAAAATAAGTGGAGTACCATGGTAGGGTTTAAAAAGATATATCGCATTGAACTTTTCATTTTAAATTGTATATAATGCACCACACACATACAAGCACCAATGCTTTATATTCTAGTATGAGCACTTCTTTGTCTTGTGTTATTGAATTGTTATATTTCATTATTCCTTCTATTCCATAATATATTTGATTTACTTTTAGAATTTTGGCAAACATATAAATCTATAGTTTTCATCTACATAGATACCATATATTGATAGTTGTTTTAACTAGCTAAACATTTAAAATTAGCCTACATTTTTATTTTCTTTCTTTTTCTTTTAAAAAGTTCTTAATAGTGTCACCTTGGAATTCAAACCATGCTAACTCTAAGCATGTACACAGGTCACATCAATTAACAAAACTCACTATCGTTTGAAGTGCATCAAATAGCCATATATGAAATGTGCATAAATTTACTATGCTCTTTGGTACATTAACAAATGTATGGGAGCACTTATTGCAATACTCCCATATGATAATGTGTATCACACATCTTTGATAACTACACTAAGTGAATGAGAAGTGCATATTGATGGACATGGGATAATTAGGGTATAACACAGTAGGTGTTGCTACTTTACTAGAGAAACACACCACCATCCCATTTTTTTCTTTTTGTAAGTCATGTAATGCATTGTCATGTAATAGTATCACCTCTTTTAGTGTTACTATGGATGGCTAAGTGTGTCATTAATGGTGCTTCTCATTCACATAGATACATTGAAGAACTAACAAACAACATTAAAATGAAAGTTAGCATATGCATATATATATATATATATATATATATATATATATATATATATATATATATATATATATATAACAAACAAATCAAAATACAAAGAAACTTTTCTTGGGAAAGTCCGAGGTGGTTGACAGAGAATGATCTCTAGTTTATCAGGGTCAAGTTAATAACAAAGAAAATGAGAACACTCATTACTCAACTTTTAGGATTAAGTTATTATGCCAAAGATATAAATAATGGACAGGGAAGAATACCTTTCACCAATTAGTTGGTCCCTTGGTTGGATTTGTAATTGTATAGATAAAGTCTTGCATGCTCCAAACTTCTATAGAGATATGCTCAAAATCATCACATGACATTGCTCAAACCATTTACAATATAAATTATTAATGATATTAAAACAAGAACACTTGTAACTAACTAATATTAATTAATATCAAGTAATTAATTTCTCTTCTAAATCATGTAATTAATAATTAAATGAATTGCAACATAGTTTCTTTTGGGAGAGAAGAGATCGCTTCATGTGTGTGTGTGTGTGTGCACGTGCGATAATGTGTGTGGGCAATACTTGATATAATTCCAATGCCTTCATCAACAAAGGTTGTGTTCCTCCTAACCTAGACCACTTATAGACTTCAACTTTAATTACAACTCCTCTGAGTAAGAGAGTCAACTTTATAAACAAAGGTTTGTGTAGAAGAGAACCATTAAATCCAAGGTTAAATTTTCAATATAATGCTCCAAAATAAAGGTACAAAAATGGTCAATTCCCCCTTCTCCATCACATAAACCTTATTTATACTCTCATAAGTTGTCTAAGTTCATTGGGAATAGAAATTAGGGTTGTGTAGTGTAACAACCTAGTAACTTGCACTCAGGAGCATGCAATTAATGTGGATTTATTATTTTTTCAAAAGTTTGGAATGCATACACACCGAGCATGAAGAATACATGGATGACGTGTATATACGGAAGATATGCACATATAGGAAAGTTAGGGATATACGGAAGATATGCGCATATCTTCCGTATATGCGCATATCTTCCGTATATGCACAATTTCCGTATATGTGCAATTTCTGTATATGGAATTTGTGCATATACGATGTAGATACATGAACGAAGATATGTACAAATTCCATATACGGAAATTGTGCATATACGGAAATTGCGCATATACGGAAGATATGCGCATATTTTTCGTATATCCCTAACTTTCCTATATGTGCATATCTTCCGTATATGCACGTCGTTCATGTATCTACATCGTATATGTGCAAATTCCATTACAGAAATTACGCATATACAGAAATTGCGCATATACGGAAGATATCTTCCGTATATGCACAATTTCCGTATATGCGCAATTTATGTATAAGGAATTTGCGCATATACGATGCAGATACATGAACGACGTGGTGTAAGCATGAAGGCCACTCTCCTTCCGTCATGTTCAAGAAACATGAAAGCTACCTCTCAAGAACTGAACCTAGGATCATGACACAACAAAATATTCCCATTGAAGGAATGCATAGAATAAGAAAACACCTTCATTGCTTCCTAGAATACCTTGATGAATCTCCTTCTCTCTATTTCTTTGCACACAAAATACAACCAAACAATTGATTTCCTCTTGGTCTAATTGACTCATTTTGATGGATCCCTCCCTAGTTTCCACCACTAACATATTTTAAACATGGACTCCCTCATAGGCTTGTCATGACCTAAGGGATTGTTTTTCTCCCTTTGTTCAGGTAACTCTTCCACAAGTCCTGTAGTTTAGTATTCAAACGCCGAACTACTATTTGTGGGTTCACAAGTTGTTATCACTCTATAGCATGTGATGGTTCATAATTCACACACAATGTATCTCTAGTGAACATTTTTGATCCAGGTGGATATTGGTGGCCACCTGCCAAGTCCACCTGGACCCCCACCATTGTCTTTCTCAGCATTTTCAGTTTCCTTAATTGTAGCACAACTTACTATTTTTAGCAGTTTTTCGGGTCCTGAACTTCCGGAGCCGTTTTGAGGCCCTAAACGACGTTTTTTGGGAAATCTACCGCCAGCGATTTGTCTGATAAAAATCGTCTTTTCCGTCGTAGTCCTCGGAGAGATCTTTCCAACGGGCTATCATGCACGTCAAACGGAGATAGTATGACCAATTCGCGACCCCGGGAAGTTGATGTACCAACTTACCCAAAAACGGGGCCCACAATTTGGCGTTTCATCTTCTAGGGTTAGGTTTTGGAATGTGAAGGGTTTTCTATTGTTTCTCAACAATAAATAGGCCTCCGAGCCTCATTGTAAGACAGTTCAGAGGCATGTAGCCATCACATCTCTTCTCAGAGATAAGCTACCATCGCCCTAGCTAGTTTATTTCCATTTCTGTTGTAAGCATATTTGAGTATTTTCCATTAATGAAATGAAGTATTATTTCCGCTGCATCTTTGTGTATATGGTTATCTCTGTAATTTGTTGCGTTCCTGTTTAAATCCGGATCAGTGGTATCAGAGCGGTCTGCTTTTTCTCTGTTTTTCTTTGCATGTCCCCAACAAGGTCGGGATATAAGGAGTTAGGGCTTGAACTGGTTGAACCTTTGCAAGACCAGCCTCGCAAATCCCGACGGCCTCCCATGGCGGACGAGAAGAAAGACGAGGGGGCAGGAGATCCCATCAAAATCTTGCTCGAAGAAGCCCTCGAGCGACAACGGAACGCGATGATGGACAGTTTTGCCCAGATCCTTCAGCGGCTACCGAGAAGCAACGCATCGGCTTCCAGCAGCTACTCTGGAAACGCCACACCCTTTAAGGTACAAGTTAATTTTGAAATCCCCATATTCGAAGGTCAGATAGACGCAGATGCCGTAGATAAATGGTTAAATCTGCTAGAGGGTTATTTTTCTGTTCATGAATTTTCGAGTCGGGAAAAGATTGTTTTTGCTCTCCTTAAAGCAGCCCCCCACGTCAAGGACTGGTGGGAAACCTACTGCGAGCAGAAGGATGAAAGTACTGGCTCACTATTTTCAGCCGCACCCACCTGGGATTCGTTCCGGGATGCTATCAAGGAGCAGTACTACCCTGTCGGGAGATATGAGGATGAATACATAAAGTGGACCACGCTGCGGCAGGGAAGGGACCAAGACGTGCCGGAGTTCACCAATCTTTTCCATACCCTTCGCACAAAGTTGGGTATCAAGGATTCGGAGCAACATTTGATACTCAAATACCGTGGCTGCCTGCACAAGTACATCCAGGAAGAAATACAATTCCTAAACATCCCCTCGCTCGGCGCAGCATACCGGTATGCCGTCAAGGTCGAGCAGAAGTTTAAACAAAAGAAGCGAGACTTTGGATCTGCGAATCCAAAGCAGGGGAAAGGTGCCCCTAAACCACAGAACAAAGGACAAATCCAAGGCGGGACAGCCCAAGACAACCAGCCGAAGCTGCAAGCAAAGAACAACGCCGCGAAGCCGAGAAAGGACACTGGAAAATGGTGCGAGTTCCATAAGAGCTCCACTCACAACACAAGTGAGTGTCGGGCCAAGCAGTCACTGGTGGCTGAGCTAAAGGTTTCAGAATCAGATGCATGTTCCGACACGGAGTCAGAACCCGATAAGGGGTATGAAAAAGGGAAGCAGATCATTGATGCGGACCCCAACGCCACTGTTGCTACCGCAAAGATCCAGAAAAATGAACCCGAAGATCCAGAGGAGGAGGAGCGTCTCTTCCACTCCCAGATGTGGGTAAAGGGCTCCCCGATACAGTTCATTGTTGATAGCGGGAGTCAAAAGAGCCTCATTTCGGCAGAGGTCGTGAAGCGGTTGGGCTTACCGACCACATCACATCCACAACCATACACCATTGGGTGGCTTCACCAAGGACGAGATCTTCGCGTGAGCCAGCAGTGTCGCCTTCCATACAACATCAAGCCCTTCACGGATGAGGTATTGTGTGACATTGCTCCCCTTGAAGTTTGTGATGTATTACTAGGACAACCATACTTATGGAAGCGACATGCTGTGTATGAATCGAGGCCCCGTGCAGTTATTATTACATTGGGAAATAAGTTGTTCAGGATACCAGAGGTAGCACCACCTGCCGCCCTCTCTTTGATTACTGCAAAACAATGCAGTAAGATCATTTTCAAAACCAGGAAATTTGTTTTCCTGATGATACGCCCTCAAGGAAAGAAGAAGACAGTGGTCGCGGCCTCCAAACGGGGCCCCTCTGCACGACAACTACAGATGGACAAGATTGTGGAGGAGTACGAGGACATCTTCACCTCCCCGGCAGGGGTTCCTCTGCACTGTCAAGTCAAGCACTCCATCGATCTAACCCCAGGTGCACCGCTACCCAATGGACCAATTTATCGGCGCTCCGTTCTGGAGAACGATGAAATCAAGAGGCAGATTCAGGAGCTCCTGCAGAAAGGTCACATCCGTCCGAGTTCATCGCCTTGTGGGAGCCCGATCATGTTGGTACAGAAGAAGGATGGGACGTGGAGACTCTGTATTGACTATCGGGCGCTGAACAAGATCACTGTCCGTAATAGGTACCCGATCCCACGGATTGATGACCTCCTAGACCAACTAAAGGGGGCGAAATATTTCAGCAAGATCGATCTGAAGTCAGGATATCACCAGGTACCAATCGAACCCTCAGATGTGTGGAAGACTGCCTTCAAATCCAAGGAGGGCCTCTTCGAATGGTTGGTCATGCCTTTCGGATTGACGAATGCTCCTGCAACCTTTATGAGGCTAATGGATGACATCTTGCGGCCATTCACCAACTCCTTTGTAGTAGTATACTTGGATGACATTCTGATCTTCAGCCAGAGTTGGGAAGAGCACCTCCACCACATCCGACAGGTTCTCCAAACACTGCGGCAACACAAGCTATGTGCCAGTTTGGAGAAATGCACTTTTGGCATGACCGAGGTTCAGTATCTGGGATACATCATTGATGAACAGGGGGTGCATGTCGATCCAGCCAAGGTCCAAGTCATTCGGGATTGGCCCTCTCCAACCACTCTAACAGAGCTACGCAGCTTTCTAGGTCTTGCCAACTTCTACCGCAGGTTTGTGTTGGGGTTTTCTCATATTTCTTGGCCCTTGAGTCAAGTCACCAAGGGCGGGGCGAAAGCAAAATTCTTTTGGTCTGAATCTCAACAGAAGGCATTCAGGGAGTTGAAGGATCGCCTCTGCACGGCACCAGTGCTCGCGTTACCAGATTTACAACAACCATTTGAGGTCGAGACAGATGCCTCTGACTATGCTATTGGGGCAGTCCTTACTCAACATGGACATCCAGTGGCATATCACAGTGAAACACTTTCAGACACAGTCCGGAAGTACCCCACTTATGATAAAGAGATGTATTCCATTGTACAGGCCTGCCGACAATGGAAGCATTACATTTTGGGGAAGGAAACGGTCATCCACACAGACCACCGACCTCTGCAGTTCATACAGACCCAAGGGAAATTGCAAAATGATCGCCATCAGAAGTGGTCTACATACCTGCAACAGTTTCACTTGAATATCAAGTACAAAAAGGGCAGCACCAATAATGTTGCAGATTGCCTCAGTCGACCACCGATCATGGCGCTAACCACCGTGCTCAACTCCTGCGGGCACGAGACTTCTGATTGGCCACTTCTCTACAAAAGCGACCCAGAATTCGGCCACACATACCAGACACTCTTGGAGGGTCGGCAGGTTGCAGATTTTCACCTCCAGGATGCCCTATTATGCCACCTCGGTCACCTTTGTGTTCCTTCAAGCGAGCGTGCCAAGATGATTTGGGAAGCACACTACAGTCGGGCTGCTGGGCATTTCGGGGTCGAGAAAACAGTGGCAGTACTGCAAAATTATTTCTATTGGCCGAATCTTCGACAGGATGTTGGGAAGTACATCTGATCATGTACTGCCTGTGCCATTGCCAAACCGACCATTAAGAAGCAAGGCCTCTATACCCCGTTGCCTACCCCTAGTCGACCTTGGGAATCCATCTCCATGGATTACATGTCAGGCCTTCCTTCCACTAAGCATGGAAATGACTGTGTTTTTGTGGTCGTCGACAGGTTCTCAAAGATGGCCATTATGATGGCCTGCAAGAAGAATATCACAGCAGAAGCCACTGCTAAACTCTTCTTTGAACGAGTGTGGGTGCACTTTGGGATCCCACAGTCTATCATCTCAGATCGGGACAGTCGGTTTCTCAGCACATTTTGGTCCAGTCTCTGGTCAATGATGGACACCAAACTCACGAAGTCCACAGCCTTCCATCCTCAAACTGATGGCCAGACAGAGGTTGTCAATAGGATGATTGTGCACATTCTGCGCATGTATAACTCAAAGCATCCACGCACATGGGACGAGAGCCTCCCCTATGTTCAGCATAGCTACAACCGAGCTCTTCACAGCTCCACTGGCCATAGCCCTTTTCAGGTGGGTTTGGGATTCCAGCCACTATGCCCCATTGATGTGGCCATGCCACTTGCATCTACTCACATGAATTCAGCTCATGTTCAGTCCGAAACAGATAAGGCCACCAGCTTCATTGAGCGCATCCAACATATTCGCCAGCAGGTCCATGAAATTCTTGAGAAATCAAATGCCAAGTACAAGCAGCGACATGATCAACATCGGGTGCCACACAAGTTTCAGGTGGGCGACAAAGTCTGGTTGCATTTGCAAAAGGAACGCCTTACTGGAGCCTATCGGAAATTGAGACCACTCCGATATGGTCCTTACACCATTACTAAGGCTATGGGAGACAATGCATTTGAGCTCAGCATTCCCCCATTCCTTGGCCTGCACCCAGTGTTCAATGTGGACCGCCTTCGGCCATACTTTCCACCATTGCTAGACACATCCGACATTGCAGAACAGCTCAAACCCACAGAATTAAATCCAGATTGCATGGAACAAGCTGCAACTGATCGGATCATGGACACACAGATCAAGAACACTCGCCAACAGAATATCCAACTGTATCGAGTTGTCAAAGCAGGCCAACTCCTTCAGCAGGGCAAGTGGCTCACCAGGGAACAAGTTCAGCAGAAGTTTCCTCATCTCATGGAGGATCTCAACGCAATGGGGACCATTGCTTCCTAAGGGGGGAGGAATGATCCAGGTGGATATTGGTGGCCACCTGCCAAGTCCACCTGGACCCCCACCATTGTCTTTCTCAGCATTTTCAGTTTCCTTAATTGTAGCACAACTTACTATTTTTAGCAGTTTTTCGGGTCCTGAACTTTCGGAGCCGTTTTGAGGCCCTAAACGACGTTTTTTGGGAAATCTACCGCCAGCGATTTGTCTGATAAAAATCGTCTTTTCTGTCGTAGTCCTCGGATAGATCTTTCCAACGAGCTATCATGCACGTCAAACGGAGATAGTATGCCAAATTACGACCCCGGGAAGTTGATGTACCAACTTACCCAAAAACGGGGCCCACAATTTGGCGTTTCATCTTCTAGGGTTAGGTTTTGGAATGTGAAGGGTTTTCTATTGTTTCTCAACAATAAATAGGCCTCCGAGCCTCATTGTAAGACAGTTCAGAGGCATGTAGCCATCACATCTCTTCTCAGAGATAAGCTACCATCGCCCTAGCTAGTTTATTTCCATTTCTGTTGTAAGCATATTTCAGTATTTTCCATTAATGAAATGAAGTATTATTTCCGCTGCATCTTTGTGTATATGGTTATCTCTGTAATTTGTTGCGTTCCTGTTTAAATCCGGATCAGTGGTATCAGAGCGGTCTGCTTTTTCTCTGTTTTTCTTTGCATGTCCCCAACAAGGTCGGGATATAAGGAGTTAGGGCTTGAACTGGTTGAACCTTTGCAAGACCAGCCTCGCAAATCCCGACGGCCTCCCATGGCGGACGAGAAGAAAGACGAGGGGGCAGGAGATCCCATCAAAATCTTGCTCGAAGAAGCCCTCGAGCGACAACGGAACGCGATGATGGACAGCTTTGCCCAGATCCTTCAGCGGCTACCGAGAAGCAACGCATCGGCTTCCAGCAGCTACTCTGGAAACGCCACACCCTTTAAGGTACAAGTTAATTTTGAAATCCCCATATTCGAGGGTCAGATAGACGCAGATGCCGTAGATAAATGGTTAAATCTGCTAGAGGGTTATTTTTCTGTTCATGAATTTTCGAGTCGGGAAAAGATTGTTTTTGCTCTTCTCAAAGCAGCCCCCCACGTCAAGGACTGGTGGGAAACCTACTGCGAGCAGAAGGATGAAAGTACTGGCTCACTATTTTCAGCCGCACCCACCTGGGATTCGTTCCGGGATGCCATCAAGGAGCAGTACTACCCTGTCGGGAGCTATGAGGATGAATACATAAAGTGGACCACGCTGCGGCAGGGAAGGGACCAAGACGTGCCGGAGTTCACCAATCTTTTCCATACCCTTCGCACAAAGTTGGGTATCAAGGATTCGGAGCAACATTTGATACTCAAATACCGTGGCTGCCTGCACAAGTACATCCAGGAAGAAATACAATTCCTAAACATCCCCTCGCTCGGCGCAGCATACCGGTATGCCGTCAAGGTCGAGCAGAAGTTTAAACAAAAGAAGCGAGACTTTGGATCTGCGAATCCAAAGCAGGGGAAAGGTGCCCCTAAACCACAGAACAAAGGACAAAGCCAAGGCGGGACAGCCCAAGACAACCAGCCGAAGCTGCAAGCAAAGAACAGTGCCGCGAAGCCGAGAAAGGACACTGGAAAATGGTGCGAGTTCCATAAGAGCTCCACTCACAACACAAGTGAGTGTCGGGCCAAGCAGTCACTGGTGGCTGAGCTAAAGGTTTCAGAATCAGATGCATGTTCCGACTCTGAGTCAGAACCCGATAAGGGGTATGAAAAAGGGAAGCAGATCATTGATGCGGACCCCAGCGCCACTGTTGCTACCGCAAAGATCCAGAAAAATGAACCCGAAGATCCAGAGGAGGAGGAGCGTCTCTTCCACTCCCAGATGTGGGTAAAGGGCTCCCGATACAGTTCATTGTTGATAGCGGGAGTCAAAAGAACCTCATTTCGGCAGAGGTCGTGAAGCGGTTGGGCTTACCGACCACATCACATCCACAACCATACACCATTGGGTGGCTTCACCAAGGACGAGATCTTCGCGTGAGCCAGCAGTGTCGCCTTCCATACAACATCAAGCCCTTCACGGATGAGGTATTGTGTGACATTGCTCCCCTTGAAGTTTGTGATGTATTACTAGGACAACCATACTTGTGGAAGCGACATGCTGTGTATGAATCAAGGCCCCGTGCTGTTATTATTACATTGGGAAATAAGTTGTTCAGGATACCAGAGGTAGCACCACCTGCCGCCCTCTCTTTGATTACTGCAAAACAATGCAGTAAGATCATTTTCAAAACCAGGAAATTTGTTTTCCTGATGATACGCCCTCAAGGAAAGAAGAAGACAGTGGCCGCGGCCTCCAAACGGGGCCCCTCTGCACGACAACTACAGATGGACAAGATTGTGGAGGAGTACGAGGACATCTTCACCTCCCCGGCAGGGGTTCCTCTGCACTGTCAAGTCAAGCACTCCATCGATCTGACCCCAGGTGCGCCGCTACCCAATGGACCAATTTATCGGCGCTCCGTTCTGGAGAACGATGAAATCAAGAGGCAGATTCAGGAGCTCCTGCAGAAAGGTCACATCCGTCCGAGTTCATCGCCTTGTGGGAGCCCGATCGTGTTGGTACAGAAGAAGGATGGGACGTGGAGACTCTGTATTGACTATCGGGCGCTGAACAAGATCACTGTCCGTAATAGGTACCCGATCCCACGGATTGATGACCTCCTAGACCAACTAAAGGGGGCGAAATATTTCAGCAAGATCGATCTGAAGTCAGGATATCACCAGGTACCAATCGAACCCTCAGATGTGTGGAAGACTGCCTTCAAATCCAAGGAGGGCCTCTTCGAATGGTTGGTCATGCCTTTCGGATTGACGAATGCTCCTGCAACCTTTATGAGGCTAATGGATGACATCTTGCGGCCATTCACCAACTCCTTTGTAGTAGTATACTTGGATGACATTCTGATCTTCAGCCAGAGTTGGGAAGAGCACCTCCACCACATCCGACAGGTTCTCCAAACACTGCGGCAACACAAGCTATGTGCCAATTTGGAGAAATGCACTTTTGGCATGACCGAGGTTCAGTATCTGGGATACATCATTGATGAACAGGGGGTGCATGTCGATCCAGCCAAGGTCCAAGTCATTCGGGATTGGCCCTCTCCAACCACTCTAACAGAGCTCCGCAGCTTTCTAGGTCTTGCCAACTTCTACCGCAGGTTTGTGTTGGGGTTTTCTCATATTTCTTGGCCCTTGAGTCAAGTCACCAAGGGCGGGGCGAAAGCAAAATTCTTTTGGTCTGAATCTCAACAGAAGGCATTCAGGGAGTTGAAGGATCGCCTCTGCACGGCACCAGTGCTCGCGTTACCAGATTTACAACAACCATTTGAGGTCGAGACAGATGCCTCTGACTATGCTATTGGGGCAGTCCTTACTCAACATGGACATCCAGTGGCATATCACAGTGAAACACTTTCAGACACAGTCCGGAAGTACCCCACTTATGATAAAGAGATGTATTCCATTGTACAGGCCTGCCGACAATGGAAGCATTACATTTTGGGGAAGGAAACGGTCATCCACACAGACCACCGACCTCTGCAGTTCATACAGACCCAAGGGAAATTGCAAAATGATCGCCATCAGAAGTGGTCTACATACCTGCAACAGTTTCACTTGAATATCAAGTATAAAAAGGGCAGCACCAATAATGTTGCAGATTGCCTCAGTCGACCACCGATCATGGCGCTAACCACCGTGCTCAACTCTTGCGGGCACGAGACTTCTGATTGGCCACTTCTCTACAAAAGCGACCCAGAATTCGGCCACACATACCAGACACTCTTGGAGGGTCGGCAGGTTGCAGATTTTCACCTCCAGGATGCCCTATTATGCCACCTCGGTCACCTTTGTGTTCCTTCAAGCGAGCGTGCCAAGATGATTTGGGAAGCACACTACAGTCGGGCTGCTGGGCATTTCGGGGTCGAGAAAACAGTGGCAGTACTGCAAAATTATTTCTATTGGCCGAATCTTCGACAGGATGTTGGGAAGTACATCTGATCATGTACTGCCTGTGCCATTGCCAAACCGACCATTAAGAAGCAAGGCCTCTACACCCCGTTGCCTACCCCTAGTCGACCTTGGGAATCCATCTCCATGGATTACATGTCAGGCCTTCCTTCCACTAAGCATGGAAATGACTGTGTTTTTGTGGTCGTCGACAGGTTCTCAAAGATGGCCATTATGATGGCCTGCAAGAAGAATATCACAGCAGAAGCCACTGCTAAACTCTTCTTTGAACGAGTGTGGGTGCACTTTGGGATCCCACAGTCTATCATCTCAGATCGGGACAGTCGGTTTCTCAGCACATTTTGGTCCAGTCTCTGGTCAATGATGGACACCAAACTCACGAAGTCCACAGCCTTCCATCCTCAAACTGATGGCCAGACAGAGGTTGTCAATAGGATGATTGTGCACATTCTGCGCATGTATAACTCAAAGCATCCACGCACATGGGACGAGAGCCTCCCCTATGTTCAGCATAGCTACAACCGAGCTCTTCACAGCTCCACTGGCCATAGCCCTTTTCAGGTGGGTTTGGGATTCCAGCCACTATGCCCCATTGATGTGGCCATGCCACTTGCAGCTACTCACATGAATTCAGCTCATGTCCAGTCCGAAACAGATAAGGCCACCAGCTTCATTGAGCGCATCCAACATATTCGCCAGCAGGTCCATGAATTCTTGAGAAATCAAATGCCAAGTACAAGCAGCGACATGATCAACATCGGGTGCCACACAAGTTTCAGGTGGGCGACAAAGTCTGGTTGCATTTGCAAAAGGAACGCCTTACTGGAGCCTATCGGAAATTGAGACCACTCCGATATGGTCCTTACACCATTACTAAGGCTATGGGAGACAATGCATTTGAGCTCAGCATTCCCCCATTCCTTGGCCTGCACCCAGTGTTCAATGTGGACCGCCTTCGGCCATACTTTCCACCATTGCTAGACACATCCGACATTGCAGAACAGCTCAAACCCACAGAATTAAATCCAGATTGCATGGAACAAGCTGCAACTGATCGGATCATGGACACACAGATCAAGAACACTCGCCAACAGAATATCCAACTGTATCGAGTTGTCAAAGCAGGCCAACTCCTTCAGCAGGGCAAGTGGCTCACCAGGGAACAAGTTCAGCAGAAGTTTCCTCATCTCATGGAGGATCTCAACGCAATGGGGACCATTGCTTCCTAAGGGGGGAGGAATGATCCAGGTGGATATTGGTGGCCACCTGCCAAGTCCACCTGGACCCCCACCATTGTCTTTCTCAGCATTTTCAGTTTCCTTAATTGTAGCACAACTTACTATTTTTAGCAGTTTTTCGGGTCCTGAACTTCCGGAGCCGTTTTGAGGCCCTAAACGACGTTTTTTGGGAAATCTACCGCCAGCGATTTATCTGATAAAAATCATCTTTTCCGTCGTAGTCCTCGGAGAGATCTTTCCAACGGCTATCATGCACGTCAAACGGAGATAGTATGCCAATTCGCGACCCCGGGAAGTTGATGTACCAACTTACCCAAAAACGGGGCCCACAATTTGGCGTTTCATCTTCTAGGGTTAGGTTTTGGAATGTGAAGGGTTTTCCATTGTTTCTCAACAATAAATAGGCCTCGAGCCTCATTGTAAGACAGTTCAGAGGCATGTAGCCATCACATCTCTTCTCAGAGATAAGCTACCATCGCCCTAGCTAGTTTATTTCCATTTCTGTTGTAAGCATATTTCAGTATTTTCCATTAATGAAATGAAGTATTATTTCCGCTGCATCTTTGTGTATATGGTTATCTCTGTAATTTGTTGCGTTCCTGTTTAAATCCGGATCAGTGGTATCAGAGCGGTCTGCTTTTTCTCTGTTTTTCTTTGCATGTCCCCAACAAGGTCGGGATATAAGGAGTTAGGGCTTGAATTGGTTGAACCTTTGCAAGACCAGCCTCGCAAATCCCGACGGCCTCCCATGGCGGACGAGAAGAAAGACGAGGGGGCAGGAGATCCCATCAAAATCTTGCTCGAAGAAGCCCTCGAGCGACAACGGAACGCGATGATGGACAGTTTTGCCCAGATCCTTCAGCGGCTACCGAGAAGCAACGCATCGGCTTCCAGCAGCTACTCTGGAAACGCCACACCCTTTAAGGTACAAGTTAATTTTGAAATCCCCATATTCGAGGTCAGATAGACGCAGATGCCGTAGATAAATGGTTAAATCTGCTAGAGGGTTATTTTTCTGTTCATGAATTTTCGAGTCGGGAAAAGATTGTTTTTGCTCTCCTTAAAGCAGCCCCCCACGTCAAGGACTGGTGGGAAACCTACTGCGAGCAGAAGGATGAAAGTACTGGCTCACTATTTTCAGCCGCACCCACCTGGGATTCGTTCCGGGATGCTATCAAGGAGCAGTACTACCCTGTCGGGAGCTATGAGGATGAATACATAAAGTGGACCACGCTGCGGCAGGGAAGGGACCAAGACGTTCCGGAGTTCACCAATCTTTTCCATACCCTTCGCACAAAGTTGGGTATCAAGGATTCGGAGCAACATTTGATACTCAAATATCGTGGCTGCCTGCACAAGTACATCCAGGAAGAAATACAATTCCTAAACATCCCCTCGCTCGGCGCAGCATACCGGTATGCCGTCAAGGTCGAGCAGAAGTTTAAACAAAAGAAGCGAGACTTTGGATCTGCGAATCCAAAGCAGGGGAAAGGTGCCCCTAAACCACAGAACAAAGGACAAATCCAAGGCGGGACAGCCCAAGACAACCAGCCGAAGCTGCAAGCAAAGAACAGCGCCGCGAAGCCGAGAAAGGACACTGGAAAATGGTGCGAGTTCCATAAGAGCTCCACTCACAACACAAGTGAGTGTCGGGCCAAGCAGTCACTGGTGGCTGAGCTAAAGGTTTCAGAATCAGATGCATGTTCCGACACGGAGTCAGAACCCGATAAGGGGTATGAAAAAGGGAAGCAGATCATTGATGCGGACCCCAACGCCACTGTTGCTACCGCAAAGATCCAGAAAAATGAACCCGAAGATCCAGAGGAGGAGGAGCGTCTCTTCCACTCCCAGATGTGGGTAAAGGGCTCCCCGATACAGTTCATTGTTGATAGCGGGAGTCAAAAGACCTCATTTCGGCAGAGGTCGTGAAGCGGTTGGGCTTACCGACCACATCACATCCACAACCATACACCATTGGGTGGCTTCACCAAGGACGAGATCTTCGCGTGAGCCAGCAGTGTCGCCTTCCATACAACATCAAGCCCTTCACGGATGAGGTATTGTGTGACATTGCTCCCCTTGAAGTTTGTGATGTATTACTAGGACAACCATACTTGTGGAAGCGACATGCTGTGTATGAATCGAGGCCCCGTGCTGTTATTATTACATTGGGAAATAAGTTGTTCAGGATACCAGAGGTAGCACCACCTGCCGCCCTCTCTTTGATTACTGCAAAACAATGCAGTAAGATCATTTCAAAACCAGGAAATTTGTTTTCCTGATGATACGCCCTCAAGGAAAGAAGAAGACAGTGGCCGCGGCCTCCAAACGGGGCCCCTCTGCACGACAACTACAGATGGACAAGATTGTGGAGGAGTACGAGGACATCTTCACCTCCCCGGCAGGGGTTCCTCTGCACTGTCAAGTCAAGCACTCCATCGATCTGACCCCAGGTGCACCGCTACCCAATGGACCAATTTATCGGCGCTCCGTTCTGGAGAACGATGAAATCAAGAGGCAGATTCAGGAGCTCCTGCAGAAAGGTCACATCTGTCCGAGTTCATCGCCTTGTGGGAGCCCGATCGTGTTGGTACAGAAGAAGGATGGGACGTGGAGACTCTGTATTGACTATCGGGCGCTGAACAAGATCACTATCCGTAATAGGTACCTAATCCCACGGATTGATGACCTCCTAGACCAACTAAAGGGGGCGAAATATTTCAGCAAGATCGATCTGAAGTCAAGATATCACCAGGTACCAATCGAACCCTCAGATGTGTGGAAGACTGCCTTCAAATCCAAGGAGGGCCTCTTCGAATGGTTGGTCATGCCTTTCGGATTGACGAATGCTCCTGCAACCTTTATGAGGCTAATGGATGACATCTTAAGGCCATTCACCAACTCCTTTGTAGTAGTATACTTGGATGACATTCTGATCTTCAGCCAGAGTTGGGAAGAGCACCTCCACCACATCCGACAGGTTCTCCAAACACTGCGGCAACACAAGCTATGTGCCAGTTTGGAGAAATGCACTTTTGGCATGACCGAGGTTCAGTATCTGGGATACATCATTGATGAACAGGGGGTGCATGTCGATCCAGCCAAGGTCCAAGTCATTCGGGATTGGCCCTCTCCAACCACGCTAACAGAGCTACGCAGCTTTCTAGGTCTTGCGAACTTCTACCGCAGGTTTGTGTTGGGGTTTTCTCATATTTCTTGGCCCTTGAGTCAAGTCACCAAGGGCGGGGCGAAAGCAAAATTCTTTTGGTCTGAATCTCAACAGAAGGCATTCAGGGAGTTGAAGGATCGCCTCTGCACGGCACCAGTGCTCGTGTTACCAGATTTACAACAACCATTTGAGGTTGAGACAGATGCCTCTGACTATGCTATTGGGGCAGTCCTTACTCAACATGGACATCCAGTGGCATATCACAGTGAAACACTTTCAGACACAGTCCGGAAGTACCCCACTTATGATAAAGAGATGTATTCCATTGTACAGGCCTGTCGACAATGGAAGCATTACATTTTGGGGAAGGAAACGGTCATCCACACAGACCACCGACCTCTGCAGTTCATACAGACCCAAGGGAAATTGCAAAATGATCGCCATCAGAAGTGGTCTACATACCTGCAACAGTTTCACTTGAATATCAAGTACAAAAAGGGCAGCACCAATAATGTTGCAGATTGCCTCAGTCGACCACCGATCATGGCGCTAACCACCGTGCTCAACTCCTGCGGGCACGAGACTTCTGATTGGCCACTTCTCTACAAAAGCGACCCAGAATTCGGCCACACATACCAGACACTCTTGGAGGGTCGGCAGGTTGCAGATTTTCACCTCCAGGATGCCCTATTATGCCACCTCGGTCACCTTTGTGTTCCTTCAAGCGAGCGTGCCAAGATGATTTGGGAAGCACACTATAGTCGAGCTACTGGGCATTTCGGGGTCGAGAAAACAGTGGCAGTACTACAAAATTATTTCTATTGGCCGAATCTTCGACAGGATGTTGGGAAGTACATCTGATCATGTACTGCCTGTGCCATTGCCAAACCGACCATTAAGAAGCAAGGCCTCTACACCCCGTTGCCTACCCCTAGTCGACCTTGGGAATCCATCTCCATGGATTACATGTCAGGCCTTCCTTCCACTAAGCATGGAAATGACTGTGTTTTTGTGGTCGTCGACAGGTTCTCAAAGATGGCCATTATGATGGCCTGCAAGAAGAATATCACAGCAGAAGCCACTGCTAAACTCTTCTTTGAACGAGTGTGGGTGCACTTTGGGATCCCACAGTCTATCATCTCAGATCGGGACAGTCGGTTTCTCAGCACATTTTGGTCCAGTCTCTGGTCAATGATGGACACCAAACTCACGAAGTCCACAGCCTTCCATCCTCAAACTGATGGCCAGACAGAGGTTGTCAATAAGATGATTGTGCACATTCTGCGCATGTATAACTCAAAGCATCCACGCACATGGGACGAGAGCCTCCCCTATGTTCAGCATAGCTACAACCGAGCTCTTCACAGCTCCACTGGCCATAGCCCTTTTCAGGTGGGTTTGGGATTCCAGCCACTATGCCCCATTGATGTGGCCATGCCACTTGCATCTACTCACATGAATTCAGCTCATGTCCAGTCCGAAACAGATAAGGCCACCAGCTTCATTGAGCGCATCCAACATATTCGCCAGCAGGTCCATGAAATTCTTGAGAAATCAAATGCCAAGTACAAGCAGCGACATGATCAACATCGGGTGCCACACAAGTTTCAGGTGGGCGACAAAGTCTGGTTGCATTTGCAAAAGGAACGCCTTACTGGAGCCTATCGGAAATTGAGACCACTCCGATATGGTCCTTACACCATTACTAAGGCTACGGGAGACAATGCATTTGAGCTCAGCATTCCCCCATTCCTTGGCCTGCACCCAGTGTTCAATGTGGACCACCTTCGGCCATACTTTCCACCATTGCTAGACACATCCGACATTGCAGAACAGCTCAAACCCACAGAATTAAATCCAGATTGCATGGAACAAGCTGCAACTGATCGGATCATGGACACACAGATCAAGAACACTTGCCAACAGAATATCCAACTGTATCGAGTTGTCAAAGCAGGCCAACTCCTTCAGCAGGGCAAGTGGCTCACCAGGGAACAAGTTCAGCAGAAGTTTCCTCATCTCATGGAGGATCTCAACGCAATGGGGACCATTGCTTCCTAAGGGGGGAGGAATGATCCAGGTGGATATTGGTGGCCACCTGCCAAGTCCACCTGGACCCCCACCATTGTCTTTCTCAGCATTTTCAGTTTCCTTAATTGTAGCACAACTTACTATTTTTAGCAGTTTTTCGGGTCCTGAACTTCCGGAGCCGTTTTGAGGCCCTAAACAACATTTTTTGGGAAATCTACCTCCAGCGATTTGTTTAATAAAAATCGTCTTTTCCGTCGTAGTCCTCGGAGAGATCTTTCCAACGGGCTATCATGCACGTCAAACGGAGATAGTATGACCAATTCGCGACCCCGGGAAGTTGATGTACCAACTTACCCAAAAACGGGGCCCACAATTTGGCGTTTCATCTTCTAGGGTTAGGTTTTGGAATGTGAAGGGTTTTCTATTGTTTCTCAACAATAAATAGGCCTCCGAGCCTCATTGTAAGACAGTTCAGAGGCATGTAGCCATCACATCTCTTCTCAGAGATAAGCTACCATCGCCCTAGCTAGTTTATTTCCATTTCTGTTGTAAGCATATTTGAGTATTTTCCATTAATGAAATGAAGTATTATTTCCGCTGCATCTTTGTGTATATGGTTATCTCTGTAATTTGTTGCGTTCCTGTTTAAATCCGGATCAATTTTCCCTTCTTTTTTCATGACCATTTTCTTTGCATGAGAGCTCCAAGGTCCCTCCTTAGACTGTGGAGTCAAACAAGACTTGCTACAGGGTACACAACCCATGCTTAGGGTAACATGGTATCTCCTTCCCTATCCTTTTCGTAACTTCGTTGGATGTTGGGTAGTCAAACTAAAACATCATGGGTTATAAAATTAATTTCAAGAAGGATAGGAAAGTTAGCTATCCTCTTTTTTTTTGCTACCCTCCTCCTCATGAATCTCATGGTCTATATCATATCAATCCTTCACTGCTTCATTATCTAGTGTTTAAACTATAATTACAATTATTTTGAGTAATTTTCCCATTTACATTTAGGTGTTCTTAAAAGGATCAATAACCTAATTAATTACAATTAGAATTTCAATGGGGTTAAGTGTTGGGGATGTTAAAAAGTTGACAAGGTTATAGAGAGAGAGAGAGGCTTAATTCAACTGAGTCTTAATTGCCCCTCAAACCTTATTAGGGCCTTGAGTCTGATACCTAACGATAAAAGGGGAAAAGGAGGAGGAGGTGAGAAAATGGTAAGGGTAGATAGTTAGGAGAGGGGAGTAGTGAGCATGAATAATAGGAGGAAGGGATAAGTGGGAGGGTAAAGATGGACAAAGGAGATGACAGAGGAGATAGGAGGAAAATGTGACTTAGAGGGAAAGGGAACATATAGTGGAATAAGGGAGAGTGGAGATGAGGGGTAGAGGGGATGGCGTTCTTAAATGGGTTGGGAGTGGAGGAGAGTGGATACGAAGTTTAATGGATATGGATGGGAAATGATTGAGGGGCATAGAGAGTGGTATATATAACCAATGATTTTTGTTTATAAATAAATTCAACATACAATTTACATGCCAAGTTTGGGCCTCAACCATATCAATAAAGGTATGATCTCCAACCCACAACAAAATATCTCACCAACCTAAATAAAATTTGCACAATAGCAATACAATTTATGGGAATTAAAATAGGGATGTTATAGTTTCCAAGGCCTGGGGACATATCCTTTCTCAAAACCACCTAATAGTGCAGTAACATCGATAATAATAGGATAATGATACTTTCAAGAGGTGATGTGTGGTTGTTTGAGACATTTGTATTGGCCCTAGATGGGTATAAGATTCCTTTAGTGCCTAGCATTATTCATTCCACCTACAACCATGTATAAGGAATGAAGACCCATACCTACTGCTAAAAATAGTTATAAATACCTATATACCCAATTGGAGGAAAATAATTCCCTTAATAAGTCATTTGTGGGGAGGAGGTGAGGGAGGTGAGATGTAATGGACTAAGGACTTGAGAAGAGGTAAAGGATTGATGGGTAAGGGAGGTGGATTCGTGGGAATGGAGGAAACGAGGGAAAATACGTAGAAGGGTGAGGATAGGAGGTGATAACAAAAGAAATGTCAATGGGAATGAGATGCAAAGCATGAAGGGGGAGAAGAGAGGTAGATAGACAAGACTAGGCTACGAAAACATCATAAGGTGTAGTGAGAGGGGAAAAGGGGAAGGAGATGAAAATAGGTGAAGGATAGATGGGTAGGGGAGGGGGGGTGGTGTGGATGAAGGAAGGAGGGAGGAGCCAATGGAAAGGGAGAGATAGGATGAATCGGAAGTTGGAGGAGAGATGAGGAGGTAAGGGTAAGGAAGAGGGGAATGAAAAATGTTGTTTCTTAGGAGAAGGTGTAGGTGAGGGGTAGAAGGATAAATTATGTTTAAGGGCTTGGTAGAGGAGGTGAACGAAGAGAGAAAGTGGATGGACATGAGTGGAAAAGTTGAGAGAAGTAAGAAGAAGGAGGATATGTGAGACAAAGAGACGTGGGCGCAAGGGAGCCGCAAGTGCATGAGTGGAGAATGAGGAGAAAGTGAGAAGAGGAAAATATGTGACGTGAGAAGAGGAAAAACAGAGAGATATTTGACGTGTATACACATTATTATCATGTCCATCTTAAACACAAATCCATACGAAATTCAAATTTATTAAGGTATAATTTTTTTTATCATTAATTTTATGCCATGTATTAATTCCTTAACATTAAAAGATTAAAAAAATTACACTTTAATAAATTTGATCCATCTTTGGTGCTTCATAGATATAGACTTAAGATAGATCTATGTTGGTTTAGTTTTTTAAATATAGTCATGGACATATGTACACACTAATTTATGATTTTATTGTTATTATTGTCTTAGACATGTGACAACATCTCCTATATACTATGTTGTAGATCATCTCACTACTATCTATGCAATGAACTATGAACACATCCTACATACTTCCAATTTTTTTAGTTTATTGTCAACCAATAAAAAAAGCATTTTTCTAATATAATGGTTAAGAAAAACCATTAGCATAAATAAGTCTTTATGAATTTTCTTGTCATAAACTAAGCACACATTTTGTCATATGTTTTTATAAGAAATGTATAATTAAAAAGCAATTTTTATTTATTATTATTATATTGTAGTAAAATCAACCATTTTTTTAATTTCTAATTTTAACTCCAAAATATAAATGTAAATTTACTCTAAAACTAATGTATTTTTTAGTTTAAAATTTATTTGTATTTCTTTTTAACGGAAGTATTTTATTATTATTGTTTAAATATAACGAAAGGCTTATGAGAACATCTCTACTATCATGGAGTCTGGCTATTACAAAATTAGATGAAGAGAGAAAAAAATGAATCCACGCATAACTAATGCAATTTTACAAATTAAGTCAATTATAAATATTATAAGGCATTAATACATGATAAACATCAGAATACTTATTTCATGAGAGATCCCATATTGTTATAATTGGAAAAATCAACTAAACTATAAATTTATTTTCTACAAGAGTATATCCATCTTAACCTAGAATAAACCAAAAACCGAAAGGGATCAAATCTCTAAATGTGAAAAACTCTTGTTTAGTGCAAAGTTCTGAAGTTTTGTTCCTCTCATAGATTGATAGATGCTTACTTAAGATAGATCGATCTTGGTTTTTAATAATATTATTTATATTATATAAAGGTGTACCATGTAAGTTTCGTTTCTTCTTCGGCTATCTTTATGAAGTACTTATGGATACTACATAGCCCTTATAATTTTATTGGAAATCAAATCAAGACAGACACTAGTAATTAGACAACTTACCTACTTTTTATAACTCAAAGCTCATTCTTTCTTGTGGTCTTAGTGGAATTTAATCATCATTGTTATCATATAATTAATTAATACAATGTCATGAATTAATTGTTTGTTAAATATAGTGTTATGAATTAGATATTTGCTAAAATCTTCTTTGTTGCTGGTAATTAATTGATAAACATTTAAAAAACCATTAAGCTTAGGAGGTGATGAAACATAAATTTGAATAAAATGTATTATTTTTTTTAATAAATATTTGTTAATAAACCTAAAATAAAAATTAAACTTTTGATTAAGAATTATTGTTTTTATTATAATTTTTTTATATTTCAAAAATATACTCAAATAATTAGAAAAATATTTAAAAACATTTGAACTTTAAATTAATTTATTGTTGTAAACGTTGAAAAGGGTTAGATTAAAGAAACCTAAAACCAATATTTCTCTTAAGCAACCAAAATTACACTAAATTCAAAGTTGTAATGCGTGCGGCACACACCCAAGGCGCGGCACACTGGGCTTTGCGCACGGCACATACAGGCCGAGGAGTAAACAATCAGCGAAAGGTCGGTTGGAGGTGAGGTTAAGGACGCGGCGCACATAGCCCCTGCCCCCAGTTCAAAGTTATAACGTGCGCGACACACACCCAGAGCGCGGCGCACACAGACAGAGGCACGGTGCACAGAACCAACGTGCCCAGAACGTACCAAATTCACTCAAATTTTTTGGGAAGCACATAAATTTGCAAGGTAGGCTCTATTAACCCACTTGTTCGTCAAATTTGTTAAGGACATGGTGGTTTTATGCCCAATGATGGAGATGAAACAAAACTCTTAAGGAAACCATATGAAGACACCAAGAGACCATTTTGCTAGGGTTGTGCAATTGTATTGTTGATGCCAAGGTCCCCTTTTCCCTTCCTTATCTTTTTCCCTTGTTCCCCTATTCCATTTTTCCTATCACCATTGCCCTAACACTATCAAAATCATATTCCCTTTCCCTTCCTATTACTCAATAGAAACCCCAAACCCTACCCTATCAAAAATCCCAAACTCCTCCCACATCCCTAACAAATTTCTCCCTATAACCCCTATTCCCATTTCATCACTCCCTTCCTAACATTCCCTGTTTCATTTTTTCCCCTTGGTAACAGATACTACAAAGGCACCCAGCCTTACACCATCATCAAAGAGGCAGCCTAATCACAGCTCACCTTGCAGTCATGTCATCACAGCATTCATCTGAGTATGAGAGGGAGATATGCGCATATCTTCCGTATATTCCCAATTTCCGTATATGCACATATCTTCCATATATGCGCAATTTTCATATATGCGCAATTCCTGTATGTGGAATTTGCGCGTATACGATGCAGATACATAAACGAATATATGTACAAATTCCATATACATAAATTGCGCATATACGGAAATTGTTCATATACGGAAGATGTGGGCATATACGGAAATTGTGGATATACAGAAGATATGCGCATATCTTCCGTATATCCCTAACTTTCCTGTATGTGCATATCTTTCGTATATGCACGTCGTTTATGTATCTGCATCGTATATGCGCAAATTCAATATACAGAAATTGCGTATATACGGAAACTGTGCATATACGGAAGATGTGTGCATATACAGAAATTGGGCATATACGGAAAATATGTGCATGTCTTCCGTATATCCCTAACTTTCCTGTATGTGCATATCTTCCGTATATGCACGTCGTTCATGTATCTGCATCGCAGATGCACAAATTCCATATACAGAAATTGCGCATATACGGAAACTGTGCATATACGGAAGATGTGCGCATATACGGAAATTGGGCATATACGGAAGATATGCGCATGTCTTCCATATATCCCTAACTTTCCTGTATGTGCATATCTTCTATATATGCACGTCGTTCATGTATCTGCATCGCAGATGGCGAAAATTCCATATACAGAAATTGCGCATATACGGAAATTGAGCATATACGAAAGATGTGCGCATATACGGAAATTGGGCATATACAGAAGATATGCGTATATCTTTTGTATATCCCTAGCTTTCTTGTATGTGCATATCTTCCATATATGCACGTCGTTCATGTGTCTACATCGCAGATGCGCAAATTCCATATACAGAAATTGCGCATATACGGAAATTGGGCATATATGGAATTTGCGCGTATACGACACAGATACATGAACGATGTGCATATACGAAAGATATGCACATACAAGAAATTTAGGGATATACGGAAGACATGCACATGTCTTCCGTATACGCCCAATTTCCGTATATGCGCACATATTCCGTATATGCACAGTTTCCATATATGCACAATTTCTATATATTGAATTTGCGCATATACGATGCAGATACATAAATGAAGATATGTACAAATTCCATATACAGAAATTGCGCATATACGGAAACTGTGCATATACGGAAGATGTGGGCATATACAGAAATTGGGCATATATGGAAAATATGTGCATGTCTTCTGTATATCCTTAATTTTCCTGTATGTGCATATCTTCCGTATATGCACGTCGTTCATGTATCTGCATCATATATGCATAGATTCCATATACAAAAATTGTGCATATACGGAAATTGGGCATATACGGAAAATATGTGCATATCTTTCGTATATGCCCAATTTTCGTATATGCGCATATCTTCCTTATATGCACAGTTTCCGTATATGCACATACAGGAAAGTTAGGGATATACGGAAGATATGCGCATATCTTCCGTATATGCCCAATTTCCATATATGCGCATATCTTCCGTATATGCACAATTGTCGTATATGCGCAATTTCTGTATATGGAATTTGCGGGTACACGATACAGATACATGAACGACATGCATATACGAAAGATATGCACATACAGGAAAGTTAGGGATATACGGAAGACATGCGCATATCTTCAGTGTATGCCCAATTTCCGCATATGCGCACATCTTCCGTATATACACAGTTTCCGTATATGCGCAATTTCTGTATATTGAATTTGCGCATATACGATGCAGATACATAAACGAAGATATGTACAATTTTCATATACAGAAATTGCGCATATACGGAAATTGTGCATTTACGGAAGATGTACGCATATACGGAAATTGGGCATATACGGAAGATATGCGCATGTCTTCCATATATCCCTAACTTTCCTGTATGTGCATATCTCCTATATATACACGTCGTTTATGTATCTGCTTCATAGATGCGCAAATTCCATATACAAAAATTGTGCATATACGGAAACTGTGCATATACGCAAGATATGGCACATATGTTGCGTATATGCACAGTTTCCGTATACACGCAAATTCCATATACAGGAATTGCACATCTACGACGCAGATACATAAACGATGTGCATATACGGGAGATATGCACATACAGGAAAGTTAGGGATATACGGAAGGCATGTGCATATCTTCCGTATATGCCCAATTTCCGTATATGCGCATATCTTCTGTATATGCACAATTTCTGTATATGCGCAATTCCATACAGGAATTGCGCATATACAGAAATTGTGCATATATGCAAGATATGGCACATATGTTGCGTATATGCACAGTTTCCGTATATCCGCAATTTCTGTATGTGGAATTTGCGCATCTATGATACAGATACATGAACGACGTGCATATACGGAAGACATGCACATACAGGAAAGTTAGGGATATACGGAAGATATGCGCATATCTTCCGTATATACACGTCGTTCATGTATCTGCATTGCAGATGCGCAGATTCCATATACAAAAATTGCGCATATACGGAAATTGGGTATATACAGAAGATATGCGCATATTTTTCATATATCCCTAACTTTCCTGTATGTGCATATCTTCCATATATGCACGTCGTTTATGTATCTGCATCGTATATGCGCAAATTCAATATACAGAAATTGCGCATATACGGAAACTGTGTATATACGGAAGATATGCGCATATACGGAAGATATGCGCATGTCTTCCGTATATCCCTAACTTTCCTGTATGTGTATACCTTCCGTATATGCACGTCGTTCATGTATCTGCATCATATATGCGCAAATTCAATAAACAGAAATTGCACATATACGGAAACTGTGCATATACGGAAGATATGCGCATATATGGAAATTGCGCATATACGGAAGATATGTACATGTCTTCCGTATATCCCTAACTTTCTTGTATGTGCATATCTTCCGTATATGCACGTCGTTCATGTATCTGCATCGCAGATGCGCAAATTTCATATGCAAAAATTGCGCATATACGGAAATTGGGCATATACGGAAGATGTGCGCATATACGGAAATTGGGAATATAAGGAAGATATGCGTATATTTTCCGTATATCTCTAACTTTCCTGTATGTGTATATCTTCCGTATATGCACGTCGTTCATGTATCTGCATCACAGATGCGCAAATTCCATATGTGGAAATTGCGCATATATGAAAGATATGCACATATCTTCCGTATATGCGCATATCTTCCGTATATGCACAGTTTTTATATATGCACATACAGGAAAGTTAGGGATATACAGAATATATGCGCAAATTTTCCGTATATGTCCAATTTCCGTATATGCGCACATCTTCCGTATATGCCCAATTTCTTATATGCGCAATTTCTATATATGGAATTTGCGCAGCTGCGATGCAGATACATGAACGACGTGCATATACGGAAGATATGCACATACAAGAAAGTTAGGGATATACGGAAGACATGCGCATATCTTCCATATATGCGCATATCTTCCTTATATGCACAGTTTCCGTATATGCGCAGTTTCTGTATATTGAATTTGCGCATATACGATGCAGATACATGAACGACGTGCATATACGGAAGATATGCACATACAAGAAAGTTAGGGATATACAGAAGACATGCGCATATCTTCCGTATATGCGCAATTTTCGTATATGCGCATATCTTCCGTATATGCACAGTTTCCGTATATGTGCAATTTCTGTATATTGAATTTGTGCATATACGATGCAAATACATAAACGAAGATATGTACAATTTCCATATACAAAAATTGCACATATACGGAAACTGTGCATATATGGAAGATGTGCGCATATACGGAAGATATGCGCATGTCTTCCGTATATCCCTAACTTTCCTGTATGTGCATATCTCCCGTATATGTACGTCGTTTATGTATCTGCGTCGTAGATGCGCAAATTCCATATACAAAAATTGCGCATATAGGAAATTGTGCATATACGCAAGATATGGCACATATGTTGCGTATATGCACAGTTTCCGTATATCCACAATTTCTGTATATGGAATTTGCGCATCTACGACGCAGATACATAAACGACGAGCATATATGGGATATATGCACATATAGGAAAGTTAGGGATATACGGAAGACAAGCGCATATCTTCCGTATATGCCCAATTTCCGAATATGCGCATATCTTCTGTATATGCATAATTTCTGTATATGTGCAATTCATGTATATTGAATTTGCGTGTATACGATGCAAATACATGAACGACGTATATATACGAAAGATATGCACATACAGGAAAGTTAGGGATATACGGAATACATGCGCATATCTTCCATATATGCGCGCATATCTTCCATATATGCGCAATTTCTATATATGCGCATATCTTCCGTATATGCACAATTTCCGTATATGCACAATTTCTGTATATGGAATTATTTTAAAAATTGGCATTTTGAAAACCAATATCACTACTTTGAAAATCCAAATTTACACTTCAAAACAACTAATATTAACATTTAAAATAAAAACTCACAATGTTTTACTTTAGATTTTACTTATTATTTCAAATTTAATAAAATTAAAGTTTTAAAATTAATAAATATTTTTGAAATCAAAATTCACAACTTCATAATTAAATTTTGGAAATTAATAAATATTTTTAAATCAAAATTCACAACTTCATAATTACCATGGACACTTTTGGAATTGAAAAACTTATTTTTGAAAGTGAAATTCACTATTTTTTAATTTAAATTAACAACTTTGAAATCAAAATTTATATTTTTGAAACAAAACATGACACTTAATGCTTTAGAAATCAAAATTCACAGTTTGGAGGTTTGAAATTAATGGAATTCACATTTTTGGATTCCAAATACATACTTCTATCCATCAATGTTTCCACTCTTAAAAATCAACATTTTACTTTAGAATATTAACCATTTCAAAATTTAAATTTACAACTTTTAACTTTATACTTCCTTACTATTTCAATTGTAATTTTATTTTGGTAATCTTAATATTCCCTCTTCTCCAATCACACCCTTAACCCCATAAAACAAAAAAAAAAATCAATAAAGGTTAAAGAGGTTAAATAACAAGTACATGTTTATTAAATGGGTTGATTCTCACATGTAAAACCTATGGAATATGAACATAAACTATAAACTATAATTCATATGTAAAGAAATAAATGATTATTTTAGGGTTGAGGATGTGAAAATATATTTAAGCTTTCATATTTTTTTCGATATATATTTTGTTTATGCTTAAGAGTCGTTATTGTATGGTAGCTTATGATAAAAATATCTACGGTTACATATTTGTTAAGAGACTTGGTAAGAATATTTTTAAAGTGATATTGGATTGTAATGTCTGGTTATTGTTTTTTTATCTAGTATCAAGTTTGAAAGGCATATGTATTTTTAGACAGATTAATCTTGAGGTGCGAGGTATAAGTCTTAAGATTACATTTTAAACATCAAATAAGATATAAATATGAAAGTAACTTAACTTATAAACTTGATAATTTGTAAATAATAAAAGAAAAATCCGTTACAACTATTCATCAAAAGTAATGTAACGTTGATAGAATATAAGATCGCATCCACATAAGGATTTAAAATTCAATGAAGATGTTGTCATAAACACAAGTATAAATTTATGTATTTTTATTCAAAATAGGTCCAACTATACATGTTTCTTTTCTACAAAATAGAACTTCATTTCCAACATAAATAATGGAATCTCATGCCCATAAATGACATAATGGAAAAACGACATCATGATCGATCTAAAGTATGGGTCTATAATTCACCCTCGTCCCTCTTGGCACTCCCAGGTGGATTTCCAAATTGATATCTCTGCAAAAAATTACAATAATCAATTAGTTGTAAAAATTGAAAGGCATATAATCAATTTCATTAATTCATGATGATATTTTGATCAAATACTCATTCTCACCGTGAGGATTTGAGGCAATGGAGAAGACAACCCTTCTTGGGTAGATGGCGGAGCACTTGGTGACGGATATAGGCATGGTTCAGGGGTGCTGGATAAAGGCATGGTGGATGTGAAATAGGGAAAAGGTAGTGGGTGCGGGCGACGATACACCCCCACCGGTTGTACGATAGTGGGAATCACTGTAGGCCGGGGGATTAACCTAGGGGGGGAAATTGGAATGTTAAGGGTGGACGATTGAAAAAATGAGAATGGTGGATGATTGAAGGGTAGAGGTGAGCATTGGGAAGGTATTACAGAGGTGGTTATAGGCATGGAAGAATTTATGGAGGAAAAAGGTGGTGGGTGTGGGCGATGATACATCTTAATTGGTTCAACAATATGGGGTAGCACCCTTGGGGATGATATTGGGGTGTTAATGGTTGAAGCAGTGTTCCCAATGCTAGATCTTTTTTCAATAGCATGTTCATCAAATAAATGAATTCGACAATTTGGAATGTTGTGAGATGTGGGTCCCTCAGCTGTAACAATAAAAATAGTTCATATATTCATGCAAATGTGTTGAACATGCTAATATATCACATTTAACGTAAAACAATGCATAGCATGAAATTTCCATACCAATATTGGGTATAATAGAATCTTGCATTATCTCAGGCGCGTGGTCCACATTTCTTTGTTTTTGAGAAGATGACTCCAATTGTTCATCCATTCTTTTTTTCCTTGCATGAACTCGTCCAACCCTTTCAAATTGTAGTATATTTGTCCCTAATTTTGACTTGTGACCACATCGCCTCTTTTTATTTACTGGACTCAAGAAACTATGTTTTCTCTTGGTAGTGATCTTGGATGGAGTTATAGTATTGAAAAACATTTTGTTGTATTCTTGACATGCTTTGTCTACCAAGTTGTTCAATGCATATGCCTGTTCCAAATTTGTAGGTATTATGGATCTCAATTTCTCAAGAGTTGATGAGTTAACACGTTTCATCTCATCATGTTCAGAGAATGCACTATCTTGTCATACATTGGTCGATTTAACATTGTATGAGAAATTCTCTAAATTATCAATGTTTGTTTCATTATGATAATTCAGATTGGGAGGAGAATCAAAGCATGGCGAAAGCTCTGTTTGGATTTCTGGGACCAATATAGGTGTTTCATTCAAATCAAATAAAATTCTAGGCCTTTCTGTCATGGGATCTGTGACACCAGGTGCTACATTTTCACCCAAAATAGTGTTACTCACTAACATCTCAACTTTCAATACATGTTTACAGATATTTCCATTTAGGGCCCAATTGCAATTTCAGAAGTGTAGATTAGAACCCTTATATATGACATTGTACCAAATGTCACGAGTATCCTTATTTTGGATACAAACCCAGTAGTCATTACTCTTTTCATCAGGCACACAATCTTCATTTGGGATTTTCTTAGCTCTACACTTGGATGAATTCAATTGTTCCTGTATTTTTCTGGGTTGTACAAAACCAACTTCTTTTAAACGGTGCATATGATTGTAAAATAATACAACCTTTGTCAACAAAACATATATTAACCAATCAACCCTTCTGTGGCATGCATTGTTCTTCTCACATAGGTACCTTTCCTTGATATACCGATGGTAAGATTCAATGGCATTGTTCGTATCTTGATTTGAATGTGGAAAATTTCTGTATGCTTTTGCCCACATATCTGTAGAAAGAAATTTATTAGTTATATATTAATAAGTATACATATGACATGAAAAATAGAGTCATTAAAACCACCAATAAGAAGCTTACATATTTTGTTGTTGGACAGCCAAGTATTTCTAAAATATGAAAAATCTTTTTTGTTCACTGAATTCTTCAAATAAGCTTTCAACTTTCTTTCTCACAGATTCATCATCTTTACACATGTGCATGATTTCTCCTAAACCACGAAAAATGCGTATTTGGTTTTCCCTCCCTTTGACCTTGTTTCCAACATTTTTCAACCATGCACGACGAACATGCCACACACATAATAATACTTTGCACTTGATTGAAGACTTGCAATAACATAAATTTTAGAGAGATTATACATTAACAATATTTTTTATGCCTCTTATAAAAATAATAAACACATCACCTCAATGCTTCAATTTCGGCAATAGCATCATCTGTGATGAAGGCAAGAACATGCCAATCTGGTCGCTCTTTGTTTCCAATTGCAAGTAAGGCCAACATCCATTTAGAAAGATCATCTATAGTATTGCGTGATGATATCACCCAAGCTATTGGAACCCCATTGCGATGTTCGTCGAAAACCATTAAGGTGTAAAGTTGATACTGCATTACAAAAAATGTGCATAATTATATTTATATAAGATACATGCATTAATATGAGGTTAAATAAATGAATCAGATTTAGGATAAATATGTACTCACCCCGTACTTATTTGTACTAAAGGTTGAATCCATTGAGATAATATTATTGTGAGAGTATTTCAGCATCATTGAACACATCCACTTTGTTTGTATGCCTATGATAAAAGGGATATTTTCAACAAGATCTTGTTTTTGGTAGAAGAAAAAACTCTCTGGGTTTTCCTTATACCAGCACTCTACACTCTTTGGATCACTTTGATCTTTAACATACTCTAGCCTTATGATATCATTGTAAATGTTACTTATATCTTTTTTTGTCATGTAGGTATCTCGAGGTATCCCTGTGTATAACTCACCAGATCTATCCTTCACATCAGAGATGAACTTGTCCCATATCATTGTAACATTAAAACCTCTTTTAATGAAATGTTGGACACTAGATCACATATCCCAACTTAAATGTGGTGCATAATTGAATCTCATGGACCTACCGATTGCATCTGTCCCATGACAAATAACATTGGATTTATCAATATGTCTACATGCAGTATATATTATTACAGCATCATCTGGTCTCATTTGAAGTCGTCGCACAAAGAAGTGACATTGGCAACCAACTTTAATACTTTCATGTCGATTGCGGTTTGTCTTTGGATCTGATGATGCACTCCTAATTCTCCTTGTCGACTGTGGACCACATGAACACCAATAACTGTACGTAAAAAAATTACTACAAATTAGATATAATATTTATGCATATTGAAAAAATTATACGTATCTTGAAAAAGCATATAGAGACTCACACATTGTACTCCAGGAATGTCGAGTAATTGGTGTGTTTGATATCCTCTATTTTGTTACTTCGATGATTCTTAAGAAGAAATTGAGTGGGTGCACTTTCATTTGATTCCTCTCCACTTATGAAATCATCAAGTCGACAATATGGAATAATTGCAACTTGGTCCCCCTCAATCTCTGTCCATGTTAAGTGTTCTGCTGAAATTGTATCATATCTTCCGGGTCTTCAACTTCCAACTCGTTAATCCTCTCCCACTTATTCATTCTTAAAATACCTGTACAAATTACATTGAAAATAATTTAGTTTGAGTAAATATTATGGTCTTGATCAATGCATAGCGTACTAAGCATGGAAATCTCATTTTTTAGTAAATATTTTATACTTTTCATGTAAACCACTTTGGGATTAAGTAATATTCAGGGGATCTTAGATGACATTGTACGATAACTAATATCATAAGAAATTGGGTCATTAATAAGCTTAAATATCTCTGACAAATTTAGACTAACCCATGTATGACATATGAATTCTTTCTGGAGGTGGGGCCACCATGTTATTGTCGAGGGGCGACTTGTGATGAGTCGCTGAGCTGGAATTGGTCAAAGGGAACTGCCTAACACTGACACATAAGATGGTGCGTTAATGGGTCCCTTCAAATAGGGATGAAAGGGAGAGACATAAAACCTGTCCCCAACAAACCCCCCAATATCAAGAGTAAAACCACTAAAAAAATTTGTGAATTAAGACAAGAGGAAATCCCCTCTATTAAATCTTCTTTGAGAAAAAAATACATGGTGGTGGTGACTTAGTAATGTTATAGAGTAGGATAGGGACTCGACTAGGATATAATAGGATCAACTAGCTCGAAAAGACAAGACTCACCAAACCACACCTCAATTTGCAATCTAGTTCCTCTAGCTAAAAATCCAAAGCTTATAACCATCGTCCTTGAAGAATAAAGGGTGGCATTGATTTGCATATATATTGATCAAAGAGTTTTTGAAGGAGGACCTTACTTCTATGCAGCAGCTAGACTCTACATGCGGCCATGGATGATGAATTTTGTTCCAGAACGTGAAACTTTTACTTCAGTATCGGTCTGGGTAAGGCTCTATTCTCTACCTCTTGATTACTGGAAAAATGAATTGTTAACCACTATCGGCAATAAATTAGGTCGTTTTGTTAAAGCTTCTGAAGCCACAAGAAAAGAAAAATATACTTCATTTGCCAAAATATGTGTGGAAATGGATTTATCGGGAGCTCTACTGGATGAGGTGATCTTGGAAGTTTTTGATGAAGAATGGGTGCAAATAGTAGATTATGATCACATTACATTCAGATGTCGCAGATGTCATGAACATGGACACCTTCTCAGAGATTGTCCACTCAGTAAAGTAGTAAGCAAGAGCAAAAATAACACAATGAAGTAAACATACAGCTTTCGGAAAGTGGTGAATCGTGGAAAGGGCAGCAAAAGAGGACCAAAAAAACATCAAGATGAAGGTCAAATAATCAATCAGAGCAAATTCCAAGTGCTTGAGGAAGATGAAGAGATCTCAAAAGAAGATCAAGCAATGGAAGGAAGTCCTGCAGACAAGGAATCTGAAGAAAACCGGGAAAACACACAGGACATCGATTATCAGAAGGAAGCCATAATGAGTGATGCAGAACTGGAGATGGATCAGGAAATGACCCAAAATGAGATGGACTTGGAGGATCATGAACTACAAGAAATTCTTGATAAAGAAAACCTAGATCTGGAAGGGTTTTTGATACAGGGAACCACGGGAGGAGTAGATTCGTTACCACAAGAAGAACTCAATAAAATACAACAGTTGTTTCTATGGAAATCACAGGTTGGCCGCTAAAATACCTAGAGTCAGTCAGATGAACATCACTGTTCATTGGCGTGAGCACAACGGATACCATAGTTCCTTAATTAATGGAGAGCCTCTCTTGTTTTCTGGGATCTAGGTTCAAGCAAGAAAGTTGAGCAGGCATGGAAGGAATCCTTGTTTTACTGGCAACCGGAATCTTTAAATTTTTGGGCCTGGTAGAGTAAAACCACTTCCTTGGCGGTTTTTGGATGTTCGCATCGCTCTAAAGTGGGAAACGGTTTTACCGATTTTGCAGCAATCCCATCCAACATCCTACACGTGGCAGATAGAGGGTTTGGAAAACTACCCTCCATCGCACACTAACGTCTGGTCTGCTTGTTCGGTGCGATATTATGTTCTTCCATTGGATTTCTCTATGTGGATCAACAGTCAAGATTTTTTGTGTCAAAGGGACTTTGCCGAGGACAGAATTGTGGGAGATCTCGCAGGCTACCGGGGGCGAGTGGCAATTTTGGGTTATTTTGAATTCGGGTTCGGATTCACTGTTATCTTCCATGCATGTTGAGCCTTGAGGTTGGAATTGGTGGATTTCGGGAGATTCACATGCGCGAAGTTTATTCCACCATTCGGACTCGAAATCCATTTAGTGTGGTTTCTATTATTTCATCGGGTCCGTTTTTGGAATCTAAGAATATGCCTTTTTTGGCTCTGATTTGTGTCTCATCCGTCAGAACTTTGCAAACGGATTGGTCGGTTTAGGCTTTTGTTTGTATTTTGAAGGTCTCACAGTTAAATTTGTGGGCCCGTGGCCCAGATGTTAAGCTTTTGGCTTAGTACCCAAGCCCTGAGTGGATAGTTGACTCTATGTCCCTCAGGTCTCTTTGGGTAGATGTATTATATGTAATTTGTTTCTTTGTTTCTAATGAATAGAAGGTACGAATCTTGCTTCAGCAAAAAAAAGAATTTAAGTTAGTCGTCCCCATAATATCATTGTTCACCCTAGCTTACATACTTAATATTAAACAATGAGCCAACTTAACATAAGCTGATGCACCCCGCATCTTTGCTTTATTAGAAGCATAATTTAGAGGCTTATTTAGCCTAATAACACCCCTCTTTTTTAATTAAGTAGATTATGGAGAGTCCTTTACCAGATCTCAAGGTATGTGGTTATAGATGATAATGCGCCATTGAGAAAGGTAACTTTTAAGTGTAAAAGCATAGGTTGACGCTTCTCGAGTCTAATAATACCCCTCGTTTTTTCGTTTTTTACGTAAGTAGATTGGAGAGGTCTTCACCATGAGATGTCATGGTATTGAAAGTTGAGAGTGAATTTTTCAAAAAGTAATATTAAGTTTAAGTTATTGTGAACAATATATAAATTATTGTAGATATTCACCCGAAGTAATTTATTATAGCCTACATTGTCATTTTTGAATTTTTATTATTTAATTTATTTTTTGAATTTCAATTTTGTTTATTATTTTATTATTCAAATATTTGAAAATAATTTAAAAAAATAATAAGTAAATGGAAATATTAGTTATATGATTTAATAAAAGATGTAATTTATAAAATATGATATCAGAGAAATCTAATTAAAAAGCAGACTTATATTCTATTATATTTTATTTAATTATGAAACTTTACATACAGAAAAACGAGTATTTATTACAGAGTTTTTTTTGACATTGTATTCTAAATGGTTCTTATGTTATGCTCTTGAATCTAACTCTTAGATGCTCTACTCTACCACGAGACAATACAATGCTAGAAAGATGGAACCCCCTCTTTCTAGTGACCTGGTGTTTAACATAGTTTGATAATGATTTCAGATTAGGGTTTTCACATGTCTCAACACTTCGTTAGTGTTAAATACATATAAATATTTAAACCCATAAAAGAAAAAAATGTAAGTGAATATAAAAATCATATAATTTAATACAAGATATAACTCAGGGGATATCATATAAAAGAAAACCTAATTAGAAGGTGAGGCTTATACTCTACTCTTTTTTATTTAATTATGGAAATACAAATACAAAGAAAGGGGTATTTACGATCGAGTTGCCTATGACATTGTTGTCTATATGGTTGTTGCAAATTATCTTTCTCCTTTTTTTTGATCTCAAATCCCACTCCTAGATGTTGTGCTCAACTATGTTTTAATACAATCCTAAAAAGATGGAACCCCTTCTCTTCCTAGTGACGTAGTATTTAACATAGCTTGGAAACTATTTAAGGTTTAGGGTTTTCACATTTTTCAAGCCACTATTAGTGTTACGGTTTTGGACCTTTTAGGATCTTCTTGAATGTCCACACGTGACTAACTCCACATATCTAAGTAATGGTGTTGATGCAGCGTCCACTTGGTACCACCGTATGAACAAGTTAGTTGAACTTGTGGGAGGCATAGCTTTTGCATATGAAATTTGATTAAGGTGATTTTCACATTGTTTGAAAGCTAGAATTGGTGTGTAAAACGACATCAAGAGGCAAAGAGCTATGCTCACAAAGCTTTCACTCATTTCATATCCCAAAATAACTTTAGAGGGCTTTAAATTCTAAATCTCAAAATTAAGACATATCATAAAATATGTCACAAAAGATAATTCCTCCAATTTTTCTACCCAAAAAATATCAAAATAAATAAAAAATTATCCAATAATTCATTTTAAATCAGTTAAAAAAAATGTTTCATTTCAATTTTTATTTGTAGAATTTATTTTAATGTATATTCAGGTGAAACAAGAATTGGAATGTTTTGTGTAGCATTGTCTTGTTATTCTTAATATGAAAAAGTAAAGTATTTATGTATTCTTAAAATGGAATGTGTGTCACTTTTGTGGTGAGGAGAGGAATGTGTATAAAAAGAAATTACATACATAAAGCAAAATGAAAAATAAAGTGTTACTTTCCCTTTAAGTTAAGCTATGTGATCAATCAAACAAGGAAAATATTTTAGTTTGTTTTGCGTATGATAAAAGGTCCTATGAAGACCTATTCGTCCTTTCCACTCTATAAGTAACTGGGCCTTGCGGAGATATATTTTGTGACGGGTACTAGGGCTACGTCCCGAAAGAACTGGTGACGCTTCCAGCAGCCAAAAAATGATGGGTACTGGGGCTACGTCCCGAAAGAACTCGTGACGCTTCCAGCAGCCAAAAAATGACGAGTACTGGGGCTACGTCCCGAAAGAACTGGTGACGCTTCCAGCAACAAAAAGAATCAACCAAGGTATTGAATGAGGCTTTAGTGCTTCCCACACCTCCACCTATAGGGAAAGATGCCCTAAAATTTGGCCAATAGGATACCTTCGTCTCACGGAGGCAGTCGAGTCTTTAGCTTCTTGGTAATCGGTTATCAGTACCGAGCACTATACAGGTTGGGTAGCCCCATATAGGACCGCACGCACTGAGCGTAAGCCGAACCCCCTCTGAATCGGGTCTCTGTGCTACCTGGGTTGTCTTTTCCATGGACTGATTGAAGGATTTGAAGCACCCTAAAAGACAACTTCTATGTTTCAAAATGTAACATGACCATGGCGGCTTATTGGATGCCTACCCCCAACAGTCCTAACCTAAACTATAAATTATTTTGTGGCCCATGTGGGGAGATTTAGTTTGTTCAAGTTATGATTGCTTTTACATGTCTTCCTTCACTTATGGTGTGAAAAATTAAGCTTAAATAAACTAAGTTCAAAAGGTTTTTACACTTGATTCCCTTTGTTCAAAGTTTAGAGTAGCTTAGTGTGTGTAGTGAAATGTGTGTGTAAGTGACAGGGTGAACATACAAAGTTTGCAGTCATGTGGATATTCGATGATCCTTTTCAAATTCGTCTACTTACACTAAATTATGTTTGTTCCTTACCTGCAAATAAAATAATGTGTGGTTGATGGGCCACTTACTTCCTTCCTATTACACTATGTGAGCCTAAAAAGGGAGGTGAAAAACTGAGTGCTTTGAGAAAGATTTCAGATGCAAGCCCAGGATCGTCTAAAAGACGCAAGGGAAGCAGGGGCTACTCCCTTTCTTTAATAACACCAGTTCCTAGTCCCAATGCTAATGAAGTAAAGATGCTTTGGTTAGTAAAAAATATGAGTGAATTATGGGCCACTTACTCCTTTGCTAATTAAGCTATGTGACTTGGGTAAAATAGCAAAACAAATTGAAAAAATGTGTGGATTATGGCCACTTACTTTTCCCCTTAATTAAGCTATGTGTGAAATGTAAAAATTTTAAAGTAAAGGCTAAGTAATTGCCCTTCTAATACTGATTATTAAAACAATCTGAACTATATGGAAAAAAATTGCAGAGGTGAAGGCAATTCACTAAAGGTTGCCAGTCACCCACGAAAGAAAAATTACAATGATTGTTTTTGTTCTTTGTAAACTGTGGGGTTAGGCTCTGCACAAGCGAGCGAACCATGTGTCAATCTGCAAGAAAATGATAAGTGTTAAGCCAAATTATAGATATTAAGAGTGAGAATGATTATAAGCAATATCCATTATCAATGTTCTACATTTTAAACTTATATGATTAAAGAAAAACGTGTTTTATAAATGATACTATACTAGAAATAATTTGACTAAAATTTACAATCTCACTAAAACAAATTAGTATTGAAGAACTAAAGGCAAAATTTATACCTTTACCATAAATTCAGTTAAATTAAATGACATCCTAAGCAATAACACAAGGCCATGTGCAAGAAAATTAAAGTAGAGTATAAAGAAGTATCAGAGTACTTTGTAAAATAAATGTAGAGATAAAAAATTATACTAATTATATGTTATTAGTCAATCCAAAATGCATTATGTAATATTTTTTCTCAAAACTTTGGAAATGAGTGGATATTTATGGTAGGAATGTAGCTTGAATACAAAAGAGGAATAATCAAGAGACCAAGTCTACTAGAACCATTGTCCATACCAAGTGAGTGTTGGGAAGAGGCCATAATGGATTTTATTACAATTATACCAAAGTATGAAGGAACAAATTTCATTATGGTTTTGGTGTTTTGACTTACAAAGTATGTCCACTTTTATAGAAAAGAAGCATCAAAATGGTTTCTGAAGAACAATCTGCAAAGGAAGAAAATCACTGTCAAAGTAGAAACCCACCATGAAAAGCGTTGCAGAGATGATGAGCAAGAGACAACCTTTAGAATAGTCTCATTCACCCCTTACTACTCACTCAAATTTGTTATGACACAAACACGTAACACAGAAATGTCAAATGTAGGGCAAAAAGGAAAAAAACGTAACGGTATGATGTCAATATATCCAAAAAATTGATATATATATATATATATATATATATATATATATATATATATATATATATATATACATATATATACATATACATATACATATACATATAAAAGATAACTATCTTCGTCAATAAGAGAAAATTGGATAAAGCCACCGTATAAGATGACTCATCAATAGTATAATGATATATCTTATATATCGTTAAATCAATAAATCAGAACAAGATCCAATAAGACCCTTGGATAGTTGGTTCACTCATATTAATTTTGAAGCAGAAAATATTCAAATAAAAGAATTATATTTTTTGAGGCCTAGTTTAAAGAGATAATTATTTAGAATGACCCATAATGAAATTGTAATGTTCCATCATTTAAATTATATATCTAAATATGATATAGATTTAATACATTAAATTTTTTATGATATATTCCATTAAATAAATTCAATAATCTAAAATTATAATTATCTCAATTTCACATGCTGAATTAAAAAATCTTAAAAAACAAAAAATCTGATTAAATAAAAAAAAATTGCATCAAAAAAATTATGATGCATTCCATTAAATAAACTTAACAATTTAAAATTATAATTATCTCAGTTTCACACACTGAATTAAAAAATCTTTAAAAAAATAACAGCATTAAACTACATTTCATGTTAAAATTTATAATGAATTATATAAATATCATTAAACTCATCACAGAATTTAGGTAAAGAATTAAAAAAATAAAAAAAGAAACAACTCGTAAAATTTAATAATTTCAATAATTACCTTTTTACTTTTGGACAATCTTTTACAGTATTTAACGAAGGAGGAATTGCACACTATGAATCCTTAGTATCCTATCCATGTTGGAGAGGGAAAAAAAAAAAAAATTGTTCAAATTTCTAGCACTGTTCTATTGATTGGTCCTACTGATGGGGATGAACAAAAATGAGTCTAATCCTATATCCAATATAATTCTATGTATAGTACTCAAAACTGTCAATGTAAGAAGTGTATGTATGAATTTGGGGTAATACTTTGAAAAATTGAAGGCATTGTTCTTTGTCTTGTAAACTTCACTTTATTTGTCTGTAGATCTTCCAGTGTACCATCCACCATAGTTGTAAACTTCTAGTGCCAATAGTAACCCAAAAATGTCTTTGCACCATCCACACTAGGGAAATAAGGTGGTTCAAAATATATCTGACGCAGGGCATCACAAGCACCTAGATATGATGGACCCTTCATTTCAATGCTACCCATGGTTGTTACTACCAGTTGCTGATATGAGAAGAAAAACCTTTTCACCACGGCTTCTATTGCCTGGAAGGCCAACAGAACATGTATTGTTGCAACATGATAAGCACCTGAAGTGTTATGTGAGCGAAGTCCATGTGAATTAAACAAATGCATAAGTGCCTCCTGGAGCCTTGGTCCACCCTTTGGATCAGCCTCAACACCCATGACTTTGGGCACCAGATGCCTTAGTTCCTTGCATGCATTTGTAAGGTCTCTAAGGGGGGCAGAGCAAAGGCAATATGCGCCTGCAAGCGTACTAGTGTTGCTAATTTCCAACTGGTGTTTAAGGCAAAGGAAATCATCTGCGTCCATCACTAGAAGCAAATTCACAATTTCTGTGAGCATGTTCCACATCCTTTCAACCATCCAACAGTCTGTGGATGCTCCTACGAAATCCCCAGAGTCTATTCTTTCATATACTCTGTGCAACAATTCTTGGCCTACAAATACCCAGGCCTCAAAGATCGGGAGGACATTGCAAAGTTTGGCATCTTCTAGATTATGGAGTTGTTTATGTTGTTTTAAAGAGTGCAATATCTTGGCTTGCAGATTCTATCATATTCAAGAAGAGGCTTACTTGACATATGTGGTTCCCCCAGACCTAAAGTGAAGGGAGTCCTCTGCATATGGCCTTCATGGCAAGCCATATTCTAGAAACCATAGCTTCAGCGCTTTTCCATGTACCCAAACGAGGAAGTAAGCTCTCTTCACTTGTTCTGCTAACCACAGGTAAAGCACCAGGTCTCTGCCATACCTCATGGAAATCTTTCCATGAGAGAACACCACTACTTACTGACAACTGAAGAGTGGGAACCTGCTTGTCATTTTCACAAATCATTGAAATCAACCCAATATGGGAACTAATTAAGGATTCAAGCCTTCTCTTCCATTCCTCTTTGTCAATGTAAGTCCTTGTGTCACAGAGGACAGACGAAACAAACCGAAAAGTAATCTCCAATGACTGTAAGGCAGCCTTTACCAACCCCTCTCTAGACCAACTAGGCCATTCCTTGAATTTCCACATGGCACTGAGCTCGGGGAGATGCACATACTGCTCGTAACCCACACACTCCATGGGGGAGGGCTCTATGGACTCTTCAACAAAGGCAAAATAGGATGCCATTTATTTATAGGACATATTTTTTCCCTGCAAACATAACCAAGAGAGTAAAGACACTAATGCTCTCCATATACCATAATCTAAAAAGAACAACATAATAATAGAATAAACACTAAAATCCATTTTAAACACTAAAATTTTGAAAACTGGAATAGAATAAAATGTTCTTAAATCCTTGATATATTTAAAAAGTTATATATAATATGTTACTGGACAGAAAACATATCTATTTGTTGCAACTCAACTTTTTCTGTAGATGATAAAAACTCAACACATAAATAATGAAAAGAGTTAAATAATGTCAACACATAAATATATATTTTTCCAGTTAACAAAGTGAATAGATATAAGCTAAATATACGGTGGTTGGTGCACACATAAATACATCTTAGTGAAATATAATATACAACTTTTATTTTTGCTCCCCATGCCCTGTAGCATGTATGGGACAAAAAGTTTTGGTGAGGAAACTTTAATTTTTGTCTCCCTAACCCTATAAGATGTATGTGCAAAAGTTACAACAAGACTAGTACAAGCAATTTAGGGGATATTTGGTGTTTCCTCAGTTATGCTGTTCACAATCTGCTAGATGAAAGGTTCAGTTGGAAAATTGATTGGGGTAAATTGAAGCAAAGAGGAGTTGATTGCGGCCTTTTTAGACCTGGTTATGAAAATTGCCTAATTGGGTTACCCTGCCATGGAAAGAATTTCATCCGGCTTATCCCTATATATGCTATCAAGTTTTGGTATAACTACATGGTTCCCAACAAAGCCAGCCCCTCATTAATAAACCTTCTTTACAGTCCAATAAATATTTTTTAGAAGAAAATGTTGCCCTCTCTAATTCACTGCTATCCTTGTGTTAAATGGAATTCCCCGCATCCAATATACCTGTTGGATACCTTAATATACATTAGACATAAGCTCATGATATGGAAACAAGCTTGGTTCAATAATACCACGCTACAAAGTGATTCTACAAACTGATTTACATCTCAAGGCCTTCAGTGTACTTACTTTTATGATTTACAGGATTATGACATAAATCTCATGGTCTTCAATGTAATTTTATAATTTTGAATTTGAAGTATTGAAATTACTGGAAATTCAACAAGCCTAAGACAAAAACAGAACATAAACAAGGTAGGACAAGGAAATTTCCAATACATATAACAAAACATAACCATTGCAACTGCCAACAAGAAGCCAGAGACAGCCCAAAGCATAGGTGCACTGAAGGTGCCCGCAATGTTAAAGACCCAATAATATGGAAAACGTTTAATTGATCCAATCATTTGAAATAAATGAGTCATTCAATCCAACCTGACTTCACGTCCAAAAAATTGAAGCTCCCCTAGTTTTGAAGCTTAATCTTTCATCATGTTCTCACATAAACTTCACCTTATAGTGCCAACGATAACCAGATAAAGCATGTTTCCAAATACTGTTAACAGCAAACAATTTCAATGAGTAAGATCTCAATTGTATCTCCCTGCCTTTGAAAAGCTTTAACTACATGCAATAATGTAGGCTTAATACCAAATACCACTCATACCAAGTAATTATCAAATAACAAGTTGACAAGTTGTGCTGATGCAGAGGTTAAAGTTCAGAACTGACATTGTTATGCTTGTGGGAAACTACAGTGAAGGCGCAGTGAAGGCGTAAGTATAAATTGTTGAAAAAGGAACAAAATCGACTCATAGTTCACATTACAGACAGCGTTTCCAATCTGGGTAAATGACGAGTTGGGTTTGGGAATATAAAACAACGTTTCAGATAAATAATGAGTTCTGGGATCTGCGTTATAAGTTCACAGGTATGAATTAGTCAGGTCCAATTGAATCGACTACCATTCTGAATTTTATGTGTTGTGCACTGATTAAATGGAGATTTTATGTGTTGGATCGACGCTGATTGCGTTGAATTGCAGAATGCTTAATTGCTAGGATCGTTTCACCTATTGAGTTTGTGCTATGAATCCAAATCGATGGAGATCGATTCCAGTCTTAATTACAGTAAATAAATCAAGTTAAAACGCAGCCAGTGTTATGGTAAAGTTGTGGGTTGATTCCCGTGTCATTTTATAATGCAAATGCAGAGTGATTTGAGTTTTATTAGCGCTGAAGAAATTGTGGGTAGTAAACTGAATTTGTAGGTTGAGTTCTGATTGAAACCGACTCTGATTAACGACTCTTTTTGTATCTAAACACACTGTCTTGGCGCTGGAAAGGCTGTATGAACAAGTTAAAGATTGAACGCTGGCATTTAAGACTGTATAGAAAAATGGAAATTGCAATATAATTACAGAGATGCAGACACTGAGAATCATCTGATAGGAATTACAATTGCAGAAGTAAAATTTAATGAAGCATTTGGGAAATATATGAAATTGCCCTGTCTTGGAATGTCAATTGGGCTATATGCGCAGAAATTACTGAAGATTCTGGGGTTTGCAGGCTAGCCCTGCATCAACAGCTCTACCATAGTTATGTGTGAGGAATTTCGGGCCGGCTCGGTTGCTACTGCCACTGCTAGACCGTGCTGAAAAAGAAAGGTATGTAGGGGTATACGATAATACCTATATACGCGCAAGACAGAGGTCAAAAGAGCATTTGAAATCTTCCATCCTCGAAGCGATGCATGCATTGAATCACCTTCTGTGACCTCTCCTTTGTTCGCCGGAGTTCAATGGTTGTAACCTCTCCTCTGTTCGCCAGAGTTCAATGGTTGAATTGTCGGGAGTTTGAATTGTCGGGATTTGAGAAGATAATACATTATCGAGGATGGTTGGTAAGGTTCGTAAATGTGCCTCAGGTTCGTAAATGTGCCTCATTAATACGCCAGAGTGGAGGCCAAAGTGGAGGCGGGCAGGGTCGATGGGCAGGAGCACGGCAGACGGCAGAGTCGCCGGAGCTGCGTGACCTGTAATCGCCGGAGAGGGATGCCTGCATGTAACTGCCATGATCCATGGTCAAGCATGTAAGGGCGCCATGACGTCAAGGAGGCTGTCTGCCGCTGTGAGAGGGTGTAAGGACATAGCATTAACTTTGCTATGGAGGTGGAAATAGGAACTACCCCATATTATCATTGCAAAATAAAACCCCGAGCCATTAAATTTCCTTTAATGTCGACATTAGATAATAATAGTTTAATTTTTGGTCAATTTAAAATTAGTTTGAAAGTCAACGCATTCCTGGATGCTTTATACCCTGCACGCAAGGATAGAATTTTTGTATTTTATATTAAAATATAATTTAAAAATGATTGGTTGTTAGGAAAAAAAATTGATTTTAATTAATGGGGAATTTGTCAACCAACCAATTCCTTACATATAAGAGACTCCATCTTTTTGTATAAAGTAAATATCTATATGAATTGGTATTTTGGATAATTTTGAATTTATAAATCATGAATAGCAATTTATAGTAATTCTCTAGCACTCCATAGAATATCTACTTATGTAACCCATTTGTGTCGAATTCCAGCAATCTTTTATATAAATAAAATTCAAGGATACACGCATACACTAGGGAAGCCATATGCATCAAAACACTAACCTCATAATACATCTCCCATTACCAAGATTAAAAAAAAATCTTAAAAATTAGGTAAATTATAATTTTGTTTTAAATAATTATAATTATGAATTATAATTCTTTTTAAATGAGTTAAACATATACATCGTAACAAGATTCATAACCATGGAGATTCATCCCACTTTACTATAGAGATTTGAACTTATAAATAGACTTTGTTACAATATCATGGGTCAATACCATGGCTTAGTAATACCACATGCCTAAAAAAACCATAACTTATGTTCATATGGCACATGTTCATATGATATTTTTTTAATTAATTAATTTAATTAAAAGAGTAGATAAGGAATGACTATTTCTACGATAAATCTCAACCTTTGATGTGTCACTATTACTAAAAATATTCTAGAATATTATGTGGAGGTTAAATCACTACCATCCATCTAATTATGTCGATAAGCATGTCTATTTCAAAATCCATCTTCCAAAATTTTAATTTAATTATCAATAATTATTAGGTGGATGGTAGATATTTAACCTACATGGAATATACTATAATATTCATAGTAGTATGCATAGATCAACGGTTTATATTTATCTCCAATTTAATTATTCTCTTTTAATTAATTAAGGAAAATATCATATCAATGTGTTGCATATTAGACATGTGGTATTGACAAGCCATGGTATTGTAGTAAAAGCTATTTACAAGAATCTCCATGGTAATGTGAGGGTGAATCACCTTAGTAAGTAAAACGCCTATTTTTACTAAATATCTCATATTTTTACCAAACAACACCCCACCCCACATCACATCTCTTCCTCAATACATACAATATATTGACTATATTTTTCACAATTTCAAAAACTCCTTTATGAATGAACATGACAATATATTATTGAAAACAAGGTGACGTACACACGATGTTAAGTTGTTCAAACCTTAAAAAGAAAAAGAAAGAAAGAAGTTGGGAATTTGCTAAAAATGTTGAGGTGTGGCTATGGTGGCAAGTGTGTCTGGAATGCATTTGAGGAATTTTGTGAACAATGAGGCATCATATTAGAATTGGTGATGCACTATACTCCACAATATAATGGAGTAGAGAAAATTAAGAGTAGGTCATTGAGGTTGTGTGCAAGTTGCATTATCAAATAATTTCTGAGTTGATGTGATCACCTAATCAATATATGTTTAATATAAATTATCCACAACAATATTGAAGTCAAAAAAGATCTCATAAAGTTGTGGTAACATTGGTGTGGGAAGAAGACAATATATGTTTAATATAAATTATCGACAACAATATTGAAGTCAAAAAAAATCTTATGAAGTTGTGGTAACATTGGTGTGGGACGAAGTCAAACATTTAATTTTGCGAGCGTTTAAGTCTCTTGCACATTCCACATTTTTCTATGAGAAGCAAAATGATTTGGATGGTGAAAGTGTAAAACCAATCTTGATTATTTAGGATGGCACTAATATTGTAAATTTGTAAGATTTATGATTTAGCCAAGAAAAATCTCATTAGAAATAGAGAAAAATAAGAAATATATAAATGCAACTTTACAGAGAAAAATAAGAAATATATGTTACATGAAACATATTGCAAAATATCAAGCCTATAGGTGTGATTTCAATCTTATAGTACTATTGACTAGCATTTGCACCTAATGTCGCAAAGGAAACGTTGTAAGGCATAGAGTGTGGAGGAATATTGAAATGTATTGTCTCCTATGTTGTTTAGGGTTGGTGGTGAATATATTCATTGATGGAATTTCCTTTTTCAAGTGCAAAGTGATTTTCGTATAGGAAAATAGGTGGAAAATAGAATGGCCCTTCCTTGAATTCTTCAAGTAGTGTATGGAAGACTTTTTTTAAAAAATGTTAGATCTCTTCCATGTGTGGTTTCATGAGAAACATGGATGATGGAAACCATCTTCTCGACGCTGGTTTGGAAGGTTTTTATGGAGAATACAAAAGAGAGATCAATACAAATTTCATCACCAATAACCAAATCAGAGGACTTTATTTGAATTTATTTTGCAACAATTCATTCCTATCTTGTCATATGGTAAGTCTCTATCTTTTCTTCCCATGTTTATATTGTACAGGAGTGATTAAAAGCTTGAGATTGATAGGTTCTTACAAACTTAAATCTATTCTCTAGACTTCAATCTATATTCGAGATGGGTTTTTACAGAAATCGATTGAGTCACAACAGTGGTTGCATTCATTCATGTAATCTTATAGGCATGCAGTTCATTATTATAGTAAGAAGTGTTCATTGCTTGGTCATAATGTTTGAGCTTTCACTAATATATTGAGTCACAACAGTTGTTGCATTCATTCATGTAATCTTATAGGCACGCAGTTCATTATTATAGTAACAAGTGTTCATTTCTCGGTCATAATGTTTGAGTTTTCACTAATATATTGAACTGTGATTTTAACTTTTAAAGGCTTGCTGTGGTAGATGAGGAGACCCAACTTTCATTTTTGTTCATTGCTCGGTCATAATGTTTGAGTTTTCACTAATATATTGAACTATGATTTTAACTTTTAAAGGCTTGTTGTGGTAGATGAGAAGACCCAACTTTCATTTTTGTAGACTTGGATAAAGAGCCACCTTGAATATGGAAGCGGGATATTGAAAAAACCAGTTCTGTTAGTATGGGAAATCTTACAAAGACCCATGATTTCACACGAGTGAGAGAGACAATTTACTTGATGTGGTTTATGAACATGTATATGCATCTTCTAAATGGGGAGGAGTAGGTGGAGGAGCCATGTTTTGGCAGATGATGGCAAAGGAATGAGTTCATATGGAGATGGGTATGAGATTGTTTTGTCTGAGAATCCATCCACAACAGCTCCAGCCCATCCATTGTAAGCAATCTAACAATAACAAGTTGTCTTTCAAGCTCTTTATTGAAAGTAGCATCATTTCTATAAGTTTATCAATAGAAAGGACAAGAAAATTAGTATTATGAGAACTGATAAATTAGTATTATGAGAACTGGTTGGTTGTTATGTGCAAGTAGCTAAGCCAGCATAAATCCATCTTAACCCGGATATTGAGTAGTGTTGTTTAGTGTGTATGTTTGAATGTTGGAATAATGTATTTTTGGACTATTTATTTTGCTTGTGTTGCCTTCGCATTTGCAAACTAACCAGTATTAGTAATTTCAGTGGGATGTACAATGTCAACAATGCCTTCGTCTGTATTACCAGAAAAGGATGTACAGTATTAGCTATGTCTTCGTCTGTATAGAGCATTAGCTATGCTTTCACCTGTATTACCAGAAAAGAATGTATAGTGTTAGCAATGCCCTTGTCTATATTACCAGAAAAAAAGATGTACAGTCTTAGTAATGTACTTGGTATGTTTTACATGTAATTTGCAATGATGGACAGTATTAGTAAAAGTTGCATATCCTCTGAGGATCTTGTTTTTTTACCTTAACATTACTGATATGAGTTTCCATGATCGATGTATGCAGAGGAAGGTTGATATAAATAAAACAAGTTGCAGCAGTGGAGGATCTGCATTTTGTTCTTCAACCTATTTAGCTTTATAGTATATGGAAAATACGTGTTGTGTTTTTGTCTAAATGTTGATATAGAGAAAGCATATGCTAAGTAATGGTGCAGGAGGATTTTGTACACAATATGTAGTGACCATGGACGCTGGATGTTGTTAAATTTGCGATATAGCCCTATTAACTTCCATATTTATATGGATTGGATATGACTTATTTCAAGAACTTTAACTCTTTTATGGAAGAAGCTTAATATGTGGTCATTAAGTTATCTATTTTCAATATAATATGTTTTTATTATTTTAGATTGATCAGTGTATAGATGATGATGGTATTTAAGATTTATCATTTACTATGTTATGTCCATTAATAGAAATATTGTTCTACCTTGATAAAGAAAACATAATTATATTGGTTAGGGTTTGTTCTATGATTAAAAAACATGCAAATGAGATCACAAAGGGTTAGGGTTTGTTCTATCCTATTTAGTTTATTCTTTTATATATATTGAAATTGTTATCTCCTCAAACTGTTTCTAGTTTTTGGATTTTGTGGATTTCCTACCTCAGATTTCCCCTTAATCACAAGTCATTTCAGTGCAATTTTGGACTGAACTTCACTTGTGTTTGTTGTGTTGGTTTGTTTGTTTGTACAAGTGAGCTCCTACAACCCTCTACTTGACAATGTGGGGTCTGAGCGGCCTAGTGCAAGGGTTTCAAGTTTGCAAGGGAAGCACAAAATCATTATTTCCCCATCCAACTCTGTAACTACAAAGTTGTTGTATAACTTTAGAATGGAGAATTACAATCTTGGTCACAAGGTAATGCAGGTTGAACTAACATACATTAGCCATCATGTAATACACATTATTATATTCTATTCATGTTATATCATGTCATGGACATTATCAAACACTGAGACATCATGTAATATGTATTATTTTATTGATGTCATATAGGGTTAGATCCAAAAACTAGAACAATTGTTATAATGCCTAAATATTAACACACTAAAGAAGACAAAGGAAAAGCAGAGATTTTTCGATTTTAATCTGCATTACTCTGGCCTAATAAATTGATAGAAATTCAATGACCTTTCACCATTCACACACTTTTCCCCAGGTCATTGAGACCTCAATGAATGAAATCGTAAACCCTGATGCACAAAACCATAGGTAGGTCCGCTCACCTAATATGGGGTCCAAAAGAAATTCCTGGGCCACCGCCCTAGATCCCATATAGGGGGTTGATACCCCAAAGGGGGGCTGCCACCCCACCTACTGCGCTCCTCGCAACAAAAGGGGGGTGCCAATAACACACACAAGGCAACCCACATGGCGTTGTTTTTTAGTTTGATAGAACCATGAACCCTCAAAAGAAAACTTAGTTATATGGTTAATACAACTTAGAGAAGAAAAAGCATAGCCAAATGGAATTTGCAGATCTTGGACCAGTTGAAGCAGTTATGGCTAGAACAACAAAGTAGTCTTTATTTGGTTATTGATTTCTTTAACAGAGATCTGATGGAACCCACATGGAGTTGTTTGTGAGTTTGATAGAACCATGAACCCTCAAAAGAAAACTTAGTTACATCGTTAACACAACTTAGAGAAGAAAAAGCATACCCAAATGGAATTTGCAGATCTTGGACCACTTGAAGCAGTTACGGCTGAGGCAAAAACGTAGTCTTTATTTGGTTATTGATTTATTTAACAGAGATCTGATGGAGAGGATTTTAGCTTTTTCTGAGGGATTTTATCACCTCTGATCTATTAATATGTTTTATATAAGTGATCTGTAGCATTTAATAATATGTTTTATATAAGTAATCTGTAGCATTATTAGAAATTCAATCACAGTTAACAGTGGCCATGACCCTTTGCCTTCATAAGATTAGATCATCAGCTTTTTCAAATAAAGCATAGTTCGCCAACAAGTTACTGATTTGTTAAGACTAAGTACTTGTTTGTTATTATAAGACACCAAAATATTGAAGTTCAAACCAGTAACTACCAATTTATTCTCAAAAGACTTCATGCGCTCAAAATGTATGAATATATACAGTAATGTACAAACAAGTTAATTGAGAAACCAGTAACTACCAGTTTATTCTCAAAATACTTCATGCGCTCAAAATATATGAATATATATAGTAATGTACAAACAAGTTAATTGAGAAAACATGGAACATCCTCGGCTACCACAACAACCCTAAATTCTAAGAACATAATACATGTACATCAAATACAATCTTAGAAGCAATCCTCTATTCTGTTCAAATTTAGGCAATTCACTAGCATAAGTCACTGAATTAAAGGCGTTGAAGCAGCCAAGATGAGGCATCATGAACTTTTTCAATCATCAAGCCAATCCAAATTAAAATGTTCTTCGATGACCTCAACTATGAGATTAGGAATGGTAGAGGCTTTGATAGCCAACCACTGTCGTTCAGTGCTCTCATCACAGATTACACATATGAGACATCTTAGTTTGGCTAATGCTTTAGGCAGCTTCTTCAGTCTAGAGCACTCCCTCATATCCAGAATATTTAAGTTTGATAGCTAATCAAATTCCATGGGAAGGTCCTTCAAAGACCTGCATAATGAAATATCAAGAAATTCGAGTTGCTGAAGTGCACAAATGGAAGGAGGAAGCATTGACAAACTTGGGCATATGCAGACAATCTCAGCACCCTAAGTGACCTTAACCTCCCAAAGTCATCAGGTAACTTTTGGATAAGATGACAATTAGTGACAGATAACTTCTGGAGGTAAGTTAAATTGCATATGTTTCCAGGCAGTTCCTCCAAATCACTACAATGGTCAAAGTTAATTTCTTGAAATTTTGGAGACTTTGGAAAGTCATGTCCCTTATCCAATAAAGTCATATTCCCCAAACCCTCACATGGGCATACAGACAACTTTTCAAAGCTCTCTGAGGATCTACAATACTCATAAAGAGGAGACACAATCAACCTCCCAAGTAGTACAAACTTTATTTGAGCAAATGCAGGGAAGCTTGGCAGCGCATGAAGTGTTGAACGCTTAGAACTGTGATTGTATATTATAGTAACCTTCAGTTTTGGCATGGTATGTAAAAATGTTGGAAGACAGTAACAACTGGCAGTGAAAAACAAAGTCAATACTTCCACCTCAGGAAAGTTTATTTGACACCAATTTTGCTCTTCCATTGGACCTACAGTTCCCAAAAATGTAAAAGTCAGTATGCTATGCTGATTAAAAATGTTTATCTAACATCTTAATAAATTTGGAACATAAGTAGATTGATCAAAAAATGATTCAATGTGTAGGAAGTTAAAGAAAACAAGTTTCAGTAGTGACCTGTATGAATTGAAACAAATTGAGCCTTAGATACCTGATCTTTGAGTGTTAGCCATTTTGCGGGAATATTATCCTCCTTGCTAGGCATAAAAAGCCTCTTACAATGAATGGTACTATCCTGGTTGGCCAGACGGATGGCTAAATCTCGCATCACATCATGTTGAGAAAAAGAGAGCTCGGAGGCACAGCCAAATGAGATGGCCCGACACCTGACACATCAAAACTTATATTAACTAAGAGGAGTGAACTCGAAAGCCTCTCATCTCCGCTGGTTAACATGTTGATCCTACCATCCTAATTTCTAATAAATCATGTAAAAAAAAATTAAGCCTAAAATTGCAGGTATAGTTAATTTTTCTCATATGTTTTTGCCTCAAATTTTCTGCAAAGTTCATGCTCTATCGAAGGATGCCACAAGCACAATAAATTAAGTACAAATACAAATATGAACAGAGCAAAACAATCAAACAGGTTTATGAAAGGTAGCAAATATAAACAAGTTCCCTACCTTGGGTAGCTTGTGAGATTTAGTAGATTATGACTCTGCGTAGATCCTCTATGTGGAAGCATCATCTAGGTTTTGCAGAGGCACCTTGTTCCAAGCAACCTCAATACCCTATTCTTGATCAAAAGCTCGATATACCTTCTTCATAGCACCATGGCCCAACACATCTTCATAGCAACCATACCTACCAATGGGATCCAGTTCCACAAAGGGCTCCATGTCTTTATCACATGTGTCATATTCTACACTAGGCATTTCTCCACCTCCTATAGGAAAGGAAAGCCTTACCGCAGAATTCCAAATTAGGTTCCTCTTCTAATTTGAATTTAATGAACAGAAACCCTTGCAGGGCTATAGGATGACAGAGAAATAGAGATTTTTATAATCCTCCTCATATAATTCTAGAGCCATGAATTCCGGAGTACCGAGGGCAGAGTTCGCAGCATGAACATTTCTCAGGGTAGTGGCAAGACCCAGATCCCCAATCTTCAGAACGCCACTATTGCCATTCACAAAAATATTGCTGCAATTCAAATCTCTATGAATTACACAAGGCTCATGATTATGAAGATAATGCAATCCTCCAGTATCTGAAGTGCCCAATTCTTCAAAGCCTTCATTGAGACATGACGGTGCTTCTGGCGGTACTCTCTCAGAGTCCCCGAGGTACAGACCTCAGTAATGAAATTCACATGACTTGTCTTTCTATCCAGCCATGCATTGTAGAGCATAATTATGTTTTTATTCCTCAGAGATTTCAACAGACGGACTTCTGCATAGATCCTCTGTATGGAAGCATCATCTAGGTTTTGCAGAGGCACCTTGTTCCAAGCAACCTCAATACCCTCTTCTTGATCAAAAGCTCGGTATACCTTCTTCATAGCACCACGACCCAACACATCTTCATAGCGACCATACCTACTAGTGGGATCCAGTTCCACAAAGGGCTCCCTGTCTTTATCACAGGTGTCATATTCTACACTAGGAAACCCAAAACCTAACTCTATGCAGATCTTGGACCACTTGAAGCAGTTATGGCTGGAACAACAGAGTAGTCTTTATTTGGTTATTGATTTCTTTAACAGAGATCCAATGGAACCCACATGGAGTTGTTTGTGAGTTTGATAGAACCATGAACCCTCAAAGAAAACTTAGTTACATGGTTAACACAACTTAGAGAAAAAAAAGCATACCCAAATGGAATTTGCAGATATTGGACCACTTGAAGCAGTTACGACTGAGGCAACAGAGTAGTCTTTATTTGGCTATTGATTTATTTAACAGAGATCCGATGGAGAGGACTTCAGCTTTTTTGAGGGATTTTATCACCCCTGATCTATTAATATGTTTTATATAAGTGATCTGTAGCATGTAATAATATGTTTTATATAAGTAATATGTAGCATTATTAGAAATTCAATCATAGTTAACAGTGGCCATGACCCTTTGCATTCATAAGATTAGATCATCAGCGTTTTCAAATAAAGCATAGTTCGCCAACAAGTTACTGATTTGTTAAGACTAAGTACTTGTTTGTTATTATAAGACACCAAAATATTGAAGTTCAAACCAGTAACTACCAATTTATTCTCAAAAGACTTCATGCGCTAAAAATGTATGAATATATAGAGTAATGTACAAACAAGTTAATTGAGAAAACATGGAACATCCTTGGCTACCACAACAACCCTAAATTCTAAGAACATAATACCTGTACATCAAATACAATCTTAGAAGCAATCCTCTGTTCTGTTCAAATTTAGGCAATTCACCAGCATAAGTTACTGAATTAAATGTATTGAAGCAGCCATGATGAGGCATCATGAACTTTTTCAATCATCAAGCCAATCCAAATTAAAACGTTCTTCGATGACCTCAACTATGAGATTAGGCATGGTAGAGGCTTTGATAGCCAGCCACTGTCGTTTAGTGCTCTCATCACAGATTACACATTTGAGAGATCTTAGTTTGGCTAATGCTTTAGGCAACTTCTTCAGCCCATAGCACTCCCTCATATCCAGAATCTTTAAGTTTGATGGCTGATCAAATTCCATGGGAAGGTCCTTCAAAGACCTGCATAATGAAATATCAAGAAATTCGAGTTGCTGAAGTGCACAAATGGAAGGAGGAAGCATTGACAAACTTGGGCATATGCAGACAATCTCAGCACCCTAAGTGACCTTAACCTCCCAAAGTCATCAGGTAACTTTTGGATAAGATGACAATTAGTGACAGATAACTTCTAGAGGTAAGTTAAATTGCATACGTTTCCAGACAGTTCCTCCAAATCACTGCAGTGGTCAAAGTTAATTTCTTGAAATTTTGGAGAATTTGGAAAGTCATGTCCCTTATCCAATAAAGTCATATTCCCCAAACCCTCACATAGGCATACAGACAACTTTTCCAAGCTCTTTGAGGATCTACAATACTCATAAAGAGGAGACACAATCAACCTCCCAAGTAGTATAGACTTTATTTGAGGAAATGCAGGGAAGCTCAGCAGCCCATGAAGTGTTGAACGCTTAGAACTGTATTTGTATATTATAGCAACCTTCAGTTTTGGCATGGTATGTAAAAATGTTGGAAGACAGTAACGACTGGCAGGGAAAAACAAAGTCAATACTTCCACCTCAAGAAAGTTTATTTGACACCAATTTTCCTCTTCCATTGGACTTACAGTTCCCAAAAATGTAAAATTCAGTATGCTATGCTGATAAAAAATGTTTATCTAACATCTTAATAAATTTGGAACATAAGTAGATGGATCAAAAAATGATTCAATGTGTAGGCAGATAAAGAAAACAAGTTTCAGTAGTGACATGTATGAATTGAAACAAATTGAGCCTTAGATGCCTGATATTTGAGTGTTAGCCATTTTGTGGGAATATTATCCTCCTTGCTAGGCATAAAAAGCCTCTTACAATGAATGGTACTATCCTGGTTGGCCAGACGGAATGCTAAATCTCGCATCACATCATGTTGAGAAAAAGAGAGCTCAGAGGCACAGCCAAATGAGATGGCCCGACACTTGACACATCAAAAACTTATATTAACTAAGAGGAGTGAACTCGAAAGCCTCTTATCTCTGCTGGTTAACACGCTGATCCTACCTTCCTAATTTCTAATAAATCATGTAAAAAAAATTAAGCCTAAAATTGTTGGTATAGTTAATTTTTCTCATTATGTTTTTGCCTCAAATTTTTGCAAAGTTCATGCTCTATCAAAGGATGCCACAAGCACAATAAATTAAGTACAGATACAAATATGAATAGAGAAAAAAAATCAAAACAGATTTATGAAAGGTAGCAAATCTAAACAAGTTCCTTACCCTTGGTAGCTTGTGAGATTTAGTAGATTACGACTCTGCATAGATCCTCTATGTGGAAGCATCATCTAGGTTTTGCAGAGGCACCTTGTTCCAAGCAACCTCAATACCCTCTTCTTGATCAAAGTTCGGTATACCTTCTTCATAGCACCACAGCCCAACACATCTTCATAGCAACCATACCTACCAGTGGGATCCAGTTCCACAAAGGGCTCCCTTTCTTTATCACAGGTTTCTGAACAATGCAAAGGCGCCAGCAAGATCCTTTTCCACGAGCTGTATCCTCAAAATTTCGATTAATTTGATCTTTCAGACAGAAGGTATGAATAAAATAACGTGTTCTAAAAAACATTCGACAAAATAGTTCACCTGAAGGTGCTTGGCTCTACCGTAAGCGGTGTCTCCAACCAGGGCCTTGTACAGAGCATGAAAAGGATCAGTTTTCTCTTCTGTTTTCAGGAAGTCGATTGGCTTTGCTTGAGCAGAAGCAAGGAACGCGTTGTCCTACTCATAGCACCAGGTAACGCAAGGATTTCTGGAAGAAAACGGATAAGACTCGGCTTCGATTGTCATTTCCTTTGATTTTATAGTCTGTTTCACCGAAATGTGCAAAACAGTTCCTGTACCACGAGTTCTATGCACAGTAAACGCCTATTCGCCTAAACAATTTTTGCATCAAAAGTCGGCCATTAGAAATCAAACACCTTACAAATTCAGCAACGAATTTGTAACCATTAGACCAGTGCGCAAACCGTTTCAGCAACTAATTTTTTGTAACCATTCTTATCTAATCGTTGAAACCTTTGCAATCGTCTAACATATAATCCTACGGCGTATAAAGATGACAGGTGAGCAGGGAGGGGAGTTGATTTCAGAGGGAAATGCCTTACAGCATAATTAGCTATTTGAAAGAGTAAAAAAGAATATTATTAGAAATAGGAATGTAGTATTTGATATAAATGCAGCTTTATAAAAAAAAATAGAGATATATACTCAATAAAATATATCTCTAAATAAAATATATTGCAAAATATCAAGATTATATGTTTGATTTCAATCTTGATATTACTACTGATTAGTCATTTAAAAGAATAAACATAAATGTAGAGATAGAAATTCTATATAAATTCTAAGTGGGAAAATATTTTGATTGGGGAATAATAAAATAGTTGGGTAGTCACATCTTAAACCATTTGATGAGGATAAAGTGGAGCAAATTGTTTCTTAATCATATATATTTACAAGATCGCTGGACTCCCCTCAGCATATGGTCTGGATGCTCCGCCTCTCTCGCCTGGAACCGCTGCCCTTCTACTTTCCTCGCTCTCACCAGACTCCTTGGCACTCGACCCGCTACCATCGTCGCGATTCGATCCATCATTATCACAAGCAGAGACACGAGAGACCGCAGAAAAACCCCAACAAGAAGCAGGGATTCGGCCTTTTGGTAGCTTCAGCAGTCCGGCGCTCAATGTACAGCCTACAAAACCCTCCTCCCCAGTTAGGGTTTCAAATCCCCTTATAGATCACCCGAAGGCACCTCGCACGAAGAAGCGGAAAACGAAGTGCATCAGAGCAACGACAAAAGATATCACAGTAGCCTTCGGTGACCCCACCGATTTCGAGGATACTATGGCACTGGCTCGAACGGTCCTAGTTGGACATGTGCGGGGGCGTACCTTCTCGGCGGAAAGATTGACGCTATGGGTTAAAGAAATTTGGGGTGCTCTTCTCTCGGAATTGCCAGAGGTTCAAGAGCTTCCAAGGGAATGGTTCTCACTCCATTTTGCGAACGAGGCATTCACGGACACAGTACTGGCTCAGTATTGGCACATTGAAATGGCACCTGTGCTATTGAAACGATGGAGTCCCCTATTCGATCCTGAGCGCGAACAGATTGGAGCAGGCCCACTGTGGGTGCGACTGCCAGGGCTTCCATTACAATATTGGACGGAGGAAGCTTTTATCAGAATTGGGAACGCACTGGGCACATACTTGGACCACGATCGAACGTATAAGGATACAAAGAAAAGAACACTAGCAAGAATTCTGGTGCACCTGGATACTCGGGATGGCTTGGAAGAAAAAATCACACTAAAATGGGGAAAATTTAGTAGATTACAGATTCTGGACTATGAGGGCGTACCTTTCCGCTGCAACCGTTGCCACCAAGTGGGTCATCTGTTCAAGGAATGCCCATTGAACAAAAGTCAGGAAGGATCTCCTATCACCTCGCCCGCGGCATCCAGAGGTGTCTCCCCAACCATCCCCCGTCCTGCACAAAGCAGCGCGGTTCCTCAAGGCGCCCCAGAGAAAGCAGATTTACTCAAGACAGCCCCGCCCTCGCCTCCACTGACTAGGGCTCGGGCAGCAGCAGCGGCAGCACAAGCTTCGGGTACCTCACTTATTCCTCCCTCTTACTCTTTAGATCTCTCATCTGCATATGTGAATTCATTTGCATGCACCATGGCACAGTGCATTATCCCTCTGCCCCCTCTGATTCCATCCACTGCTCCGCCCTCATTGCCCATCACATCTTCACCCTCCTCGATTTCATCTTCCAGATCGACTCCATCCCATTCATACTCCCTTCGCCCTAGATCCTCACAATTGGAGGTCTCTGAAACACAATTCGGGTTGGGCTTAGTCCCTCTCGGCCCTGGTTTCCTATCTACCCGGGGTCGCAAATCAAATCTCAATAAAGCCATCAGGCATGCAGGCGCGAAAGTGGCTACTGGGCGCCAAGCCACCATCGATGGGGTCCTTAGAGCATCAAAACCCCCAAAGAATGGCCCCCCATGAAGTGCCTCTCATTTAATTGTCGGGGCCTGGCTAGTACCCCTAAGAAACTAGCCCTTAAACGACTTTTTGAGGTCGAATCACCTGATATCATTCTCCTACAAGAAACCCTCGGTCCTGCAGAGTCCATTACTCACTCCCTCTCCTCCCTATCGGCAAGATGGAATTTCCTTGCAACTGATGCATTTGGCAGATCGGGAGGGCTGGCGATAGGGTATAACCCCAAATCAATCAGATTGGACTCCTCTTGGGGAGGCCATGGTTATATGGGCGCACACATATTCTCTATAGACCTTGGTCTCACCCTCCGCATCGTCAATATATATGGACCCTGCCAACTGCAGGAAAATTTTTGGAGACATCTACTCGGCTGTAATCTATTGACACTTGACCGTATCATTCTGGGAGGAGACATGAATTTTTCTCTGGGGTTCAGGGAGTCATGGGGTTCAATGGCCCAAGTAGATCCTATCACAAACTTCATAAGGAGCTTATTGGAGCAGCATGACTTCATCGACATCCCTATGCAGAAGCCCCTCCCCACATGGAGAAATAGAAGGGTAGGGACTGCTGCTCTGGCCCGCAGACTGGATCGTTTCCTGCTGAAAGGCCCTCTGATTCAACAGCTACATTTCTATAAACAGTGGGTGGGAAATGGGGGTATATCCGATCACTCCCCTATTATATTGGAAATCATGGGCACTCATCAGAAGCCAAAAGCTCCATTCAAGTTTAATCACACGTGGCTTCAGGACCAGAGCTTCTCAAAATTGGTCACGGACTTCTGGAGAACACATCCCATTGACAGAGAACCTTCGATGGCTAGGGGATTCGTTAAAAACCTAACTGAACTTAAACACATTGTGATCAACTGGGCCAAAGATAAGAAGACAAGGGAAGATGTGCAGCTCACAACAGTGGAAGAAGAATTGCAAGCTCTTCTGGATGAGTGAAATCTGGGATTCATATTGCAAGAAGATAAGGTTCGTCTGGTGGAATTGGAAAACCAGAAGAACAACATACTCAAGAGTAGGGAGGAGTCTCTCAGACTGCGCAGTAGGGCTATTTTTCCACAATTTCGCCAAAGGAAGGAAAGTGGCGAACACCATTTGGAACCTCCCTCTACCTGAAGGCGGACTGGCGGATTCCTTTAACAAACTTTCTCAACTCGGGACTGCACACTTCAGAGGTTTATACAAGAGCCCTGCAGGCACAAACCTGGCCGAAATCATCAATGTGGCTTCTCACTTCCCCAAATTTGTAGAGGAAGAGGATTCTGATGGTCTTTCAGCACCCATCACTATGGAAGAACTGGAAAGTACACTCAAATGGTTTCAGAAGGAAAAGAGCCCTGGGCCGGATGGCTGGACAATAGAGTTCTACATCGCCTTTTTTGAACTCTTGGGAGGAGATATCCTTAAGGTGGTTGAGGAGAGCAGAACTTCGGGCAGTCTCTATAATGCTATCAACTCTACTTTCATCGCCCTCATACCCAAATCTGACTCCCCTGCCACCTTTGATGATTTCCGGCCCATATCCCTGTGTAATGTGCTCTATAAAATTATTTCTAAGATCATTGCCAATAGGATCAAGCCTATCCTTTCTAGACATATCGCCCCCAACAATTTTCCTACCTGAAAGATAGACAGATCCATGAAGCTATTGGCTTCGCTCAAGAAGAAATTCATTCCATTTGGACCAAACACCTTAAGTGTATCCTACTGAAAATAGACCTCTCCAAGGCATTTGACCGAGTCAGTTGGCTCTTCATCAAAATGATCCTTATCCATATCGGTTTCCCCCTCACCCTCATCAATTGGATCATGGCCTGCATTACATCTCCCACCTTCAGTATCTTGATCAATGGATCTTCCTCACACTTCTTCCACTCCGAAAGAGGGTTGCGACAGGGCTGTCCTCTTTCGCCTCTCCTCTTCCTATTGGTCATGGAAGCTCTAAGCCGGCTAATCATCTCAGCAAAAAGGGAAGGGTCTATCAGAGGCCTCAAAATCACTGATGAATGCTACCTCACTCACCTATTGTTTGTAGATGATGTCCTAATCTTATTGGATGGCAGCATACAGGACACATCTACCTTCATCCGCATTCTAGGTCTCTTCTCACATGCAACAGGTATGGAAGTAAATCAGTTGAAATCTACTATCACTCTGGTTGGTACTTCAGCAAACGAAAACCATATGGCAAGGTAGGCATTTCCATACACTCCTCAGCCATTGGACAGGGGGCTAAAATATCTTGGATATTGGTTAAAGCCGACATGCCAAAAGATCGCAGACTGGGTTTGGTTGGTAGTAAAAGTGGAAAAAAGACTATCATGCTGGAGCCATAAATATCTATCCAGGGCTGGGAGATTAACCCTGATCAAATCAGTACTCGAAGCAACGCTGGTATTCTGGATGGCATTGGCCTGGATCCCTCGGAACATCCTGGCAAAACTACAACAATTATGCAATCGATACTTATGGGCAGGCAACCAAGACAAACGTATCTTTGCCTGGATAGGCTGGAACAAGATAGCTTTACCAAAGAAATGGGGAGGCTGGGGGTTAAAGGAGCTCCCTATATTTGCCAAAGCCCTGGCAGGGAAAATGGGTTGGGCTCTTCTGACGTCTCAAAGCTTATGGACTAGACTCACCTACCACAAATATATTTGGCCTCTCAGCATCATCGATTGGGCTAGACTCCCAGTATAGAACAAAACAGTCATATCATCTATCTGGAAAGCCCTCTTACACTCTCTGCCATTAATCAGAGACAACCTAGTATGGCGTATCAGAGATGGGAATAGAGCAAGGATTGGGCTCGATCCTTGGGCCGACAGTGGAGGGAGGCATATACTTCCCCGAGAGCTGGTGGAATACCTCTCAGCACAAGAAATCAAAGTAATCTCACAGATCGCGGATCGTGAACAATCTGATATATTCCACCAGGCATGGAAATCCGCGCACCAGCTAAACCTCCCCAGAAGATGGCACCCAGCTTGGAGAGCATACAGAGAAGCCCTGAATGAATCTCACATTCGAATTACAGAGGGGCAGGACGAACTCGTATGGAACTTGGCTGAATGCGGTCTATACACCCCCAAGGCAGGCTACCTCCAGCTGATCTCTCACAAGAAGCCCGAAACCACTGCTAGCTGGTGGCAGAATATCTGGAAATTCGCCGCATCACCCCGATCAAAGCTCTTCACCTGGTGCATCCTGCGAAATAAAATTCCCACCGGAGAACAACTCATGAAAAGGGCACAGTATGGTCCTACCTGGTGCGTTCTTTGCAGAGAAGCCTCAGAGTCAACAGAACACATTTTCCTGAGATGTCGGGCGACTCTGAACCTTTGGAAAAACCTCAAGACCTTCACGCATTACTCGGGTGAATGGAATGGAACAGACCTCATAAACGCATGGACAGAATGGGATAAGAGAAACAAAGGTTCAAAGAATATCAATCTTCCCATAATCGTTAACTGGTCTATATGGAAATCTAGAAATCGGTTAATATTTGAAGACAAGCCGATTCACTGGCCTTTGATGGAGGCTGGTATCATCACTGCCCTGAGTGAGCTACCAGACCCGCCCCCTCCAAAATCTCGACATCCCACCCCTCCTCCTCTCATCGATCAAAGCATCCCTTGGGCCTATTTCGACGGAGCTGCAAACGCGCAGAGCTGTGGGGGCGGCATCATTATCCATTTATCTGAGCATCACCTTTACAAAATCAAGGCCGGACTGGGAGCCGGAACCAACAACTTCGTAGAACTCATCACACTGCGTCATTTACTCCATTTTGCACTGAGTCACCACTGCACTAGTATCAACATATTCGGGGATTCTCAGATCATCATAAATTGGATCAATGGCACATCCACATGTCACACACACACACTCAGCATTATATTGAATGAAGTTCTCGAACTCAAAGCAGCATTTAACAATATCATTGTTTCACACATCTACATGGAACATAACAAAGGCGCTGATAAATTATCCAAGGAGGCAGCGATGATGGACAAAGGTATGTGGGAGATCTCCGAGATCAAAGACCAACAGGAACAAAAATTTTACCATCGTCCTTACATAGACCCGGAATATCCAACCACGAGTCACCAAACAACCTAAAGGGAACGTGCATGTCCATGACAGCAGTACATATACTGCCATTTTTGTAATTTTTTTGTTTTTTCCAGCTAGATAGATGCCGAAAAGGCACATTGTAAATAGCAACATACTGAATACCCTGCATTGTAAATACATACAGCAATCCAAACTGATAAATTTTGGATAAGATCAGATACAACAGAATGACTATGGCATATGCTTCATGCATCTATATGTAAATTTTCATATTAATGAAATTTACGGATTTTTCCAGTGGAAAAAAAAAATTACAAGATCGTTGAAAGGCTACCGAAAAGGTTTTATATTACATTATAATGTGAAATGAGGAATCAGAATATATGTGTGTGGGGAAAAACATAAGATGATTACATAAAGCGCTGGTCCAAGCATATAGTGGATTGAAAGTTATGTGAAGGTGGTGTTTTGAGATGGAACATATACGTCATTTTTGTATTTTTTTGTTTTAAAGAGAGTGTCGTAAATACATATTAATAGAATTAAAATAATCAATAGATTCAAGCGTAGGAGTTTAAAACTAAGATTTTGAGTTTCTTTTATTGGTTGGAGTTTTAAATGTTGTTTATATATATTTTTTCCCATATATAATATTAAGTTTTAAAAAATTAAATAAATTTAAAAATTAAATAGATTTATTATGATTATTTTTGAAAGTCATATTTGAGATGCTACACGTGATTTTTTATTTTTAGAAATTCACTCTAGAATTGTCAGAAATGATATTTTATTAAGAAAATTTATCCTTGAGTTCTCTATGAGTGGTATTTTTCTTTTGAGCAATAGAGATTTTGCATCCCTTTTGCATGCATTTTCGTGCTTTAGTAGATTGCGGACTCTACGTCTTGATCTGCTCCAATGATTCCAAGATTCCACACATTCATCTTTTAAATATTTAGGACTCTACGTCCCAATCCTTTTATTATAGACCTAAGGCTCCACGTCTTTATCTTTCATGAATTTAGGACTCGTCTCCCTAATCCTTGTATTATAGATTCAAGACTTCATGTTTTTATATTTCATAGATTTAAGACTCCGTGCCCTAATTTCCATGGCTTGCCATCTACTTTTCTTTGAAACTCTGCACTTCACCTTAAGGTATTGATTGTGAGCTCATACCCATTTTATGGTTCATTGGTAAGGTCTTGTTCCAAAACCAAGAATTGTGCATGACTTCCGTAATCATTTTGGTTTTGAAGAAATGACTGACTTCCACAGTCATTTCTAATTTGAACATCCTTGTTTGAAAATAACTATGTCCACTACCACATCCTTCTGAGTACAAAATTGAGCATATATAATCATACAAATCATGTATCATGACTTCCACAATCATTTATAATTTGAGCATCCATGTTTGCAAATAACCAAATCCCCTGTCACATCTTGCTCAGTACAAGATTAAACATATATAATCATACAAATCATGTACCATCCATAAATTATAATAACCATATGTTCCACATAACCATGGTCATCCATGGATCTCTGTGTGTCAATCATGGATCACCATCCATGTCATACACCTATGTCCAAACTAGGATACCAAAAGAGAAAACATCGATAACATGTACTTAACCAAAATGAGTCTTGATCATAAGCATGTAGCAATCATGTGACCCAAACCAGGTCTATAACACACAAGCATATACATCAATCTAACATGCATAATCTTTATATCATTACATCAAAATCATCTTCTCTAAGTGTCATGAAAGCTATCTCGCCAAGAAGGGACACTACATACCCCCTTCTTGGGCTAAACTTGGTCTGAAGTTTTTCCTACAATCATAAGATACTTCTTTTTTTTCTCCTATCAATAAGGATTTAACCTTATATATATTGATTTGATTTCTATTTTTCATGCCAATCCATAGTTTAATGTTTGATCAATTGGAAGCAACTACATGAAAACCAAAACATGCCATCTTAATCAATTAGAAAATATATCCATGCCATATTAGGCATGTTTTGATATAAAATGCCAAAGATTTCCTTATCAAAACCAAACATACAATTTATAGTACCATATCAAAATATTATTTTATGTAATTGATAGGACATCTACTTAAGTTATCTATAATAATTTGATATCTAAATGTTTTTATTGCTTATAGTCTGTGTGAATCCTATGTGTTTCATCTTCTTGGTTCTATAGTATGTTGAGCTTGCCAAGCTATAAATAGCTCATACATTGGTTGTATAAACAACAATGATGGTCCATCCCATCTCACAGTCAAATTTGCATGCAAGAAGCATAAAATAATCCAAATACAATTGTCAGTGAAGCTCTACAAAAAAACATGATGTCATATATAAAAGTCACTCTTACATCCCACTTGATTGATGTCTTCTCAATCCAAGTTTCGCCTTTTCATTCCATAAGACATCTTTGCAATCAAAATCTTTAGATCTACCTATAGATTTTATTAAATGTTTACTCTTTTGGAAAAATCAGAATTTGAGGTTCAAGACAACGTTTTTCATTTTTCAAACTAACAAGCTAAGGTTCCATACAGTCCTCATTGACCCACTTATGTATTATAGACCATTCCTTTAGTTCCCATAATCTTAATTATTATTCATTTATCTTACTTGCATCAATTATGAATGACTATGTTAGAAGATCTTCATTCAAATTAATGATATCTTTTTGAAAACGGCTTGTAATCAAGAACAACTCTCATAATTATGCAAATACGGTATCTATATTATTGAATCTACCTCGATAATTGTAAGTGAATTTGTTTTCCAACTATAAAATTGCTCATGATTTCTATTCAGTAATTAATCAATTCATTTGGTTTCAGGTCTTATTTCGTACTATCAATACATACGCAAAAAAAGCCATGAAAACCATATCACATACTTGAGATGCTAGACATGACTTTCTATTTTTAGAAAGTCACTCCAGAATTGTCAGAAATGATATTTTATTGAAGAAATTCATCCCTAAGCTTCCCATGAATGGTATTTTTCTTTCGGAGAATAGAGATTCTGCATCCCTATTGCATGCATCTTCATGCCTTAGTAGATTGAAGACTCCACGCCTGATCTACTCTAAGGATTCCAAGATTCCACACATTTAATATTTTAAATATTTAGGATTTCGCATCCCAATCATTTTATTATATATCCAAGACTCCACGAGATGCTAGATGGTCAAGTATGACTGCTTCCCACCTTGGCAAGGTTAGCTTTGTGATACTTAGAGAAGGTGATTTTGATATAATGATACTAAGAAGCCTCAATCTTTTGATGTTGTATAGTGTCTTCTCTTTCTCCCTAGTCTTGCTTTTATAACTTTACATTGAACTAAATCCTTAACCCTAATCTCCAAAGCCATTCATAGTGGAGATGAGATCTCACCTCACTTGAGATCAAGGATTGAGATTAAAACATAATCACTAAAGTCTTAACTTAAACTAAGTTTCAATAACAACTTGCTCACATTGAAGCAAGTGTTTTGAGGTGATCTTGAGCAATTTCTGCATACCTAAACACTTAGGCCTATGCAGAAATACTTGTCGAAGCTATAAGCATCAACACTTTCTAATGGATAAACTCAAGAAGCAAGTTGAAGAGATCATGAAGAATAAACTTGACTCTTCTCAAACCACAGAAACTACCGGCCATAAAAGGCATGGTATAAGAGTACACACTTAATAGTCATGCCAAAGCCATCAACTCAACTACTTGGAGCCTCTAATCGCAGAATACATAACAAACATTGACCGCCAACACAATGCAAATGGAGAGTCTTGCTTCAAACGATGTCTCAGATGTTGTGCCCTTCTTTCTTGCAAAGTGACAGACAACTTTGGACCAACTGACTCCAAACTAGAAAACATCCACATCTTTTATGGAGTCATCAGTCCTAACAACAATGATAGAAGTCATTGGTGTTGACAATAGTCAGGATCAGTATGTATATCTCGTGTTCTAAAAGAAACGCATCGCGGTTATTTTAAAGAATGTATCATAGTTATTCCAACTGTTAGCAGCTTGCTAATATCACCAGCAAGCTATCTATTTCCAAGTTAATAGAAATCCTCATTTCTATCATATTCAGTATATACTTGGATCAAATTATCGACAAAAGTTTGTCAGTCTTCTCGATGGTAAGTAAATTCGGGAGTTCTCATATAACCCCTATTAGAGCTCCATGGAAATTCTCACACTGAATGATCACCTTAAAGACTAAAACCCAATGGCAAATTGATGATTTATATACAAGTAAAATCATAAATCTCATACAACGCCCTTCAAATTTTGACATATGTAGGCATTTGACGCTTGTGGGCTCTCCTAAATGGTTTGGAGATGTTAAATGACCATTGATATGTGATCATGGCTAGGAAAATTTGTTCTTTGATGAAACTTATTGGAATTATAACACCATTTTTAATGTAGCCCTTTGGATGTTATTGTCAATGTTTTAAACCTTGGACTCAGTCATGGTTTTGCTTAGACTTAAACTCGGTTTGAAAGTAGATTAGCTTGCATTTTACACCTCAGTTTACTAAAAACTATATAAAATATTAAAATTAATGAAGAAAAACATTTTAAAGATTCCAAACCATTAAGGACAAAATATGCAAATTTTGCAATACATATCTGGTACAAAACACATAATCAAGGCTCTAAATAGCCTGTAAAGTTCACAGAACACCTGTAAAGTCCACGGAACACACTACAAGCTACTACATGTCCCTGATCAGCATTATCAATTATCAAACCCATAACCACTATTGGAAATGGGATCCTCCATGTGACGCAATACAAACGAACAATGCAAATTTTGTCCATGTATATATCATGTAAGGGTGAATATATCATAATGGCACCCAGCATAATACATATCTGAAACAAATTACATAATCAAGGCTCTGAATAGCCTTTAAAATCCACAAAACACGTTACAAGCTACTGACGTAATACATATCCCTGATCAGCATGATCAATTATCGACCCCATAACTATTATTGGAAATGGGATCCTCCTCTTGCACTAGTTCTTGCCATGCTTGGTGCTACTCATACTGCTATTGGAAATGGGATCCTCCTCTTGCACTAGTTCTTGCCATGCGTGGTGCTACTCATGCTAGTGGATTCAATTCCAAACGAAACCACTTCAAGTCGTCAATATCAGGATCAAACCCTATTAGGTGTGCCTCCTCTACGCATTCTAAGGTTGGATAAATATCACCCATTACAAGGGGATTTTATCATATATTCCGTTGAATAACTGTAGTGATTTTCACATTCTGGAACACCTAATTTTGAGGAGCTGGAACTTCTATTTTTGGCATGCATATTTTTTGCAGGACTATTTCTCAAGTAGCATGTAACAAAGGAGTGGGATGACATATAGTGTCTTTGAAGGTTTGGTGGGCTTGCTTTCAGTTTGATGCAATATAGTTTCCTAGAATTCGTAAAACAGAGCACATAGGCATTTTGGCTTGACTGTTAACATTCATTTTTTATTTATTTATTTTGAACCTTAAGCAAACAAATACCTTTTTTCATTTTATGATTCATTTCATTTCGTTGATGGTCATTCAATGGTTGCTGTTTGGTGATGAGTACGCTCCATAGCCGGCTCATAGAACATGTGAACTTTTCATACCCATTTCATTTCATTTTATGTTATATGTTATGTTGTTAATGGTTATTCAATGGCTGCTTTTTGGTGATGGGTCACTCCATACCTGGCTCATAAAACATGTTAACCTTGCTTTCATACCCATTCAAGGACTGGTGGCCTTTTCCTAGTTCAAGTTGATTTAATTCAACAACGACAAAGAGTAATATCCATACTCCAAATATGCTTATAGCAAATACTCTGTAAAATATGCTAAAAGGAATAATAAATAGTACGCTGGATAAAGATAACAGGAAAATGTGTGCCTTGCTTGTGATATCAAGCCCTTTCGTCAGTCCAACTCCGCCATCTCATCTTTAGAGTGGCAAGCCTCCAGTTTATAAAACTAAACACATTTGATGCAAATAACGTCATGTTTTATTCCCTGCAGTTATAACAAATGCCATAAATGTAGTTGACCATATCATTCAACTGCTGCTTTACTAGAGTTTCTCAGTTGCAATAGTAGAAGCCAATAAACATTGAACTGTTTACTGAATTTGAATTACAACATTGTCGATTTGTAAATTCTTTTAAGATATAACAAATAAATACACTATAGAAGGGGAAAACAAAATTGCTAAAAAGAATACTGAGTAGAATATACATAAACATGAACACAACAGTCATCAAACGACATGAATCATTTGCCCCTTACCAAAATCAAATTACAGTAGGACTTGTTTGTTACAAGGACACTTATACGGACTCCTTCCCGACTGGTCCTGCCGTTATTCTAAGCCTTTCCTCAGCATTTTGGTTAGTCGTTTTCTGCTTCTCTTCTAATAAAAGTGAATGTAAATCACTGCCGTTAGCCAGACTGTTAAATTCAACTGATTTGGATGGCAAGGAAGGGTAACGCCTCTGGCATAATGTCATAAGCCGTTTTATTGATTGCAAATATTTTCTAGTAGTTTCATCATTCATAACATGAGCCACACTATTTGTATAGATCTTTTCTCGAGCCGAACGTTCGTGAATACCAACCATAGTAACACCAATAGGCCAAGGTGCATTCCCAATGGCCATCTTGATATATTGGTCCATTGCAGCCAAATAATCCCTCTTCATGCAGCATTCAACAACCACCAACAAACCCTGGCGAATGTCATCAGGTAGGGACTGCGTGAAAAGAGAAATTATAATTCAAATTAGGATACTTATCAGAATCATTAGAACAAGACAACCAAAATTTAATTTATTGATTCATGTGCAAAATGGAAATAATTGCAATTTTTCTTTAATTCAATAGCCAATGGAGCTTAAGTACAGCTTAATGAACTCGAGCACCTTTTGACGGAAGATATAACCAATATGGGACTATTTTTCACTGTCCTCAATTAGGTCAAATGTAATTTGAATTGGAATTTTGCAAGGGACTGTATTTAGACCGTCTCTGGGACTGTTGAAATTTTTGGACCTTTAGGGTGATTTACTGACTGTAAGATGATATCTTTGGGATTGATATTCTGTTATGGCTTTACGGAAGGGGGGATACCAATGAGATTTGTCTGTTTCCTGAATTTGGAGGTCATGATGAATAATTTTTTTACATGCTACTCAGAGAAAGAGGAAAGTAATGGGGGTGCCCCAGCTCCGCCCTTATGGAGTGGTGTGGCAACTTCACGGGGCGTGGGATGAATTTGTGGCATGTAAAACGCTTGGACCTCGCCCTCGGATCAAGACCTACTTCAAGCAAATTCTTGGAGTGTAATTTTTCTTTTAGCAAGAATGTATCTGGTTGCATTACTCAGGAAGTTGCCACACTAGCCTTTGAAACTAAATTAAAATTTTAGGAGTTAAATTGAAGAGAAAAGAAACATCAACGGGAATATCGATTAAAGTAAAGAAAAAGAGAGCAGGTGCATACCCTTTTCCTGCAAAACTTGAATAGAGGTTTGAGATAGCGAGCACACTGCTGAAAAGTTGCAACCATGGATTTCCCCTTTCCAGTCCTCTTCTCGGCCTCCGACCTGTCCTCCAACTCCTGCTCCCATTCCCTCAAAAGCCTCTTGAAGAACACCAAGATCTTGTCCTCGTCACAAAGCTCATCAAAATCACTCTTCAATCGCTTCAAATCCTTATCAATGTCAATTCTGGAAGAAAAACCCCCTTCACCACCGTGATCGTCGGAACCACCCCCGCCGACACCTTCTCCCCCGTCGTCGATGATCCCCTCGTTATCCTCCTTCTTCTTCTTCCGATCAAGATTGAGAATTCCCGTCTTCTGACGCTTCTTCAGCTCCGCCAAGTCCCGCAGGAAATCGTTTCGCTGTCCTTCGGTCATATCGCTGTCGAGCTCCATAATTCCGGCATTTAAAAGAGATTTCAACCTGTCAAGCCTAGCGTCGTCGTCTTCACCGAATAGGGTTATGGGCTGCTTTATAAACCGGAGACGTCGGATCACTTCCGCCTTCGGGAGAACCAACTCGTCTATTTTATGTTCTTCGCCCATTCCTTCCTTCGACTTGGATTTGACGGAGTTCTTGTTTAGGGCTGATAACGGGATTTCGGATTCAGGGAGAGATGGGCCAGATTCGGGATTTTTCTGGTCTTTCTTTTGCTGGAGCTCCTTTTGCTCTTCCGCGCGGATTCTGTCAAGCTCTCTCTGCTCGATTTCCGAGCGCTTCACGAACTTTCGCCCCCCGAAATCGGAATCCACTCTCTGCCGCTTTCGTTCCAGTTCTTTCTTTAGGAAATCCATTGTCAAATAGTCAGAAGATTTAACCTTATGCCTGTGATCTGTGATAATGGACCAGGAGGGTTTCTGAATTTCTCTCCGCTCCCAATTTGCGTTCCTGCTGGTTTGGAATCCGATGCTAAAATTAAAGTCCCGTAATCAGAAAAAATAGACAATAACAATGTCACAACCCCTGGGTTAACCCATATCTTTGTGTTGGAATTTATTAATACTTGTGGTGCTCAAAACATCGTTACACAGAAACACCGACGCATACACATAATATTGTTTGAGAAATTGTGGTGTCTATCACTCAGTTGTCAAACCAGCACGGAGTATAATCCATTCAGTTGTGAAATCATCAAATCAGCGGTGAAGATAATCATCTGGCTACGCAGGATGTCTTCGATAAGAAGAGACTTTTACTCCTGCCAGGTCTACTATGCAGAAACAATTTAAAAGCATATTCTAAATTGTAGTATCATAGTTTAATGAAGTTATTTGTTATTTTATTTTTGGTTAATTTTTTTTGTGAATATTAATAGTAATATTGTAATTTTATATTTTATTATTTTAATTGTAAATTTGAATAGGTAAATAGATTCAATGTTAGTAATATTTTTGAGAAATTTAATAATTTAAAATTATATTAATTTTTTAAACTAAATTTTAAATAAAATTAACTAGAAAATATATTTAAGCAAAATACAAAAAAATCACCTTATTAAACTATGCTAATTGTTACTGTTTGCAAATTACCGCTTACGATTCTACTTTACATAAGAGAGTGTTACAGAGAACCAAATTATGTCATTTTTTCACTTTGTGATGGCATATCTTAGTAACATGTTGATGTTCAAGCAACTTCTCAAGGAGATCAATTGCTTCATTAATGATAGTCTTCGTTCCAAGAGTGTTGTACTAAAAAAATTATACTCTCACTTTACTAGCCTGGTTGAGCAATGGGGGGCCTACATGGGCCCATTGGTACACTCATTGATGGATTGCTACCACATGCAAGCTCAAACATTGCATCTTATTCTATGATATAAATATGCTCTACCTTAGATCACCAATAAGATTTCTCATGATGGATTTTTGTCTTAACATCATGTGTAAGATATTCTCATGATTCAAATTGAAGAGTGACTACAAGAAATGTTTGAAATCATGTTGCCAGTCTCGAGGCATGTGAAAGTACTTTTGGAACAACAAGCTCAATGATTTAAGAACCCTTGAGATGACAAAAGTACAAGACTAATAATATCAACCAAGTGTATTACTTGCTTCAAAGTGCTAATTTATTGTTTCAAGACCAATCACTAGTGATAAATTGGTTGAAGAATGTCTTCCAAAAGAAGTTGAAGATGGAAACATGCATGGTGATGATCAAGGGATATGGGTGACTTAAACGAATGGAAAGACTCCTTGAAGTAGCTATAAGCACAATGTCAACCTTATCCCTTTCAAATTTTGAGGGTCATTTCAGGGGTTTTGGTTATGGGTGGACACATATTTTGGTACTCATGGGAGCTTGGAAGAGAGTTCCTCAACCATAGTAAGTTTAAATATTTGAGGGAATGAAAAGGAGGATAGCCCTTATTCAAAATAAATATTGAATTCTATTCTTGCTACTTTGGTTCAATTTTATTAACTCGGTATTAACCATCATCCCTATCCCTCTTCTAATGTCCTTTTGCTAATTCTTAATTACATCCTTGTTTCAGGGTTTGTTTGCATGGCTTGGAGGGTAAGGTTTAGCATTGAATATGATGCATGGTTGTCAAAGGGCACTAATCCATCTTCATGGGACCTCTCTTCTTACCTCCTACTTTAAAACAATTTAATCCTCATCTTCAGTGGATCAAAGCATTATTGCATTATTACGTTGTGAGATGAGGATGATCAAAGAAAGCAACACAATTGTTATTATTTCCTATTATATGATGCCTTCTTTGGGAAGTTACATAAAAGTATGTGAATGTTCTACTTACCATGGTCAAAAGACATGAAACGTGCATTAATAAAAAATTCTCCAAATTATTATTCTTTAATCATGCATAAGCTAAAACACAAAGGCAAAGATCAGAGCATCAAACATAAACATGAAACCATAAAAGCATTCAACACAAAGGACATAGATATTTCTGGTGGAAAACCCTCTCCAGGGAAAAAAACCACCTGTTGTTGTTGCACTGCTCAAATATTCATTATGCTAAGCAAATTCTTTACATAGAGTTACAGCTGGCTACTATCAAATGGAGATATCTTTCTCATGTGGATCTACAAACTACCATCCGTTGGAAGCCACCATGACCAACGATCCTCGCTCGGTTACTCTTGAACTATCAAACGACTCTACAGGCTCCTATCTACTGGAATCCACCACAATCAATGAGCCTCGCCCAGTTTTTTTTCTGAACTATCCAACTACCATTGGATTGAGAAAATTGCTTACTTATATTGAATTCACCAGAGTCCTCCAACTCCACTCCTCTATGTGGTTCTCATTTCATACATTTTCATATTGGAACCGAGAACTGCTCAACATGAACACCACAACAACATATCTTCAAAGCACACAATCAAAACCCAAAACTACATCACAATCTCACCACACACTGCATAAAATAATTTGATCAATACATCAGCTAAAACCCTCTTTGAAACAAATAAAATTTCTCACAACTGAATGTTGTACTCAAACAATAAGTTGGAGAAAACAATCTCCAAATACACCTGCAATCACAAAACAAAAACACATTCTACTAATCCACACTTCATTTTCTCACTCACTGCACAAAATGTTGGTTGGAACACACTTCTGCTATTTATTTCTACAGCTGCAAACTGCTTTAGAAAATCTGCAACACAACCCTCACACAACTTGCACACTCTTCTCCACTCTCTCACTCACTCAACACATCAAAAGAACCAACCATACTATCATTGAGCTTCCTCCAATATATAGATGAACTAAGGTGCTCAACTCAATAATTACCAAGAACTACTGAGCTCCACAAACTTTATTCATACGCTTGATTTGATCTAGATTCTCTCATTGACTTGATTAAGCCACTAACTCCACTTCACGAATGATATTATCAATGTTAATCACATTGTAGAAGATCACTAACCTTTTTCTGACCTTTACACGATGAGTCCCAAAAAAAAAAGCCGGAAAAACAAATAAACACCCTATGTGCGCAAGGAATGCAGAGAAAAACACGCTTTAGGCCACATTGCTAGGCACAACACTAGTTGAGCTCGACTGGACGCATGCATAGGCTTGTTTCCCAGTGAATGGATCCTCTCATTTGCATGCATATGAGTCCCTTATAAGTAATAGTTTCAATAATCATTTGGATATAGTGTGTAGTTTCTTTGATAATCACACCCCTCACCTAAAATTATTCCCTTTGTATTTGGAACAAGGATGATGGTCTAACATTGGGGTGGGTCTACCTTCCACGTGTTTTCATGTTTGGATGATGGTCTATATCCATAGATTTGTTCATAATTGTGTCCATTGGAACTTCCTTCCATTATAAGTGCAATGTGTTGAGGCATGGTGAGATTGAGCAGTAGTGACCTAATATGCAAATTGACTCCTTTATGCACTAACTACATAGTTATAGTCATGTATGTGCCATTTTTGTCTTTAAATGATTATCGGATCCCTAACTTGAGGCATATTTCATGGGCCCTGCTTATATGGGTGGTGTTCTACCTCTAAAGCCTATAATTTCTCTAGTTGCTTAGATGTTAGACATAAGGTGGAGTGGCACAAACTCATGCTAATCTTATTAAATGTGGGTTGGTTGATAAAAATTCCCCCTTAATTCATTGAACCATTACGCAATCTCCCTGGTCTCAATGGAACCATTAGTGCTTACTAAAAAAAATCGCATGACGTTGGGTGTGGGGAACCATCATTAATATGATGTATATAAGTGCCATAATGAATGTGTTGGAGTGATATCTCGGAGCTCATGTACAATTCCTATGTTGTGCAATGCCTCATGTGACTCATTTTAATTGATATTTAGCTCTCATTATTATACTCTCGCTTGATCTAGATTGGTTGAACATAATGGACGATATTCCATCACAAGGTTTTATGATCATATTATTTCTAGGATTGATGATCATGTTCATGTGTAGCTCTTTTGATGGCCTTCAATTTGAGGATTATGTTCTCTCTTCCACAATATCAATTTGCTCTAATCAAATTAGGTGTATGATGTGTGGGGGACTAACTTGGGGTGAAAGTCTTAATGCCATATTTTTTTAGAATTCCCATAAAGATTTGTTTTCATATAAGCAAGGTCATCTTCCACTACATTCCTTGGTCATGATGTTCGATGACTTAATGGTCAGTTTCATATAGGGGATGGACTAATCTCCAACGCACCTTCAAAAGTGTTATTCGTAATATTGAATTATCTTTTTTATTTTTCTCAATCGAGAGATGAGAATTCCCTTCAAGGATTATAGATTTGACACCCACACCAAGTGTTGTTTTTAACCCCATGTGTCAAGCTAGTATCTTAGCCTCATTATCAGTGGAAATGTTGATATTTTTTGCATAATGTATCATTCAATAATATATCACATTTTAGGTTTTTCCTATCCTTGCACAACCTAGGTTCCCTTTTGAGGTGTGATCAAAGTTCAATGGTCCAAAGGTTCCTATAGGATTCTCAAGAAAACTTCTTATTCAACTTGAGTGGGCCTAATGGTTAAGAATGTGTGCTTCTCCATAAGAGGTCATAGGTTCAGTCCAAAGGAGGGTAGACTATGTATACCTCCATAAACTTTAGTTGTCAAATCGTAGCACGGAGGTAGGTCCCTTGTCCCACAGGCAAAGGGCTCTCATACACCAATTTTGTGTTTGGCTTGGACAGGACCTTAAAACTAGATTACTATTATTATTATTACTACTTTGCCCAAAATTTAAGAAATGGACTTGATATTTACCCCCTAGAAAGCTAGACTTGATTTATCATCTTACTTCCCTTGTAGACCTTTTGGTTTCTAGTTCTTAGATAAAAATGGTTTGGTTTTCTTTTGGATGTAGGTGAGTAGGCTTACCTTACCTAGTAATATCATCTTGCTCCCTTCCAACTAGTTTGACCAAGTCACAAACTCCAAAAGAAGGGCCCACAATCTCTTGTTCAACAGTTTGATAAAATTTCCTTGTGGCCATAGATAAATGAATTTTGGAATTCCTAGTGGAAAAAGGGGTTTCCATTCTTATGCCTTTTAAAACCCACTCCCATAAAAGTCGCATGACAAAATTCCAAACAAAAAAATGATTGATATTATCTAAATCATTGGAACACATGGGGCATCGTGATGGGCCTATGTTGTCCCACATGAAATTATACTTTCACACTATTTTCTAAAGAAATAAGGAGGTTTTCATCAAATAGTCCAAGTTTCAAACCGTAGTCCAAATATAAACTAGAGTTGGACCAAATGAAGCTTTTCTACCATGTATGAATATGTTTGAAAGATAGTGAAATGTTAGGGTCTTTCTTTCCCCAACAAAGTTTCTTATTACTAGACCTATAAGGCGTTTGTTGTTTTTGTAGCTCTTGGCAAAGTTAGACTTCCTTAAGCCCAATTTTCCATGATTTTAGATACTTCCATTTGTGTAAAATTTTGCATTCAATAGGTGGTTTATGTTGGTTGCATTATTGCAAGAATTGAGGAAGCTTATTTCTATGTGATTTCTTGATCATGTATTTTAATTCCCTTAGGAGTCAATGCAATTCTTCAATGGGGTAGTGGGTTCCATGAATCAATGAAATGGAAAGTTGTCCTTCCATCTTGTGTCTCCTAAGAACTATATCAAATGATGAGCTCAAGTCCCTTTTCGATAGTTTTCCACATGTGGAATCCATTTAGAAAGTGATGGATTTTGGGAAGATCATACCTAATTATATAGAGTCTTGTATTACTTTTTCTATGCATGGGCCCATGTTGAGTTCTTGTCATTATACCATTGCCACAATAGTTTGTTGTTTAGACATGGTTTGAACGTTTTCTAGTTCTTTGCACCTAGAGACCTTCATTGTTGTTAAGTTGCAAGTATTTTTCCAAGCTACTAATGAAGATTTAGATTTATGTGCGAGGTCCCCCTATCGAAATTTTTTATGTAGTGATTCCATTTTCTTTATTACATTTGGAAGGGAAAATAAGATGGAAAAGAGATGAATAACTTGATAAGGATTATCCTACCATCAAGGGAAATAATCTTAAAGGTCCAAGTCTAGAATTTGCAATGGAATTTCACCAATGGTTGACCCCATTGACATCCCCAACATTATTCAATACTAGGGAGATGTTAATATATTCTCTAGGGAGTGATGTGGCAAATGTAAACTACAAATCATTACTTATATGAGTTTGGATTGCCAAGGGTTTGCCGAAGAAGAGACATTTTTTTTTCCCTCACACCATGAATCCCATGAGAACAACTTTAGACACTCTCAAAAGCATTAGGCTTATTTTATTGTTGCTTTCCCTAGGAATGTCAAAACGACAAAAAATTGTAGTGGGAAATAACCTCCACATTTCTAGCAATTTCAAAGCCAATAATTTGTGATTCACATTTGTGAGAGTTAATAAATTTTCATAGGCCTTCAACAATAACTAGAAATAGGCATGGTGAACAATGAATAGCAAAAGTTAACTAGGCTACTAAATTCATTTTTTGTAATAATTCTAATAACTCATAGAGCAACAAAACCAAATGTTGGGGTAATACATTATGTCAAGTATGAGAAATGAAGCACTTAATGAAAGAGGTATAAGGTTATATCTCGCCTAAAAATGATTGAATTTTATTCCCATTCTACATATATAGTGATTTAAAGGTCTCAATTTAATTTAAAGGAAAACAACAACAATAATAACTTTTGGAACATTTTTTGCATTTTCATGGCCATGCCTCATCCACTAGCGAGAGGAACCAAGAAAAATATATTTGTTATATCTTACTCTACATTTGGAATGTGTTGACACTGTTGGACCCGCTAACATTCAGAGGATCTCCCCGATATGAAGTCCCAATTAGACCTCACACCGTTTTGTGTAGGAGTCCCATCCGGAATACGGCCCAGTTGTCAAAGCAGTGGGTTTTAATGATGTTCCTTGGCTACAATAACAGATAGAGTGGGGTATTCATGACTTTGGTGAAGTGTGTGACCTTGCAGAAAGTCAAGTGCAATGCATGAAGTTTATAACACACGAGGGGAAAGTGAGTGAGCCGCTTATAAGCATGTAATAGTATGCAACTTGAAAGGAACACACGAGCATAAAGACATCACAAGCTAATCTGTGAAATATTTCACAAGTTAATAGTGATGGAATTATACAACAACATGCATTCAACAAGATTCATACTAACGCAAACAAAATATTTCATAATCATAAGCATAAGTGAAATAACATACATTGCAAATACAACAAGAATGGTCCTACTATATTCACAACATATGCATGAAAACATGTTGGCTCTAAGCTTTTATTAAAGTGAAATTTCCAATCATACATATACCATTGACAAACCATTATCCCTAATAGTGGAACATGAAGTCTACACCTGCTTCTCCAAAGAAAGATACTCCGTTTATGCTACTGAGAAGCCAAGGCTCTCACAAAATCCCAAGCTCTTGATTCTAAGCCTAAGCCTAGCCAAAAGATTGGCTCCCCCAAAATCTCTTTACATGAGTTATGAGGATATATGTATAACAAAAGGGGCGACTCTTCACCTCCTCTTGTGACTCTTAGACTTCCCTCATGACTCTTCAACTTCTTTACAAATGGCTCTTCAACTTCATTACATCATGACTCTTCACATTCCATAATTGACACTTGGAATTTCACTTACAAATTATTTACAAAAGAATATTAAAATATACTCATACACATATAGGACAAAATTGGGTAGAGCCAACTAGACAACCTAATAAGACAAAACAGATTAAGCTTGAGTTTGGGGAAACTCTAGCTTAGCAACTTCCACTTTTTGTTTCTCGGTCACGTAACGGTGCTAAGCTTTGTACTCCGCAATGAGTCCCTCAGACTGTGCGATGGTGTCAGGCTGGAAGCAGACTCTAGCCTCCATGGAATTCAGGTATACAAACTTGGAATCGATATGTATTTCCGTCTTAAGTAGGATCAACATTGTGTTGATTTGGACATGGCCACCAATGTACTCCTGCATCTTTTTCCTGTTCACTTCAATATCTTCCTTGGTGGAGATATGTCTGCACTACTCCAAGTAATCTTCTATCTCCTTCCTGACCTGATTCCTGCATTTAGCCTTAGTGAGTGAGCCAATTGATGGGATCTTGTGTGATTTCACCAAGAAATCCACGTCGTTATACAATCATGCATATGAGGCCTGAATGTTAGCAATGAACAAGGCGAGTTGTTTGTTATTCTGGATGAGCATATAAACCTTTTCTTTCTCCAACTCCGCCTCTTGCCTTGTTTTCTTTCCCAATTCTAGTGGTGCCCCTTTGTATCGCACTGACCATTCATGCACAACTGCAATGGCTGCTTGTACAACCTTGAGAGTTTTAACATGGTATTTACACTTCTACTGCAAGCCATGCAGGTGGACAACTACCTTATGCACGGTAACAAGCTCCTCATAAATATTTTGCATGGTCTCTCTCAGTGTCAATACTTCGCATAGTATCGTCGCCTTCAGTTCTTCTAGATAGACCTATGCAGGGGTTGTTTTCTGAGCTTCTACTCGGAGTTGTTCAACCTCTTTCCTAACAATCATCAAGTTCTTTGCCAATTGTTTGTTCTCAGACATCAAATACTCAATGTTAGACTTTGTTGCATCTGTGAAGGCCAAGTTGGCTGCAGCAATGGAATTGGGATTTCTTCTAGTGTCCGCCACAATAACCCTTTCTCTAATAAAAGAAAAATATGTGAGGTCATCTGGAAAATGTTTCTTCCATGATTGTACAATATTTTTCTAAATCTCGTCATAAGTTAGATTGTACGTTTCCATAACCGGACCTTCATCAAGAGGAACAATTTCCTCTTCCTCGCTAGGAGCTTACTTTGTTGGAGGAGGGGAAGTCTAAATGGTGACCTACTTTTTGTTTTGCATCAGGTCGACATCTTGTTTCTGCAGCTCTGACTCCACCTCCATGTCTTTAATCACAATTAAATCCTCAATCTCTTGAGCAAGCTCCCTGTCCTGCAACTATTCACTCTCCTCTCCTAGTAGGTGGTTCCGCTCTTGCTCCTCAGCTTGTTTCCATATGGATTCTTCTTCTTCTACTCTTCGCCTTTCTTCTTCTTCCTGCGTCTGATTTTATTCCCCCAATACACTCTACTCTTATTCTTCCCTCCACTTATGCTTTGCTTCCTACATCCTTTGTTTCCTCCTTGACTCTGTTGTTAAGGCCACTCTCAGAATGATTGGATATGCCTTCATCTTGCAGCTTCACTCTCCCCCTAGGCTACCTGCAACCTTCCTCTTACATTTTTCGCACATTGGGTTACGCTCTTCCTCTGGTACTGCTTCTGGAGTGCCCTCTTTCTACGGATTCACCTGTGAAGTTCCTGCAAAACTGACTGGATCGCAGGACTTGGAGGAATTATACAATTCTTCCATAGTTCCTCCTCCAGCCACTAGAATGTCTCGCTTAGCCACTAGAAATGAATCGTCGCACAATGGTCTCTACAAACATGGATCATACAGACTGGAGTCCAAAGTATTGAATGCAAATTTTTTTATCTCCTTTCCTTCGGTGTCTACGACTTTCAGGTTCTTGATCTCGTACAATCCAATTTTCATAGGAAGAGTTCGCCAAGGTGATTTCTTCTTCCTGTGCAAAGTTGCTGACAACCCTATGGAGAGATGATATGCAACTTCTTGCATGATAACTTATCAGTGGCATACCTCATTAAAAGATGTGGTGACTTCTATCTACTGAACACTCCGAGAAAATTCCCATCTAGTGAGGCAAACCAATCTGCTATCTCTGACACTACTTCCATTACCCCACGTGACATGCAAGGTGGCTCTTCCTAAAAAATCAACTTGTATAATGGAATGAGGAAGTGGTCAGTTAGATTTTCCATTACTCCTCTGTGGCTGCACTCTAAAATAAGTCCACAGTAGATGTGCATGGCAGGGTCTCGTGGTGTCCAAGTCCAATTCATGACAAGGAATGAATTGTGAGCATAGATTGCATCTAGTAGATAGGCAGACATGTATAATCTAGTTTGCCTTCCCTTGGGAGGATTTAGGGTGTTGGATACATGGATACTTAGCTGTTGAGCTAGCAAGTCTGACCAGTTAAATGGTTTCCCTTCGTTCACAACCTGGTTCAGTAAGAATTCCCACCCTTTGGGGAAGGCCTCAGTGCTTTGTTGTCCATAAATTCTGCAACATATAATAATAAAGAGTTGATAGGCCCTCCCGAGAGATTTTGTCTTGTAGGTGTTGGTGGGTGTCTAATGGAACTTTGATGGCTCTTTCACCCATCTTTTAACAATTTCCTTTGTGCTCAAGTAGCTGGTGGTAGCATAAAAGTAAGAATCCATGAACGATTTTGGCTCTGGCAAGTGATACATGATATGGTAATCTGCTTCCAGAAAAGAAGCAAGCCTTTGTCTGCTAGCATTGTTCAGAGTCATAGTCTTGATATCTATATGAAAAAATTTCCATCTTACAATGCCTACACATGGGAAAGATGGATATTTTCATGCAACCTTATGTAGTCCCAACCGTTGAACATTCATATATACATGTTGGTCTTCCAAATTTTCTTTGAAGCTTCTTGTTGAGAATGCTTCATTCACTTTTTTCCATGTGATATTTGATTCCTTTTCTATGAACAACTACATACATGAATACACTAGTTAGTTTACTAGTGTACTCTCAACTACCTCCCTAGTACTACTCTTTGTGGTATCCTTTGAAGCAGCTCTCTTTGGTGCCATGATATTGATGACTGATGAAGAGAAGTTCTCAACAATTATTACGCCTGCAAGAGGAAAAGGCACTCATGGAAAAGATAAATTAGCTTCAACAAATCAACTTACAAAGAAAGGTCACAGTAGAAACCAATGAACTGAAGGGGAAATTGTGCAATTATTGAGGTCAAGGGAGAGGGAGTGGCTGCAGGAACTACCCATTGCACAATCTCAGCAGCCAGTGATGCAGCATGAGTGTTAGATGGAATTTGCATCTACGGATAAACACATTTTCCCTAGGTGGGTGACTACACCTAGAACAACAGAAACAAAGAAGTTTAACCTTTTCCTAGAGTAGATAGATGAGAGGAAGGAACTTACTTGTAGTCTTTCGCTTCCTTAATCCCCTTTGAATCGCTCTCGTCACTCCCACTTGAACTAAAACCGCTCAATTGGTACCTGAATCAAGAGAAACAGAAACAACAGACGATCAAAGCATACATGATCTATCTATTATAATTCAATGGAATCGAAGACATTGAAACACATAATCATCATAGATATGAACAATAATATGAGAAAAGGAATAAGATCTTTATTAATGTAGAAGGAAGAGTATCACCCAATACAGTTCGATCCTGTGCCACTCCTCCAGCTTCAATCCAACCCTTGCCACATCAAAAGCACACCAATCTAGCAGCATAACATTGCTTGACATGAACTCAATTCTCAAACCAACAGAATTTCCTTACAAACTTCAAATTCTAGCCCCTTGATCACTATGATGAGTGCTCAATTTATAGGAAATGGAGGTGGTTTTGTCATAAATGAGGGTATTGAATGGCTTTCCAATCTTGGAGTTAGTTTCCATGGAGCAAGGGATGAGAGGATAGGAGGTTAATGGATCCTTAGCCTATCCAATTTTGAGCTCATAGGAGGGGATAAGAGATGGGAACCTTCTAGAGTCATCTAGAATGAAGGAATATTCCCAGAACCCTATGCAAATTTCACTCAATCTCGCCTAGCACAGGCTAAAGAGGGCCTAAGTGCACTGTAGTGCAGGCCACAGTGGGCCTGCCTACTCTGCAACGCACTGTCTCAAGGCTTGGGCTGTGTTGGTATCCCAAGGAGGCTTTTCAGGAGGGCTTCAGGCCATGAAACTTTCATAGAAGGAGGCATTCAATGAGTTGACTTCTCTAGGGCATGTAACAACTGAATTAGGGTTTGATGAGCCCTAAAAGTACTGATATGAATGTTGGGAGTGATGTTCCCAAATAGACCTGTAACAGTTGCCCCCTAAAGCATGAATTCGAAAATGATAATGTCGAGTGATATGCTTTACGATGTGACGGAGAGGAACTGAAGCGGATGGTGACCTGCATTGATTACAATACATAACATCATGATATTTTGAATTTTTCATGAATTGATGAGGGAAGGAATACCCATACTCATCATATAAAATTTTCATTACATGTACATATATCTTCGTCTACGGATATAGACCCATGATGGGATGACCATCAATGTAAAACCATCGTACAGATGATTTAGTACTTTCCTGAAATCGCAGCTCGAATGGATGAAACTAGATCTGGGGTCTTCTATCTCATTTAATCGGTCACTCAAGTACGAGTCTAACCATGTGAATATGTGATCTGAAGTTGAACATGGAAAGACGTCGTCTGATTACTAGCCAATGATGTAAGTCATTAACAGACGTGAGAGAAATCACCGATAATGATAATGATTCTCAAGGTACTGCAATACATTCTGCATGGTGTGAATAGAAGTTTTGATGTTGAACAACATACAAATTCTTTCAGTCGAAGGCCAGTGATGTCAACATGTCGCCGGAAGCAAGAAACTTTCCATTGATGTATGCAAGCCCCAAGGTACTGAAAGGGTGTTTCTAAGTCAACTTCTTGGATAATGTGTTGATGTCGAAAATAAGCGACTCGTCGCAGGAGGGGCTTGATGTATCCCACATCAACGACATGAAATGAGTATAATAATTTTGGAGACGGAATGTGATCTAGGTGGCTCCAGAGACACTCACAAGACAAATAGGGCTAATGGAAGCTCAAAAATCGAAGTAATCAGAATGTTTTCAAACCAGGACTAGAGCGTAGATCTCGTCGTCCTAATCATGGCGGTGTGAACAGTTCATCAAACCGAGTCTTTATGCGAAAGTTAGAAGCAGTCAAAGTTGGGTTGACTTTTGATGACTGGGCAGGTTTAACGAGGACGCAATTTTCACTTTTCCGGCGGAAGGAATCCGGCCAACTCCAGCTAGATTCCAGATGAAATCGTGGCCTCGTTAAAAAGACTCCTACGGCTTAAAAATGGAATTTTTAAAAATGGCACATGGTTTTATATTAACAAAAAATATATAAAAAAAGGGGGTGGGGGCCACAACCGCGCCACCCCCCCCAACCTTCATAACCGCATATATATAAATATGGTGGAGGGGCAGGCTACGACCCTCGGCCCCCTCCCATGGAACCATTCATAACCATCACAACACATTATGGGTGGTGGACCGGCCCTTGGGGAACCGACCCAACCACCCCACTCCTTAAACATATAGTCGTTACATGGAGGAGGGTCGACCTTGGGGCACGGACCCTCCACCTCATCAAACCTCACCACACACCATTAACGCGAAGTGAAACAATGGGAGAAGGTATGGGGGCTGGCCGCCCAAGGTGGGCTCAGCCACCTGAATATTGTTTAAAAAAAAATTGTGTAAAAAAAAGGAGGAGGCAGGGTTTGACCGCCCGACCTCCTCCCTACTAAACCAAATCTTAACCAACTCAGCTAACCACCTTATTGAGAAATCTTCCCGCAACATTTTATTTGAACGCAGTTTGTCAGTGCGCTCAGGGAGGAAGACAATGCACGTAGTTCGAGGCAGAATTTCACAGGAGGGCCGAATTTTCACTTTGTCAAAGTTTGACAAATTTTATATGGTTTCAACACTTCTTGACGCCACGAACGCAATGGCACTGTCCATTTATCCATCAGATTTCTACATTTTTCGGCCATTTTTCAGTATGCAGGTGGAACCATGACTGCTCCAGAAACATGGAGCGGAACCATGATCCTTGAAATTTTCCCCATGAGGTAATTTTTCTCCATGTCGGAATATAGTCAAGTTTACAGTCATTTTTCATGGTTTTCCGCAGGGATCGCAATGGCGAGGTCAGATTCGCCTTTGGAGTTGTAGATTTCCATTCCACCTATGGTGCAGAATCTTTGAGGAATCTAAGGGGAATCTAAAAGATTCCTTGAGCCCCCGATTCTCAATTTCTCAGAATTCAAAAATTGGATAGTCGATTTTGCACTATTGGACGTCACAAATCTTATGGTGCGTTCAGATTTTTCATTTGCCCATTCTACTCTTCAGCCACTTTTCTAAGTGGAATGCAGGTGTCAGCATTCATGTGCGTGCAGCCATGTCCATGCAATTGATGTCGTGAGATTGATGGCACGAACAGCTTCAGAAATTTGACATCTGCTTCTTCAGATGGCCCTTGGTTGTGAGGTATATGCAGTGTGTTCATGTACTTCTTTTGCTATCCATTGTGTTGCACAAATCTTTTGCTATCTTTTGCTATCCATTTTGCTTGATGAGGGATCTTGTTTATTACTTATTTTCATGATTCCTGCTTGATGTGACGCAGAATCTTCCATGTGATTTACTTGTTGTCATGATTCATTATGTTATGTTTTGAGATCCTTTGTTGTATGTTGATGGGATACTCATGTTGTCATCTTGTATGTTTGCATTGAGATCCCTTTCATGCCATGTTGGCGGGATGTTCATCATGCATGAGTTTGTGTCATACTGATAGGAGTCTTTTGATTGAGAGTTCCTGTAGTGTAACATCTCTTGGAGCCACTCCTACGTGAGGGATTTTTCCTTGTATGATAACAACATCACCTCTATGTACATCACCACTATTGAAAACACTTAATGCAGCGACCTACACCATCTTGACACCGGGGCTCGGAGACGTAGTCCCTCCTAGACGAACTCCGTTATCAACGGCTTATGTTTTCATGTGCTGATGATTGTCATGTTCCTCTTCTTTACAGCATGCAGATGTATTCATTTATGTTCTCTTAAAAATGCAATTTAACACATCAAGAAAGTAAAAGGTCTTGGAAGGGTCCTTCGTCATACCCGAACCTGGATCAAGTGGTATCGGAGCGATCTTTGCATTGATGTGAATTGCAGCATGAACAATGGAATGTGCATCGATAGAGGATGAAAAAGCAATGTAAGAGACCATGCTCAAAATTTCCAAAAAAGTGGAAATAATGTATGAAACTCTACAGAAAGAGATAGAGGAAAAGGAGGGATTACAACTTCAGTTGCGAGCCACGAAAGAGGCCCTAGAAGAACTGAAGCACAACAGCCAGAATCTTCAAACATAGAACGTTGAATTGAAGATGCGTCTACATGAAGAGAAAGAGGAGAAACATAGTTTGCTACGACAGCTGCAAGCAAAGGACGAGGCCTTGGAAAAGCTGCAGCGTGACCCATGTGAGGTAAAAAGTAGTTCTCTAAATTCATGTATGTGTCCTGATGATGATTTCGCTGTTTTCGAAAATCATACCACAGGAATTGGCTCCAAACTGTTGAAGAGAATGGGGTATGAAGGAAAAGGCTTGGGCATTAATGGCCAAGGCATTGTCAACCCCATCAAAGTATAAGAATTACCCTGTCGAACATGACTTGGGTATGTCAGAAAGGAAGTTGGGGAATGCACCACAACAGTTAGCAAACCACCAACAACAGATGATGAGTAGCCCTCATCAGTGCTTTCCAAGTCGACAGAGGAGGTAAAAGACGTTGATTTCCTTTTGGTTTCATCATCACATAGTATGATTTATGTTGGAGATTTGGAGATCCCAATTACAGGGACAAACATGAGGCTCCTTACCAGGACGAGGCACGAGGAGGAAAAAGAACTTGGTGTTAATAACCAATGCATAACTCAACCATTGGAGGTTATGTAGAGACCTCAATTTGTAGGCTCGTGATACACCAAAGGAGAATGCTCGAAGGTGTCAGATTCTTCCGAGACATCGTCGAAATCGTCAAGGAAAGAGAATGATGGGAACACATCCCCATCATCCCATGGCAGCACCCATTGCAGGGAAAGAGTTGAGGCGAGATCTCATCGCCATAATGACACCAGAGACAACAAGGGAAGGTATAACCACTCTCGACATTCGAATGTTCATTTCAATTATAATCATGTTGTTAACGATGAACGTAAAACATGGCATCGAAAAACATGTACCTTTTGTGGATTACACAACCATACATTTTCTAAGTGTTGGAAAAGAATGGCAGCACACAAAAGGATGAGATGTGAAAGACCCTCTCAACAGCAGGTAAAGAAACATGTTAAGCATATCTAGAGGAAGAAAACCTATTGCAATCATTGTAATAGAAGTGGCCATCAAAGAGCCACTTGTTGGAGGCTCCATCCAGAGCAGCGCCTTAAAGACAAAGTGTCGGTGCATGAACCAGGTGAAACGATTGATCAACAAGCAAGACCATCATAGGGTGATGACCCATTCACCTTGATAAGTGAAAAATGGTTTCTAGACATGTTAGCATTTCATGGTCGTACTTTTGTAAATCATTTGTTGCATTTTAAAATGTAAAGGTGATGATGTGTTTTCCATCACTTGTTTAGCACCAATGATGTCTGGTCTTATTTTGAGTCGCATTTTACACTGAGAAAGTGATGTTAGGTTTCCATCACTTGTCAAAGCAAATAGTGTTTGGCCTGATCTTTGTAAATCATGTGTTGCAGTGATGAAGTGTTTTACATCACTTGTTGAAGCAACAATGATATGTTGGCCTTGTTTTCGTAGCTAGGGTATTGTTTCCATCTTGATGTAAAATTGACCATCGAGTATGTGTTATAAACTCGTGGAAAGTGTGGGATGCTTGGGTCATTAGTTGGTCATGAAAGTCAAAGCAGGTAATTTGTGAAAACAATGTACTACAGGTTGCAGAGGTTGCAGGTGTCGGCTCATTGCTTAAGGCTCCGAAGAACAAAGGTGAAGGAGATGGAAGCGAGAACTTTCAGAACGCTTGTGATGCAGACAAGGTACAGAGAAGTTGCAAATTATTTTTCATGCTTTTGGAGGACAAAAGCTCCTCAGTGGGGAGGATTGATCCAGGTGGCTCCAAAGACACATACAGGACAAAGAGGGCTAATGGAAGCTCGAAAATCAAAGTAATCAGAATGTTTTAAAACTAGGACCAGAACGTAGATCTCGTCGTCTAGATCGTGTCAGTGCAAACGGTTCATCAAATCGAGTCCGTATGCGAAAGTTAGAAGCAGTCAAAGTTGGGTTGACTTTTGATGACTGGGCAGGTTTAACGAGGACGCAATTTGCACTTTTCTGGCGGAAGGAATCCGGCCAAATCCGGCTAGATTCTAGACGAAATCGTGGCCTCGTTAAAAAGACTCCTAAGGCTTAAAAATGGAATTTTTAAAAATGGCACATGGTTTTATATTAACAAAAAATATATAGAAAAGGGGGTGGGGGCCACCAAACTCGCCACCCCCCCAACCTTCATAATCGCATATATATAAATATGGTGGAGGGGCGGGCCATGACCCCCGGTCCCCTCTCATGGAACCGTTCGCAACCATCACAACACATTATGGGTGGTCGGCCGGCCCTTGGGGAACCGACCCAACCACCCCACTCCTTAAACATATAGTCGTTACATGGAGGAGGGTCGACCTTGGGGCACAGACCCTCCACCTCATAAAACCTCACCACATGCCATTAACACGAAGTGAAATGATGGGAAAAGGTATGGGGGCAGGTCGCCCAAGGTGGGCTCAGCCACTCGAATATTGTTTAAAAAAAAAACTATGTAAAAAAAAGGAGGAGGTGGGGTTTGATTGCCCGACCTCCTCCCTACTAAACCAGATCTTAACCAACTTAGCTAACACCCTTATTGAGAAATCCACCTGCGATATTTTATTTAAACGCAGTTTGTCAGTGTGCTCGAGGAGGAAGACAGTGCACGCAGTTCGAGGCAGAATTTTGCAGGAGGGCCGAATTTTCACTTTGTCAGAATTTGACAAATTTTATATGGTTTCAGCACTTCTCGACACCGTGAATGCAATGGTGTTGTCTGTTTCTCCATCAGAGTTCTACATTTTTCAGCCATTTTTCAATATGCAGGTGGAACCATGACTACTGCAGAAACAGGGAGCGAAACCATGATCCTTGAAATTTTCCCGAGGAGGTAATTTTTCTCCATGCTGGATTATAGTCAAGTTTACAGTCATTTTTCATGGTTTTCCACAGGGATTGCAATGGTGAGGTCAGATTTCCAGTCCACCTATGAAGCAGAATCTTTGAGGAATCTAAAAGATTCCTTGAGCCCCCGATTCTCAAATTCTCAGAATTTAAAAATTGGATGGTCGATTTTGCACTATTCGACGTCACAAATCTTATGGTGTGTTCAGATTTTTCATTTGCCCATTCTATTCTTCAGCCACTTTTCTAAGTGGAATGCAAGTGTCAGCATTCATGTGCGAGCTGCTATTTCCATGCGATTGATGCCGTGAGATTGATGGCACGAACAGCTTCAGCAATTTGACATCCGCTTCTTCAGATGGCCCTTGGTTGTGAGGTATATGCAGTGTTTTCATGTACTTCTTTTCTATCCAATGTGCTGCACAGATCCCTATTGATGCTTAATGAGGGATCTTGCTTATTACTTGTTTTCATGATTCCTACTTGATGTGACGTGGATTCGTCTATGTGATGTACTTGTTGTCATGATTCGTTATGTTATGTTTTGAGATCCCTTTGTTGTATGTTGATGGGATACTCATGTTTTCGTCATGTATGTTTGCATTGAGATCCCTTTCATGCCATGTTGGCGGGATGCTCATCATGCATGAGTTTATGTCATACTGATAAGAGTCTTTTGATTGAGAGTTCCTGTAGTGTAACATCTCTTGGAGCCACTCCTACGTGAGGGCTTTTTCCTTGTATGATAACAACATCACCTCTATGTACATCACCACTATTGACAACACTTAATGCAGTAGCCTACACCATCTTGACACCGGGGCCCGGAGACGTAGTCCCTCCTAGACGAACTCCGTTATCAATGGCTTATGTTTTCATGTATTGATGATTGTCATGTTCCTCTTATTTATAGCATGCAGATGTATTCATTTATGTTCTCTTAAAAATGAAATTTAACACATCACGAAAGTAAAAGGTCTTGGAAGGGTCCTTCGTCATACCTGGACCTGGATCAGAATGTGACTGACGACAGAAGGTTTAGGAATTGCGGTCATGAAAATGAAGGTTTATGAGTATTGCAAAGGATGAAGTTTTACTGAGTGAATTCTCTTGAACATGTCGGCGACACTGAATGAATTGGCAGCATTGACCCAAAACCAAAGTGATGGATGGTGTGATAGATCATAGTTAAGATAACCATCAAGTAGATAACCCAACCCAAATAGTCACGAAGTTCAAGTGAAAGTGTCATGTTCAAGAGCGACATGCTACCATAAAATGATTTATCCCTTTTCCCATTTTCCCCAGTCATTTCTCACCAGTACCTCTTTATTTTTCACAAGCTTGAGGAGGATAACATATTCTTGTAGAATAATTCCACCCTTTAGGTGAATCCATCGCTATGTGATGATTTAACGAGTCTAGTGAAGGTGAAACTCGGTCTTGCCATGATCCGAGTTGACTCAACTCCCAATTTAACCAAGATCTTTTACTTTCATGATGTGATTAGAATTGCATTTAAAATAGCATAAAGGAGCATAAATGCATGTTATAAGGAAGAAGGAACATGACAAGAATCAACAACATAAAACACAAGACATTGATAATGGAGTTCGTCTAGGAGGGACTAAATCTACGGGCCCCGGTGTCAAGATGGTGTAGGCCGCTGCATTAAGTGCTAGAAAGAGTGATGATGTACATGCATGTGTTTTCTCTATCATACAAGGAATATGCCCTCGCGCAAGAGGGGCTCCATGAGATGTTCTGCTGCAGGAAATCTCATTAAAAAAGGACTCTTATCAGCGTGACATAATTTCATGAATGTTAATAATGAGCATCCCACCAACATGGCATCAAAGGGATCTCCATTCCGACATTCATGGCTACAGCATGAGTATCCCGTCAACAAGACGACAAAGGGATCTCAATAAAAACACATGATGAATCATGACAACAAGTACATCCTACGGATGATTTTGCATCACATCAGGCAAGAATCATGAAACAAGTAAGAAAACAAGATCCCACATCAAACATCAAATAGGGATCTATGCAGCACAATGCATCTCATAGCAAAAAGAAGTACATGAACACATTTCATATACCTCACATCCTAGGACCATCTGAAGAAAAGGATGTCAAATTGTTGAAGTTGGTCATACCATCAATCTCGCGGCATTGGATCTCATGGAAATGATCGCTGGCACATTGAATGCTAACACTTGCACTCCACTTAGAAAAGTGGCCAAAAAATTAAATGATCAAATGGGAAATCTGAATGCACCATCAAATTTGTGGTGTCGAATAGGGTAAAATCGATTGTCAAATTTCTGAATTCCGAGAAAATGAAAATCTAGGGCTTAAGGAATCTTTTAGATTCCCCCTAGATTCGTCAAAGATTCCCTCCCCCAGGTTTTCTGAAAATCTGCTGCTCAAATTGAAATTCTAACCGCGCCATCAAGTTCGTGTCACTGAGAGGTGTAAGATCAACATAAAATTTGTCCAATTTGGACACTGGCAAAATCTCACCCTCCTGAGAATTTGGCTCAATCATGGTTCTCCCTGTGTTTTTCCCAGGTTCATGGTTCCACCTGCAAAACAATTAAAAAATGTGTCTCGGTTTCCGTGCCCACCTTCTGCCTCCACCATCCCCCGTGCAAATAAAATTCAGGTTTTATAATAACATTTGATGGTGGATATAACAAAGATTGAGCACGTGGCTCATTGGTGGCAGAGATTACTTACCCCACGAAGATCAAGGTTCGAATCCCATTAAAAGCCCGAATCTCACATTTTGTTTTAAATATGGCAACCGTTGATGTGTTGGTTATGTAATACAATTTGGGCGTGTTAATTATTGCATACGGAACCGTTTTGTTGTATTAAAATGGGTGTTGTTGGTTGTATGTATTAATGGTTGGCGCGTTGTTATGTGACATGGGGCCGCCGCATGGTGGCAGGCCGACCCACGTGGTTGGTGTGGGTTCGATACCTGTCAGTCCCACAGTACTGTTCCGCGTACATAGTTATGGTGGATAGGGGTGTGGGCCGAGTCCACCGGAGGTGGCTCGCCCACCCCAACATATAACGTAATATTTTGGTGTGTTGGTTGGGGGTTCGGCGGGGTCATGGCCGTCGGCCCGTCTTTTTTTTAATATTTGTTATATGATGTGGTTGGGTCGGCGGGGGTCGTGGCCCGTCGGCCCTTTAATAATTAAAATTTGTTTAATGTATAATGTTGGGTCCGGTGGAGGTGGTGGGGGTGTTTAGTCAATTTAATGTCTTAAATTGCTCTACATAAATTATCAATCCGGGTATCGTAAACTGATGAAGTGTGGTGCACTATATGTGCTTAGTTAACCTTTCTCTTACTTCGTTGTTTTATAGTTTATGTTCAAATCTTCCTAAAACTCTGCTTCAAACACATGTGCTGTGTAAAGCACGATTAAGAAGTAGTCAGAAATAAGTCCAAAAAGTAGTCAAGCTCTAAGGTGACAAGTAAGAAAAACCACTTTAAAGACCAGTTATAATGTTCAACTCTTCCTAAAACTCTGCTTCAAACACATGTGCTGTGTAAAGCACGATTAAGAAGTAGTTAGAAATAAGTCTAGAAAGTAATCAAACTTTTAAACTTGCAAAGAAAGAGCTTGAAAGAAATAACTTGAAATGAAACTGAAAGCAAAGAACTTGAAATGACTTGAAAGTAAATGACCACTTCCAATGGCACTAGACACCATTCATGCTGCTGCAAATAAAAGAAAAGAAAGTCACTTTTAAAACCAAAGATAAAGATTATCTCTCTCTAACTCGATGCTTCTAAGCACATGTACTGTGTAAAGCACGGATAGAAAGTAGCTTAAGTTGAATTAGAAAAGTGAGAAAAATCTGTTTTAAAGACTAATGATAATATTTTGCTCTTTCTAATTCTCTACTTCAGCCATATGTACTATGCAAAGTATGATTAGAAAGTAGTGAAAGATTAGTCTCAGAAGCACTTAAAACCAAAAATCTACTTTAAAGACTAGTAATAATATTTTGCTCTTTCTAACTCTCTACTTCAGCCATATGTACTATGCAAAGTATGGTTAGAAAGTAGTGAAAGAACAGTCTGAAAAGCACTCAAAGCCAGCTGCAAGTTAGTGATATTTTGATCTTAAAATATAACAATTTATGATGAAGATCATTTATGTGTTAGCAGCTCTTTGAGAAATAAAATTAAAAATCAGCTATAAAAACAAAGGCAGCAGCTTGAACCTGTCAACTTCAAATACCATTAGTTTGTAAAGGAAATACATAAACATAAAAACAAATCCCGGGAGAAAATAAAATGCAATAATTCAAACTGTACAAGGCAGGGGCCCCCTTCTACCTATGAAATCAAAGCATACTTAAAATTGCATGAATGAAAATCTAATCTACCTTACATTCTACAAAGCAATATTTACAAAATGAAATCTAATCTACTTACATCCTAATATGCTCCATGACATCTACTTCACATCTCCTTCCATGTTGAGAACATCAAAGCTTTATTCAATTTCTTCAAAAGTGCAAAGTACAACAAAGCTCTCCAAAGAGAGACTAAAAAGAGACTAAAGAGACTAAAAGAGACTAAAAAGACTAACTAATGAAGGAGAGAGACCTCCTATTTATACAAAAAGATGAGAGCCTTCTCATTAATGATAAACCATGAATCTCTCCCTCTACCTCTAGAGTCCTAATCAAAATAGGAACTGATAAGACACATGTCTTTTAGAGTTACAATACAATTAGGAGATGTGACACATATCCTCATGATCCCATGATTCTTTCCAACCAAATTCGAATTTGGCCTTAGAGTGCCACATAAGGGTCTTCTAGAAGTCTCCTTTCAACCTACACATGTCAACAAACTCAACCCATTGGTTAGGTATAAGCATATGCACATTATTTTCTAATGTTTAACCACAAATTCACTTAAAAGGCTTAGAAATAATAAATATTGGAAAAACATAAAGGTAGCCCAATGATAATGAAAGTGGGATGAATGTGGTGACATAGTAGTGAAATGGAGGTGAAATGGAGGTGATATAATGAACATAATAGTGAAAGTGTAATGGAAATGAATGACATTTTCAAGACTCAACATACCCCCCAACTGAAGCTATTGCATGTCCTCATGCAACATATATTACATTGACTCTTTTGATTCTTGAGCTTTGGCTTAACTTTGCATGATATCATTTGATAACTTCATATTTCTGCAAAGTGTTTCACTTGAATTGCAACCTGGTTGGTTCTTGTGTTACAACCATTTTTTTTTTTTGTTGCCTTCTATTTTGATCTTTGAACTTTGCGTAATGATATTTTGATTATTGTTGCTAAGTATATCTTTATTGGATTGCATGATGGTTGGTTCTTGTGTGACAACCATGATTTTGTTTGTATCCAATTTATCCTTTAAGCACTTTTTCAAAAGCCATTGTATGCTCATAATAGCAATGTAATAATTAATATATATTGGAAGTATGTGAGCTCTTGAATATGTTATGGACATGGAAAGATATGAATATGAATGTATTCCCCCCCCCAACTGATGGTATTGGCAATTTTATGAAATGAGGAAGATAAATGTTTTTCCAACAAGTATCATTCTAGCTTTTTATGGAATTCTATGGTTAAAAGTTAGAAAATGCCGTACCTTCACTTACCCTTTGGAATGGATGAGTTGTATGTGTGTGGTGGCTGAAAACTTCTGATCATATTCTTCTTCAAGTGGCTGAACAAGAGGAGTCATGGATAGAGAGATAAGATGGCTTTTTATTGCTTCTACTAAAACTTGCTGAATCTGCTCCAAAATGCTGAAAATAATAGTCTTCATGTCTTCAAAACTCATTGGCACAATTCCTACTATGTGAAAAGATGTTCTGATGTCGAACATAGTAGGAAATTGTTGGCTTAGTGGCCATTAATGGATGCCACTAGTCAACACGAGTACTCTCACCATTGATGTCAATGAGAGTCAAGATGCCCAAACACATCTTGCTAGGTACGAATGAATTTGCTGATGTCGAGTCACCTAGAAGATCTAACGAACAAGGGACATTAATGTATTCCCATTGTTTGTCAGCATGAGAACTTGCCATTAAGGCATGCAAGTCTCAAGGTGTTTTTACAAAGAACTTAGACTCAAAGGACTATGGACTAATTTGCATTGAAGCAGGGCTTATTTGCAGAATGAAAATGACAAGGAATGGAAAGTGAAAATGGAAAATGGCAATGGAGAACAGAAATGACAATGGGCAATAAGCATGTGAATGAGCCTTTTGCTTTTATTGGTGAGTTATGAATGGACAAAAAGAGATGGAAAGTGTATGTGAATGAAAATGGAAAATATGGAGTGGAATGAGGTGAATGGTTTATTATGGAGTATGGATGTGATGGATGGATGTGATGGAGACAATAATATCTGAAAGTTTTTCAAGTATTTGGATCTGATTTTGCATCAGCATATTTCCTCTTTGTTGCGGATCAACCTCTTATGAAACAAATTGGTCTCTTAGAGAGACATCATTCCCTTGTAGTCATTTGTCCTTCCTCCTAGAACCTGCAAAAAAACTAATACTTCTTCCGCAATGGAATGTAAGATTATCAAAGGAGAGAGGTGATCAATCTCTCTAGTTATGATATTTACACACAAAACTAAGAATTTGTATTAATGAAACAAGTTCTCAAAGGAAAAATCAAAGGAATTTATACCTGCTTTGGAATTAGTGCCTCAATTTGATGTTGCTTCTTTTCAGCAATTTATTTCATTATTTGCCATTTCAAACTCTAATGATATATTTCTCATTGTATAGATCTTGTTGAGATCTTTCCAATGGTACTTAAATCATCAAAATCTGATTTTGTATGAGAAAGATAGGCTGATTTGAACAATGAGGTTTTTCTGGCTGCGGAATTGAGGAACAGCTCTGTAGCTAAAAATCTTGAATAAAAAGTTAGCCATTCAATTTTCATTATCAGTCCAAAATTAATCAATACCTTCAGAAAAGTGAGAAAAAAACTTGTTCATTTCATTGATTCAAAATTATTGTTTTTTTCTTGACATGCAGCGATTTAGTGTGGCGACTCAGTGTGGCGACTTTGTGATAACACCCAATTTGACTTCCCTTTGACCGGGGTCTTTTTCAGCAAATTTGACCGAATGGATAGGACACCATCCATGTACTGAAATTTCCCTAGCTACCCATGTGACCTGTTTTGCCTGATGACACCTACAACCTAGAGTTTAACAAAACAGCTGCGGGATCACTAAATGGCTGCGGGATCGCTAAATGGCTGCGGGATTGCAGAGTGTAGAAAGTGCAGTGAAATGGAGTGGCTGTGTGCGAACTAAGCAGTTTCTCCATCTCAAGCTTCGGCTGAAAAATGGAACTGTGGAGTTTGAAACATGAAAACCAATTTCATACCTAGGAGTTTCAATCGCTGATCAAAAAGATTAAATTTATGCTACTAAACTCCTTCAAATATTTTAATGTCTCATCTAGTCACTAAGAGCGGTCTCCATAGTCTCCAAACCTGCTACTGGAACCTGTCTGAGAACTAGAAGACTCCCCATAGTCACTAAAACGGCGGGATCCAGAATCACCGAAACCACCAAATCTATCGTCTATTTCCTCTTTCATCCTAGCCAGCTCTTTAAACTTGGAACCTATATCACTTTCAATCATCTTAACTTTTCTAATCTGTTGGTCAGTATGGATAAGGATAGCATTGCCCGTCCTACCAGCACGCCCTGTTCGCCCAGATCTATGCACAAAAATCTCTGAAGTTGTTGGGAGCTCATAATGAATAACCAGATCCACATTAGGAATATCAAGACCGCGTGCAGCTACATCGGTAGCAATCAGCACATTAAAAGGGCTCTCATGAAATCCAGCAAGAGTCTTCTCTCGCTGATTCTGTGAAATATCACCATGAAGAGGTTCACATGGAAGTACCCGACCCAGTGCCACCGACAGACTATCCGCATCTCGCTTTGTTTGAGTGAAAACCATACATTTGCCTAAATTGCTCCACCTTAGTTCCATTTCTTCCCAACATTTAACCGGCAGCGATTAATGACAGAGAGTCGTGTTTAATTGAAACACGTCTCTAAACAGGTGTAAAGTCATGTAATTTATTGTTTATGCCAGCATGTAATTGATCCTCATTAGAACTCTTTCCCTCAGGCACGCGGAGTTATTCAAACAACCAGTTAATAACCCAATTTTCACGCGCGGCAGTCAAAAACGGGCTCCAAAGAACCGAACATTTCTCCCAGACCACCACGAATTTTCCAAATCGGTTTCTGGGTTATCTAATTAACCCACTTGGCAACAAAACCCATGTTTTATTTTTTTGAAATTCGCTACCATTTGGGCAAATCGAGCGTGTAAAGTTTGACGTTTTTCTGCTATTTGCGTTTTTTTCCTGAGTTAATTTTTCTGTTCTGCACTCGGCTGTTTATGAATTTTCTTTTCTGATCTATTGTTTTGCAGGTGTGTTGGATACCACTGGAGTGCTTGAAGATGGTGAAAGGGATTGAAACGACTTACTGTCCATCAGGCTCTTATTAGTCTTACAATTGCACTGAAACGATTTCGAACTGGGAGGTTTGGCAAGCTGAACAAGAGGGTAACATTCCCTGAAACACTAGATTTGTCACCTTAGATGAGTGGAAAGGGAAATGGTTTGCTCATATACAAGCTTTATGCTGTTGTTGTGCACGTCGATATGCTTAATGCGTCCTTTTTTTTTTTTTTTTTTGGCATTATGTTTGTTATGCAAAGGACCTGCATGGATCATGGTATAGAATACTGCTCAGTCATCAGCGGCAGAACCAAGAACACTCAGTAATGATAAAGACTTTGTTGACTCCCAATTTAATTTGGCATTATTCAGAAGCTTTGACATCAACCAGTTCTCCAAATGGATTACAGGGATTATTGCAGTACTTCAATTTGGTTGAGGGTCTCAGTTGAGAAAATAAAGGATGATTTAGTAAAGCAATGGGAAGTTTCACAACCAGATGCTCAACTATCTCTTCCATATGCTCTTGCCCATCATTAGTAAGTTTAATTCTCTGCTTCTAATTGATAAGGTAGCTATCCAAATGTGAAATCAACTCAGAAATCTGCCACTAAATGATGAATGCCTCCTACAGGAATCAACAGGTCAAAGCTTGAACAGGGAGGCATATTTTTTTTTTTTTTATTGAAGCCACAGTGAAAACTAAGAATGGAGATAGCCCTAGATTGTTTTTCTCTTTTTTTTTCTTCTCTGAAATTGTAAAATTTTTATAAAAAGAATTAATGATTTTCAATTTCAGGCAGCAAATACTTCAAGAAAAACATGTTAAAAACAAGACTTTGACTGAGGTCCTAGGCTGGTTTTTCATCGATCTGAGCTGGGTGACTAGGGTAGGATCCATGTCGGAACAATTCTGGAGATGCCCATGCGATCGGTTTTTTTATTGAATGCCTGTAACTTGTTAAACCTTGAAACAGCTGCGGGATTGTCAGATAGCTGCGGGATCAGGGCAGTTTCTGCAACTAAGTTGCAAAACCTTATTTGAACAAGATACAGTGTTTTGAAGACCACTACAAAGCATAACCAGACAATTTTGGACAATTTGAACCTATCAAAGCACTTGAGTTTTATTTTTTCATTTTTTTTTTCATTTTTTTTTTTTGAATCAATTGAAGTGATGAAGTTTATTTTGTCTCCTATTTTTTTTTTTGTAACAATTCTTTTTCTGATCCTCCAGATCACACAAAGTGCAGGAGGAGAGCATACTCAAGAATTATTGTTTTGTCTTTTTTACTTAACAATCCTTTTTCTGATCCTCCAGATCACACAAAGTGCAAGAGGAGAGCATACTCAAGGATTATTAATTTTTTTTCCAGATGTAAGAAATAAGGTCTCCTAATTACACTTCCCCGGCAACGGCGCCAAAATGTTTAGTCAATTTAATGTCTTAAATTGCTCTACATAAATTATCAATCCGGGTATCGTAAACTGATGAAGTGTGGTGCACTATATGTGCTTAGTTAACCTTTCTCTTACTTCGTTGTTTTATAGTTTATGTTCAACTCTTCCTAAAACTCTGCTTCAAACACATGTGCTGTGTAAAGCACGATTAAGAAGTAGTCAGAAATAAGTCCAAAAAGTAGTCAAGCTCTAAGGTGACAAGTAAGAAAAACCACTTTAAAGACCAGTTATAATGTTCAACTCTTCCTAAAACTCTGCTTCAAACACATGTGCTGTGTAAAGCACGATTAGGAAGTAGTTAGAAATAAGTCTAGAAAGTAATCAAACTTTTAAACTTGCAAAGAAAGAGCTTGAAAGAAATAACTTGAAATGAAACTGAAAGCAAAGAACTTGAAATGACTTGAAAGTAAATGACCACTTCCAATGGCACTAGACACCATTCATGCTGCTGCAAATAAAAGAAAAGAAAGTCACTTTTAAAACCAAAGATAAAGATTATCTCTCTCTAACTCGATGCTTCTAAGCACATGTACTGTGTAAAGCACGGATAGAAAGTAGCTTAAGTTGAATTAGAAAAGTGAGAAAAATCTGTTTTAAAGACTAATGATAATATTTTGCTCTTTCTAATTCTCTACTTCAGCCATATGTACTATGCAAAGTATGATTAGAAAGTAGTGAAAGATTAGTCTCAGAAGCACTTAAAACCAAAAATCTACTTTAAAGACTAGTAATAATATTTTGCTCTTTCTAACTCTCTACTTCAGCCATATGTACTATGCAAAGTATGGTTAGAAAGTAGTGAAAGAACAGTCTGAAAAGCACTCAAAGCCAGCTGCAAGTTAGTGATATTTTGATCTTAAAATATAACAATTTATGATGAAGATCATTTATGTGTTAGCAGCTCTTTGAGAAATAAAATTAAAAATCAGCTATAAAAACAAAGGCAGCAGCTTGAACCTGTCAACTTCAAATACCATTAGTTTGTAAAGGAAATACATAAACATAAAAACAAATCCCGGGAGAAAATAAAATGCAATAATTCAAACTGTACAAGGCAGGGGCCCCCTTCTACCTATGAAATCAAAGCATACTTAAAATTGCATGAATGAAAATCTAATCTACCTTACATTCTACAAAGCAATATTTACAAAATGAAATCTAATCTACTTACATCCTAATATGCTCCATGACATCTACTTCACATCTCCTTCCATGTTGAGAACATCAAAGCTTTATTCAATTTCTTCAAAAGTGCAAAGTACAACAAAGCTCTCCAAAGAGAGACTAAAAAGAGACTAAAGAGACTAAAAGAGACTAAAAAGACTAACTAATGAAGGAGAGAGACCTCCTATTTATACAAAAAGATGAGAGCCTTCTCATTAATGATAAACCATGAATCTCTCCCTCTACCTCTAGAGTCCTAATCAAAATAGGAACTGATAAGACACATGTCTTTTAGAGTTACAATACAATTAGGAGATGTGACACATATCCTCATGATCCCATGATTCTTTCCAACCAAATTCGAATTTGGCCTTAAAGTGCCACATAAGGGTCTTCTAGAAGTCTCCTTTCAACCTACACATGTCAACAAACTCAACCCATTGGTTAGGTATAAGCATATGCACATTATTTTCTAATGTTTAACCACAAATTCACTTAAAAGGCTTAGAAATAATAAATATTGGAAAAACATAAAGGTAGCCCAATGATAATGAAAGTGGGATGAATGTGGTGACATAGTAGTGAAATGGAGGTGAAATGGAGGTGATATAATGAACATAATAGTGAAAGTGTAATGGAAATGAATGACATTTTCAAGACTCAACAGGGGGTCATTGCCCGCCACCCTTTTTTTAATTTTTTTTTTTGGTTAATACAAAACACATTTTTCGAATTTGTCTAATATAGGGGATATTAGAAAAATTAATGACCCAACAAAATCGCCCGCTTTTGGGAGCTAGGTTTCATGCCCCAGGGTTGATCAAATTGTAGGACACTTAAACCTGGCCCACCGTCCAACTTTGACCAAAACTTTCACTGGCTCGTTCTCCCTCATACGAGCTCGGATTGACGAACCATTTGCACCGCTACGATCAGGAAGACAATATCTACACTCTGGCTCTGGTTCAAAAGTATTTTGATCACTTTTATTTTTGAGCTTCCATAAGCCCTCTTTGTCCTATGTGTGTCTCTGGAACCACTTGAATCAATCCTCCCCACTGAGGAGCTTTTTTTCTTCGAAAAGAATGAAAATTAATTTGCAACTTCTTTGTACCTTGTCTGCATCACAAGCGTCCTAAAAAGGTATCGCTTCTATCTCCTTCACCTTCGTTCTTTGGAGCCTTAAGCGATGAGCCGACACCTGCAACCTCTGCAACCTGTAGGACATTGTTTTTGCAAATTTCCTATTTGACTTTCATGACCAACTAATGACCCAAGCATCCCATACTTGCCACGAGTTTATAACACATACTTGGTGGTCAAGTTTTACATCAAAATGGAAACAATACCCCGACTACAAAAACAAGGCCAACATATCATTGTTGCTCCAACAAGCGATGGAAAATACATCATCACTACAACACATGATTTACAAAGATAAGACCAAACACTATTGTTTCTTTGATAAGTGATGGAAACACGACATCACTTTCACAATTTATCATGAAACTCAAAATAAGACCAGACATCATTGTTGCTTAACAAGTGATGGAAAACATATCATCACTTTTTACATTTTAAAATGCAACAAATGATTTACAAAAGCACGACCATGACAAGCTAACATATCTAGAAACCATTTTTCACTTATCGATGTGAATGGGTCATCCCCCTGTGGTGGTTTTTCTTGTCGAATAACTGCTTCACCTGGTTCATGCACCAACACTTTGTCTTTAAGGCGCTGCTCTGATTGGAGCCTCCAACATGTGGCCCTTTGGTGACCACTTATGTTGCAATGAATGAAATACGTCTTCTTCCTCCATATCTGCTTTACATGTTTCTTTACCTGTTGTTGAGAGGGTCTTTCATGCCTCCTCCTTTTGGGTGCTGATATTCTTTTCCAACACTTAGAAAATGTATGGTTATGTAATCCACAAAAGGTACATGTTTTTCAATGCCATGTTTTACGTCCATCATTAACAACATGATTATAATCGAAATGAACATTCGAATATCGAAATTGGTTATACATTTCCTTGCCATCTCTAGTGTCATTATGGTGATGAGATCTTGCGTTAGCTCTTTCCCTGCAGTGGGCATTGCCATGGGATGATGGGTATGTGTTCCCATCATTCTCTTTCCTCGACGATATCTCGAAAGAGTCTGACACCTTCAATCATTCTCCTTTAGTGTATCCCAATCCTGCAAATTGAGGTCTCTGCACAACCTCCACTGGTTGAGTTATGCCTTGGTTATTAACACCAAGTTCTTTTTCCTCCTTGTAACTCGTCCTGGTAAGGAGCCTCATGTTTGTCCATGTAATTGGTATCTCCACATCTCCAATAGAAATAATACTATTTGAAGATGAAACTGAAAGGAAATCAACGTCTTTTACCTCCACTGTCGAGTTGGAAAGAACTAATGAGGGCTACTCATCATCTGGTGTTGGTGGTTCGTTGTCTATCTCGGTGGATTCCCCAACTTCTTTCCTAACATACCCAAGTCCTGGCTCACGGGGTAATTCTTCTACTTTGATGGGGTTGACAATGCCTTGGCCATTAATGCCCAAGCCTTTCCCTTCATAACCCATTTTCTTCAACAGTTTGGAGCCAATTCCTATGGTATGATTTTCAAAAACAACGAAATAATCAGCAAGACACATACATGAATTTAGAGAATTACTTTTTACCTCACATGGATCACATTGCAACTTTTCCAAGGCCTCTTCCTTAGATTGTAGTTGTTGTAGCAAACTCTATTTTTCCTCTTTCTCTTCATGTAGAAGCATCTTCAATTCGGTGTTCTCCGTTTGAATATTTTGTTTGTTGCGCTTCAGTTCTTCCAGGGCCTCTTTTGTGGCTCGTAACTAAAGTTGTATTTGCTCCTTTTCCTCTGTCTCTTTTTGTAGAGCTTCATACATTATTTCCACCCTTTTGGAAATTTTGAGCATGGTCTCGTACATCACTTTTTCATCCTCTGTCGCTACACGTTCCATTTTTCACGCTTGCAATTCACATCCACGCAAAGACCGCTCTGATACAAAACTTGATCTAAGTTGACTCAACTCCCATATTTAACCAAGATCTTTTGCTATCGTGATGTGATTAGAATTGCATTTAAAATAGCATAAAGGAGCATAAATGCATGTTGTAAGGAAGAAGTAACATGACAAGAATCAACAACATAGAACACAAGATGTTGATAATGGAGTTCGTCCAGGAGGGACCACATCTCCGAGCCCCTGTGTCAAGATGGTGTAGGCCGCTGCATTAAGTGCTGGAAAGAGTGATGATGTACATGCATGTGTTTTATCTATCATACAAGGAATATGCCCTCATGCAGGAGGGGCTCCAAGAGATGTTCCGCTATTGGAACTCTCATTCAAAAAGGACTCCTATCAACATGACATAATTTCATGAATGTTAATAATGAGCATCCCGCCAACATGGCATCAAAGGGATCTCCATTCCGACATTCATGGCTACAACATGAGTATCCCGTCAACAAGACGACAAAGGGATCTCAATAACAACACATGATGAATCATGACAAAAAGTACATCCTACGGATGATTCCGCATCACATCAGGCAAGAATCATGAAACAAGTAAGAAAACAAGATCCCACATCAAACATCAAACAGGGATCTATGCAGCACAATGCATCTCATAGCAAAAAGAAGTACATGAACACACTGCATATACCTCACATCCTGGGGCCATCTGAAGAAAAGGATGTCAAATTACTGAAGCTGGTCGTACCATCAATCTCGCGGCGTCGGATCTCATGGAAATGATTGCTTGCACAATGAATGCTGACACCTGCACTCCACTTAGAAAAGTGGCCGAAAAATTAAATGATCAAATGGGAAATCTGAATGCACCATCAGATTTGTGGCATCGAATAGGGTAAAATCGACTGTCAAATTTTTGAATTCTAAGAAAATGAAAATCTGGGGCTTAAGGAATCTTTTAGATTCCCCCTAGATTCCTCAAAGATTCCCTCCTCCGGGTCATCTGAAAATCTGCTGCTCAGATCGAAATTCTGATTGCGCCATCAAGTTCGTGTCGTTGAGAGGTGTAATATTGACATAAAATTTGTCCAATTTGGACACTGGCAAAATCTCGCCCTCTTGAGAATTTGGCTCAATCATGGTTCCCGCTATGTTTTTCCCAAGTTCATGGTTCCACCTGCAAAACAATAAAAAAATGTGTCTCAGTTTCCATGCCCACCTTCTGCCTCCACCATCTCCCTGTGCAAATAAAAGTCAGGTTTTATAATAACATTTGAGGGCGGATATAACAAAGATTGAGCACGTGGCTCATTAGTGGCGGAGATTACTTACCCTGCGGAGATCAAGGTTCGAATCCCATCAAAGCCTGAATCTCACATTTTGTTTTAAATATGGAAACTGTTGATGTGTTGGTTACATAATACAATTTGGGCATGTTAATTATTGCATATGGAACTGTTTTGTTGTATTAAAATGGGCATTGTTGGTTGTATGTATTAATGGTTGGCACGTTGTTATGTGACATGGGGCCGCCGCATGGTGGCGGGATGGCCCACGTGGCTGGTGTGGGTTCGATACCCATCGGTCCCGCAGTATTGTTCCGTGCACATAGTTATGGCAGATAGGGCTGTGGGCCAGGTCCACCGGAGGTGGCCCGCCCACCCCAACATATAACGTAATATTTTGGTGTGTTGGTTGGGGGTCTGGCGGGGTCATGGCCGCCAACCCGTCTTTTTTTTAATATTTGTTATATGATGCAGTTGGGCTGACGTGGGTCATGGCCCGTCGGCCCTTTAATAATTAAAATTTTTTCAATGTATAATGTTGGGTCCAGTGGAGGTGGCGGGGGTCATGGCCCGCCACCCTTTTTTTTAATATTTTTTTTTTTTATTTTTGTTAATACAAAACACATTTTTCGAATTTGTCTAATATAGGGGATATTAGACAAATTAACGATCCAACAAATTCACCCACTTTTGGGAGCTAGGTTTCATGCCCCGGGGTCGGTCAAATTGTAGGACACTTAAACCTGGCCCACAGTCCAACTTTGACCAAAACTTTGACTGGCTCGTTCTCCCTCATATGAGCTCGGATTGACGAACCGTTCACACCGCTGCGATCAGGACGACAAGATCTACGCTTTGGTCCTAATTCAAAAGCATTTTGATCGCTTTGATTTTTGAGCTTCCATAAGCCCTCTATCCTGTGTGTGTCTCTGGAGCCACCTGGATCATGTCATGATGGACAAGTTTGTCGCTATTTGATGTTTTAATGAGTTTAACGACAATGAGAACTCAGTCCTTTTCATGTTTAGAGAGTTTCAAAAGGGACAAAAAGAAAACTCCACAAGTTCTTTTTCGTAAGTTTGTCTCTCAAGTCCAAAAAAGCGTAAAGTAATACAAGGGAGAACCTATTGACCATGTTCAATCAACGTATTCCTTTTTCATAAGTAATCTATCTTAGTCCGGAAAAGGGTTAAACATATACTGAGTAGATGTCGTTTCCAATCTGTTTATGAGCTGAAAAGGACAAGCGTTCAACAATCTTTTCATGTTTCAAGAGTCTGAAAAGAGCTTAAAGAAAACTCCACTTAGAGGAACGAGTGGAGTCTAGGATAGCAACTAGTTCTAGTGATGTTGGAAATTCTCAAAACATGTTGATTTATGTGAAGAGGCTTGCTAATAAAATCACTCATTACGACTGTTCCTCAAAAAGGGTAAAACAACCAAGTGAAAGTGTATGATCGGCCAAGTAGATAGTGACGATGGAAGGAGAAAAACCAAGGCTCGTCTAACGGAAGAGGCTGATAGAATGGAAATCACGAGGGCTAAAATGGAGATGGGTTCATTTTTACACAAGCTTGAACCATAGGGAACTATGCTTGGGTTCAGTTTCATGTTTACACAAGCTTGAAACGAAAAACTATGCTTGGATTTAGTTTTATTTTTACACAAGATGGAAACAAGAAAAAACTATGCTTGAGATTGGTTTACATGCCCCTAGCATGCTGACTCGATTCTAGGTACATGCCCCCCAAGCTTCATTACATTCACCTAAGCAAACTACTCGTGGCTATCAAGTGGATGGAATGAAGGTTCATTTACGAGTTCAAGTGAAAGACTCGACTAGGATTTTACGAAATCTAGTCAAAGACTCGAATTGGAACTTTGTTACAGGGGGACCTTGTTTCATTTTTTAATGAGCTTGACACAAGACAAGGAACTCTGCTCAGATTCCTTGTTTCATTTTTTAACAAGCTTAACACAAGACAAGGAACTATGCTCTCGGACCTGTTTCATTTTTTTTAATGAGGTTGACACAGTAAAAGAACTATCCTCATATTCCTTGTTTCATTTTTTAACGAGCTTGACACAAGACAAGGAACTATGCTCAGGGACCTGTTTCATTTTTTTAATGAGGTTGACACAGTAAAAGAACTATCCTCATATTCCTTGTTTCATTTTTTAACGAGCTTGACACAAGACAAGGAACTATGCTCATACCCTTTGTTTCATTTTTTAACGAGGTTGACACAAGACCAGGAACTATCCTCATATTTCTTGTTTCATTTTTTAACGAGCTTGACACGAGACAAGGAACTATGCTCATACCCTTTGTTTCATTTTTTAACAAGGTTGACACAAGACCAGGAACTATCCTCATATTCCTTGTTTCATTTTTTAATGAGCTTGACACAAGACAAGGAACTATGCTCATATTCCTTGATCACGACCCATAAGAGGTCATGACTTCCAAGAGGTTCTCATCAAATGGGAGAACAATGCTCTGGAAGGGATACGTAGCAAGGAATCCATTAGAGAGATCTGGTTCCAATTCCCATAGTGCATAATGCACAACATCACGGAATTGATCATCAGTTGATGTAGGCATGGAACAGGTTGCCACATAATTGACTTGTGGCGGGGAAGATACCATTTTGACAAAAGGACCATTTATGGAAGATGGTTGATTGGAAGCCATATTTGGACTGGGAATGAAATCTGGTCAACGGTGACAATTCTTCCTTCATGCGGGAAACACATCACTCGAAAGAGTGTTGAAACAATAGCTCCCATGTTATAAACATAGTCGCGCCCAAGAAGTAAATTGTAATCTAAAGGGCCTGGGACTACCATCACATTGAGATAAACAATTTTTCCTCCCAAAGTAATAGGCAACTGAGGAAGGATCCCTAATGGTTGACTGGTTCCTCTGTTAAAAGCCAACAGATTCTAGGTAACAGGCACAAGTGGCGGCAAACTGAGCGCCTGCCAAGCAGTAGAGGAAAGGATACTCACAGATGCACCTTCATCTATAATAGTGCCAGATACAATCATATTATAAACCTGTACTATGATCTGGAAAGGCACATAAGAAGGAAGACGACATCCTGCCAGTCGATTCCAATCAAAGGAAGTGACCAGACTACTTGGAGGGGGTACCATAAGAACGGAAGAATTACTCCCTTGAGTTACGAGAACGAGAGGATTTTCCTCTTGTCTTGATGGAACAAGAAGGTTTCCTCTATGCTCATTGGAATCTGAAGAAACGAAAATAACTTGAGTGGTATCATACTCACTCTCTACGGGAAAGGTATGATTAACTGAAGGTGAAATCGGGTCATCTGTTCCCTCGACCTGTGATGGATCAGGTATAGACTCATGGGATTCACATTCAGAGAGAGTGGGTTTGATCGACAGTTGATTTGGGTGAGTCACTTCATCAACTAGTGAAGGATTAAGGGAGAGTCTCCTATAACCAGATGGAAGTCGCTGCAAAGAAGCAAGACGCTTATCCGACACTTTTTTGGCTTCATCTAGATAGGGAAAAAGGTGAATGAGGTGATTCCCTTCACATAACCTACAAGGAAACTTAACTTTACCCTTCTTTCCATGAATTTTACTACCACTAGTTGATGGTGTGTCACCAGCATGATCTCCAGAAGTTGATGACACAGGATGATGTGAATGAGAAGACCATTCTTCTAAGATCTGAGGAATACTAGAACAATTTCAAAGAAGATGGTCTCCCGTACAAAGTTTGCAAGGATATCGAAGTTTGTGAGGCTTATCGGATGGTTTCTCATCAGAAGTTGCATTCGAAGCAATGGTTGCTTGGTTGCCCCCTGTTGAATTTGCTTCTTCTTCTTCTTCTTCTTCTTCCCTTTCTTCTTCTTCTTAGCCACCTGGTTACTAGTGCCAATACTTTCACTAGGCGAAGAGGAATAAGGGGAGGAAGAAACAACCGACGAAGAAGGAAAAGGGTCAACTTTAGGATCAACTGGAGGTTGATTTTGTCCACTTGTAGGAATATTCAGTTGCAGGGTCAGTCCTGGAAGGGACAATGTAGCCAAATAAGGAAGACCAATATTTCCGGAAGGAGGAAAAGGACTAGGATTACCATCAAACGGAATTCCTTGATTGATGGACTCCGAGGTTGTTTCCATATGTTTCAACCTAAGATCAACTAAGGAGTGACAAGGAGGATGTTATCTGCAATCAATTAATTTAATTTTAATCAAAATAACATAACAAAACAAAAGAGGGATAATCTAGGAAAAAGGATTACCAAGCAACTGTGAACTACAATATACTACCTCAGTAAACCAAGGACTTCACATACGTGCAGGCAATCTCCCCGAATGTTGTGTTCGGTGTATCACAGTGTACAAGGTGGTTAACGTGGTTACCTATGGATGGATAGAAACCTAATGTAGTCCTCCCATATATACCTGAACATACGTGGAGGCCCAATCCGTGTTAGCGCTGTCTAATGCGAAACCGCACAGTGAGAGCATTCCTTTATACTGTTCATACTATAACACCGCCCTATATACCCGAAGGTACATGGATGAGCTATGATATACTTACATACGTGGAATAAGGTATCACACGCAGAATGTATCGTAGACAATTAATGACAACTGCTATGTTTTACGACGTCGGAACCCATCTCTAGCCTAGAACCTCTAAATGTTATTCATTAGGTGACAATGCTCCATTAGTTTAATTGAGATAACTTTTAAGTCGATCTTGATTAAGAGTTTGTCTTTCAAGGTTCACTATTTGATGTCTTTGAAATTCCTAGAATGCAACTATGGTGAGAAACATTCTTTCATTTGATTTTGAACAATGAAAACCTTAACTACAAGGGATAGAGCAATTAGAATGTTTAATCAAAGAACAAAGAGCACATCTAACGCAATTTCCCTAAACTATTCCTACGAGCACACACAAAACCTCTAATTTCATAATGCAAGTTTTTCTTTTAAATTCCATTAATGTTAAGATGAACAAAAGGAAACTAATGCACATGCAGTCAATCAATCTTTTGCAAGAAACGAATACTTTGTGACAGTTCCTTTTCGAAAGAAATGAAGACTTTTAGGACACATTCTTTTTCAGCAAATATTAATCGACTATAAATTAACTTTGACAATGAATTGATAATGATAAAGAAACCATTTAAGAAACACTAAACAATTAAGGCCAAAGTAGGGCTAGGAAAAGAAATGCAAGTTGATTTCATAACCACAAACATCATTGATCTTTCAGCTTACAACAAGAGAAGCAACTTTGGAAAAATCAGACCAAAGGTGGGTTTTTTAGCCTAAGAGGGATCAGCGCAGGCCAAAGAGGGAGACAGTGCACTAAAATGCATTGTCTCTAAGGCAGGGGCTGCTTTGCAGCGCACTGTGTCAAGACTAAGACTGCGTTGGTTCCAGAGAGTCAATTCAAGGGACATTCAAGCACAATTTTTGACTACAAACACTTCAAAAAAACTGAAATAAGATCGATAAATCTGATAAAAGTATACTAGGGTGTGATATGATGAGGGTAAGCCACCAAGAACGATAATCATTCCCCAGTATGGTTGCCAATTTCTTAGATGGAATTTGCATCTACGGATAAACATATTTTCCCTACACCTAGAACAACATAAAGAAAGTAGTTTAACCTTTTACTATAGTAGATAGATGAGATGAAGGAACTTACTTGTAGTCTTTTGCTTCTATAATCCCCTTTGAATCACTCCCGTCGCTCCCACTTGAACTAAACCCGCTCAATTGGTACCTGTATCAAGAGAAACAGAAACAACAAACGATCAAAGCATACATGATCTATCTATTATAATTCAATGGAATCGAAGACATTGAAACACATAATCATCATAGATATGAACAATAATATGAGAAAAGGAATAAGCTCTTTATTAATGTAGAAGGAAGAGTATCACCCAATACAGTTCGATCCTGTGCCACTCCTCCAGCTTCAGTCCAACCCTCGCCACATCAAAAGCACACCAATCCAGCAGCATAACATTGCTTGACATGAACTCAATTTTCAAACCAACAGAATTTCCTTACAAACTTCAGATTCTAGCCCCTTAATCACTATGATGAGTGCTCAATTTATAGGAAATGGAGGTGGTTTTGTCATAAATGAGGGTATTGAATGGCTTTCCAATCTTGGAGTTAGTTTCCATGGAGCAAGGGATGAGAGGATAGGAGGTTAATGGATCCTTAGCCTATCCAATTTCTAGCTTATAGGAGGGGATAAGAGATGGGAACCTTCTAGAGTCATATAGAATGAAGGAATATTCCCAGAACCCTATGCAAATTTCGCTCAATCTCACCCAGCGCAGGCTAAAGAGGGCCTAAGTGCACTGCAGTGCAGGCCACAGTGGGCCTTCCTGCTCTGTAGCGCACTGTCTCAAGGCTTGGGCGGCGCTGGTATCCCAAAAAGGCTTTTCAGGAGGGCTTCAGGCCATGAAACTTTCATAGAAGGAGGCATTCGATGAGTTGACTTCTCTAAGGCATGTAACAACTGAATTAGGGTTTGATGAGCCCTAAAAGTACTGATCTGAATGTTGGGAGTGATGTGCCCAAATAGACCTGTAACAATGAGGATTGAGACTGTGCAATGCACAGTTCAGCCTGGGTAGACTGAGGGAGAAACTGCGAGTGGCCAAGGGGTTAGGCTTGAGCCCTAGAACTACAAGATGTGCAGTTGAGTCGGCCTAGAATATGCATTGTGTAATCTCATAGGCCAAGTTGAGAGCCTAAGCCTTAGACTTGCGCAATGCCCAGATAGGCAAGGCAACTGCTAGCCAAGTGAACTACAAATATGCTCGAAAAGAGTGTGGGAAACTAACAGATTTGAGTGATGGTGCAAGTTAAAGTGCATATTTGACTAAGGATAGATATATCAGTGCAAATCAAGTGCAAAAAGTCAACATGTAAGAGGAAAAACAAACATGCATGGAGAGTCGTTGAAACAATGCTCACTGGTGTGCAGAAACAAGAAAATTAACGTGACACTTATAAAAGGCGAACGATGGGCTAAACCAACACTTCTAGAGGATAATATAAGTTTAAAAGACAACAACCATGAAGAGAAACAAGAAAAACAACACTCATAGAAACAAAATGACAAAAAGCAACAGAAAAAAGTGGCAAAAGATGACAAAAGCAAAACTCATCCAAAAAATCGCAGCAAACTCCACCGAAGGCTCATTGATCTCCGTGGGAATTCTAGAGCTCTAAGTTCGGGTGTACAAATGATCTCTAGAGGCATCTATTAAATAGATCTAGGCTTATTAGGGTGTATGACATGCATGCCCAAAATCAAGGAAAAAGTGACACTTAGTAGAAAGTTCCAAAAGTAACTATGCCACATTCGGGAAACTAATGATGACTCCCTATTTTCTAGGTACGCTTTTTTCTTTTTTTATTTTTCAAGAAACTTTCCATGCACACTACCAAGAAGGATTGCACAATTCCTGAGGACTAGGAAACTCCTTAACTCAATGCATTGCGTAGTTTTTGAGCTGAAGGGATGCTTTGTGCAGTTTCTGAGATGAAGGTTGGGCTACCATCCAGAACTGCACAGTTTCCAAGCTCAAGGTTGGCTTGCCATTATGGATTGCACAATTTTGACCCTCAAGGTTGGCCTATCTTCCAAGACTGCACAATTTCTTAGGCAAGCCTAGTAATGTTGCAAGGTCAAGTCAAGATTTAGATTATGTTTGAAAGATATCAATTCGGGGTCAACTTCATCAGAAGCACAACGTGTAAATATTAGTCTTGATCAAAAAATGAATACTTGACGACAGTAAAAGATAAGCTCCCGTGGACCGAAGGGAAGGATGCAAAATGAAAGCATAGGTAAAATTTTGGAGGGTGGTTGTAGTAACTACAACAAAACGTTAAAGCTCACTTATATGAATAATGGTCAAAATGTCATTATTATGTATATGTGTATTCTTCTTATTCTTCTTCTTCTTCTTCACTTCTAGTGTAAAATTTGTAATTTTTTTCCCAAATATTGTTGGTTTTCCTATATGCAATGTGCGTGCACCATTGTTGGTGCATGAAAATGTACATTAATGCAGTACATTTATTTTTGGGTAACACACCATATTGGTGTGAAACATCATGCAATGAAAATGATAGTAGTAATGAAGCATTGCATATGTTGCATTCTACAAAAATGAATTCATTAGTAATAAACATGAGGAACATTCAATTTCACTATATGTACTTACATCTTGTCACCCCAACATCAGTGCATTATATGTTTCACCAAATTCGATGCATCCATCAACCTGAATGCACCACTAAGGTATGCAAGGGTTTTGTGGATTTTATGATGCTATATCATTGCATGGACACATCATTGTTAGTGAAAGGTAGAGCACACTAGCATATGTACCAATGTGTTGGTGTGTTGATACATCTTCACATACATTGTACACAAGGTTTCTTGTCTTCCTAGACATGTCACACCATGAGATAAGGGATTAGTGAGCTTGCATTACTTAATTCCTTTAGGTTTATTAGACACATTGTCTATGGTGGAGTTAGATTGCACTAGATCACTATTGCCCAAATATTTTTCAATGAATTGTAGGATGCACCATAAGTAATGTGTCATTGCCATGTAAGCACACCACAATATTAAGAAAGGAACTTATCTACATGTGATAGTGCACTCATGTTTCTTAGGCACGCCATTAATGGGGCATAAAACACAAACTAGAAATAAAAGGGTGTGTCAAACTTGTTAAAGTGTACCACACTAGCGATGTGTGTGATTTTGCATTATCTATGATGCATTGTATACATGGTAATAGACCTATTGCAATGTGAATCTCATCCCTTTCATGCACCTAAATTCATTCTTCTTAATTCACTCCAGGGTGTTACATGCACACACAGAAGAGCTTCTTTTGCATGCATGATAAGCTTCAACAACCCTTTTGAGTCTATTAACTCCATGTTTTATCCTTGGTTTACATTAAAAGAACACACTTTTCTTCAAGTAAAATAGTTAATCATTTCTTATTATCCCTCTTTACTACCTCTTTGATATCTTCAACAATGTTAGAGTGAAGGGGAACTCCACAAAAGTTCTCATGTCCAAATTCAACAAATATTTCGTTGGCATATATCCATCACTTTGAATGTTCAAATTCCAACAACTCTATGATGAAAATTATATGATAGGCATCAACCCAAGGCATAAAATTGGTCACTCTCTAATTTGAGATCCATAAGTTCCTCTACCTCAAATACTTCTATTGCACCCTTCTTCTTTATTCCCTTTCTATCATTTAATGAAGAAGGAGAAGAGGCAAGGTGGGGTGTCGATCTCAAATAGAAGAGAGTGATTAATGTGATAATATAGGTCAATGCCTATAGTATTTTTTTGTAACATAGATATGTTGAATTGAATTTGAAAATTTGAAGTGATGGAAATGTGGGAATGAAATATTTGTTGAATTTAATTGTGACAACTCATGTAGAATTCTCCTTTACTATCATAATGTTGATGATATCAAGGAGGGAGTAAAGAGGGACAATCAACAATGCTTTGGCTTATTCGAATAAGAGGGTGTGATATTGATTACAATAAACAAGTAAATATCATGGATTTGATAGACTCAAAAGGGTTATTGGAACCTATTTATTTGTTGCAAAAGTTACAATAAGTGTACATGGAATTATTTGAAGAGCCTTGAGTAAATTAAGAACAATGAATTCAATTACATGAAAAGGAGATATGTTCAATCCACGAGATGGTTATCAAAAAATTATGGCATAATTAGTGGGATGTGTTATGATTGTGAAGTGTTGATATAGTTGGATGTACAAAAAAAATTGAGAAAAATACCCGATAGGGAAACCCAATGGATGCTTCCTCACATTCATAGGGAGTAAAGCTATCAACATATACTAGTGCACCTAACCTAGCAGGTTTTAAACTAGACACACATTGGCATAGACCTAGCTAAATGCATAACGACACTGGTGACAACTAGTTGAGCTAACCCCTTAGGTTTGGATGTAGAAAAACACTTACAAGATAGATTGAATCTTTTCATTTATGAAAATGAAGTGATTTTACAAAGGATTTAATGGTGTTGTACCACCTATATATTTTACAAAGATACAGACAAATCTAATGTAAGTGAAAATATATATATTGAAGGAAATGTTTCATTTCAAGCATTCATGATAGTGAAATGTGGATGAATGAAACCAACTATCAAATGTAGTTGCATATCAACAAAATATTGATGGCCATTTTTTTCCATGAAACCATGGTTGAACTATATTAATTTATATCTAATTTTTTTTTCCATACCCAATGTTTTCAACCATGTTGTTGCTTAGGTTTGATGATATATGAAGCCATATTTTTGTTTTTGATTTCAATGTGCTTTTGCATTGCAAGTTTGAAAATTTGAATAACCTTGTAAATGCGAGATATTAATGGTGTTGCTAGTGTAATCTTTTTTAGTCATGGTATAAACACAAATCTATCAAAAGATTCAAGAATATTTTACATGCATGTTGAGAAATTCATACATCATGTGATGCAATATCATTGGAATTATACATTGATTGAAATTCAATATGCCATAGCAATGTCAAGTGGTGTAGTGAAAGTATGGTCAACCAAGAACTCATAGATTTTAGAATTCAATTTAGTGTTGATACATTTAATTCTTGTTTATACTTTGTCTAAGTGATATTTATAATTTTACCTCTAAATTGTTACATGTTTATATGGAACTTCAACTCCAACACTAAAATTCAATTTCAACACATGTGAATTTCAGTTGAAAGAAAACTATGAATCACTAAATCATATATGTAGAAAACATATCCGCATACATAGTGAACTTAAACTCCAACATAGAGTGAGTCTCAAATAAAGTACAAATATGAAGAACTAAATCCTATTTACATCAAACTCTCCATTATTATTTAGCATAATGGATGAATTGTTGCATGAGTAATAGAATTGTTCCATCATTCTTAATTGTTTCCAGATTGATTTAGTGTTACAACAAAAGATTTTAATGATGGGATAATGTGACCAATCCACCACATATCTAAAATGATGGCATTGATATGAATACATGATTAGTGAAACTCAATAATACTGAAGTGTTTTCATATTTATTTCAAATTACCATTAGTATTAATTTTTCATTCCAAGGGTCATTAGGTTGGAAACCAAAACAATACTTAGAAATGTTTGATACTTTTTATGTGATCTCGTGTTTGAGATGCTAGTCAATGTCTAAATTAACAATTGTTTGGATTTTAATTAATTAAGTTGTGTTCCACTTTGATCACAATTCTTCCCATTGATTAATCATAGACATGCATTCGCCAACCTAATATAAAAGTATACTTACCATATCCATTCATATTTGCTAACAATCACACAAATTATGGTCATACACTATTTAATGAACTTGGAGCTATGTTTTGTAGTTGAGGAAATCTCATAGCACCTTCTTTGGTGTAACATTTTTTTCCTTAAGTAATATATCTATAGGGAAAATACCTAGGCACTTCCTGTCATTCCAAGGATTGTACCCAAGGTAAACTCTATATTTCTAAGGTACAAGGACAAGTCAACAACTCAAAAACAAATCATCTATAACTCATCGGCAATTGGTTCAGTAAATAAAAAACATGTAGTAAAGTTGGATTGAACATGGGTGGGAATGGTCCCAACTTTTCCTGACAACCACTCAAGCTACATCCAGTTGAATTTCAGTGCAACATTAGTATAATATAAAAAAAAGGAATTTTGAGATAAAATGCATATATTAGACTTGGCCTTAACCTCCTCATTGATATGGTTAACTACTTTATTTTAATTTCCCATACATTTCAAATAAAATCACGATCAATATAACTATTCAATATGTAACATTATAAGTAAAAACATAATTAAAAGGGTATATTTTTTGTCAGCAATACTCTCTCTCTCTTCTTCTTTTTAATGTCTTTCAAAGAATGAGTATGTTTGTGTTGGTCAAAATGGTGGTGGCATGATCCAAACCACAAAATTTATATGAAATTATGTTTCCATTATCCTAGATACTCTTCAAAATTTCTATAGTGTTCAAGATTCTCATAAAAACCAAGTTTGTTGCCTTAACATCTCTTCTAAAAATGATTCTTTTGTATTAAATACAGTAAGTAAATAACCTTTTACATCATGCCCGAGTGAAAAAATTGGACCTAAAATTTTGCTCATCACTCTACAACTTTGTGTCCCTATGGCCTTGAGTCCTTTGATCTGTTCTTCCATTCTCGCTGGTTGCGGCAGGCCTAACACTACCTGCCTGGCTAAAATTTCTCTCGTTTTGCCTCCCCCTTCCTCTATTTTGTCATTTCCTTTCATGCCTTTTGTCGCTTCCTATACCATACCCAACCCCTAAAATCTTATTAAAGGAATGGGGAAAAATATATATTTTTTTTGTCTCCACTAAAATTTACTTAGGCTTCCTGATGCATCCTTACAGCCTCACAACTAGAGATTTCACTCTATGCCTCGTTGAATGCAAATGAATTTCTCTCTCTGCATCAACCCAACACCTCCAAACATAGCACCCTTATGCCTCCCGAGTGGGTCCCACTAGACATGCCACCCCGCTTACCCTCTCCTTGTGATTCCTAAGCGTGTTCCTTTTTATCCCCCGGAGTCTCCTTTCCTGACTTAAGAGGATGGGGGACTGCACAACCTTCTTCCCATTGGTCACTGCCACTACATGTTACACATCACCATATCCCTTGGATCACGATGTTGTCTTGTGTGTTCCTCTTGGTGTCTCCGGGTTTAGTCCACCGGGGTTATTGTAGCTCTCTTCCCACTATGTTTTAAATTTTGAAAAAGAAACAAAAAATTATATATTTCAAAAAAATCAAAATAAAAAATAATGTGAAGTCTTTCAAAAATAAAGGGTGGATTAACATTGAAATTGAGCATGATGCAACATTAATACGAAGCATTTGGGTGGGGCCCCGTCAGAGTTTAAAAATTCAAAAGTTTAAAGGACGACTTATTTCATAGGGCGGAATTAATTGTTGTGTCCGGACCTCCCGATGGAGAAAACCCGACACCACGAAAGGCTCGAGGCTTATGTGTCCATGTGCCTTTGGAAAGTAGTCAGCAATAGTTGGGTTGACCAGCAACCAACATCTCAGATTGATTACAGGATCACTACCAGCAAGCCTTCCCCATCATGGTAGGTACCCTTGTAACTCTACAGCAAGTGAATGTGACTGTGCAGGATAGTTCACCACGTCATCTCCATGTCACCCCATCACATAATCATGTCATTTTCACCACATCATCCCATCTCGTACACGCCACTTCAACATTTAATCTTGTTTTCCCTCCCATTTTTTCGTTTTCTCCATAAACTCCATTTAAATTTCATTTTTCACATTATCATTTTCAATTCCCAGTGTTCGTAGCATGTTGCAGTTATTGTTCCACTTGAATTCAAATTCATTAACACTAGCCATTGTTATCCAACACATTCTAGTTAACCAAAAGGAGTCTCCTTTGTGTGCTTCAGTTATAAGGTCTGGTCTATTTTCTGCTACAATTCCCCAAACTTATGTCTTCCCTAAGTTCATCTACTAGTTGGTCTTTGCTCTTTACCCTCAAAAGTGTTTTGTAATGAATGTTTTAGGTGAAAATATCTTTCATATATATACTATTTTAATCCAACAATGTGCATACTTTTCTAAGAAGATAATTGATTTTCTTAATTCCAAGTCATCACAGGAATTAAGAGAAATGAAAATTGAGGACAAAATAGAGTTGGTGTTGGAGATTAATAAAATGGTGTTGAAGAATTTATATAGAAAGACAGTTGAGACAAAGTTGGGAGAAATTAAAGAATCTGTTTTAAAATTCAACACCAACTTTGATAAAAGAACCAGGGCAAGATTGCCTTCATGTTGGGATCAATAAGGAAATTTTCTTCCCTGGGAGACTTATGAAACTCTGTTGGTAGAAGCTAAAAGCAAGATTGGCACCTCTCATGAAAAAAAAAACAATTTTGAAAGGAGAAACAATTGTTAATTATCTTCACAAGGATTTTCAGTTGTTATGGTTGATTAGGACTCTTTTTACTGAGAAGCCAACTTACAGTTGAATTACTAATTTCAGAATGGCTCACACAAGGTTTGTAAAGAGTCAGAGTTCAGATGTGACAGTATGGAAGAAATGCAGAGAGTGGATGTCCCCTACAGCAGCAACAACAGAAGCTGGACCCTCTACAAATGATCCTACACAAGAATCACAAATCACTCAATGAAGAAAAGCCACCTGTTATTTTATGAGAATTTTCTAGAAATGTATTTGTAATAGTGATATAATTTTGTTTTTAATTTATCATAGATAAAGTCCTTCGAAGGACCGAATAGACTAAAGAAATTCAAGTAGTTAGTAGTTTTGATAGTTGACAGTTCCATAATTATCATCATTGTAATCATCATACAAAAATAAATTTTGGAGGACTAGGAAGGGTTTTGAGTTTTTGACTTCAGAAGGAAAAAGACTTTTCTGTGTAATGTTTCTCATCTTCTTGGAGATTTGAATAAAGTTTTTCAAAGTGATTCCAAACATATCTTTTAATGTGATATGTGTTCTTATATATTTGTGTAATCATTTAATGTTTTTCTTCTATGGGAAATAATAATGAAGCAGTTGGTCTTTAATGATACAGTTTCACTGAATTCACAGTATCTGTAAGTTAAAGTTAAATAACCTTAATATGCACTCCTCTTTTTTGTATTTCCATTCATCTGTCTTCCATATTTCTGCTAAAGTTTAAAGCAAGAGATTCTGCTATAAGTAGCCTATTGTTCAAAAATTTCAAACATATTTTTCACCCCTTTACTACAACTTAAATCACATTCATTATCAGAGAGGCCACTTTGAAAGGTGTTTTCATTCCAAGAATATTTCATAATTATTACCTGTAAAAAAAAATACTTTTGAAGTTTCACAATGGGACAACAAATCAAGTTTTTTATCATTTTGAATAAATGTCTTGGGCACTAACCTCTACTCATCCAGGGGTTGTCTCCTAAGGTACAATATTTTTTGGCACTGTTTTTAGGGAACAAAGAACGAAGTCATTCTTCCTTGGGTTTTCTTTTATACATCATTGCTTTGTTTGGTGGGCAAAGAAAGTGTGTACCCTGAGTTTTCTCACCAAGAATAGCAGTCCTGGCTCCCAGAAGGTCTCACATGAGGTTTGATACATCGCAGCAAAAGTTTCTTGTTCTTTCTAATACTAAAAAATTAGTTTCTCAAAGGTTTTGAAGAGAAAAATCTCCAGTAACTCCAAGTCCTACCCTATCATATCCTGGTACAATTTTTGTCTCACAATACTCTAAGGTTCATCATTCAGAAGAAGTTGTAAGAAACTTGGATTTTTCTCAAGAAAGTTTGTCCTATTCCTAAATCATCTTTTCAGAACCCACTCTTGAAGAAAATTCATTTGAGCTTGTCTCTTTCTCCTTCCCAGAAGTTGAAGAAATTAAAACAGTTGATTTGTCAGTTTCATATCATATTGTCTATGTTATTTCTCAGCCAGTTCCTATATTTTTCATTCCACCTATTTCTTTTGTTTTTAAGGCAGGAAGTTCTTATATTCCCCCTCACAATCAAAATATGGTGATTCCAAGGTTTCTTCTAAATAGATATGATCCTTTGAATTTTCCTCATCCTATGAATTCCATGCCTCAAGACTATTTGAATTCATTACCGAGATCTACAAGAGAAGATGAAGTAACAGTGAAAAAACATGTGGCAACCTTCTGTGCTTTTGCAGAAAATTTGAATTTGAATACTTGGATGTGGTAATGAGGATTTTTGTACAGACATTGGATGGAGAAGCAAGGAAATGGTTTAAAACCCTCCCTGCTAATTCAATTAACACTTGGGAAGAGCTAGAAAATAAATTTATACAAAGATGGGGAGAAAAGAAAGATCAAGGTTATTTCCAGGCTGAATTTAATGCAATTAAGAGGAAACCAAATGAAGAAGTGGTTGAATTTATCAAGAGATTCAATAAGCTATATAATAGTTTTTTCAAGAGAGAAAAAACCACCACCTGCTGGTGCAAAAGTGGTGTTTGTAGGAGCATTTGAAGCTTATTTTGTCTTTACTTTTAGAGAAAGGCGGTCCCCTACTCTGGATCAAATTCACAGTGATGCAATGGAGATTGAAGCCAACTTATCTGTTGCAGGGAAAATCAAACAAAAAGACCAAACTAATTATAAGAAGAAAGGAAAGGATGAATCAAAACCTTCTAATCAGCCAAAGGATTTCCATGAGAAAAAATTAGATGAAATGACCAAAGTTATCAGAAATTTGTCTAATAAGTTGGTAAAATTGGAGCTGGAAAGCAAGAATCCTCCTAGGCAAATTCAACAAGCACAAAATAGAAATTTCAATCCTCAGTTTAGGAGACAGCCACTGCAAATTATGCAGAGGGACAAGAAGGACCAGGAGCAGGTTCAACCACCCTTATACATTGAAGATGAACTAGAAGAAGCAGTGGAGGAGACTCTTAGATTGCAGGAAAATCAATATTCTACTTTGTCTGAAGAGGAAGAAGAAATAGTGACTAATGAGGATTCAAGTTGGGAACCTCAAATTTCCCTGGATGATGAAGAGATTGATGAATACTGTAGAAGATTCACATATTTTATGCATGCAAAATTACACAGAAAATATGATCTGAGGTCGAGGAAAAGGTCAAGAACTTAAGATCATGTGGAGGACCAATCAAACCAGACAGCTTAGCAACCAACACCAAAACAAGATGCGAAAGGAAAGAAACCATTGAAAACAATCCTAATTCACCAAGGGGAGAGTTCAAGAAGTCAGCACGACACAGGGATTCTGCAAAAATAGTCCCAGAAGCCCGTTATCTGTCCACAAAATATGCCAAAAGAGAAGCCAAAGGAAGAAGAACAATCAAAAGTTGTAAAGGAGCTTCATTCATTCAATTTGTAGAAAGAATTGGAGAAAATTAAAATTCCTATTCCATTAACTGAATTAGTGAAGAAATATGATTACAAAAAATAGATTTCAGATTTTATAAATTTATCTCAGAATAATCATGTAGTTGATACAATTATTCTACAAGAAGAAAGGCTAGTGGTCATGTTTGGCCCTCATGTGGAGGAACATGATTCTTCCACTCCTCCTTTTTATATTTCTCTTCTAATGCATACTTTTATTCTTCACAAGTGTATGTTGGATTTAGGAGCTTCTCATCATTTAAAGCCTCTGTCAGTTATGAAGCAACTTAATCTTCGGATTACAAAACCTTACAAGGATTTGTATTCCTTTGATTCAAAAAAGGTTAAGTGTGTGGAACTTATTAAAGACCTTGTAGTGTCACTGGCTAATATTCCAACCATATTGTAATGGAGGTTGTTGTTGTAGATATTCTAGCTCGATTTGGAATGCTACTTTCTAGGTCCTAGGGAGCCAAGTTGGGAGGACTATTGAAATTGGATTTCACTTATGCTATCAATCCAGTATTTGGTGGAGAAGAAAGGAGATTGTATCGGGAGACCAGATTTGTGAAGACTATCACCAAGGAGGGTTCAAGTAATTCTCCTATTTATAGTCAGGAAAAAGATGATTTTTCCTATTTTATGTTGCAAGAATATCAAGAAATTGTTGAAGATACAGAATTTTAGGTTCCTTCAACAATTCAAAGCAAGGAAGTAGTAGTCAGTGGAGTTTGGAAGTTGTATTTTGATGGAGCATACTCAAAATAAGGGAATGGAGCTGGGGTTCTTCTACTTTCCCCAAAAGTTCAGATTATTCCATTTTCTTACAAAATAGAATTTGACTCCATACATAATATAACTGAATATGAGGCTCTAGTTCTTGGTTTACAAGCTGCTAGAAATATGGGCATACAATGTATTTCTGTTTTTTGGGACTCTTAATTAATTGTAAAATAGATCAAGAATCAATGCCAAACTAAACATTTGAGGCTTAGAGCCTATAGAAATAAAATGTGGGATTTAGTAGACAATTTATTTTTTGCTTTTAATATTCAATTCCTGCCAAGGGAAGGAAACAAATTAGCTTACTCACTAGCAGTGGTAGCTAGCACATTTCAGCCCCCATTGAATCCCAAATTGAGATATGAAGTTGAAATTAGAAGTAGACCTTCCATTCCAGATAATATAAAATATTGGCAGTTTTTTGAGGACAAAGAACAGATTCAAATATTTCTAGAAATGGTAGGGGAATTTTCAAATTTAGAGATTGATCAAGAAGATGGAATTGAAGATCTCCTAGAAGAATAATTAAATAATGAATTGCCTTGGAAAGACTCTGTGGAGGGTCATAAGATTGTGCAATTGAAAAATAATGTGATCCCCAGAGGCTTGGTACCCCTGGAAAGATTTTTCAATGCAAATGATGTTGTTGTAAATGCAAACAAACCAAACTAGGAGGATGATATTGAAGATTGCAACCTTGGAACAAAGCAACAACCAAAGTTGGTGAAGCTGGCAAAGGGTATCCCAGAAGATTATAAACAAAGGTATGTAGATATTTTTAAAATATATATTGATGTGTTTGCATGGTCTTATGAAGACCTCAAAACTTATGATACCAACATCATTCAGCGTAGGATTCCTTTAAAGCCAGGAGTTAAGCCATATAAACAGAAATTGAGACAAATAAATCCTTTTCTTTTGCCATCAATTGAAAAGGAAGTCAAGATATTATTACAAGCAGAGATAATTGTCCCTCTCAGATATTCAGATTGGGTAGCTAATTTAGTAGTTGTGAGGAAGAAAAATGGAGAAATTTGGTTATGTATAGACTTCCGAAATTTAAATAGAGCATCACTAAAAGACAATTATCCCCTTCCAAAGATGGATCACATTTTGCAGAGAGTAACAGGGTCTTCCAAGTTATATATGATTGATGGATTTTTAGGTGAAAATCAAGTTGCAGTGCAGGCAGAAGATCAAAAGAAAACAACTTTCACAACCCCATGGGGACCCTTCATGTATGACAAAATTCCATTCGGTTTATGAACATCAGTGCTACTTTTCAAAGCATTATGGATATAGCATTTGTAAGAGAAAAAAAGAAGTTTGCGGGCATTTATTTAGATGATATTACAGTGCTTTCCAAATCTGATGAGGAGCATCTAAAACACCTTCAGTAAACTTTTGAGAAGTATAGAAAATATGGCTTATCATTGAATCCCAAAAAGTCTCATTTCACTTTGAAAGAAGGAAAATTGCTTGGGCATATTGTATCAAAATAGGGAGTAAAAATTGATCTTAAATGAGTGGAATAAATCAAGAATATACCTTTGCCAAGAAGTAAAAAGGAAATTCAAAGTTTTTTGGGAAAAATAAATTTCCTCAGGAGATTCATACCTAATTATGCAGAGATTGTGAAGGAGATCATTGATATGTTGAAGAAGAATGCAGAAGTAAAATGGAATGTAGCTGCTAGAGAATCTTTTACAAGAATCAAAGAAGCTTTTGGAGAAGCTCCAGTACTGGTGAGACCTGATTATCAAAAACCCTTTCAAACCTTTTCATATGCTTTTCCTTTCACTGTTGCAGCAGTGCTTTTGCAAAGAAATCAATATAATAAAGAACAATCAGTAGCATTTTTTAGCAGTGTATTAAGGGATGCGAAATTGAAGTATAACATTTTAGAAAAATAGGCTTATGCTCTAGTTAAAGCTTTGAAATCTTTTAGAATATATGTCCTACAATCTCAAATCATTGCATATGCTCATAACTCTACTGTCAAAGATGTACTGACTCAAAGTGATAGTGATGGAAAAAGGGGAAAATTGATAGCAAACTTTCAAGAGTGTTATATGGACACTAAGCCAACAAAATTGGTAAAGGGGCAAGGGCTGGCAAAGATCCTGACAGAAGCAAAGTTTCAAGCTATGGGGATTAATTTTCTAGCTGAGGTTTCTGAATAAAAAACGACAAAATAAAAAGGTAAAGAGAAAGAACCTGATAATTAAAATCAATATAAGTACATATGGTCTGAATGGTATAAGGATATTGTCCATTATTTATCTTTTCTTAGCTTCCCAACTTCCTTAGACAGAACGAAGTACAAAGCCCTCAGAGTGAAAGCCCAAAATTATGTAATAACGAATGGTCGATTGTATTGGAAAGATCTTGTTTGTGTTTTGTAGCTCTGTTTGACAGAAGGAGAAACTATTGAAGTTTTTAATGAATATCATGAATGTCTTTGTGGTGGTCATTATAATTGGAAAGTAACAGCACACAAAATTTTAAAAGTTGGTTTTTACTTGCCTTCTTTGTTTTCAAATTAGTAAGAAGTTGTGAAAAGTGCTAAATTTTTGCTCAGAAGAGGAAATTGGCACCCTTACCATTGATTCTTGTGTTTGTTGAGGAACATTTCAGATGATGGGGTTTAGATTTTGTAGGAGAAATAAATCCACCTTATAGTGGACAACATAAATGGATCTTAACAGGTATTGATTATTTTACTAAATGGGTGGAAGCTTCCAACCAGGAGAGCAATTGATTCAGTTGTAATTAAGTTTCTAGAAGAGAACATTTTCACAAGATTTCGTTGTCCGAAGAAGTTGGTAACAAATAATTCTCAGGTGTTCAAGTCTACAAAGCTAATTGATTTTTGCCATAAATACAATGTGATACTCTCACATTGTACCACCTATTATCCTCAAGGAAATGGGTTGGCAGAATATTCCAACAAAACTTTGGTAAGGATACTTAAGAAAACTATTGCAAAAAATAAGAAAAAATGGGATTCTTGGTTGAAGTTTGCATTATGGGCAAATAGGTTGACTACTAAGAGATCTGATGGTAAGTCACCTTTTGAACTAGTGTATGGAGCAGCAACCTTGTTTCCCAGTCAATTAGAAAAACTAGTAATGCACTTATTTAGGATGTTGAGGAGGAACCCAATGCACTAACTAGTAGGATGAAGCAGCTAGTGGAGTTGAATGAAAACAGAGAAAAGGTAATGGAAAATATAATTAGCTATCAAGAGAAAATGAAACAGATCTTTGACAGGAAAGCCAGGAACATTTTTTTTAGCCTGGAGATCTAGTTTTAAGATGGGATGTGAGAAGAGAGGATAAGGGAAAACATGGAAAATTTGATCCTCTATGGTTTGGGCCATTCAGAATAGCAGAAATCAAAGCCAATAACACTTTTATTTTAGAAAGTTTGTATGGAGAACTATTGCATATGCATGTCAATGGGAAGTATTTGAAGCATTATTTCCAGTGTTAAATATTTTTACTTTACCATTGTAAATATCGGCTTGTTCATTGTAAGTATCTGGTGAGTTTCTCATTGTAATGTTCCAAGCTATGATATGACACCATGTCCGAAGTGAAGGTACTAATTTTCAGTTCTTAGTGATTTGTTTTAAAGAATTATCCCTAGGTGGAGCGAGATGTTATAGCTCGTTTCTCACTATGTTTTAAATTTTGAAAAAGAAACAAAAAATTATATATTTCAAAAAAAAAATAGTGTCAAGTTTTTCAAAAATAAAGGGTGGATTAACATTGAAATTGAGCATGATGCAAAATTAATATGAAGCATTTGGGTGGGGCCCTGTTAGAGTTTAAAAATTCAAAATTTTAAAGGACAGGTTATTTCGTCAGGCAGACTTAATTGTTGTGTCGGGAACTCCTGATGGCGCAAACCCGAAACAACAAATGGCTTGAGGTTACGTGCCCAGGTGCCTCTGTAATGAAGTCAACAACATTTCGGTTGAAAAACTACCAACGACTCTGATCGATTACGGGATCACTACCAGCGGGCCTTCTCCGTCATGGTAGGTGCCCCCGTAACCCTACAGCAAGCAAGCATGACTCTGCAAGATAATTCACCACGTCATCACTATGTCACCCCATCACATCATCATGTCATTTCAGCCATGTCATCCCATCCCGTACATGTCACTTCAGCATTTAATCCCGTTTTCCCTCCCATTTTTCTGTTTTCTTGATAAACTTCATTTTAGTTTCATTTTTCACATTGTCATTTTCAATTCCCGATGTCCATAACACGTTGCAGTTGTTGTCACACTTGGATTCAAATTAATTAATGCCAACCATTGTTATCCAACATATTCTAGTCAACCAAAAGGAGTCTCTTGTGTATGTTGTAGTTATAAGGTCTGTTCTATTTGCTGCTATAATTCCCCAAACTTATGTCTTCCTTGAGTTCATCTACTAGTTGGTCTATGCTCTTTACCTTGATAAGTGTTTTGTAATGAATGCTTTAGGTGAAAATATCATACAGATATTTGCTCTTTTAATCCAGCAATGTGCACAATTTGCTAAGAAGATAATTGATTTTCTTAATTCCAAGTCATCACATGAATTAAGAGAAATGAAAATTGAGGTCAGAACAAAGTTGGTGCTGGAGGTTAATAAAATGGTGTTGAAGAATTTATATAGAAAGACACTTGAGACAAAGCTGGGAGAAATTAAAGAATTTGTTTTAAATCTCAACACCAACTTTAATAAAAGAACAAGGGCAGGATTTCCTTCATGCTGGGATCAACCGGGAAATCTGCTTCCCTTGGAGACTTATGAAACTCTGCTGGTATAAGCTAAGAGCAAGATTGGCACCTCTCATGAAAAAACGACAATTTTAAAAGGAGAAACGATTGTTAATTATCTTCACAAGTACTTTCAGTTGTTATGGTTGATTATGACCTTTTTAGTGAGAAGCCAACTTACAGTCGAACCACTAATTTCATAATGGCTCACTCAAGGTTTGTAAAGAGCCAGAGTTCAAATGTGACAATATGGAAGAAATGAAGAGAGTGGATATCCTCTATAGCAGTAACAACAAAAGTTGGACCCTCTACAAATGATCCTGCACAAGAATCATAGATCACTCAATGAATAAAAACCACCTGTTGTTTTATGAGAATTTTCCAAAAATGTATTTGTAATAGTGATATAATTTTGTTTTTAATTTATCATAGATAAATTCCTTGGAAGGATTGAATAGACTAAAGTAGTTCAAGTAGTTAGTAGTTTTGACAGTTGACAGTTCCATAATTGTCATCATTGTAATCATCATACAAAAAGAATTTTTGGAGAACCAAGAAGGGTTCTGAGTTTTTGACTTCAGAAGGAAAAAGACTTTTCTGTGTAATGTTTCTCATCTTCTTGGAGATTTGAATAAAGTTTTTCAAAGTGATTCCAAACAGATCTTTGAATGTGACATGTGTTCTTATATTTTTGTGTAATCATTTAATGTTTTTCTTCTATGGGAAAGAGTAATGAAGCAGTTGGTCTTTAATGATACAATTTCACTGAATTCACAATATTTGTAAGTTAAAGTTAAATAACCTTAATATGCACTCCTCTTTTTTGTATTTCCATTCATATGTCTTCCATATTTCTACTAAAGTTTAAAGCAAGAGATTTTTCTATAAGTAGCATGTTGTTCAAAACTTTCAAACATCTTTTTCACCCCTTTACTACAACTTAAATCACATTCATTATCAGAGAGGCCACTTTGAAAGGTGTTTTCATTCCAAGAGGATTTCATAATTATTACCTGTAAAAAAAATACTTTTGAAGTTTCATAATGGGACAACAAATCAATTTTTTTATCATTTTGAATAAATGTCTTGGGCACTGACCTCTACTCAGCCATGGGTTGTCTCCTAAGGTACAACAAGGGTGACCTAGCAAGGGTCCACTTTTATGGTGATGGGATGCGGTCCCTTCCACATCGATCTATCTTTGTCATCCTGCATGCCCATGCTCAGTGCTCACATTCTTACTTCCTTGTATACCTTCGAGATGAGACTTTCAAACCTACATGGATTGGTGGGACTCACCTCCACACATCGATGTTTTTAATTAGTCCATGCAACTCTGTCTCGACATCATTTCGATGCCTATGCCTCGAAGTCTATTCGCACGCCACCCCTTATCATATCGAGTGGTTCGTTTCGGAATACATCACCCCATTTCTTCCTACGCACCTTAGCAAAGTCTCGGGATCTAACTGATGAGCTCACCTGTCACGTGACCCACTTATTGAAAAGAGCAACAAGAAATGTTAAAAATAACATCAAGAAAATTCCTAATTTAAATTGTCCTTGAATTAAATTAGGAATTAAATTGTAATTCTATTCTCATAGCAACTTGTAGCAGTTAACTAAGTTAAGTTGACTTATTTGGCTCAATAAATTTGAATTGGAAGTCTATCTAGAGTCATGTAGAGTGATCCCTAAATTTTAGGGGCCTAGGTTGAGTTTTTATTGAGTTGTAATTATTTAATTTAGTTAAACTAGTTCTAACTATTGGAGGAACAAGTGAGCGATCAAGTGAATTAAATTGGATTTAATTCACATGCAGTGATCAATCAAATAACTAATAATTCACTCATAAATAACTCATGCATGTCAGTTCATAGGAAGACCCAGTTGAGATTAGAGTTCAGGGACAGTGTACTATCAGTTGTATAATTTTCCGAGTTGTACATATGGTGCATGCAATCAGTAGAAGGCCTATGATGGATTGTACAGTTGTGGTGAGGGATTTTCCCAATTAAATATGGGCTAATTCCCTTAGGGATTGCGCAAGGAAGTAGGGGCTTGGCAGGCATAAAATTTGGCTAAGTGTTGACTTGAGTTGGCTTGTGAGGCAGAGAGATAGATTGTACTTGTGCATGAATTGTCCGGGTTGAACAAGCATTGTATTTTCTTCTCAGATGTTCCAGTTAATGAAATATAGATAGTCGGGGTTTTGAGCAATTTATTTCCCCAAATAAATGTTATATTATGTGTGATTGAAATTCTTCCTTTTCTGCGTATTGTTTTCATTGATCAATTTTGATTTCCGCTGAAGAGTAGAGTAGATTCTTGTCTTATGTTTTAGCATTTCACATAAGTTTTTGAATCTACAAGTAAAAATCTACATGGTATCAGAGCTAGATTTGTAGAAATCTCTACATGATATCAGAGCTGGAATCATGATAGAAGAGAAGAATTCGAAGTTATCCTTGTACATTAATGGAGCTCTAGTTCAAGGCAGATCCAGAAGACCCTATGTGCAGACTTCTTAATGAAGTTATAAGGTTGTGAGTGGGAAGATCAGTGAGACAACATTTAGTGACACTAAAGGAAGTTGTGATCATTAATATTGGTAGATTGAGGAGCAAATAGATTCCCCATAAGGAGATCGAGACTCAAAGGGAGTCTAGCTTCAGAGGGAGCAACCTTATGAAAGCTAGTACTTCAGGATATGTGGAGATCAAACTCATTATTGCAATGGTTGCAGCAACAATGCGGAAGAAATAGCAGCAGCAGTATGAGTAGATCAGATTTATCTCATGCATGCAAAGCCATGAGGAGAAAGGAAAAGGTTAGAGACTTGGTGGTTGAAAGGGAGCATGAATTACCTCTCAACATGCAGCCTTAGAAGTAGCCTCAGCAAGTTGTGGAGCTACCACAATTGGAGAAGGAGATAGGAGACCAGAGACATCCACTCAAGCAAAGACATCCAATAGGGGAAATTTTCAATCCAAGTGGGCAGAGCGAGCACATGCAGCCATACCTCTGGGTGTGAGGTGGGGCAATACGAAACCATAGTCCCAAGTGTGCAGAAATTTGGGCAAGGTCCATTGAGGTGTTTTTTGTCTCATGGATCATTACCTTGCTATGAGGGCCCACAATATTTAGTAGTAGTAGAATTAGTTTCATTCAGATACTGAGGAAGTGCAGAGTAGAGTTGACAACAGAGCAAGAGGCTCAGTAGCAGAGTCAGTAGCAGCATAGTTTTCCTAGTAGACGATTGTAGACACAGTTGATTTTATTTATTTTGTTTGGATTCCTTTTTTGGGTTGCAGATGTTGCAATAGCAACAACAACCATGACAAGAGTTGCATGAAAAACATTCCAAAAGTACCGTATCAGGATAGAGTTTAATTCCTTTCTGTTGAGAGGGAGTGTTGAAAATAGCAACAAGAAATGTTAAAAATAGCATTAAGAAAAATCTTAATTTAATTTGTCCTTGAATTAAATTAGGAATTAAATTGTAATTCTATTCTCATAGCAACTTGTAGCAGTTAACTAAGTTAAGTTGACTTAGTTGGCTCAGTAAATTTGAGTTGAAAATCTATCTAGAGTCATGTAGAGTGATCCCTAAATTTTAAGGGCCTAGGTTGAGTTCTTATTGAGTTGTAATTATTTAATTCAGTTTAACTAAGTTAAATCCAGTTAAACCAATTCTAATTGTTGGAGGAACTAGTGAGAGGTCAAGTGAATTAAATTGGATTTAATTCACATGCAATGATCAATCATATAACTTATAATTCACTCATAAATAACTCATGCATTCTAGTTCAGAGGAAGACCCAGTTGAGATTAGAGTTCAGGGACAGTGTACTATCAATTGTATAATTTTCTGAGTTGTACAGATGGTGCATGCAATCAGTAGAAGGCCTATGACGGAATGTGCAGTTGTGGTGATGGATTTTCCCAATTAAATATGGCTTAATTCCCTTAGGGATTACACAAGGAATTAGGGGCTTAGCAGGAAATATAATTGGCTAAGTGTTGGCTTGAGATGGCTTGTGAGGCACAGAGAGAGATTGTACTTGCGCAGGAATTGTTCGGGTTGAAAAAGAATTGTATTTTCTTCTCAAATCTCCTGGTTAAGCAATATAGATAGTCAGGGTTTGAGCAGTTGATTTCCCCAAATAAATATTGTGTTATGTGCGATTGAAATTCTTCCTTTTCTGCTTATTGTTTTCATCAATCAATTTTGGTTTCCGCTGAAGAGTAGAGTAGATTCTTGTCTTGTGTTTCAGCATATCACATGAGTTGTTGAAAATACAAGTAAAAATATACACCACTTCCCCACCAACAACATCCTCCACTAATGTGGGCCTTTCCACACCCCTTTCTTACATCATCCTGTAAGGTTTTACTTGGTGCTTTCCTTAGCCACTCCCACTTGTACATTCGAGTGGGGGGCATTGGGCAGACTTCGTAGGTAGGGCCACCTCTAGGCCAATAACATATCCACCAAGATTTCATGGTCACTGAAATCATCATGTTTTCTCTTGGTACTACCAAGCGAGAACTTTCAGGTTGTGATGTTCGATGGACACCACCTCCAGCCAATGGCACCCTTGTCGAGTTACGTGTAATCTAGCTCATCCCTAGCTAACATCATCTCGCTTTTCCTATCTCGGTGACTTCTTACTCTCATCCTCCTTCATTCTTTTGTTTCTTAACAATGGGTTGACATGTCATGGGTCCACCTCCGACAAATCACAGGACCGTCGAGGATGGGTGTCAGCCACCTCATCCTGACTGACATCATCCTAGTTGATCCCATTAATGCGCAACAAAATCCTTTAGAAAATGCTTTTTAGGTTTCTATCCTTTCCATGTGTTTCTCTGCTCTAGTGTACCCTTGGGAAGTCATGTAAAAATTTGTTGCATGATCTTCAAAGCTTCGTGGTGTAAGTGACCAAATATTCTATGCCACAACTCACTGATGTCTCGGCTCTACACCTTCTCTGCTTTAGTGGTCAAAGCATTGTAGTATTCTACCTCCAATTTCTAGAGGTTCTTCACTCGAACCCCTATCCACTTCACCTGTCCTGTGGCTATGTGATGAAGGAAAGCATTTCCCTTACTAAATATCACATCATAGCCTCTATCCTCCAACATGGAAACATAAACCAAGTTCTTCTTCAAACTCATAACATACATGACATCTCTCAAAGTGAGGGGAGAACCAAACTCCTTGTTAAAGGTAACAGTATTGATTTTGGTTACGCTATACCTCCCATTATCACCCATCTCGATATGCATATGGAGATCCTTCTCCTCCAAGTTATTGAAGAGCTCTTTATTACTGGTCATATGGAATGAAGCTCCATTGTCTAGGTACCACACACTACCCATCATCGATGACACCATGTAAGCGATGAGGGTAAAATCCAATTCGAATTGTGAAGCAAGAGCTTCACCTTCCACTCCTCCTGAGGGATTCTTACCGGCCTTCTTGTGCAGACACTTTGTGGCATAGTGTGCTAGCTCTTAGTAGTGAAATAACTTGATTTTCGACATGTCCTTCTTCTTTCCACCCTGACTGGAATTTGATTTGGAATGGGATGAATTCCCCTTCCCTTTCTTTGCCTTCCTAGCTAAGGCACAGTTCTCCTCATCATCATGATTTGATGAGGATTCGTCTCTCGTGTTCCGTCGAATCTCTTCTTGTACCAAGTCGGACCATAATCGCTCTGCTTCTCCCTCCCATTAATTGAGTCCTAATAGTTGTGCTAGCTCTTGGGAATTCCTAGAAGTGTTAGGCTCACTAGATCATCTTCTACAACAGTAACCCTGACACTTCCAAGCTCATCCCGACATTGGGTGAACTTGGTCAAGTACTTCGGAATTGAGTCGCCCTTCTCCATCTTGATCTTTCTGAGCTTGTCCTTCAGTGCCAACTTCCTGTGGTCACTGCTATTTTAAAATAGGTTCATCAATGCCTTCCACATTGCAAATGGAGTTTCCTTACCATGGAGATTCGAGACAATATGATCTCTAACTCCTTGGATAATCCTTCTTTCCTTTGCCACACACTTTCTCCATTTAGCCAGATCTTTAGCATAATATGTTGGAGGCTTCGGGATATCATGATCTATGAATTCCTTCAGCCCATTGTCTTCCAACACTGCCTCCATCTTGTCCTTCCAAGCTATGTAATTTGAGCTTCCCTCCAGGGCATACTCAAGTCTCAAACCGTAGAATGACATCATGCTGACTCTAAAGTATGAAACTGCAAATTCAATTTCACCTACACAATAAACTCATATTCTCCTCTTCTATAGTGACTTCAACTCTGATACCATGTAGATTTTTATTTTAGATTCAAACTACTTATGTGATATGCTAAAACAAAAGAGATGAATCTACTCTACTCATCAACAGAAATAAAAATTGATCGATGAAATAATGAAACAGAAAAGGAAGAATTTCAATCGCACACAACATAATATTTTTCTAGGGAAAGCAACAGCTAAAACCCATGGTATTTGCATATTGCATTAAACAGAAGATCTGAGAAGAAAATACAATGCTTGTTCAACCCGAACAATCTCTACACAAGTACAATCTCACTCATTGCTTCACAATCCAACGCAAGCCAACACTTAGCCAAATCTGCTGCCTGCCAAGCCCCTACTTCCTTGTGCAATCCCTGAGGGAATTAGCCCATATTTAATTGGGAAAATCCCTCACCACAACTACCCAGTCCATCATAGGCCTTCTAGTGTAACTTGAGCTATGAAATATTGAAAGAGAATGCATATAAGAATCAAATATTTTTGGTATTTTCCCTTTATGAGTACTCTGAACTCAAAACAACACTTGATCAAAATATCATTGTGATGAAACTGATTAAACAAATTCTTAAAGAAATTACTATGCGATAAGCAAACTAGAAATGTAAAACAAAATAAAATAACATCACAACTTGACAGGGGGCCCCCCCATGAGTGTAGGTCTGCTATCATTCAAAGGATCTCTTATGCACACATTGAGAACAAAGTAATTGTATTAATCTAGAACAATATCACAAGTTTGGAAAATAAACCAATGTAAACTTAATAATGCAACTGTGTTTTTGGGTCTTGTCTTACGACATTTACACAAATTTCATTAAAAAACCTCAAGATTTTGATGTTGATAGAAAATGAGCTAATTTTACATCTACAAAATGGATTTAGTTTGACACTCTATCTCCCTATGAATTGCTACTAAAAGAGAAAGTCATAAGAGATTCTTCTTGGACCATATCCTAATGATTGAACAAGTCTTCTACACACTTTCTTAATGTCATTTTGATCCTCTATTGCTTTTGCTTGATCGTTGCACCCTTATACTCAGAGTTTGATTTTGAGTTTGACTCTTAGATCTCCTGATCTATGTAGTCTTCTAGGTCATGCCAATAGGTAGTTTTCCATGTATTGAACATTTTTCATCTTCAGATATCCTTTATTTCTTTATTCATGCCTCACAACCTGTCTAACCATGGATACAGTTGCAGAAATTGACATTAGTTGTGGAATGTTCATAATTCTATTACTGTAGGAATTTTTTCATTATAATTCATAAAGAAACATAGATTCTAAACATGGATGATAAATACCTTTTCTATAAGTTGAAGTGACCTTGAGTATGTTGAGACTACTACAAAAATGATGACAAAAAGGTGAAGGAGATGGAAAAAGGTAATAAAAAAGGAAGCAATTTTAGACTTCAACATTCTGCCACACCAAAGGTCTTGCATGTCCCCTATGCACCAAAAAATCAAAATTGATTCTTATTTCTTCTTTAATGTATGATTTCTGAAGCCTGTGCAAGCACATCCAAACTAGTGCTTTCCTTTTTCTTTCTAATGTTGAAGGTAGTCCTTGGTCTTTTCATCAGAATTTTGCTTAATCCCTTGATTTTGTTCTTAAGAAACTTGTTGTGAACCTTAAGTTTCTTATTTTTCTTATACCAATGATAGATATGTAGGAACATGTTATCATTTTGGGTTATTAATATTGCATTTTGTGCTTTTACTTCTTCCCTTTCCTGTGTCAGGTGTTTGTTAAGAACCTCTAGATCATATATGTGTTGTTTCAAAGTTTCTTCAACCCTGTGCTTGTTCTATAATTTGTTTTGTCATGGAATTTTCACCAATTTCATGTTGAGAAAGTTTTTCCTTGTGTTGTTCTCTTTGTTCCAAGGATTCTACATAATCATAAAATTTCAACTGAACAAGGTCAATTTTTGGTGTTTACCTTGTTAGACTAGTTATTTGAGGAGGTGTTTTATATCCCTCTTCTTCAAGATCAATCATGTCTAGAAATTGTACATTTTTCATTTTTGAAATTCTTCTACTGCTTCTTAATTTTATTCTTGGCCCTTTAATGTCTTGAATTTTTCCTTTGTTACCCTCCTGCTTTCCTTTTTCTACTTTTTCATTCTCTTCAGGTAACTTAGGATTTAGGTTGGCATTCTTTCTTATAAGACTTTGTTTTATGTTTTTATGTTTACACTTGTCAAAATATTGGAAGAGTGGAACATCATCCTCAAATGGGTCTTGTAGTTCCTCTGACTCATTGTGTTCTGGAATTTACTCTTCAATTTTCTCTTTTTCAAGGTTAGGGTTTGAATTTCGTCGACTTTGTCTAACCCTACTGCTTGTTTCTTCCTCTTGGACTTCTACAAAATGATTTCGGACTAAGAAATTTTTCCAATTATCTCCCTTTGTTTTTAGCTGTGCCTCTATAAGGATTTTGATGGGTCTGTGATGGTAAAGGGAATTTTCAATGGATCTCGACTCTCTTTGTATGTTGGATGCGATTTTTCTAAGACTTTGAAGCAGAAAGTAAGGCAAATTAATTTCATTTCCATCGAAAAAATGCATCATGAGTCAGGCATGGTAGAAAAACATAGTTCCAAATCTACCCTCACAAGTTAAAAACTTTTGGATAACTAACAATAGATTTCTCCATTTCCCTTTTAATGCAGTGACTATAATTCCCTCTTTAAAGATGGATAGATCCATATCTGGCTCTGTCAGGAAATGTACCCAGTCATTCTCCTTGATTTTTCTATTCTTGAACCAGCTCTCCCCATTTCTAGGTAATATTGTAGCTTTTGCCACGATAGACTCTGTTAGGATAAGCTTGATATCTCCAATTTCAGCTTTGACCCCATCGAAAGCTCGAGCAAAATCTTTGGTAACCTCTATCCATGCCCGTCGAAATTTTCAAAGAACTAAAGCCATCCTACTTGCTGCAATTGATCTGTAACCCTCATATATGCTAGAAGAAACATAATTCAATTTGGTTCAGAGTGGACAATAATTCCCACTATGAGAATAATTTTCAGTCCTTGATTGTTTCCTTTGACAAGGGTGATAGAAGAAAGGGAATGAGTGCAGTTTGAATGAAGAATTTTCGAAATGGAGAAAAATGAGATGAAGTGGGATAAAAAGATAGCAGAATACGACATTTTATGGAAGAATTCATTTTATGATTGGATTGTACCCTCCACAATTTCCCAGATCTGATTTCATAGGGTCGGTGGAATGTGTTTGATTTGAATCGGACTCATGTGGCCAACTGAGTAATGATGAGAGAATGGGGTATAGCAGTTATGATGATGGGTGTATTTCTCAGAACTTTTATAAGGTTTTGTTTTGATAAAATCATCTATGAATTAAAACCTAAGTTATTATATGAAAAATAATTCAATTATCCTACGTACATTTGTTTTGTGAGTTCCTTCATTGCTCCTTTGTTATGGAATTTTTGATTTTATGTAGATTCAGAATTCAAACTTGACTTCAGAATGATATAAATTATGTTGATGCTTATTATTTATTTATTTTTTCTTGTTTGATCAGGAGAATACTCTTTTATTGATGTTGTTACTTTGAGTGGTGAGTGAAGAAGAAGATTGATCTTCAGAAGTTTTGCTTGCCACCTGAAATTTATTAGAGAAAGAAGGACAAAAAGAAATAGGGACAAGAAAAAGGAAATTATGAAAATCAAAACTAACAAGAAATCTTGGTTTTTAGTTAATAATTTATGTATAAACATGCCAACATAGTTGGTTTTCATGTTTATAGATATATAGATATATATAAAGAAGAATTACAATGAAGTTGGAGAATGAGGAGAAGAATCTCCTTTCTTGACCAACTTGAATTCAAAATTCTCTTGCGAGTATTTGACAAATTCTTCCCTTGTTAGTGGTTTATGATGTAATCTTAATCTATGATCATTAACAAGGAAAGTGATTTGTTCATCATCAATAGTTTTGATTTTGACTGCTCCATTATCAAAATTAGTATCAATATCATAAGGACCAAGCTAATGAGTTTGAAATTTTCCTTCAAAATCTTTGAATTTGGAATAAAAAAGAAGAGCTTGGACACCTTGCTTGAAATTTTTAGCTTTGATAAACTTATCATACCATTTTGAACTTTGTTGTTGCACTATGCTAGTTCTTTGAATAGCATCTTGTCGGATCTCATCTAATGCATTCAATTGTGCTAGCCTTTGCTTTTGAGATTTTGATAGCTCAAGGCCTAATTTAGTAGTTGTTCTGTAGGTCTCCACTTGGAGCTCAATTGGAAGCAAAACTTGTTTCCCATAAACAAGCTCATAAGGAGTATGTCCAGTTGTGTTTCTCCATGTGGTTTGATATGCCCATAGTGCTTCTGGAAGATTTTCTACCCAATCCTTTCTATGCCAATGCAGAGTCTTGGTAAGAATTGCTTCAAGTAATTTGTTGGTGGATTCTACGTGTCCATTGGCTTGTGGATGATATGGAGTAGACTTTTGGTGCTTGATTTTATATTGCTCCATGATCTTTTGAACCAACTTGGATGTGAATTGGGTACCTTGATATTTTATAATTTCTCTTGGAACACCAAAACAAGTAAAGATATCCTCAAAAATAAATGTAACAACAACATTTTCAGTTGCAAATAAAAGAGGTTTAGCTTCTACCCATTTTGTGACATAATTTGTGCAAACAAGTATGTACATTTTCTATTTAGACGGAGGATTTATTGGTCCAACAAAATCTAAAGCCTATTTTTCAAAAGGCTCCACAAGTACCTGTGGTTGTATAGGCATTTCATCTAATGGTACAGGTCTTCCCATTCTTTGACAGTTATCACATATTTTTACATATTCTTTGGCATCTTTGAAAATAGATGGCCAATAATATCCTAAAATAAGGATTCTGTAAGAAGTTCTTTTGTCAGCAAAATGTCCTCCACATGGCTCATCATGACAAGCTTTCATAATTTCTGGTACTTCATCTTCTCGAACACATCTTCAAATGATCATATTAGGTTCAGTTTTTTATAATTCTCCATCTATCCAAGAATAAGGTGCACTGGTTTTGATAACTTTTTTCTTTTCTATGGCTGACAATTATGGTGGTGATTTAACTATGGCTAAATAATTGGCAATATTTGCAAACCAAGGTAATTTATAGATACTGTATAAATATACTCATCAGAAAAATTATCTTTTACAGGAACATCATCATTATTATTTTTCATTCAAGAAAGAAAATCAGCAAATGTATTTTCTTTTCCTAGTCTATCAAGAATAGTAATGTTGAATTCCTATAATAATAATATCCATCTTGTAATTATTCCATTAGTAATCGATTTTTTCATTAAATATCTAATGGCAGAATGATCTGTATAAATAAAAGTTTCATTACCAGTGATGTAATGACGAAACTTATTAATGGCATGTACAATAACTAAAAACTCCTTTTCAGTCACAGTATAATTTAACTCTGTTAGGATCAAATTTTTACTTGTATAATAGATAGCATAAGGAGTTAAATATTTTTGTCCCAATATAGCTCCTAAAGTTGTGTCTGAAGCATCAGTAGAAATATGAAAAGGGAGAGACCAATTAGGTCCTCTTAGAATTGGTGCTTCAATAATTCTTTGTTTTAGTGTTTCGATGATTTTTGACAATCAGAGTTCCATGCAAAAGTGGAGAGGATATTTTTGTGAAATTTTCTATGAATCACCTATAATATCTAGTAAATCCAAGAAAACTTCTAACATCTTTTTTACAAACAGGAGTTGAAATTTTAGAAATGACTTCTACTTTAGATGTATCCACTTTAATTCCATCACTTGAAATATGGTGGCCTAAAACAATCCCTTCATTGAACATCATAAAACATTACTCATGGATTAATGAAAGGTTTGCTTCCTTGCATCTAATAAGAATTTTTTCTAAATTTTCCATAGCTTCTTCGAAAGTATCTCTATACACAATAAAGCAATCCATGTATACTTCCACACATTCGTGAATTAGATCAGAAAACATACCTAAATTTGCTCTCTGAAATGTGGCAAGTGCATTACATAATCCAAAGGGAAGTACCCTATAGGCATATGTTCCCCAAGGACATGTAAATGTGGTTTTGTCTTGATCTTCCAATGCTAGTTGGATTTGATTATATCCACTAAAACCATCTAAAAATGAAAAATACTTCTTTCCTGCCAAGGTATCTAGTACTTTATCTATAAAGGGTAGTGGAAAATGATCTTTCAAGGTGGCTTTGTTTAATTATGTGTAATCAATACATACTCTCCATTTTCCATTTTTCTTTGGAACAATCACTAAAGGTGACACCCATTGACTATTTGATATCAGATAAATGAAATTCACATCCAAAAGTTTTTGTAATTCCTCTTTAACAATTTCTCTCAAATTCGGCTTCATTCTCCTTTGAGGATGTCTAACTAGTTTGACATTTTCATGGATACAAATATGATGCATACAATTTTTAGGGTCAATCCCTTTCATATCAGTATATTCCCATGCATAAGCAAATGAATGCTTTTACAGTATCTTTATTAATTTTCTCTTTTGAAATTCTTCCAAGTTATTATTAATATTCAATGTTTTGCCTAGAAAAAAAACTACTTTAGAATTGCCAAACTTTTCCATAGAATATAAATCCATTTGATGAGATGATAGATATTCAATATTACATTGTTCTTGAAAACTTTGATCTTGCTCACAGTAAGAATAAGAATCATTATTATTCATTAGAATTATCAATTGATCTTCTTCATCCAATTGTGAAAAAGTATATACTGGTTGCATATTATCAAAGTCTTCATCATCATCATCTATCCAAATTTCACTTTCTACTTTAGTTATTGTCTTTGCGGGAGGATACAATGTGAATTTCTTAGTGTAATTTCCATCAAATATATACATATCACCAGATCTACAACTTATGAATGCACCAGCTATAGCTAGCCAAGGTCTACAAGGGATCAATGGATGGCCTCCTAAATAATTATTGGGAGTTAAAATCATGAAATCTACAAGATATTCCCAAGAATCTAGAGAGACAGACACATCTTCCAATACACCATCTGGTTTGATAACAGATCTATCTGCTAATTGCAATAATGTTGGAGTATATTGAATATTGGGAAGCTTCAGTTGCTCCATTATCTGTTTACTCATGATGTTAATGGTTGCTCCTAGATCAATCAGAGTGTTTGGAATCTCAATACCATTGATATGTATTTTTACAATGGGGGTACCTGGATCTAGATATTTTTGAACAATAGTTTTCCCCATCATAGTATCAACAAATTTTCCTACCAATTGGATCTTTTTAATATCTTTTCTTTTTCTTCCTGGTTTTCTAATACATATCTCCTTGATATTAGTATTTCCTTTATGGATTGGAGTAAAGGAATTTTAATGAAAATATTCTTAAGTTCATCTAGCATATCATAGTCTAGTAAAACAATTTGCATTTCTATTCCTTTATCACTTTTAAGTCTTTTAGGAAAAGGTGGGTCATGTAAAGAAATAGAAGGTTATTTTACTAGAGGAACTATAGGAGCTTGTTTTATTTGCTCATCCTTTGATTGTATAGGAACATATTCCTTTAGAGAAATATTTTCTTGATCAAGATTTGCATCTTTTTCATGAACCTCATCCTCTTTAGATTTTTGAATGGCAATTGTTGCGACTTCTTTTGCAAAACCCTACCGATCTAAGTTGAACATCGTTTAGACCTAATGGGGTCATCATACAAGCCTGAAAATTTTGTCCTTCAACATTATAAACAGCTTGTTGACTTTTTTTAATTGGATTAGGATGTGGTTGAGTAGGCAGTTGATTTGATTTTTGAGGAAATGGTAATGAAAGTTGTTGATTTGGATTTTGAAATTAAGGAGGCTGAGTTGGTTGAGGAGGATAACATTGTGTTGGAAAAGAAGGATAAGGTTGTTGGAATTGAGGATATTGAGGACATTTTCCATAAGTATTTTGCCAACCCTGTGCCCAATATGGATTTTGAGATTATGGGGGCCAAGGTTGACAAGGTATGGGTGTGGTCCAATTGTTTTGTGGTTGCGCATATGATTGAGTATTGAAACCTTGAGTCATGTTTGGTTGTTGATTTTTCCATGGTCTTTTAGAACTAAAACAAAGAGATTCATCCTGGCTTATTCCAACTTCATCTTGAAAAACAACTTTAAGACCATGTATGGAAGGACATTCCTTTGTGTTATGATTTTCATCACATATGACACAAATGTCTCTACTATCAAGGGGACATTATCTCAAGGAATGTTTCTTTCTACATCTGGGACAAAAAATAGATAGTGCAACATTCTCACTTGTTTCTTGTTTTGTATCTTAAGAGTATCTAGTTGTTCATTAAGACTCCCAAGAATATATATTTTGAAATTGTCAAGAAAATTTCCTATTTAAACTCTACTTATTGTTCAGTTGCATATTTATTAATTCTAAACATAACAGGTTCTCTTCGATTTTTACCAGTTCTAGCCTTACCCCTTGAAATATGTTTACACAGATCACAAACTTCTCCAAATGAAAGTTTAGAAACATCTCCTTTTCCCATTAAATTTAGGAGGTCAATCCACTCATCTCTACTAGAGTTTAGGAAAAGAGATTTTAGTGTCTCATCATCTAAATTATACATCTTAGCCCTTTAATGTTGTAAGAAAATCTGTCAACTAAGTCTTCAAGGCTTTCATCCTCTTTCTGCATCATCTTAAAGACTTCATCCTTAAGGTTATGGGGCATACAATAATCCTTATATTTTTCTATGAACGCATTTTTCCTTTCTTCCCATGTTCTATTAGTATGTGTTCCTAATCCCATGAACCATTTAAGTGCTCCATATTTAAGAGTAACTGGAAACAATTTTAATTTTTGAGGATCAAGTAAGTAGTCATAACATCTACATAGAACTTCAAACTCAAAAAGAAATGTTTCAAGGTCCTCCTGTCTTAAACCATGGAAATTAGGGAGAATGGAGGGTGAGATGTTTTTCATTGTGGCTATGGTATATTCATCAAATATTGGAAATCCATAAGGATATGGTTCTCCTCTACCACCTCTACTACTTCTACCTCCACCTCCTCCTCTATTTCCTCCTCTTCCTCTTCCACCTCCAATCCTAAGTTCACCATTTACATTATGTACTTCTCCTTCTCCTTCCCCTATCATTGTAGATTCCTCAGAGCTAATATAGGGTTCTATGATTGGATTGTCTAGCTCTTCTTTTGGTTCTTCTACTAATGGAATATTAAAATAAGTTTCTCCTTCTTCTTCACTAGGAACTTCTATTTCTTGTCTTGGAATTTTTTCTCCAGTAAAAGAGAGAAAGATTACTCCTTCTGTTGGGGCTATAGGTTCTTCAACTACAACTTCAGTAGAGGAAATCGGTGGATCTCTAGTTTGGATTTCAGATATATGCACCTCAGGGAGTCTATGTCTACCTGCAAATAATCGGATGCGATTTTCAGTGGATGGTGTGGTACTACGAGGTCTTATGGATATTGTGGTTGCTGACATCCCACCGAAGTATGGCATGCTGTTATCCAGATCATGGGGAGCCAAACTTCAGGGATCTTTACAACTTGATATGTCATATGCAACAATCTTTGTTTTTGGACAACCCAAGAAGTTGTACTGAGAAACTTTAATGAAATACATGGCAAGTATCCAAGATCGACCTCAAAACTTTCCTATCTACTCCGTACATTCAGACATTGATTCCTTTATCCTATATAATGTTGATCAAACACAAGAAACTATTTTAGACAATATTGATACAGAACCAAAAGAAATTGCAGTTTCAAAACAAGAAGAAACTGTCCAAACTTTAGAACTTTCCACTAAACAAGATAGTCAAATTGCTATAAATGAGGAAAAGTTTGTTGCACCAGATGATGAAAATTATGAACATGAGATATTGTGGCATCTTGAATTTGATGGATCAGTAAATAAGTTTGGAGCAGGAGCAGGAGTTTGGATATACAATCTGGAGAATAATCACTCAGAAGGCCATGCATACAGACTAAATTTTAAATGCACTAACAATATGGCCAAGTATGAAGCACTAATTTTAGGCCTTAAATTAGTTAGGAATCTAGGAGCTAAAAGAGTTTCTGTCATGGGAGACTCTATACTAGTGATAAAATAGATTGATGCTATATATTTGACCAAAGACCCTAGATTAAGTTGTTATAGAGGAACCATTGTAGAAATACTAAACACTTTCTTAGAAACCAAGCTTGTTGTAATTCCTAGAAAACATAATATGCAGGCTCATAGTTTAGCAATGTTTTCCAGCACCTGCAAGTTACCTTTTCAACCTAACCATCAGTACACTGTTGAAGTTAGGCACAAACTTGCAATCCCAGATAATTTGAAGAACTGGCAAATATTTTCTAATGACAAACAGATAAACAATTTTTTAATCTTAGAAGAAGAATTTGTAAATAGCAATATAGATACTGACACATCAAAAGATCCTAACATTCAAAAAGAGATAGAAATAAATGAGATAGAAGGTGAAGAAATAGATAGGTTTCATCCCACTAAATTTACAAAATCAGATGTAGAAAACCTAAAGCAAGTTGAGATTGATGAAATAATTAACGAAGACACTGAAGTAATTAATCTCAAAGACAATTTCTTACCTAAGGGATTAACCCCTTTGGAAGATTTGTTTGATTCAAATGATGTTCCTAGGAAGCCTAAAATGGAACCTTTGAAATCTGATATAGAGGAGTGTAATATAGGCACTGATGAAAATCCAAAATTGATCAAACTTTCGAAATCACTACCTCCAACTGAAAAAGTGAAATACATTGAATTATTAAAAGAATTTCAAGATGTCTTTTCTTGGAGTTATGAGGACCTCAAATCCTATGACACCAACATCATACAACACACAATCCCTATAAAAGAAAACCAAAAACCTTTCAAACAAAAACTTAGGAGGATTAATCCTGTCCTATTACCTTCAATTGAAAAGGAAATCCAGAGAATGTATGATGCTAAAATAATTGCACCAATCAGATTTTCTGATTAGGTTTCAAACTTGGTGCCAACTAGGAAGAAAACTGGCAAGATCAGACTCTGTGTGGACCTTAGGAACCTCAACAAAGTATCATTGAAAGACAATTACCCTCTCCCCAAAATGGATCACATTTTACAAAGGGTAGTTGGATCAACCAGAATCTCATTATTGGATGGGTTTTCTGGTTATAATTAGATTTTAGTTCATCCTGATGACCAAGCCAAGACTGCCTTCACTACTCCTTGGGGCACATTCATGTATGTGAAAATGCCTTTTGGACTAATGAATGCAGGAGCCACTTTCCAAAGGGATATGGATATAGCCTTTGCCAAATAAATTCATGATTTCCTTGTAATATATCTAGATGACATTATTGTGTTTTCAAAATCTGATAGTCAACATTTGGATCATCTAAGGCAGGTTTTTATTAAATGCAGGAAATATGGAATTTCTTTGAACCCCAAGAAGTCTTTGTTCAGGTTAGAAGAAGGAAAGTTATTAGGCCACATAATCTCAAAAGATGGTATCCGAATAGACCCTGCAAGAATAGAAGCCATCTTACAGATACAACATCCAAGGAACATTAGGGAATTACAAGCTTTCTTAGGGAAAATTAACTTTCTTAGAAGATTTATTTCTAACCTGGCAGAATTAATTAGATCACTAAACAATATGTTGAAAAAATATTCGACCATAAAATGGACTGTTGAGGCTAAGAAATCCTTTGAAGATATCAAACTAGCCTTAACTAAAACACCAGTTTTGATCAGTCCAAAATTTGACAGAGATTTCATCTTATTTTCCTTTGCTTCTGAGCACACAATTGTTGCAGTTCTACTATAGAAAAATGACCAGGGCTATGAACAACCTATTGCTTTCTTTAGCAAATCCCTGAGAGATGCCCCCTTAAAATATAACATAATGGAAAAACAAGCCTTTGCTTTGGTCAAAGCTATCAAGGATTTTAGGGTATACATTTTATATTCTCATATAGTAGCCTATGTTCCTAATTCAGTAGTTAAAGACATCTTAACTCAGGATGGTCCAGATGGAAAGAGAGGGAAATGGATTGCTACTATTCTAGAATATGACATAGAAATCAAACCAACTAAGTTAATCAAGGGCCAAGGTTTAGCCAAGCTCATGGTTGAATCGAACTGTCAGGCCCTGGATATAAACTTTATTGCACAAATAGATAATGAAGAGGAGATGGCAACTCCACTATTCAGTCATGCCTTTATTGAATCACCATGGTATGCTAATATCATTTACATTTTACTGAATTTACAAGATCCTCCTGAATTATCTAGGACCAAAAGCAGATTTTTAAGGATGAAATCCTTAAAATTTTGTATATTAGACAATGCTTTGTTTTGGAGAAATCATGAAGGTATTCTTCTCAACTGCTTATTAAAAGATGAATCTGACAAAATATTACAAGAATTTCATGTAGGTGATTGTGGAGGACACCTTTACTAGAAATCCACTGCTAATAAAATTCTTAGAGCTGGTTTCTATTGGCCTACCTTGTTTTATGATGTAAAGAAATATGTGACCTTCTGTCAAAAATGTCAAATTTTTGAGGGAAAGAAAAAGCTTCTACCTTTACCCCTCAATCCAATCTCTACTGAAACACCTTTTCAACAATGGGGTCTAGACTTCATTGGTGAAATTCACCCACCTTCCTCTGCCAAACATAAATGGATCCTTACTGCTACTGACTAATTTACAAATGGATAGAGGCCATACCTTCAAGGCAAGCCATTGACACTATTATCATAACCTTCCTTGAAACCAACATTCTATCAAGATTTGGATGTCCAACTAAGCTCATTACTGATAATGCAACAACCTTTAAATCCAAAATAATGATAGATTTCTGCAACAAGTATCATATAACCCTGGGCCATTCCACAGCCTATTATCCTCAAGGAAATGGACTGGCAGAATCCTCAAACAAAATTCTGGTAAACATCATCAAAAAGTTGTTAGAGGACAATAAGAAAACATGGAACAAAAAGCTAGTCAATGCCTTATGGGCAGACAAACTAACCACTAAAAAATCAATTGGTACCTCTCCCTACCAACTAGTTTATGGGATGGAAGTTGTTTTTCCATCCTCCTTGGGAACACCAGTGATGAAGTTGCTTCAAGAATTGCAGGTTGAACCAAATAGTATCCAGAGAAGAATCAACCAAACAGTTCATCTTCAACGAACCAAGGAGGAAGTATATATCAGATCTCAAGTTGTGCAAGAAAGGATTAAAAAGATTTTTGATAAGAGAACCAAGGCTGAAGATTTCTACCTTGGTGACAAAGTCCTAAAGTGGGATTCAAGGAGGGAAGATAAAGGTAAACATGGGAAATTTGATTTCCTATGGAAAGGCCCATATGTCATTTATGCTTTCAAAGGTAATAATGCTTTCTTCCTAAGGGAAATGGATGGTACAAAAGTAGAAGGTGGACCAGTGAATGGTCAAATGCTCAAACACTATTTTGAACCTAACTACTGATTTTTATTTCCCATTGCACATATTTCATTTTTCAAAAAGTCTAGTTTGGATTGGATGGTGATTTTTGAAGTTGAAGCCTGAAGAGAAGGCCCTAAGCTTTAAGGATTTACTATCATAAGTATCAATAATGCAGAGACATGGAGAGAAACATTGCAAGGTAACATCAACAACGATTCAAAGGCTACCAATCTATAAAGTTCATGACATTTCACCAAGAAATGTCATCCCCAAGTGGAGCCATTGTTAGGTTCCTATACTAATAGGAGTCATAATTTTGAATGACTAAGGTTAAGCCTTGTAATATTGTACATACCTTTTCTTTTTGCAGATGTTTTCCATATTAAAAAAATTAAAAAATGTAAAGAGGGTATGTCCTAAAACAAAAATCAATGGACAAAAATAATGAAAGGGTCAAAAAAATGAAAATATATGAACCCCAAAAGATAAAAAGAGACCATGAAAGTGTGCAAGTCAAAATGCCACTACTGTTTACTTTTTATGCATAATAAATGATTGTGTGCAGCTTGTTACTCATGCCACAATCCATGATAGTCAAAATGTTTAAACTTGACTATTTATGTTTTAAATTTTATGTTTATAGTTAGAGAATAAAATCTGACCAAACAATATAATCTTGGCAGATCATTAGATAGGTAGAGTGAATAAAAGGAGCTCATCAGTTTAATCTGAGCCCTTGGATGATATAAGGTTAGATTTAGATAGTTGCTATGTAAAGAAAAGAAAATATTGATAAGGGTTTTCTAGCCTAAATGCACCCAAATAAAGTGAAGAAAAAATGGTAGGGTAAGTAGTAGAAAGGTTGCAGAAATATCATGTGATTACATAAAAAACACTTATGTCATTGTTCCAAATGCATCTTTTAAATATGCATAAGTGGTAAACAAAGCAAAGGCAATGGTTCACAATATGATTTATTTAACATCCCCATCATTCATTTTAACCCCTATGACACTCACTAACTTCCCTTTCATAATAAAAATATTAATACCTATAGTTCTTTAAGTCAAAAAGGCTCAGAGCATTTCTCTGACTTCTGGTGGGACCGAACCCTCAGCTTGATGACTTAAGAAGGAAAGGTGTTAAATTCCCTTGCAATTCATTCATCCCCCTCACAAAACCCCTTTTCCTAGAGGTTAAATTCTTTTTGCCTAGGAAAACCCCATGATAAACATATTTTATGCAAAAAACCCACCAAATTACATTTATCCTAAGTACTAAATGTATGGAAAGTGTATAATATTTTCTATACCTAAGTACAATACCCCTTCCGCTCATTTCACCTCATATTAACTTTTTAACTAAATATATAAAATCCCCGAAAAACCCATTAACCCGTATATATTTAACTCCTTTATATAAAATAACCCCACCCCTTAGTTTAGTTATAAACTATATGACTACCCCATATCCCACAAAATATATTAAAGTCCCACCCTCAGTCTTTAATCATGTATTAAGGCGGCCCCGATAAGATTAAGTGTTAATCTAATCCTATACCGCTGGTGATTAGACTCATGGGCCCCCCGAAAACTTTATGTATAAATCACCGTGCAACTCCATCTCTTGACCACCGTTGATCATCCCTCCCCCTCATCCAATGGCCCATGATCATATTAGCCGCGCCCAATGTCTATCCTTTACCTACCCGATAAGGCGGTTTTCCCCCTGACCCCCAACGCTACGTGTCAAACAATGAATGGAATCGAGCGACCTCTCCCAAATACTGCCCGCACCACAAAAGCGGTGCGATGGCCCCCATGAAACCACCTTCCCATATAGCCGAAAAAATTTCCCATTGTTCATCATTTAATGAACCCACCAAAATTAAATTTGTTCCCATATAAGTCCAATTAACCCTTTTTTCACTCTTTTCGCGCATTCACTAGTGAAAACTCAAAAAGCCGTTGCAACCCTTGCAAATTGAGAATTCGCTCATAGACCTATGCCATTGCTCCACAGACACTGCAGACAGTCCAGCTCATTCATCAGTCCGTACCAGAACCGTACGGACCTCTGTAGCCTCCATCAACCACCAGTTACAGTCAATTTCGCCCAATTCCAGGTATTTAACCGTGGAAAACCAACTCCATTGTCAAATTCCAAGTAAATTCACCCTCATAACACTATTAATTAAGTAAAAAATATCAAATTTACTTTAATTTTTACACTCTGAGTCATAACCATATATAAAACCGTCGTTTCCCTAAAAACTCTGAATTACCCCCCACACTCAAATCCACAAGAACTGAGTATGGTTGCCCCAATTGCAATGGATGTAAGGCCCATCTCTACACCTCATTTAGACTTGGACCATCTTCCTTTAGGTGATAAAGATCTCCAAATAAAATATACCACTGCCCTAGAGCCCTTGCTCAAAGTACATTGCCAAAGTAGGGACATATACCTCAACCATGCTGATGAGATTGGCCTTTGGGAGTCAAATTTTCCCAAATACCAGTTCCCCCAAGTCCACATTTTCCCAAAGATTGTCCACTACTGTCATGCCAATTACATCCCTAGTCAGAGAGCAGTCATGTCCCCAAACCAAACCATACTTTTCACCATCACTGCTGAGTCCATAAACGAAATGTTGCAGCTCCAACCAGGGCCAAACCTAACTCCCCTCTCAATTGGAGACCTGCTGGACCTGTATCCCAAGCTTAGCCCTGCAAAATTGGCCCAATTGTTCCAAACCTTCATCAGAGAGGAAAAACACATCCCCAAGGACTCCCCTCCATATGTATCAGCCATTTTCTCTCCATGGGGCCAGAACATTGTAGCTATGATATCATGTGTTTTAGGGTACACCACTAGTGAATACATTGATGAGTTAATCCTTGCCTTCATGTCCATCTACACTCCAGGACAACCTCCTGCTGTCATTTATGACTATGCCCAATTTATAGCTGATAGGATGCATGAACAATTCCTTAGAATGAGAAATGAAAGAGTTTTCAAGTATTCCTCAGTCTTATACCATATGTTCTTGTATTATCAACCTGATAAGTTCCCATTCACCCTTCAGAAGTTGGACACCAAGGGTCAGCCCAGGTCAGTCATTTTTTGGACCCCATTGATCCACCAATATCACTCTCCATACTCTTATTCTGATTTCATTGATTTATTTGTACACCCAGTCATGGCAATGTTGACTGGAAGCCCTCCTCCTAGAATCAGTCCAGAAATAAAGAGAGTCCTCCAACTTTCCAAGCAGACCAAAGTGGGTGATTGGTACTTGTACCAAAACCACACCGAAATTAGAATCTACGGTTGCATGCTGGCACCATACAAGCTACCAAGATACCTCCCAATGAGGTTGTTTGCATTAGAATACTATAGACAAATCATCAATGCAGATGAAGTAAACTTCATCAATGCCAAGAAGAAGGCCAATTTCAAAATAAAATACCAACTAGGCCCCTTCATATGCAACTCTAGGGAGGCAGGCAAAGAAGCAGATTTGATATTGCAGAACATGAAGTTCCAAAGAAGTTTTGTTTGGAGATATGACCCTTTGGAATTCATCACAAAGAAGAGACAAAAGGTCAAGCTAGGACCTTTCATTCACCATCCCATACCTGAAATAGAAGCCTATGCCAACCAAACAGAATGGGTGGAAGGTACCCTAGTGGACCAAGACAACACCAGGGTAGACATAGAGAATGCTCTCATTGATCTAGAAAGACAACTTGATGAGGGTTCTTTCCTGCAGGTATCAGAGCAATCAGACCAACTAGAGACAACCATGAGTACCCCTCCAGTTATGCAGACTCCTCAAAATGAGGAGAAGAACCTAAAGAGAAGTAGGGAGGAGGCCACTACATCAGCAAGAGAAACCTCATACGCTCAGCTAGAAACAAGCCAAGCAAAAAGGCAGAAAATGAATCCTGTCTTTGAACAAGAGGATATAGAGGGCTCAGCTGAGGTCACAAACACAGAAGGAAATAGAAGCAGGCCTACCACTCCATCTAAAGGCATGCAAGAGCCTTCCACATCACAAACTCAGATGTTGGAAAGGCAGCTTAGTGTGGAAGTGTCCTCATTCAGCAGGCCTGTTGACAAAGACCAGGACATCAAGGAAAGATACAAGGAAATCAAAGCAAGAAACGAAAGGCTCAAGGCCCAAACCTATGCTCAATATCTAAAGCTGACTCCTACCAATCAAACAAGGCTAATGTCATCCTTTGACATTAAAGAGGGGAAGCTACAGATGTCATTCATCAAACCTACAGCTCAGCAGCCAAAGACAGCATCTGATTTCAAAAAGGTAGACTTTGAAGTGTTGGCAAGGGATATTCATCCCATAGACCAGATTGAACTGCACAAACAGGCTGGAGAAATGATATACTCCACCCTAACAGGTAAAGCCATAGCTTCTCACTAGCTACAAAACTCTCTAAACAACATTTCAACACAATTTTAGTTAGAGAAGGCCTCCTCACAGGCCAAGGATACCAAGATCAAGTCCTTAGAGGACTTAGTGATTGAACTGGGACACGATCCAAAGGATATAAAAGCCACAGAGAAGTTGATTAAAAAGAAGAACGATGATATAGCTACATTGAAGAAACATCTAAAAATACCCCAGCTGCAACATCCACAAACATTGGAAGTCCTATAAGCCCAGCAGGGGCATGAAGAACTCGTGGACTTAGTACTAAAGCCGAATGATCAACTAAAAGAGACAGAAAAGGAATTGGATTCTTTAATCCAATTAAAACAAGAAGATGTGGCCACTTCTTCAACAAATGTTATCCCTACAGTCTCCATAGCAGTGCCATCCACACTAGCAGCATCTTTGGCACCTACAGCTCCACTTGCAACAGCCTTGCCAGCAACAACAGAATCTACATCAGCAGCAGGTGCATCAGGAGAGAAAGTAGCAGAACTGATTAAAGCCATGGAAGAGATGTCTATCTAGGCTACTGAAATGAACAGGTTAAGAGAAAAGGTTGCTAGTTTGGAAACTGACTGCAAACTTTCCCAACTTAAGCAAAAAGAGGAAGCACAGAAGGCCCAAAGAATGAGTGAAAGAATCAAAGTCTTAGAGAAAGACTTAACACTAGAGAAACCACTTGGGCAAACCAAGGAAATGTTGTGGGCCAATATCATTGACTCTTTCAATGATATTTGGCCATCAATCCAAGTTATTTTTGAACAAACAGAGTTGGTAAAGATAGCTACAGAAGCTATCCAGAAAGTGAAGGAGGAGTTGGGAGATAAGCCAGAGGATGCCAATAGACTCATCCACTTCCTCAACAACAAGAATAGATATGAGCTCCATGAGCTAAATATAGAAGATAGGATTGCAACCATTTTAGAAATAAGGAAGGTCCTTTCCAAAAGGAACCTTATGCTTAATTTAGAAGAAAAGTGCCACAATATGCAGGTAGCCATTGATAGGTTCATGGCTAAATTCTAGATTTTGAGGGAGAAAGGTCTGCCCAGTCCTATGGTTATCAATGAAAAACTCATGACACAGTTGGACTATGGTAATAGACTCAGACAGTTGGCTAAGGAACAAGCCAGCTCTTCATCCATAAAAGCATTTCCAACAGGAAAAGTTTTGTACAACACATTTGAAAACTTGTTTTTCCTGGAGCATGAGATCAAACATTTATTCCTCACCAAGCCCAATTTTTCCAAATATACTGAAGTAGATGAGATCTATAGGAGGATGATGAATGTAAAATTACCTGATGCAGAATGGTGGGAGACAATGACTGATTTACTATGATAAATTTACAGCAAAAATTTACTGCACAGTAAAAACAAAACAGCCAGGTAAACAGGTGAAAACAGCACATCAAGGTCAAAGAGTATCAGCTGAAAGGTAAAAGTTAAAGAAGACTCCAACGTGAAACACTACAACAACAAGCCAGCATAAAGGGCTACAAATCCAACGATAAAGGCCAGCACAACCATAATAAAAGGGACAACATGAAACAGTTCAATAGTTGTCTCTATCTTCTTGCAAGAAGATATTTGTATTTCCTAGATTAAATCTCAAGTTGTTTTGAGATATTTTGTAATAATTTTTGTATAAATACTTCACAAATCGAAGTATGTAGGGTGGATTCCAAAACATTTCTATAGACTTCTTGTTCTTAAGTCTGAAATTCTATTGTATCAATGACTGGATCAGCTAGCTGGATCAAGGAATAAAGATCAGATATTTCACTGGATTCTTGTGTAAAGCAAAGTTCAAATAAGTATTCTCTCACGTTCAATGTTATTTTTCTTTAAGTTTTTCCACAGTCTTACTTGTATCTCTAAAAATTTGAATGCTATAACATGGAATGATATCTCAGAAATTGCTTAGCTGCACTCTGTTTTGACTGTTATGCATACTGAATGTTTTCTTCACTAATCTAAGTTAAGGAATTCTTGATTGCTCCTTAGTTTAGGTAGTTCCTTGTGGTCTATAGCAAAGGATTCTTAATTTCCCTTTGTTCATGATTATCCTTTGTTCTTCATTTTAACCCCGGTCTGAGAATTCTTAAGTGCTCTCTCACCCTGGTTAGGATCATTTCACCCATTCGACCTAAAGATTTGCACTTTACTTTGCTAGCCTGCCCTGTGAACATTCCCTTTAATGAATTGATCCAGTTCTGCTATCCATTTGTTGACTCCATAGCCCAATGGCTTAAAGACCTTGCTCTATCCATCTGTTCCAAGAATTCCACCACCCAACCTTCAATTCAAAACCAAAACCCCAATGAACATTAAGAACTAGCCTAAAATCCCAATAAAACAAAGCTAAATTATATAGAGAGAGCCCTCTTTGAGTCATAGGTTGGCTAGAGCCTATAATTAAAAGATTGGTTTGTGGTTACCTCGGTCTCTTCCTTCTTCTGATAACTTATAAGGAAAATTCTGAGTGATAACAGATACAACTGTAGAATTTGACATTAGGTGCGGAATGTTCATAATTATGTTATTGTAGGAATATTTTCATTATAATTCATAAAGAAACATATATTCTAAACATGGATGATAAATATACCTTTTCTATAAGTTGAATTGACCTTGAGTATGCTAAGACTGCTACAAAAATGATGACAAAAATGTGAAGGAGATGGAAAAAGGTAGTCAAAAAGGAAACAATTTTAGACTTCAACACGTTCCATACTCGATCATGAAATAGAAAAACATTATGTTGATATAATTCACAAAGGATATTCTTTTGTTTATGGGTGAATTGAGAGCATGTCTGTAGAAAAGTAAATGGACTAGTGATCTCACCAGATTTACTAGTCATTAGTGCATTTTTATGAAACATAAGATATTTCTCTTGTAGAAACAGGTTGTAGCGAGGAGAATTAAGTCTGCAGTTAAGGGTTTCTTCCATCAACATGCATAGTTGGATCTTTTGAACCTCTAATATGTTAATTTGTTGTTTAAGCTAGGTACATCTTTTTGTTGGAAACAACGTTAATACTGGGGGGGTGAATCGGTATTAAGGCTAATATTACTTTTAATTCCCATTTATATTTATCATTCAATCTTGGAAAACATTATGTGATACACCACCATCATAACATGTGCAACAAATGAAATCCTCACATAAAAATACGCAACAATAAAATGAGCAGCAAACACATTAAGCACAAGAGGTTTTAACATGGAAACCCGAAAGCGAAACAACCAATTTGTTTGTTATAATGATGTAATATGAGCTCCTACTATATTAAATCATCTCTCTTTGTGAGGTGCCACTCACAAGAAGCACCAACTCCCTTAGAGTGTAAGCTAGCACCCACAAATAGGAAGTTTCATCTCCCTTCTTTGTAGACACCTGATCAGCTTACCAGAAGCACCAAATTCTGTATTTTTTGCAAGCACTAACTTGGAGGAAGGCACCAACCTCCAAGATATTTTCAGACACCTACTCCAATGAAAGCCTCAACTCACTGTTTTGTAGGCAACAACCTACACTCAGTAAGGAAATTAACATTCTTTATTTTTGGATTTCACTTAACTTGGTTTCAGTTCCTTGTATTGGCCAACTCTTGATCCTCTATTCCTTTCAATAGCATACACTCAACATTATTCCCTTTGTTATCATTAGTATCCTTCATTCATACACATCATAGACATTTCTCAGTCCTTTTCTCATTATGTGCACTCATCAACAACTTCTTTACTCTCAGCCCTCATACAGTTTTCACAATTGATTATCCACCTTGGCTATTCCACAAGCTCTCTTAGCCTCTCTTAGTATCTCTCTCTCACTCAGATCTCTCTCACACAATTATGTTGTATTCCCCCCATGTTTCATTACTACAAACTATGGTTTTGTCTCTCTTCTACACAAAGACGTTGTTAGACCTTCTACACGTCACTCTACCTAAGTGTACTCTTAGTATGGATCACCATTCTGATGATCTATCCTAATGTTTATTCAATGCAGGTGAATTAAAATGTAGAATATGCTCTAGATTGTTTTTTCATGTTGGGAATTAAATCTTAGTCCAACCTACATAATCAAGGAGTACCATCATTAATTTTTTCTTGTTTAATTCTTTGAACATCTATGTGGCTTTCTATGCTTATTTACTCAGCACCATAGTTGATTATAAATTTGGCAGAGTCTCTATTCCTATTATGATTCTCATTTTACCTTGATGGCATGAGGCACACTCATTTATGGCTTGATTTATTTGATCCAAACAATCCATTCATTCACTCTGCAAATTGTGGTCCTATCTTCTTTGTTTCCCTGTTTAGGAGTCCACAGCCATCTCTGCAACTCCATATTTAGTGGATTGTCAAACTTGGCGAACATAGCCAAATATGTCATTCTACAACAAAAAAAAATGTCGACCCATTCATTCTCCTTTTAACTCCAAGGATTGTGGACAACCAATTTTGGCATAATCGCCAAATATGGCACATAGTGCCAAAGTAGTTTCCAACATGTTCAAGCCTCTTAAACATAAACCCGTATGCTAAGCCTGCAATCCTAATCCCTCTGAAAATATGTGTCTATATCAAATTTTTGAATGACTCTTCTATATAATAGCTCCAAATCCCTCTGTCACTTAACACATAAGACCATCACATAACTGGTCCTTGGGCATGCCTTTTTCGTCAACTGACATAATGTTATTTGTTGTGAAATTTCTAACCCTAATCCCATCTCCCCGAAGATTTCTTATGGTTCACCTTCAATATTTTTGGGATAGAATAGTCGAGGCGATGTGTTCAATGGGGTCCCTACTCTGATGGCTTGTGCCAATGAGAAAATCATTAGGGTGATGTGTCCATTCCATCGTGTTCCACTGGGTTCCTTATTCCTTGCGTAAGTGAGACAAACCATTGAGGCGATGTGTTATGTGGGGCCTCTACTAAAAGCATTAGGGTGATGTGTCACTTGCATAATTCCTCCTAATCTTGCTCGATGGTCCACTTATATGCCATATGTGCTCGCCACCATGTCTTGGTGCCATGTCACCCTAGATTTTTGGGCATGAGTCCCCTTAGTAACTTCCTAGAAAATATCGTTGAGGTGATGTGTCATGTGGGGTTTGCTACTGTAATTATGGTCCAATTAGTAAACCATCGAGGTTACAAGTGCTTTTCAATGTCTCGTTGCTTGCCTACACCATAGGGAAAAACATCAGGATTACGTGTCTATCCACATTTGTTGCCTTGTCTGCCACCTTTACCAACTGCCACGTGTCTTGCTCTTAGTGGTCCCATGTATCACCTATTTTCAGCCCACTTGGACTCCCAGAAATGCTAAATCTAGATGCCACATGTCATCATTCTCTAGTGCCACGTGTTCCGTGAATTTTAGATTGTAATAGCCCCTGGTTGATTTTCGTTGTAAATAAAATAAAACCAAGGTCAGGGAACACGTATTCCAAATATGAATGTTGGGAAAAACATAGTGATGGGTATCACTGGTGATTAATTAATGGCTATGGAAATTTGCAAAGGCATTGGTAAAGATAAAGTGGAAATAAAGGAAAATAGGAGAAAAGGAAGGTGAAGAGACACAAATTTTTATGACAGGGAAATTGAAGGAAAAATGAAGAAAATAGAGGCCTCAATGATAAAAAGGCATATGACGATTAGGTGCTAGCTTTTTGACAATTTTTGGGTGGAGCTCTCTTTCATTCTCTCATTCTCTCATACTCTTGCACACTTAGAGCATTCTTGGAGCTCTTTGGTATACATTGGATTTGGAGAGAGAAGGCAAAGGAAAGCAATACAGCGCAAGGGAACAGTTGGACCATGAGCTATAGCTAGATTTCTTTGCAAGTAACAGGTTGCATGTGTGATTTCCTTGCTGATTTTTGGATGCAAGGTATATGCATGTGATTTTTTGGTTGTGTTGTCATTGGCATGATGGAGATTTGTCTGGATCGACAGTGGTTTTATCCTTTCCTTGTCATTTCCTGGATAGCCATGGTGTTGTGGATTTTTCCACTTGGTGTTTTTCTAATTGGTGCTCATGTTCCTTATGGATGTGGGTTGGAATAAATGCTCTGGAAGCCCTAGAACAACTTGGATTAAGTTATTAGTCTTGGAGTCTAGATTGGAAGAAACAATCTAGAGCCCTTGGTGGGTTGTGTTACTAGTCCCTGGAGTTGGGTTGGACAAACACTCTGAAGCCCTGGAAGGTTGTGGGTTGAGTTACTAGTTCCTAGAGTCCTGGATAGCTTGGGTAGAGACAGATCTGGTTGGAGGTGGAATCACTGTTGTTGGATAGGTAAATCCCCTCTGCGGACAGAGGCAATCCTACTAGTCTAAAACAGAACTAGCCACAATCAAACCACGCTGCCACGCAAGTTCCTAGTTATGCATCAAAGGTGAATTAAGAAGACCAACCTGGAATCCAGCGCTATGGTTGAAGCAGAGTTGATATTCCCACTCCCTCGCTCCAGTAGATCATAAACGGACACCTGCACATGCAAAGGAAGAAACAGATACCAACATAAAATCCACCAAGGCACAACTATACTTCAGTCAGAAAGGAAATAAATCACACATCACCATAATAGACAATGAGATTGGAACTATAATAGCAGTCGCTCATTAATTAATAATAAAAAGGAAAAGTTACAACCAAGGTTCTGACGTTGAACCTCTCCTCCGGCTGGGCCAGCAGCTATATGTGTCTTGCAATGTATCTCCTCTCCGGTAGCATAACCTCTCTATGCTTCATTATCACTCATGATAACCACAACTAGCATTCCTCCAAGAACTCAAGAACTCAACAACTAGCACTCCATGACTAGCTTGTCAAATGCATAAGGACAAGCTTATATAGATGAAGAAGGGAGGAGGATACAATGAACCGGGACACCTATTGTTGATTGGCATTATCCCGGAAAAGCTACTGTGGATAGTTGTCAAGGATAGATGATGACTCTCGAACTCTATCCACTGGATTTTTCCCTCAAAAGGCTTCGTGATCTGAAGGGAAAAAATCATATGGGCATGCTTTTGGCAAAAATCATTACTAAACTGGGCTGGCGCGGGTGTTGGTCTGTGACAGAGCGCCAGTGGTCGCGCCCTCTTTTGAGGATCTTAGTTATTGGCGCGGGTAAGATACTGTGGACCTGCGCCAATGGAAAAAGAGCACTTTTCAGGGATAATTTGCAGAAGGTGTCTTCAGGGAACATGAAGTACATACTCAGGGGAACATAATGCAAGTGTTTTTGGGTTATGTCACTGCTCACAGGTCCCGGAATGCGTCCTCCAATGTATGGAAATGGGGCGATAGGGACGGTGACCAATGGTGACAAATTACTGTGTAACAGATGCCCCCTAAAGCATGAAGTCCGAGAGGTAGAGAGAGGGGTGAAATGCTTTACAAGAACACACAAGAACACATATAGAGCTGCCGCCGAGGATCCGTGTTAAGAGACATGACTGATAGTTCAATTACATGATGTACGTGGTATGGTCGCAGCCATCCATAAGAGAGTACATAAATAATCTAGATCCATAGTATGGACGCAGCCATCTGGTTAGGATCAATGAATTGACTCAGGTATGGTCGCAGCCATCCAGTGAATGAGTCAAGTATTAAGAATCACGCCTGGATTACAACAGACACAATCCAGGGTCTTGCGCTCCATCTCGATCCGAACAAGAGTACAAGTTCAAGCATGTGAATATATGAGCTGAAGTCGAACATGCATGAACATCGTCTGATTACCAGTCAATAGTGGAAACTGTTAACAGACGCGAGAGGTACCACCAATAATGACAATGGCCCTCAAGGTACTATAGGTACAATCTACGGCGTGTGAATGAATGATCTGAAGTCGAACACCTGCAGAATCATTCGATCAGAGGCCAATGATGAAAACCTCACGTCGAACACGAAGAACCTGCCATTGAGGCATGCAGGCTCCAAGGCACCGGAAAGGAGTCTCTAGATCAACTTCCTGGATAATGAGTTGAAGTCGACAGGAAGTGACCTTGATCGAGGGTGGGCCATAATGTTTCCCACATCATCGACACGAGACAGAGAGATAATGTTGTGAATCACGATTGTATGAACTATCAGAGGGAGGTTGTTTCTTTGCAGAGGTCAACTTCTCTTGAACATATCGGCGGCACATTAATGGAATCGGAAGTATTTGACATCAATGTATCAAAGGTCATGATGACGAGGCAATGAGTGGATGAGAGGTCAAATAAGGTACCCAAGTCCATGGAAGCAAGTCAAAGATATGAGATGAGATATCCCCACCCTGGACACGAAAGCAGAAAAGTGCCATGTTCAAGAGCGACATACTGCCGTCACGGTAATAATTATGGTTCAAAAATTTTCTTTTCCCCCCGCCATTTCTGGCGAGTACCCCATTTATTTTTAACAAGCTTGATGGGGATAGCATATGCTTGTGGTGTGACAAAATCCGATGTCATCAAGTTTTAACGAGTCTGACAAAGGAAAAACTCGGCGTCTTTTCATGTTTAGAGAGTTTGAAAAGACAGCAGAAAAGAAAACTCCAAGGGTGTCCTTTTTCATAAAGTTGTGTCTCTCGGGCCAGAAAAAGTATAAAATAATACCCGAAAGAACCGCCCGATCATTACGATCGAGGAGTACTTTTCATAATTAGTGATTTCGACCTGAAAAAGTAAAAAAGCGGTCAAAACCACGACAAAAACCCGGTAATCTTTTTATGTTTTAACGGTCGACAAAAAGAACTTAAAACGACCGCCCCTTATTAACATTTAACGAGTCAAGAGGAGCGACTCGGCAATCTTTTCCTCTTTAAATGGTCAGAAAAGAGCTAAAAGCGGACCTCCATTTTATTCTCTTTAACGAGTCAAAAAGGAAAAACACTCGGCAATCTTTTCATATTTTACGAGTCAGAAAAGAGCGTAAAGGCGACTCGTCCTGAAGGAACGAGTGGTATAAAGGGTAGCAACTGGTTCCGGTAATGGTGGAACTGCTCAAAACATGTAAAGGTCAAGAGGCTGGCTAATAAAACCACTCATCGCTGCGGTTCCTCAGGAAAGGGTAAACAACCAGGTGAAAGCATATGATCGGCCAAAGAGATGGTGGCGATGGAATGAAACAACCAAGGCTCATCTAGTAGAATTTAGCAGATAAAAGGCAATCACGGGATGTAAATCAGGTATGGGTTCATTTTTACACAAGCTTGAACCATGGAGAACTTTGCTTGGATTCGGTTTCATGTTTACACAAGCTTGAAACGAAAAACTATGCTTATTAAATTTTTTGCATGCCCCCAGCATGATAATGCAAATCGAGGTACATGCCCCCCAAGCTTCATGGCATTCACGGAGTGGATGGAATGAAGGTTCACTCTCGAGATCTGTGAAAGACTCGACTTGTATTTTACGAGATCTTAATCAAAAGACTCGATTTGGAAAGGAGGAGATGTTTCATTTTTTAATGAGGTTGACACAGTAAAAGAACTATCCTCATAACCCTTATTTCATTTTTTAATGAGCTTGACACAAGATCAGGAACTATGCTCGGCTAGACCTAGTTTCATTTTTTAAGGAGCTTGACATAGGAAAACGAACTATGCTCCGCCACCTAATTTCATTTTTTAAGGAGCTTGACACAGGAAAACGAACTGTGCTCCGTGCAGACCTAGTTTCATTTTTTAAGGAGCTTGACATAGGAAAGGAACTATGCTCCGCCACCTAATTTCATTTTTTAAGGAGCTTGACACAGGAAAACGAACTGTGCTCCGCCACCTAAACTTCATCATAATGAACAGGAAGTCGGGGCTTCCAAGAGTGCCACTCCCGGTGGAAGGACAACATCTTGGAAGTCAGGACCCAATGCCCCCAGGACACTGTGCACGACAGTGGCATCGCTGGATACAGGCACGGGATAGGTGGCCACGTAGTTGATCTGTGGTGAGGCAGATGCAACGGGTGGATGAACACCAGGAGGGGATGACGACTGCGCAGGGGGGACCTGTGGACTAACGAATGATAATTGATCGATAGTCACAATTCGTCCATTGTGTGGAAAGCAAACCACAAGGAAAAGTGAAGAAATAAGGGCCCCCATGGCATAAACATAGTCACGACCAAGGAGAAGATTGAAATCTAAAGCACCTTGGGTAACTGATACGTCTATATAGACGGTCTTGCCTCCCAAAGTAATAGGGAACTTTGGAAGGATCCCTAATGGTTGGCTAGTTCCTCCGTCAAAAGCAGTCAGATTCGATGCTACGGGCACAAGCTGTGGGGAACCCAAAACTTGCCAAGTAGTAGCAGACATAAGACTAACAGATGCACCCTCATCCAAAACAGTGCCAGGTATTGCCTTGTCATAGGCGTGTACCATGACCCAAAAAGGCACATGAGACGGGAGGCGGAAGGTAGTCAAACGTCTCCAGTCGAAGGAAGCAACTGAACTACTTGGTGGGGGAATCGTATGATTGCCCCCCTGCTCGGGGGAGAGCGCAGTAGGACTCTCAGATGTAGGGGTATTTCCAGATGTAGGAGAATCTGAGGAGACGAGAAGAACATGAGTTTGATGCTCTTCCGAAATAGAGTGGTCGGCGGGTGGTGAACTCGAGTCGACACTCTTTCCGACCAATGGTTGGTCTGGAACAGGCTTGGTAGAGCCAGATTCAGGAAGAGGAGGCTGGACAAGAGAGGAATCTTGGTTGATTTCTTTGTCAGCAGGGGAACGTTCTGCAATTGCAGAAAGACGTTGATAACCAATAGGAAGTTGGGTTGAGGGAGCTGTAAGACTTTCCAATACAATAGAGGCTCTATCCATGAATGGACAAAGGTGAAGGGGATGATTGCCTTCACAAAGTTTACAAGGGATTCGAATCTTCTCTTTTCCCTTACCGTTTCCAGGTGATAAAGTAACATCGCCACGATCTACCGAGGACGATGCAGGGCGGTCCGGATCATGAGACCATACTTCTAAAACCCTGGGAATGCCAGGACAATCGCGGAGAAGGTGGTCTTCCTTGCACAACTTACAAGGAAATTTGACCTTCCGCGGAGGAGCACAAGGTGGCTCGACTTGGGTTATACCTTTAACCTCTGGTTTAGGAGTCTTCTTCTTCTTGGTCTTCTTCTTCTTTTTCTTCTTAGCCACCTGGTTACTTGAATCCAGAGTTTCACCAGGCGAAGTAGAAGATGAGGACGCAGCAGTAGGCGAAGAAGGGGAAGGGTCCACCTTGGAATCAGCAAGACGTTGTTCGGGTGGAGGAGGTGGTGGTGGACCCGAACTGAACGGAGGAGCACTAGAGGGTATCTCAGGCTCCTTCCCGGTAGATGGCGGGTAATCTTTTGTTCGAGTACTGATATTGATGGGTATCGTTCCAGCCATAAACACTTGAGAACCAAAGGAAGAGGGAGGCTGAGATGGGTCAGCCACCAGTTGAGTTTTTTGAGTTTGTTGTGAGGGAAAGGGTTCTTTAAGCACCGCAGGAGTCCCGGGAGTGCCTTTCAACAAATGACTAACTTCGGACCGCCTGGGGCAGTCCTTTGTATAGTGATCCTCATCACAGATAAGACAAGGATACTTGGGTTTGCGTTTGGCACCATCCTCGGGCGGAGGGTTAGAGGCTTCCTGCTTGGGTTGATCTGGCTTATTCTTCGGTTTCCCTTTCTTCTTTGCTTTCGAGGCTTTGTTTGCCGTGGTGGTTTCGACGGCATTGACCTCGGAAGTAACATTCGAAGTGGGTATTACTTGGGAGGTGGGTTCATTCGGAGCAGAAGTTATCACACTCGAGACCACCGAGTTTGAAAACAACCATACGGGCAAACCGATGGTTAACCCAGGCAAAGACAATGTTGCGATATATTGAACACCGACATTTCCAACAGAAGGAAATGGACGAGGGTTCCCATCAGGAGGAATACCTTGGCCGGTGGGCGCCGGGAAGGCTGCCATTGAATGAGAAAGAATCCTACTCAAGCTAACGCAAACAAAATCTAATTGGGTAAATGTTATCGTGGCCAATAAATTTTAGGATGCAAAGACACAACTTGACCTTTTCATGTTTTAAGAGTCGAGAAAAGGAAAAAATATGACTCTAGTCTCCTTCGAATATTTAATGAGCACGAAGTGACAAGACGCTCACTGGCACCTTTTCGTTTAGGGAGTCCGAAAAGGATCAAAAGTGACTACTCTGGAGACTCTAGGCAAAAAGGTTTACCAAACAATCTGTAAAACTGCTTATACACCTCGGCAATCAGATGAAAACCAAGGACTTCCCGTACTGCAGTCAATCTTCCCGAATGCTGTGTTCAGTGCATTACGGCTTGTAAGGCGGCAGACTCGGCTTCCTATGGATAAAGGATAATAGCCTAGTGGGGTCTCCCGTATATACGCGACGGTACGAGGGAGCTCAGTCTGTATTGGCACCTATCGTTTCACCGTGGAGGAATCACCCAACCACTCGACGATAAACTACCAGGTTTAAAGACGCCGGAACACGTCTCTAACCTAGACCTCTAGAGTATTTGCGTTATGTTCCAATGCGTTGTTATGTTCATTGAGTTTATTTTAAAGTTTATCTTCAATTATGTTTCAGTTTTTTGGTCTTACCGTATGTGATATCTCAAATAAGATGGCATGATGCATTTACACAAGTCTTAAGAGATATGCACAACCCAAGTTTACTCAATGAAATAGAACAAATTCTGAAACACCAAAATGAACTATGCAAGCAAGGAAAAACACAAAGACTTTCAGTGAACCATGTAATCTAAGTTCGAATGAAGTCAAGTAAAATCCAAAGAGGCTAGAAGTGAATCACTGAAAGCATAGAAGACCAAGCTTTAACAACCACCAAACAGATGCAAAAGAGTATCCAAAAAGTTGACTGGGTCAAGAGAAAACCGAAACAGAAACTGGCAAACACCCAAAGTATGCAAATGTAATCTATGCACACTTTTCATTCATATCCTGAAAATGAGAATTCTAATTATGCAAGTGTGATCTATGCAAGAGAATTCTCAAACACACGATGATTCTAATGTAATCTAAGAACCAATCAAGTGCAAACCAAGAAAACAGGTGAGAGTTCCAAAGATCATAAACTAAAAACACTCAAAGGCGATTAACACTCATACGCAATTTAGCCCCCCCCGGCGAATGAGGGGGAATTTTTTTTTGCAAAAATAAAAGCAAAAAGATGCAAAATTGTGAAAAGATCGAGACAAACCTCCAAGTAATGATCAAAGGAAATCAAATTAATAATTTGCCAGAAAAAGACTCAAAACCAGTCAAAAAAGACTCTGATACATTCAGATGATTGAACAAAACAGGAAACCCAAGCTTGAGAGGCGGTAAACAAGCAAATGAACAAGTTCAGAGGGTTGGCGCGACTGTCAGGAAGAAAACTGCGCTAATTGATCATTGGCGCGAGCTGTACACTGGCCAATTGCGCCAATTGGCGCGACTGTCAGATAAAAAACCGCGCCAACTAAGTTTGCCGGCTTAAAAAATAAATAAAACGACCCAAGGTCGGGCCGACAGTGTTCAGATAGATCAAACAGTAAAGAATAATCTCAAAACTGACCCAGAAAACTCACTCACTCAAGCAAGCAAGAGAAAATTAACATGCAAGACAAACTCCAAATAGCTCCTCCCCAGTGGAGTCGCCAAATTGTTGGATAGGTAAATCCCCTCTGCGGACAGAGGCGATCCCACTAGTCTAAAACAGAACTAGCCACAATCAAACCACGCTGCCACGCAAGTTCCTAGTTATGCATCAAAGGTGAATTAAGAAGACCAACCTGGAATCCAGCGCTATGGTTGAAGCAGAGTTGATATTCCCGCTCCCTCGCTCCAGCAGATCATAAACGGACACCTGCACATGCAAAGGAAGAAACAGATACCAACATAAAATCCACCAAGGCACAACTATATTTCAGTCAGAAAGGAAATAAATCACACATCACCATAATAGACAATGAGATTGGAACTATAATAGCAGTCGCTCATTAATTAATAATAAAAAGGAAAAGTTACAACCAAGGTTCTAACGTTGAACCTCTCCTCCGGCTGGGCCAGCAGCTATATGTGTCTTGCAATGTATCTCCTCTCCGGCAGCATAACCTCTCTATGCTTCATTATCACTCATGATAACCACAACTAGCATTCCTCCAAGAACTCAAGAACTCAACAACTAGCACTCCATGACTAGCTTGTCAAATGCATAAGGACAAGCTTATATAGATGAAGAAGGGAGGAGGATACGATGAACCGGGACACCTATTGTTGATTGGCATTATCCCGGAAAAGCTACTGTGGATAGTTGTCAAGGATAGATGATGACTCTCGAACTCTATCCACAGGATTTTTCCCTCAAAAGGCTTCGTGATCTGAAGGGAAAAAATCATATGGGCGTGCTTTTGGCAAAAATCATTACTAAACTGGGTTGGCGCGGGTGTTGGTCTGTGACAGAGCGCCAGTGGTCGCGCCCTCTTTTGAGGATCTCAGTTATTGGCGCGGGTAAGATACTGTGGACCTGCGCCAATGGAAAAAGAGCACTTTTCAGGGATAATTTGCAGAAGGTGTCTTCAGGGAACATGAAGTACATACTCAGGGGAACATAATGCAAGTGTTTTTGGGTTATGTCACTGCTCACAGGTCCCGGAATGCGTCCTCCAATGTATGGAAACGGGGCGATAGGGACGGTGACCAATGGTGACAAATTACTGTGTAACAACTGTGGTTGAGGATAGAGGTGGTTTGGCCTCTGGAATCCCTAGTTTGGTTTTGTTTTGGTTTATTCCATGAGATCCTATTCATGCTTGGAATATGGCACAGGGGTGATTGGTTGAAAGAGATATTTGATTCATCCCAATATATGGTTCGGTGGTACGTGGAATTCCCTGACTTGTTGGTATTTTCACGTGTTAATATGAGACATTTCCTTATTGTGATATATGAGCATTTGTAATGATTATGTTGGTTATATGATGTGTATCATCTATGGCTCTTGTCATGAATTGTTTATTTATTGATTGGTTGATGAATGTATGGACTAATAAGTGTTATTGCAGTTATTTGGAGAGGGCATAGGGCCTTCTTGGTGATTCTTAGATGAATCTCATACTATCATGATCAAATATGCATTCGTGACCTGTAGCTTACATGTTTTCCATATGTGTTAACGAAATGTCTACTGTGTTCTAGGCAATCCAGGTCAAGTTTTTCCTCCAAATTTGAATGTTTATCTTTTTTATCATGTCAATTATGATTTCTAGAAGTCTTAAGATTTTTAGGCAGTGGTCTAGAAGCTGGCCTGGAATTGTGGCTCAGATCTCGGGACTGCACCCTCTGAACTAGGAAAGTTGGGTCACAACCGCATGGAGGTAGTGTTGTGCATGCGGTTGGAGGCCTATAACCACACCCAAGCCTTGTCATGCATGCAATTGGGGGTCTAGAGCAGTGAAAATGAGCCCCATCTTAGTTTTTGGTCACCTAGGGTGGTACTTTGGCCTCTGAGTGTCTTGTGGCCCTAAGGGATGTTTTGATTTGTTAGTTTGTTGTCAGTTGTAGGCCCCACTTCCTTAACTAGAGCTTGGAGGTCGGGTCATGTCATATTAACTCTTCGTCTCATGTTTAACCTATAAGGTCTGTAAAATTAGGTAAATGTGGGAAGGGGTGGTTAAAAATTGGTATCAGAGCGAGGTTGCAGCACTATACCTCGGGGTAGATGTGATTGTTATGTATGCATGTCTGATTGTCTATGTGTTTGTCATGTGTTTGTCTATGTGTTTGTCGTAGATGGTGTCATCATGTTTAGGTTGATGATGTTGGTGTGATATGACAATTGATATGTTGATTTCATTATATATACATATGTTATGTCAGTCTAAATTGACTATGCGGACGAGATAGCCTCCCCTGAACTTCACTGAGGTATGTTGGATTATGTTTATGTTTGGTTATCTGACATGGTATGTTTGCAGGAAGTAGAAGATCAGAGATGAAAAGAAAAATGGTGGATTACAGTTCACATGACTCTCCTTATAGATCAAATGAGAAGCAAAGAGATGAGTATGTGAAAATTTCAACGCTAAAATCCTATTGCAGCAACTGGAAATTATTCTTCTAACTGTAAATTAATTAGCAATTTATTTTGTACAACAAACAATGAATAATTCACACTGCAAACTTCACAAATTAAATTATGCAGAAGACAAACTGGAATCTGAGAAAACACTGGCACATACACACAATAAATTTGACACACTTATTTTTGGACAAATGTCCCCAGAAAAAACCCAAAGTGGGAAAACTGGTGCAGTAGATGAGGATTTTATTTTTATTATGCAGCGGAAAAAATTATAAGTACAATCTATGGATGCCAACTAGCAATCCAATCTAAGAGAAGTACTGGAAAAATTAGTATAGATAAATTTTCTCCCTTATGCAAATCTACTGCGAATTCTTGTAACTGTGAATTCCTGTAATTGTGAATTCCTGCAATTACGCGTGAATACTTGTAATTGTGAATTCATCCTATAACGTGTGAATTCACGTAATTGTGAATTCCTGCAATTACGCGTGACATTCTTTAATCACAAATTCCCTGAATTACACGTGAATTATGGCGTCATGCATGAATTCTTGCAGTCACACGTGAAATACTGTAGTCACGTGCAAATTCCTGCAGTGTGGCCCTTTTTTGTAGAAATATTCGGCCTCCTCTCTCCTAACTCTTCCAGAACTCGAAACTCCTCTGGAAATCTGCTACTCTGCCCCTCTGACACCTACTACTCAATCAGTGGCTCGATCTCACTGCTAAATCACATGTTATTGGAAAATTGATTTGCCTTGATCACCTAGTATTTGTAACTAGTGTACACTCAATCTCACTTGTGTGCCCTTCTAGATTGAACTTCTTGTTGATTTGGGGTAGCATTGGATGTGATCTAGGCCTCAAATTTTTTAGGGAGGCTTGGGTGCATGCATTCCAAAGAACCTAGAAACCATTTTGGGAAATTCCACCTAGAGACGATTTTATTAAAATAATTAATATTTTTAATGGAGTTCCTAAGTCTAAACTTAGGAAAATTAAAATATTAATGGGTATTAATTTAATTGTGGGTGTAACTTCTAGAAAAATATGGATATCAAGTCAAAATGATTTGAGCCTTTGATTAGGATTTAATCTAGGACATTGGTTGTCCAACATGAAGATATAAGAAGGGGCTTGAGGGTCATTTGGAAAACACACAAAGAGAGATTAAGAAATTAATTTTCTGAAGTGAGAAGTTCTTGTTACACAATAATTTGTCACTGCCTTCATCCCAGTCTTCCTATTGTGTCATGAGTCTAAAATCATTCATGCTCATGCTCTCTGATGTTGCCAAATGACCCACTTTGCCAAAGTTTCTACATCATCGCATCTGTTGTCCAAATAAATGCGCTGATGAGTGCTCCAAAATAGTCCATACGCGCTGCCATCACGGAAGTACACGTGATTCCCGCGATGGTCGATTTACATATGACAGCGCAACTGTTGATTGTATTTTCCAGCGATGACATGACCTTCTCCGTTATGCAGTAGCGATGTCAGCGCGTCAGACCAGTTATGTACCCGCGATGATCCAGTTTGGGCGAGTTTGTTCTAACAGTCGGCCTTCCAGATGACTCCAGACCTAGTTGTTGGCCTTGTTTATGTCGCCCTCCCTTCTCTGGCATGGTTGTTCCATCATTTGTGCTACCTTCCTTGGAGATAATCTTATCTTCCCACTATTCATGGAGACTCCTTCTCCTATTTAAGCTTTCACCATTGCTATGAGCTGCTAGTTTTTGGAATTCTTAGTCTTTGGAGTGTTGCTGATAGTATTGTGAGCTTGATAGATAGCTGGTGTGACAAGTGTGGGATTGTTTGAGAGCTTGAGGAAGGTTGTGAAGTGCTTTTATCTTGTGTGAAACTTATAAGTGAGAGAGACTTTTATTGGGAGATCCATCTTCAAGGGTGAATGCTTGAGGAGCATGCTGGCTGTCGTCTGTAAGCTTACTCTATTTTATATTTAATACAATCAATGATGTTTTCCTCTGTCTTGTATGCAATGTACTAGATAGCTCATGATTTCTTGACTTTATGGGTAAATAGTTCTTTGTTGTATCCAGTTATGTGCTTTGTTGTATTTCCTTGCTTTGTTTCAGGTTGATTGCTCATTAGGAGAAAGAAGCAGAAGCTGGAGCAGCGCAACGGAACTCCATCGACCACCGGTTGAGGTAGGCCTCCAACTTGAACTATTTAAGGAGAATTGTTGTTGATTTGTCCTTGTTTGTGACTAGACCCACTCTAGGGCTAGAGGGGTTGCCTCTGTCCGCAGAGGGAACACTTTCCTGCTTCACAAATTGGCGACTCCGCTGGGGAGCTGGCCTTTGTCCTTTTCTTGTTCACTCTTGCCTTGAGTTTTTGTTTCGGTCTCTTTTCAAAATTTTGGGGATTAGTTGTCTGTTTCTGGGTTTCCTGGCTTGGTCTGGGAGTTGCTTTATTTGTTTAAAGATTGAATGTTTTGGTTTGGGAGTTTTTGGCTCGACTGTGGCTGTTTTTGAACATCATCGCGCTTTTTAATTTAACAGTCGCGCTGTCATCGCGCCACCCTTTTTGTAATTTCCTGTCCATCGCGTTATTACACCTAACAGTCGCGACGGTTCTGTAAATCGGACCATCGCGGAAAAGGCGTGTACTTCCGCGCTGACATCGCATTGTTGCTGCATGTCGTTCTTTATCAGTGCTTTGTTGCTGTGTATTACCCGCGCTGATTGCTGTAGAATTGAATTTTTTCAATTCTGCCTCTTGAATCTGTCAGTCTTGCTAACCCCTGTTGTTCTCACTTGGTTGATGACTTGTTTTTCACTGTCTAGAGGTTGAAGCACTCTCTTGTGAGTTTTGTTGAGCGAATCTTGCCTTTTTGCTTTGTGACCTAGTTTTATTGTTTCAAGTTTGCTGGATCAACTTTGCTTGGTTGCTTGTTTGCAAAGATTTGTTTGCTACTTGCTGTTGGTTTGATTGAGCCTTCCCCTTTGCTTACTTTTTGTTGATTATTTAGTGATCGTTGTTGAACCAATCTTGGCATTGTTTTGATTTCTCTTCACTACCCGGACATAGATTACAATTGTTTGGGGTCAACTGGTTTTCCACACTTGTTTGTTGCTTACTGGTTTCTTTAGATTAAAGGCATCAAAATCAAAAATTGCATCTCATTTAGCATGCGAAAGTGAAAGAAAATTTGCATTTCAAGCTGCATATTGAAAAGCGAATGTTTAGATCTCTCATTAGTAGTATCCATGCATTTTAGGAATTGATGTCTGCTTGCATTGAGTGACTGTGTGTTGCCTTGGTTTTCTTGGTTTGGGAATGATCTCTCTACCCTCCCGTAGGTAGGTGTTCATCAAAGAAAAAGGATACTTCATTCATTTTAGCTGCATCCTAGAATTTGAAATATACATACGGTAAGGCCTGAAAACTGAAACATAATCCAAGATCAACGTTAAAATGAACTGAATAAATCTAACAACGCATTGGAACATAATGCACACATTTAGAGGTCTAGGCTAGAGACGTGCTCCGGCGTCGTTAAACCTAGTCACTTTTGTTTCACTCAAGGTTGGGTGATTCCTCCTTTCGTGACTCAATAGTGGTCTAGTACGGATTTGAGCTCCCACGTACCGTCGAGTATATGGGGAGACCCCACTAGGTTATCATCCTTTATCCATAGGAAGCCGTGTATGCCTCCTTACAAGCCGTAACGCACCGAACACAGCATTCAGGAAGATTGACTGTCGTACGGAGAGTCCTTGGTTTTCATATGACTGCCAAGGTGTATATGCAGTTTTACGAATTTGTTTGGTAAACCTTTTTGCCTAGTTCTCCAGAGTAGTCACTTTCATTCCTTTTCGGACTCCCTAAAAGAAAAGGTCCATCTGAGCACTTGTCACTTCAGGCTCATTAAACATTCGAAGGCAATTAGAGTCATCTTTTTGTCCTTTTCTCGACTCTTTAAATATGAAAAGGTCAAGTTATGTCCTTGTGTCTTAAAATTTATTCACCCACAATCAGATGCCCTATTAGATTCTGCTTGTTGGCCATTTGATTGTGTGTCTTGACTCTTTTTCAGCCCCGTGTGTGATTTTCAGTTTTTGATGGCAACTTTTCCAGAGTTCACCAACCTAGGAATCCCCTTTGATAGGAATCCTGGTCATTTTCCTCCTTTTGGGAATGTTGGTGCTCCTTATATGGCAACATTGTCCCTTCCTAGGTTAACTGTTGGGTTGCCTGTTTGGTTGTTCCCAACCTCTCTTGTCCCTAATGTCTTAACTACTGGTCAATCAGTTCCTCCACCGGAACAACATCATGTTGATTCCAAGGTGGACCTCTCCCCTTCTTCGCTTGTTTCTACGTCCTCATCTTCTACTTCGCCTGGTGAAAGTCTAGATTCAAGTAACCAGGTGGCTAAGAAGAAGAAGAAGAAGACGAAGAAGAAGAAGTCTCACAAGCAAGAGGCTAAAAGTGCAGCTACTGCCCCGAGTGCAGCTCCGGTCGGAACTGTTTCTGCTCCTCCGCAGAAGGTTAAGTTTCCTTGTAAATTGTGCAAGGATGACCATCTTCTTCGTGATTGTCCTGGCATTCCCAAGATCTTAGAAGTATGGTCTCATGATCCGGCTTGCCCCTCATCGTCCTTTGAAGCTCATGGCAATGCTACCCTATCGACTGACAACATTCAAAAGAAAGGGAAGATTCGAATCCCCTGTAGACTATGTGAAGGCAACCATCCCCTTCACCTTTGTCCACTCATGGATAAAGCTTCCGCTGTTTTGGAAAGTCTTATAGCTTCCTCACCCCAACTTCCCGTTGGTTATCAGAGTCTCTCTTCAGATCGCCTCCCTGTCGACAAAGAGATTGACTTAGATTCTTCTCTTGTACGGGCTCCTCTTCCCGAACCTGGCTGTGCTAAGCCTGGTCCAGACCAATCGTTGGTCGGTGAGAGTATCAACTTGGGTTCTCCACCCGTTGATCACTCTGTTTCGGAAGAGCATCATGCTCATGTCCTTCTCGTCTCATCAGATCCTCCAGAGTCCGAAAACGACTCTCCTGTCTCAGCTGATCCAGAGAGTCCTTCTTTGGTTCCTGTAGAGCATGGGGGCAATCATACGATTCCCCCACCAAGTAGTTTGGCTGTCACCTTCGACTGGAGTCACTTGTCTACTTTCCGCCTCCACGCCTATGTGCCTTTCGAGATCAAGGTACACGCCTACGATAAAGAAGTACCTGGCACTGTTCTGGATGAGGGTGTGTTTGTCAGTCTTATACCGTCCACTACTTGGCAAGCTTTGGGTTCCCCACAGCTTGTGCCGGTCACGCAGAATCTGTTGGCCTTCGACAGAGGAGCCTGTCAATCTGTAGGAGTCCCCCCCAAGCTTCCTGTTACTTTGGGGGGAAAAATTGTCTATATCAACGTCATGGTTGTCCAAGGTGCGAATTTCAGTTTTCTCCTTGGCCGTGATTACATTTATGCCATAGGGGCCCTCATTTCTTCCCTTTTCTGTGTGGTCTGCTTTCCACACGCTGGAAGAATTGTGACTATCGATCAATTATCATTCTTTAGTCCCCTGGTGCCTCCTGCGCAGCTCGCATCCCCTCCTGGTTTTTCCCCAACGGTTGTATCTGTCCCACAGCAGGTCAACTACGTGGCTACTTATCCCGTGCCTGTATCCAGTGATGATGTCGTCGTGCATGATGTCCTGGGGGCATTGGGCCCTAACTTCCAAGATGTTGTCCTTCCACCGGGAGTGGCACTCTTGGAAGCAACGACTTCCTGTTCATTATGATGAAGTTCGTGCAGAGCATACTTCGCTTTCCTATGTCAAGCTCCTTAAAAAATGAAACTAGGTCTGGTCGGAGCATAGTTTGCTTTCCTATGTCAAGCTCCTTAAAAAATGAAACTAGGTTTGGTCGGAGCATAGTTCGCTTTCCTATGTCAAGCTCCTTAAAAAATGAAACTAGGTCTGGTCGAAGCATAGTTCGCTTTCCTATGTCAAGCTCCTTAAAAAATGAAACTAGGTCTGGTCGGAGCATAGTTCGCTTTCCTATGTCAAGCTCCTTAAAAAATGAAATTGGGTCTGGTTGGAGCATAGTTCGCTTTCCTATGTCAAGCTCCTTAAAAAATGAAACTAGGTCTGGTTGGAGCATAGTTCCTTTCCTATGTCAAGCTCCTTAAAAAATGAAATTGGGTCTGGTCGGAGCATAGTTCACTTTCCTATGTCAAGCTCCTTAAAAAATGAAATTGGGTCTGGTCGGAGCATAGTTCGCTTTCCTATGTCAAGCTCCTTAAAAAATGAAACTGGGTTCGATTGGAGCATAGTTCCTTTCCTGTGTCAAGCTCCTTAACAAATGAAACTAGGTGTCACAAGGATAGTTCTTTTAAGTGTGTCAACCTTGTTAAAATAATGAAACATGATCTCGTTCAATTCGAGTGCGATCAATATTGTCAACCTTCACTCCATTTTCAATGGACTAAAGCTTGGGGGGCATGTACCTCGAATTGAGACATCATGCTGGGGGGCATGCCCGTTTCCCTTGTTTTCAAGCATAGTTTGCATGTGTATGCTTTTAAGCTTGCATAAAAAATAAAATTCATTTCCAAGCATAGTTTGCATATGTGCTGTCATGTGTGCTTCTAAGCTTGCGTAAAAATAAAATATGTGATTAAATACATTTCGCATTGGGTCATTTGTTATGCAACTGATACATTAGATTACATTTGTGTTAGACATCTGCATAGCATATAAAAACATCATCACATGTAAAAGATCCATCCAAAATAGGCATATGTATATATATATATATATATATATATATATATATATTTGTGTGTGTCAAAATGTTTGCACAACGTGCATCACATAGATCAAAAATAAGTGTACATGTCTAAATAGAATCTGCGTTCTCTGTACATCTGAGACACATGTCTCTCAAAAAATCACCGGCAGGAAATAAAAACCTAGGTGTCTACTGTGGTGGGTTGTGCTCCCTATAGTGCACAACCGCTCATGCCACCCGCCTCAACAGGCGGTGCATCCTGGGTTCCACTCCTACTGTGTGGATCTAGGACGCTCTGGGGACCTCCTCGATCCCCATGTAATCTGGAATCCCTACTAGCAGGCCCTCAAGGTTCTGGATCACTGTCTCCATCGTGTCATCTTCCGGAGGAGCCAGGGCTAGTGCTCCAACGCCCTGTGCGTCCCTCCGTGCCTCTGGAGCCAGTCCAAGGGGTCTCACTGGTCCTACATCTGCATACCATAGCGTTCGTCATTAGGACATGTACATGAAAAAATAAAAAACATCATAAAAATCAAAAATCAAAAAATGTGATCAAGTGTCTTACCGTCGTCATCCCACTGCTCTCCAGCAAGCAGCTGCATGTCAGGATCTCCATGGAAATCCATGCCGGCATATGGCCAATCCTCCACGAAGATCGTCTGTCGCTCCAGCCACTCTCGGAAAAATGTCCCCCACGCCACTGGTCGTCCGCCACCTCCTCGTGGCATGATGTGAGCCCATCACGTGGCCCTCGTCTCACGTGGCCTGGGTGCGTCCAAAGCCATGTCTTGCAACTGCAGTGCCAGCACCCGCTCCAGCATGAGCGGGACTAAGATCGATCCATAACCAAACTGTTTCGTCTCTCCTCGACAACAGTTGGTTAGTTGCCTCTTCATGCTTGCCATTACTGCCTCTGCCCAGTTAAACATGGTGGGATTTAGACATTCGAGGGCCAGTCGGAGATGGGTCTTCGAAGCCTCATGTTGGGCTTGGGAACCCGCTGCCCGTGTCACCATGAAAAGCATAGCATGAAGGATTATGTCCTCCACTTTTGGGATTTCCACCTTCCACTCCTTGACTTGTGTGCCTGTGGGCACACTTGAGCCATCATATCTAAGGTATCTCCCCCGGGTCGCTGCCCCTCCAGAATGGGCCTCTCACCTCGACGAGATAGCCCGGTCAAAAAATAGATGTCTGTAGAATCGAACTCGATATCCCGGCCTCGGATGACAAATTTCCCATCTGTGGGATTCCAGGCCCTGATCAGTAGCTCCAACAGGTCAGGTTGTGCCCGTAGGTGTGGAGTTAGGAAAAATTTAAGCAATCCACATCCCCGTAATGCGTTTCGGCACCCCGCATCGGCAAAAGCCTCTATATCATTGTTATCATGCGTGCGTTCTTGCCAGACGAATGCCATTATAACCCTGCATGACGAAAAATTCCATTAGTGCCTTGTTTGCAAAGTTTTAAACGTGAATTTTATTTAAAAATTGTCGCGCAACATCATCGCGTCTGTTTCTAAAATAGACGCGATGATAATGGGTGCCAGTGTTATTTTTTCCTGGGTCATCGCGGAAGTACATCACTTTTCCATGATGATACGGGGGCAGTCTGTGTAAATTTTTATCGGTCATCGTGGACCTGATAGCTAAACCCGCGATGACCGAGAGCGGAATGTGAATTAAAAATCCACCCAAATTCACACATCCCACCATCAAATGCAGCTAAAAAGACATTAAATCAGAGCGCAGGGCAATGTATGTCTACCTGGAACTGGTTTCGAGACGAATGATGCACGTACGGGGCCAAATTTCGCGTGCCAACCTCAATGCTCCAAGTTGCTCCACAGTGACTGAATGGTAACAATAGTAAAAAATTAGGGTTTAACCTCCCTATTTATGGTAATTTTGTGAAATTAAATATTACATTTCATAAATATGGGTTTTTCTCATGGTTTTTGCTATATGCATGGTGAAAAAATGGTTTTTAACTATGTCTTTATACGCATTGTTCATATTATCTTGAACGGGTTTACGTGTGCAGTGTTCTTTGTGCAGGATCTCAGATAGTGGAATTACGACAGTTTTATATGCACTTGATCCCAAAAAGTCGTCTTTAAGCTCTTTTCCGACTTGAAACATGAAAAGATGGCCGAGTTTCCCTCTTGACTCATTAAAAGAAACGAGAGGTGGTTGCCTTTAAGCTCTTTTTTTGACCGTTTAAACATAAAAAGATCGCCAGGTTTTTGTCGTTTCAGGCTCGTTGTTGGTTACGAAATGATGTGCTTCTGACCGCTTGTTATTGGTTACGAAAAGTACTCCTCGATCATAATGGTCGGGCGGTTCTTCCGAGTATTGTTTTATACTTTTTCGGGCTCGAGAGACACAACTCTACGAAAAAGGACCCCCCTGGAGTTTTCTTTTCCGTGTCTTTTTCAAACTCTCTAAACATGAAAAAGACTCCGAGTTTCACCTATGTCGGACTCGTTAAACCCTGACAACATTGGACTTGTCACCATGATGAGACTCGAGCTTCTCCTTCTTAGGGCTCGTTAAACTATTACTAGGATGGGCTCGACGACAGGTTTATCATTGATTGTCTATGGCAGCTAGTCACTCTTGAACATCGACACTTTTGCTTCTTGTCGGGTTGGGACATCCATACATCGTCATTTGGCCTTCCACAGGTTTGGGTTATCATTCTAGCCTCATTTCATGTGATTCATGTCGTCTCCTTTGTGCCTCTGATCCATCGGTGCCTGAATGCTGCCACACCCCCTTTTGGAGTCGTGTCGTCGATATGTTCAAGAGTATAATCCTTCTGCAGTTTACACCCTCGCCTTCTCCTCTGGTACTCTACTCTGCCATCTACCACTTGTTCCTTATCTCGTGTCGTTGATGGGGGAAAAATTATGGCCCTCCTGCGACGGGTCGTCTCTAGTCGACATCATCTCATTATCCAGGAGATTGACCTAGAGATCCCTTTTGGTACCTTAGAGCTTGCATGCCTCAATGGCAAGTTCTTTGCACCTGATGGTTGACTTTCATCATTGGTCGTCGATTGGTTGATTCCACGAGTGTTCGACTTCAGCTCCTTTTTCATACTTCGTGGATTGTGCTGGACAGTACCTTGAGAGCCATTGGCACTATTGGTGGTTTCTCTCATGCTTGTTAACGGTTTTCCTCATTGACCGGTAATCAAGCGATGTTCTATCATGCTCGACCTCAGCACATCTATTCGCATGTTAGGATTTGTACTATGATCGGATGGGTTCAAGACCCCGAACTCAGATTACACGTGTTCGAGCTGCGTGGATTGGTTTTATGATTACATGACTCATTGATGGATGGTTGCGACCATACCTTTATTATTATGGTCTCATTAGTTGGGTGGCTGCGTCCATACCGCAGACCCATTTCGTATGTCTTTTGGATGGTTGCGCCCATGCCTAAATTACATGTAATTCATTATCAGAGATATCAGTTGTACTCGCGTGCAGGTTCTTCGAGATGGTGTTCCAGTTCAGTCAGTTTCGTAAAGCATTTCACCCCTCCGACTCTCTTGGGCTTCATACTTTAGGGGGCATCTGTTACACAGTAATTTGTCACTGCCTTCATCCTAGTCTTTCTACTGTGTCATGAGTCTAAAATCATTCATGCTCATGCTCTCTGATGTTGCCAAATGACCCACTTTGCCAAAGTTTCTACATCATCGCGTTTGTTGTCCAAATAAATGCGCTGATGAGCGCTCCAAAACAGTCCATACGCGCTGCCATCGCGAAAGTACACGTGATTCCCGCGATGGTCGATTTACATATGACAGCGCAACTGTTGATTGTATTTTCCAGCGATGACATGACCTTCTTCGTTATGCAGTAGCGATGTTAGCGCGTCAGACTAGTTATGTACCCGCGGTGATCCAGTTTGGGCGAGTTTGTTCTAACAGTCGGCCTTCCAGATGACTCCAGACCTGGTTGTTGGCCTTGTTTATGTCGCCCTCCCTTCTCTGGCATGGTTGTTCCGTCATTTGTGCTACCTTCCTTGGAGATAAGCTCATCTTCCCACCATTCATGGAGACTCCTTCTCCTATTTAAGTTTTCACCATTGCTATGAGCTGCTAGTTTTTGGAATTCTTAGTCTTTGGAGTGTTGCTGATAGTATTGTGAGCTTGATAGATAGCTAGTGTGACAAGTGTGGGATTGTTTGAGAGCTTGAGGAAGGTTGTGAAGTGCTTTTATCTTGTGTGAAACTTATGAGTGAGAGAGACTTGTATTGGGGGATCCATCTTCAAGGGTGAATGCTTGAGGAGCATGCTGGCTGGACCCTCCTGAGAAGGCTTGTGACGTCAAGACCTGGGTTGTAAGCTTACTCTATTTTATATTTAATACAACCAATGATGTTTTCCTATGTCTTGTATGCAATGTACTAGATAGCTCATGATTTCTTGACTTTATGGGTAAATAGTTCTTTGTTGTATCCGGTTATGTGCTTTGTTGTATTTCCTTGCTTTGTTTCAGGTTGATTGCTCATTAGGAGAAAGAAGCAAAAGCTGGAGCAGCGCAACGGAACTCCATCGACCACCGGTTGAGGTAGGCCTCCAACTTGAACTATTTAAAGAGAATTTTTGTTGATTTGTCCTTGTTTGTGACTAGACCCACTCTAGGGCTACAGGGGTTGCCTCTGTCCGCAGAGGGAACACTTTCCTGCTTCACAGTTCTTAGGAGGAAAAATCAATTGAGGAGATTTCTTGCAGATGAGAGGTAGGGATAGCAGCTTCTGGAGAGAGAGACTCTTAGTCAGAGAATCATCAACAGAGAGAGGCAGAGAGTAATCTATCAATGGTAGTGCTGAGCCAGAGGGGCTGACGCATAGCCACACAAAGGTAGCGCAGAAACCAGTGAGGAGTCTGAAATTTGCAGAGGAATTTGAGTTTCTAAATCTGGGAGCCGGGGTGTGAGATCAGAGGCTGAAATTGAATTTCCTGGCCAGCAAATTGACCAGCTAGAGGAGTGACACAGTTCCTAGAGAGCTTGATGTTGGGTTGACGCGAGAATTGCGCAGGGGCATCCAGAAAAGTTGAGGGACAGTCAATTTGGGCTCGATCAGCCAATATTTCCAGTGATAGTGTGAGGTAGCCTCACAATTATTTCTGTCAATATTTATCTCTGCATCTGAATAACCTTGTGAGGTATTCAGAGATGTATTCAGACCTTGTTACTGCTTAATAACAATAAACACTCGGAGCTGCTACACCAGTTTTCCCGCATTGGGTTTTTCTAGGGACATTTGTCCAAAAATAACGGTGTCCATTATGTTGTATTTTCTTTCTTGCTCAGTCTCTTGTTTCTGCATAATATTTAATTAAGTGAAGGCTATAGTGTATGTATTACGATATTTTTCGTAGGAAACAACAAGTAATTTGTTTAAAGGAATTTAACAAATAGGAGTAATATCGTCAGTTGTTGTAGTAAGGATTTTGGTTTTGGAATTTTCACATGGTATCAGAGCTGTAGGTGAAGCAAGAAGAGCAGTGCCAGAGAAACCAGCGTTGAGCAAAAGAGGGATATTGAAAAGCTGCAGAAGGCAGCAGTTTGCAACCCCAAAGGATTTGCGCAGTTCTAGTCGGAGGGCTGAAATTTTGAGGCAGTCTCTCTCCGAGTGAGTCAAAATAGAGAAGGACTCTCAATTCAATTTTTTGTCGGGGCAGAGGGAGCAGCGTTGAAGCCTCGATGTGAGGAGAGATGGTGGGATGCATATTTTTCTGTAAGAAACTTGTCGGCCGGAAAATCGTCATAAGATAGAGGAGAAGCATGGTAAGGGATTTCTTCCTCGAAGAATTCCTAGCCAAAGGAATTCAAATTCTCTAGAGCTGAGCAGCCACAAGGGGCAGCAGATTTACTAGCTCCATCAGGGAGTGCGTAGGCTAGCCCAACAGACGCATAAAGGAGAGAGGAGGTCATTCAACTTTCTATTTTTTAGCAGAAATGGAAACCAATGGCTTCAAAGATTAGGATAGGTTGGATGGAGCATCCAACTATGTCATCTGGAAGGCAAGGATATCATTCTTTCTAGATGAGCATGCCCTCAAGATGCACGTCGACAGCGTGACAGTTGAACATTTGGATGCAGATCCGCTAAAGAATTAGGCTGAGATGGCAAAGGCCAAGAGGATGATCCTGGATGGAGTCAAGGATCACATGGTGTGCCACGTTGCTAGCAGAGAAAATACTAAGGAGATGTGGGATTCCTTTGCCATGTTGTATTAGGGATCTTCAGAATAGCAAAAGATGTACTTAGAGAAAAAGCTAAGATATGCTCAAATGTAGAAGGGAGAACGTGTGGATTCATTCCTCATGAAGCTGAAGGAGACCCGTTATGAGTTTTTGATTGCGAGGCATACACCTCAGGATTCAGAGTTAGTGAGACTGGCCCTTAATTTTGTCTCATATGAGTGGAAAGTCTTTGTCCAGAGTATCCTGGGTAGAGCAACATTGCCTAATTGGGATGAGATGTGGTTAGCTCTAAAATAAGAGGAGTTGAGGAGAGAGTTGGTCGAGGTCAAACTTGACAGAAGTAGTAGTAGCAGTGGGTTGAAGCCCAAGGAGGAGGATGAGAATGCATCCCTTGAATCGAAGGGACAACAGGGGCAACAAAGATGAAAGAAGGACATCTCGAAGGTGAAGTGTTTCAGATGTGGCAAGATGGGCCACTATGCATCCTAGTGTCCCTTGAAGAAAAAGTACAAGGATGAGAAACATCCTCCTAAGGTTGCAGCCGCAAAGATCGAACGGGAGGAGGATTTCGCCATGATAGTTTAGATACCTCCAGGAGGGAGGTGGGCTGATTTGGAGTTGTAGCTCGAAAGAGTATAGATGGGCAGGATCCTTGAGGAGTCTGCCTCTTGGATCAATTCTTTTCTATGGGAGCCCAGTTTTGTGGTAGCAGGATGGACTAGTGTCAGATGGTGCAAAGGAGTGTCGGAAAGATAGTTGCAGTGGATAGGAGCGCCAGAGTCTGAGCAGCACAGAGCAGAGTTGACAGTAGTGCAGATGGCATAGAGTAGAGGTCAACAACAGCGCAATATATTTATAGGGTTAGGGAAAATACTAGTAGAAGTCAGGCTTCAGCATTCACGTGGTATCATACTGAACACAGTTAATTAAGTATTTTTTTATGTTTTTCAATTACTTCTCTCAACAACTGAGTTGCAGTATGGATGCAGTGTTACTAGTGGTAGTGCTAGCAGCATGGCAGATGTAACATTTGGGAGGGAGTTGTAGTAAAGATGTAGCATTGGTAGTGGCAGTGTCAAAGGTAGTAGTATAGTTGCCGCAGTAGCCCAGTAGTTGGTGGACACCATGTTAGACATCAGCAGCGCAGAGGACGATGCTTCAGAGTCAGAGCAGAGTGCAGTAGCAATATATTGCTAGAGCACATTCCTCACTAAGAGTGAGTTTTGATTTGAGGTAGCATCGAACGTTTTCTTGGTCTCAAATTTTGCAGGGAGGCTTGGGCACATGCATTCCAAGGAACCTAGAAACCGTTTTGGGAAATTCCACCCAGAAATGATTTTAATAAAATAATTAATATTTTTAATGGAGTTCCTAAGTCTAAACTTAGGAAAATTAAAATATTAATGGGTATTAATCTAATTGTGGGTGTAACTTCTAGAAAAAGATGGAGATCAAGTCAAAACAATTTGAGCCTTTTATTAGGAGTTAATCTAGGTCATTGGTTGTCCAATATGAAGATATAAGAAGGGGCTTGAGGGTCATTTGGAAAACACACCAAGAGAGATCAAGAAATCGATTTTCTGAAGTGAGAAGTTCTCGGGAGGAAAAATCAATTGAAGAGATTTCTTGCAGTTGAGGGGTAGGGATAGCAGCTTCCGGAGAGAGATATTCTCAATCGGAGAATCATCAACAGAGAGAGGCATAGAGTAATCCAACAATGGCAGTATTGAGCCAGAGGGGCTAACGCAGAGCCACACAGAGGCAGTGCAGAAACCAGTGAGGAGTCTGAAATTTGCAGAGGAATTCGAGTTTCAGAAGCCAAGAGCTGGGGTGTGAGACCGGCAAGCAGAAATGGAATTTCCTGGCCAGAAAACCGACTAGGCAGAGGAGTGACATAGTTCCCAGAGATTTTGAGTTGGGCTGGCATAGACACTATGCAAAGGCAGCCAGAAAAGTTGGGGGGTAGTCAGTTGGGGTTGGATCAGCCAGGATTTCCAGTGATAGTGTGAGGTAACCTCACAATTCTTTCCGCCATTATTTCTCTCTGTAACTGAATAACTCTGTGAGGTATTCAAAGATGTATTCATAATTTGCTACTGCTTAATAATAATAAACCCTCAGAGTGTTGCACCGTTTTTCCCACATTGGGTTTTTCCGGGGACATTTGTCCAAAAATAATGGTGTCCATTGTGTTGTATTTTCTTTCTTGCTCAATCTCTTGTTTCTGCATAATATTTAATTAAGTGAAGGTTGCAATGTATGTATTACGATATTTTCCGTAGGAAACACAAGTAATTTGTTTAAATGAATTTAACAAATAGGAGTAATATTATCAGTTGTTGCAGTAAGGATTCTGGTTGTGAAATTTTCACACTTCTCTTTTGCTAGATCTCTGCAACTAGGTAGCTCGATCTATAAGGAACTCACACATTGAGTGTGTTCCTCCATCTGCCCATCTACTTCTTATAATATCACTGTGGGACTCCAATGGTGAAGATTAAATCTTAATCAATGGATGAGATTATTTCCTAGTCGATACGTGGGAGTTTCTAGATAATTCACACCTTTCTCAATTAATTTTAATTAATTAACCCCTTTCCCTAAGTTTAGACTTAGGAAATATTTAAAAATAGGCTAAAAATCTAATTGAGACACTTCTAAGTGGAATTTCGAGAAATGATTTATGGGTTATGGATAACTCATGTGTTTTACCCTCTCCACAAAGTTTAGAGACTATAACACCTCTGATACTACAAAAACTAACACTCCCTCTTAGTGAGGAAGGTGTTCTAGTGTTGCATTACTGCTACAACACCTTGTTTCTGTATCACCCTATGTCATGTCATTGATGTCAGGCCACTATGATTACCTGTCACTTCCCACCAACCACTGCATAACTCTGATATTGTATTAGTGTTGTTGCTAACATTGTTGTACTATTGTCAACTTTTCATCTGCATTGCAACTCCATTTCAATTGTTGTTGTTGCAATTGCAACAACTACAACTGAGAAGCATCTGAAGTACTAAATCAATTGTATCTCATGTTGCGTCTATCTCCTAAGCATATGACTTCTACTAGCCATTGCAATTTCCATTGAAGAATTTCTGTTGTTGTTGACTCTACTATTGAGCCTCCTACTCTGTCGTCAACACTGCACTGTGCTCCTCAGCACCTGACTATTGCTAGTCTACAACTTTCACCCCGGAATATGACTACATCACTGACATTGATCCATCCTGCTATTAAATATTGTATGCCCTTATAGATAGGTAATGATCCATGAAAAGGATACCTTAATGGACCCTGCCCAAATATGAAACTCTAGGATTATAACTCCATATCTCCCCACCTCTCTCTTGGAGGTATCGTCGCATCCTGGGGTACTGCCACCACATTATTTATATAGGCTTTCAGACCATGTTCATCCAGTAGGAAGGACATCCTAGCCTTCTAGATGAAAAAGTTGGAGGCTCCCTCCAACCTATATTGATCTCTAAGCCCAATTTTGGCCATCTATGAACCTGGTCATAAATCTCCCTCTTTCTCATTGCTTGGCTACTGAGTCTACTACATGCACTCCTGTCTAGAGTGGGAAATTCTTCTCACAGATTATGCCAATTTGCAACTGGAAAATCGGATTTCTAGAGCTCGAAACCCCCTAAGAGAAATTCTCTCAGTGTGTGCCTTTCTCTTCCTCAATGTTGATCTATCTAGCTGCAAACCAACTACACCTAGATCTGCTCAACAAAATTTCTGATCTGCTCACAGAAACCCTCTATTTAGAAAATCTACTGCAAACTATTATGAGTTCCTACAATCACACTGTGAATTCCTATAATTGTGAATTCTTACAATTACGCATGAATTCTTGTAATTACAACTTCCTGCAATTACGTGTGAATTCCTATAATCGTGAATTCCTGCAATTATGCACAAATTCTTGTAGTGCAACCCTCTCACTGCTGAGGCTGATCAAATTTTCTGTTGGTTGCAGACTGAAAGTTGAAACCCTGCCTCTGCAATTTGCACTCTACACAGATCTGGGGAAAAATTGCTTAGAACTCCCTTTGAACTATGAAATTCTCTCCCTCTCTATCTTTAAGCCTCTAATCTGATCAACAAGGTTATGATTCCGTGTGAAAATTTCAACTCTTAATTCCTATTGTAGTGACTAGAAATTATTCTTCTAACTATAAATTAATTAGTAGTTTATTTGGTACAACAAAAAATGAATAATTCACACTGTAAACTTCAAAAATTAAATTCTTTGTAATATAAACTTGAATCTAAGAAAATATTGGGACACACACACAATAAATTTGACACAATTATTTTTGGACAAATGTCCCCGAAAAAACCCAATGTGGGAAAACTAGTACAACAGATGAGGGTTTTATTTTTATTATGCAACAAAAAAAAATCTGAGTACAATCTATGGATGCCCAAATCGCAATCCATTCTAAGAGAAATACTGGAAAAAATATTCTATAGAAATGTTCTCCCTTCTACAAATCCACTACGAATTCTTGTAACTGTGAATTCTTGCAATTACACGTGAATACATATAATCATGAATTCTGCAATTATGCATGAATTCTTATAATCGTGAATTCCTGCGATTACACATGAATTCTTGTAATTGTGAATTCCTACCATTACACATGAATTCTTGCAATCACGCATGAATTCCTGCAATCACACATGGATTCTTGCAGTGTGGCCCTTTTATGCAGAAATATTCGGCCTCCTCTCTTCATACTCTTCCGGAACTAGAAATTACTCTGGAAATCTGCTCCATTGGCCCTCTGACACCTACTACTCAATCATTGGCTCAATCTCACCACTGAATCACTTGCTATTGGAAAATCAATCTGCCTTGATCACTGAGTATTTGCAACTAGTGTACCCTCAATCTCACTCGTGTGTCCTTCTGGCTCGAACTTCTCCCTTGCTAGATCTCTACAACTGGGTAGCGCGATCTACCAAGGAACTCGCATACTAAGGGTGTTCCTCCATCTACCCATTGACTTCTTCTTATAATCTCATTGTGGGACTCCAATGGCCAAGATTAAATCTTAATAAATGGTTGAGATTATTTCCTAGTCGATCTATGTGAGTTTCTAGACAATTCACACATTTCTCAATTAATTTTGATTAATTAACCCCTTTTCCTAAGTTTAGACTTAGGAGATATTTAAAAATAGACTAATAATCTAATTGAGACACTTCTAGGTGGAATTTTTAGAAACAATTTATGGAATATTGAGTACTCTTGTGTTTTAGCCTCTCCACAAAATTTTGAGACTAGAACACCTCTAATGCTATAAAAACTAACAGAGTAATTCCCTGATATAGCAGATACCTTCAAAAGTTTAAAGGTAGAAATCAAAAGTTGTAAGACGGATAATGACATAATCATTCAGTCACAGGAAATACTTGCTAGAGCACATGAAAAGAAAGTAGAGTTTAATGCATTGATTCTTCAGAGTTTATCATATTTGTAGAGGCAGGGACAACCATGAATCAGTTATTGACAGGAGGAAAGGACTAATGGAGAATATGGTAGCAGGTCTCATGGAGGGCATAGGTCGGACAAGGATGACAAGTTCAAAGGTGGTATATGAATGGATACACCTAACAAGAGAGTTAGTGGTTATGGGTTTGATTCAAGTTCTGTATCAAAGAGACAACATGGTCATCATCGTTATCATCCTTACAAGAGAAATTGAGTTGGCATGAGTTAAAAAGACTCTTCAGAAATAAGTACTAGTCAGAGAGATATTGTGACAGTAAGGCTAAGGAGTTCTATGAATTGAGGATGGGATATATAACATACGAAGAGTATACAACTAATTTTCTGGAGTTGTTAAGGTATGTACCATATCTTAAGGATGAGAAGACGAGGTTCAAAGATTTTTTAGTAGATTTCCTTTAGCATTTAAGGATCGGATTGAGTGTGATGAACATTGTAAATTGGAGGAATTAATTGGGAAGTTGAAACATTGCTATGAGCAGTCTAAGCGTAAGTCATAGCCTAAGAAGGGTTGGAAAGGTAATGAAAAGACTAAGGGAAAATGGGATAAGAAGCAAGGAAGACCTTAGGATGCAAGTAACAACGAGAATGTAGTGTCGTACAAGAAATTCAATGCAGTTGACGGAGGACAGGGATTTCAGTCTGAGGAGAAGAACAAGGGTGATGGCAGGAAGCCTTTGCAGTGTTTGGCTTGTGGCAAGGATCATCACAGGATGGATTTTCCACAGCATCAGGGTGGTAGACCTCATATTTGCAGTGCTCAGGATGCATAGGTAGTTGGGGATGTTGGACAGAGTATTCCTCAGATTTATGTAGTGTTGGATAATAAGAAGTCTAATCATCAAGCATCTATTAACGAGATGGAAGGCAAGCTTCATGATCAAGTTGTTTCTATGTTGATTGAACCTTGATCTAACTATAGTTATATCAATCCTAACCTAGTGGATATGTGTTGCTTGAATAAAGAAGTTCATGCAGAGTCTTGGTTGGTGTAGTTGGCTATAAGTACTAAGAAAAGAGTTCATCATTGGGTGAGATATTGTGCATTTGAAATAAATGGTATGCCTACATCAATGCATCTAAATGTGCTTCCGTTGAGATCATACAATATGTTGTTGAGTATGGATTGATTATTAATTCATAGGACTAACGTAGATTTTTATGATAAGGCTATTAATTGCTTGGATGATGATGGAGATAGGAGAATCTTGCAAGTTAAGAAGAACCCTACATCAGTGAGGATAGTTACAACAATGTAGGAAGAGTTAGATAGTGGAAAAGGGTGTGTATTATTTGCAATTCATATTTCCAGCGACAAAGGATGTTGAGGATGCTGAAGTATTGAAGAGGTATTCGGTTTTGCATCAATTTTAGGATGTATTTCTAGCAGAGATTTTGGAGTTACCGCCTCATACGGAAATGGAATTTTCTATTGATTTGATGTCGGGATCAGCACCAGCATCGAAGACACCTTACAGGATGAGCACTCTCGAAGATTGACTTGATGTCGGGATATCATCAGGTATGCAGCAAAGAAGAGGACATCTGCAAGACCGCATGTATGGGCATTATGAGTTTGTAGTAGTTCCTTTTTGGTCTTACTAATTCTCTAGCTACTTTCATGTGTTTGATGAAAAGTGTGTTGCATCCTTATCTGGACAAGTTTGTGATAGTCTCCATTGATGACATATTGATATATTTTAAGAATGAAGAAGAGCATGTAGAACAACTAGCAATAGTGTTAAGATTGTTGAGATAGCATCAGTTGTATGCCAAGCTTAGTAACTGTAGTTTCTTTTAGACATAAGTTCATTACTTGGGACATGTTATTTCCAAGGAAGGCATAACAGTGGACCTGGAAAAGATCAGAGGTATCATGGAGTGGGAAGCTTCTAGGAATGTGGATGAAGTCAAATCATTCATGGAATTAGCAGGTTACTACATGCAGTTCATCAAGAACTTCTCATAGATTTCCTATCTTATTACATCTTTGCAATGAAAAGGGAATAATTTTGAATGGATTGAGGAGTGTGCATCTAGTTTCAAGCAGTTGAAGCATTTGCTTATAGATGCTTTGTTTTTGAAAATTGTAGATCCAGATAAATATTTTGTGGTATGTATAGATGCTTGCAAGAGAGGAATTAGTGGAGTTTTGATGCAGGAAGGACATGTGGTATGTTATGAGTCAAGGAAGATGATTGAGCATGAGAAAAACTATGTGACTCATGATCTTGAGTTGTGTTGAAGCCCCGAAAATCAGGTCTACAACAAGGGGGATAACCACCCGGTCCGGACCTTGAAAGCAGCTCCTTTTCCATTTGGGATAGTGGCTCCGACTGGGGGTAATGGGACCAGTTTCCCAATTTGTTTGTGATGATGCTAAGGGATGATGTTTTCCTTCCTAAAAGTTTCTAAAGAGAATGCTTTTAATCTAAATCTAATCTAACACATGCAATTTTATTCTAATGAACGGAAACATCTAATTCTAAAAAACTATCTCGGGATTAACTCTTCACTTATGCGATCTAAAATAGTTTCCAACAACAATCAGTAATAAAGATTATTCAATTGCTATGAGAAAAGAATCCATTAAAAGTAAATTGTTTCGTATAACAAATTAGCCGAAACAATTATGATAAGCATATCACATAATAAGTTATTCATACACTCAGCATAAAAAGAATAGTTACCACCGTACAAAAGTGCAAAAATGATAACTGAACATTCAGGCCTTCATATATAAACAACTGAAAATAACATATCACTTGACACATAAGCAGAAATCATTAAGAGATAAAAGTACCATTGATAATAAGTCCTACTCATGAGCTTCAGCAATATAGATTTATCTTCTCATAATTCAATATCTACTAAGAGTACAGAAGTGCATTTCAGTAGCAGACATTAAACATAGATATAAATAAATCTCGTTCCATTCATTTATCAAAACCTCCTCAATGGGGAAAAAGTGCATGTTCTGAAGAACTGTTTTTGATAAATTTCTGGACCCTTCTCTAAATACATGAGAGGGGTTTAAATACTACTAACTAAAGACTAAAAATAGTTATTACAAAAATATAGGAGGAGGTTTAAATGACCATCCTCATCTAAAGCAAAAATAAATTGAAATTGAACTGAAACTGTATCTAAAGATCAACTATGCATTTGTTCTCTTAAGTCGCAAGTATCCAGCATCGGCTTCAGGAGTGTCGGTTGGCCGACCTCCGATTTTAATTGTCCTATGAAAACGGAATCAGCAAGCGCTAGCGCTATCTTCTCGGCGGAATTTGTAAGGCACTTCAGAGTCATACACTGACTATGTGGTTTCACCAAATATTGCCAGTAAGTGTCCCATTTTAACTTAGTTAACTTTTTTATTGACTCTGCCTTTTCTTTAGCTTTCTGTCTCCAACTCGTTTGCAGTTGCTGCGTTTTTGGGAGAAATCCTGGAGCAGTTTCCAATATTAGGTTGGCTCTATGCAGATTTTCATTGACACAGTCAATGATATTGCTTGTTGTTGTCGTTGCTTCTTCCGCTGCCTGTTCTGCTTTTTTGATTTGTGCATCCCATTTATTAAACAACATTTCTTTGTGGGATTCATTGATCTTGGGCAACCCTGCTTTCTTGCCTTCCTCTGATTCCTGCCAATTCAAATAGTCAGAAACTTTCTTATAAATTAAATCATAATCAAGTTGCAAATCTACGACTTGACTTGTGATATTGTCACTCATTTCGCAGTGAGAGTTCCATTGCGATATTCTTTGGCAAAGTGTTTCCTGTTGTTGCAAGAGTTGATCATTCAGGGCAAGGGCTTCTGTGACAAATTCTGTGACTTTAGGGTCATCTTTGTGCATTTCTAACGTGGCCTGTAAATTTTGTTCTTTTTCGGCCAGACTGCTTTGATAACCTAGCTGCATTTGCTGGAAGTCCTGTTGTAACTTTACCAATTTTTCTTCTGCTTCCCGGCTAACACTGGCCTGCTGTAACTGTTGCTGCAAAAATAGGATTTTATCCTCTTTATCTTTAAGCAATAGTTGAACTTCAGATGCTTTGTCAATAGTAGCAGAAGCATAAGCTCCTGCGATTTGGGATAATCTAGTCAGGTTCTCTGTCGGATCAGTGGTAGGGTCTTGCCAAAGGACATCCAGCAGCTCTGCTTCAAGTGAGAGCATGCTGTCTAGTTTTCGCTTCTTTCTCTGTCTCCTAACCACAGCTTTGTGCTGCGGACTGTAAAACACATCTAGAGGAGGGATTTCCTCTATCTTTAGTATAATTTCAAATGATGGAGCTATGGGAATGTGCTCAGTTTCTGGAGCATTGACAACTGTTTCAATCACCATTTCTGTGGTTGTCTGTGCTGGATTCTTTGGTGTCTCTACATTTTGCTCCTCCGTGTTGATCAATTCATTAAAGTTTTCCCATTCTTTCTCCAACTCTGTTCTTAATGGCTTTGTTGGCTGGATGAGGGGAGCGGGAATTTCCACCTGTTTTGGCGACAACACTTGCTGCTCAGGATTCTCCTTGGATTGGGCAGTATCCCTGACTGATCCTTCACTCTTGTTGTGATCGCTCTCTGACCATCTAGACCTTTCTGGTGATTCTCTTTCAGACTTAGATTTAGACTTGTCTTGCCCCAAGCTTCCACTCATGCTAATGCTGGGAGTGGGTTCCCTCATTGGTTCTACACACAATTTGTCCAATGGGACATTTGCCAATCTTCGTTCTCTGTAGAGTTTAAACTCTTGGAGTTCTGCTAGGCCAAACTGGATTTGGGCCATGTGTAAGATGTCTTTGAGTGTGCTCTTCTGTTGGAAAACGTCGTCGAAGAGATCATCTTCCTTAGTGAACACCTTTATTTTAACTGTCGTGGTAAAATTCTTTATCACATCAAAGGGATCAAACTGTCTCCCTAGGAACTTAGGCAATCGTAGACTCAACATGTTGTCTACTTCCCTGAAAGCGTGACCTAGATCAAACAATGCAAAAGCTCCACAGACCACAGGGAATTGCGGCCAGATTTCCTTTTTCTTGTCCTTAAGTTCTCTGCTCATTCCCCCAACCCCACAGGTTTGGTAGGCTATTTCCCAGGCCATCAATTTGTCAGGAACATACAAGGGAAGTATATGAGGAGAGGAAATGCTTCCGAATACTTTGATATAAGTGAAAAATTCTTCTCTGAACCATCTTCCCACAGGGAGAATATCAATTTTGGCTTCAAGAGAAAATCTTGGGGCATCTGTATTATACAACATCTTATGAATGGGTAGCATAACTCCATGGCAGATTTTATAAAAATATGGGGTGAACTTAGAATCCCACAGTTCCTTATGGTAGACTTGAATGGGTAAGGGATTATGTACCGTCCATTTCCAACCCATGAGAGGAAATTTAGAAACAAAACAGATAGCATCCATGACATAGGCAGCTAGAAAGAAGGGAGGATAAAACCTCTGAGAAAAACTCCTTTTAGTCTGATAATTCCAAATAGCAGAGGCTAAGTTATCAAACAATATTTGGGCCCAGTCCATTATAGTGGCGTTGGTGGCCGCATCCAGTAGGGGTAGCCACTCAGATGAAAACTTATTGATATCAGGTTTTCCGAATAGCCTACATAACATTGCAGCAGCAAAACAATACGGAGAAGAGAGGGAACCAGTGTTGTACATACCATTTTTGTCCTTCTTTAACGGCTCTTCCTTTGCTGACCATCTTTTGGTGCATTCCTCCAAATATTCGTTCTCCTTGGCGAATTTCTCCACAAACTTTTTATTATAGCTAACCTGCAGCTCTAGAAAATGATACATATGTCTTAAATTCTGTGGGGTAAATGACCCTATAACTTCCTGGTTCCACGTCTTGAATTGCCTGTCCGTTATCTCAGCATGGTCTATCACCCATTTTACCATATCTGTATAGGGAAGTATTTTTGGCCTTGCTACGATACGATGCAGGAATGAGCATGCAAGCTCTATAAGTGATGCTTCGGATGACCCACGTCCATCTGTCGTAGCTGTAACCTCCATGACTCTCGGGTTTTCTTCCTCCAGCAGTCTATACATGCCTTCCCAAGTAGATATCCCTACTTCTTTGGTACAGGTGGTGTCCATGAATAATGGAGTCATCTCTGATTTTTCAGATACCGGAGCTTTTCCTTTCTTCCCCATCACGTTCTGCGCACTGCTCTATGTATTGTTCTGCGTACCGCTCTTGTAAGTTCACAAGTAGAGAACTAAGACACAATAAGAAAGATAACAAATGATGGTAAATAATAAGGTGACGGGAAAGCTCTTAATTTTAAAATCACATCAAATATATCACCTTGTGTGAAATAACCCTTTTGCTCAGATCTAAATCATTTCTCATAAATAACCATCAATAAACCACTAAGTTGACATTAATGCCCATAACTCAGTATCGGATGACGAGAAATATTTCATCATTTGATCTGCGATAAAGAGATTTTGCGATTTGCTTCGGAATATCGTCGATCACAATATCACTAATCCTTTTTCATTAACAATCATTTGCTTCATTATGCGACTGCGAGATGCGATTTGCGAGATGCTTTATTGCATTTCGCAATTCTGACAGTTTCTTTATATATGATGCCCTCCGTTACCCTTTTGCGATGCGTTGTTCATCATTAAGAGAATGATTTTATTTGAGACTTTTCATAGTACTTAAGACTTTGCGTTTGCGGATGTTTTTCCTAGCTTTTATGGTAACGTTGCAATTCTTTATAGGGAAGCTTTAATACTTAAATTTAAATGCGCACAAAGCGAGGAAAGATAAGAATCTTAAGTTTATGATAGTGTGCTCTATTAAAAGGGAATTCTAAGTGCTAGTTTTTATTTTAGAAGGGTCCTGTTGTGGCCAGCAACAACCCCCCTTCTTATTTAGTTTTATCACTAATACTAAATAAGTGGGGACCCTTATTCAAAAATTTAAAAAATCGATTAATGCTTGTATTTCCTTCTTTAATAAAACTTACTATCATAAACTTAGGAGAATACCCTCGAAAAATCTAAAAAAACTTAAGTTTTATGATAAGTTGGAATAAAGTCACTCCTTAAAACACATCGCATTGCAAAAAGGGTAATGGATGCCTTCCTACAAGCGGAATTCTAAGAGTGAAAAATCGTGATGCGAAATCACGCATCAAAAGACTCTCATCGCATCACATGTCTCAAACATCACCTTGCGCTGAAATGCCTTAAACAACTGATATGCGATGGCACATCTCGCAAATTGCATTTCGCAGAAAACATATTGACGGATGATTACCACATGCGACGGATTTGCAATATTGCGAAGCAAATCACAAAATCACCTTATCGCAGATCTTCAGGGCTCGTTGTTCGAAAAAAGCTTTTTCCATAAACCGAGGCTCGGTTATGCGCGTTAATGTTAATCAATGAGTTAGTTGGCAATCATTAATGAAATATGGTTTTGATCTTATCGAAGAGCCATTTCACGTAAGGTGGTATATTTTATATGTTTTCCGCATTTAAAGCTTTCCCATCACCTTTTTCTTATCATTATTCTCACCTCATTTGTAAACTGCAGGAGCGAAGAGCAGAGAAGTATACATAGCAGTGTTCAGGATATTATGGGAAAGAAGGGTAAAGCTCCGAGTTCTGAAGATAAAGAAATGATGCCCTTATACACAGACACCACCTGTAACAAAGATGCCGGTATTACTACTTGGGAAGGCATGTACAGCCTACTCGAGGAAGAAAATCCCAAGGTAATGGAGGTTACAGCTACTGCAGACTCACACGGGTCTTCTGAGGCATCTATTACAGACCTAGCATGTTCATTCTTGCACAGGATAGTGGCGAGGCCCAAAATTCTTCCATACACGGACATGGTTAAATGGGTACTAGATAATGTTGATATCATGTATAGAGAATTTAAAGCTCAAAACCATGAACTCACAGAATCGTTATTTTCACAAAATTTAAGCTTTATATCCTCTAACAAAAAGCGCGCAAGAGGTGAAAATCGCACCAGGGAAGCCCGGATCGAGAAACGGAGGCAGTTTCTGATGCACGATTAGCGCTAATCACGCATCGCCAGGCAAAACCCCTCGAGATGGAAAGCCTCTAATCACTCAGTCACCTATAAGCCCGGAAATTTGTAGAAAAAAACGCTAAAGGCGAAAGGCAAAACTTGAACTCTAGACCAGTGGTATTTATTAGGTATATCATCAAGTGGTATGTAGATATCTACCGAATGTACAACATCTACAGACAAACTGGAGACAGAAGGCTCAAGAAAGGGCAGAGTCAATCAAAAGGTTAACCAAGTTGAATTGGGATTCTTACTGGGCATACTTGGTAAAACCACACAGCCAGTGCATGACTCTCAAATGTATCATCAATTCTGCCGAGAAGATGGCGCCAGCACTTGCCGATTCTGTTTTTGCAGGACAGCTAAAATCGGAAGTCGGCCAGCCAACTCTCCTCAAGAAAATGTTGAACGCTTGCGATTACAAGGAATAGATACATAGATAGTTAGTTGTTAGTTTTAGTTTTAGATTCAGTTTTAGTTTTAATTTTGCTTTATTTTTGCCTGAAATGAGGACGGTCATTTAAACCGCATCCTACATTTTTGTAATAAATTATTTTTAGATTTAGTTAGTAGTATTTAAACCCTTCTCATGCATTTAGAGAAGGGTCTTGAAATTTGTCAAAAACTTGTCCTCAGAACATGCACTTTTGCACCCTCCGAGGAGGTTTTGATGAATGAACAGGATTTATTGATATCCGCATTTAATATCTACTACTGATGTTGCACTTTTGTACTCTTAGTGGATGTTGGATTAAGAAGAGATAAATCATTATTGCTTGAAGCTCATGAGTAGAACTAGTTATAAATGGTACTTTTATCTCTTAACTGTTTCTGCTTATGTGTTAAGGTGATATTCATGTTCAGTTATTTATATATGAATGCATGAATGCTTGAGTTATCATTTGGCACTTCTGTACGGTGATAGCTATTTATTTATGTTTAATATATGAGTAGCTTATTATGCGATATGTTTTTCACAACTGTTTCATCTAACTTTTTATATGAAATGGTTTATATTTATTGAATTATTTTCTCATAGCAATTGAATGATCTTTATTACCAACTATTATTTGAAATCATTTTAGATCGCAGAACAGAAATATTACATCCCAGGTTAGTTTAGAATTAGATATTTATGTTTATTAGAATACAATTGCATGTTGTTAGACTAGATTTAGAATAAAAGCATTTTACTTAGGAATTATTAGAAAAGAAATATCAATTCTCAACACACAGACACATATATTGGGAAACTAGTCCCACGTCCCCAGTCAGACCCACTATACCAAACGGAAAAGGAGCTGCTAACCAAGGTCCAGACCAGGTGGGTATCCCCCTTTTTGTAGATCCGATTTTTGGGGCTTCAACAGGTCCCTATTTATTTAGTGTTATTACTAATACTAAATAAAAAGGGGGGTTGTTGTTGGCCACAACAATTGGCGATTCACTAGAAAGAACCAGTTATCTCTAATTATCTTTTGAATTTTCTAAAACTTCCAAAACAGAAAAGTTTTCTGGAAAATCAAACTTTATTACAGAAATATAAAGTGCATAATGCTCTTTGCCATTAACAATAGTTTGTTCCTTCCGTGCTAATTATGATTATTTTCTTCCCAAAGCTAGTCATTGCATTTACATCAGTCACTACTTGGTTTATAAGGATAAAAACAAAGACATCTCTGTAGATCAGTTTTAAGTATGCTCATTTGTCGTAGGTAGAGCCTCTACTGCCAGCAGGCGTTTATAGCCTCGACAGGGTTACCTGTTACCCAGCAATGATCCAGTATCCTACTTCAAGAAGTATACAATTTTCAAAGATAAATCCACATTCACACTTATTGCTTTCATTTTCTTTTAATTCTTAAAGAACAATGTCTTGGTTTGGTGGCCAAATTTTGATAGTGCCATTCACTTGATTTATAACTTTACTGAACAAGCTGGCTCGTGATGAGACCCCTTGTCTTTTGATTGCAACAATCTTGAGTCATTGCCCTATTTTGGTATGCAACTTGGCAATGTCAGCTAGTTATAATCTTTATGATCATGATAAGCCGACTCTTGATGAGACCTCTTATTCTTTAAGTTTATAGTGCATAGGTGGATTACTCTTTGAAACTTGTAATTCCCTAAGTGGGGAGGAAGTCATTGGTTCCTTAAGAATAGCTCTGGACGACAATTATAGAGTTTTTGAAGACAACTTTTCTACAGAGAACCTTCGTTTTGTTATTGATGCTTTTTATGACCGATATAAAACAAATTCCCACTAAAGGTTGTTTTTAATCAAAATTTGTAAGGTTGAAACTAGTAAAATTTTCAGGCTTGTAGCACTTGACTATATTTTTCAATAATAATGATTAATTTTCCAAATCAGTTCCATTTATACAAAAAAAAACAAAAAAACAAAAAACAAAATTTACAAGAGACACTAATCTTTTTCGTGAAATCCAAAAGTAACCATTTACAACCTGTTTTATTATCAAAATAAAGCTATAAATAATAATTTACAAAAATAGAAGAGGTCATCTTCTATGGAAAGTATTTTTTAAGGATCTGCCCATTAACAGGTAAAGATTCTCTTTTCCCTGCTAAATCTTGCAACATGAAAGTCGATGGACCTATGATTTCAACAATTTGGAATGGTCCAAGCCACATCCGTTGGAATTTAGAATGTTTGCCTTTTTCTTCATGAGCCTTATCCCATTTCAATGCTAAATCTCCAATTTGAAAATCCTTCCCAGATACCATGTTTGAATCGAAAGAAGCCTTTACTAATGCTTGATTATGTGCATGGGTAATTTTGGCCTGTTCTCATTGCTCTTCTAGCTTAAGGATCTGCAACTGCCTTAGTTGCAAAGATGAAGAAGGTGTTTCTTCAATAAATTGAACTAAGGCTAAAGAAGGAATTGCTAGATGAGTTGGGAGAATTACTTCTTTCCCATAAACTAAATTAAAGGGAGAAGTGCCAATGGAATCCTTTTGAGTTATTCGATCTGCCCAAAGAGCATACATCAAATATTTGTGCCAATTTCTGTGATTATGATCAATAGTTTGCTTAATGATTCTGATTAGGTTTTTATTTGTTGATTCAGCCAACCCGTTCCCTTGTGGGTAATAATTGGTAGAATACTTAAGTTTAAAACCTATTTTAGTGCAAATTAGGTCATAGCATTGCCAGAAAAATATGATGCATTATCAAACATTAAAGCAGAAGGTAAGCCAAACCTGGTAATTATGAACTGATCTATGAAATCGATGATATGTTCAGCATTAGTTGTCTTGAGAGGAACTACTTCTACCCATTTAGTAAAATAATCTGTAGCTGTAAGGATGTACCTATGCTGTTTAGAAGAGTGAGGAACGATCTCACCTATTATATCCAATCCCCATTGCTCAAATGGTTGGTCGATATTAACTGGTTGCAATGGCAATGATGGTTTCTTCTGTCTTCCAGCAGCAGTTTGACAAACTTGACATTTCCTTACATAGCTATGTGCATCTTTAAATAAAGTAGGCCAATAGTATCCTATGTGCAAAATTTTGTGTGTTGTTGCATCTCCTGCGTAATGTCCACCTGCTGGTCCATCATGGAGTTCCTGCAACACTTTTTCAGCTTCAGATTTCTCAAGACATCGAAGAAGAATAGAATCATAGTTCATCCTAAAAAGTACATTGTTTGCAAGTTGATATTGCTTAGCTTTCAATCTTAGGGCTCTTTTCTTTGTATGATTCAGATTTGAAGGAGCATATCCATTTTTTAAATAAAACATGATATCAGCATATCTCGATTCAATATCGTTTAGGCTTACCTCATACATTTGTACCTCTTGATTGGGAGATGGTATTTCTGATATAAGCGATGCTCTAGCCAACATTCTGCAAAAGCCTTGACCTTTTACAATATTTGCTAGCTTGATCTCAGCGTCGTATTCTTGTAGGGTAGTGACCCAATTTGCTCTCTTTTCACCCACGTCTTTCTGTACCAAGAGATTTCTTACTGCTGGAAATGGCACTATTATCTTTGTATGGGTCTTAAGAAGAAAGGGTCTAAAGTGTTTGATTGCTTTGAAAACAGCATAAGCTTGTTTCTCAACGTCAGAATAATTTAATTTAGCCCCTTGCAAATTTGAACTAAAGAAGGAAATTGGGGCTTCCGCTTTGTCTTGATTGGCTTGCGTGAGTATTGCAGCATATGACTTCTCAAAGGCAAATGTATACAAAATGAAAGGATCGGAAAAATTTGGAGTCGCTAGGGATGGGGCATTAACAATTGCTTGCTTAATCAAATTGAACGCTTCATATTTTGCCTCACCCCAGTTAAAGAATGAATTTTTCCTAATCATTGCTTGTAATGGTGACACAATTCTTGAGAAGTCTGGGACAAATCTTTTAACAAAATTAATTTGACCAAGAAAGGATTGCATTGCTTTCTTATTATGTGGTAAGGATATTTCAGAAATTTCCTTAATCCTATCTAGATCAATATGGATTCTAGATTTAGACACTATAAATCCAAGAAGTTTTCCTTCACTTAATGCAAAAAAGGACTTTTTTGGATTAAGTGAAATCCCATACCTTTGACAACATTGAAAGATCTGCTTTAAATCTCTGAGGTGATTACTACGTTTTTTAGAATATATTGTTATGTCATCTAAGTAAATCACCACTGATTTGTTTACTAATCCCTTAAATGCAATATCCATGGCTCTTTGAAATGTGGCGCCAACGTTAATCAGCCCAAAAGGCATCTTTTGATATGCATATGTACCCCATTTGGTTCTGAATGTGGTTTTTAGCTGATCATCTGAATGGACTAAGACTTGGTTGTAGCCGGAGAAACCATCTAAAAAGGACATCAATTCTGATCCCGCAACTGCTTGTAATATTTGTTCCATAGGAGGCAGGGGAAAATTATCCTTTTGGCAGGCTTTGTTAAGATTTCGAAAGTCAATACAAATTCGAATGTCTTTTCTTTTCTTTCTGACTGGACCCAGATTGGAAACCCATCTAGAATGTCGAATGGGAAAAATAATTTTGGCTTTCAACAATTTATTGAGCTCAGACTTAATCTGACTTTCCAGATTATGATGGATCTTCCTCAGCTTTTGCTGGACTGGTCTTTCATCAGCTATCATCGGGATAGTATGTTGAATGATTGAAGTGTCGTAAGTCTTAAGGTCATCGTAATTCCAGGCAAAGACATTTTTATACTGCTTCAGGAGTCGAACAAAGGCTAATTTTTCTTCTGGGGCTAGACCAAGACCTAAGTTGATATTTTGCGGCTTAGTATCCGTTCCTAGATTTACTAATTCATATTTCAGAGTTGAACTCTGAAGTTTTGAATTGATAAACCTTTTGAATTTGTCTTTTAAATTGTATAGGTCTTCTAACTTGACTACAGATTTTGGTATGGCATTATTGGTGCTCTCTTGTTGTAACTGCTTGTCATGTTGGTCCTCATCAATTATTTGATTACTGTAAGATCCTTCTAAAGTTAGGAAACTTACAATATCAGGGTCATCGTTAAAAATTCTCCAGTTGGTAACATTATTAGGGATGGAGGGCCTAAAGATCAATTCGATTGAGAATCTGTCTAGGCTATAGTCTTCTGAGGGAATGAGCTTGGAAGCTACATTAGCCAGGAGGTCAGCACTAGCATTTTGGAGTCTGGGGATGGATGAAATATTGAATGCTATAAAATGTGCAGTCAGATCTTGTACTAAAGATTGATAATGCTTTAAATGACCTGATAGACAATGTATAGTATTTCGTACCTGTTTAATAACAATCTCAGAATCTCCAAAGACTTGTAGATACTTGATGTCCAGTCTGATTGCTTTGTACAGCCCTTGCACTAAAGCTTCGTATTCTGCAGTGTTGTTTGTGCAATCGAACTCGAGTCTATAGGTTAGCATGGTTTTATTCCCTTCTGGACTAATTAATACACATCCTGCTCCTGCTCCATCATTAGACTTAGAACCGTCAAAAAATAATTTCCAAAACAAAGAGTTATTTACAGGACTATCTACAAAATTAACGCATTTAGAACTGTCTGTTTGAGAAAAGTTTTCTACTTGAGACAAAACAGAATGTTCTAAATAAGGCGAAGTATGAGCATTAAAATTTCCTAAGAAAGAGTCAACAGAATAGTTCCCAATTATATTGTTGTTGTACACTATAGGTTCATTTTCTCCTTCCAATTCTGTCACTATGTATTTTTGGTGTCTTTCTCGCTCAACCTTTATCTGATTTGGTTTACCATTGTAAGGGAGCCACATATGTGACCAGTCGGTCGCAAAGTATCCATGAAGCTTTTCAGACCAATCCCTACTAAGAATTAAACCATAAAATTCAGGAATGTCTGCAACTAAAATATCAATGACTTGACATACCTTTGGATTCGATGAGAGCCTTATGGTCACTTGATTTAGTTCACCAATTACTTCAACTTGCGACCGGTCCAGCTGAACTATGCATACTGCAGATTTTTGAGGTTGGACGTTTAACTTTGCACAAATTGTTTTAGGAAAAATATTAGATGAAGCACCTGAATCTACCAAACAATTATGCAAATTTTTATTGAAAATTTCGAAAGTAAGGAGGAATGGAGGAGTATGGGATTTTGACCTACCTCCAATTAAAGCAATATCATTTGGGTCAACTTTATTTGCCATACTAGTTGGAGGTCTTCCCATTTCATGAGAAGCTTGTGAGATTACAGCGACAGGAAGAGGTGCAATGGGTACTGCATGCAGCTCTTTCAAAAGTAGTTTCTGTTGATGCTTTAATTTACTCAGTTCATGAAAATTAATGTTGGCCCTAGTCTTCTTCATGTCTTCAACAATATTATACTCCATCTCATCGGAAACAATCAGTGTTTTAGATGGAGTTGATGACTCGGATTGGACTGGGTTTGTTTGAGTCGCTTTTGGTGATGATTTCTTACCTGCGACTTTATCCTTGGAAACCGAGCTTGCGTTCTTCTGTTTAGAACTGGGTTGTGGAGGATCGAGTTGATTTCTACTTCTGGTATTGACTGGTGATGCCTCTTGATCCTCTTCGTCTGGAAGAATGAAGTCCCACATTCCCTGTAGTTCTACAACCTCATCTTCATCAATAGGTTCTTCATTGGAAACTTCTTCTTCTTCTCCTTCAGATTCTGCATTTGTTATAGCATTGGGAGGCTTTGGATCAGTTGAAGGGTTTCTCCTAAAAGGCTTGTAGGGTTTCTTAGAAGAAGTCTCTGCTACTTGTTTTTTAATGTCAACCATTTCGTTAGACATGGTTTTTAAAACTTTCTGTAATCCTTCCAAATCAAATGGGTCCTTTAATTGCTTTTTCTTAGGATCATCTCTAAAGGCAACCTTCTTAGATTTTCTTTCATCAATAGCGTTTTTCTTTTCTAAAGCTAAGATATGCTTTTCTACCGCTATCGCTTCCTTCATGTTTTCGGCCAATGTTGGCTTGGCGGCCCTATCAACAAAGATTTCTATATTCGATGGTAAAGCAGATATGTACCATTCACTTCGAACTTCTTTGCTAGGCTTGGAAGCGGTAGGGATTTTATTCAAGAGTTTGTTGAAACGCGAGTTGAAATATTTGATAGGTTCTCTTGATTCGGTCTTAAGATTTGATAGATCATTGATCAATGTTGTCGTAGACCTATCATCGCCAAACTTTGTCAAGAATTTCTCTTGGAAAATGTTCCAACTAGTAATGGATCCTGATGGTAATGAAAAATACCAGGATCCAGCCGCTCCTTGTAAAATATATGGAAAAGTTCTAACAACAGCATCTTCTTCTATAACTCCATTTAAATTTATTGATAACATAAAGTTATTTATGTGTTCTTCTGCTAGCATGCATGTTTCAGGATTAAACTTGGGCAGCCATTTCTCAGGATGGGTCGATAATTGACTCAAGGGCGCATGTTATCGGGAAAAGTGTCTATTCAGAACGACCCTATCCCACTAAGGTGTGACAGTGACCTTAGAAACAAACAGAGAAAACTACTTTTGTATTCTTCTTTGTGAACTATAAACAAAGCGAAATAGGATGAACCAACCTGTGTCTTGCGCTAGTCCTTTGATCCAATCTCTCTCCTCTTTGACAGCTTCCAGCTACCTGCTCCCTTACTTGCCCAGCTTCACCAAGTACCTGCAAGATCATAGAAGAAGGAAACTATACAAAGACATGGGTTTATATTCATAAAAAGCTTAGGATCATATTTAAGCTAAACATACAAATGTAACAAACATCAATGATACACAAGCATGTAGTAGAAACTCAAATAGTTTTATTGATATAACAAAAAGATCTAGGAGGAGTTACAACCGATGATTCTTGATCCAGCATCAACCTCCCAGCAAAGAAGCCCCTCTTCACCTCCAACAAAGCATAAATCACCCAATACTCTGATATCTATCTCAAAACCAACAGCAATTCTCTGCAATGTACAAAATTCCAGCCTCTGGATCTCTGGGATGAGGGATCTATATATAGATGTATGCAAGGAGTATGAGTCAGCTTATGATTAGAATAGTGTCTTCTCTCTGTCAGTTCTTGCTTCCACTTGGAGACTGAGAGCCTCTTACTCATCCTTGGTCGAATTCAGTGAGGCAAGTGTCATTGGAGAAGATTCTGGAAGCTTCCATTGTCTCTCCACCTCGTGGAATGACTCTGCCACTTGTCATTTCCCGCTCAATGCACCCTGGTAGTGCATTTAGGTGCGTTGCAACACACCTAGCTAGTGGACTTGGGTGCTATTCAACGCACTTGGCTAGTGGAGCAGCTGAAATGATCCTGATTTGACTGATTCTGAGCAGTTTCTGGTGGAGAACTTCTGGGAGAAGCTGTAATTTGTTGACCTTGTTCCTTTAGGAGTTAGAACAACACTTTTAGGGACTTAGGAGCCCTTGGTTTATGGACTTTTCATGCTTAGAGCTGTAAGGCACAAAAATGTCTATAACAGTTGCCCCCTAAAGTATGAGGCCGTTTATCGGGTGAAATGCTTTATTAGGAGGATCCGAAGTTCTTTCAATGCTGGGAGGAGACCTGTAATAAGATACAATACAATACATTATCTTCATACTGTTTTCATGATCTAGCTGAGGCGGGCATTCCCATGCTCAGCTTTATAAATTCATTTTCATGTACATAGGACAGACAATCGTCTGATGGTAGACTGATGATTCTGATAGAGCCATCATCCTTTTGGTAGGATGATTATCTGTGCTGCAGTGCTGTACATTTCAATGTCTTTATTTTCCTGAATATATATCACAGCCTGGATGGATGAAACTAGATCCGGGGTCTTCAATCTCGTCCGATCTTCACTCGAAGTACAAGTCGATCCATGTGAGAAATGTTTTGAAGTCGAACATGGAAAGACATCGCTTGATTACCAGTCAATGATGTAAACTGTTAACAAGCGCGAGAGGAATCACCGATAATGATAATGACCCTCAAGGTACTGCAGTACAATTCACGTGGTGTGAATAAAGGACTTGGCGTCGAACACCACGCAAAATCTTTCGGTCGAAGGTCATTGATGTATACCTGTCGCCGGAAGTGAGAAACTTGCCATTGAGGCATGCAAGCTTCAAAGTACTGAATGGGGTGTTCCTAGATCAACTTCTTAGATAATGAGCTGATGTCGACAAGAAGCGATCCGTCAAAGGAGGGCCTTAATGAATCCCACATCAATGACACGGAACGGAGCAAATGATTTTGATGGAGGTGAAAACGATCTGATGATATATGGTTTAGGATGGCGGTCATGAAAGAATGAAGTATAATGTATGGTAGTGGATGGGACACAGGTGACTTCTCTGGATGACTTCTCTTGAACATGTCGGCGACACTTATGTGATGGATTGGTAGCATTTACCCCAAATGTGGATGGTATGACGTGACCATGGTGATGTGACCGGTGAATGAAACAACCCAACCCGACTCGGGCACGGAGTGGAAGTGTCATGTTCAAGAGCGACTTGCTACCAATAAAGATTCTTTGAGTTTTCTTCCCAATTTTTCCCCAGTCATTGCTGACCAGTACCTCTTTATTTTTGTCAAGCTTGAGGAGGATAACATATGCTTGTTCTATAATTTTCCCTTCGGGCAAACCCATCGCTATGTTTTAACGAGCCTAGCAATAGTGAAACTCGTTCTCGTCTAAAGACAAGTTTGTCGCTATTAATCTTTTTAATGAGTCTAACGACAAAGATAACTCGGTCCTTTTCATTTTTAGAGAGTCTGAAAAGGTACGTAAAGGTAACTCCGAAATTCCTTTTTCGTCATCTAATCCCTTAAGTCCGAAAAAGTATAAAACAATACAGAAGGGATGAATTTTCGATAGTTTTAACGAGCCGAACAAAACAAGCGCTCGATCTTTTTGTGCAATAATCCCTCAGTTCCAAAAAGATTAAAATCTAGAGGAGGGATAGCACTTCCTGTCGCTTTAACGAGCTGGAAGGCCAAAACTCGGCAATATTTTCATATTTTACGAGTCAGTTGAAAAGAGCTTAAAGAAGACTCGTCTTTTGAGGAACGAGTGATAAAATGGGTAGCAGCTGATTCCAGGTAAGGGTTGGAATTTTCCAATCACGGCAGTGTCACAAGGATGGCTAGTGAAATCACTCTTCGCAGCTGTTCCTCAAAATGGGTAAACAATCAAATGGAGGTGAATGATCGGCCAATGGAAAAGTGGAGGTGACGGTGCAAACACGACCAAGGCTTTAATGGCTGAAATGTTATATTCACGATGGTTATTTACTGGGGAATAGTTCATTTTTTAACGAGCTTAAACGCGGGTGGAAAAATTTGCTCATATCTTATGTTTATTTTTTAACGAGCTTGAACTATGTGCTAAAACTGCTCGATTAATCTAGTCATATGATAAGAATGTCTCATAAAAACAGAAACTTTTAGATTTTTGCCCCACATCCTTTCTTTATGCAAGTTAGGTGACGACTAATCCTACGAGTTTAAAGGGTTAGCCTACGGGTTTAAAGGGAGGACCTAAAAATTTAAAAAAATAAATAGTCGCCCTTCGCTTGCACTCCAAAAGGTTTGCATGCCCCCAGGTATAAAATATGGTTTCAAGGTTACCCCTCAATTTGCAAACAAAACATTTGTTCTATCAGGAGAGGCCTACCTCTTACAGGTCACCCAAAGATTGCTCTATTCGCGGTGCAAACAAAACACTTCTTCGGCGATGTCTACCGAGATAAACAAAGGTGAGCAACAACGTCCGCCAACTCACATAACTTTGACAAGAGAATCTTATTCTATAATAACCCCTCTTCCACCGACGGACGGGGTACAGACTAGTCATATTCTCCCACGGAAACCTACCCTATACCCGAAGTTTTCCTGCCGAAGCAGACCAGGACGCATGCCCCCTGGGTTTCAGTCATATCCCTCCGAATTACTTGCGCTCATCGGGAGGACGGACTGGGGATTGAGACATTTCTTGCATGAAGAGACCATTTAGGGACGGTATATGACTATTTGCTATGCGTGATCCGGGAAATGAAAGCTGGTCCACGAGCTTGACCACTCTTCCTTCGTGCGGAAAACACATTACTCTAAAGAGTGAGGAGACGATGGCTCCTATGTAATAAATATAGTCTCGTCCAAGGAGTAGGTTATAATCCAAGGGTCCTTGAACTACCATGATGTTCATGCGAACTGTCTTCCCTCTCAATGTTATGGGCACATCGGGAAGGATCCCTAAAGGTCGACTAGTTCCTTTATCAAAGCCTGTCAGATTTCTCATCTCAGGCGACAGCGATGGCGAACCAAGCGCTTTCCAAGCAATAGAGGAAAGGATACTCACAGAAGCCCCCTCATCTATGATGGTACCAGCCATGACCATTCTATATATTTGAACGATAATTTGGAATGGTACACTTGCTGGTAGGCGGGGTCTGCCTAGTTGATTCCAGTCGAAGGAGACAACTAGGTTGCTTGGAGGTGGGACCGAGTAGACGGCCGGGTATGGCTCTGACGAACTTCCTTCCTGCGGTAAAGGAATGGGTAGATTGCCCCCATGTTCATCGAAGTTTGTGTTGATGAAGAGAATTTGGACGGTGTCATCCTTGTTCTCTTCAGTGACTGTATCATCCGAAGATAAAACCTCTGAAGGCAAGACCGGGTCAACTGCCGCCTCGACCTTTTGACTTTCGTCTGGTATGGATTCAGTTGGTTTATCTTCAATGATAGGCGCTTCAGCCGACCACCTGAGCGGGCCAGCTAGATTCTCAACTAGTGACGGACTCGGCAAGAGTTTTTTATATCCAGGAGGAAGTCGTAACGGTGAAACCGGACGATCATCCAAAACTCTTTTAGCTTCATCTAAGAAGGGACAACGGTGGAGGGCATGGTCGCCTTCGCACAGTTTACAAGGAAATCTAGCTTTCCCTTTTTGTCCTGGGGCTTCACTTTCACTAGTTGACGGTGTGCTTTCAACATGATCACCAGAGGTTGATGACACCGGATTGTGCAAACGAGGAGACCAGTCCCTTAGTATCCGAGGGATGCAAGGACAATCTCTGTGAAAGTGGTCTCCTTTGCAAATGACACATGGCGATTTAGGCCTGGTCAGTGCTATGTGTGGATTTTCGTTAGACGACACTCGTTTTCCCCCATTCGCCTTTGGCTCCTTCCTCTTTTTCTCTTTCCTCTTCTTTTCCTTCTTCTCCTTAGGAACTAGGCTTTTAGTTTTACCAGCTCCATCAAGCGAAGAGGAAGGAGGAGAGGAAGAATTAGAGGAAGTAGAAGGCTGGTGGGTAACTCTAGACTCATCTAATTTTTTATTCGATTGTTCAGGAATAGTGGTGTTCTGAACGACATTGGTTGAGAAGAGCCATACTGGCAAGCCAATTGTCAATCCTGGAAGCGACAATGTGGCCATATGGGGCGCACCAACATCTCCCCAAGAGGAGAAGGGACTAGGATTTCCACCAAGGGGAATTCCTTGGTTGGTAGGCTCCATTTTCTCAACCCAAGATCAACGTAGGAAAAGGGTATGAATATTTCGTTTAAAATAAATTTTAACACGCTTTGACACAACTTGTTTTTTCAATTTTTAAGAGTCGAGAAAAAACAAAAGATGACTCTAGTCTCCTTTGATTTTTAATGAGCCTGAAGTGACAAGTGCTCAAATGGACCTTTTCCGTTAAGGAGTCTGAAAAGGAACGAAAGGGACTGCTCTGGAGGTCTAGGTAGAGGGAGTACCAAACCAATCGCAAAACTGCAGAATACTTTTTACGGTACGGCAGTCAATCTTCCCGAATGCTGTGTTCAGTGCATTGCGATCAGTAGGGCGGCCGACACGGCTTCCTATGGATAAAAGGTTTTAAGCCTATAGGGGTCTCCCAATATATACTCGATGGTACGTGGGAGCACAAGTCCGTACTGGCACTTATCGTCTCAAAGTGGAGGAATCACCCAACCATCAGTGAGGACAACAGTTACCAGGCTTTACGACGCCGGAATACGTCTCTAGCCTAGACCTCTAAATGTTGTGCGTTAAGTTCCAAAGTGTTGTTAAGTTCATTGAGTTTATTTTAAGTTGATCTTTCTTATGAAGTTTGCCTTTTGGGATCACCACGAGATGTAGATGGAATTCCTAAAATGCAATCTAAAGATGATAAACAAACTTTTATCTCTTTTCAGCAATGAAAATCCTAGCTACTAAGGGAAAAGAAAGACACAATCTTTTCGCAAAGAGCAAAGAGCACACTGTAAATGCACTTTTCCTAAATCAAGCCAAACATACTGTCAATATGCAAATGCACATGCATGTGTTTTGTTTTTCACTTTCTTAATATTGATGCCTAAAAAGAAAGTTGTTGTACAAATCTGAATTCGCTTTCAAGTGAAAAAACACAAATAAGCTTCTTTTCGAAATCAAAAGGTAGAGACGATTACGACACTTTATGATTTTGAAATAAATACTCGTTTCGACACTAGAAAGTCACAAATTCAAGCCAAAGGCAAAAGTAAAAGCATAATCGACTATCAACAGCAAATAAACTTTCTCCTATGATCAAAATCGACACTTGCGACAGATCTAAATCAAAGGACGACAGTACGACTATTATACTTTTGCAATGGAAAACTGTAAATGACGTAACAAACACACAAAAACATCTACAGTTTCTTTTATAAAACTGAGGCGGAATTACAGCAAGGAAAAGGGGTTTTTAAACAGACACATACACTAATCACAGGCTGCAAAAATCAGAGACAAAACTGAAGAAATGAAGCAAAGAACCTCAGCTGCATAAGGCTAGGCTGATCAGCGCACCTGTTACTCAGAGAAACTGGATTGCAACACAGGTTGCCCTCTCGGGAACTGTGCTGAAATGCAGGAACTCTTCACAGTACCTGCGTTGGGGCAGAAACGAGAATTCTACCCGGGTTCTGGGTCACGGTTTGCAGTTTAATCTATGGTTTTTGGCTGAGTAAAAGCAATCAGTAATGCACAATCAGAGGGTAGATTTAAAGAAGGTCTAAGAGCTATCACAAAGGGCAATCAGATCATTTGTGAATCAGCTGTTCAAATCATAAATAGATCCAGTGAATGGATTGAAGCAACAGATTTCTACTTTGCATTTGTTAATGGCAAATGCAGTTCGATTTGCTACTTCTAAGTTTATGAAACAAACAACAGGAGAAACACAAACAAACTAACTAGACAATCGTCCCCAGCGGAGTCGCCATTTTGTTATCGGGAAAAGTGTCTATTCAGAACGACCCTATCCCACTAAGGTGTGACAGTGACCTTAGAAACAAACAGAGAAAACTACTTTTGTATTCTTCTTTGTGAACTATAAACAAAGAGAAATAGGATGAACCAACCTGTGTCTTGCGCTAGTCCTTTGATCCAATCTCTCTCCTCTTTGACAGCTTCCAGCGACCTGCTCCCTTACTTGCCCAGCTTCACCAAGTACCTGCAAGATCACAGAAGAAGGAAACTATACAAAGACATGGGTTTATATTCATAAAAAGCTTAGGATCAGATTTAAGCTAAACATACAAATGTAACAAACATCAATGATACACAAGCATGTAGGAGAAGCTCAAATAGTTTTATTGATATAACAAAAAGATCCAGGAGGAGTTACAACCGATGATTCCTGATCCAGCATCAACCTCCCAGCAAAGAAGCCCCTCTTCACCTCCAACAAAGCATAAATCACCCAATACTCTGATATCTATCTCAAAACCAACAGCAATTCTCTGCAATGTACAAAATTCCAGCCTCTGGATCTCTGGGATGAGGGATCCATATATAGATGTATGCAAGGAGTATGAGTCAGCTTATGATTTGACTAGTGTCTTCTCTCTGTCAGTTCTTGCTTCCACTTGGAGACTGAGAGCCTCTTACTCATCCTTGGTCGAATTCAATGAGGCAAGTGTCATTGGAGAAGATTCTGGAAGCTTCCATTGTCTCTCCACCTCGTGGAATGACTCTACCACTTGTCATTTCCCGCTCAACGCACCCTGGTAGTGAATTTAGGTGTGTTGCAACGCACCTAGCTAGTGGACTTGGGTGCTATGCAATGCACTTGGCTAGTGGAGCAGCTGAAATGATCCTGATTTGACTGATTCTGAGCAGTTTCTGGTGGAGAACTTCTGGGAGAAGCTGTAATTTGTTGACCTTGTTCCTTTAGGAGTTAGAACAACACTTTTAGGGACTTAGGAGCCCTTGGTTTATGGACTTTTCATGCTTAGAGCTGTAAGGCACAAAAATGTCTATAACAGCGCAGGCATTGCGACTGCCCTTGGATTGTTCCATGGGTTTTGAGCCATTATTGAACTAATAACAAAGGAAAGCGTAGATGAAGTTCCTTGTGGTTGGGATGAAGATGTCAAAGTTCCAGTACTCTGTTGAACAATGATATGAAGTGGAGGAGTGGATGGTTGACTTTGCAATGGAGAAGATGAAATGGATGATGATGATGAAAGAGTCTCACTATCAGACCCTTGAGGTGTCTTCCTTGCTCTTTTCCTTTTAGGCAGAGGTAATTCGGTTGGTTCAATACCAAGCTTTTCACTCTGTAATCTGGTAAGAGGATGAGAAGGAATATATTGCGAAGTCACACTACCTTGAGATAATTCAGATTTCTGCGGTGATATGGAAAATCCTTGAAGTTTATGGATCAAAGACTGAACTTTAGGGGGTTCGATAGTAGATTTATCTGAAATGTTCAGGTTTGCGGTAGTGGTTGTTGTTTTCTCAACTTCTCGCTTAAGGTTTAAAGACTCAGAATGTGATGGAGAAGTCGGGGGAGATGTTGAGGGCGATTTACTCTCAGAATGGGTTTTGGATTTAGATTTACTAGCCATTCACAGTTCGGGCCCTCCTTCTAGCGCCAAATATGTTGAAGCCCCGAAAATCGGGTCTACAACAAGGGGGATAACCACCCGGTCTGGACCTTGAAAGCAGCTCCTTTTCCGTTTGGGATAGTGGCTCCGACTGGGGGTAATGGGACCAGTTTCCCAATTTGTTTGTGATGATGCTAAGGGATGATGTTTTCCTTCCTAAAAGTTTCTAAAGAGAATGATTTTAATCTAAATCTAATCTAACACATGCAATTTTATTCTAATGAACGAAAACATCTAATTCTAAAAACTATCCCGGGATTAACTCTTCACTTATGCGATCTAAAATAGTTTCCAATAGAAATCGGTAATAAAGATTATTCAATTGCTACGAGAAAAGAATCCATTAAAAGTAAATTGTTTCGTATAACAAATTAGCCGAAACAATTATGATAAGCATATCGCATAATAAGTTATTCATACACTCAGCATAAAAAGAATAGTTACCACCGTACAAAAGTGCAAAAATGATAACTGAACATTCAGGCCTTCATATATAAACAACTGAAAATAACATATCACTTGATGCATAAGCAGAAATCATTAAGAGATAAAAGTACCATTGATAATAAGTCCTACTCATGAGCTTCAGCAATATAGATTTATCTTCTCATAATTCAATATCTACTAAGAGTACAGAAGTGCATTTTAGTAGCAGACATTAAACACAGATATAAATAAATCTCGTTCCATTCATTTATCAAAACCTCCTCAGCGGGGAAAAAGTGCATGTTCTGAAGAACTATTTTTGATAAATTTCTGGACCCTTCTCTAAATACATGAGAGGGGTTTAAATACTACTAACTAAAGACTAAAAATAGTTATTACAAAAATATAGGAGGAGGTTTAAATGACCATCCTCATCTAAAGCAAAAATAAATTGAAATTGAACTGAAACTATATCTAAAGATCAACTATGCATATGTTCTCTTAAGTCGCAAGTATCCAACATCGGCTTCAGGAGTGTCGGTTGGCCGACCTCCGATTTTAATTGTCCTATGAAAACAGAATCAGCAAGCGTTGGTGCTATCTTCTCGGCGGAATTTGTAAGGCACTTCAAAGTCATACACTAACTGTGTAGTTTCACCAAATATTGCCAGTAAGTGTCCCATTTTAACTTAGTTAACTTTTTGATTGACTCTGCCTTTTCTACAGCTTTCTATCTCCAATTTGTTTGCAGTTGCTGCGTTTTTGGGAGAAATCCTAGAGCGATTTCTGATATTAGGTTGGCTCTGTGAAGATTTTCATTGACACAGTCAATGATATTGCTTGTTGTTGTCGCTGCTTCTTCCGCTGCCTGTTCTGCTTTTTTTATCTGTGCATCCCATTTATTAAATAGCATTTCTTTGTGGGATTCATTGATCTTGGGCAACCCTGCTTTCTTGCCTTCCTCTGATTCCTGCCAATTCAAATAGTTAGAAACTTTCTTATAAATTAAATCATAATCAAGTCGCAAATCTACGACTTGACTTGTGATATTGTCACTCATTTCGCAGTGAGAGTTCCATTGCGATATTCTTTGGCAAAGCGTTTCTTGCTGTTGCAAGAGTTGATCATTCAAGGCAAGGGCTTCTATGACAAATTCTATGACTTTAGGGTCATCTTTGTGCATTTCTAACGTGGCCTATAAATGTTGTTCTTTTTCGGCCAGACTGCTTTGATAACCCAGCTACATTTGCTGGAAGTCCTGTTGTAACTTTACCAATTTTTCTTTTGCTTCCCAACTAACGCTGGCCTACTGTAACTGTTGCTGCAAAAATAGGATTTTATCCTCTTTATCTTTAAGCAATAATTGAACTTCAGATGCTTTGTCAATAGTAGCAGAAGCATAAGCTCCTGTGATTTGGGATAATCTAGTCAGGTTCTCTGTTAGATCAGTGGTAGGGTCTTGCCAAAGGACATCTAGCGGCTCTGCTTCAGGTGAGAGCATGTTGTCTAGTTTTCGCTTCTTTCTCTATCTCCTGACCACAACTTTGTGTTGTGGACTGTAAAACACATCTAGAGGAGGGATTTCCTCTATCTTTAGTATAATTTTAGATGATGGAGCTATGGGAATGTGCTCAGTTTCTGGAGCATTGACAACTGTTTCAATCACCATTTTTGTGGTTGTCTGTGCTGGATTCTTTGGTGTCTCTACATTTTGCTCCTCCGTGTTGATCAATTCATTAAATTTTTCCCATTATTTCTCCAGCTCTGTTCTTAATGGCTTTGTTGGCTGGATGAGGGGAACAGGAATTTCCACCTATTTTGGCGACAACACTTACTGCTCAGGATTCTCCTTGGATTGGGTAGTATCCCTGACTGATCCTTCACTCTTGTTGTGATCGCTCTCTGACCGTCTAGACCTTTCTGGCAATTCTCTTTTAGACTTAGATTTAGACTTTTCTTGCCCCGAGCTTCCACTCATGCTAATGTTGGGAGTGGGTTCCCTCATTGGTTCTACACACAATTTGTCCAATGGGACATTTGCCAATCTTCGTTCTCTATAGAGTTTAAATTCTTGGAGTTCTGTTGGGCAAAACTGGATTTGGGCCATGTGTAAGATGTCTCTGAATGTGCTCTTCTGGTGGAAAACGTCGTCGAAGAGATAATCTTCCTTAGTGAACACCTTTATCTTAATTGTCGTGGTAAAATTCTTTATCACATCAAAGGGATCAAACTGTCTCCCTGGGAACTTAGGCAATCGTAGACTCAACATGTTGTCTACTTCCCTGAAAGTGTGACCTAGATCAAACAATGCAAAAGCTCCATAGACCACAGGGAATTGCGGCTAGATTGCCTTTTTCTTGTCCTTAAGTTCTCTGCTCATTCCCCCAACCCCACAGGTTTGGTAGGCTATTTCCCGGGCCATCAATTTGTCAGGAACATACAAGGGAAGTATATGAGGAGAGGCAATGCTTCCGAATACTCTGATATAAGTGAAAAATTCTTCTCTGAACCATCTTCCCACAGGGAGAATATCAATTTCGGCTTCAGGAGAAAATCTTGGGGCATCTATATTATACAACATCTTGTGAATGGGTAGCATAACTCCATGGCAGATTTTATAAAAATATGGGGTGAACTTAGAATCCCACAGTTCCTTATGGTAGACTTGAATGGGTAAGGGATTCTGTACCGTCCATTTCCAACCCATGAGAGGAAATTTAGAAACAAAACAGATAGCATCCATGACATAGGCAGCTAGAAAGAAGGGAGGATAAAACCTCTGAGAAAAACTCCTTTTAGTCCGATAATTCCAAATAGTAGAGGCTAAGTTATCAGACAATATTTGGGCCCAGTCCATTATAGTGGTGTTGGTGGCCGCATCTAGTAGGGGTAGCCACTCAGATGAAAACTTATTGATATTAGGTTTTCCGAATAGCCTACATAACATTGCAGCAGCGAAACAATACGGAGAAGAGAGGGAACCAGTGTTGTACATACCATTTTTGTCCTTCTTTAATGGCTCTTCCTTCGTTGACCAGCTTTTGGTGCATTCCGCCAAATCTTCGTTCTCCTTGGCGAATTTCTCCACGAACTGTTTGTTATAGCTAGCCTGCGGCTCTGGCAAATGATACATGCGTCTTAAATTCTGTGGGGTAAATGACCCTATAACTTCCTGGTTCCGCGTCTTGAATTGCCTGTCTGTTATCTCAACATGGTCTATCACCCATTTGACCATATCTGTATAGGGAAGTATTTTTGGCCTTATTGCGATACGGTGCAAGAATGAGCATGCAAGCTCTGTAAGTGATGCTTCAGATGACCCGCGTCCATCTGCCGTAGCTATAACCTCCATGACTCTCGGGTTTTCTTCCTCCAGCAGTCTATACATGCCTTCCCAAGTAGATATCCCTGCTTCTCTGATATAGGTGGTGTCCATGAATAATGGAGTCATCTCTGATTTTTCAGATACCGAAGCTTTTCCTTTCTTCCCCATCACGTTTTGCGCACTGCTCTATGTATTGTTATGCGTACCGCTCCTGTAAGTTCACTAGTAGACAACTAAGACACAATAAGAAAGATAACAAATGATGGTAAATAATAAGGTGACGGGAAAGCTCTTAATTTTAAAATCACATCAAATATATCACCTTGCGTGAAATAACCCTTTTGCTTAGATCTAAATCATTTCTCATAAATAACCATCAATAAACCACTAAGTTGACATTAATGCCCATAACTCAGTATCGGATGACGAGAAATATTTCATCGAACTGTGAGCCCTTTTGATCTGTGATAAAGCGATTTTGTGATTTGCTTCGCAATATCGCTAATCCTTTTTCGTTAACAATCATTTGCTTCATTATGCGACTGCGAGATGCGATTTGCGAGATGCTTTATCGCATTTCACAATTCCGACAGTTTCTTTATATATGATGCCCTCCATTACCCTTTTGCGATGCGATGTTCATCATTAAGAGAATGATTTTATTTGAGACTTTTCATAATACTTAAGACTTTGCATTTGCGAATGTTTTTCCTAGCTTTTATGGTAACGTTGCAATTCTTTATAGGGAAGCTTTAATACTTAAATTTAAATGCGCACAAAGCGAGGAAAGATAAGAATCTTAAGTTTATGATAGTGTGTTTTATTAAAAGGGAATTCTAAGTGCTATTTTTTATTTTAGAAGGGTCCCCATTTATTTAGTGTTATTACTAATACTAAATAAAAAGGGGGGTTGTTGCTGGCCACAAGAAGTTGGCAGTTATCATTCATGCATTGAATATGTGGAGACATTATCTTCTTGGAAAGAGATTCATCTTGATGAGTGATCACAGTGGGTTGAGGTACTTATTCGATCAAACTAATCTAAATATCAAGCAAGTTGGATGGTTATCTACTCTCATTGAGTTGGACTTCGAGATTAGGTACATCAAGGGAAAGGAGAAGAGGGTTGCAGATGCTCTTAATAGAAAAGTTCAGGTGAATCACATTGCAACAGTGAGTTCTTATGGGATAGATTTCCAAGAGCAGATCTTGTAGGAAGGACAGCATGTTGACATGTATCAATAGTTGAGGCACAGGTTACAACAGCAGGGTACAAGTGATCAGGATGTGGAGTATCACCTCATGGAAAATGGCTTGGTAAGATTCAGGAACAAGATTTATGTGTCGAACAACTATGAGCTCAAGAAGATTATCTTGAGGGAGTTTCATGTTAATCCGTATTCAGGTCACTCAGGATATCAAAAGACATTGACAGCAGTTAATAAATTATATCATTGGTCACACTTAAATATATATGTTGAGAAGTGTAGCAAGAAAGGCTCAATTTGACTTTGCCTTGGTCAAATTGAGAAAATTCGAATTTCCACATCATCAGACATCTTGGAGGTAGTTAAATGAGGTGATATGGATCTTGTCACTCAATTAGCTCAATAAATTTGAGTTTGAGGGCTCGGAGTTTAGTTACTTCCAATTGTATTTAATTAAACTAGTTCCAACTATTGATAGAACTAGTGGAAGGTCAGTTGTGTAGTGAGACAGTACTCTAACTTAGAGATCATCCACTTAACAGATCAATCAACCAAAAATAGCTAATGCATGCAGAGAATTCTAGTTCCCTAGTTGTGGTGGAGATTCCAAGGTAGTGTACAATTAATTATATACTAGATTGAGTGTACACTTTATAGTAAAGACTAGGAGCCTATTTCCTCAAGAATTGCACAAGGAAATAGGAGCAAGTGCAGGCAAAGCGAGTGTAGACAGCGCGAGTGTGGGTAGCACAAGTGCAAGCAGTGCGATTGCGAGCAGTGCGAGTGTAGGTAGCGTGAGTGTGGGTAGCACGAGTGCAGAGAGAGTGAGAACAAGTTTGCTCTTGCATTTTGTCCTCAGAGCGAGAGATCACAATTATAATTATTTATCAACTCACTTGATTAATGCAAAACAAACTTAACGGGTTTTTAGAAATTGCTTTACATATGTGTACTTGTGTATTTGATGAGGCATGTTTGTGTATGTTGTTCTAAATTGTGAATTACTTTCCGTAGAGCAGTTGAGTAGAATTGTCTCTTGATTTTAGTTTAATTTCTTGAGAAGTTGCAATTCTATCACCATATTTCTACATGGTACCAGAGCAGGATTCACATTAGAACAAGTATTCATCCTATGTATTGTGTGTTGGGTGCCTATTAGTGGTTGTCTAGTTGCCCCAAGTGTTGTGGACAAGTGGCATAGTTGTCACCACAAGTGGGTTGTATTTTGATACCCTAAGGATTGACTTTTGGAGTCAATTGGGTTGGTTTTTCTTCCCTAGTTCATTAGTTTGGTGTTTGGCAAAACAAAGATAAGAGGGCTTGTTGCAGAATTTGTAGATCAGTCAAGGAGTGATTATATGTGAGTAGATCTAAAAGCCCTAAGAAGAGTGACAGTAGTAGATAATATGTCATAGAGATGGGGAAGATATAGAAGGTTGAGTACTACTCACAAACGTAGTTGTGAATGGTGACTTTCGCATGCAGTATGCAATAATTTGAATACCTCAAGTACAATACGCATGAAAGGAGACATAGACTATTAGGAGGGAGATTAATGGAGCTCTAGTTCAAGGAAGATCCAAAAGACCCTATGTGTAGACTTCTTAATGGAGTTAGAAGGTTGCTAGTGGGAAGATTAGTGATCCAATGTTTAGTGAAACAAATAGGTGTTGTGGTAATTAATATTGGCAGATTAAGGAGCAGAGAGATTTCCCATGGGGAGATCGAGACTCAAAGGGAGTCTAGTTTCAAAGGGAGTATCCCTATGGAAGCTTTTATCTCAAAATCTTGGGAGATTAGACACATTATTGCATTAGTTGTAGCAACAATACAGAAGCAACTTCAAAGCAGTATAAATAGTAGTATGAGTAGATCATATTTCTCCATGCATGTAGTTATACCTCCAAGAGTGACATGGGGGATGTAGATACCTAGTCCAAAAGTTGCAGAAATTTAGGCAGTGTCCATTGAGGTGTCCTCCTCATGGATCATTACCTTGCACAGGGGCCCATAATATTCAGTAGCAAAAGGATCAGTGTCAGTTGGTGCAATCAGATGTTGAGAAATGCAGAGGAGTGTTGACAACAAAGTACGAGGCTCAGTAGCAAAGTCAGCAACAGCACAATTTTCCCAATAGATAGTTGCAGAGACACAAGTGATTCAATGTTTTTTTTATGCTTCTCAGTTACAGATGTTGCAGTGCAATAACAACAGTGAGAGGTAGTGCTATAATACATTCCATAGGTGTAGGATGGGGTGGTTGAAAATCCCTTTCTTTCTAAGAGGGAGTGTTGAGAAGTGTAGAAAGAAAGGCTCAATTTGACTTTGCATTGCTCAAATTGAGAAAATTCGAATTTCCACATTAACAGATAACTTGGAGGCAGTTAAATGAGGTGGCATGGCTCTTTTCACTCAGTTAGCTCAGTAAATTCAGTTAGAGGGCTTGCAGTTCAGTTATTTCTAGTTGCATTCAGTTAAACTACTTCCAATTGTTGATAGAACTAGTGGAAGGTCAATTATGTTGTGAGATAGTAGTCTAACTCAAAGATCATCCAGATAACTGATCAATCAACCAAAAATAGCTAGTGCATGCAAATAATTCGAGTTCCCCAGCTCTGGTGGAGATTCCAAGGCAATGTACAATTAATTATATACTAGATTGAGTGTACAATTTAGAGTATTGGTCAGGTGATCAATCCTTGGGAATTGCACAAACAATTTGGAGGAAATTACTAAAGAATGGGAGCCTATTTCCTCATGAATCGCAAAAGGAAATAGGACCAAGTGCATACAGAGTGAGTGCAAGCAGTGCGAGTGCAGACAGAGTGAGAACAAGTTTATTCTTGCAGTTTGTCCTCAGAGCGAGAGATCGCAATTGTAATTGTTTCTCAATTCACTTGATTAATGAAAAACAGGCTTAAGTGGTTTTTAGTAGTTGCTTTCCCCTCTAAACATTTATGTACCTATGTATTTGATGATGCATGTTTGTGCATGTTTTTCTAAATTGTGAATTACTTTCTGCGGAGAAGTAGAGTAGAATTGTGTCTCTTTATTTTAGTTCAATTTCTTATGCAGTTGCAATTCTATCACCATATTTATACAAAAGAAGTGGTTGAGTTTGTTGTGATATGTTTGTATTGTCAGTAGGTAAAAGCAGTGTGTAAGCATCCAATTGGTTTATTACATCTGATTCTGATTTTATAGTGGGAATGGATGTCATTTCAATGGATTTCATTACAGGTTTGCCAAGGATATCGAAGCAACATGACTTTATCATGGTTGTGGTTGACAGGTTAAGTAAGGTAGTGCACTTCATGGCAGTTAAGTCTACGAATTCAGCTAGTGAGGTATCTCATATTTTCATAAGGAGATAATGATATTGCATGGTGTTCCTAAGAATATTGTATCCGACAAAGATGCCAAGTTCACTTATAGGATTTGGAAAGAGTTGTTTGCAAGTTTGGGGACAGAGTTTGCTTTTAGTATAGATTGTCATCTGTAGATAGATGGACAGATAGAGAGGGTCAACAGGATTCTTGAGGACATCTTGAGCATGTATGTCATGCATCAGTAGTGGAAGTGGGAAGAATATCTTCCACTGGTTGAGTTTTCATATAATAATGGGTATCATGAATCCTTGAGGTTGAGTTTGTTTGAGGCACTTTATGGGTGGAGTTGTAATATTCCTATTTGTTGGAACGATAGAGGGGATAGGGTATTGATTGGACTAGATATGTTGGCGGAGATGGAATAGGAAATGCAAGTTAGTAAGATGAATTTAAAGGCAGCACAGGAGAGGCAAAATAATTATGCAGATCAACACATGGTATTGAAGGTGTTTCAAGTTGGGGAGCATGTGTACTTGCGCGTCAAGCCCAAGAGGATTTCTTTGAGGATTGGATCATGTGCCAAGTTGGAACCTTGATATTGCGGACCTTTCGAGATCCTTGAGAGGATTGGACCAGTGGCCTACCAACTTGCACTTCTTCCGATAGTGAAAGTCCATGATGTTTTCCATGTTTCATTGCTTAAGAAGTATGTACAAGATGTTGATCATGTAATTTATTGGTTTGTATTGCAGGTGGAACCAGAGGGAGAATTCCATTTAGAACCACAATGCATATTGTAGTGAAAATAGCTCATGCTCAAGAACAGAGTAATCGAGCAAGTTAAATCGCAGTGGAAACACTTTGGGCTCAATGAAGCCACATGGGAGATGGTTGACCAAATGCGGGCCATGTATCCTTCATTATTTGTTGGTTCGAGGAAATGAGTTTTTGGTATATGTGTATGTGTATGTGTATGTGTATGTGTATGTGTATGTGTATGTGTATGTGTATGTGTATGTGTATGTGTATGTGCATGTGCATGTGCATGTGCATGTGCATGTGCATGTGCATGTGCATGTGCATGTGTACGTGTATGTTTATTTGTATGTGTATGTGTATGTGTATGTATATGTATATGTATATGTATATGTATATGTATATGTATATGTATATGTGGATGTTGTCATATATATTGTAATGAGTTGTGTTATAAATCTCCAATAAGTGGTATGATTGTCATGTTTGTTATGTTGTTCATGGTTTGCAGTAGTTCTTCATTATAAAACTGCATCAAATGTGTTATAAATCTCCATGGGAAGTATGTTTTGTTAGCAGTTTGTTGGCCATAGGTGTCATTGAACTCCAAGGATGATGTTCCCCCAAGGGGAAGGGCTTTGTAACAGCCCTTAGTTGATTTTCTATGTAAATAAAATAAAACCAATGTCATGGGACACATATTCTAAGTTAAACATTGGGAAAAAAATAGTGATGGGTATCACTAGTGATTAATTAATGGCTATGGAAATTGGCAAAGGCATTGGTAAAGGCAAAGTGGCAATAAATGGCACTTTATTTATGAAATAAAGGAAAATTGGAGAAAAGGAAAGTGAAGAGACACAAATTTTCATGACATGCAAATTGAAGGAAAATGAAGAAAATAGAGGCATCAATGATAAAAAGGCTTTGAGGATCAGTTGCTATCTTTTTGACAGTTTTTGGGTGAAGGTTTCTTTCATTCTCTCATTCTCTCATACTCTTTCACACTTAGAGCATTCTTGGAACACTTTGGCATACAATGGATTTGGAGAAAGATGGAAAGCGCAAGGGAATAGTTGGATCAGCAGCTACAGCTGGATTGCTTTGCAGGTAACAGGTTGCATGTGTAATTTCCTTATTGATTTTTGGATGCATGGTATATGCATGTGATTTTATGGTTATGTGTTGTCATTGGCATGGAGATTTTCCTAGATTGATAGTGATTTTAACCTTGCCTTTCCATTTCTTGGATAGCCATGGTGTTGTGGGTTTTTCCACTTCTTTTTTTTTCTTATTGGTGCTCATGTGGTATATGGTTATGGGTTAGGACAAATGATCTGGAATCCCTAGAAAAACTTGGGGTGAGTTATAGTCTTGAAGCCTAGGTTGGGACAAATGCTCTGGATCCCTTGGTGGGTTGAGTTACTAGTCCCTGGAGTCAGGTTGGACAAACTCTCTCGAGCCCTGAAAGGTTGTGGGTTGAGTTACTAGTTCTTGGACCCCTAGGCAACTTGGGTAGAGACTGGTCTAATTGGTGTTAATGATGTCTGACTGTAGATATGGAATCACTGTGGTTTAGGGTTGAGGTGGTTTGGCCTCTAGAAGCATTGGTTTGGTTTTGTTTTAGTTTATTCCACAAGATCCCACATTCATGCTTGGAATATGGGACGGGGGTAATTAGATGAAAGAGAGATTTGGTTCACCCCAATCTATGATCAAGTGGCACGTGGAAGTCCCTGACTTGGTTCATATTTTCACATGTCAATATCATACATTTCCTTATTTTGATCTATGAGCATTTTTAGTGATTATGTTGGTGATATTATGGCTAAGTTGCCATGGTTTCTATGTTGGTTATTTTCTGGTTATATGTTGATTATATGATGTGTATCATCTATGGATCTTGTCATGAATTGTTTAGTTATTGATTGGTTGATGAATGTATGGACTAATAAGTGTTATTGCAACTATGTGGAGAGGGCATATGGCCTTCTTGGTGATTCTAAGATGAATCTCATACTATCATGATCAAATATGCATTCATGACTTGTAGCTTACATATTTTCCATGTGTTTGACAAAATGTCTAGTGTGTTCTAGGCAGTCTAGGTCAATTTCTGCCTCCAAATTTGAATGTTTAGCTTTATTGTCACGTAAATTATGATTCTGAGAAGTTTCAAGCAGTTATAGGTAGTGGTTTGGAGGTTGGCCTAGAAGTGTGCCTCAAATCTCGGGACCGCACCCTCTAAACTAGGAAAGTTGGGTCACAACCGCATTGAGGTAGTGTTGTGCATGTAGTTGGAAGCCTATAAATGCACCCATGCCTTTTCATGCATGCATTTGGGGGTCTAGGTCAGTGAAAAAGAACCCCAACTCAGGGTTTAGTCACCTGGGGGGTCCTTTATCCTCTAAATGTCTTTTGGTCAAGAGGGATATTGTGAGGTGTTAGTTTGTTTTCAGTTGTAGGCCCCACTTCCTTAACTAGAGCTTGGACGTCGGTTCATGTCATAGTAACTCTTCATCTCATGTTTACCCTGATAGGCTGGTGAAAATGGGTAAATGTGGGAAGGGGTGGTTACATATATGATGACATCATGTTGTCATCATACGACATTGTGGCTTCCACTTGTGCACCTCATCATCTCTAGCACCCAATAAGAATGTGTAATGTGTCCTTAATTCATTGGTATTTGTCGTCGTCATACGCCACCAGTGTACCACATCATCCCGTTGGTCCTGTCACTAGACTTTTAATTTATGTCTTCTTTGGAAACCGTTGAGATTGAATCTTCAGGGTTACATTTCCCAGGTGGGACCATGTGCTATCCTCCCTGAAATTTTATTGGTCCACCTTTGTGCTAGATATGCAGCATCTAGGCCCATGTGCCACCTTTTCCTAGCACCTCGTTACCTTGGAAATAAAACTTGTGCCTCCTTTGGAAATTTTCAGGGCTAAATCTTCAGGGTAGTGTGTCCCTAATGGACCCATGTTCTATCTCTCCTGAGCTTTGGATTGGTCCACCCCTATGCCACTGTGGCTGCTCTTGCCACTTGTATGCTGACAATGTTACGGGTCCATGGCCAAAAACACCAAAATTTGACTTTTGGCTTGCTAACTTTGATGGGTTGTATCTTTCGATCCAGGAAGCCTTTTTAAGGATTTAGCATACCATTGGAAATATATTTCGAAGCACTATCCAATTGTACCAAAATATTCTAGGATAATCTCCTGAGGCATGAATTCCCTCAAAGCCCAAGCCATCTAACTACCATAGTTATAGGATTTTTAGCTTCCTCACTTAACCTACTACTATGATGGTTCTCTACAAAAGACTGCAAATATCATAACACTTATCGTCTCCCTCAAATCTGGGCCATCTAACCACCATAGTTATAATATTTATAGCTTCTTCACTTAACCTTCTACTATGACGGTTCTCTACTAAATACTACAACTATCATAGCACTAATCATCCCACTTGGCACAATCATTTTTCCATGCACATCAATTCCAAACTCCAATACATCAAGCTAACATCAATGCCAACATACTAATTCCATTTTTCCAACCTGTCAATGCCAACAATCTCCCCCTTTAGCATTGATGGCAACACCTCATTACTCCACATTGATGTCCACTCATCATGCTACATCCAGCCAACATATTGATTCCTTTGTGGTTGATGTCTTTCTATTAATTGTTATCTTTTAGCTTTCTTTCCCCCTTTGAAATCAATTGAAAAGGGTTGCAATTTGCTATTTCCCCCTTTCAATTAATGTATTCTCATTATTCTCCTTTCAAGGAAGATTATCTCTTCTGATGGCACACTTGAAGTTTGCCATCTAATCTCAGCTACAAAAAACATGAGAAAAGACACCTGCAAAACCAAGTGTTAGTAGAAAAGCCTCCTAATATTTGATTTCCTTTTATTTATATGAGGGCAACCATCCCTTATGACATCAATGTCAAGGGACCACAATGTATGTTGTCAAAAACAATTGTCCTTGTGTCTTCTTTTAGCTGCTTCTCTTCTCTAGAGAAATGGATAGATATGATATGCTACCCCTAAACATATACTATCCCCTCTTTGAATGTTCATCCAATTTTATGGATGTTGCCTCTCTCTTTTGCTTGTGGGTGAAAACTCTCTCTGTCAATGCTTCTTTTGTACAAATTCATATTGTTAGTGGTATTGTTTTTTATGCACATATAAACCATTAGTGATGCATTTTGACTTGTTGTTTCACTGTTACTATTGCTTGAGTTTCATTCCTCCTAATCTTCTTAACTATCAACTCATCACCCCCTGAGATCATGCATCTACAACTAGGGACTATTGCTTAAATAACACCATAGTACCAATAAATTTACACCTATTGGATAACGCACCAGGAAACCTTCCATGATTACTTCTCAAAAAGTGATGTTCATTTCTACAAAGAGTTACTCCAACTAAAGCAAAAGCTACCACTTGACATAGCGATCCTAAATGATAATTGAGGAACATACAAAGTAAACCACTTGTTTACATGTACTCAATATTGTAGGCATAATCAAATTTGCCACTTAAATGAAGTAAAGGTACTTCATGTAAGATGCAAACCATTCATTTCCTGAGCAATCACTCTTTCTGAGACCAAAGGATGATACCTACGTCTTTTAATAAAGTAACTACCCCTAAGCCAATGCTCTCTCCTTTTCTCTAATCTTCTGCTTCTACTTGGAACTGATCCTATGGACCTGGTTTAACTTTAAGCCTCTTATTTCTCAATAGTTTTTTTGTTGCTCCTTTTCTTCTCACAACATAAAATTTTGTTGTGTACTCCACCCGGAAACCATGTTGGTTCCAATTTCCTGTCTCCTGCTATTTTGGTACATTTGAAATAATCCAATTCATTATTGTAATCAGCAAGGGGTTTTTGTCTTACCTCCATAATTTAGTTGCACCTCTTTGTATAAACTTTATGATGCTTGCATCTGACTTCTTTTGGCTTCAATTGAAGCCATTCTCTTCTTTCAATGAAGAGAAATTGAGGATCTACTCCCCCTAAGTAGATTATCCTCCTTTTTCTTTTGCATATTCATTGGCTAAGTATTTTCAAGACCATTACCTTCCGAATTTTTATTTACCCTTCCTTGGACCTTATATTGATTACGCAAAGCTAAAAGGAACTCCTATTTAATTTCTCCTTTGTTCACCCAAATCTTCTTGTTGCCTTTTTTCTCTCTTTACAAAGAAGAATTAAATGGCTTACCTATTTCTTTGTTGGCCTACATCCTGTGCTCATTGTAGCTGACAATTCCAGAGGGATCCATTACTGAAATATAAGGAACATTCCTTTTCATTTTTATCTTATTTTTCTTCAAAGAGAAATCGAATTTATTATGATTTCTTTATCTTTTAGGCAGTTTGTTGTCTTCACTCAGAGTGTTGAAGACAAACTCATATTCCCCTAATCATATATTTCTTCTCATATTCAATGGATATATTGTCTCTTGTTGATGCATATTTTGAGAGGTGAAATTCGTCCTGCTATATTTGCAATTGACTGCCTTATACCCAAAATTGCCACAATTATACCACTCAATATGACTTAGGAATGGGGCATAGGAATTGCTAATATTGACAACGTTTGTTCCAAAACCTCTTGTGTTGCTACTTTGTTCATTCTTGGGCATCTTATGCATTCTTGTGTCACTACTACCCATCACACTTTGTTTTCTTGCACTCCATTTACATTCTAAGGCATTGTGACCAAAATTATTGCAAGAAAAACAATAACCATGGAAGAACCTTTCATACCTGGCAATACTTTGTCTTTGAGGCTTCTGTCCTTGAAGGGAAAAGGTCCTATGTTTGTTCTTCACTTGTTTTCCAAGGATATTTAAATTTCTACCTTGAGAAATTATTTATTTTTGTTGCCTCCTCTAGTTACTTGTCTCTTTTCCTCTCCTTTGCAGCTGCTACTTCTTAGGGTTGTTGTCATCTTATCTTTGTGATTGTTGTCCAACAATTATTTTATCTTCATTGATGTTGGACTTCTTAGTTGCCTTAACCTAGTTAGTTTCTTATTCGACCTTTGCTATCTTGAGACTTGATTCTTCTTTGAAGAACAAACCATCCTTGATGAGAGGGGATATCTACTTACTAATAATCGTATCCAAGATATTAGAGCTCTTCTCAAGATTATCATATTGAGATAGCTCTTCAATGGACTTTTCTAAGTTATGTCTCAATAAGACTAATTCATCTTGTAGTCTCTCACAATAAGCTTCTCTTTCTTTCAATTGAATTTTCAACATCTCATTCATTTGTTCACTTATCCTTATTCAGCGCTAGGATCAACAATTGTTTTGCTCAACTTGTTATTCTCAAGTTCATATACTCGTAATTGCTCCATCTGCTTTTGGTTAGCTTCTAAAAGCTCCTTGATCTCTTCAAGAAATGAGATGAGCTTCTTTCTAAAATAAATCTTCTCAACTATATCCCTCTCTTAACTATCAAATTTGCTAGCATAATCATCACAAAGATCTTGATTCCTTTATGAGTCTTTGGAATTCTCCTTGGGTCTGAGTAGTATTCCTTCTTCATCACTACCAAGGATTACTTTATTATCTTTTACAAATGAACACTCAGAGGAAATCTCTCCTATTTCTTTATGGAGTGTTCCTCTTATTAAGAGGTATATGTGTTAGTTATTTATACAAAAGTTGGTCTCCCTTCATCACTATTAATATATGAACATTTAACATTTTCTTCTAATAATGGATGTAACATCCCTAGTCAAAAATCCACGTAATAAAGTAATAAAGGCAAAATAATAACCAAGGTCATGAGACATGTATTCCTCGCTATTTTTTGGGCAAAAATATACTGATGGGGATCACTTGTGATTAATTAATGGCTATGGAAATTGGCAAAGGCAATGGAAAAGGCTTTGGAAAGGAAAAGTGGCATTCACGAGCATTTTATTTATGAAAATAATGGAAAATAGGAGAAAATGAAGGTGAAAGGTCACAGGTTGCATGTGAGGAGGAAAATGAAGGAAAATAATAGAAAATTGAAGAAAATAGAGGCCTCATTAATAAAAAGTCTTATGATGATCAGTTGGTAGCCTTTTGTTAGTTCAGTTTTGGAGCTCTCATTATATTCTCTCTCTCTCTCATACTCTTGGACACTTAGAGTTTTCTTGGAGCACTCTTGGAGGAGTGTGGCATACTTGGTATTTGGAGAAAGAAGAAAAAGGAAGAGCAGGAAATCCTGAGAGGACATCGGGATCAGCAGCTACAACAGGTTTTGCTTGCAGGTATTGAGTTGCATGTATGATTTCCTTACTAGTTTTGGCATGCATGGCACATGCATGTGGTTTCTTGGTTATGATATGTCATTAGCATGGAGGATTTCCTGGATTGATAGTGGTTTTTACTAGTCTTTCCATTTCATGGATAGCCATGGTGTTGTGGGTTTCTTTCCTTTTTCTTTTTCTGTTTGGTTCTCATATTCCTTATGGTTGTGGGTTTAGTTACTAGTTCCTGGAGCCTTGGTTGGACAAACGCTCTAGAAGCCCTGTAATAGCTTGGGTTGAGTTACTAATCCTACAAACCTTGGTTGGAATAATGCTCTAAAATCACATGGTGGGTTGAGTTACTAGTCCTAGAAGCCCTAGTTGGAAAAACGCTATGGAAGCCCGACAACAATTGTGGGTTGAGTTACTAGTCCTTGAAGCCTTGGTTGGAACAAATGCTTTGGAGCCCTGGACAGCTTGGGTAGAGACCAATCTGGTGATGGTCAGTGATGTCTTCCCGTGAGGTGGAATCACTGGTTGAGGGTTGAGGTGGTTGGCCTATGGAATCCTTGGTTTGGTTTTGTTTGATTTGTTCATGAGATCCCACATTCATGCTTGGAATATGGCATGGGGGTGATTGGCTAAAAGAAATATTTGGTTCATCCCAATCTATGGTCAGGTGGTTCGTGGAAGTCCCTGACTTGGTTGGCTTATGCATTCATTAATAAGAGCTCCATATCCTTGGTATTTCATGTGTAAATGTAATCATTCATAAGTGGTTTTTATAAATTTTATATCCTTGTTATTTCTGTTGGTTATATGTTGTTTATGAGTATGTTTTATGACAGACTTGATGTATGGCTCTTATCATGTTTTGATTAGAAAATGAATGAAAAATGAATGTATGATCTAATAGATGATAATGCATCTATTGTGATAAGGCATAAATGCTTCTTTACGAATCTCATATAAGTATGAGACCCCTATGCTCAAATCTATTGTTATAACCTATAGATTACATATTTGTGATATGTTTGACGAAATGTATGTCATGGCTAGTAGGGTTTAGATCAAGTACTTGTACCAATGATTGCATTAGCAACCTTATTCCACTGTTGTTTATCATTTCTGAAATTTTCATGAAGTTATGGGCAGTGACATGAGACCTAGCCCTGAAAAAGTGGCTCAGAATTTAGGGTCGCTAGCTCATAACTGCCTGAAAAAGTCCACAGTCTTTGGCATGCCTTGTTGTGGGAGCAACTGGAAGGCCTCAATCACATGCATGGCTTATCATGGGAGTGACTAAGGGTCCAGATTAGCAAAATGACAGGTTTTTTTCAGGGTTTAAGCAACTAGAATGGTTGGTTTCCTCTTGAAAGGTATGTAGCTCCTTAGGAAGGTATGATTGGTTTTGTTTTGTTGGTTCCACTTCCTTAAAAATACATGGGGAGATGAATCACATGATAGTATACTATCATCACATGTTTACCCCAATGGACAGGTTAGCTTAGGTAAATGTGGGAGGAGTAGTTACAGAGTGGTATTAGAGCATGGTTTACCCCTTGGACTGGATGGGCGGTGTGTTAGTCATGCATACAGGTCAGTTGTATATGTGTTACTTATGCTTGTGGTACATGTGTTTTTTGTGTACACATTGCGGTGGTCATGGTTATAGTTTTGTCTCCATGTGAAAGTGATGATGTTGACGTTGGATGTGTTTATCATGAGTATGTGTTGGTTATGCATTGGTTATGCATGTTAGTGTTTATATGTTGTTATGCATACATTGATATGGTGATAGTTGTCGTGCATGAGGTCATGGTATGTGGTCGATATGGTCATGCATTGATAATTGGACAATGGTTGAAATGATGTTTATAATTGTTATGATTATGATTATACATGTATCGTGCTAATATGGTTGATCTTGCAGATGAGATATCCTCCTATGAACTATACTGAGGTATGTTGGTTATGTTTATATTTCAGTTTAGCTGACATTATATTCTTGCAGGAAGAGAAGAATAGAGATGACTAGCAAGATGGTAGACTGCAGTTCACAAAATTCTCCCTATAGATGAGATGAGAAACATGGTGATGAGTACTCACCTCACATAGCAAACACTTTGAGAAGTTTGAAAGCAGAAATAAATAGTTGCAAAGAAAACAATGACCTAATCATTCAATCACAAGAGAGACTTGCTAGGGCATAGCAGAAACAAGAAGAAGTCAATGCAAGTATCCTTCAAAGCTTGTTAGACTTGCAAAGATAGGAACTGCTTAGAATTAGTCATGGACAGGAGGATATGTCTAATGGAGCATATGATAATAGGTCACATGGTGGGAACAGGTTGGTTAGAGATGGCACGGTTAGGGATGGTATTCTCAGATACACCTGGTAGACGAGGCAATGGAAATGGGATTTACACTAGTTCTGGTTCATACATGTATCATGGTCATCATCATTATCATCCTTATAGGAGGAGTGACAAGGGATATCGTCCAGATGAATTCAAGAAATAACTTCCACCTACATTTGATGGAGAAATGAAGAAGTCACAAGATGTAGAAGCTTCGTTGCTTGGGATGAATAAATTTTTTTAGTTGCATGATTACTAAGAGAAGACGAAGGCCAAAATAGATACGTTCAGTATTAAAGGTAAAGCAGACATCTGGTGGGAAGATGTAAAGAAGGTCAGAGGTATTCATGAAGATGAATTAACTTGGATTGAGTTCGAGAGACTCTTCAGGAAGAAGTATCTATCTGAGAGATACTATGACGATAGGGAAAAATAATTCTATGAACTGAAGATGGGATCTATGACTGATGAGGAGTACACTAGAAGATTCTTGGAGTTATTGAGGTATGTGCCTTATCTGAAGGAGGAGAAAGAGAAGATTTAGAGAATCATCAGTGGGTTGCTAGTAGAATTCAAAGATAGGACTGAGTTCGATGGGCCTAGATTATTGGAGGAAGCCATCAGAAGCTAAATCATTATTATGAGCAATCAAAGTGCAGATATGAAACTAGTCAAGACTAGAAAGGTAATGCAAAGAATAAATGGAAATTTGATAAGAAGAAAATAAGACCTCAGGACATAGGTAACAAAGAGAATGTAGCGTCGCCGAAGGAGTTCAATGCATCTGACATAAGACAAGAGGTTCAGTCTAGGGAGCAGAACAAGGGTGCATGTTGGAATCCTTTACAATGTTGTACTTGTGGCAAGGATCATCGTAGGCGATATTATCCACATCATCAGCGTGGTAGACCGCACATCTACAGTGCTCAGGAGGTATAGACAGTGGGGGATGTTGGACATAGTATTCCTCATATTTATGCAACGTTGGATAATAGACAGGAAAATCATCAACCATCCATTATCGATATTGACAGTATGCTTTGTGATCAAGTTGTTTCTATTTTGATTGGCCCTGGATCTAATTATAGTTATGTTGACCCTCACTTGGTGGATAAGCGTGTTTTGAATAAATAAGTGCATGAAAAATCTTGGTTAGTGCAATTGGATACAAGTACGAAGAAAAGAGTTCATCACTGGGTAAGAGCTTGTGCATTTGAGTTGAATGGTATGCCTACATCAGCGCATTTCAATGTACTTCCATTGGGATCATATAGTATGTTGTTGGGTATGGATTGGTTGTATCTTCATAGGAATAAGGTGGATTGTTATAACAAAGCTATTGGGTGTTTGGATGACAATGGAGAACAGAGGGTCTTGCAAGGCAAGAAGAAGGCAACATCAGTTAGAATGGTGAAACTTATGCAGGCACAACGCAGTTGCAGAAAAGTCTGTGTGTTATTTGTAGTGCATATTTCTAGTGATAAAGGTAAGGAGGATGAGGATGTGGAGGTATTAAATAGATACCCGATCTTGCAATAGTTTTAGGATGTGTTCCTGGTAGATATTTCAGAGTTTCCACATCATAGGGAAGTGGAATTTTCTATTTAGTTGGTACCAGGGGCAGCACCAGCAACAAAAGCATCATACAATATAAGCACGTCAGAGTTAGTGAAATTGAAGCTATAGTTGAATGAAATGCTTGACAAGGGATAAATTAGGCCAAGTGTATCGCCTTGGGGTGCACCATTGCTGTTTGTGAAGAAGAAGGATGGTACTCTCAGGCTATGCATTGATTATAAGCAGTTGAATAAGGTGACAATCAAGAACGAGGTATTCATTGTCAAGGATTGATGACTTGTTTGATCAGTTGAAGGGAGCAGCAATGTTCTCGCAGATTAATTTGAGATCAGGATACCATCAGGTACGCATCAAAGAAGAGGATATTTATAAGACAACTTCCAGGACCCGGTATGGACGTTATGATTTTGTTGTAGTTCCTTTCACTTTTTACTAATGCTCTAGCTACTTTTATATGCTTGATGAATAGTGTATTGTGTCCTTATATGGATAAGTTTGTTATTGTATTAATTGATGATATATTGATATATTCTAGGAATGAGGAAGTCTAACATGTCAAACATTTAGAAATAGTATTGATATTGTTGAGAGAGCATCAGTTGTATGTTAAGCTCAGTAAATGCAGTTTCTTTCAGACAAAGGTAAATTACTTGGGACATGTGGTTTCCAAGGAAGGCATAGTAGTGGACCCAGAAAAGATAAGGGCTATCATGGAGTGGGCAGATCCTAGGAATGTGGATGAGGTAATGTCCTTAATGGGGTTAGCAGGTTATTACAGAAGGTTCATCAGGAACTTCTCACAAAAAATTTATCCTATTACATCGTTGCAAAGAAAAGGTAAGAAATTTGAATAGATAGAGGAATGTGCAGCCAGTTTTGAATAGTTGAAACAGTTGTTGACAAATGCTCCAGTTCTAAATATTGCAGATCTGGAAAAATAGTTTGTTGTATGTACAGATGTTTACAAGGGAGGACTTGGTGGAGTCTTGACACAGGAAGGACAGGTAGTGTGCGCTATGAATCAAGGAAACTGAATGAGCATGAGTAGAATTATGTTACACATGACCTTGAGTTGGCAACAATCATTCATGCAATGAAGATGTGGAGGCACTATCTTCTTGGCATGAGGCTTGTATTGATGAGTGATAATAGTGGATTAAGGTACTTATTTAATCAACCGAATCTGAATGCCAGACAATATAGATGGTTGGCCACAATCAGTGACTACGACTTCGAGATCAGGTACATTAAGGGTAAAGAGAACAGGGTTGTAGATGCTCTTACGAGGAAGATACAGTAAATCATATAGCAGCTATGAGTTCTTATGGGATAGATCTACAGGATTGGATCTTACAAGCAGGTCAACATGATGATAGGTATAGGGAGCTTATGCACAGGTTACAACAGGGTACAGGTGATCAGGATGTGGACTATCGTCTCACATAAGATGGCTTGGGCGGATTTAAGGATAGGATCTATGTGCAAGATAGTAGTGAGCTCAAGAAGATTATCTTGAGAGAATTTCATGCTAAGTCATATTTAGGTCACCCAGGATATCATAAAGCATTGACAGTAGTGAAGAAGTTATATTATTGTCCAAATCTGAAGAAGGAAGTGGTAGAGTTTGTGGCTAGATGATCGGATTTCCAATAGGTAAAGGGAGAGTGTAAGAATCCAGGTGGTTCAATACAATCAATTTTTATTACAGAGTGGAAATGGGAGGTCATTTCTATGGATTTCATCACAATTTTTCTGAGGACATCTAAACAGCATGATTCCATCATGGTTGTAGTGGATAGGTTGACAAAGGTAGTGTACTTAATTCCAGTGAATTCTACATATTCATTTAGTGATGTGGCATAGGTATTCATCAGAGATGTGGTGAGGTTGCATGGTGTACCGAAGAAGATTGTGTCAGACAGGGATGCTAAGTTCACTTCTAGGTTCTGGAAAGAGTTGTTTGTAGGTTTGGGTACAGATTTGGCCTTCAACACAACTTATCATCCACAGACAAATGGAAAGATAGAGAGGGTCAACAGGATATTGGAGGACATGTTGAGGATGTATGTGATGCATTAACATCGAAAGTGGGAAGAGTATCTACCTTTGGTTGAGTTTTCTTACAACAATGGGTATCAGGAGTCACTGAGGATGAGTTTGTTTGAGGCACTCTATGGGAAAAGTTGTAATACTCCCATTAGTTGGAGTGATTCAGTCAATAGAATGTTGATAGGGCCAGGCATGTTGTCAGAGATGGAATAGGAAACGTAGGTTATCAAGAAAAATCTAAAGGCAGCACAGGAGAGATAGAAAATTTATGCAGATCAGGACAAGATGTTTAAGGAGTTTTAGGTTGGGGAACAGGTGTACTTGTGCATCAAGACCAAGAAGATCTCCTTGAGGATTGGATCATGTGCCAAGATAGAACCTCAGTTTTTTGGACCTTTCAAGGTTCTTGAAAGGATTGGGCCAGTAGCCTATAGACTTGCACTGCCTCTGACGGTGAAAGTACATAATGTTTTCCATGTGTCATTTCTTAAGAAGTATGTTAAAGATGGTGATCATGTGATTGATTGATCTGTATTACGGGTGGATCCAGAAGGAGAATTCCAGTCGGAACCTCAGTGTATTTTGCAAAGAAAGATGCTCATGCTCAAGAACCGAGCAGTCGAGTAGGTTAAAGTGCAGTGGAAGCACTTTGGGCCTATGCATCAATACCAAGAAGAGATCCTTGAGGATTGAATCATGTGGCAAGATAGAACCTCGGTTTTGTGGACCTTTTAAGGTTCTTGAAAGGATTGGCCTAGTAGCCTGTCGACTTTCATTGCCTCCGACGGTGAAAGTCCATGATGTTTTACATGTGTCATTACTTAAGAAGTATGTTGAAGATGTTAATCATGTGATTGACTAGTCTGTATTGTAGGTGGATCTAGAAGGAGAATTCCAACTGGAACCTCAGTGCATTTGGCAGAGAAAGATGCTCATGCTCCAGAACCAAGCAATCGAGTAGGTTAAAGTGCAGTGGAAGCACTTTGGGCCTGATGAAGCTACATGGGAGATGGTTGATCATATGCAGGCTATGTATCCTTCATTGTTTATAGGTTGTGGTAAAAAAGTATTGGTATATGTATATATTTATATGTGGTTGTTATTGTAAATACTGCAATGATTATAAAGCTCCAATAAGTGGTATGGTTTTCATGTTGTTATATTTGTCATGTTGGTTATGTTGGTTTTCTTTCAACAAGTTGTTCATTGTAAATACTACAATGAGTTAAGTTATAAATCTCCATGGGCAGTATGTTTTGATTATCAGTGATTTTGATTGGTTTTAGGTGTCATTGAACACCGAGGATGGTGTTCCCCCAAGGGGGATGGTTTTGTAATAGCCCTAGTCAAAAATCCATGTAATAAAGTTAATAAAGGAAAAATAATAACCAATGTCATGGGACAGGAATTCCAAGCTGAATATTGAGTAAAAACATAGTGATGGGGATCATTTTTGATTAATTAATGGCTATGGAAATTGGAAAAGGCAATGACAAAGGATTTGGAAAGGCAAAGTGTCATTTATGGGCATTTTATTTATAAAAATAATGGAAAATATGAGAAAAGGAAGGTGAAAGGTCACAGGTTGCATGTGAGGATGAAAATGAAGGAAAATAATGGAAAATTGAAGAAAATGGAGGCCTCATTAATAAAAAGGCTTCTGAGGATCAGTTGGTAGCCTTTTGTCAGTTTAATTTTGGAGCTCTCATTCTATTCTCTCTCTCTCATACTCTTGAAACTTAGAGCTTTTTTGGAGCACTCTTGCAGGACAGTGGCATACTTGGGATTTGGAGCAATAAGGCAAAGGAAGAGTAGGAAAGTGTGAGAGGACATTGGGATCAGCAGTTATAGCGGGTTTTTCTTGCAGGTACCAAGTTGCATGTATGATTTCCTTGCTAGTTTTGGCATGCATGTGGTTTCTTGGTTATGATTTGTCATTGGCACGGAGGATTTATTGGATTGGTAGTGGTTTTCCCTAGCCTTGCCATTTCCTAGATATCCATGATGTTGTGGGTTTCTTTCCTTCTTTTTTTTCTTGGTTCTCATGTTCCTTATGGTTGTGGGTTGAGTTACTAGTTCCTAGAGCCTTGGTTGGACAAACGCTCTAGAAGCCTTGTAATACCTTGGGTTGAGTTACTAGTCCTGGAATCCTTGGTTGGACATACGCTCTGGAATTCCTTGGTGGGTTGATTTACTAGTCCTGGAAACCCTGGTTGGACAAACGCTTTGGAAGCCCAGCAGCAGTTGTGGGTTGAGTTACTAGTCCTAGAAGCCTTGGTTGGAACAAACGCTTTGGAGCCCTGGACAACGTGGGTAGTGACTTATCTGGTGATGGTTAGTGATGTCCAACCATGAGGTGGAATCATTGGTTGAGGGTTGAGGTGGTTGGCCTGTGGAATCCCTGGTTTGGTTTTGTTTGATGTGTTCATGAGATCCCAAATTCATGCTTGGAATAATATGGCACGGGGCTGATTGACTAAAAGAAATATTTGGTTTAGCCCAATTTATGGTCAAGTGGTTTGTGGAAGTCTCTGACTTGGTTGGCTTATGCATTCATTAATAATATCTCCTTCTCCATGGTATTTCATGTGTAAATGTACCCCTTCATATGTGGCTTTTATGGTTCTTTTATCCTTGTTATTTTCGTTGGTTATGAGTATGTCTTATGACAAGCTTGATGTATGGCTCTTATCATGTTTTGATTAGAAAATGAATGAACAATGAATATATGACCTAATAGATGATAATGTAGTTATTGTGATAAGGCATTAATGCTTCTTTATGAATCTCAGATAAGCATGAGACCCCTATGCTCAAATATGTTGTTATAACTTGTAGATTACATATTTGTGATATCTTTGATGAGATGTCTCTCGTGGCAAGTAGGGGTTAGATCAAGTACTTGTACCAATGATTGCATTAGAAACCTTATTCCATTATTTTTTATCATTTCTAAAAGTTTCATGATGTTCTGGGCAGTGGCCTGAGACCTAACCCTGAAAAAGTGACTCAGAATCTGAGGTCGCTGGCTCAGAACTGCCTGAAAAAGTCCATAGTCACTAGCATGCCTTGCTATGGGAGAGATTGGAAGGCCTAATTTGCATGCATGGCTTGTAATGGGACCATTTGAGGATCTAGATCAACAAAATGATAGGTTGTTTCAGGGGTTAAGCACCTGGAATGGTTGGTTGCCTCCCGAAGGGTCTGTAGCTCCTAAGGAATGTCATATTCGTTTCATTTTGTCGGTTCCACTTCCTTAATTATACATGGGGAGTTGAATCACATTATAGTATCCTCTTGTCACATGTTTACCCCAGTGAACAGGTGTTGACGATGTTGGACCCGCCAACATGTCAAAGGGATCTCCCCAGTAAGAAGTCCCAATTAGACCTCAGACCGTTTGGTGCAGGAGTCCTAGTAGTGGGTCGTAAGGTAATGTCTTGACCGCGATGTCGCACAGAGGCAAGTAGGATAACTCTGTCAGCAGCAAGGGTGTGACTGATGCAGTGAGTCAAGGAAGGTGTATGAGAGGTTCCAACACTTTGAAAGGGGAAGGAGGTGAAGGTGAGAACACACAACACAAAGGACATGCACAGCTTCTGGTGGAGCAATCCACTTGGATGCACCAGTCACATCATACAAGGTAAGATAACACGTATGGCACTCACGGATCAATCCGAAACAAGTGCAATGGTTGTTATAGCAAGGTTCAAGTGACAGGTCTGTCTGATGTCCGGGAGAGCAGTCAACATAGACGGTGATAGCATTAACAACATATGTAACACATTAACAAAAAGATTCATATGATTGCATGTGAATCAGTTCATACACAAGTACGTAAATTAAACAACACATATCATTAAAGCAACCGGTGCAGTCCAACTACAATAACAACATATGCATGAAAATGTTGTGGCTCTTATTATATAAGGAAGTGTAAGTCACAATCATACAATACATCCATGTAAACCTGCTAGCCCCAACAGTGGAACGTTACAGCCACATCTGCCTGCTCCTCCAAAGAGATGTACTAGCTCCGTGCAATGGGGAAGCCAAGGTGCATTACAATATTGTCCAAGCCTTCTTCAAAATAATCTTAGTAGAAGCTTGGCTGACCAAAAGCCTATACAATGAGTTATGAGGGACTATTTATAGCAAAGGGTGGGGTGACCCTTGACATTCTCCTTTGTGACAGTTCAACTACCCTCGTGACCCTTCACCTACTCTATGACTGTTACATCCAACCATTGACACTTGACTTACACTTGACATGACTCAACATTACAATGCACATGTACTCATGTGAGACGACATGGCTTGAGAAAGCCTTGCAAGACATCACTGACACTCGGTCCGCTGTGATGAGACCAACTCTTTGACATGCTTGTGATGGTAAAGGTGATGAGTTGATGCCAAGCTTGGTCATCCGTGATGGTGTTCATGCACCTCATGGTGACATCTTGCTGAAGCAAACTCTGCCTCCGTTGCAACTGGTACATTGGATCGGCCCCTTCATCCAACTCATCTGCTAACATGAGCATGGTCTTCTTGGGTATGGTTGAACTAGAAACACATTGATGCATAGTGTCTATGCTCATCTTCAAGTGTGTGTTGGTGGTCCTATGCATCAACTTTCCGAAGTACATGTTCAGCCCCAATTGGACTTGCTTCTTGTCTTCGCCTTGGTGAGTGTGTTGAATGGGTTGGATTGCGTGTGTGCGGTCAATGACATGCATGTTGTTGAATCCCTTGCATGTGATCAACAACACTGCTCACCATGTCTTCTCTGTGTCAGCTATTGGGATGGATCCTTAGCTTGTACGGGCGCAGTTTCATCTGTGAGTGCATGTTGCGCCCACTATTGTTCCTGCTCCTGTTGTAACTCATTCGTCTGTCTGTCCAGCTTCATGTTCTTCTTGAGTTGTTGCTTCAACACATGCAACTCCTTCTTTGTTCCATCTTCTACCTTCACGCGATCTTCTTGTCACGTCATCACCTCATAGCCTGAGTCTCCAAAGTTGCATTCATTATTGTTGGATCTTCTTGATCTTGCAACTTTTTTCTGCCTCTGTGTTGTCAACAACCTTCCTCTTGCATTCGCTACATTTGGTATGCTGCCTTCAACTATTGTTCATGATGCTGCTTGTTGTGATGTTGCTAGTTTATGTCCTTGTCTACGAACAACTTAATGTCTTCGTGAGTAGGCAAGCTCATAGGCACTTGATCGACTGCATCCCCAAGCATGCTCTGAATGATGTCTTCATCTCTGCACTCCTGGGTACTATTGAGAGGCAAATGAACACCTGCGATACCTGGAGACATGGAAACACTCATAGAAAGCAATTTTTCAGTCGAAAACGAAAATGAACATGAGAACTGACTTGTAACAAACATGGGTAAATGATCATGGAGGTTGCGCAATTTCGGCCGGGAGGTCGGGAGACCGAATACCAAGACTGCTCAAGCCACAGTCTGGGCTGCTGGGAGACTGGCTGATTGATGGAACTGCGTAATGCATATTCAAGTCTGGCTGTTAACTGTTGGAATTGCACAATGCACAATTCTAGCTGGGAAGGACTGCTAGCCCGGGGATAGATTTCTAGAATTTCTTGGGCCCAGCAGCCATTGTCCTCCAGAAATGTGCAAAACAGTCCTAGAGGCTAGTGCTGGGCAGGAATGCACAAATCTGGAGAGGAAGGTGAGCAGAGTCCAGGCCAAGGTTGGCCTAACTCACCGACGGGTAACTGAAAGCAACTAAGAGAGTAAATGCATGGTGACACTAAGTGATAGAAGAATTGATTGACAGTGCATGCAAAACATGAATGAAATATTCAACAAATAGATCAACATGCATGTGGGTGAGGCAGTTCGTTAGTCGGGTGAACGTTTGTGCAAAATAGTTTCATGCATGCAATAGCAGTGAGATAACAACGAAAACTAAAAAAGAGCTAGGACAATCTAGTATATATGTAAACGACAACAAGCATTCAAAGAAATCAAGCAAACATTACTCCCACAAGCGAAAACACAAAAAGCGACAGAAATGCAGCACAAGGCATGGGAAATGGGCTCACCCCAAAACAACTCAGCTGAATGTGCCGACTACCCCTAGATGTGATGTGGGATGTCATAGCTACAAGGTTTATGTGAGGAATGAACTCTGCAGTGTCCGATTGATGAGTTTTGATAACATTGAGGGCGTGATGCGCATGCCACGAATTTAGGGGAAGCGACACTTGGTGAGAGGTTTCAGAATTGCTCCTTGCATGCAACATCCAACTGCTAAACATAAATCCCTGAAACAAGGGATGCCTTTGCATGATACCTTGGGAGAAGTAGCCCATGTATGCAAGCCTATTTTTCTCAGTCCCGGAGGGAACCGGTCAACTCAGTTGCACATGCAAGAGACTGCTCGACTGCTGGAGAAAATTGCGCATTTCTGGCTGGGAGCTGGTCTGGGTGCCCAGGAGATTTACGCAATTTCTGGGCAGAGCAGTTGATTGCTGCCCAGATTTTCACAAATCCTGGGTTCCCTACTACTCAGAAAATTTGCGCAAATCCTGTTGGCAGGTTTGAGGGCAGGATTGCGCAATCCTAGAGCCCAGCAGGTTGTCAGAAAGGATTGTGCAATTCCTGGAGGGAAGGTTGGTTTCCCTTTAGAATTGTGCACTTTTCAAGGGGAAGTTGCTCAGCCTGCAGTTGGACCAAGTCCGGGGGGTTGAGGGGTATATAGGTGCACAAGCAGTATAGTCGTCAGAGTCTTAGTTTCATCTCTAGTGTTGCTCCACTGCCAACAGGCCTAGACAATGCCCCGATGGAGTCCCATAGGAACACAAGCATGGCTCCGCTACTAGCGAGCCTGGTTAGTACCCCGGTGGAGTTACTTGCATCACCGCCTTGCACAGGAATCCTTTCTCTTCTTTCACCTTATTCATTTTTCATTTTGAATTTTTTGATTTTATTTTATTTTTATTCATTTTTATGTTCACTGTGCATAGCACTTATTCATTACAGAGGCGGAAGAGGGATCTCGACTTATTCAGAGCAGAAGAGGTTTTTCCAGTAGAGAAGTAGTTTATTGTATCTCTGGCGTGCTTGTTAAGGTTTTCCCCCTCACCTTACTCTACTTGACTCAGCTAGCAAAGGTTAACCCAAAAACAATCGACTAGAGAAGGTGGCACTAATTAGCGCGCAAGCATTGTGTTTACACCAAGATTCACTTTGAACAATATGTATTTTACTTCAATGTATCACGGACTAAAAGTAACAAGCTCATCATACAGAGGAAATATGACAAAGAACCAAGTAGTGATAGTTGTACAAACCCTCTTGTACTTTACCCAGCTCACTTCAAGAGTCATACATGGTTTCATGCAAAACTAACCTATGAACGAAACAAGCAAATGAGTTAACAATCAACAAAGAAAAGCAAGAGCAGAAGCACAAAATGAAAGTGAAGCAAATAAACAAACAAGCAAACAAATCACGTAAGAAAACAAGCATGCAAGAAAACAACTGAAAGCAAACACTACTCCTACTCCTACACTAATGGTGCATGGGCCTGAACACGTGAAGTGATACTTCCAATGCAGCCATCGGCACATTGGTAGACCCATGTTTGTGAAGTCTTGTTTTGCGAGCAACCCAGTTGTGTGAACCATCAAGCAAGAATGATATAAAAATGAAGACAACCACACTTCATGATTCAAAGTGCCCACGGGACATAAGTGAGTGCATGTGCATGACGGGAAGTCCATGGACTTATCATGGTGTTGTGTGACACTACATGCAACTTTGAAGCATAAGCACACTTTGTGCTTTGACATGCAAGCCAACGAAAGAAACAAAGATAACTTGAGTCGCGCACGATTGCTTGCAATGTAAGACTCCTCCAATGCATGAGCAATGGGATCATGTAGTTCAAGTGGAGGAAGTAAAATCTAATTGTTGGATTGATCTTGAGTGCATACAAATGAGTGATGAGGAGCCTTGCGTGTTTGAATAATTTCGTGATCGAAAGCAAAACCAACCTCAAGACAACGAGGGCCTAACATAACCATTAGCTTGGGCTGAAGTGCCTCGATGGTATGTGGGGTTTCAACTTCGTTGATAGACGGATCTTCGTAGACTAGTGGCTTAGATGGATTAATAATGAGTGAATCAACATTGTGATCAGATGATGAGTTGAAGAGATCATGACAACCAAGATCATAAAATTCAGATTTTGGTCGGCATCCTCATGGTTGGATGAAGCACACGAAGGGGTAGATGAAAAGCAAACAAACTCATCCTCTGTGTTTCCGGAAAAGACAGATGAAGGATCAAGTGGATTTTCAACGAGTAACTTATCCTCTCCATTGTCGAATGATGGACTAACATTCGATGAGTCCTGTGAATGATCAACAATGGTTGCATCCGTGGATGAAGATACACATGCAAAATCATGGATGGCAGGTTCACCAAAGAGGTTATGAAAGAACTGAGGGGACTCGGACAAAAGGGAGTCATCCTTCATCGAGTTTTGATGTTCAAGATCCCACTCATACTCCTCATGAATGACAGCGCATGTTGGTTGTGCAACACCGACTCCGTCAGTGGGTTGTTCCTCGTTCACAACAAGTGAAGAGTCCGGAATGGACGAACATAAGACAACATTACCCAGAGGAACACCTGAGTGCGTAGACGGAGGTCGAAGAAAAGAATGCATATGAGAACTTGAAGGAATCACAACCAAATCTGCGCGAAAATCGAGTGGAGTGATGTTGGGAGAGTGTGAAGGATGAACAGGTGTGTGAGCATGATCCTCAACAACACTCGATAGTGGTGGAGCTGTTGAATGAGAGGGAGGCGGACATTGAGTTGAGACAGTGCCCACTCCCACATGAGATTACGTAGTTCCATCAATGAAGAATGTTGAGCGAGGCCTGATATCAAGTTTCCTCTTGGGACGGGAAGATTTCTTAAGGCAATACTCTAACCGGTTCCAAAGATAAGCAAATTTCATTTGGCTTTTCGAAGCTTGAAACTGCAAGTCAGGGAAGCACTGCCAAAAATCAATAATGGATTCATGCGGAGCCCTCCGTTGTTGTAACAATTTCCGGTTAATATAGTCTGGGTTAAAATGATAGAACTTGTCTTCAATGAGATCCTAGAAGTGCTCAAATGAGTGCACAGTATCAACTGGTAGGTTGAGCACCCAACGAAATGGAGATTTGCGAAGTGTGTATGAAAGCAGCAAACTGACCTGTTCGTCAGAAAACTCATCTTCCTCATAAATCATGAAAAGAAAATTATATAAGTGCTCAGGCTAGGCCACTTCACCTTCACCATCATACATGTGAGTGGACAAGAGATCGAAAAGCTTCCCCGAGATGGAGACATCTTCACAATTCGAAAAACACCTCGGGGGAAGAAGGGTGCAAGACTCCATGAAAGATATGCAAAGGTTCAAAACTGGATGAGATGACGCAGCTTGTCATCAGGCCCCTCCTTCTAGCACTAGAAATGTTGACGGTGGTAGACCCACCAACATGTCAAGAGGATCTTCCTGGTAAGAAGTCCCAATTAGACCTCAGACCGTTTGCTTTTCGAGTCCCAAAAGTGGGTCGTAAGGTAATGCCTTTACCGCGATGTCACACAGAGGCAAGTAGGATAACTCTATCAGCAGCAAGGGTGTGACTGATGCAGTGAGTCAAGGAAGGTGTATGAGAGGTTCCAACACTTCCATAGGGGAAGGAGGTGAAGGTGAGTTCCAGGTTGAAAGGGATCAGTCCCAACTTGGCTAGGAACACACAACGCAAAGGACATGCACAGCTTTCAATGGAGCTGTTATCACTGAAAATTCTGTTGCCACAATTGAATCAGACTAGCTTAAGGACAAAGTGTTTCCGCAGCGCATAGATCCCTTTATCAGTTTTGCAGCGCAACATCTTTTAGGTGATTTCGTAGCACATAATTCATATTTTGCACTGGCTGCGCTACGAAATTGGGGATTTTTTCGAATCCATAGCCATTTTCACCCAGCTGTCATACTTATCAGAATCTGCTGTGTTTTAGATCGTTAGGTGTTGTGGTACTGACACATGTTGCAATTGTCGCTGAGAAGGAGACAAAGGGTTCTGTTTACTATCTGAATGCATTTGATGGAAAGTTGCTGGCTGGCATCAATCAAAAGAGCAATGCAATAACTGTATCAGGCTTGCGTGCCTCAGGATACAGTTATCTTGACACGGATAGCCCAGTGGGTTCGATTATCTGTTTTATTTCAATATGGTATTTTGACCTGTTCATGAAACACAATTAGAAGAACAAATCAGTTGACACCTGCTAGGGGAGGGCGCTCATCCAGATGCTACATTTTTTGCAGTACCTCAGAATGAATCAGAGAAGATAAAGCAACCCAAATCACCCATTCTTCCAGTTCTCAAAAGGAAGGGGCCTGGCCGGTCAAGTCTCGGCCTTACCCTGGTATGCTGTGAATGTGAACATATTTGCTAAAGTTTGAAGAATGGAACGATTGAACCGAGAATTTAGAACAGAGGAATACTTAATATATATTTTACTTCTTGAAAAAAAAACATGGCACTATGTGGTGGATTACGCATTCCCAGGTTGAAATCCAGTTACCAGCAAGCAACCCCTCCACAATCCGCTTGTGGTTTTCAATGTCAGCACAACGTTAATCACCAGACAAAGTCGTAGATGGCAGTAAGTTTCATTAGGTGGATATTTCTCTGTTGTTGTTCTTTCCATTACATTACAGATATAAAAGATGACACTGCTGAAAAATAGGTAGAGATCAGTTCTCTGGAGGTTTTCTTTTTGTAGAATTCAGTTATTACAGACCAAAGGGATTAGTTTGTGTATGAATTGGATATCATGTCTTACAGGCGCTCTGTGGAGATTGGACGCGTTGCTCTTGTGAATTATGTGCAAGGAATTGTAGTTAACTTAATTCAACTGCAATATGCAGCTGCAGCTGCTCAACGGGGATCATATGATAGTGCTGGTGTTGGGGGTCATGCTTCAGGAGTGGTTACAACTGAGCAGATGAACAATTTGATTACCAATTTAAACATGCTTGAACAGATTGGCAGCTCTGAAATGAATCGCATATTCACACGAAGCCAAAGGTTGAACAATGAGGCAATCATTGATTTTGTAAAGGCACTTTGTAAAGTTTCTATGGAGGAGCTACGGTCCCCAACTGATCCTCGGGTTCTTAGACTTACTAAAATTGTTGAGATTGCGCACTATAACATGAACCGCATTAGGCTAATGTGGTCTCACATTTGGAGTGTGCTTTCTGATTTCTTCGTTACAATTGGATGTTCTGAAAATTTATCCATCACTATTTTTGCAATGGATTCCCTACGACAACTTGCTATGAAGTTCCTAGAACGTGAGGAGTTGGTGAAATCAGGTTGGAAAATCATCTTCATGGTGTTCACAACAGCAGCCTATGATGATTACAAGAATATTTTACTCTTAGCATTTGAAACAATTGAAAAAATAGTGCGGGACTATTTTCCTTACATAACTGAAACAGAGACGACAACATTCACAGATTGTGTGAACTGTTTGATTGCATTTACAGATAGCAGATTTAACAAGGATGTTAGTTTGACTGCAATTGCATTTCTTCGGTCTTGTGCTCTAAAACTAAAAGAGGGTGAACTTGGCTCTTCTGCAAAGAACAAGGAAAAGGGGAAGCCACTTTCTCCATCAACATGACAAGGAGGAGGCCAGTGCAATAGACCATGACAGTTTTCTGTCACATGGTTCATTAGATGAAAAGGAGAATTCATTGAAGGATACCTCCAGTGCAGATTTTCAGATTTCCTTTCCTGAAGATGGAGTTTCTTTGCCGTCAAGCAAAAAACCAATTATTTTATCCCTACCATATTGTTTAAAAGCAAAAAGTACAGTGCCTGGAAAATCCAAGGAGAAACAGTTATTGTATGCTTTTGAAGATACAAACTATACAGAAGTTAAAAATGGCTGTAGTGTGGATATTGGTGTTGTAGGTAATCATCAATCTGACATTGGACGAAGTGGCAAAGATGAAATACACAAGGCGAGCATTCAATCAAGTTTTGAGAATGTGCAAACAGGCGGGATTCTTGTTGAGCAAAATATGAATAGTCCACTGTTCTGTACAAGTGGAAATAATTCATATCAAATTTGCAGCATGAGTTACTCTCCTTTAACTCCAAAAACACTTTTTGGTAAAAGATCAGAGACACCTGCAAAATGAACGAAAATCCACAGAGAACATTGAGACCTTTACTGAAGACTGTGTTTTTGAAAATACACAGCAGTTTCGTAGCGCGCTACAAAACTGCTGTAGGTGTTGTTTTTTAACGCAGACAAACAGTTTGATAGGATGATCAGAAATTTTCAAAGGAAACATCTGAGGGACATTTAGGAGACCAAATGAAGATAGCATAGCCATTCAAATGATGACAGGTGTACCTTTGTAAAAGTGAAATGTTTTGGCTCAAGTTAAAGTTTTGATTATAAAGGCACTTTATTACCGGTCATTAGGGTTTGGAAGGAGTTGCATACGAGGAGACTTGGCTTGCACACCTGTCCATCAACGAAGCCTCCAACACATCTGGAAACATGGTGGTGCTCTACATTTTTGGGATATTAAAGAGCTGGAGACATGCTGCTTCATTTTCGAATAAGTGGTGGAAGACTGGAACCGGAAAAACAGGGGTTTTCTCCTAACATCACTGAACCATCAAAGCATTCAGCATCCAAAGCTAGTATGGGACATTGAATCCTTTTCTCAGCCATCTCGGCCAAACTAAAAGGAGACAGGTGTCAAAGAACAAGAAAGAATCATTCTACGAGGAGGATAGAATTAGAGTTATAGTTAAATTAGGACTCTTTAAAATTCCAGTTTAGCACTTATTGTATTTAATGAGTTAGTTCAATAGTGGATAGGGGTAATTAGTGGCAGTCATCGAGCTCCCCTCATGCTGGAGGAGGAAGCTCAAAGTAGTTAAAGTTATGTTTCTATATATAGATGAAACTTTTATGTAATGGGGGTTGGATATTTGAGAAAACAGAGTTTATTTTGGCTTGTGTAAAAACTTATTTTCAGTAATACAAATGACTGCTTTTCTTCTCAGGATTCATACAGTGTTTCAAATGCTCAAGATTTATGTGGTTTTGTTTTATCCTTTATGTTTTACAACTGTATAGATACACAATCACTCAGAATTCACTTTGCTGCTCTGATTTCCTGTGTGTATTTGTAAGTTGAGGTTTCTATGAGAGGTATTTTGAGTGTTTAAACATTACATGCCCTGACTTCTATGAATGAGTAGTTTTATAGTTTGCTGAAGTGATGATTAACTCCATGAGCCCAATGGAAGTCTTTGTAATGTATGTCCAGCCAACTTATGTGTTAAATTTACTTTGCAAGAGTTAGCCATCTCATCAATATTTAAAATCAATAACCCTTTGAGAGAGCCCTCTCAGGCTAAGGAGGCTAAGCCTTAGTCAAAAGTCTGGTTTGAAATAGTTACACAGAGTCTAACTGATCAGCAGCTTTTCAGTGCTTGATTTTGTGATAACATTTTGGTGCGTCTACCGGGAGACTGAAGATTATTCATTCCCGAAATTGAGAAGCTGAACTTCTAAAGGTAGCAGGAGCTCAGACATCATTTTGAGGCTGCAAAACTACCTTGGCGACTCCACAAATCGAATAAGGTGACTCCACTGCTAGAAGATCAGTAGCTTGATGAAGTTTCAAGATGAATTCCACTGCAAGAATGAATGCCATGTATGCTCCTATGAATCGGTCTCATATCCCTGGTTTTCCAAATCCTATGCCAGAGGTTGATTGGTTAGATGATCTTCCAATATTCAAAGATGAAAAGGAGGATAATGCTGCTCTCCATTTGGTTAAATTCCATATGCATGTACGCAGTCTTAAGGTTCATTTCCCTGAAGATTGTCTCATGAAAATGTTTATGACCACTTTAGAAGGAAAAGCATGGTCTTGGTATAAAAGTCTGGAAAATGGTTCAATATATTCGCTTGCTAGTTTTCATGATGAAATCTGTGAAATGTATAAAGAAGGTTATCCTTCCTTATTGCTGCTTAAAGATTGCTGTAAGCATTCTTTAAATCTTATTCAGTACTTGGAGGATTGTTATGATGATGATGAATTTATGGATGAAGAAATTTTAGAGGCTCTTCATAACAATGCATTTCAGCATCAAGGAGAAAGTATAACATCCCATGAAACGCAGCATGAAGAGCAGCAGGGGTTTACTTGTGAAAACCATGTTTCATCCTTTGATGTTGATGTAGAGATGCAGCAGATTTGTCAGGCTTCAGATCATAATGAGGATGAAATTGAGTGAAAACAGCAAGAAGAAGTGGTAGATAGCTTTTACGACCCTCAGGCAGAGGAAAAGGTTGGTTTTTTATGTCAAACTTCTCAGCAGCTTACAGCCATAGATGATCATAAGAAAGAGGAAAATTACATTGTTTGTAGGCAGCATTCAGAAAAGCAGTTCGATAGCATATCAAAAGAACCTTGTGTGGTTGAGAATCAGTTGTCTAAAGACGTGGAATATTATGATGATCATCAACATAATCATGTATTCTTTGACCCTATAAGTGAATACATAGACAAGCTTTGCACTCCGGTCTTTCATTTTCTTTTGCATTATGAAGATCAAGTATATTATGAGTTGATTTGGTCATCTCATTACCATGGTTATTCTGAGGTCGGATGCAGTCAAGAGCCTCCAATATCAGATAAGACAATTGATTGGCTGTTTTGGAAATATCATGTTGCCTGAACTACAAGTGGAGCTTGCAGCTGATAGGGTAGGTAGGTAGAAATGTACAAATAAGCTCAAGGTTGACTGAGCATTTTTTAGTAGTGGTAGATTTCTTTCTCCTACAGTGATCATCAAGCTTAAGCCCGAGGTGAAGGCCCAAGGAACTTAAAGAAGATGTTTGTCAAATGAATTTTTGTTCATCATAAGAGGATAAGGCACTGGAACTGCAGGTTCTTAGTGTACCACAAGGGCACACTATCCCAAGTGGAGCCACTGTTATCACTGAAAATTCTGTTGCCACAATTGAATCAGACTAGCTTAAGGACAAATTGTTTCCGCAGCGCATAGATCCCTTTATCAGTTTTGCAGCGCAACATCTTTTAGGTGATTTCGTAGCACATAATTCATATTTTGCACTGGCTGCGCTATGAAATTGGGGATTTTTTCGAATCCATAGCCATTTTCACCCAGCTGTCATACTTATCAGAATCTGCTGTGTTTTAGATCGTTAGGTGTTGTGGTACTGACACATGTTGCAATTGTTGCTGAGAAGGAGACAAAGGGTTCTGTTTACTATCTGAATGCATTTGATGGAAAGTTGCTGGCTGGCATCAATCAAAAGAGCAATGCAATAACTGTATCAGGCTTGCGTGCCTCAGGATACAGTTATCTTGACACGGATAGCCCAGTGGGTTCGATTATCTGTTTTATTTCAATATGGTATTCTGACCTGTTCATGAAACACAATTAGAAGAACAAATCAGTTGACACCTGCTAGGGGAGGGCGCTCATCCAGATGCTACATTTTTTGCAGTACCTCAGAATGAATCAGAGAAGATAAAGCAACCCAAATCACCCATTCTTCCAATTCTCAAAAGGAAGGGGCCTGGCCGGTCAAGTCTCGGCCTTACCCTGGTATGCTGTGAATGTGAACATATTTGCTAAAGTTTGAAGAATGGAACGATTGAACCGAGAATTTAGAACAGAGGAATACTTAATATATATTTTACTTCTTGAAAAAAAAACATGGCACTATGTGGTGGATTACGCATTCCCAGGTTGAAATCTAGTTACCAGCAAGCAACCCCTCCACAATCCGCTTGTGGTTTTCAATGTCAGCACAACGTTAATCACCAGACAAAGTCGTAGATGGCAGTAAGTTTCATTAGGTGGATATTTCTCTGTCGTTGTTCTTTCCATTACATTACAGATATAAAAGATGACACTGCTGAAAAATAGGTAGAGATCAGTTCTCTGGAGGTTTTCTTTTTGTAGAATTCAGTTATTACAGACCAAAGGGATTAGTTTGTGTATGAATTGGATATCATGTCTTACGGGCGCTTATTGGAGATTGGACGCGTTGCTCTTGTGAATTATGTGAAAGGAATTGTAGTTAACTTAATTCAACTGCAATATGCAGCTGCAGCTGCTCGACGGGGATCATATGATAGTGCTGGTGTTGGAGGTCATGCTTCAGGAGTGGTTACAACTGAGCAGATGAACAATTTGATTACCAATTTAAACATGCTTGAACAGATTGGCAGCTCTGAAATGAATCGCATATTCACACGAAGCCAAAGGTTGAACAGTGAGGCAAACGTTGATTTTGTAAAGGCACTTTGTCAAGTTTCTATGGAGGAGCTACGGTCCCCAACTGATCCTCGGGTTCTTAGCCTTACTAAAATTGTTGAGATTGCGCACTATAACATGAACCGCATTAGGCTAATGTGGTCTCACATTTGGAGTGTGCTTTCTGATTTCTTTGTTACAATTGGATGTTCTGAAAATTTATCCATCGCTATTTTTGCAATGGATTCCCTACGACAACTTGCTATGAAGTTCCTAGAACGTGAGGAGTTGGTGAAATCAGGTTGGAAAATCATCTTCATGGTGTTCACAATAGCAGCCTATGATGATTACAAGAATATTGTACTCTTAGCATTTGAAACAATTGAAAAAATAGTGCGGGACTATTTTCCTTACATAACTGAAACAGAGACGACAACATTCACAGATTGTGTGAACTGTTTGATTGCATTTACAGATAGCAGATTCAACAAGGATGTTAGTTTGACTGCAATTGCATTTCTTCGGTCTTGTGCTCTAAAACTAAAAGAGGGTGAACTTGGCTCTTCTGCAAAGAACAAGGAAAAGGGGAAGCCACTTTCTCCATCAACATGACAAGGAGGAGGCCAGTGCAATAGACCATGACAGTTTTCTGTCACATGGTTCATTAGATGAAAAGGAGAATTCATTGAAGGATACCTCCAGTGCAAATTTTTCAGATTTCCTTTCCTGAAGATGGAGTTTCTTTGCCGTCAAGCAAAAAACCAATTATTGTATCCCTACCATATTGTTTAAAAGCAAAAATTACAGTGCCTGGAAAATCCAAGGAGAAACAGTTATTGTATGCTTTTGAAGATACAAACTATACAGAAGTTAAAAATCGCTGTAGTGTGGATATTGGTGTTGTAGGTAATCATCAATCTAACATTGGACGAAGTGGCAAAGATGAAATACACAAGGTGAGCATTCAATCAAGTTTTGAGAATGTGCAAACAGGCGGGATTCTTGTTGAGCAAAATATGAATAGTCCACTGTTCTGTACAAGTGGAAATAATTCATATCAAATTTGTAGCATGAGTTACTCTCCTTTAACTCCAAAAACACTTTTTGGTAAAAGATCAGAGACACCTGCAAAATGAACGAAAATCCACAGAGAACATTGAGACCTTTACTGAAGACTGTGTTTTTGAAAATACACAGCAGTTTCGTAGCGCGCTACGAAACTGCTGTAGGTGTTGTTTTTTAACGCAGACAAACAGTTTGATAGGATGATCAGAAATTTTCAAAGGAAACATCTGAGGGACATTTAGGAGACCAAATGAAGATAGCATAGCCATTCAAATGATGACAGGTGTACCTTTGTAAAAGTGAAATGTTTTGGCTCAAGTTAAAGTTTTGATTATAAAGGCACTTTATTACTGGTCATTAGGGTTTGGAAGGAGTTGCATACGAGGAGACTTGGCTTGCACACCTGTCCATCAACGAAGCCTCCAACACATCTGGAAACATGGTGGTGCTCTACATTTTTGGGATATTAAAGAGCTGGAGACATGCTGCTGCATTTTCGAATAAGTGGTGGAAGACTGGAACCGGAAAAACAGGGGTTTTCTCCTAACATCACTGAACCATCAAAGCATTCAGCATCCAAAGCTAGTATGGGACATTGAATCCTTTTCTCAACCATCTCAGCCAAACTAAAAGGAGACAGGTGTCAAAGAACAAGAAAGAATCATTCTACGAGGAGGATAGAATTAGAGTTATAGTTAAATTAGGACTCTTTAAAATTCCAGTTTAGCACTTATTGTATTTAATGAGTTAGTTCAATAGTGGATAGGGGTAATTAGTGGCAGTCATCGAGCTCCCCTCATGCTGGAGGAGGAAGCTCAAAGTAGTTAAAGTTATGTTTCTATATATAGATGAAACTTTTATGTAATGGGGGTTGGATATTTGAGAAAACAGAGTTTATTTTGGCTTGTGTAAAAACTTATTTTCAGTAATACAAATGACTGCTTTTCTTCTCAGGATTCATACAGTGTTTCAAATGCTCAAGATATATGTGGTTTTGTTTTATCCTTTATGTTTTACAGCTGTATAGATACACAATCACTCAGAATTCACTTTGCTGCTCTGATTTCCTGTGTGTATTTGTAAGTTGAGGTTTCTATGAGAGGTATTTTGAGTGTTTAAACATTACATGCCCTGACTTCTATGAATGAGTAGTTTTATAGTTTGCTGAAGTGATGATTAACTCCATGAGCCCAATGGAAGTCTTTGTAATGTCTGTCCAGCCAACTTATGTGTTAAATTTACTTTGCAAGAGTTAGCCATCTCATCAATATTTAAAATCAATAACCCTTTGAGAGAGCCCTCTCAGGCTAAGGAGGCTAAGCCTTAGTCAAAAGTCTGGTTTGAAATAGTTACACAGAGTCTAACTGATCAGCAGCCTTTCAGTGCTTGATTTTGTGATAACAGGAGCAGTCCACTCAGATGCGACAGTCACATCATACAAGGTAAGATAACACGTACAGCACTGATGGATCATTCTGAGATGAGTGCGATAGTTGTTATAGCAAGGATTGAGTGAAACGTCTGTCTAATGTCCGGCAGAGCAGTCGACATGGACGATGACATCATTAACAACATATGCAACACATTAACAACAATATTCATATAATTGCATGTGAATCAGTTCATACACAAGTACGTAAATTAAACAACACATATCATCAAAGCAACCGGAGCAGTCCAACTACAATAACAACATATGCATGAAAATGTGCTAGCTCTTATTATATAAAGAAGTGTAAGTCACAATCATACAATACATCCATGTAAACCGACTAGCCCCAACAGTGGAACATTACAGCCACATCCGCCTGCTCCTCCAAAGAGATGTACTAGCTCCGTGCAGTGGAGAAGGCAAGGCGTGTTACAATACTGTCCAAGCCTTCTTCAAAATAGTCTTAGTAGAAGCTTGGTTGACCAAAAGCCTATACAATGAGTTATGAGGGACTACAAAGGGTGGCGTGACCCTTGACATTATCCTTTGTCACTGTTAAACTACACTCATGACTCTTCACCTACTCTATGATTGTTACATCCAACCATTAACACTTGACTTACACTTGACATGACTCAACATTACAATGCACATGTACTCATGTGAGACATCATGGCTTGTGCAAGCCTTGCAAGACTTCACTGACACTCGGTCTGTTGCGATGAGACCAACTCTTTGACATGCTTGCGATGGTGAAGGTGGTGAGTTGATGCCAAGCTTGGTCATCTGTGATGGTGTGCATGCACCTCATGGTGACATCTCGCTGAAGCGAACTCGGCCTCCGTTGCAACCGGTGCATTGGTTCGGCTCCTTCATCCAACTCATCTGCTAACATGCACATGGTCTTCTTGGGTACGGTTGAACCGGCAACACACTGATGCATAGTGTTCATGTTGATCTCCAAGTGTGTGCTGGTGGTCTTGTGCATCAACTTGTCGAAGTACATGTTTAGCCCCAGTTGTACTTGCTTCTTGTCTTCACCTTGGTGAGTGTGTTGAATGGGATGGATTGCATGTGTGTGCTTAACGACATGCATGATGTTGAATCCCTTGCATGAGATCAACAACATTTCTCACCATGTCTACTCTGTGTCATCTGTTGGGATGGATCCTTAGCTTGTACTGGCGCAATTTCATCTGTGAGTGCATGTTGCACCCACCGCTGTTCTTGCTCCTGTTATAACTCATTCGTCTATCTGTGTAGCTTCATGTTATTCTTGAGTTGCTGCTTCAGCACATGCAACTCCTTCTTTGTTCCATCTTCTGCCTTCACGTGATCTTCATGTCACGCTGTCACCTCATAGCCTAAGTCTCCAAAGTTGCATTCATTATCATTGGATCTGCTTGATCTTGCAACTTTGTTCTGCCTCTGTGTTGTCAACAACCTTCCTCTTACATTCGCTGCATTCGGTATGCTACCTTCAGTTGTTGTTCATGTTACTACTTGTTGTGGTGTAGTTGCTTGATATCCTTGTCCACGAACAACTTGATGTCTTCGTGAGTAGGCAAGCTCATGGACACTTGATCGACTGCATCCCCAATCATGCTCTGAACAATGTTTTTGTCTCTGCTCTCCTGGAAACCTTTGTATCTATACTGCTGAGAAGTAGATGAACACCTGTGATACCTAGAGACATGGCAACACTCATAGATAGCAATCTGCCAGTCGAAAACCAAAATGAACATGAGAACTAACTTGCAACATACCTGGGTAAATGATCATGAAGGTTTCGCAATTTTGGCCTGTAGGTTGGGAGACCAACTGCCAAGACTGCTCAAGGCACATTCTGGGTTGTTGGGAGACTGGATGACTGCTAGAACTGTGCAATGCACAGTCTAGTCTGGCTGCTGACTGCTTGGATTATGCAATGGGCAATTCCAGCTGGGAAGGATTGCTGGCCCAGGGACAGATTTGCACAATTTCTTGGGCCAAGTAGCCATTGTCCTCCAGAAATGCACAAAACAGTACTAGAGGCCAGTTCTGGGCAGGAATGTGCAAATCTAGAGAGGAAGGTGATCCTTCCTTCCCTAGATTGCACAATGCAGCCTTGGTCAAGGCAGAGTTCGGGCCAAGGTTGGCCCAACTCGCCGATGGGAAACTAAAAGCAACTAAGAGAGTAAATGCATAGCGACACTAATTGATAGCAGAAGTGATTGATAGTGCATGAAAACATGAATTAAAGATTCAGCAAACAGATCAACATGCATGTGGGTGAGGCAGTTCGTCGGTCGGGCGAACGTCCATGCAAAATAGTTTCATGCATGCGACAGCTGTGATATCGCAACGAAAAACTGAAAAATAACTAGGACAAGCTAGTATACATCTAAAAGACAGCAAGCATTCAAAGAAATCAAGCAAACACTACTCCCACAAGTGAAAACACAAAAAAGCAACAGAAATGCAGCACAAGGCATGGGTAGCGGGCTTACCCCAAAACAGCTCAGTTGAATGTGCCGACTGCTCCTAGATGTGATGTGGGATGTCAGAGTTGCAAGGTTTTTGTGAGGAATGAGCTCTGTAGCGTCCAGTTGATGATTTTTTATAACATCGAGGTCGTGACGCGCATGCCATGAATTTAGGGGAAGCGACACTTGGTGAGAGGTTTCGAAAATGCTCCTTACATGCAACATACAACTGCTAAAAATAGATCCCTGACACAAGGCATTCCTTTGCATGATACCTTAGGAGAAGTAGCCCATGCATGCAAGTCTGTTTTTCTCAGTCTCGGAGGGAACCGGTCAACTCAACTGCACATGCAACAGACTGCTCAATTGCTGGAGAAAATTGTGCATTTCTGGCTGGGAGTTGGGCTGGCTGCCCATGATATTTACACAATTTCTAGGCAGAGCAGCTAATTGTTGCCCAAATTTGTGCAAATCCTGGGTTGAACAGCCTGCTGCTGGGAAAATTTGCTCAAATCCTGCTCGAAGGGTTGAGGGCAGGATTGTGCAATCCTGGAGTCCAGTAGGCTGTCTGAGAGGATTGCGCAATTCCTGGAAGGAAGGTTGGTTTCCGTCCAGAAATGTGCAATTTTCAAGGGGAAGTTGCTCAGCCTGCAGTTGGACCAAGTTTGGGTGAGAAGCCTATGAGGGGAATGGATCAACTATAATTGACAGGCTGCCTTTGTGCGAGGAAAACACATGAAGCTTGAGTACTTGACGAAGCAAGACAAAGTGTTGTGTAAGGTTGGTAGGGAGGCTCCAAAACAGGCTAAGGCAAAATTTTGGAGGGTGGTTGTAGCTGCTACAACACTTGGCGACACACTGGTAGAACTCCAACTCTCTGAATGGACCTTGTTCGTGAAAAGCAAGTCTAACACCTCTGGAAGTATTGTTCAGCCCTCAACTCGTCTTGGCTTCACACTAGCTTGATGTAAGATGTAGCATCTGCCAGACTCTTGGTCGATTGACACACATTCCAAGCCAAGGCAACACAGTTGTTTCGATTGGGGTTGAGGGGTATATAGGTGCACAAGCAGTATAGTCGTCAGAGTCTTAGTTTCATCTCTGGTGTTGCTCCACTGCCAGCAGGCCTGGACAGTACCCCGATGGAGTCACATAGGAACACAAGCATGGCTCCGCTGCCAGCGAGCCTGGTCAGTACCCCGACGGAGTTACTTGCATCACCTCCCTGCGCAGGAAGCCTTTCTCTTCTTTCACCTTATTCATTTTGAATTTTGAATTTTTTGATTTTCTTTTTTCATTTTCATGTTCATTGTGCATAACACTTATTCATTTCAGAGGTAGAAGAGGGATCCCGACTTATTGAGAGTAGAAGAGGTTGTTCCAGCAGAGAAGTAGTTTATTGTATCTCTAACGTGCTTGTTAAGGTTTTCCCCCTCACCTTACTCTACTTGACTGAGCTGACAAGGGTTAACCCAAAAATAATCAACTAGAGAAGGTGACACTAGTTAGCGCGCAAGGTTTACACCAAGGTTCACTTCGAACAGTACGTATTTTCCTTCAATGTATCATGGACTAAAAGTAACAAGCTTATCACATAGAGGAAATAAAATAGAGAACCAAGTAGTGATAGTTGTACAATCCCTCTTGTACTTTACCGAGCTCGCTTCAAGAGTCATACATGGCTTCATGCAAAACTAACCTATGAACAAAACAAGCAAACAAGCTAACAATCAACAAAGCAAAGCAAGAGCAGAAGCAAAAAATGAAATCGAAGCAAGTAAACAAACAAGCAAACAAATCACGTAAGCAAACAACTGAAAGAAAACACTACTCCTACTCCAACACTAACAGTGCATGGGCCTAATCACGTGAAATGATACTTCCAATGCAGCCATCGACACATTGGTAGACCCATGTTGGTGAAGGCTTGTTCCGCGAGCAATCCAGATGTGCAAACCAACAAGCAAAAAAGATATAACAATGAAGACAACCACATTTCGTGATTCAAAGTGCCCAATGGACATAAGTGAGTGCATGTGCATGACGGGCAGTCCATGGACTTATCATGGTGTTGTGTGACACTACATGCAACTTTGAATCATAAGCACATTGTGTGTTGTGACATGCAAGCAAATGAAAGAAACACGGATAACTTGAGTCGCACACGAGTGCTTGTAATGTAAGACTCGTCCAATGCATGAGCAATGGGATCGTGTAGTTCGAGTGGAGGATGTAAAGTCTGAGTGTTGGATTGATCTTGAGTGCATACAGATGAGTGACAAGGAGCCTTGAGTGTTTGTATAATTTCCTAATCGGAAGCGAAACCAACCTCAACATAGCGAGGGCCTGACATAACCATCAGCTCGGGCTGAAGTGCCTCGACGGTCTGTGGGGTTTCGACTTCGTTGATAGATGGATCTTCGTAGACTAGTGGCTTAGACAGATTAATAATGAGTGAACCAACATTGTGATCATATCATGAGGTGAAGAGATCATGACAACCAAGATCATAAAATTCAGATGTTGATTGGCATCCTCATGGGTGGATGAATCACATGGAGGGGTAGATGAAAAGTGAACAAACTCATCCTCTGTGTTTTTGGAAAAGACAGATGAAGGATCAAGTGGATTTTCAATGAGTAACTTATCCTCTCCATTGTCGAATGATCGACTAACATCCGATGAGTCCTGCGAGTGATCAACAATGGTTGCATCCATGGATGAAGATACACATGCAAAATCATAGATGGCAGGTTCACCAAATAGGTTAGGAAGGAATGGAGGGGACTCAAACAGAAGGGAGTCATCCTTCACCGAGTGTTGATGTTCAAGCTCCCACTCATACTCTTCATGAATGATAGCGCATGTTGGTTGTGCAACACTGACTCTGTCAGTGGGTTGTTCCTCGTTCACAACAAGTGAAGAGTCTGGAATGGACGAACACAAGACAACATCATCCAGAGGAACACCTGAGTGCGAAGACGGAGGTCGAAGAAAAGAATGCATATGAGAACTCAAAGGACTCACAACCAAATCTACATGAAAATCGAGTGGAGTGATGTTGGGAGAGTGTGAAGGATGAACAGGTGTGTGAGCATGATCCTCAACATCACTGGATAGTGGTGAAGCTGTTGAATGAGAGGGAGGTGGACAATCAATTGAGACAGTGCCCACTCCCACATGAGATTATGTAATTCCATCAATGAACAATGTTGAGTGAGGCCTGATATAGAGCTTCCTCTTGGGACAGGCATATTTCTTAAGGCAATACTCGAACCAGACCCAAAGATAAGCAAATTTCATCTAGCTCTTCGAAGCTTGAAACTGTAAGTCACGGAAGCGTTGTCAAAAATCAATAATGGATTCATGCGGAGCCCTCTGTTGTTGTAACAATTTCTGGTTAAGATACTCTGGGTCAAAATGATAGAACGTGTCTTCAATGAGATCACAGAAGTGCTCAAAAGAGTGCATGGTGTCAGCCGGTACGCTGAGCACCCAACGAAATGGAGATTCGTGAAGTGTGTATGCAAGAAGAAAATCGGCCTGTTCGTCAGAAAACTCACCCTCCTCATAAATCATGAAAAGAAAGTTATATAAGTGCTCAGGCTATGCCACTTCGCCTTCACCATCATACGTGTGAGTGGACAAGAGATCAAAAAGCTTCCCCAAGATGGAGACATCTTCATGATTCGAAAAACACCTCGAGGGAAGAAGAGTGCAAGACTCCATGAAAGATATGCAAAGGTTCAAAACTGGATGAGTGGACACAGCTTCTCATCAAGCCCCTTCTTCTAGCGCCAGAAATGTTGACAGTGTTGGACCCACCAACATGTCAAGGGGATCTCCCTGGTAAGAAGTCCCAATTAGACCTCAAACTATTTGGTGTATGTCCCAGTAGTGGGTCATAAGGTAATGCCTTGACCGTGATGTCGCACAGAGGCAAGTAGGATAACTCTGTTAGCAGCAAGGGTGTGACTGATGCAGTGAGTCAAGGAATGTGTATGAGAGGTTCCAACACTTTGAAAGGGGAAGGAGGTGAAGGTGAATTCCAAGTTGGAAGGGATCAGTCCCAACTCGGCTAGGAACACAAAACACAAAGGACATGCACAGGTTCCGGCGGAGCAGTCCACTCAGATGCGGCAGTCACATGATACAAGGTAAGATAACATGTACAGCACTCATGGATCAGTCCAAGATGAGTGTGATGGTTGTTATAGAAAGGTTGGAGTGAAAGCTCTGTCTCATATCCGACATAGCAGTTGACACGGACAGTGACAACATTAACAACAAGATTCATATAATTGCATGTGAATCAGTTCATACACAAGTATGTAAATTAAACAACACATATCATTAGAGCAATCGGAGCAATCCAACTACAATAACAACATATGCATGAAAATGTGTTGGCTCTTAGTATATAAAGAAGTGTAAGTCACAATCATACAATACATCCATGTAAACCTACTAGCCCCAACAATGGAACGTTACAGCCACATCCGCCTGCTCCTCCAAAGAGATGTACTAGTTCCGTGCAATGGAGAAGCCAATGCAAGTTACAATACTCTCCAAGCCTTCTTCAAAATAGTCTTAATAGAAGCTTGGCTAAAAAAAATCCTATACAATGAGTTATGAGGGACTATATATAGCAAAGGGTGGGGTGACCCTTGACATTCTCCTTTGTGACAGTTCAACTACCCTCATGACTCTTCACCTACTCTATGACTATTACATCCAACCATTGACACTTGACTTACACTTGACATGACTCAACATTACAATACACATGTACTCATGTGAGACAACATGGCTTGAGCAAGCCTTGCAATACATCACTGACACTCGGTCCATTGTGATGAGACCAACTCTTTGACATGCTTGTGATGGTGAAGGTGGTGAGCTGATGCCAAGCTTGGTCATCCGTGATGGTGTGCATGCACCTTGTGGTGACATCTTGCTGAAGCGAACTCTTCCTCCGTTGCAACGGGTGCATTGGTTCGGCCCCTTCATCCAACTCGTCTGCTAACATGCACATGGTCTTCTTGGGTACGGTTGAACCGGAAACACAATGATGCATAGTGTTTGTGTTGATCTCCAAGTATGTGTTGGTGGTCCTACGCATCAACTTTTCGAAGTACATGTTCAACCCCAATTGGACTTGCTTCTTTTCTTCGCCTTGGTGAGTCTGCTGAATTTGTTGGATTGCATTAGTGCACTCAACGACATGCATGTTGTTGAATCCCTTGCATGCGATCAACAACACTTCTCACCATGTCTACTCTGTGTTATCTTTTGGGATGGATCCCTAGCTTGTACGGGCGTAGTTTCATCCGTGAGTGCATGTTGCGCCCACTATTGTTCCTGCTCCTATTGTAACTCATTCGTCTATCTGTCCAGCTTCATGTTCTTCTTGACTTGTTGCTTCAGCACATGCAACTCTTTCTTTGTTCCATCTTCTGCCTTCACGTGATCTTCTTGTCGCGTCGTCACCTCATACCTGAGTCTCCAAAGTTGCATTCATTATTGTTGGATCTTCTTGATCTTGCAACTTTGTTCCGCCTCTGTGTTGTCAACAACCTTCCTCTTGCATTCGCTACATTCAGTATGCTACCTTCAACTGTTGTTCATGATGCTTCTTGTTGTGATTTTGCTGCTTGATATCCTTATCTACGAACAACTTGATGTATTCGTGAGTAGGAAAGCTCATAGACACTTGATCGACTGCATCCCCAAGCATGCTCTGAATGGTGTCTTCATCTCTGCTCTCATAGAAACCATTGTACATGTACTGCTGAGAGGCAGATGAACACCTGCGATACCTGGAGACATGGCAACACTCATAGAAAGCAACCTGTCAGTCAAAAACCAAAATGAACATGAGAACTGACTTGCAACATACCTGGGTAAATGATCATGAAGGCTATGCAATTTTGGCCGGGAGGTTAGGAGACCAACTATCAAGATTGCTCAAGGCATAGTCTGGGCTGCTAGGAGACTGGTTGACTGCTGGAACTGCGTAATGCACAATCCAGTCTAGCTGTTGATTGCTAGAACTACGCAATGCGCAATTCCAGCTGGGAAGGACGGCTGGCCCAGGGACAGATTTGTGCAATTTCTTGGGCCAAGCAGCCACTGTCCTCTAGAAATGCAAAAAACAGTCCTGGAGGCTAGTGTTGGGCAGGAATGCGTAAATCTGGAGAGGAAGGTGAGCCTTCCTTCCCCAGATTGCGCAATGCAACCTTGGTGAAGGCAGAGTTTGGGCCAAGGTTAGCTCGACTCGCTGATGGGAAATTGAAAGCAACTAAGATAGTAAATGCATGGCGACACTAAGTGATAGCAGAAGTGATTGACAGTGCATGCAAAACATGAATGAAAGATTCAGCAAATAGATCAACATGCATGTGGGTGAGGCAGTTCGTCGGTCAAGCGAACGTCCGTGCAAAATAGTTTCATGAAAGCGACAGTAGTGAGATAGCAACGAAAACCGAACAAGAGCTAGGACAAGTTAGTATATATGTAAACGACAGCAAGCATTCAAATAAATCAAGCAAACAATACTCCCACAAGCGAAAACACAAAAAGTGACAAAAATTCAACACAAGGCATGGGAAGCGGGCTTACCCCAAAACAATTGAGCTGAATGTGTCGACTGCTCCTAGATATGATGTGGGATGTTAGAGCTGCAAGATTGATGTGAGGAATGAGCTTTGCAACGTCCAGTTGATGAGTTTTGATAACATCGAGGTCGTGACGCACATGCCACGAATTTAGGGGAAGCGACACTTGGTGAGAGGTTTCGGAATTTCTCCTTGCATGCAACCTCCAACTACTAAACATAGATCCCTGAAATAAGGGATGACTTTGCATGCTCCTTGGGAGAAGAATCCCATGCATGCAAGTTTGTTTTGCTCAGTCCCGGAGGGAATTGGTCAACTCAGCTGCACATGCAAGAGATTGCTCGACTGCTAGAGAAAAATGCACATTTCTAGCTGGGAGCTAGCCTGGCTGACTAGGAGATTTGCGCAATTTCTGGCCAGAGAAGCTGACTACTACCCAGATTTGTGCAAATCCTAGGCTGAACAGCCTGCTACTGGGAAAATTTGCACAAATCCTGTTGGGAGGGTTGAGGGCAGGATTGCACTACCCTAGAGCCCAGCAGGCTGTCAGAGAGGATTGCGCAATTCCTAGAAGGAAGGCTTGTTTCCCTCCAGAAATGCGCAAGTTTCAAGGGGAAGCTGCTTAGCCTGCAGCTGGACCAAGTCCGGGTGAGAAACCTATGAGGGGAATGGATCAACTGTGATCGACAGGCTGCCTTTGTGCGAGGAAAACACATGAAGCTTGAGTACTTGACGAAATAAGACAAAGTGTTGTTTAAGGTTGGTAGGGAGTCTCCAAAAAAGGCTAATGTAAAATTTTGGAGGGTGGTTGTAGTCGCTACAAAACTTGGCGACACTCTAGTAGAACTCCAGCTCTCTGAATGGAACTTGTTCGTGAAAAACAAGTCTAACACCTCTGGAAGTATTGTTCAGCCCTCAGCTCGTCTTGGCTTCACACTAGCTTGATGTAGGAAGTAGCATCTGCCAGACTCTTGGTCGATTGACACACATTCCAAGCAAAGGAAACACAGTTGTTTCGATTAGGGTTGATGGGTATATAGGTGCACAAGTAGTATAGTCTTCAGAGTCTTAGTTTCATCTCTGGTGTTGCTCCACTGCCAGCAAGCCTGGACAGTACCCCGGAGGAGTCACATAGGAACACAAGCATGGCTCCGCTGCCAGCGAGCCTGTTCAGTAACCTAGTGGAGTTACTTGCATCACCTCCCTGCACAGGAAGTCTTTCTCTTCTTTCACCTGATTCATTTTTCATTTTTTATTTTTATTTTTTTTTTCATTTTCATGTTCACTATGCATAGCACTTATTCATTCCAGAGATGGAAGAGGGATCCCAACTTATTGAGAGCAGAAGAGGTTGTCCTAGCAGAGAAGTAGTTTATTGTATCTCTGACGTGCTTGTTAAGGTTTTCCTCCTCATCTTACTCTACTTGACTCAGCTAACAAGGGTTAACCCAAAAACAATCGACTAGAGAAGGTGACACTTGTTAGTGTGCAAGCGTTGTGTTTACACCAAGGTTCACTTCGAAAAGTACGTATTTTTCTTCGACGTATCATGGACTAAAGGTAACAAGCTCATCATACAGAGGAAAGATGACAGGTAACCAAGTAGTGATAGTTGTACAACCCCTCTTGTACTTTACCGAGTTCGCTTCAAGAGTCATACATGGTTTCATGCAAAACTAACCTATGAACGAAACAAGCGAACGAGCTAACAATCAACAAAGTAAAGCAAGAGTAGAAGCAAAAAATGAAAGCAAAGCAAGTAAAAAAAAAGTAAGCAAACAAACAAGCAAACAAAGCACGTAAGCAGACAAGCATGCAAGCAAAAAACTGAAAGCAAACACTACTCCTACTCCTACACTAACGGTGCATAGGCATGATCACGTGAAGTGATACTTCCAATGCAGCCACCGACACATTGGTAGACCCATGTTGGTGAAGGCTTGTTCCTCGGGAAACCCAATTGTGCAAACCAACAAGCAAGAAAGATATAACAATGAAGACAACCACACTTCGTGATTCAAAGTTCCCACGGGACATAAGTGAGTGCATGTGCATGACGGGCAATCCATGGACTTATCCTGGTGTTGTGTGACACTACGTGCAACTATGAAGCATAAGCACACTCTTGGCTATGACATGTAAGCAAATGAAAGAAACAAAGATAACTTGAGTCATGCACGAGTGCTTGCAATGTAAGAGTCCTCCAATGCATGAGCAATAGGATCGTGTAGTTTGAGTGGAGGAAGTAAAATCTGAGTGTTGGATTGATATTGAGTGCGTACAAATGAGTGATGAGGAGCCTTGAGTGTTTGAATAATTTCCTTATCGAAATTGAAACCAATCTCAGGACAGCAAGGGCCTGACATAACCATCAACTGGCGCTGAAGTGCGTCGATGGTCTGTGGGGTTTCAACTTCGTTGATAGATGGATCTTCGTAGACCAATGGCTTAAACGGATTAACAATGAGTGAATCAACATCATGATCAGATGATGAGGTGAAGAGATCACGACAACCAAGATCATAAAATTCAGATGTTGGTTGGCATCCTCATGGTTGGATGAATCACATAGAGGGGTAAATGAAAAGCGAACAAACTCATCCTCTATGTTTCTGGAAAAGACAGATGAAGGATCAAGTGGATTTTCAACGAGTAACTTATCCTCTCCATTGTCGAATGATGGACTAACATCCGATGAGTCCTGCGAGTGATCAACAATGGGTGCATCCGTGGATGAAGATACACATGCAAAATCATGGATGGCAGGTTCACCAAAGAGGTTAGGAAAGAACGGAGGGGACTCGGACATAAGGGAGTCATCCTTCATCGAGTGTTGATGATAAAGCTCCCACTCATACTCTTCATGAATTATAGCGCATGTTGTTTGTGCAACACCGACTCTGTCAGTGGTTTGTTCCTCATTCACAATAAGTGAAGAGTCTGGAATGGATGAACACAAGACAACATCATTCAGCGGAACACCTGAGTGTGAAGACAGAGGTCGAAGAAAAGAATGCATATGAGAACTCGAAGGATTCACAACCAAATCTGTGTGAAAATTGAGTGGAGTGATGTTGGGAGAGTGTGAAGGATGAACAGGTGTGTGAGCATGATCCTCAACATCAATGGACAATGATGGGGCTATTGAACGAGAGGGAGACAAACAGCCAGTTGAGACAGTTCCCACTCCCACATGAGATTGCACAGTTCCATCAATGAAGAATGTTGAGCAAGGCTTGATATCAATCTTCCCCTTGGGACGGGCAGATTTCTTAAGGCAATACTCGAACCGGTCCCAAAGATAAGCAAATTTCATCTGGCTCGTCGGAGTTTGAAACTGCAAGTCACGAAAGTGCTGCCAAAAATCAATAACAGATTCATGCAGAGTCCTCCACTGCTGTAATAATTTTTGGTCAAGATAGTCTGGTTCAAAATGATAGAATGTGTCTTCAATGAGATCATAGAAGTGCTCAAATGAGTGCATGGTGTCAGCCGGTAGGCTGAGCACCCAACGAAATGGATATTCGCGAAGTGTGTATGCAAGCAACAAACCATCCTGTTTGTCATAAAACTCATCTTCCTCATAAATCATGAAAAGAAAGTTATATAAGTGCTCAAGCCAGGCCACCTCGCCTTCACCATCATACGTGTGAGTGGATAAGAGATCGAAAAGCTTCCCTGAGATGGAGACATCTCCACGATTCAAGAAACACCTCGGGGAAAGAAGAGTGCAAGACTCCATGAAAGATATGCAAAGGTTCAAAACTGGATGAGAGGACACAACTTGTCATCAGGCCCCTCCTTCTAGCGCCAGAAGTGTTGACGGTGTTGGACCCACCAACATGTCAAGGGGATCTTCCTGCTAAGAAGTCCCAATTAGACCTCAGACTATTTGGTGTAGGAGTCCCAGCGGTGGGTCGTAAGGTAATGCCTTGACCGCGATGTCGCATAGAGGCAAGTAGGATAACTCTGTCAGTAGAAAGGGTGTGACTGATGCAGTGAGTCAAGGAAGGTGTATGAGAGGTTCCAACACTTCGAAACGATAAGGGGGTGAAGGTGAGTTCTAGGTTGAAAGGGATCAGCCCCAACTCGGCTAGGAACACACAACACAAAGGATATGCACATCTTCCACCAGAGAAGTTCACTCGGATGCGGCAGTCACATCATACAAGGTAAGATAACACGTACGGCACTCACGGATCAGTCCAAGATGAGTGCGACGGTTGTTATAGCAAGGTTCGAGTGAAAGTTCTGTCTGATGTTCGGCAGAGCAGTCGACACGGACGGTGACAACATTAACAACATATGCAACACATTAACAACAAGATTCATATAATAGCATGTGAACCAGTTCATACACAAGTACGTAAATTAAACAATACATATCATTAAAGAAACCGGAGCGGTCCAACTACAATAACAACATATGCATGAAAATGTGCTAGCTCTTATTATATAAAGAAGTGTAAGTCACAATCATACAATACATCAATGTAAACCTGCTATCCCCAACATTGGAACATTACAGCCACATCCGCCTGCTCCTCCAAAGAGATGTACTAGCTCTGTGCAGTGGAGAAGCCAAGGCACGTTACAATATTGTCCAAGCCTTCTTCAAAATAGTCTTAGTAGAAGCTTGGCTGACCAAAAGCCTATACAATGAGTTATGGGGGAATATTTATAGCAAAGGGTGGGGTGGCCCTTGACATTCTCCTTTGTGATAGTTCAACTACCCTCATGACTCTTCACCTACTCTATGATTGTTATATCCAACCATTGATACTTGACATGACAAAACACTAAAATGCACATGTACTCATGTGAGACAACATGGCTTGAGAAAGCCTTGCAAGACATCACTAACACTCGGTCCATTGTGATGAGACCAACTCTTTGACATGCTTGTGATGGTGAAGGTGGTGATCTGATGCCAAGCTTGGTCGTCTATGATGGTGTGCATGCACCTCATGGTGACATCTTGCTGAAGCGAACTCTGCCTCTGTTGCAACTAGTGCATTGGTTCGGCCCCTTCTTCCAAATCGTCTGCTAACATGCGCATGGTCTTCTTGGGTACAATTGAACTGGAAACACACTAATGCATAGTATCCGTGTTGATCTTCAAGTGTGTGCCAGTGGTTCTGCGCATCAACTTGTCGAAGTACATGTTTAGCCCCAGTTGGACTTGCTTCTTGTCTTCACCTTGGTGAGTGTGTTAAATGGGTTGCATTGTATGTGTGCGCTCAACGACATGCATGTTGTCGAATCCCTTACATGCGATCAACAACACTTCTCACCATTTCATCTATGTGTCAGTTGTCGGGATGGATCCTTAGCTTGTACAGGCGCAGTTTCATCCGTGAGTGCATGTTACGCCCACTGCTATACCACTCTCCTGTTGTGACTCATTCGTCTATCTGTGCAGCTTAATTTTCTTCCTGAGTTGTTGCTTCAGTACATGCAACTCCTTCTTTGTTCCATCTTTTGCCTTTGCGCGATCTTCATGTCGCGTCGTCACCTCATAGCCTGAGTCTCCAAAGTTGCCTCATTATCAATGGATCTTCTTGATCTTGCAACTTTGTTCCACCTCTGTGTTGTCAACAACCTTCCACTTGCATTCGTTGTGTTCGCTGCATTTAGTATGTTGCCTTCAACTGTTGTTCATGATTCTGCTTCTTGTGATGCTACTGCTTGATGTCCTTGTCTACGAACAACTTGATGTCTTCATGAGTAGGCAAGCTCATAGACACTTGATCGGCTGCATCCCTAAGCGTGCTCTGAACGGTGTCTTCATCTCTTCTCTCCTGGAAACCATTGCACATGTACTGTTGAGAGGCAGATGAGCACTTGCAATACCTGGAGACATAGCAACACTCATAGAAAGCAATCTGTCAATTGAAAACCAAAATGAACATGAGAACTGACTTGCAACATACCTAGGTAAATGATCATGAAGGTTGCGCAATTTCGGCTGGGAGGTCAGGAGACTGACTACCAAGACTGCTCAAGGCACAGTCTGGGCTACTGGGAGACTGGCTGACTGCTGGAACTGCACAATGCACAATCCAGTCTGGCTGCTGACTACTGGGATTGCACAATTCCAGTTGGGAAGGACTGTTGGCCCAAGGACAGATTTGCGCAATTTTTTGGGCTAAGTAGCCATTGTCCTCTAGAAATGCACAAAACAGTCCTGGAGGCCAGTGCTAGGTAGGAATGCACAAAACTGGAGCGGTAGGTGAGCCTTCCTTCCCTAGACTGCGCAATGCAGCCTTAGTCAAGGCAGAATTCGAGCCAAGGTTGGCCTGACTCGTCGACAGGAAACTGAAAGAAACTAAGACAGTAAATGCATGGTGACAATGAGTGATAGCAGAAGTGATTGACTGTGCATGCAAAATATGAATGAAAGATTCAGCAAACAGATCAACATGCATGTGGGTGAGGCAGTTCGTCGGTCAGGCAAATGTCCGTGCAAAATAGTTTCATGCATGCGACAACAGTGAGATAACAACGAAAACTGAAACAGAGCTAGGACAAGCTAGTATATATGTAAACAACGACAAGCATTCAAATAAATAAAGAAAAAATTATTCCCACAAGCAAAAACACAAAAAGCAACAGAAATGCAACACAAGGCATGGGAAGCGGGCTTACTCCAAAACTATTGAGTTGAATGTGCTGACTTCTCCTAGATGTGATGTGGGATGTCAAAGCAGCAAGGTTGATGTGAGGAATGAGCTTTGCAATGTTCGGTTGATGAGTTTTGATAACATCGAGGTCGTGACGCGCATGTCATGAATTTAGGGGAAGCGACAGTTGGTGAGAGGTTTCAGAATTTCTCCTGCATGCAACCTCCAACTACTAAACATAGATCCCTGCAACAAGGGATGCCTTTACATATTGCCTTGGGAGAAATATCTTCAAACTTTAGAGCATGTTTCCTCTAGGATGTCTTCTTCCTTTATCTCCTTCTTTTCATGTCTTTATCACTAGCAATAGATTTTGTAGAGTTTGGTTCACTATTTGAGTAGCAAGGTTCTTCAACCCTTTCTTGGGCTACATGATTGTCTTCTTCATATAAGTTATGGAGCTTGTCCCACATTTCTCTTGTATACTTGCACTAGCTTACTTTATTAGAGTTTGAATTTGATGGTCCCTTTGTGATAATATTTAATGCTTCATTATCATACTCATTATTTACTTCGTTCACTATAGAGCACCATACATCTAAATCAAGAACCTTTAAATAGACTTCCATTCTAAAGTTCCAGAGCACATAGTCTACTCCATTCAAAATTGGCACTCCTTCTGGTGTAAGCTAGACTTGATTAGCCATGTTTCCTTTTGATCTACTTTCAAGCGGTTAAGTTGTTCATGAAGGAACCTGGCTCTGATACTAATTTTTGGAAACAATATTAATACTGAGAGGGGGGTAGAATCAATATTAAGGCTAATTTTACTTTTATTTCCAATTTATATTTATCATTCAATCTTGGAAAACATTGTGTGAGCAACCACCATCATAACATGTGCAGCAAATGAAATCATCACATAAATATACACAACAATATCATTAGCAGCAAGCACATGAAGCACAAAGGATTTAAAATGGAAACCCAAAAGAGAAAAACCACCAATATGCTTGGTATTATGATATAAATTGAGCTCCTACTATGTTACATCATCTCTCTTTGTGAGCCACCACTCATTGGAGGTAGCAACTCCCTTAGATTGTAAGCTAACACCCACTAACAGGAAGCTCCAACTCCCTTCTTTGTAGAAACCTGATCATCTTACCAAAAGAACCAACTTTTGGATTTGTTTCAAGTACTAAATTGTAGGAGGAACCAACCTCCAAGATATCTTCAGACACCAACTCCAATGGAAGCCCCAAGTCCCTATTTTGTAGGCAACAACATACACTCAATGAGGAAATTAACACTCTTTGTTTTTGGCTCTCACTTAGCCTAGTTTTAGCTACTTGTATTGGCCAACTCTTGACCCTCTATTCTTTTTAGCAACATACACTTAGCACTTTTCCCTCTGCTCTTATTAGCAACCTTCATTCATACACAACCCAGATAGTCTTTAGTCCTTTGCTCATTATGCCCACTCTTCAGCAGCTTCTCTGCTCTCAGCCCTCATACAATCTAGATAATCAACTCTCTACCTTGGATGTTCCATAGGCTCACTTTCCCTCTCTCGGTAGCTCTCTCTCACTCAAATCTCTCTCACACAATTTTGCTACATTCCGCCCATGTTGCATTATTGCAATCCATGTTTTTGTCTCTCTGCTACATAGAGAATGATGTTGGACCTTCTGCACATTACTCTGCCTAAGTGTGCTCTCAGTATGGCTCACCATTCTAATGATCTATCATAATTCTCAATTTCTACAGGTGAATTAAAATAGAAAATAGGCTCTAGAGTGTTTTTCCGTGCTAAGAATTGAATCTCAATCCAACCTGCACACTCAAGGAGTGCCATCATTAAATTTTTCCTGTTAAATTCTCTGAACATCTGTGTGGCTTTCTATGCTTATTAACTTAACATCGTAGCTAATTAGAAATTTGATAGAGTCTCCATTCCTATTTTGATCCTCATTTAATTCTTCGTGGCATGGGTGACACTCAGGTATGGCTAGATCTGTTTAATATAGACAATTCGTTCATTCACTCTTAAATTCGTGGTCCTCTTTGCCTTATTTCCCTATTCTAGAGTCCATCGCCATCTTTGCATCTCCATATTTAGTGGATTTCCAAATATGGTGAACCCAACCAAATATCACATTATACACCAAAATGTTGTCAACCTATTCATTGTCCTTTTAACTCCAAGGATGGTGGATGACCAATTTTAGCATCACAACCAAATATGGCACATAGAGCCAAAGTAGTAGTTGACCCATTCAAGCCTCTTAGACATAAGCATGTAGGCTAAGCCTACAGGCCTAATCCTTCTACAAATATCTACCTGCAACGCCTTTTTGGATGGATCTTCTATATAATAGCCCAAAGGCCCTCGATCACTTAACACATAATACCGTCACATAACCGATCCCTAAGCACACCTTTTTTGTCAACTGACGGAACATTATTTTCCATGAAATTTTTTACCCTTGTCTCATCTCCCCAAAGATTTATTATGGTGCACTTTCAAATATTTTTGGGATAGAATCGCCAAGATGATGTGTCTGGCCGCTCTAATGACTTACGCCAATGAGAAAATCACCAGGGTGATGTGTCCTTTCCACCGTGTTCTACTAATTCCCTTGCTCCCTTCTTGCGCTAGTGAGACAAATTACTGAGTGATGTTTTTTGTGGTGCCTATGTTGAAAGCATCAAGGTGATGTGTTTCCTACACAATTCCTCATGAGCTTGCTCCATTGTCCACTCATATTCCATCTTTGCTCGCAACCGTGTGTCGATGCCTCATCACCCCAAAGTTTTGGGATTGAGTCCCCTTGGGAACTTCCAGGAAAATATCATTGGGGTGATGTGTCTCCTAGGGTCTGCTACTGTAGTTATGGGCCAATTAGTAAACTGTTGAGGTTACGTGTGCTTGCCAGCAAGTCCCATTACTTGTTTGCACCAATGAGAAAAATGTCTATCTTACGTGTTTTTCCACCCTTGTTGACCTGTCTTCCACATGTACCAACTTCCACATGTCCTACTCTTTGTGGTGCCATGTGTCACCTTTTTTTGGCCACTTGGCCACCCTAAAACACCAAACCTGCATGCCACGTGTCATATTTTGGGGTGCCATTTGTTTCGAGACTTTTACAAAACAATTTCATGTTGTTGTCATATGCCACCATGGCTTCCACTTGTGTACCTCGTCATCTCTAACACCGAATAATAATGTGTCATGTGTCCTCCAATCATTGGTCCATGTTATCATCATACTCCACCTATGTGCCACATCATCCCATTGGTCCTATCCTTAGACTTTTAACTTGATCCTCCTTTGGAAACTATCAGGATTAAATCATTGGGGTTATGTGTCCCAGGTGGGACCATGTGTTATCCTCCCTAAAATTTTATTAGTCCACCTTCGTGCTAATTATGTAGCATCAGGGCCCATGTGCCACCTCATCTTAGTGCCTCATCACCCCGCAAATAAACTTTGCTCCTCCTTTGGAAATCGTTGGGGTCAAATTGTCGGGGTGATGTGCCCTTGGTGGACCCACACATTATCTCTCCCGATCTTCGAAATTGTCCATGCCTACGCCACCATAGCTTCTCTTGCCACATGCATGTTGACAATGTTATGGGGCCCATTTCCAAAAACACCAAAATCTGACTTTTGCCCGGTTAACTTTGATTGGCCATATCTTTTTATCCATGAAGTATTTTTTAGACTTCATCATATCGTTAGAAATCTATTTCCGAAGGCTATCCAACTGCACCATTTCTGAAAGATTTTGGGATAATCTCAAAAGGTAAAAATTCCCTCAGACCTTGGGCCATTTAACCACCATAGTCATAGGATTTATAGCTTCCTTGCTTAACTTGTTACTATGATGTTTCTCTTTTAAAGACTACATCTCCCAGAGCACTAATCATCTCCCTCAAAGCCTAGGCCATCTAACCACCATAATTATAAGATTTATATCTTCTTCATTTAACCTACTACTATGATGGTTCTCTACTAAAGACTACAGCTACTATAACATTGATCATCTCCCTCGGCACAATCATCTTTCCATGCACATAAATGCCAAACACCAATGCATCAGGTTGACATCAATGTCAACATACTAATTCCATTAGCCAACCTAACAACGCCAACACTTTTACCTCCTCCTTCTCGGCTTCCCATTTCATCTTGTGAACATACGTAGTATCTACTCAGTTGTCTTTCATTTCACTAACAAATTTATGGTTCTCCCTAAGGGGCATCACTACCTCTTCATAAGAGACCATCGACCATTTCCATTTGTCATCATTGGCCTTCACCCAACTCTCAGGGGTGTCAAATTTTATCTCCTTCTTCTTAGTTTCCCGTATTTCAACTTTTATTTGGTTGATTTCATCAATAGAGGTGGGTGTAGGGCTTGTGGTCTAAATTGCTACTTCTTTCATTTTATTCTTGTGAATTTCCATAATCTTTGCCCACTTTTCTTTCATTTGCTTAATAATTTTATGATACTCCTTAAGGGGCATCACTCCCTCTTCATAAGAGGCTATTAGTTGTTTCCATTTGTCCTCCTTGGCCTTCACCCACCTCTCGAGGATGTTAGCTTGTATATCCTTGTCTGCAATTTCCTAATTTCCACTTTTATTTGGGTGATTTCATCAATAAAGGCGGGTGCAAGGCTTGTGGTAGGACTACTACTTCTTTCATTTTCTTCTCCATATCATGAATTATTCCTTCTTGTTTATTAGAGGGTTCCTTGGCAGCAAAAGAAATTATCACTTGAGCTAGGCAATTTAACATTTCAAAATAGTTTTGTCCACTCAACTATTCTTCCAATAGTTTAATAGTCAATTGCATTGTCCTATTTTTCATCCTTATAAATTTATTCTACATCATGAGTGATGTATAAAGAGGCAAGGAATGAAAATTTCTTATCTTTTTATGTTCCCTTTGAGCAATATTTATTTCCTTGGGAACAACAACATCTAATTCCCTAGGAATAGTAGCATCCAATTCCAACTCTTTATCTTCAAAGTAAACTTTAGATATGGAAATCAATCCTTCTCTGATAGTGCCTCCTATTGGTTCTTGTGAAGCAGCAAGGGAATTTATCCTTGATTCTCCAACCCCATGTCACATCCCTCTGCTAATTATTATATATTAGTAGGGGTGTCACCTGTCCCTTGTGATGCAACTACATATGTCTCTATTGGTTCTTGTGGAGAAATCAATAGTAGAAGGTGTTTCCTAAGTTCCAAAAGTGGTGTACCTAGTTATCTTCTTCTTTGATATGTGTACATAGGGTGGCCTCTTCCTAGTCAAACCTCTCAACCTCCTGGTGGATCATTTGTTGCCTGTTATCTCAATGTCATTGTCAAGGCTTCCTTCCCTTTATGCAGTTGCAACACTCGGTCCCTCTTCCTCGATAAGCACAGGTGGGCATTCCATGGCCAAGGGTGTTACAAAAATGTAGCTCCCTCATGTAGTTCTAGGAGTGTTGAAATTAGGGGTTTCGGGAGTTGCGGCACTCCTACACCCAAGAAAAGTTGCAATTGTCGCTACTTCAAGTGACGGAGTAGTAGCTCTTGGAATTGCAGTCATTTCCTGCACAATTTCTTTCCATGTCATTCCCTCTTGATACAGGGCTCGCTCAACCAACAATTTGATTAGGTCATGGTATGAAATGGCATCTCGAGGCCTGTTTGACCTTTGTTCTTAAGTTTCCATGTTTTTCAGGGTTTGTAATGGGAAATATGTCAAGTTGATGGTGCAGTCATGCCTGAGGTGGTCAAGAAGCTGAATATGCTTGAGCTAGACAGACTCGTGGTGCCCTTCATAGGTATGGTAGCATTGGACTACTATGGCCATGTCCTCATGTGGGCGTGGAAGAGATCGGTGATCAAAATCGGTTCCCTTCTTCACTAAAAATTCTCCTTGCTCTAAAAAATTTTGCAAAATCTCAGGTTTAGAAGTACAACTGCAATACCATCTCTTCCCTACTTGTGGCAGCCCTCTTACTTTTGCAAGAACTTTTTATGCGACTTCCACAACTATTCCTACTATGATAGATTGGTTAGCTCTAAATTTTAAGGCAAATTCCAATGCCACTTCATCATTATACCTTCTCAACCTCTGTACATATTCCATCCAATCCCCTTGATGAAAGATTGCTAAAATGTGGTCAAACGCTTCTAGTATCAGTGGTTTGGCAGGTAGCCTCTCATGGTATCTATGTTCTCACATTCCAAATGAAAAGGGTTATTATTTTTAAGTAGTCATTCGCTTCATTTAATTTATTTTTGAGTAATTGAAATGGTTTAAAAAAAATTAAGTTTTTTGAGTTATTTGTAGGAAAATCCACATCTAGATTAATTTAAAATTGATGTTTGCCATCGCCCCAAATTTCGAACACCCCCAAAAAGTGGAAACAAAAAAGCATTTAATTTTAGAATGTGAGGCCTTTAAAGACAATAGTGTTATCGGGAAATCTGGTGTCTATGCAGAGCTGCTAGTCCCACTAAGGCTGGTAGCTACCTTAGAAACAAACAAACTAAAACCACTTTCGTTTTCCTTTATGAGAAGTAGATAAGAGGGGAACAAAGGAGACCAACCTCTATCTTGCACTTGGTTCCTTGCTTGATTCCTCTCCCTTCTGATAGATCTTTGCCACTCGCTTCCTCGTCTACCCAGCTTCAAAGAGAACCTATAGAATCAAAGCAGCATAACACTATCCAAGAACATAGATCTATTATCATAAACAATATAGGACCAGATATATATTGACCACACAAATGCATATATCATCAATCATACAAGAATGTGGAGGAAAACTTGAATAGCTTTATTAATAATCAAGAATATCAAAGAGGATTACAACCAATTGTTCTGACCCAACGTCATCCTCTTAGCAAGAAAGCCCTTCTTCACCTCATGAAAAGCTTAGATCACCCAACACTATGATGTTACACCAAGAAACCAGCAGCACTTCCTTACAAGATACAAAATTCCAGCCTCTGGATCTCTGGGATGAGGGATCCATATATAGATGTTTGCAAGGGGGTGAGTCAGCTTTTGAGATTTTATTAGTGTCCTCTCTCTGATAGTTCTTGATTCCACTTGGAGATTGATGATCTCTTACTCATCCCTGGGCGAATGCAGAGAGGCAAGTGTCACAGGAGAAGTTTCTGGAAGATTCCATGATCCTCCACGTCACAGATTGACCCTGCCATTTGTCCACTCTCGCCCATCACACCCCATAGAAGGGATTTTTAGTATGCATCGCACCTCCTGTGTGCATTTAGGTGGGATGCAGCGCCCTTTGACCATGGAGCAAGTGAGATGGTCTAGTTTTGACCAGTTCTGAGTAGTTTTTCGTGGAGAACTTTTGGGAGATGATGTAATCAACTGACCTTGTTCTTTTAGGGGTTGGAACAACACTTTTAGGGACTTAAGAGCCCTTGGTTTATGGACATTTATGATTGAGGTTGCAGTGCCCAAAAATGTCTATAACAGTTGCCCCCTAAAGCATGAGGTCGTTAATCTTTTGATGTCGAGTGAAATGCTTTATCATGAGGATCCGAAGTTTTTTCGAGCTGGAAGGCGACTTGTAATAAGATACAATACAACACATTATCTTCATTATATTTTCATGATCTAGCTGAGGCGGGCATTCCCATGCTCAGCTTTATAAATTCATTTTCATGTACATAAGACAGACAATCGTCTGAGTGCAGACTAATGATTCTGGTAGAGCCATCATCCCTTGGATTGGATGATTATCTGTGCAGCAATGATGTACATTTGATGTCTTTATTTCCTGAATATATATCGCAGCTCGGATGGATGAAACTAGATCTGGGGTCTTCAATCTAATTCGATCTTCACTCAAAGTACAGGTCGATCCATGTGAGAGATGTTCTGGAGTTGAACATGGAAGTTGTGCAGCAATGATGTAAGCTGTTAACAGGCACGAGAGGAATCATCGATAATGATGATGACCCTCAAGGTACTACAGTACAATTCACGTGGTGTGAATAAGGGACTTGGCGTCGAACACCACGCAAAATCTTTCGGTCAAAGTCCATTGATGTAAACCTGTCGCCGGAAGTGAGAAACTTGCCACTGAGGAATGCAAGCTTCAAAGTACTGAAAGGGTTGTTCCTAGATTGACTTCCTGGATAATGAGCTGATGTCGACAAGAAGCAATCCATCATAGGAGGGCATTAGTGAATCCCACATCAATGACACGGAACGGAGCAAATGATTTTAATGGAGATGAAAACAATCTGATGACATAAGGTTCAGGGTGGCGGTCATGAAAGAATGGAGCGTAAATGTATTGCAGTGGATGAGACACAGGTGAATTCTCTGAGCGACTTCTCTTGAACATACCGGCGACACTGACATGATGGATTGGTAGCGTTAACCTCAAATATGGATGGTGTGATGGACCAATGGTGATATGACCAGTGAACGGAACAACCCAACCCGACTCGGATGCGGAGTGAAAGTGTCATGTTCAAGAGCGACTTGCTACCAATAAATTTTCTTCAAGTTTTCTTCCCAATTTTTCCCCGGTCATTGCTAACCAGTACCTCTTTATTTTTGTCAAGCTTGAGGAGGATAACATATGCTTGTTCTATAATTTTCCCTTCAGGCAAACCCATCGCTATGTTTTAATGAGCCTAGCGATGATGAAACTCGTTCTTGTCTGTATGGACAAGTTTGTTGCTATTCGGTTTTAACGAGTTTAACGACAAAGATAACTCGGTCCTTTTCAATTTTAGAGAGTCTGAAAAGGGATGTAAAGAAAACTCCAATAATCCTTTTTCGTCATGTAATCCCTTGAGTCCGAAAAAGTATAAAATAATACAAAAGGGATGAATTTGCGGTAATTTTAACGAGCCGAACAAAACAAGCGCTCGATCTTTTTGTGTAATAATCCCTCAGGTCCAAAAAGATTAAAATCTAAAAGAGGGATAGCACTTCCGGTCACTTTAACGAGCTAGATAGGCCAATTGCTCGGCAATCTTTTCATATTTTACGAGTCAGATGAAAAGAGCTTAAAGGAGACTCGTTTTTCGAGGAACGAGTGATAAATTTGAGTAGCAGCTGATTCCAGGTAAGGTTTGGAATTTTCCAATCACGGCAGTGTCACAAGGATGGCTAACAGGATCACTCTTCGCAGTTGTTCCTTAAAAGGAGTAAACAATCAAATGGAGGTGAATGATCGGCTAAACAGAGTGGAGGTGATGATGAGAACACGACCAAGGCTCAAAAGCTGATGATAATGCATTCACAATGGTTATTTACCGGGAATTGGTTCACTTTTTAATGAGCTTAAACTCTGGGAGAACGTTTGGTCATTGCTTAGGTTTAATTTTTAACGAGCTTGAACCTCACAAAAAACTGCTCGTGGCAGGTTTATTTTTTAACGAGCTTGAACCCTACGGAAACACTGCTCGTGATAAGTTTGCATGCCCCCCAAGCTTCATTGCATTCAACTCGGTGGTTGGAATGAAGGTTTACTTTTGAGATTTGGAAAGGGATTTGTTTCATTTTTTAATGAGGTTGACACAGTAAAAGAACTATCCTCATGACTCCTTGTTTCATTTTTTACCGAGGTCGACACGAGATAAGAACCATCCTCAGAAAATCTAGTGTCTATGCAGAGCTGCTAGTCCCACTAAGGCTGGTAAGCTACCTTAGAAACAAACAAACTAAAACCAATTTTGTTTTCCTTTATGAGAAGTAGATAAGAGTGGAACAAAGGAGACTAACCTCTGTCTTGCGCTTGGTTCCTTGCTTGATTCCTCTCCCTTCTGATAGATCTTTGCCACTCGCTTCCTCATCTACCCAGCTTCAAAGAGCACCTGTAGAATCAAAGCAACATAACACTATCCAAGAACATAGATCTATTATCGTAAACAATATAGGACTAGATATATATTGACCACACAAATGCATATATCATCAATCATACAAGAATGTGGAGGAAAACTTGAATAGCTTTATTAATAATCAAGAATAGCAAAGAGGATTAAAACCAATTGTTCTGACCCAGCATCATCCTCTCAGCAAGAAAGCCCCTCTTCACCTCATGAAAATCTTAGATCACCCAACAATATGATGTTACACCAAGAAACCAGCAGCACTTCCTTACAAGATACAAAATTCCAGCCTCTTGATCTCTGGGATGAGGGATCCATATATAGATGTTTGCAAGGGGGGTGAGTCAGCTTTTGAGATTTTATTAGTGTCCTCTCTCTGATAGTTCTTGATTCCACTTGGAGATTGATGATCTCTTACTCATCCCTGGGCGAATGCAGAGAGGCAAGTGTCACAGGAGAAGTTTCTGGAAGATTCCATGATCCTCCACCTCACAGATTGACCCTGCCATTTGTCCACTCTCGCCCATCGCACCCCATAGAAGGGATTTTCAGTATGCATCGCACCTCCCGTGTGCATTTAGGTGGGATGCAGCGCACTTTGACCATGGAGCAGGTGAGATGGTCCAGTTTTGACCAGTTCTGAGTAGTTTTTCATGGAGAACTTCTGGGAGACGATGTAATCAGCCGACCTTGTTCTTTTAGGGGCTGGAACAACACTTTTAGGGACTTAAGAGCCCTTGGTTTATCGACATTTATGATTGGGGTTGCAGTGCCCAAAAATGTCTATAACAAATAGGGAAAGTTATACAGATATTTTGACAGCTAGCTCTTGGGATAATCTATTCAGCGAGGGGTTTTTCGAGAAGCTGAGAGCGTTTATTGTGAGGCTTCACAGGAAAAGGGTCAAATACATCAACCAGATGAGAAGTAATGTGTCCCATAGGTTATATTTAGCCTCGTAGACGGTAAAATAATTTCCTTCCTTCCTATATCATTACATCATTTGTATCTAGTATCCAGGCATCTCGATATTAGTGAGTTTTTTGTTCCAAATCTAACCCTTGGGCTCCCAAATGACTAAATTTATCGTAACACTGCAGTTTTCATTCAATCTAGTATATGGGTCATATGATAAGCATACACCAAAATATATGGGTAATCGAATACCACACCACGATTTGAAACAAGGGCTACATAGTAGCTAGTACATGTCGCTTAGCTTAAATATAGCTTAATTAAACTAAAAAATAATAAAGACAAATATTTCATCACAAAAATAAAACAACTAATAAAATATTGTATTGTTGAATGCCATCACCAAAAATTAAGAAACATGATTAACCAATATTGTTTATATTAACAAAAATACACTTTAATATATGTTTATTTTTTAATATATATTTATTTGTTATATATGTGTGTGTGTGTGTGTGTGTCAAAATATGTTTGTAATATAATAAGTCTAAATTCAGGCTTCTGTGATCCATAATGAATTAAGAAAAGTCTTTCGGTAGAAATCACACAAGAGAAATTTTTGGCCGATGCTTTTTGAACCAATAAATGTGGTTCATCATCTGGTCCTAATTTTGATTTCTTGTTTTCAAATAAGTTATTTGATATTTGGAATACATTAATAGTGCTCGCACTCTTGTATATCCAAATACCTGGATAATCAGATGTCATGATGTGATATTTTTTATGTTTGCTAATTACCACTCCACATGAGCTTAAACCAAAATTTTAATAGATTAAAGAGTTTTTTTCTTTTAATAAAATCTATCCAGTATCCATCTCATTAGACAGGTAACAAGTGATGATCCATGCATGAACCTAGATGGTTGGATACCTGAATATGCACATTTTGAAAGTTGATAGGTCATTAATTAATTCAAGACGTAACAAGCATTAACAATCGAACAAGTGCCACATTTTCAATAGCAAATTTTTTTGGAAACACTACATGTTAAGAACAACGAAAATATAGTTTCCTCTTTCACATAGAAAGCTCTGTAAAATTTGAAAATTTGTTGCGTTACTCACTGTGTCCCAGAAATTGTTTGAAATTACATAATAGTCTTGTTTCTGAAGTGCATAGCTTTGGAAAGAAAATTTTTGAATTAAATTTTACTTTTTCTTTCGAGTTTCATAACAAATGTATTCTCTCAGCTTTATTGTTTTCTATATACAAGTGAAATGGGATGAAAGGGAAAATCCAAGGCTATAAAGCCATTTGTCCAAAATATTAAATTTAAAGCTAAGTCACCTGACACGTGGATTCAGGATTCGACGAATACGGGGATCCGAGTGTCGGATACAAACATGTTGACCCCTCGGAACAAGACACATTCAGATACGTTATATATATATATATATATATATATATATATAGAGAGAGAGAGAGAGAGAGAGAGAGAGAGAGAGAGAGAGAGAGAGAGATAATTCTTACACAAATTCTCATTCATGATACAAATTCATTGATTTCAAACATAGATCTTCATCTAGATGTAAGTTTTACTGTTTACAAAGTAAGTTAGTAACATTATGCATAGTGATAGTACATACAAAATTCAAATACAATTGTAATTTGTGACATGTCACATAAATGATAAATCATAAATTTTGAATTCATAATACATATTCAATTCATCAATGATCCAATAGGAGAAAGACAAGATAGTAAGATAAAGATACTGACAGTTGTAGTTTTCTCATTAAGTCATCAAAATCGAAGCCAATGGAAAATAGAAATAGAAAATGCAAAACAACTACAAGTATACAAGCCTCAAGGCAGTAGGTAGCTCATGACTAATGAGTCATCAATCCTCATAGTCATCATCAAAATCAGCATCACTGTCCTCATCATCATGGTCACCACTACTCTCCTCTGCTGCATCCCCCTCCCCTATATCCAAAGCCATCTCTGCATTTGCTAGTGTGGAGGATGACCCCTCTATAGTATCACCATCATCAAATCTGACAGGCTCTAGCACTAGATCATTGAGATCCATGTTGGTCAATGCCAACTCAACATTGTTGTCCATGCCCATATTGATCCAGGTGGATATTGGTGGCCACCCACCTATTCCACTTGGACCCCCACCATTGTTTTGTCAGTTTTTTCAGTTTCCTTATTTGTAGCACAATTTACTATTTTTGGCAGTTTTTTGGGTCCTGAACTTCCGGAGCCGTTTTGAGGCCCTAAACAACGTTTTTTTAGCAATATGCCTATGGTAATTTTCATTGAAATTGCATATTTAGCTGTAATCCTCAGAGAGATATTTCCAACGAGGTATCATGCACGTCAAACGGAGATAATATGACCAATTTACGACCCCAAGAAGTTCGCTTCCCATCTAACCCCAATAGGGCCCATAAACTCTTGGTGTTACATCTCCTCGGGTTAGGGTTTTGGTTGTTTAGGGTTTTCTCTTATTGTTAAATAATAAAAAGGCCCTTGAGCCTCATTGTAACTCAATTCAGAGGCATGTAGCCGCCACATCTCTTCTCATAGATAAGCTACCATCGCCCGAGCTAGTCTCATTTCCATTCTGTTTGTAAGCATATTTCATTATTTGATATTAATGAAAGGAAGTGTTATTTCTGTTGCATCTTTGTATTTATGGTTATATCTGTAATTTGTTGCGTTCCTGTTTAAATTTGGATCACTAGTATCACAGTGGTCTGCTCTTTCTCTGTTTTTCTTTGCATGTCCCAACCGAGCTCGGGATATAAGGAGTTAGGGCTCGAATTGGTCAACCTTTGCAAGACCAACCTCATAAATCCCGGCAACCTCCCATGGGGGAAGAAAAGAAAGATGAGGGAGCAGGAGATCCTATCAAAATATTGCTCAAGGAGGCCCTTGAGAAACAAAGGAACGCGATGATGCATAACTTTGCTTAGATCCTTCAACGGTTGCCCACTGGTGGCACATCAACAGCCACTCTGGAGGATCCACACCTTTTAAGGTACAAGTAAACTTTGATATTCCCATATTTGAGGGCCAAATATATGCATATGTCGTAGATAAATGGTTGAATCTGCTAGAAGTATATTTTTCTATTCATGGATTTTCCAGTTGGGAAAAGATTACTTTTTCTCTTCTCAAAGCCGCTCCCCACGTCAAGGACTGGTGGGAAACCTATTGTGAGCAGAAGGATGAAAGTACAACCTCATTATTTTCAGTGCTCCCACTTGGAATTCATTCCGGGACACCATCAAGGAGCAGTACTACCCTGTCAAGAGCTACGAGGACAAATACATAAAGTGGACCACACTGCAGCAGGGAAGGGACCAAGATGTGTTGGAGTTTACCAATTTTTTTCATACCCTTCGCACGAAGTTGGGTATCAAGGATTCTGAGAAACATTTGGTACTCAAGTACCGTAGCTGCCTACATAGATACATCCAGGACGAGATGGAGTTCTTGGACATCTCCTCGCTCGACATGACGTACCGATACACCGTCAAGATCGAGCAGAAGTTTAAATAGAAGAAGAGAGACTTTGGATCTGCGAATTTGAAGCAAGGGAAAGGTGGCATAACAAAGGAAAAAGCCAAGGCGAGATGGCCTAGGACAACTCACCAAGACCACAAGCAAAGGAAAACACTGTGAAGCTAAAGAAGGACACGGGAAAGTGGTGTGTGTTCCATAAGATCTCCACCCACAACACGAGTGTCGGGCCAAGCAGTCATTGGTGGATGAGCTGAAGGCTTTAGAATCAGATGCATGTTTTGACTCTGATTCAGAACTCGATAAGGGGAATGACAAAGGGAAGTCGATTATTGATGCAAAGCCCAACACCACCGTCACCACCACAAAGATCCAGAAGGAGGAAACTGAAGATCCAGACGAGGAGGAGCGTCTCTTCCACTCCTAGATGTGGGTAAAGGGGTCCCCGCTACAGTTCATTGTCGACAATGGGAGCCAAAAGAACCTCATTGCAGCAGAGGTCATGAAGCATTTGGGTTTACTAACCACAGCACACCCACAACCGTACACCATCGGGTGGCTTCACCAAGGACGGGATCTACACGTGACCCAACCATGTCGCCTTCCATACAGCATCAAGCCCTTCACGGATGAGGTATTATGTGGCATTTCTCCCTTTGATGTTTTTGATGTATTATTAGGCCAAACATACTTGTGGAAGCAACATGTTGTGTATGGGTCAAGGCCTCGCGCTGTTATTGTTACATTGGGAAATATGTTGTACAGGGTACCGGAGGTAGCACTGCCTACTGCCATCTCTCTGGTTACTGCAAAACAATCTAGTAATATCATTTCAAAAACTGGGAAATTTGTTTTCTTGATGATACGCCCTCAAGGAAAGAAGAAGACAGTGGCCACGACCTCTAGACAGGGCCCCTCCGCACGACAATAACAGATGGACAAGGTCATGGAGGAGTATGAGGACATCTTCAGCTCCCCCGTAGGGGTGCTGCTACACTGACAGGTCAAGCACTCCATCAATCTGACCCCAGGTGAATCATTACCCAATGGACCAATCTATCAGTGCTCTGTTATGGTGAACGATGAAATCAAGAGGCAAATTCAAGAGCTGCTGCAAAAAGGTCACATTCGGTCAAGTTCATCGCCCTGTGGGAGCCCGATCGTGTTGGTACATAAGAAGGATGGGACTTGGAGAATCTGTATCGACTATCTGGCGCTGAACAAGATCACTATTCGGAATAGGTCTTGATCCCACAGATTGAAGACCTTCTGGACCAACTCAAGGGGGGGAATATTTCAGCAAGATCGACTTGAAGTCCGGATATCACCATGTACCGTTCGAACCCTCTGATGTGTGGAAGACTTCCTTTAGCCAACCACCGATCATGTTGTTAACCACCGTGCTCAACTCTTGTGGGCACGAGACTTCTAATTGGCCACTTCTCTACAAAAGTGACCCAAAATTTGGCCACACATACCATACGCTCTTGGAGGGTTAGCAAGTTCCAGATTTTCACCTCCAGGATGCTCTGTTATGCCACCTGGGACACCTTTGTGTTCCTTCAAGCGAGCATGTGAAGATGATTTGGGAAGTGCACTACAGTCGGGCCACTGGGCATTTCAGGGTCGAGAAAATGGTGGCAGTACTGCAGAAGTATTTCTATTGGTCGAATCTTCGACAGGATGTCGGGAAGTACATTAGATCCTGCACTGCCTGCGTCATTGCCAAACTGACCATCAAGAAGAAAGGTCTCTATACTCCATTGCCTACCCCTAGTCGACCTTGGGAATCCATCTCCATGGATTACATGTCAAGCCTTCCTTCTACTAAGCATGGAAACGACTGTGTTTTTGTGGTCGTCAATAGATTCTCGAAGATGGCCATTATGGCGGCCTGCAAGAAGAGTATCAGAGCAGAAGCCACTACTAAACTCTTGTTTGAATGAGTGTGGGTACACTTTGGGATCCCACAGTCTATCATCTCATACCGAGACAACAGGTTCTTCAGTACATTTTGGCCCAGTCTCCAGTCGATGCTCGACACCAAGCTCACTAAGTCCACAGCTTTCCATCCCCAAACTGATGGCCAGACAAAGGTTGTCAACAGGATGATCATACACATTTTGTGCATGTACACCTCAAAGCATCCATGCACATGGGATGAGCCTCCTTATGTCCATCACAGCTACAACCTAGCTCTCCACAGCCCTTTTTAGGTGGGCTTGGGATTCCAACCACTATGTCCCATTGATGTGGCCATACCATTTGCAACGACTTAGGGAGATTCGGCTCATGTCCAGTCCAAAGCCGACAAGGCAAATAGCTTTATTGAGCACATTCAACACATCCACCAATAGGTCCATGACATATTGGACAAAGCCAATGATAAGTACAAGCAGCGGCATGATCAGCATTAGGTGCCACACAAGTTCCAGGTGGGTGACAAAGTTTGGCTACATTTGCAGAAGGAGTGCCTCGTTGGGCCCCACCACAAGATTTGTCCACTTCGATATGGGCCATAAACCATCACCAAGGCTATAGGAGATAATTCTTTTGAGCTCAGCATTCCCCCATTCCTTGGCCTGCACCTAGTGTTCAATGTGGATTTCCTTCGACCATACTTAAAACGATTACTGGACACATCCGACATTGCAGAACAGCTCACATCAACATAGTTAAATCCAGACTGCATGGAACAAGCTGCAACTGATCAGATCATGGACATGGAAATCAATAACACTCGCTAGCAGAAGATCCAAATGTATCGAGTTGTCAAAGCCGACCAACTCCTGCACCAAGGAAAATGGCTCACTAGGGACCAAGTTCAGCAGAAATTTCTTCATCTCATGGATGAACTCAACGCAATGGAGACCATTGCTTCCTCAGGGGGGAGGAATGATCCAGGTGGGTATTGGTGGCCACCCACCTATTCCACTTAGACCCTCACCATTATTCTGTCAGTTTTTTCAGTTTCCTTAATTGTATCACAGTTTACTATTTTTGGCAATTTTTCGGGTCCTGAACTTCCAGAGTTGTTTTAAGGCCCTAAACAATGTTTTTTTGCAATATTCATTTTCACTAGCATCGCATTTTCAGTTGTATTCCTCGGAGAGATATTTCGAACGAGGTATCATGCACGTCAAATGGATATAATACGACCAAGTTACGACCTCGGGAAGTTGGTTGCCCAATTAACCCCAACAGGGCCCATAAACTCTTGGTGTTACATCTCCTCGAGTTAGGGTTTTCGTTGTTTAGGGTTTTCTCTTATTGTTCAATAATAAAAAGGCCCTTGAGCCTCATTGTAACTCAGTTCAGAGGCATGTAGCTGCCACATCTCTTCTCAGAGATAAGCTACCATTGCTCGAGCTAGTCTCATTTCCATTATGTTTGTAAGCATATTTCATTATTTGATATTAATGAAAGGAAGTGTTATTTTTGTTGCATCTTTGTATTTATGGTTATATCTGTAATTTTTTACATTCCTATTTAAATTCGGATCACATATCATCAGGAAACACATTCCACATCTTTGTCTTTCCCTTTAACCACTCTTCCCTCTCCTTGTAAATAAGACGAAGGTTGGTGTGCACATACACCATTGTCTCTACCCTGGACTGCTAAAGCCTGCTCTTCTTAACACTATACAAATTCCCATATGTTCTCCAATTCCTCTCGCGACAAGAGGATGAAATCACCTGAGAGAGGAGCCTCATGGCTAATTGTTGTAGAGGAGGGCTTGTTGCCCCATGATTTGCCCACCAAGAATAGGACTTCTTAGCCCCCCTGTCTCTAATCAGATTATATCCTGTAAATCGACCAGTGTCAGTGGAAAACTCTACAAAGGCATCCTCCACCTCATTAAGCAATGCTCAATCCTTAAAAACCCACCTAAATGTATATTTCCTCCCTTGTGAGATTTCCCCATCCATGTGAAGAGGGAATCTGCGGGAAGGTCCATGATTCAGCCACTCATGGTTGTAGCATTTTGGGTTCAATGAGTGAGCCAAGCAATGTAAAGGTGTGCAATTCTTGTCCCACCTGCTGACAAGAATATCCTATATAGTGGTGAAGAATGCCTCTAGTGATGTCTCATACTCGGGGCACTCACTGTGTAAAATAATGCTCCTCACAGACTCAATCATGGAATCCCATCCCTCATAAACCTCTCCTAGGATGGGTTGGTCTGTATCTGCAAATTGAAGCAAATAAATGATAGGGTCCATGATCTAAATAAGTAGATCTACCCTCTCCCACCAAACATCATCTAGCACTGTGTCCTTCACTATTTTAGAGGTTACTTGATTTGTCTTTCTTCAAAAAGACCAAAACTCAGAAATAACCATGGCCCCAAGAGCGGTCTTGACTTCCCTCAACCTCTTCAACATGATGAATGAAGAGGCAAACCGTGTATCCATAATCTTCAACAATGATATATTATTTTACTCCTTGTAGATAGTGAGGGAATTTGTATGATTTTGTACACAGTTATGGATATGTCGTGCATCCTCAGTAATGTTACCAATCCAAAGCACATCAGAAGCAATGGATTTCAGTGCTAAGTTCAATGAATGGACAATGCAAGGTGTCCAAAACACTTGTGGATATTTATCTTCCACAATTATGGCAACAACTTGCAAACAGGTGCATTATCTGTAATGATTTGCACACAAGAATAAACACCTACATCTTCAATAACTTTAATAAACAACTCACCCATATATTGTGCATCCTTGTATTCTTCAAGTGTATCCACTACTTTCAAGAAAACTGGACCATTCAAGGAAGACACAACGAAGTTTATGAGTGGGTGTCATGTTGGATCTTCCCGTCCATCAGAAACAATGCTAACCCCAGATGTTGGCTATGATGCTTTAATAGGCTCAAGCATTTTGCACCTCTTTTTTTGCCTTCGTCAACAATGTGGTTCTAAGCTTCTTTGAACCAGGAGGCACATACCCTGATGGAGCCCCTTGAGTTAGAGCTTGACACATCTCAATAAAGAGAGGTGAGTGTGCAACATTAAAGGATATGAAGAAAAAGAAAAGAAAAAGGCAATGGTGAGATCAAGCTTTGCCCATTTCTCCTTTTGAAAAATCATGTCCATTGGACCAAGTGAAATTGCCTTTCTTTTTTCTGTTTGTCCCCCACTAGAACTCTCAAATGGAAACTTTTTTCTCCCTTTCCTCAAAAATGGAAGGGGGTCATCATTCTTGGTTTTTTTTATTTGGCAGCCACATTTTCCATACCAACATTGGACTCTCTTTCCATTTATTTCCTCTTTGGTAAAGGCACTTTTGTACAAGCTCCAACTCCACAACTTGGTAAAGCCAACAAATGGCCTTTCACACGGAAATATGTGCTCGTGAAAGTACTGTGGAAAAAGTTGCATTTCCAATTCACATTGCCTCCTCCCTTCACCTTGCTGCTTGGCCCTTGCTCTCTTGTGACGTATTTCCACAAGGGATATTTCTCAATCTTACATTGAGGAGGATGTCTTCCTTCAACATTACTTGCAATAGAGGGAATACTTGCAGCAAAATATGATGAAATTGGGGGAGGAGGGGCATCTCCAACGGGGACACTCTTCCCCTTCCTTTGCCCCTTCCCTGCTGCCCTTGATTGAGCCATGAATACTAGAAAAAAATAAACCAAAAATGCACAAATTTGTAAAAGAAATGCATATGCAAATTGCTGTAATAAAAATGCAAAAAAATAGAGAGGAAATGCACTTGCCTGTTGCTTGAATCTCCTTGAAAATGCTCCCACACCCTTTTCTCCTTGCTCCAAACCCCTCGCAGCAAAACCATAGCAAACCCACAATAAAAGAGAGAAGTGAAAATGAAATAAAAGAACAGCAAGTCGCCTTTTTTTATGTCGCATAGGTGACTTTTTCGGATTCGTGTTTGGAAATCGGGATATGTCGTGTCCGATTGGGACACAATCCGGATTCGATCATGTCCCAATCGGACACGATGTATCCCGATTTCCAAACACTAATCCGAAAAAGTCACCCGCATGGCATAAAAAAAAGCGACTTGATGTTCTTTTATCTCATTGTCACTTCTCTCTTTGGAAAGAATCATGTCGGATTCACGACATGTCGGCCCATTTCAACGAATCTGGTTTCATAGATTTAAAGTGAAAGCAATAGACATAGATGTTGAACCTGTTAAGGAGAAAAACCCCAACTCTGCATTCTATTCAGACACAACATTCAGAACCAATTTAGGAGAAGGCATGTCATGGGAGGAAATGGTCAAGTTTTTTGAGAATGACATTAAGACTCGGCATGAAAGAAGTGATGTCAAGGAGCATTAAGGCTTTGATTCAGTCAATTTAATAAATATAAAAAAAACATAGCTACTTAAAGTTGCAACCAGTCCAGCCATGTTACCTTACTATGACATGGTAATTTGGATTATTTCCCATGCTCATCTTAAAACTTGTTCAATAATTAATGATTCCAAGCAAGTTTTATGTTCATGGAGGCTAGAGGATTTGTTGAAAATGTATAAATTAGAACCTCTTGAGATTTACCTCAACATGGAATATATGCTTAAATTTGAACAAAAAGTATTGAAAGAATAGAAAATCAACTCAGTTGAGTGCATAAGGGAATGGGAAGAGGGTTCAATAGGTTTCAAAACCAAATCAAATAAACTTTTACACAATCAAATTATTTAAAAATCCCCATACATATGTGATGAAGATGTTATCTAGGCTATATGGGGAACCAGACCCTGAACATTTTAAATTGGAATGGGTTCCCTTGTCTCATTGGATCATGGACAAGTCTAAAAGGTTCAATCAGGGAGACATCTGTCTCATAAATTTTCTGATGCCATTAAATTATCTTAGGAATCCCCACCAGGGTTTGGCCTAGGATTTTACCTGTCAGCATATCTATTTCCATTGTAATAACCATTGTACCATTTCCAGTGTTGAAGTGGAATTGATCTTTAAGGACACAACATGTTCACCAATTTTGTTTTAGTCTCTGGGGAAGAAATACAAAAACCATTTCAATGATATTTGTGATAGTCTTATGTTACACCTTCACGAAGTTCTATTTGGGAAATCTCCCCTGAGAATAGGTAGGGAAAATAAAGAAGCATTATAAGGCATTGGTGACTGGTTTATTGATGAATGATTTTCTTACTTTAGAATCTATGGGTGTGAAGTTGGTCCTCATTTGTTACCCAAATTAATTCCTAAAAGGTCATTGTGAGAGAAATAGCCTATGAAATAGTCCTTCACGGTATCACTAAACTAGAGCATAAAAATTCAAAAATGCTACAACCAATTGTTCCTATAAATATTGGTCATCAATCTCTCAAACAAAGAGGTCATGCAGTGGTAGAAGCAAATGGGCTCAATGAGGTATGGCTGCATTCAATTACCTTTTATAGGTATGACCCACTTGATATTGCCAATGATCATCTAGTGTAAGTGATGTATTCCAAGAACTATGTGCATCAAGAACCACCATTTGATTACTTATTTAAAAATGTTAATTCTTTTAATGAAGTTGGATTCAAAATTTTTACTCGGATGAATCAAAGGGAGAAAACAAGTTTTCAAGTCTTTAGGGAGAAAAGACACATGCTCTTCCTTGCACAAAGCAGTAAAACCTTTGGTGTTCCTCTAGCTAAGCTACAAGCAAGGGAGGCTATCAACTCATTCTTCACTGGCAACACTACTCGGCCAATGGAAGGTAAAATTCCACAAGCTCAGCAATCTGGTCAGGGAAAACTTCAAGAATCTTAGGGTGATATGTCTGACTAAACAATGTCTGCTCAATAAAAATAAGGTCCATATTGGCAGGATCTAAAGCAACAGTAGGAACAAAATGATAAATATGATCATCAAGGTCTCCCAAAGAGAAAAATCCAAATCTATAGGAAATTTCTCAAAAGGAGAAATTAACAAGTCAAATAGAGAAAACATCAAATAAGTCAAGAAAAACACCATAGAAGGCAAATGAGTCAACGTCTGACATTCAACAAGAAAGGAAGACACGGATGTTACCAAAATCCCTATTCCTTCTACTTAAATCACTCAGGTAATATCTCCAGCAGTCATAATGACTCCAATAGCAACCAATAGTGAAAGTTTTCATCATTATTCATTAATGTTGATGGGTTGGAGCCTATGAAAGAAATAGTGGTTTCATTGAGAGATTATTTTTTCAGCACTCAGTCAAAATAAGTTGTAAAAATGTCAAGAAAAAAAACTTGACCCATCCTTGACAAAAGCGTCATCAATTATGCCATGGCAACCTACTGGTGGACCAAGAGATAGGGTCATGGAGACAACATCAACTCTTGGAGCATTTTCTTTAGCAAATTAATGGATAATTAATGAGTTATCTCAACAAATGGAAAAATGCCAAAACAGGATCAAGGACTTAGAAACTGAACTCAGGGGCATTAAAATCAAGCATGATAAGGAATGGGAGTCCCATTTCATGAAATTGTGAGAAGGATTTTCCTTATTCATGGGAGGAATTGAGAAAAAGCACCAAGAAGAATTTCTTCAAGCAGAGGAGTATTCTAGGAAGCAACTGGTTGACACTAAATGAAATATGTTACTCAATTGGAGAACTTGAAACAAATCGATTAGAGAGAAATAAATATACTGAAAGAGGAGTCTGAGGAAAATATTCAAACAATTATTGTAGCTCTCCAAACTCACATTAGTTCTTTACAAGGAAAAATAGAACATTTGAAGAAAGAAGTTGTGGATGTGAAGGTTTTCATGGATGAAGCCATTGTTGTAAATGATCAGTTAAAGCAAGTGGAATTAAAGGTTTTCAATAAAATAAATATATTTTATAATTTATTCCATGACCTGCTCACCATCACAAACCAGGTTGATGTCCAAATACAAGATGATGATGTGATAAGGTTACCATGAGGGAAAGAAAAGGGAAATCTGAAGTAATCGGTAAAATTTCTAAGGAGGAAAAGAGGATGTTTTAGATCTCTATAGATAAGAGAAAATATATTTTCTTATTCATCAAGGAATTGATTAGGGATTCTTGATTGGTGTGATGTGTTATGGGACAATGCATTGGATGTGGTCGATGAATTTAATATGCCTCATTCGGGTGGCTTCAAGAAAGTTTTATCTTTTTATATATGAACTCAAGGAATTAATGACAACAAGGAGGCTAGCAACAATCAAATCCTCCAAAGCATTAAGCGGAGTAATATCGACATCCAAAATTTCTTCCAAGCACCATAAGAGTGCATGAAATTAACTTCTAGATTTTCTTCTAAATATAGAAGAAAAAATGATATATCCTGAAATGGATTGGTCAATGTCAAATTGGTTTGGGAAAAAACATCCCTATTTACCTGCTTAAAATCTCAAATATCTACAATAAATGGGCAAAATATTTTAAAGAGAGGGATAAGGAAGAAAATCCCTCACTATTATTAGAATATTTAGGACAACAAATGGAGGAAGACTAACAAGAGATGAAGCGAAATATCTATTGTTGAGATTTGATGTTCATCTTGTTAGTGTTAAGACTTGATCTCATTTTATGAGATAGGTTAATAGTTTATTTTATGTAAATTTAATTAATATTGCATGAAAATAAACCTCAAATTGTTAAACTCGCTCTCTCCCTATCTCTCTCAGCAAAGCATAAATCTTTCAGGTCGCTGACTAAGCCCACATTTTAGTTAGAAAATTTACCATTCCAAACAGCTATATTGAATTTCTTGTAGGTCTACATCTGGCTAATTTTTCCCCTCACTGTTGTTAGTTTAAGCAAACTCTCCAAACACCAACAGTTGTTTATGATTAGGTAATAATTACTTGCAAATATTTAGAATAATTAGATTAAATTAGTGTTAAGTCATATATTTTCCCTTTTTAATTAGTTTTAATCATTTTCTTAGGTTAGTTTAACACAAGAAATTGGGCCTATATACCAGTGAGTATCACCACACTAAGCTAATAAGGGTCTAATTGGGGCCCCGATCAAGTTGTATCTCCCTTGTTTCCTCATGGAATTCCTTCGCCTATCAACATATGTCTTACCTAAGTGACCTCACCCTCGTAACAAGAGTTGTAGCAATAGGGGTTGTGGAAACAAGAGTTGAAGCAATAGGGGTTGTGGAAAGATGAGTTGTAGCAAGAGGATCCGTAGCAACGGGTGTCACAACAATTGTTTTATTGTCGTTGAGTTGTGGTGGAGTTGTAGTAACATGCTTCAGGTGGAATCGTAGCAATGGGAATTGCAACAAGAGGAGTTGCAACAACCAAAGATCAAAAGCAAAAGATCAGCGTTACTCCTTCCTGCATATCCTGTAGATCACTTATTAGCTAATAATGAAGGAAAATTATTAGCAAAAATTGGCAAATATAAAAATATAAAATATATTCATTAAAAAAATATAAATTAATGACAACATCATGTCATCAACTAGTCACACAAGGAAAATGTAGTTAAGCTTTAGAAAACTCAAGTGTAACTATTTTCAATTTGAAACAAATTCCATGAATGATCTATGAATGATATATGAGGAAAAGAATTATCTCTATAGCAATTGTTCTTCCTTATATTTCTTGTTAATGATGACTATGTTAACATTTAAAAGGCATTCCCTTCTTTAAAATTTCTACAAGAATTTATGGTTGGGTTTTGTATAGAGATTATTCATATTCAAATTAAGAAGGTGATTGAATAAGAATTTATTCAAACATTTAGTAGCCAATCAAAGTCACTATTATTTTATTGTTCTCACAATGATTTAGGTTCGGATGGTGGAATAATTGGACTTGAATATCTCCTAGAAACCCCTGTACATGATATAAAAGTTGAGATGACCCCAAAACTGAGAAGAACAACTATCTGATTGTTTTCACAATGCTTGAGGTTGAGATGGTGGAAGAATTGGACTTGAATATCTATTAGAAAACCCTGTACAATATGTAAAGGTTGAGATGACTCCAAAAATGGGAAGAAAAATAACCAATAGGAAAAACCCTTTGAAAGTTTCATTTCCTGTATTGTTGACATGTTCCTCATTGTATTGTTGTTGATGAAAAGACAAGTTAAATCACTAGAAACCCAAATTGAAATGCATCATACAAAACCCATGTTTTGAGCCACAACTTGTACAATAGATTTATTTTTGGTGTAATAAGTTATAATAGAAAATGGATGGAAAAAATGATATATTGTCTAGTCATCGATGTCCACTACCAAAATCGAAGATACATGCCTAGAATATTCACAAAATTTGCTCATAACAACCCTAAATTTTTCCCGAAATATCCCAAAAATTTGCATGGAACATCTTGGGGATAGTCGGGAAGTCCCCAAGTCCCTGATAAAATCCCCAACCATTTGGGGACATTTACTAGGTTCCCAAAATCCCAAAAATGTTGGAATGGTTGGTACGGGGAACTTTTTGTGGGTGACTTAGTCCCAGTTCAACATAGTTTGAAATAGAAAGAGATGCATTTACTACACAAAATTATGTGGAAAAACTAATTTTAATATCTCTAATTGTGGGTGAATTTGTTGTTATACTAATGTAACTGTGATGAATGCTAATTGATTTAATTTGTTTAATGTGTACTCTTAGAATTGATTTTACTATTGGTTTAGTTGTAGTTCATAGTTTTGATTATCTAATGAGTTTGGTGCCAGATTAAGGTGCATGATGTTTATGAGGTAGTGGAAAGTTGATTTCATTTACGTTATCATATGCATGCAACCTTGAGTATATGACTTTCCTATCCTACAAGCACGTGGTAATTTTATAGTAAGTGTAGGGAATTAAATAAAAATGGCAAGTTGGAAATAAAATCTTATGAGAAGCTACCATAGTCAAGCAAATTAAAAAAAATTATGAACGTTGGGCAAACTATATCTTGTGCCAAAGTATCTTATGGAAACCCTTTTACTGTCATCATTAGAAGCTCCAGGAATTATTAATCTAAATAATTTAAATGACCAGGAGCACAAGGGCATACTTGTTGGTTATTAGCATAAAGGATGGCCATGCTAAAAAAATTCACGAGAAAACAAAAGTTCTACGAAACCTCATGAAAATATGAACCAAAACTACTTAACATTCACAATAGCTTTACAATTCATGATCCTGCAATAATAGAGAAGTATATGAGAAAGATAATTATATTATATAGATAATAAATGTCATCTGACTTTGGATCTTGTGTGTGGTAATAATTTTAATCCACCACATAAAAAATAACTCATCAAATATTGCACACTTTCTAAAATATTTGAAATACTGGCAATAATCTCATACCATAACAATTCAAAGGTTAACTTGGTCATTTCAACCTGTAGTAACTTGCAATATATATATGTGTGAGAGATTTTATTAATGTTGAAATATATGTCTCTAGTATAAAAAAAAATTGAAACTAAATGTCCCATTGATTCTCACAACATATCCCCTTTCATTCTCAAAAAATCCTCCCTATTTACAATGACATAAGGACTATTTATAGTGAACCCCTAACCAGTCACTGTTTAGTGGCTTTTTAGTTTCTCTGTACAAATCACTACCATCATGCAAGATAAATAAAGTGAAGCACTCTTCAAAAAGGTTCAGGAAAAGCAATACTACTTGTACTTCCAACTGCTAAAAATTGTTAGATATGTTGGTAACAAGATGCAACTTGGTTATACAAAGCCTTTTAGAAAGCCCTGGAAATATGGCTATTGCAAGAGATGAACATCTGAGTGTGGTTGCTAGAAGTACTTATAGAAGAAACATAAAACAAACTTAAATACAAATAAAGTAACTCCATTTTAAACAAATAATAGATATTATTATCCATCAATAAATAAAAAACGACGTATTTAAATACGAAAAACTACATAATTATCATAAATTTTCAAAAAGAAGAGTCCACGTCTATTTTTCCTTTATAATGCATATTAGTGGCCTCTTTATGTGGGTAATGGATTGTAAATGGAATGATAGGTAATGACATTTCAATTTCCTACCTTTTGTTTCGTCTGGGATGAGTTTGGTCCTTTTGTGGCCCCTGTTGTGTCTCTTCAGGTGCATATGTGTATTTCTAGCGAAGAAGATTCTCTAATATCACCCTCATTTACCACGACTCTATCCTCTCCATCACTGTGATCTTTTTCAATAGACAAAGTTGTTTCTTTCCCTACAAGGACAATTTCTCTTGCATCTTCACCACATTCATAATAAGACATATGCGAATTCATTAATAAATAAAATGGGTCATATAATCCCATAGGAGTCGTATCAAACAATGGTGGGCATACAGGAACATCATCTGGTGTCATATCAAATATTGGTATGGATCATGGCCCATAAGAATATTGAATAGTGTCACAAGGTCAAATATCTCCTTTGGTTCATCAACAATACTTGGTGTCTTATCATACAAATGCTTTGAATTTTGCTCAAAACATATCTCCAATATCTCATTATTATCACCAACAACATCTACTGACTTTTCATACAGTGGGATTGAATTTCGGTCAACAGAAATGTTAAACTTTGGTGAAATAAAAGGAGATTGAATATTTTCTTCAACATCAGGGATATGACTCATTCTTTCCCTATCTATAACACAATCATCCATTATTTCCTCTATCTATGATAAAGATCAATTACCTGTACATACAATATTTTGTTACATGTACTCAATAAAATACATACGTTGTTATGCTAATAAAAGGGTTTTTTATTTACTTCTTTGTAGACTTATGTAATAAAACATGTCCTAGTCTATAAAACATACACTAGGAGACTCTTCAACGGATAAGATAGTGCCCTGACACCATTGGGAAGAGGTAGACAAAATTCTCTGTTGCAAGAAAAACATGCTCAACAAAAAAGTGAGTTTATTAAATACCATTTAATAATGAATTCATATCCAACCAAATAATACAAATTTGAATATTTCTTACCGCTGGTGAATCATTGAACATCTTGTGTAGCATAGTCCTATTTTTGTCCTTTATGATTTTCTTGCGAACATTTTGATTTAATGCATATTTTATCTCATTTAATCAAGTGTCATACCCATAAACATTCCTTCTCACGCACTCCATGGCATTTTCACTCAACTCTTGAGCAAATCTCACCCCCTATAACAAGAAAGGAAATGATGCCATGACTAAAGCATAATTTAATGAAAGTATATAGAAATAAAAATATCATTAAAAAAATAGCTTGCTGCAATTTGAATCTCTTTTCAAATAGTAGTGTTTCAACCACCTTTATGTTCTTATTATAATGATATTCAATGTCATAATTTTTTCAATTATGATCTCCTTCCGACTTGGATTCAAATCTAAGCTTGTTCTTAGAACTCTATGGTGCACCAATATGCAATGCCATGGGTTCCCGAGAATGTTTTTTTGTTATGTATTTATTAAAAGTTTAATTGCTTAAAAAAAAAACCTTGTACTATTGCCATATTATTCAAATGTGTGATTTGCAAAAGCAATCATTTGTTTCTCCACGAGTATGAAATTTTCTTGGCACAAGTAGAAGATATAATTGGAGATTCATATCACATTATAGTTTTGTAATGTTACCTATAGATTCTAGCTAAGTGTTATCAACAAGAGCAAGACCAGTTTTGTCCCCGGGAAGAAAAATACTAAACCAATAATATAGTATTGAAAGAATCTAAGAGATAAGAGCAATTGGTATTATAGAAAGGATTATACAAATTATCGTCTTCTCTACTTTCAATTCTCGACGTTGAGGTCGTAGTTCCAAATGTTGACTCCATAGTTCCCTAGGTCACAGCTCCCAATGTAACAATTCCTGATTTCACATGTCCTGAGGTCACAGTTCTTGAAAACTTAGTTCCCTAGGTCATAGTTTCAAAGGGCGAAGTTCTTAAGGCTAGTGTTCTAGAGGCCAATATCTTAGTTCTCGAGGATAATTCTTTGGAGGTTGAGGTTAGAGTTGTTGAGGAAAGTGTTTTGGAGATTGAGGTGACAGTTTGTGAGGCTAGTGTTTTGGAGGTCGATGTAACAGTACATGAGGCCAATGTTTTGGAGGCTAATGTCATAGTTTTGGAGGTCATGGTCACAGTTACATAACACTAAGGTCAAATTTCCCAACATTGAGGTTAAATTTATGGACACTGAGGTCATAATTCTTGAATGGAAATGCCAGAGTTGTAGCAACAGCAATTGGGGTTGGAGTTGTAGCGATAGGAGTTGCAGCATGAACAAATCCAGGAATCGCAACAAAATGGAAGTCCAAGAGTTGCAACAACTTTGGTATACCCATGGTGTGTTGCATCATAATTATGATCGTGAATGGCAATGCCATAGTTGCAACAACAACGATTGGGGTTGGAGGTGCAACAATAGGAGTTGTAGCGTGAGAAAATATAAGGATCACAATAGTGAAATGGAAGTCCGAGAGTTGTAGCAGTTTCATTATGCCCAGGGCATGTTGTAGCATAATCATGGTCATGAATGGTACTATCGAAGTTGCAGCAAAAATGATTGGGGTTAGGGTAGCAACAATGAGATTTGTAGTATGATAAAATCCAAGAATCACAACAACGAAATAGAAGTCTAAGAGTTGCAATAGCTTAAGTATGTCTAGGGTGTGTTATAGCATTATCATTATCATGAATGGTAGTGTCAAAGTTGCAACATGAGAAAATCTAGGAATTGCAACAATGAAATGGAAGCCTGACAGTTGCAACAACTTCAGTATATCCAGAGCATGTTGCAACATAATCTTCATCATGAATGGTAGTGTCAAAATTGCAGCAACGACAATGGGGGTCGGAATTTCAACAATTACACTAGGCTCAAGTAAAGGAGTTGCAACACTCGTGTGGAGAGTTGAACCAGTCACATTTCTCGAGGTCACAGTTCCTTAAGCTAGTGTTTTGGAGGTCAATGTTTTGGATTTCTTGAGTTTGATGTCACAATTCTAGAACATTGAGGTCAAATTTCTCAAGGTTGAGGTCAAATTTATTGAGGTCATGGCTCTTAAAGGCATAAATCCCAAGGTGAAGCTCACTAGCTCATAATTTTCGAGGTCACGATTATTGAGGTCACAATTCTAGTGGTCATAGTTCTCAAGCCTAGAGGATGAAGTCACAATTCCTGAGGCTAGTGTTGTAAAGGCTAATGTCACAGTTCCAAAGGCCATTATTCTAGAGACAGAGGTCATAGTTCTCGAGGTTATTGTTCTAGAGACCGATATCATAACTCCTAAGACTAGTGTTCCGCAGGTTGATGTCATAATTCCTGAGGTTAGTGTTCTAGAGGCCAAGGTCATAGTTCCATCCCGCTTAAGAGTATTTTTCTCTATCTCCAAGATTATTTTGCGCCAATAATATCCCAACTGTCCCAAAGGAGTGCTTCTTGATTAGACAACTGGATCATTGACTGTTGTGTTGGCAAGAATGGTTCAAAGTTGTAGCAACATGAGTTACAACAACAGGAATTGCAGTATGAGCAAATCCATAAATCACAACAACAAAATGGAAATATGAGAGTTGCAGTAGCTTCAATATATCAAGCGCATGTTGCAACATAATCATTATCATGAATGGTAGTGTCGAAGTTGTAGCAACACCGAATGGGGTTGGAGTTGTAGCAATGGGAGTTGCAGCATGAGAAAATACCGAAAACACAACAATGAAAAGGAAGTCCAAGAGTTGCAGCAACTTTAGTATGTACAGAGCATGTTGTGGCATAATCTTCATCATAAATCGGAATTCTAGAGTTGTAGTAATGATGACTGGAGTCATAATTGTACAGCTACACCGGGCTTAAACAAAGGATTTGCAACACTCATGTGTGTAGTTGCAACAATCATGGTTCCAGAGGTCACAGTTCCCAAAGTCATAGTTCTTGAGGCTAGTGTTTTGGAGGTCGATATCACAATTCCTGAGGCTAGCATTCTAGAAGATGATGTCATAGTTCTAGAACACTGAGGTCAAATTTATTGAGGTCATAGTTCCTAAGGGCATGGTTTTTGAGGTAACATTTCCCTAGCCCACAATTCTCGAGGTCATAGTTCCCAAGACTAGTGTTCTGGAGATCAAGGTCACAATTCTTGAGGCTATTATTCTAGAGGCCAAAGTCATAGTTCCTAAGGCCAGTATTCTAGAAGTGGAGGTCATAGATCCCAAGGCTAGCATTCCAGTGGTTGATATCATAGTTCTTAAGGCTAGTCTTATGGAGGTTGATGTCACAGTTCCAAAGGCTAGCGCTCTGGAGGCGAAGGTCATAGTTACAACCCACTTAAGAGTATTTTTATCTATCTCCAAGAGTATTTTGCACCAATAATATCCCTATTGTCTCAAAGAAATACTTCTTGATCAGACAAACCACTAATTGCTATGTTGGTAAGAACAGTTTAGAGTTGCAGCAATGGGAATTGTAGCATGACCACATCTGGGAATCAGAACAATGAAATAGAAGTTCGAAACTTGCAACAACTTTAATATGTCTAGAAAATGTTGCAGCTTAATCATCATCAAGAATGGCAGTGTTGGACTTGCAGCAACAATGACTGTGATCGAAGTTACATCAACAAGAGTTGCAGCATGAGAAAATCCAGGAATCCCAGTAATAAAAATGAATTTCGAGAGTTTCAACATCTTTAACATGTCTAAGATAAGTTGTAGCACAATCTTCATCATGAATGGCAATGCCAAAGTTGCAACAATGATGACTGGGGTTCTAATTACAACAACTACATCAGGCTTAGACATAGGAATTGCAATAGTCATGTGTGGATTTGCAATGACTGTTGTGGGGTTGCAGCACCAATGTGGAGTTGCAGTCATCGTCTTTGCTCTTGTTAAGTAATATTAACTTCTACCTTTTCTCAGTACTCATGTGAAAGTGTGGAAAATAATCTTTACCTTGTTGTTGGCCTCAATGTCCATACCATGGGTTTAAACCATGGATCGATTTAAATTTGAGCGAAAAGAAAATATAAATAGCTAGTCAAGTAAATGGAGCTTTTCTGATGTTGATGTGACTATGCTAGTAAAAGAGTGCGAGAGTGGTAACAAATTTTTAATATCAAAATAGATTTGCAGCAAATGGCTATGTAACAAAACAATGGAGTTGCAGCAAATGATTGTATAACAATAAAGCATAGTCCTAGCAAATGAATTTATAACAACAAAACAACATGGCAACAAATGACTTTGTAACAACAAAACAAAGTTACAACAACTGTGTAAAACAGAGTGGCAACAAATGACTGTGTAATAGAACAACAAAGTTGTAGCAAATGATTGTATAACAAGAAAACAGCCAAACAAATTTGATTATATAATAGAAAAGCAGAGTCGCAGTAAATGACTGTATAATAGAGTTGCAACAAATTACTACATAATAGCAAAATAGAGTTGCAACAAATGGTTGTGTAACAACAAAACAAAGTGGCAGTAAATAGTTGTGTAACAGCGAAACAGACTTGCAGCAAATGACTGTGTAACAACAAAAAAGGGTGGTGGTGTAAGGTTCCACCTTACCAAGCATCAGTTTTATAGAGAAATATTGAACATTAAGACTCAAAATGTGATATATATATATATATATATATATTGTTTCCAAATCACAAGACAAGCCCAAAGCCAACATCTCACTCAAACCCCAAATCCAAACTACCAAACCATCACTTGTTCCTCAAGCTCAAAAATCACATTTAAAAGAAAGAGTCTTTAGTAGGATGAATAAATATCAAACTTTATGAGCCAAAATTTCCAACAAGCTAATTTTTACTTTTGTTGCAATTAAATGTGTGCAAGAGTGACTAATTTGATTTTATTTTAAATAACATGCTTATGAATTATTTACTTGAAAGGAGAATTCAGCTTCCATAGAAGTGGCATCCAATAATTATGAATTCATATGTAAGTTGACATTACAACAATTCACTTACCCAAATTTGACTTTATCAGCATAAATTTTAACTCAATGGGATTATCATGCATATTCATTGAGACATTGCAGAAAAATCTTGGTTACAAATCTTAATTGCACATAGGCATTCTTTATACAGACAATTCATAAATGTAAATAGCTACATCCATCAAGGCATTATGAAAAATATTTTGCAAGCATACAATATACAACCACTGAGGCATTTTGTCAAACGCTTGACAACCATCATCTCTCAAGACAATTTTGAAAACCATTAGCAACATGAATATAAGATTCTTACTCAACCTATTTAACTCATAAAATTCACAAATTAAAACTTCAAATATTGGCATATTAAAAAAAAAATTAAATCATCTTAATCCTTCACCAAAAACTCGAGAACAGACACACACAGTTGGCAACAGTAATCTGCAAAATCGCCTAGATTTACAATTTGGGTTCTGAAAAAATGTTTTTTAATCAAATGGGGTGGGGGGTTACAAGGCCAAAAGGCACAGATACTCCCTGATGTTGGGTTGAATCGCATCCAAAATGACCAGGGATGCGATTCTGATCTGAAATTGATAAAAGGTATTACAGACTATGTGTGAAGTTGCCTATGTTACTTATTGCAATGGATCGATAAGATTGCGAATAACATAGACACTTAAACAATTATATAAACACAATCAGACACATCAACACAAGCAAAATTGCTAAAGGAGTTCACCAGACTTTCTGGCTACGTCTCCTGGTCCTAGCTTCCAGTGCTGACCTCTTTATTATGTCTTCAAATGGTTGTTACAGGTGTGAGCTCAAAAACAGAGTCTCAACACAGAAATGGAACTCACCACTATGTTTCGCTCGAAACTTCGAGTCGAAATGAGCATACACACGACCGTACTGGTCACCCTGACCTCCAAACCCCCTCAAACGGTTCAGAACATGAGGTTGTATGAACCTTCATTAATTGAAGATCCCGAGGAGCAAGGTCAACTACCTTCCATTGAGGATTTGTTGCATGAGTATCTCAATGAGTTACAGGAGGACATAGTTCTTGACAGGAGGATAAGAACTTCGCGATGAGGGGATGTTGAGTACCTACGAGTTGGACTCAAAGGTACAAATCCAAGTAAAGCACGATGGATAGAAATTAGACAAGTGAAGGAACTTTATCCTCACTTACTCGATAGCTAAAACCAACTTTTGGTGGTCCAAAAGCTTCCAGTGGGGAGGAGTGATCCAAAATGGATTTAGCATAGCCTCTAGATCAAAAGTCTTCAAATACATGTGAAAATGGAAAAATGTTGAAGGGCTTGTGAATACGAAGCCAATGGTGCCAATTGCATGCAAATCCAAGTTCGAACAAGGAAATTAGGGCTAATCAAAGATTTAGGCCATAAAGTCAATGCCCACATCAGTAGGACAGGTGGCAACCCGGGAAAGAGTCACAGGTTCTAGTATGTCAATGCAGAAGGTGATGTGGCAGTCAGATATTGGTTCAGACTAAAGGCGATGAGGAACAACGATCAAGTGCAGAGATCGTCCGATCAAAAGAGATCAATGCATATCGCATTGAAACATGCAAGCATGTTATTTGGGAAAATGCACACGATAAAACTATGAAAAAGCAGCTAAACTCTTTGAGTTTCGATAGGAGGGTGGTAAATGGTTTATCACGTGCCCTAAAGGAAGGAAGCGTTTTAGACTAGGAGCATGCGAGTCCCCTCAGCGCTCGACAGGTAGCCTCCCGAAAACCACTTTATCGCGTGCCTTCAGAGAATTAGCAAATGTGCTAGTTGGAGTGCGAAACTGCGTGACAGCCGTCAGATGACAGAGGACAGATCAACGGTGTAGGTTGTCTGAATCAGTTGAAGAGTGGGATGCAAAAGCCGTCAGATGGTTTTTTCTCGAGATTAGTGCCGGGGAAAGGTCGGACGGTCGGGTCCACCCGCACCCGCCAATCCTTTCATTTATAGCCTGTTTCTATTATAAACGTATTTGTTCCACGTTTATTGCAATTTGTAACTAAAACGTGTTATATAAACACCATAACATAGAAAAGTTGACAGAGGAGTGTATTGTGAACCGTTCCAGGGGGTCTGGAGGTCAGGGTGACCAGTACGGTCGTGTGTATGCTCATTTCGACTCGAAGTTTCGAGCGGAACATAGTGGTGAGTTCCATTTCTGTGTTGAGACTCTGTTTTTGAGCTCACACCTATAACAACCATTTGAAGACATAATAAAGAGGTCAGCACTGGATGCTAGGACCAGGAGACCTAGCCAAGATGTCTGGTGAACTCCTTTATCACTTTTGCTTGTGTTGATGTGTCTGATTGTGTTTTTATAATTGCTTAAGTGTCTGTGCTATTCGCAATCTTATTGATCCATTGCACTAAGTAACATAGGCAACTTCACACATAGTCTGTAATACCTTTTATCAATTTCAAATCAGATCCTTTAAAACAACAAAAATTTAGATCATTAATGTCTCATTTACCACTTTTATCAAATATATGGAATACAAACTTTCATCTACAACTCTACATGGGGAAAGTCAACCCATAGTTATGCTACTCAGATATGTTAATTGAATTCACACTTTTCCAAATCCACCATATGAGTTCTTGAAACATTTTACAACCCGCAAGCTAATTCCTTTGACATAATTTGACAAGCTTATTGCAGCGATTGTTGCAATTTGACAAACACATGGCAACCCTTAATGTTATAGCCATTAAGGCTTTCTATCAAAATTCTAATAGTATTAACCAAAGACTCGAATCACAAAACATTGAATTATTGATAAGAATATCAAACATAAGCCATAACTGAAATTTACCTCAAACTTACCTCAAGCCTTTGATCTTCCAAACCATATTTTAGTTGCCATTATTTTTGCATTTTCTTTTAAGGGATGATTCTGTAATTCCTCTAGGTATATTTTGGGTACATGTCCATTTTCTTACTTCTCTTGCAAGTTGCAAGTTAGCACTTATTCATGCATAGATAAATTGATAGCATTACTCATTCAGGGATTTTGTCAAACACTTTGCAAACATACCCTTAAATCCTTTCTAAAATGCATATAATTATCTATTTCAATTAAAACAACACAAAACCATAAGTCATGAAACTCTTACTCAACCTCTTTCACAATTCTTCATTAGAATTACATTTAGCAATATTTGGTTTTCCTTTCTCAAATGTTACAATACCAAGGTTAGTACCATAAACCACACCAATAATAATTCCAATCTTGGGATCTCAACATCCATACATATAGACTTCTCTTAGTCTTCATTTTCAACTAACCAATAAGATTCCAAATAACATAAGCCTAAACCAAAATTAGATGCTTACAACAATTTAAATTTCTACTTTTTCTTTTATGCTAAAGCTATACTACAATTTTTTAACAATTAAAATTATACCTTATAAGATATTCAACTCCACTAGTTGAGAATATTAATCATCTTTGATTCTTTAACCAACTTATTTGAACCATCCGGTTTTCCTCCCAACCATATCCAGGAAGAACTTCTCCCCCTGGAACTCCCGAGTTGTATAAGCTCACAAGCAGTACCAAAATATAGTAGTAGAGATATATACAAGGCAAGTCGAGGAAGATAAGTTTAACTTCCTCCTAATACCACTCATGGTCAGCTCCATCACGTAGAGCTACTTAATAATTTAGTTTTGGAATTTCAAATTTATTTCGAAAGAAATTGGCTACTCTCCAAGTCTCTCCCTCTCATAATTTTTTTTTAAATCTCTCCAACTCTTGGTCTCACAATGCAAAAGTGAGAATACACAAAACACATATATAGGAGGAGCAAGAAATTATTATCATAAAGGAGGAGTAATATGCATGCCTTGTATTCCATTTAGAGTAATGTAACTTATGCCATTAAGGAGAGGTATGAATGTCTTAGTTAAGGAGAGTGTAACATATGCATTAAAGAGAGCATAAGAAGAATCTTTTATGACATGTCTTTAATTAGTGTAAGAGGAATATGTCATTCTGTTATGAGTGCATAAAAGAGAGTGTAAGGTATTATTAAAAAAGAGAGAGAGAGTTACATAGAGCCATGAGAATCATCAAGGAGAGAGGTGTGAAGTGATTGAAGAGATGAAGGTAACTTATAATTCCATTTTTAATAATAATAATATCATAGTCGCATAAAAGATAATATTAATATTAATAATATTGAGGATTAAGTCGAGATTGAACTAGTATGATTGATTAATGATAAGTTAAGTGATTTTCCTTCAACTACACTTGATTACCAATTTATGCAGGATGATTTACTGTTTTTGGAAATTCATACTTGAGATGCTAGACATGACTTTCTATTTTTAGAAATTCACTCCAAAATTGTCAAAAATGATATTTACTAAGGAAATCCATCCCTAAGTCGCCCATGAGTGGTATTTTTCTTCCGGAAAATAGGGATTCCACATTCTTATTGCATGCATCTTCGTGCCTTAGTAGATTGAGGACTTTGTGCCCTGGTCTACTCTAAGGATCCAAGATTCCACACCTTGATCTTTTAAACATTTAGGACTTTGTGTCCCAATATTTTTATTATAGATCCAAAATTCCACGTCTTTATCTTTCATGGATTTAGGACTTTGTGCCCTAATTTCCATGGCTTCTCATCTACTATACTTTGAAACTGCGTGCTTCACCTTAAGGTACTGATTGTGAGCTCATACCCATATGATGATTTGTTGGTAAGGTCTTGTTCCAAGACCAAGAATTGTGCATGACTTCTGAAGTCATTTTGGTTTTGAAGAAATGACTTCCACAGTCGTTTATAATTTGAACATACTTGTTTGCAAATAACCACCTCCCTTGCCACACCCTACTCAGTACACAATTGAGCATATATAATCATACAAATCATGTATCATGACTTCCACAATTATTTATAGTTTGAGCATCCATGTTTGCAAATAACCAAGCTCCCTGCCACATCCTTTTCAATACACGATTAAGCATATATAATCATACAGGTCATGTAACATTCATAAATCATAATTAACCATATGTTCTACATAACCATGATCATCCATGGATCTATGTGTCTCAATCCTAGATCACCATCCATGTCATACACCTATGTCCAAACTAGGATACCAAAATAGAAAACATCAATAATATGCACTTAACCAAAATCGGTCTTTATCATAAGCATGTAGCAAACGTGTGACCTAAACCAGGTCTATAGCATATAAGCATATACATAAGTCTAACATGCATAATCTTTATATCACTACATCAAAATCATACTCTCCAAATGTCATCAATGCTATCTCACCAAGAAGGGACACTACAGAAGGAAAATAACTATGTAACAACAAAACAAAGATGTAGCAAATTATTGTGTAATGGAAAAATTGAGTTCCAAGAAATTACTATAACAATGAAACAAAGTTGTGGCAAATGAATGTATAATAGCATAGCAAGGTGGCAGTAAATGAATGTACAACATCAAAGCGGAGTGGAAAAAAAAGGGAGATCGATGCCTCCTATAAGTTGATTCCTACAAAAGTAATTGTTGGAGTTGGTGCTCACAAACACAATTAATCAAAAGAAGATTTATGGTTTTCTCCTAAACTTTTTGCACACAAAGATGTCTAATTCAACTTTTGCTAGATATGTCGAGGCCAGAAACGAGGGCATTAACAAAATACTTAGATGAGGTATCCATATTTGATGTCAACGGGTATGCCAATCCACATGACATTTTTAAACATCTTTTAAAGCCAGAGTTACAAGACATATGTAAACTTCTTGAACAAGAGGGATTGTCCAGTAAGGTGTATTTATTCATAGAAGGAATTATAAGGAAGTTGACCAATATGACATTTATTTATAATAAACACTTAATTTATGGGCTAGTAAAATTGACAGATGGTTTATATGATGTTATTATTGAAATAATGTTCCAGGTCGATGTCACAGTTCCTAAGGCCATGGTTGTAGTTCCTGATGTACATTAATGCTTCATCAGTCATGTTCTAGTTTATATTTTCTCTTCCTCAATCATGTTTTATTTCATCATCCTATCAAGCTCTAGGAATTGTATGTTAGGAAGCTAGTCTCAAATGGAAAAATTGCATTGTAAGTTCATCACTAATGGAAGGACGAGTTTCTGGAAAAATTAATATTTTCTACTATTAACAAAGTTACGAATGAAATGAGGACTCTAGCCCAAAAATGCCAAAAAAAACATGAAAAAACAACCCAAAAATGAAAAGTGTGTATTCCATAACGATGTTTTTTTGTTAAGAGTAAATTTTCAACATTTTATAAAAAACCAATTTTTTTTTTTATTTTTTTTTTTGCAAAAAGGATTGGAAAAACACCCTTGAAACAAAAAGTGTTGATGTTGGAATAACAAAAAAAAAGGTACTTTCTAGCAATGTAATTAAAGATAAAATATTAGAACTTTGAAAAACCGTAAAATTCCAACAATTTTCAGAGATGATGTTAAAGATAAAATATCATGTCTCAAAGGCTTATAATTCCAACAATTTTCATCCATCTTGTTAAAGATAAATCATCTTGACTCTAAAAACCCTAAAATTGTAATTATTTTCGACCATAGCATTAAAGAGTAAATGTCATAACTCAAAAAAAAAAAGACATCTTAATATTTTGTCTAGTTTTCAACCATGGAATTGAAAACCTTAAGTTTTTAACATATTTGAACCATGAAATTATTGACAAATTAAACAATTTTAAAAAATGAAAGATTCATTATTCCAAGAGTCATTTTTATTTTAAAAGTTAAAAAATATAGCTCTTTTGAAATCTTAACCTAAGACAACTTATCTTATTGCAACAAAAACCTAAAAATCAACCATCAAAATGAAGTGTCTCATTTCAATGAGGCATTAAATTTTCAACATTTTTAAAAGTATCTTATACCAAATGATAACAATAAATAATATCATGGCAATATCACTGTATAATTTAAAAATTGAACATTAATTTCTAATATTTTTTTACTTTTAATCAAAATATGAACAAATGATAACAATAAATAATATCATGGCAATATCACTGTATAATTTAAAAATTGAACATAAATTTCTAATATTTTTTTACTTTTAATCAAAATATGAACAAATGATAACAATAAATATTATTATGACAAAATCACTATATAATTTAAAAATTGAACATTAATTCTTATATTCTTTTACTTTTAATCAAAATATGAACAAATGATAACAATAAATAATATCATGGCAATATCACTCCATAACTTAAAAATTCAACATTAATTTCTAATATATATATATATATATATATATATATATTTTAATCAAAATATCAACTTTAGTAGATTGAATATAACATAAATTACTTTTGTAATTCATTGTTGCATTGTAGACATTCTAAGAAACAAACAAACAAAAAAGTAAAAAAAAAATAATAATAATAATAACAAAAAAAATTAAGGGAAAATATTAAAAAAAAAACATAATTTAAGAAAAAAAATTAAAATTTTGAAAAAAATAAATAATAAACATAAGAAAAATAAATTAATAATATTGATGAGATAAATTATAAAAAAAAACAAACAAACAAACAAAAAATGTTAAAATAATATATATATATATAACCATTTAAAAATAAATAAATAAATAAGGAAAAAAAAACATTTTAAAAAATTAAACTTATAAAAAATTAATTAAAAAAAACCCCATAAAAATTGTAAAAAAACAAAAAAATATATATATACACACATATATACATAATAACCAATGGTTGGATATTGAAAGCAATTGAGTTACCAAGACAATTAAAACACATAGAAAAAAACATCAAAAACATTTTTTTAAATAAAAATAAATAAACTACATAAATTAAAATTAAAATAATAATATTAAAATTAAAATAATTACAAAAGAAATATTTAAAAAATAATAATAAATAAATAAATAAATTTAAAATAATTAAAAAAATCAATTTAAAATAACTATATAAAAACATTTATAAAAATTAAAAATATATAATACAAAAAATAAAAATCCACTGCTCGTGGGGACTCGAGCCCTGGGTAGGTGGCTGGAATCGAGCCTCTCCTCCTCAGGTGGCTGCAGGGGCTCGGCCCTGGGAGGGCGGGGAGCTGACTCAGCTCCCCGCCCACCCAGGGTTGAGCCCCCATTGCCAGTCGATTATATATATATATATATAAAATGTTTTTATTTTTTTATTTTTTTTTAAATGCCTTTTTTTAGTTATTTTAAATTGATTTTTTTTAATTTTTTATGTAGTTTTTTATTTAATAAAAAAATGTCTTTGATTTTTTTTGATAATTTTTTTTCTAATGATGTGTTTTTTTTAAATTTCCTTTTTTTACTTTTTGTTTAAATTTTTTATTTTTACAATAAGTTTTGTCTTCTTTTACAATTTTATGTTTTCTTTTTTTATACATTTTTTATATTTTATTTTATTTTTGTCATGTTTTTTTGTTTTTTTTTTTTTTTTTTTTTAGTTTATTACCAACATTTTAAAAAAAAATCCACACTTAATACATTAGGAAATTTAAAGTGTTAAAAAGCATGAAAATCAGTAACATTTTAAAACAAATGTTCATACTTGGTACATAAAAAATTTAAAGTGTCAAAAATAAGCCCTCTAAAAAAAATGGGTTGATGTTGTATCAACACTTTTCAAAATCAGCATGAAAAACATTTAAAAAAAATGTTACATAAGAAAATTTCAAGTGCCAAAAATATGCTAAAAACAATAAAGGTTATTCTGAATAACCACTTTTCAAAATTGGGTGTTTTTTTTGCTACCTTAAAAAAACGAGTACTCGGTAATTTTCTCGTTTAATAGATAACTATGTTTATTTCATAAGTATTTTTTTTCATTCGAAAATGATTCCTAATAATTATTTGTGTGGAAATTCAACTAACATCATTGAACCAATATCAACTGACATTATCTCATCTCAAAAAGTTGTGAGGTGTTTCACTCTTCTCTCTATTAGTAACACAAGTTATTGCATTATAATGACTCTGTATTCATTTTCCCCGTGGGAATTATTTTTGCATTGGGGTATTATGTACAACAATATAATCACATTAGACTATACTCACAAACTTATGTAACTTTTGAATGGATGATTTCTCTACTCTGCCCTGTAGTATTCTCTGATGGTATTTGCGAAAGAAACCAGTTAGACTATGTGAAAAATGGATTGTAAGATGCTTCGAAGTGAATAAAAATAATGGTGTAATCATTTGGGTTGTACTTTGGCTAATGCATTTCCAACAACTAAATAAGGTGTACCCAGTTCACGGAAGTAGATAACCCTTCAAAATCGTTTTACTAAGCACAAGTGTTGTTGTTTTAACTGAAAAATTACATCATTATGTATGTTGGTGTAAGCCACGATTGCATCTATGCAATTCATCCAAGTTAGTTCTTTAGCTTAGGAATTGCCCATTATTTATGAACAAACATCAACTTAACTTGAAAGGGTAAGAACTCAACATAAAACGGCAAGAAATCAACAAAAGGTGGACGAGAACTTACAGAAGATTCATGCTTAAATTGTGGGCGCCACTAAATGCTAATGTTGGGATGGTTTTTCCTTTCAATTGAAATCATGTAGGGGAAGAAGTAATTGAGGAGTGTTTTCTCTATCAAGGGCTAAGTCACATGGTTTGGGTTCAACAATGATTAGGTTCGGTTCGAGTTCAAATTTTTTGATGAGGTTTTCCATTAGGTTCATCTATATAAATTTTCTATAAATATACTTATATTAAGTTTAAAATGAAATATAGGATAAAATAGTAATATATCAATATCAATAAACATAAAAAAATGCTAACACGAACATGGAAATTGCAAGGATATATTACAAGCTTGATTTGTGACATGAGGTTATGAGTTTTGATCTATGGACTTGGTCAATGGCTATGAGGCTTGATGAGGTTCGCAAAACCTCAAAAAAATTTAAAGTTTCACCAAAATTCAAACCTCAAGGTTGAAGTTCGACGAAGGGGAAGAGAGGGCAGAGAGGAGAGAGCTTGACTTCAAAAATAGATGTAGGGGAGTGGAGGCACAGACATGAGCCCATGCGATATTATGGTTGTGGATGAGGGCATGACCAATGAGTTGCTCGAAGGTGGAACCATTAATGCATGCAATGAATGTATGATAGGCATGTATGATGTTGAATTAGCAAATGAGGTAAGCCAACGAGGTAAAGGAATGGGGTTGAAAAGGCGTTAATCGTACATAGAGGTTGGAAAACACATAAGTCATGAGCGGTGTTGGAAAATGTTTGCATGGAAAGCTGCAAAATGTTTGGACTTTAGCCTACACCTTTCACCTCTATGTTATGTCGGTACTTCAAACTTAAGCCCATAAAAATTTACGTCTAAAAGTTGTAACGGTTGGTCTAGAATGAGCCCAAACGTAACATCAAACATCTTTTTAGTCCCTGACATAAGGCAACATGGATTATTGTAATTGATTTTCTCTGGAATATGAGCCAGCCAAAAAAATACAGATGCTTAAACCGAAACTACCGAAAGTTTTGTTTTACATGATTTTATTCACTTTTTCCTCATCATATTAAATGCAAAAAAGGTTTTCAATTAACTAATCAAAATATTCGAGGTCTGATTTGGCCTCTCCCCAAGGCATCGACCCAATTAAAGCTAGGATATACAAGGATATACAATGGATTTTATAGCCCAACTTTTTTCCTGTAAAGTAATGCTACCATTGCTTAGCATTATTTCATCCACAATAAATGTTAAGTTTAATTTTGAGATATCCAAGTGTTTGTATTTCCAACATCTGGCACTAAGACATTTGGGACATTTGGGTTGTGACATTTGGGCTTTGCATGGCGAGCACATAGGGCCTCTGGCGAAGACTAGGGTGTTCTTACCTCTCTTCCAACCTTTATGTTTGCCTCTGAGGGATCAAAACAATGCAATCTGAAATCAATCACCAATGGGATGGGTTTTCCTCCGCTCTGCTGGTGCTAGAAGAGATCGAAGAGACACTTCCGACTTCACCACTTCGCCTGCGATTTGAATGACCTGAATTTCCTTCCTTTCCTTTGACCAAGGGTTTTAAGCTTGTATGATTAATTTGTTTAATTTTTTTGTTTCCATGTTTTAAGGGAAATTTCTTTGTCCATGGTTCTTCTAGACTAGTTGTAACTTAATTCTAGTGTAATTTGCGTTGAAGAATGTAACTAGGTTTTGTTTTCATAATTGTACATGAGTCAAAAATGAAATATATTTGTCAGGAGAAAGAAAAAGAAAAAATTTTATTAACTAAATTGACTTACTAAAGCATGGGTTTCATGCTCGAGCCAATTATCATAGGTCAAGCCTCCATTGTAGGCTTTAGGATTTTTATTTAAGTCAAAAATCAATTTTGTTTGGTCAAAAGACTACTCCATCAATCCTCCTTGCAAGTCAACCATCAAATTAATTGTCAACAAGTCGGCTTCACCAAACATACTCATTTCAGCTTATTTTAGTGAGAAAGTATTTTATATATGTGTGTAGACTTCGCTCAAATGGAAGAACAAAGATAAGAGTTCGGTACAATTTCATAGACGAATTTGGTACATTTCAGAGATGGAGTTCGGTATATCTCAAAGTACAAGTTGGGTGCAAACATAGTGAAAGGAAGTCAGATGAGAAGTATATATGACTACAATTCAAGCTAACACAAAACCAAAGTCTAAAATCATCATTAGGCTATCATCACAGAGTCAATGATTGGGCTACCATCACAGGATCAGGAGATAACATTATTACAGGATTGTGTTGCTTCTTCTACAGAACCGAAGACAGGGATATCATTACAGGAACAAGACATAATTTTGTTACAAGACTGAGTTATCATATGTATGCTACCTATACATATTCAAAAGCATGAAGACTATTGCAGGACTTTGTCATTACATAGAGGACCGAAGTATGATTGATGCTTTGAATCGAAATTTGTCAAGGGTTATCTCATTGTTGCAAGAAAGATGTGTTGAGTACACATTGAAGAATGAAATACTACACACAGAACTCAGAACTGAAGAAGAATAAACAAGGATGACTTGATGGAGGGAGTCTCTAGCCTAGGTTGTGAGGGTCTTGGTCGTCTCATCTTGTTTTGAATCTATTAAAGGAGGAATTCTTGACCGGGTTTTCCCCTAGAGTGGGGTTTTTCCCTGGATGTGTGCCTACATCTCGTGTCCTCCTTTATTTTATTGATTGGCATTAGCCTTGATGATAAGAACAAAATAAATCAAAAGAATAAAAACTAATAATAGAACATCTCAAGGTAATGTCATAATAAGAGAAATCAATTAACTTTCCACCCTATTGGATTTCTCAAAATGGTATCAGAGCAAGGTTAGAAGGCAGTCCTGAAATTAGATCATTTCAAGCTATGAAAGGTTTTGGAATTGCAACAAAGTCATTGTTTGAGATCAAATTCATTATCAAGAGTAGATAAAAGCATCCAAGATGAACAAAGGTTTAAAGCCTCCTTAGTTAAGATATATAATTTGAATGAATCTTCACTACATGCAGGAGTTCATCATTTAAGGGTTGAACAAGAAAAATCAACTGGTCTAATATGAAGGTGTCATATTTTAGTAAATCACAGGCCAAATAAGCAATCTCAAGTGATCTACCATTTTGCAAACAATTCAAATTGCATGAGTCTTCAACGGAAGGGTATCATCACAATGATATTCATTATCACCAACATGCTACAAGAATAATAGCAATCCTCCTACACTTGAAGAGAAGTTTGAAGTCCAAATTACTTTTATGAGGTGATCCAAGTCTGGTCCAAAATCCTGAGCAATATTGTGAGCTTAATCTGAGATCTAAAGCACACATTTAAGAACTATGAAAGGGATCCAAAGTATGACCTGTGGAGAAGAAATATAAGCCTTACTCTTTGAGGATCTCAAGTGATAGTTCGAGCCTATTCTCTCTGTGACCAACATAAGGAAGGAAATCAAGTAAGTATTGTCATTGTTCCTTACTTAACAAAATTCATATGCAACAAGTTTAATGGACTATCAAATCAAAGGTATGTAAACACGAGGTACGTATATTCATTTGAATGAGCTTTTAGATTTTCAATTTTAGATGGTCCATATAATTCTTGTTTACAGTTAGTCTAGGATAAAGAATGTAATCACTAGATGACCTACAAGAACCTTAATCCTTATCTTCTAGGGTTTATAAGTAATCTAAGATGTAAAGTAAAATCTTAGTATTGATTGGAAGAAAAAATAATTTAATTTTTATATATAAGGTTTATACTGGGATTCCGTCCTCCATTGTTACATAGAAAATCTAGATTGAGAAATTAAAATCATGTTCTTGGTATCACATGTTTTGCTTGAAAATAGTTATTCCAAGTACAAAATATCATTGCTTAATACAAAGAGAGCACTTCAAGGAATCCCTACAAGGTTTGTTAAGGAACATCTCCAGGTATGTCTTAGACTATACACTCCATGAAATTCTATTAATATAAAAGGTACATTCATCATCTTTTTAAATTTGCATTACATTACTAACATTGTTGTGTCTAGCTCTCTTGAATCATAAAAATTCTTGATTGGGTGATTCATCATTAGATAAATCTACCCTCCTGTTCTCTGTAAAACCCTAACTTAAGGGTATGTTGATGATAATGTGTGAAACCCTAGTCTACTCAGGGTTATTGATGAAGTCTAAAGAAATCGTTTGGTATTTGAAGCTTTGATGATGTCATGTTTGGGGTTTTGATATGGTTATGGAAACCATAATCTGTTAGGGTTGAATGGTGATGTCTGAAATCCCAAACATTTGAGGCTTTGGTAAAATAAGGTTTGATGTGTTATGTATTAAAACCCTAGATCTTTAGGGTTTGGTAGGGTTTATGAGAAAGACCCTTATGACCTAGGAATGAATCCCTGGTATATGTTTGTTTGTTTGATCAAATGTGTTATATTTATGACTTTAATGTGTTTGTGTACTTGGCCTTGCCTGACATATGTTATGCTTATGCATGATGATGATATTCTAAATATGCATATGTGTTGACCTAATTGATGATGGTCATAAGTCTTAGGGTTTCCCTAGTCAAAGTATGATATTCTAGGATGATATTGTTTGTGAATTCTAGGGTTTTGTAGCTAAACCTTAGTACAAGTTCTCAAATATATGAGGATATTGTTTCAAATGTGACAATCTGGGATTTATGCAAGTTTGATGAAACCTGATATTGTATAGTGATTATTGAGGATTAGAAAATGAAAATCCAGGGTTTACAACAAACCCTAGTAGAAGCTAGTCATATTGTTGATTGAGTTGTAATTGGCTTTAATTGTTGAAACTCATGTATGAAATCTAGGGTTTTTATGAAATCCTAGTAGGAAGTCTAACATATGAATTTATAAAGTTGTTAAATGCATTGTTATACTTGTTTGAATTATTTCTAGGGTTTTCTATGTGAAATAATTTCTTATATCTCTGAAGTAGATATTAGGGCCCTAGATATAATGAGATTTATATCTTGATTAAGTTGTTATTGTGATTTAGGGTTTGTAACAAAACTTGGGCAAGAAGTTGAAGTATTGAAATAAAGTATCTTGCTGATCATGTTTGTAAAGTCTAATGCTTTCATTATTGTATGATTTTGATATGGTTAACTTCATGCTTCTATAGATTAGGTTGTACTTGCTATGTAAGTTGTGCAGGTACATCATCTTCAAGATGGTGAAGATGTTCGTAAGTAAAATTGTTATGATAAGCATGATATGTGAATGATGATGGTCAAGATGAATCTGATAAGAAGGATGGAAGCCTTGGAAGATTCTCCAATGTCATAAAAGAAAGTTTATCTCCCGAAGTCAAGAGGGAGCTTGGATAGAAGAAATCTCCCTAGTTAAGAGGGAGGGCATATTTATAGTCACGATGGATACCTTGAAAGAAAAAAATTGAAGAATACATTTTTAGATACTACCGAAAGAAGGAAAGTAGGATTTGGCTGCAGAATATGTTGCTACATGTGAAGTAGGAAAGAAAGCTATACAGTTGAGGAATCTTGTGTCAATATTTGTTTGAAGGTTTCTAAGTCCTACTGTGATAAAGTGAGAAGCAACATCAAGTTTTCTGAAAGACCTCGAAAGTTTGTGTTTACTCATGTACTTTTGAAAGTTTGTTACTGATTTGGGTTGTGTTTGTATAGGTAAATCTCTTGGAGGTTTGATAGCATGTTTTACATGCTTGTTGTTATCGATCAAGTTTGATCGAGAGATATTAGTTGATTACCGATTTTTTTGATCGAGGAGGATTTTCTACCGATTGGAATAATCAGGAGAGAGGATTTTTATGTGATACACATTGCTTGGGAGGACATATGGTCAGCATTTTGTGTTGATGTCTGGATCCTGAAGTAGGGAGGGTGGCGTTGGTCATAGAGATATGACCTCGGATACCCACCTAGATCCCTGGGTTGATGGTTAGAAAGTAAGCCTGATAGTACCTAGAGAGGCTGAAAGCTTTAGTCTATCTTAGTCCCACCTGGATAGATTTCATTGGTCAGGAATCTAGTCCATTACACCGTGAGTGCCTAAAATGTTCAAGGACCCTGGATAGATTGCCCTGGTCAGGAATCTTGTCCATGGCATTGCGGTGCCTAAACTCTTTGTAGATCACGTATTTTGAGAGCTTCCGTGTACCTCTGTAGATATGTATAACTATGAATACCTCCCTAGTTAAGAGGGATTGTTGAAGAATTTAACTAGGTTCGGTCTTCATAATTGTACATGAGTCAAAAATGAAATATATTTTTCAAAAGAAAGAAAAAGAAATTTTATTATTAATTAAATTGACTTGTTAAAGCATGGGTTTCATGCTTGGGTCAATTATCATTAATCAAGCCTCTATTGTAAGCTTTAGGATTTTTATTTAAGTCAAAAATCAATTTTGTTTGGTCAAAAGACTCCTCCATCAAGTCTCCTTGCAAGTCGGCCTTCAAATTAATTGTCAACAAGTTGGATTCACCAAACAGACTCATGTCGTCTTATTTCAGTGAGAAACTACTATATATATGCATGTAGACTTCGCTCAAATGGAAGAACAAAGATAAGAGTTCGATACAATTTCATAGACAAATTTGGTACATTTTAGAGATGGAGTTCGGTATATCTCAAAGTACAAGTTGGGTGTAAACATAGTGAAAGGAAGTCAGATGAGAAGTATATATGACTACAATTCAAGTTAACACAGAACCAAAGTCTAAAATCATCACTAGGTTATCATCATAGAGTCAATGATTGGGCTACCATCACAGGATTGGGAGATAACATTATTACAAGATTGTGTTTCTTCTTCTATAGAACCAAAGACAGGGATATCATTATGGGACCAAGACATAATTTTGTTACAAGACTGAGTTATCATATCTATGCTACCTATACGTAATCAAAATCATGAAGACTATTGTAGGACTTTGTCATTACATAGAGGACCGAAGTATGATTGATGCTTCACATAAAAATTTGTCAAGGGTTATCTCATTGTTGCAAGAAATATGTGTTGAGTACACATTGAAGAATGAAATACTACACACAGAACTCAGAACTGAAGAAGAATAAACAAGGATGACTTGATGGAGGGAGTCTCTAGTCTAGGTTGTGAGGGTCTTGGTCGTCTCATCTTGTTTTGAATCTATTGAAGGAAGAATTCTTGACCGGGTTTTCCCCTAGAGTGGGGTTTTGCCCTGGATGCGTGCCTACATCTCGTCTCCTCCTTCATTTTATTGATTGGCATTAGCCTTGATGATAAGAACAAAATAAATCAAAAGAAGAAAAACTAATAATAGAACATCACAAGGTAATGTCATAATAAGAGAAATAAATTAACTTGCCACCCTATTGGATTTCACAACAATTTGGAGCATCTTTGGATGCATTTAGTATTTTGAAAAAACAAAATTCCTACACAATTTGGAGAACTTCTTTGTGTGCATTCAACCTTTGCGACAAAAAAAATCCTCTACAATTCTTAGAAACTTTTAATGAAGGATCCCTGTCCAATGGGGAGACTGTAGCTTACCTTGAACCTGTTGAACCATCTGGAGCACACAACTGATAACAAAAGAATTGTCAGCATAACAAAAGAATTGTTTTTTGGTACATATTCATTTTAATTCATGGTTCAATGTTTGAAATTTTTCTTGTACGATGATAGCAAAATTTTCATTTCTATATTTATTATATGTGAACTTTTGATCTTCTACTAGATCTATAACTCACTTTAGAACTGTTTCTTACTCTGGTAATGGATTGGGAATAGGGATAAGGGAACTGGAATGGGTTGTGCTCCTGAGTTAATGAATAAAGCAGCCACCAGGCGACCATCCCTTCCCAAATAAAGGCAACAAGCATGTCGTGTAGTCAAATGGAAGCATAAACAAAATAAACCCTAACCTCTAGGTTGGTTTACCCTCTATAAGTCCCATACCTTTGCAATTGTAACTAAGATAATTGTTTTATTTGTGTTCATTATCCTTGTAAACTTATATAATTACTTTATTTTTTTCACTTTGCTTCCTTTTTATTCTAAATGACCCTAAAGTACTTACATCTATGCAAATTTAGAGTTCATTTTGGATGCGCAATTTACAGGGATCCAGGGAGATTAGCTCATTTCGTCGACCACGGTATTGAAGCTCCTAGCCTTCTAATCATGCGTACAAAGGACTACTATCTAAAATTTTCGAGTGTGGAGGATTATATCAAGAGTGAAATACTTAAGTCTGATGTGCCCAATTTAGAGATCATTTTTTTCATAAGAGGGCCATTTTGTATAGGAACAGTTTCCAGAGGAAGTGAACAAACGAGTACTTGGATTTTTGAATCAGCGCCTGCGACGAGTAGATATAAATCAAAGGAAAGCACACATAGGCATATAGTATTGATATTTAGAAACTTTAATGAAAACCATGAAACTTGCATTAAGCTCAAAAGGGTCTCAAACCCTAGGTAACTTACATGGTAAAAAATGCATGAGTTAGAGCCAATGGAAGCAAACTTAAACAATTACATGTATATAATCAGAAATGGGTGTTGCCAGGTACCTATGTTCTTTCATGTATTTTGCTTTGGTTATTTGAATCTAGTAAATACATTTAACGCAATGCACTCCAAAGCTAATGAAATTATGTTTGCTTTTGCATTTTCCACACTCGGATATGATACTGTAGAACTGCCATTGAAGTTAAGCAATTGAATATTGGAGAAAGGCTTGTGCTAATTGGCTAGAGCAAGGTCTTCGTGGATAAATTGTATTCCCTAAAAGAATAGATATGTAATTTAGGCTTTTAGGGTCGCCATACCTTTTGTTTGGTTTCATCAACAAGCCCAACTATGATTGTTCTCCAATTTCGAACAAGTCCAAACTACTGCATAGACTGGACCAGTGAGGAAACGATTGTGTATGTTGTTATAACTCTTCTAATGCACCTGCTTAGATTTCTCAAAACAAAAAAATATGTGAGCGAAATTATATTCTTATTTAATACATAATATCTAGAAAAAACCAGGCTAAAGAATCTGTGACAAAGGAATCACCAGTGAAATAAAGTGCAACATTGTTATTTGTACATGCACTTTTGTAATATTATGGTAGAAAACACAATATTTTCCATATACCCAGCCACCCAGCCACTTCTCCATGCACAATTTACATTTGTTACTCACAAATTCATTGTGTCTTCCAAGAATGTATTAGGAGTTGTTCAGTTACAATACTTTTGTAATTTAATGGGTATACATTTAATTTTTCCCTTTTTAATTTTTACAATTTAATTATTAAAATTCAAGAGAAAGGAAGATGATATTTTTGTTCAACATACTTTATAATTGACAAAGGTATTGTGCGAGTTTTAGTTTATATTGACCCATCTTGATGGTTGGCAACCACTTAAATCTAGTTCTTGTTAAGTTAAGCCATGTAAAACAGTGTTTTGTAACCAAATGCAAAACATAACCAATCTCGACCAAGAAAATAACCGATGAGCATAACATTGATTGTCGATGGCTTCGCCTAGGTGACTCCCGAGAGCACTTCTTCATGATTTATTTTATATTTGTTTATTAATCCCTTTTCTTCTTAGTTTAATGTACGTCCATTCATCATCTCAGTTACTCGATGGTATCGGCATATATGGGTTCAATCCAAAAACATAAGTATAAATAAAACGTAGAAATAAATTCTATATCAAAACAACAACCACGGTACACATTTCTTTGAAATATTTCTAACTGTATAGGAAAACATGACATAAAAGTATTGATCGTGTATGATCTATAGCAAAATTGAAGTGTTTTAGTGATTTTACTTCGAATTTCACAGGTAATAACCAAACCCCTTTTCCTGAAAAGATAACAATAATCGGAGGGGAGTTGCAACGACCTTGATGAGCAATATATCTATAATTCTTAATGAATCCATAGTGAAAATACTAACAATATTGAAGTGGAGATGAATGCCAAGACCAAAATGTTGCATCAACAATTCTAGAATTGAGTTGTTATATGAATCGGCACAGGCAACCTCCAACTCATGTCCAAGTACATTGTTTGTTCATGACTTTATACTTTATTTTCCATTTTAAATTGGAATTCTTGTAAATTATCCTCCCCCCAAGTCTTCGATTTGTTCTTTGCACAGGTGACATGTGGTGTAAATGGATTTATCTTTGTTTTAGTGATAATGTCAATATACTGGATTGTCCATACCTAAGTCATAAGTCATTGGATGTGACGCTGATTTCGAATTTTAGTTGGTCAAGTTTAGGATTCAAATTTTCTTTTCGTTTATATTGCATCCACGTTATTCATTGTTTCATCCACTATTTTTCACATTTTATATTGCATCTAGTTTGGTTTCATATTGAAAAGACAAAAATAATTATATTGATGGTTTTTTGTATTAAAATTTTCTTTATTTTTTAAATTTATTGAACACTATTTAGATACATACTCAAAAACACATAAGTACAAATATGGGATTTTTCCTTAAGTTCCTTTTAATAATGCCCTTAGTCTTACTCGGAACACAATGTAATGCTTTGCCTTATGCCATTCTTGTCAGTCAAACATTGAAATGATTTTAGAGTCTTGAATAATGCTCACATTTTAACCTTCCATGACTACTAACCACCGGAAGAGATTTATACTGCTTTGCCATCTAATAGTGCCTTTTTAAAATACTTTTCATGGTTTCAAGCACAAATAATCCTTAGACTCAGTGGCAGGGACTTGCTGCTTCGCAAATCCTCTTGTTAAATTTCAACTCATTGGTTATTCAAAGTGCCTTGATTGTGTCATATTATGGTTCAAAGATGTGTATGTCACTACCTAGCAAGTAGCTAAAGTTGCAAGCTCATATGATATAAATTTCCACCCTCACAATAGCTTAACCAACAACATTTAGAGGACGAAATAATCGAATAACATTGTAGTTAGTTAGTTCACCGATTAAGTATTGCCTTGTTCTTATAGGATATTTTTAAAATGGTTTGTATGGGTTTTTTTTAAGATTTAAAAATATATGTTATAAATGATTATATTTTTAATAAATTTGTATCAATTTATTTTATTATTTATTTTTAATTAAATATTACACAATCATTTTATGTGGAGGCTGGAGTGATGGGGGGTTATCTATGGCCTTGATGAAAAATTGGTATCTCAAGTGGCATGGAGCCTTGGAACAACAACAAATAACCACACATAATTTCTTTCTCTTTGTAAAGGTCTGGAGTCAGCCAAGGATCTCAAAATTGGTAAAGTTAATATCTTTGGGGATTCTATCCTGGTCATACGCCAGTTCACCAAAGCTAAGATGACAATTAGTCCTAATTCTTCTTCCCTTTTTCAAAGGATTCTTGTCCTAATTTCTCAGTTTGACGAGGTGCATTTCTTCCATGTCTACAGGGATCTAAATTCAATAGCTAATGAACTTACCAAAAAAGGCTCTTATAATGAATCAAGGTGATATTGAAGTTAATTAGGTTTTGAGATTCTCTCTTATTCCCTAATCATGGACAAGTACTAAAATTTATTTATTTCTCGTTGGGATATTTCTTCACGGCCCCCTTCTTAGACATGCATGGTAATGCACATTGGGAGGAGATTATATGTGAACTTGTTGGCGCCTCTCTAGATGTAGATTATATTTGTTCGATGGACAGAGCCTTCTTTTCAGCCTTATCCTATCATAACAAGCCCCAGGTGTCACACAACGATGAACAGTTGGCACCCTCTCCAGTTTCCTTCAACTTTAAGAGATTTCATCCATTTATTCCACTGAATGTTTGATTTAAGGCACCTTATCTTCATTATTATGATCACAACATTTCGGGAGAGTATGAATTTAATTTTGTTGTCCTGTTGTGATCTTGCCTCACCATCTTTCTAATTAAACTATTTCTATATGTATTTTGGAAACTTATTGTGCAGGTTAGCTTGTCGGCAACCCGTCTCCTCCTATTTACCAAACTCTTTGATGATTATGCTCTTGTCATGGTATCTCTATGTGTTTGGTATTTGGGTTCTGGTTTCTTTTCGCGTCATGTATCATGGGGATGAAACTCTTCAGTGCTTGTCTTTGGAGCTCAGGGCTCTCTTCATAGGAAGGAGGAACTTTATGTTCCACTAGAAAACATTTATCCTTCTGACATTACTGACTGAATGTTGGACTCCTCTTAAGGCATGATAGCCTCCATTCAAAAGCTGAAAGATATGGTGGAACGTCAAAGAAGATCCTTATAGATTTTCTTGGAAGACAAACTGCTAATTCACCATGTTGAAATGGAGTTCTCTATCAATGGGATGAAGGAATAAATTCACCAACTCATCTCTTGTGTTGTCGAACTAAAAGTCTCCTCCTCCTCTGGTAGCAGAACTCTCCCTCACAACAATGGTCCTATGGTTCCTACTACGCACAAGAGGCCTCGTCATCCAAGAGGTCTAAATGATAATGGCCCAAGCATCTAGTGTGGTCGCTGCGCTCACCGAAGGTCTTTTTTGGTCTTGTAGCTCAATCCTATTTTCCAATTTTGGTTTATAATGTATTTCTACAAGCGTTTGTTTTTGTTATGGTCTTACTGAAAGGTTTATAGTTGTAGTCTTTTATGTTATAGTTTTCCATATAGTCCCGGTGACAGTAAATCTTATGTTTACTTGGTTGAAGTAGTTTTGATATTTTCAGAAATCGGATGTAAGGGACCAGGGTCCTCTCCCTATTTTTATTAATATAATCTGTGTTACTCGTTTTGTGGAATATATATATATAGATAGATAGATATATATATATACATACATACATATACATATATATATATATAGATATATAACATAATAATTTTTATTAAAAATATTTTAAATATTTTACAATTTATTTATTATATATATATATATATATATATATATATATATATATATATATACATATATATATATAGATGTATAACATAATAATTTTTATTAAAAATATTTTAAATATTTTACAATTTATTTATTCATATTATTTTTATAATCAATAAAACTAATACATTGTAAATACATCTTCTTCCTTTAAATACAATAAATTTAATTGAAATTCATGTCTAAAATGTAATATTGGTACATAATATTAAGTTAGGCTAATAGTTTCTCCATGCATAGTGATATGGAAGGCCATTGACTATCCCCAGTGACAAACAGCAACAATCTTCTAGCTCAATAGTAAACCTAAAATCATGATGTGAAATAGTTAAAGGGAAATGATGATAGCAATGATGATTAATATAAGATAAAAATGATTTATTAGACCTTAAGAATGTAAGATATTATTTGGAATTATTTAGAAGTTTATTCCTAAGCTCAAAGAAATTGAAATAAGTGTTGTGAATCACCATTCTTTTACTAAGTTAGAAAATCAAGAAGATTGGTTGCGCGACAAATATTATGAAATTTAGATCTAATGTGACTATATGATGGACAACTTAAGGATAAGCGTTTTTCATTTTCAATCCTCTTAGTGTAACACCCCTAGTATACTTGCCCTAATTTTTGTAATGTAATTATACTCTAATTATAAATGATTCTAAATTTATTTGATTGGTCTGAAGAGTGGGACCATAGATCCATGATCTGAGGGGGGGAGGAAGAATAACTTGAGTGGTGTTAGTTGGCACCATTTATTAATTAAATGTGCAGGAAACAAGAAATATCTTGAAGAATGCTCCATGAGGAACATGAAGAGACACAAAAGAAAAAGGATAAAATGACATTCGAACAACAACAAAAAAGGCTCTCTCTCTCTTTTTGATGAAAGAAATTAGATGAAGGACATAATTGGATTTTTGGGAAAGGAGCCAAACTCGTGAGCATGATTTCCAGCTGAGTTTGCTTGAAAAATCCCCTTTGATCATGGATCTGGCTTGGGGTGACTGTTGCAAGAAATATAGGTTGCAACTAGTCTATGGTTGAGTGGAAAATTGAAGTCCCACCTTCAATTTCAATCATTGTTAGAACTCATAAGTGTTATTAATTTATGTTATGAATATGATGATTAATTACTTTGTAATAATTTTCCATGGTTGTAGGAAACTGTTGCATTAAATTAATAAGAAAAAATGCCTTGATTGTTCTGTGGATTAAATTGAAAATCTACCTTGAGGTTAGAAGAAAGATGATTTGATTTTCTATGCAAGTTAATATGTTGCATGCCAACATGCGAGGCTTTGTGATTACAATTGCTCACTTTTTTTATATAATTTTTCTCCTTGGAGGTTTCATAAGTTGAAACTTGGACCATGGTGAGGGGAATTCCTACTGATCCTCTGGTCCAAATTTTAGATCTTAGGTCATGAAATCTTAGGAGATATCATCCAAGGAATTTGGGCTTCCTAAATGCATATTGAAGCAAGTCATGTTGTTTTTTCTATAACTTTTCTTTTGGGAGGTTCCAGAATTTGAAACTTGAGTGATAGTGAGGAGAAATCTCATTGATCAATTTGGTCCAACTTCAGATCGTGGATCATGATATTTTAGGAGATATAATCAAAGGAAGCTGAGCTTTCTGAAGACTCTTAAAATCATGCATCAAATAAGTCATGTTGTCATTTTTACTATAACTTTTCTTCTGAGATGTTCCAGAAGCTAAAACCATAGAGAGGGGAAATCACGTTGATAATCTGGTCCAACTTTCATACCTTGGGTCGTGACATTTTAGGAGATGTGATTAGAGGAATTCGAACTTCTTGAATGCTCCTAAAATTGTGCTTCAAACCAGTCATGTTAGCATTTATGCTATAACTTTTCATCTAGGAGATTCGAGAGGTAGAAATCTAAACCATAGTAGGGGGAACTCCCATTGGTTATTTGGTTCAACTTTTAGAACTTGGACTACTATAATTTAGGAGATATTCCCTGAAGAATTTGCTATATTAGTTTGCATGCAAAGTGTTTGGAGAAACGCTTAAATGGTTTAAGGATTCATTGCATACAAACTGTTTAATGAACTATCGCAATGAAAATGTTATTTTATGGATGGGGATAGTTGTTCTAGATGAGTAATGCCTATTTTCATGTAAATAATTTGCTATATTAGTTTGCATAAAGTGATTGAAGAAATGCCTAAATGGTTTAACGATTCATTATGTACAAATTGTTTGATGAAACGCCCCAATGCAAATGTTGTCTTCTGGATGGGGATAATATTGTTGTATCTGATATATGCATATTTGCATGCAAATAATTTGAAGAAATGTGTTAAAAGTGTTTTATTACAATTTGCATACAAATTATTTAATAAAATACCTCAAAGAAAAAATTAAAAGTTGCATGAATGAGTGGTATGTTCCAGTTAGTATGTTACAAGTGGAATTAGAGCAATCTTTTTATTTGATTTCATGCAAAATGTTTGACAAAATGTAATATACAAGAAAAATATTATTCAATCAGTTGTATACAAAGTATTTGAAGAAAGGTTTACATGTAAAGTGTTTAACAAAATGTCTGAGAGATGAAAATGGGGTTTTTGCAAGTATGGTTAGGATAAATTTATTAGGGGCATGTGACAAAGTGGTATTAGAACTTATTATCAAGATAGTAAAAGGAAAAGGGAAATTTTGGGTGCCCCAAAACCTCTGTAAGTCATTGAGGGAATTGGGTATGTTACAAAGTGGTATTAGAGCTTCCAGGTTCAACACTTGGACTGGATGGGCTCTAGGATAGGTGAAATGAAAAGAAAAGGTGTTATATTGGACCTTTGGAGATTAAAATTTGGAACTTTGTGTTATTTTAAAAGAATGGTTGTTTGTTGGGTGCAATTGCTTGTTGTTTGTTGAATTTTGTTGGTGATTGTGTATTGCATGCATATGTGTTTATGTGAGATTATTTTGCTATATATATATGAATACACAGATGTTACTTAAAGATTTATTTTAGTTGATGCAATAAGATAAGCATGCAAAATTCTAAATAGATTCCCTAGAGCATCCCAACAGGATTGCAAAAGTTCATGGCTGTATGATGCAGTCAAAATTATTCTTAACTTATTCTTGCTAGTTTACACTCTTCTTAGATGTTTTGAGAAGTTGTCATATGTTGATGAATACTAGCATAGGCATGATAAAATCCAAGAGATGAAATAGTTTAGAGATGCACGTCCATCAAATAGGTATTAAATAATGATATGCTGGGTGCATAGAGTATTGGATGTGTAGGCATAAAGACTTTGAGTAGTTTGTTGCCATAACATGATTCAAATGACTAATAGTGGTTGATGATAAACATGTAAGTAGGAGCAGGTTGATAGAATGGTTGGCAAGCCAATGAAAGTGTTGTGTGTAGTCTTCGGGAACCACAACTTTGGAAAATAAGGTATTGGTGAGAGCTTGGAAAAAGGTGATACCTATGTTTATTTATATGCATGTTGTGACAATGTGGTGAGTCCATTAATATGAGGTTTGCTACCAAAAATTGGTCTTCTCCAAATAAGTGTTCTAAAAATTATTGATTACGATTCTTGAACTTTATGCACAATTAAAATATTGTTGGAATGCTTAATTAAGTGCATAATATGAGCATCTGCTTACAAGATTGCATGAAGGAATGATAATTTTTTAAGATAATGGCACTCACAATCTGTGTTGAGACAATTGATATGCACAGGATTGCAAGCGAGTGTTATTTATAGTACTATGCTTGATGACCGTGAGTTGCTTGCAGACTATGTCATTGATGCTAGCCTTGCTAAAAATTTGATTTCAAAATTTGATGATGTTAGTCTTAGTAAAAGGATGATTTCAAATCTTGTGATAATATGGTTATAAACATGTTTATATGTATTCCTAATTCTTGGAAGATGTGATTGACATGAATTCTAGATGTGTGAATAGTTGTAGATCAATAGACTTGGTATTAGCATGGCAATGTAACAACTAATTTGCTTATATTGATATAACTAACAGTTGAGTGTATGTGACAACACATAAGAAGACTCAAATTGATTAAGGGTTTTTATTTTCCACGATTGGGTAACACAACAAGGTTATTTAATGGGTTCTGGGTTGTGTCGAACACCATTAGGAAAGTGAGCAGGAATGGCCCCTTGTTGATATTTCTGTTATATTTATGCTCCTTACCTTTGTGGTGAGCATAAAAGAAAAAGGAAAAAGGTTGAAAACTGATAACGCCTGAACAACGTGGATGAGGACATGTTGAGTTAAATGATTTGTTGAATGTTTCATCAATATAAATGTCAACATAAAGCATTGGTAATGGAAGCAATGTAAAAAAAGTAAAAGGGAAGGAATTGGGTGAAAATTTCCTTTGAATGAGTTTGGAAGTTGTTGTTTTCAAACTAATGTATGCTCTGTAAGGATACTAGGAGGTTCTTTAACCTTAACACTATGAATGTGTTATATTTCATGAACATGTTAATGATGATATGGACATATGTAATGCCATTTCATATGAAAAGTTATTATCGGGAATAACTCTTGTGGAAGAATGATTGGTTAATGCTCATAAAAATTTGAAGAATATATGAATGACATGTTTGGGATAATATAATGAGGTTGTCCAATGAAATCCTTTATCATGTAAGGGATCAATTGAGCAAGTGGGAATTCTCGTTGTTAACTATTATTGTGATCATGTGATTATGACATTTATGTGCCCATGTTTATATTATATTATCACAAGGAAATGCAAAATATTATATCAACATGTATACTAACTACTAACTGGATTTCTTAGTCAAATCATCAGGCACATATGCTATTAGGTACTGCCTCGGGCTAGGAAACCACTCAGTGCACATAGTTTAGCGAATACCAACACCAAAGTGCTAGCTAGCCACTTATATACTTGTTAAACAAGGACACCTGCCTTGTTGGAGATGTGATGATCTTGGGATATGTAGTTTGCCCATAATTGGGGGCGACCTGGGCCTAGGAGTTGTGATGAAATGTTAGTTGTGATGATAACAGAGTTGTGATGGGAGTTGTGGTGGTAAATAATATTCTTGTTGATATAAGACTACCGATATTGGTAGTACCCACGCTTGTTGATATAAGACTATCGATTTCGCCTAGACACCACAGTTAATTCCAGAGGCAAAACCACAAACAAGTTAATAGGCCATGAAGGTGATGGGGAAATTTAGAATGCGAAATCATACACGAATGGAGTTGGAATAAGACAAAAGTTGGATTTATCACTCATTTGTTTGTCAATCCACGCATCCCTCACTAGTTGAACATTAAATTTCCTAGTACAACTTCTGAACAGAGCCATAATGATTATGAGATGAAGGTGTTTCCAAGGTCGAGGCAAATGATTGTAGTAATACCAAGCATGCGAGGCCAAGGGAAACACAGATACATTGTAAAAGTTATCATATAATGCCACATCATGGCAGACCATAGTCCAAACTTGAAACTAAATCTTTGAACCTTCAAGATAGCTAAGGATATTATGGAGGGTAACACATAGAAGGGGTAGGATAAATGGGAGAGTATAAGATATTGAGGCGGAATCTAGGTTAATTCCAAGAAAATAGTTAGCCAAATAAGGGAGGGACCAAGGGGAGAACCGGATTCTAGGGACCATATAGCCTTAGGGGATAGAAAATAATCTACTGAAGTCATTAATTTCTAACTTAGTCTTTTCCAGAGAGCAGGCCTTATTAGCTTGCAAATAATCATCCATGTTATTGATTCTGAGAATATGATAGAAGTCTTTCTATTAAAGAATGCATCCAATCTTCTAATTATTTGAAGCACCAAGGCAAGGGAGTTATCCTTCGAATTGCTCTCATTAATGAGATAATGGATCGTAAGCAACGAGTCTCCCTAAACAATAATATCTTTAATGCCTTTGTCTTTAGCAATTCATAAACCTTGCAGGAGACCATACATCTCTGCTTGATTGTTAGTTTTCCTTCCCAAGCCCCGTAAAAATTTAACCTCCATTATTCCATCTGTTAGAGTTAGTCTTGTCAGTCCTCCATCAGAGATCAAAACTCTTTTTGCATTTCATTTTTAGGTGTCCCATCCTGCTCGATCACTTGCATTCTGCTAGGAGCATGCCATAAATCTGACGGAAGGGCTTTGTCATGCATTCCCCTCATGTCTTGTACCTGTTGGCTTAGGTTTTTTCATCAATGTTTATTAAAGTCCATGACAGTCAATGTTTGATCGTTGGATGCAACAAGTCATGTCAATCATAGGTCTAGGGTTTCGAAAATTGAGTCGTTAAAGTGTTCAAATTCCAGCAGGCCAGAGGGAGGTTCTACACATGTTTTCTATTTCGCGAATTTCATCATTATATCGATGGATTACCATTGTTCTTCAAAACTTTGTTTTGAAGAAAAGTCAACATTTTGTCCTTTATCATAATTTTCAAAAGTTTTCAGTTTTTGAAATCTTCAGGCGCAGCCCTGGTCTCCTTTTCCAAATTCCATGTCAGCTATCCCTACAAAAAATTGCCAAGAATTTCATCATTTCAATCAAAAAATCAAAAAGGAAATTTAAAACAGAGTTGTATTAAAATAGAAAAAGTGCCAATGCCAAAACATTACAAAGATGGGTCTTGGAGAGTCAAAAATCAAACCCATGTCTTTATAAAGATTTTTTTTTCATGAAGATCAAGGTCATTTGTATGCCAAGACCAAAGAGAAGCCATTCAAAGCAAATTTGTAGAGTTAGTGCGCGATTTGGGTGAAGTTGGAGGAAATTTGGCCGGCGCGGCGCACAGAGCAGGTGGCGCGGCGCACTGGGGAGGCGTGGCGCACTGGGAGAAATTGCCCAGTGTAATTTTGAACGGGCACGGCGCACTGGGACGGCGCGGCGCGTTGGGTGAGCGGCGCGACGCACTCAGCTGTTTGGCCCAAAATTTCCAGAACGTCCTCCAAATGCCAAAATCGTGCCATTTTCTTTTGAATTCAAGTAGGTTGAGTTCCTTCTTCACTGTTCAACATTCAAGTTTATGGTGTATGTTATGGTTGATGTGTTGAGCTTCCAAATAAACAATCAAACCCTATCATTTTGAATGCCTCACATCTAAATTGCTGCCTAGGGTTTCAAAACATGTTCGCCACCAAGGTTACTCTTTTCCATTATTTCTTTTGTCCTTAATTCCCTTTGTTCCTTGACCCCATTGTTCCCTATCCCTTAAAGTTACTAAACCCCTATCCTAAAATTCCCTTTCCCAAAACTGTCAAATGTGAAAAACCCTAAAACCCTATTCCCACACCTAATTCCTAAACCCCCTCCCATATTTCCCAAATAAATATCTCCCAATAATTCCTAATCCCTTGATATTATCTCCCTTTCCTAACAGCCCCTGTTTCATTGGTTTTCCCCTTTGGTGGCAGAGTTAGCACACATTACTAAAAGAGCAGTCTAAACAGTTTTCATACACCAGCATCTTCATCTTCAAGGCAGTTTGAAAAACAGCAGTCATGGCATCTGAGCATTCATCTGACTATGAAGTGGAAACCCAAAGTGACTCACCCTTGGAAGAACAGGCACCCCGGAGGCCTCATAAAGGTGGCAGACATGTTAGAGAAGAACCGACCACCCTTATAGAATTGCAGGCCTGCCCTCTTGCCATGTTTTGTTTTCAACATCAATCATGCTATGAGTTTTGTCAAAAGGTGGCTAGTGTTCAATTTCATCATGAGCTGGCTCGTCTTTTTGTGCTGCACTTACATGGAGATCAAGCTATCTTAGCTGGTGTCACCTTCACACTTACACCAGAATCTGTCTCATTAGCAACCGGCATACCGAACATTGGTGAACCATGGAACAAGAAACAGAAGATTGACCGGCAGCATTATGAGCCATACATTAAAACCGGTTTCTTGAGGCAACTCAAGGGAATGTTCCCATTCCGATATCTGAAAGATGAATAGGCTCCACTAATGAAATTGATCATGAAATATTTCAGCTATGAGGGACGGTTCTCTCGTCTCTATGCTTATCACATCAGGTTGCTCATGCATTTTACCAGGGTACTGATGATGAACATTCTGTATTTCATTTTCCAGAACATAGAGAGGATGACCACCCTTGTGCAGCATAAAACCCCTCAGTAGCAACTTAACAGTGTCTATCATTTTGCTATTATTAAGATTTTGGTGGTTCATCAGCTTGAATTACAGGGCATCACTTGGGATGATTTCATCTCCTGTGACTTCTTCAGAGCTTCATAGGGATTATCAGAGGTTAAGCATGAAGGTGGACCTTCTCATCAGTATGAGCGCCATGAGACCGCTAGTGTGCCGATATTCATCACATATCAGAGAGGTACCAGACATTTGTTTGCAGCGGCAAAGCAAGTGGTATCTCTACCCGGGGTGGAAGGGGCCTCACTCCTCCATCAGCATCACAGGTACAGGACAAAGGTAAGAGGCCAATGCAGGATGAGGGGCCTTCAGGTGAGCCTTAAGGTGAAAGAGAGACCGACTTCATTCTCATTCATGATGATGATATAGATACGGGCCCACAAAGCGCCAAGCTTAGGGAGATCATCCAGGAGCAGCAAACAGAGATCCAAGCCTTATCCCTTGATTTGGAGAGAGCTAAGTGGACCATGAAATATTTGGAGCAGAGGAACAAACAGCTTGAAGATCAGCAAGCAATCATGGAGCTACAGAACATCCGCGAGAATCACCAGGCTACACAAAGAAGAAGAATTGAGCTCACGTCATTGGAGCAAGAGATTAATGAGGATCGGGAGGCTAATCTCGAGAGAGTTAACATGCACTTAGAGAGGTTGTTGGACAAGGCCGAAAAATACTATGCATTTCTGAGACACATGGCTTTCCACTACATGGCACGAAACAAGGTCTGCAAGGCACGAATCAGGAATTTAAAGGCAAAATTGAAGAAGGCAATAAGGAAGCAAAAGAGGCAAAGGGAGCTTGATCGTCTTCAGATATTGGCCGAAGCCTCTTTAGCCCAGCATAACACTTAATGAAGAAGCTCCCCCAAATTTTAAGAAATTTGGGGCATGTTACACAGTAATTTGTCACCATTGGTCACCGTCCCTATTTCCCCTGTTTCCGTACTTTGGAGGACTCATTCCGGGACCTGTGAGCAGTGACATAACCTAAAAACACTTGCATTATGTTCCCCTAAGTATGTACTTCATGTTCCCTGAAGACACCTCCTGCAAAATATCCCTGAAAAGTGCCCTTTTTCCATTAGCGCGGGTCCACAATGTATTACCCGCACCAATCAATGAGATCCTCAAAAGAAGGTGCGACCATTGGCACTCTGTCTTAGAACAACACCCGTGCCAACCAAGTTTGGTAAAGATTTTTGACAAACGTGCGCCTAGATGTTTTTTCCCTTCAAGTCATGAAGTCTTTTGAGGATAAAACTCATCTTCTAGATGTCGAGAGTCATCATCTATCCTTGACATCTATCCATAGCGGCTTTTTGGAGATAATGCCAATCCATAATGGGTGTCTTGGTGCATTGTATCTTCTTCCCCTTCTCCATCTATAAAAGTCTGTCCTCATGCATTTGACAAGGGAGTTTTTGAGTAATGCTAGTTGTGATAACGCTTGTCTTGAGTGATAGCAAGAGTCTTGAAGCATAGGGAGGTTATGCTGCCGGAAGTCTGAGAGAGAGAAGGTCTATTGCAAGGCATACATAGCTGCTCGCCTAGCCAAAGGAGAGGTTCAACGTCAGAACCTTGGTTGTATCTTTCTCTGTTGATTATGCATTAATAAACGACTATCATTATGGTTCCGATCTTACTGTTCATTATGATAATGTTTGATCTATTTCCTTTCCGACTGATATATAGTTGTATTTTAGTGGATTTTATGCTTGTATTCGCTTCGTTCTTTGCATGTGCAGGTATCCATTCACGATCCCCGCAAATGGATACCTGCACATGCAAAGAACGAAGCGAATACAAGCATAAAATCCACTAAAATACAACTATATATTAGTCAGAAAGGAAATAGATCAAACATTATCATAATGAACAATAAGATCGGAACCATAATGATAGTCGTTTATTAATGAATAATCAACAGAGAAAGATACAACCAAGGTTCTAACATTGAACCTCTCCTCTGGCTGGGCGAGCAGCTATGTATGCCTTGCAATAGACCTTCTCTCTCTCAGACTTCCGGTAGCATAACCTCCCTATGCTTCAAGACTCTTGCTATCACTCAAGACAAGCGTTATCACAACTAGCATTACTCAAAAACTCCCTTGTCAAATGCATGAGGACAGACTTTTATAGATGGAGAAGGGGAAGAAGATACAATGCACCAGGACACCCATTATGGATTGGCATTATCTCCAAAAAGCCGCTATGGATAGATGTCAAGGATAGATGATGACTCTCGACATCTAGAAGATGAGTTGTATCCTCAAAAGACTTCATGACTTGAAGGGAAAAAACATCTAGGCGCGTGTTTGTCAAAAATCTTTACCAAACTTGGTTGGCGCGGGTGTTGTTCTAAGACAGAGCGCCAATGGTCGCACCTTCTTTTGAGGATCTCATTGATTAGCGCGGGTAATACATTGTGGACCCGCGCTAATGGAAAAAGGGCACTTTTCAGGGATATTTTGCAGGAGGTGTCTTCAGGGAACATGAAGAACATACTTAGGGGAACATAATGCAAGTGTTTTTAGGTTATGTCACTGCTCACAGGTCCCGGAATGAGTCCTCCAAAGTACGGAAATAGGGGAAATAGGGACGGTGACCAATGGTGACAATTACTGTGTAACAGATGCCCCCTAAAGCATGAGGCCCGAGAGAGAGAGAGGGGTGAAATGCTTTACAAGAACACACGTAGCTGCCGCCGAGAATCTGCATTGAGAGATACAACTGATAGCTCAAGTACATGATGTATGTGGTATGGTCGCAGCCATCCATAAGAGAGTACATAATAATCTAGATCCATAGTATGGACGCAGCCATCTGGTTAGGATCAATGAATCGACTCAGGTATGGTCGCAGCCATCCAGTGAATGAGTCATGTATCAAGAATCACGCCTGGATTACAACAGACAAAATCCAGGGTCTTGCGCTCCATCCCGACCCGAACAAAAGTACAAGTTCAAGCATGCGAATATATGAGCTGAAGTTGAACATGCATGAACATCGTCTGATTACCAGTCAATATTGAAAACTATTAACAGACGCGAGAGGTACCACCAATAATGACAATGGCCCTCAAGGTACTATAGGTACAATCTACGGTGTGCAAATTAGTGATCTGACGTCGAACACCCGTAGAATCATTCGATCGGAGGCCAATGATGAAAACCTCACGTCGAACACGAAGAACCTGCCATTGAGGCATGCAGGCTCCAAGGCACCGGAAGGGAGTCTCTAGATCAGCTTCCTAGATAATGAGCTGAAGTCGACAGGAAGTGACCTTGATCGAAGGTGGGCCATAATGTTTCCCACATCATCAACACGAGACAGAGAGACAATGTTGTGAATCAAGATTATGTAAGCTCTCAGAGGGAGGTTGTTTCTTTGCAAAGGTCAACTTCCCTTGAACATATCGGCGGCACGACAGTGGAATTGGAAGTATTTGACATCAATGGATCAGAGGTCAGGGTGACGAGGCAATGAGCAGATGAGAGGTCAAACAGGATTACCCAAATCCACGGAGGCAAGTGAAAAATGAGATGAGATATCCCCACCCAGACACGAAAGCAGACAAGTGCCATGTTCAAGAGCGACATACTGCCGACACGACAATAATCATGGTTCCTTTTTTCCCCCGCCATTTCTGGCGAGTACCCCAATTATTTTTAACAAGCTTGATGGGGATAGCATATGCTTGTAAGGTGTCATTTTGACGAAATCCGATGTCATCAGGTTTTAACGAGGCTGACAAAGGAAGAACTCGGCGTCTTTTCATGTTTAGAGAGTTTGAAAAGACAGCAGAAAAGGAAACTCCAGGGGTGTCCTTTTTCGTAAAGTTGTGTCTCGCGAGCCCGAAAAAGTATAAAACAATGCTCGAAAGAACCACCCGACCATTACGATCGAGGAGTACTTTTCATAAGTAGTGATTTCGACCTGAAAAAGTAAAAAGCGATCGGAATCACGTCGATTCGAAACCATTAACGAGTCTGAAACGACAAAAACCCGGTAATCTTTTTATGTTTTAACAGTCGACAAAAAGAACTTAAAACGACCGCCCCTTATTAACGTTTAACGAGTCAAGAGGAGTAACTCGGAAATCTTTTCGTCTTTAAACGGTCAGAAAAGAGCTGAAAGCGGATCTCCATTTTTATTCTTTTTAACGAGTCAAAAAGGGAAAAATACTCGGCAATCTTTTCATTTTTTACGAGTCAAAAAAGAGCTTAAAGGAGACTCGTCCTAGAGGAACGAGTGGTATAACGGGTAGCAACTGGTTCCGGTAATGGTGGAACTGCTCAAAACATATAATGGTCAAGAGGCTGGCTAATAAAACCACTCATCGCTGCGGTTCCTCAGGAAAGGATAAACAACCAAGTGAAAGCATATAATCAACCAAAGAAATGGTGGCGATGGAATGAAACAACCAAGGCTCATCTAACAGAATTTAGCGGTTAAACGGCAATCACGAGATGTAAATCGGGTATGGGTTCATTTTTACACAAGCTTGAACCGTGGAGAATTGTGCTTGGATTCGGTTTCATGTTTACACAAGCTTGAAACGAAAAACTATGCTTGTTATAAGTTCGCATGCCCCCAGCATGATAACGCAAATCGAGGTACATGCCCCCCAAGCTTCATTGCATTCAACGAGGTGGATGGAATGAAGGTTCATTCTCGAGATCTGTGAAAGACTCGACTTGTATTTTACGAGATCTTAATCAAAAGACTCGATTTGGAAAGGGAGTTGTTTCATTTTTTAATGAGGTTGACACAGTAAAAGAACTATCCTCATAACCCTTGTTTCATTTTTTAACGAGCTTGACACAAGACAAGGAACTATGCTCCACTACCTAATTTCATTTTTTAAGGAGCTTGACACAGGAAAATGAACTATGCTTCGAGCAATTCACCTCTCGCTCGACTGGATTTTGCTTGACTTTGTTTGAGCTTAGATCACATGGTTCATTGAGGTCTTTGTAATTTTCCTTGTTTTGACAGTTTATCTTGGTGTTTCAGACTTGGTTCTATTTGCATTGAGTGAACTTTGCTTGTTTATGCTTGTTAATACCTCTCGAGATTTGTTTAAGTGCATTATGCCATTTTAAAAGAAAAAAAACAAATGATCTTTTTGCATTACATTAGTTAGCATTTATTGTTATTGGCAATTAGTCACTTTTAAAAGAGAAAAGAAAAAAGTTTCATTTATTGCTATTAGCTGCATTAGGATCTTTGTTGATTGTTTGGTGTTCATTTTGTTTGTTTGAAAATCTCAACTCTCCTGTAGTTAGCATTCATTGAACGAAATGATATAATTTTGGCATATAGTTTGCATTTAGGAAGTTTTGAGAGATCACATGCGGTAGGACCTAAAAACTGAAACCTAATTGAAGATCAACTGTAAAATAAACCGAATGAATCTAACAACGCATTGGAACCTAACGCATACGTTCTAGAGGTCTAGGCTAGAGACGTGTTCCGGCGTCGTTAAACCTAGTCACTGTTGTTTCACATTACGGTTGGGTGATTCCTCCTCTTGTGACTCGATAGTGGTCTAGCACGGACTGAGCTCCCACGTACCGTCGCGTATATAGGGGAGACCCCACTAGGTTATCATCCTTTATCCACAGGAAGCCGTGTCTGCCGCCTTACAAGCCGTAATGCACTGAACACAACATTCGGGAAGATTGACTGCCGTACGGGAAGTCCTTGGTTTTCATCTGATTTCCAAGGTGTATAAGCAGTTTTACGGATTGTTTGGTAAACCTTTTTCCTAGTTCTCCAGAGTAGTCACTTTTGACCCTTTTCGGACTCCCTAAAAGAAAAGGTTCACCTGAGCATTTGTCACTTCGGGCTCACTAAATATTCGAAGGAGACTAGAGTCATCTTTTTGTCCTTTTCTTGACTCTTAAAACATGAAAAGGTCAAGTTCAGTTCCTTTGTCTTAAAATTTATTCGGCCACGATTCACATTTACCCAGTTAGATCTTGTTTGCGTTAGCTTGAGTAGGGTTCTTTCTCGTTTTCAATGGCAACCTTCCCCGAGTCTACCGGCCAAGGTGTTCCCCCGGATGGAAACCCTAGTCCATTTCCTTCTTTTGGAAATGTCGGTGCTCCATATATGGCAACTTTGTCTTTGCCTGGGTTAACCATCGGTTTGCCCGTATGGTTGTTTTTCACCTCGGTGGTCCCGAGTGTGATGACTCCTGTTCCACCGTCTCCTCCACCCGAGCAACATCATGTTGATTCCAAGGTGGACCTCTCCCCTTCTTCGCCCATTTCTGCGTCCTCATCTTCTACTTCGCCTGGTGAAAGTCTGGATTCAAGTAACCAGGTGGCTAAGAAGAAGAAGAAGAAGACTCCTAAGCGAGAGGTTAAAAGTACAACTCAAGTCGGACCACCTTCTGCTCCTCCGCGGAAGGTCAAATTTCCTTGCAAGTTGTGCAAGAAGGACCATCTTCTTCGCGATTGTCCTGGCATTCCCAGGGTTTTAGAAGTATGGTCTCGTGATCCGGCCCGCAACTCATCATCCTCTGAAGCTCACGGCGATGCTACACTATCAGCTGGAAATGTTAAGGGAAAAGGGAAGATTCGAATCCCCTGTAGACTTTGTGAAGGAAATCATCCCCTTCACCTTTGTCCGCTCATGGATAAAGCCTCTGTCGTCTTGGAAAGTCTTACAGCTCCCTCACCCCAACTGCCCGTTGGTTATCAACGTCTCTCTGCAGCCGCAGATCGTTGCCCTGCTGACAAAGAGATCGACCAAGATTCCTCTCTTGTCTAGCCTCCTCTTCCTGAACCTGGCTCTGCCAAGCCTGTTCCCGACCAACCATTGGTCAGAAAGAGTGTCGATTCGAGTTCACCACTCGATCACTCTGTTTCGAAAGAGCATAATTCCCATGTTCTTCTCGTCTCCTCAGATTCTCCTGAGTCCGGAAATGACTCTCCTATCCTAGCTGCTCCCGAGAGTCCTGCTTCGATCCCTTTGGAGCAGGGGGGCAATCATACGATTCCCCCACCAAGTAGTTCAGTCGTTTCCTTCGACTGGAGTCGTTTGACCACCTCCCGCCTTCCATCCCATGTGCCTTTCTGGGTTACGGTACACGCCTATAATAAGGCAATACCTGGCACTGTTTTGGATGAGGGGGCATCTGTCAGTCTTATGCCTGCCACTACTTGGCAAGCTTTGGGTTCCCCACAGCTTGTGCCAGTCACATCGAATCTGACGGCTTTTGACGGAGGAACTAGTCAACCATTAGGGATCCTTCCAAAGTTCCCTATTACTTTGGGAGGCAAAACCGTCTATATAGACTTATCGGTTACCTGAGGTGCTTTAGATTTCAGTCTTCTCCTTGGCCGTGACTACGTTTATGCTATGGGGGCCCTTGTCTCTTCACTTTTCCATGTGGTTTGGTTTCCACACGATGGAAGAATTGTGACTATCGATCAATTATCGTTCGTTCGTCCACGGGTCCCTCCTGCGCAGTCGTCATCCCCTCCTGGTTTTCATCCACCAGTTGCATCTGCCCCACCACAGATCAACTACGTGGCAACCTATCCCGTGCCTATATCCAGCGATGCCACCGTCGTGCACAGTGTCATGGGGGCATTGTGTCCTGACTTCTGAGATGTTGTCCTTCCACCGGGAGTGGCACTCTTGGAAGCCCCGACTTCCTGTTCATTATGATGAAGGTCTGGCGGAGCATAGTTCATTTTCCTGTGTCAAGCTCCTTAAAAAATGAAACTGGTACTGGGCGGAGCATAGTTCATTTTCCTGTGTCAAGCTCCTTAAAAAATGAAACTGGTACTGGGCGGAGCATAGTTCTTTTCTTGTGTCAAGCTCCTTAAAAAATGAAACAACTCCCTTTCCAAATCGAGTCTTTTAAGATCTCATAAAATACAAGTCAAGTCTTTCATAGATCTCGAGAGTGAACCTTCATTCCATCCACTTTGTTGAATGCAATGAAGCTTGGGGGGCATGTACCTCGATTTGCGTTATTATGTTGGGGGCATGCGAATTAATAACAAGCATAGTTTTTCGTTTCAAGCTTGTGTAAACATGAAACTGAATCCAAGCACAATTCTCCATGGTTCAAGCTTGTGTAAAAATGAACCCATACCCGATTTACATCTCGTGATTGCCGTTTAACCGCTAAATTCTGTTAGATGAGCCTTGGTTGTTTCATTCCATCGCCACCATTTCTTTGGCTGATTATATGCTTTCACTTGGTTGTTTATCCTTTCCTGAGGAACCGCAGCGATGAGTGGTTTTATTAGCCAGCCTCTTGACCATTATATGTTTTGAGCAGTTCCACCATTACCGGAACCAGTTGCTACCCGTTATACCACTCGTTCCTCTAGGACAAGTCTCCTTTAAGCTCTTTTTTGACTCGTAAAAAATGAAAAGATTGCCGAGTATTTTTCCCTTTTTGACTCGTTAAAAAGAATAAAAATGGAGGTCCGCTTTCAGCTCTTTTCTGACCGTTTAAAGACGAAAAGATTGCCGAGTTACTCCTCTTGACTCGTTAAACGTTAATAAGGGGCGGTCGTTTTAAGTTCTTTTTGTCGACTGTTAAAACATAAAAGATTACCGGGTTTTTATCGTTTCAGACTCGTTAATGGTTTCGAATCGACGTGATTCCGATCGCTTTTTAATTTTTCAAGTCGAAATCACTACTTATGAAAAGTACTCCTCGATCGTAATGGTCGGGCGGTTCTTTCGAGCATTGTTTTATACTTTTTCGGGCTCGCGAGACACAACTTTATGAAAAAAGACACCCCTGGAGTTTCCTTTTCTGCTGTCTTTTCAAACTCTCTAAACATGAAAAGACGCCAAGTTCTTCCTTTGTCAGACTCGTTAAAACCTGATGACATCGGAGTCTGTCGAAATGACGCACCACAAGCATATGCTATCCCCATCAAGCTTGTTAAAAATAATTGGGGTACTCGCCAGAAATGGCGGGGGAAAATTGAACCATAACTATAGTCGTGTCGGCAGTATGTCGCTCTTGAACATGGCACTTGTCTGCTTTCGTGTCTGGGTGAGGATATCTCATCTCATTTTTCACTTGCCTCCATGGATTTGGGTAATCCTGTTTGACCTCTCATCTGCTCATTGCCTCGTCACCATGACCTCTGATCCACTGATGTCAAATACTGCCAATTCCACTGTTGTGCCGCCGATATGTTCAAGAGAAGTTGACCTCTGCAAAGAAACAACCTCCCTCTGATAGCTCGCATAATCTTGATTCACAACATTATCTCTCTGTCTCGTGTCGATGATGTGGGAAACATTATGGCCCACCTTCGATCAAGGTCACTTCCTGTCGACTTCAGCTCATTATCCAGGAAGCTGATCTAGAGACTCCCTTCCGGTGCCTTGGAACCTGCATGCCTCAATGGCAGGTTCTTCGTGTTCGACGTGAGGTTTTCATCATTGACCTCCGATCGAATGATTCTACGGGTGTTCGACGTCAGATCACTAATTCGCACGCCGTAGATTGTACCTATAGTACCTTGAGGGCCATTGTCATTATTGGTGGTACCTCTTGCGTCTGTTAACAGTTTTCAATATTGACTGGTAATCAGACGATGTTCATGCATGTTCGACTTCAGCTCATATATTCGCATGCTTGAACTTGTACTTTTGTTCGGGTCGAGATGGAGCGCAAGACCCTGGATTTTGTCTGTTGTAATCCAGGCGTGATTCTTGATACATGACTCATTCACTGGATGGCTGCGACCATACCTGAGTCGATTCATTGATCCTAACCAGATGGCTGCGTCCATACTATGGATTTAGATTATTATGTACTCTCTTATGGATGGCTGCAACCATACCACATATATCATGTACTTGAGCTATCAGTTGTATCTCTCAATGCAGATTCTCGGCGGCAGCTATGTGTGTTCTTGTAAAGCATTTCACCCCTCTCTCTCTCTCGGGCCTCATGCTTTAGGGGGCATCTGTTACACAGTAATTTGTCACCATTGGTCACCGTCCCTATTACCCCTGTTTCCGTACTTTGGAGGACTCATTCCGGGACCTGTGAGCAGTGACATAACCTAAAAACACTTGCATTATGTTCCCCTAAGTATGTACTTCATGTTCCCTGAAGACACCTCCCGCAAAATATCCCTGAAAAGTGCCCTTTTTCCATTAGCGCGGGTCCACAATGTACTACCCGCGCCAATCAATGAGATCCTCAAAAGAGTGTGCGACCATTGGCGCTCTGTCTTAGAACAACACCCGCGCCAACCAAGTTTGGTAAAGATTTTTGACAAACGCGCGCCTAGATGTTTTTTCCCTTCAAGTCATGAAGTCTTTTGAGGATAAAGCTCATCTTCTAGATGTCGAGAGTCATCATCTATCCTTGACATCTATCCGTAGCGGCATTTTGGACATAATGCCAATCCATAATGGGTGTCCTGATGCATTGTATCTTCTTCCCCTTCTCCATCTATAAAAGTCTATCCTCATGCATTTGACAAGCGAGTTTTTGAGTAATGCTAGTTGTGATAATGCTTGTCTTGAGTGATAGTAAGAGTCTTGAAGCATAGGGAGGTTATGCTGCCGGAAGTCTGAGAGAGAGAAGGTCTATTGCAAGACATACATAGTTGCTCGCCCAGCCAGAGGAGAGGTTCAACGTCAGAACCTTGGTTGTATCTTTCTCTGTTGATTATTCATTAATAAACGACTATCATTATGGTTCTGATCTTACTGTTCATTATGATAATGTTTGATCTATTTCCTTTCTGACTGATATATAGTTGTATTTTAGTGGATTTTATGCTTGTATTCGCTTCGTTCTTTACATGTGCAGGTTTCCATTCGCGGGGATCGTGAGGATCGTGACCTGCCGAAGCAAGGGAACGGGAGTATCAACTCTTCTTCGACATTAGCGTTGGACTCCAGGTTGGTTCTCATAATCCACTTTCGATTTGCAACTAGGAACTTGCATGGTAGCGTGAATTGATTGTTGCTAGACCCATTTTGGGCTAGTGGGATCGCCTCTGTCCACAGAGGGGATTTACCTCTCCAACAATTATCCATGTCTGCCGCCTTAATGCACTGAAGCTATTAAGACCCTGAAGTATATCCGCGAGAATTCTGGTTATTCGGGAATTCGCGAATTGTCGAACAGAAAAACTTAAGATATTAAAGAATTAGCGTGAGTTGCTTTTGTGCAACATGCGCCAACTGGCGCGACTGTCAGGCAGAAAAACGCGCCAACACAGTTTGCTGGCCCAAAAAATAAATAAAGCAGTCCAGGGTCTGGTCGACAGTATTCAGACAGATCCAACAGCAAGAAACAACTTTAAAATTGACCCAGAAAGCTCATTTTTGCAAGCAAGCAAGAGAAAACTAACATGCAAGACAAACTCCAAGCTGTTTGGTTCATAAACCAAACCGGAGATTGACTGAAGTAGGCGTTGATCTACTTCGCTAATGCAAAGCAATAGCATTTCAAAGGCTTCCTGGCCGTACTTCAGGCTCCGTCCAAGGTTTATGAATCAAACAACAAATAGCTCCTCCCCAGTGGAGTCGCCAAATTGTTTACAGCCTCCCAAGCTTGGGTTTCTTGTTTTGTTCAATCATCTGAATGTATCAGAGTCTTTTTTGACTGGTTTTGAGTCTTTTTCTGGAAAATTATTAATTTGATTTCCTTTGATCATTACTTGGAGGTTTGTCTCGATCTTTTCACAATTTTGCATCTTTTTGCTTTTGTTTTTGAAAAAAAAAGATTCCCCCTCATTCGCCGGGGGGGGCTAAATTGTGTATGAGTGTTAATCCCATTTGAGTGTTTTTAGTTTATGATCTTTGGAACTCTCACCTGTTTTTCTTGGTTTGCACTTGATTGGTTCTTAGATTACATTAGAATCATCGTGTGTTTGAGAATTCTCTTGCATAGATCACACTTGCATAATTAGAATTCTCATTTTCAGGATATGAATGAAAAGTGTGCGTAGATTACATTTGCATACTTTGGGTGTTTGCCAGTTTCTGTTTCAGTCTTCTCTTGATCCAGTCAACTTTTTGGATACTCTTTTGCATCTGTTTGGTGGTTGTTGAAGCTTGTTTTTGGGTTATTCGAGCAATTTAGTTCTTTTTGCTTGATTTCCATATGGCTTCGTTTTGAGCCTAGATCACATGGCTCATTGAGATTTTGGAGTTTTTCTTGGTTTGAAGGATTGCCTTTCTTTTCAAAGACTTGATTGTGTCCATTGAGTGAAATTTGCTTTTTTGCTCTCTGTTATCGTATCTCTCAAAATTTACTTAGTGCATTTTGCCAATAAAAGAAAAACGAACAATCTCTTTTGCGTTATATTAGTTAATGGAAATTAAAGTTTTTCATTGTTGTTAGTGATTAATGACTT